>ML058513.1:404870-1716870 GCA_003013855.2 Liriodendron chinense
AGACAACCAGTGGTACTCGCCCCATAGGATTAGGGACATAAAAGTACCAAAATACCCCTAGAAGATCTCTAAAACAACAACTAAAAAAAAAACAGTTCGTACGTTGGCCGGTTGCCTTGTAACCAATTTGGCCAGGCGTCCGGCTAAGACAAAAACTGTCCAGCAAGAAAAACTGAAAAATTGCTGAATTTTCGATCGCTCGGTGACAAATTGGCGGGCGCCCAACCACCTCCAGAATTGCAATTTTCTATTCTTTCAGTCGGGTCTTCTTCCATCCTACACACGTGTCTTCTATGTGTCAAATCACGTGCGTAGGGTCTTCAATGCTCCTCAATCATCGCCTAGCCACAAGGAAGATGCTTGTGGTGGGCGCTTTCTTCGCCGATAGACTTTGAAGGCTAGATGTCCGCATCACAGTACCATGGCAAAGGGTTAAACAAACAGGCCCTTAAGCCACTTTGTGTGGTCCACCGACTTTCAGAATGGACTGACTACTGACTATTCGAGTCGTTCTTGCATCTAGACAGGTGCATCTTCTGAAATATAACCGATGGCTTATAAACAGGTAGGCCCACTGGTAATCTGGAAGGTTTTTAACGGTGGGCGTCCCAACTGTTCCCTCTAGTGTGGCTACCTAAGTTATCGATTGGCCCCATTTTTGGCAGCGGAATGAGAGGCCACACGTGATAAGCGCATTGGATCATTTTTATATCACAGTCGCCCCCCCCCCCCCCCCCCCCCCCCCCCCCAACAAAAAAAAAAAAAAAAAAAAAAAATCACAATTCCAAGCTGCCAGAGTTTCTAAATTCCATGGAACTGAAAATCCAGGTTGTCAAACACAACTGATAGAATCCAAATATCAGGGATTTGAAATCCTGAAGTTAACTTCCTAATGATGTTTGATTAGAGGTAAATGGTGGTAATGGGGTTGTAAAGCATAATGATGGTTTTTTTATCGCTATTTGGAAGAGGCCAAATTCTACCTTGTAATAAGGGCAACATTCAACCTCTTTCCAAGGCAAAACACTGTGAGCACCACCATGATGTATGTGTTATACCCACTGGAGACTGGATTATTGGTACATTGATCGGTCCAGAACAAATTGAAATAGGAGCCGGTTCGACATGAAGCTTTTGAAAACACCACTGCACCCATGTAGATAAGGAACAAGTTAATTCATTCATTGTTTAAATCATTTTTGAGCTCATGCCAAAAAATGAGGCAATCCAAAGCTAAATGGACCACACACAGGTTAATTCATTCATTCTTTTTTTTCAATCATTTTTGAGCTCATGCCAAAAAATGAGGCAAATCCAAAGCTCAAGGGGACCCATGAAAACGGTGGGTTCAATGGTGTGCGCAATTATTCCCATTGTTGGCCACTTGGGCTTTGGATCTGCCTCATTTTTTGGCTCATACCCTAAAATGATTTGGCAAAATGAGTAGACGAAATGAAACACATACATCAGAGTGAGGCCCACAGAGTTTTGCCATCCAAGACTCATTTAAGATGAGGCATACATGTCCAGGAAAAGTAATAATTACTTGTTGACATTTGCCTACTTATACTTAGGACCAATCCAATAGGCCTAAGAATCCAAATCCAAGCTGTCACATAAAAACCAGGGAATGTATTCCCGGACAACCAAACAGGCCATTCTTTTTTGGCAAACACCACTTTTAATTTCTTCATGAACATGAGAATGCTTAGGGGACTGTTTGGACCTGCTGAAGAATCTGGCCTGAGCCCATTTTGCAGAGACAGGCGCCACTTGGTATCAGAAGAAAAAAATGCAATGAAATCTGGCCTGAGCCCATTTTGCAGAGACAGCGCGAAGGGCCACTTGGTGCATCCAAAAAATAAAAATAAAAAATGCAGATGTCAGGATGTGAAGATGCTCCCATCCATGGAAGCTGATACAAAATGAGAATGCTATGATAACAGGTCTCAGGATTGGCATCATTCAGTAGGCATTCCAAACAGACCTATACCATTCCGTAAAATTAAAAAATAACAGACCACACCCACACCCACACCCACATCAGGCAAGCCACATTCAGTACCCCATAGAGCTATATTTTAGTGATGTTGAATGCAACACTTGGTCGCACTGAGTGATGTGGTGCTTCATGAATGGCGGCCACTCCTGTCTGTAAGATCTTATTTAAACGTTTTTTATTCAGTTGAAGTGATTTTGATTTTTTTTTCGGCAAAATTCGTCAAAATTTTGATTTTACCAAACAATGCCTTGACCTCTTTAAAAGTTCCAAAGGCGGCCTTACTCATGGCTCAGCGGTAGACCCTACGGGTTTCAACACTGAGGTAATGGGATCGAATATCCATGTGGTGTGTTGGGTGTGTGTAAAAAAAAAAAAAGAAGGTTCCAAAGGTGGCCTCTTCAGGGGTGAAATGACCCCAATACTATATACATTCTTTTCCTAAAAGGTGGAGTCGAGAATTGTGGGGCCCACGTGGTGTGTCTATGGCATCCAGCAGTTCCAAAAGGTGCAGCCCACCATGGTGATCATAAAACAAAGATCAGGCCAATCCATTCATTACGTGGGCCACACCAAAAAACAATGCAGACCATCCAAAAACCTCCAAATTTATGTGAGGCCCACCTGATGACTGGAGCTTGAGTTCTGGCCTGTCTGATGATCATGATGTAGTGCACCTCAGACGTGTTGGATGTCAAACACCATGTGGGCCCCACAATGCTCAGCTCCGCTTTTTAGGGGAGAAAAGGGCATTCCCGTCTTTCTACCCCCAAGAAGCACATTTTGGGACTCGCATTGTCTGGTAAAACCAGAATTCTTGAAGATTTTTTCCCGTAAAAATCCGCTGATTGCTTTTGTGACACATTGACATTGAATGCCATAACAAACAGGGCTAGTTATGGCATCCCATTACAACAATTTTCAGAAGCCCATCAAGACTCTAATGTAAAATAAGTTCTATAACATGCGCAATACTTTCATAACAATTTCAGCTGTCGCTGAGAAGAAAAGTATTAGGAGATGAAAGAAGAGAAAATGTATGACTTTTTTTGCTTCATTTGCCAAGGAAAGGTTGGTTCTCGCTTACAAAGAAAAGCACTGCAATTGAAAACAGCCATTGATAAGTAACTAACAGCAAGTGCATGCAACATGAAAGAGAAGCAACGAGATTGAAAAAGACATTGAATGATCAGATGAATAGAAAAGATTCATTTCCTACATTGAATTGGGAAGTCTTCTACAATCCCAATTCATGCAAATGCACAGGCATTGATCAAAGAGTCAAAAAACATCTACCAGTCATACAGTCTTGGAGTGAGAGACTGCATAGTACCTTCTGGGCATTCAGTTTGTACAAGTGGGGCCCATTGCTCAGTGATCAAAATGGACGTGAATTGCCTATAACTGGGGGTTACAGGAATTCCCTACAACCCTTGACGTGACCCAACGAAAAAGAGTCACATGCGCTGGTGAGATGCAGGGCCCTCAATTGAAAGGGCAAAGTCATCATTTCATCTAGGGGAAACTCTTCTTTTCCCTGCAGGCCCCCACATCTTATACGGATACGTGGTGCTTTATCATTGGGCCATGACAGGGGTTGCAGGAATCCACCCTGTAACCGGCAATTCGCAAAACCATTACACTATGGCTCTGCTGTGTGTGGTCCATGCACCAAAAATCTCCGTACGGGAAATCCTTAAAGCTTCCAATAGCCAGCCATAAGAAAATGACTAGAAAGATTTTTTTTTTTTTTTTTTTGAAGCGAATAAGAAAGAAAATATTAAAAATAGTTACCATTCAACAGATAAAGGCTATCTTCCAATCTAGAGGATATTTGGTGCTAGATGCCCATCATATCAACATTTCAGATCACTAAACCATGCGTCCACTTGTACTGTACAATCTCCTGGCCCAAGCATCGTATAATAAATACCAATCGGTTTTTAGATCCAATATAAACATAAGATAGACTGTGCTAGTATCAGCAATATACTTGACAGTAGGGAATATGTGTACCTTTGTGTTTTAAATGCAAAAAGGCCACTTCCATGGTGTGTAGGACTCAGATATTGTTGTGTATTTCTAGTAAGGTTGAAAATTTCCTGAAAAAGCCAAAATATCAGCTTGATGCATGATCAACTGAACACACTAATCAATTTTGAAGCACAAATCGGATTGAAAGATGAGATACAAAATGAATTACCTGGAGTATATATTTCCCGCTTGTATTTCTGATAATCAAAACCAAGAGACGAGGCTGTTGACATGAACATATGGGGCCACGCGACCCGGAGGAATGAATTTGCATTCGAGATTCACCTTAGACAATGTTCGTTTTTTCTACATTGTAAAAACACAGTCGTCTCCGCCTATTAGGCCACTTGAAGACTATACGCCGTGGATTCTCGAGGACCGCGAAAGGAAGAACGTCATCCAGAAAGCTCTTAAATGGCACAGTGCTTCCAGTAAATGACAGCATATTAATGCTATGTTCTTTGGTCCAAACTAGCTTCTTCTTGTCCTTTAGAACCCACAAGTCTAACTGGGTATGAGAGACTTGATCAGCAAAGCACAGAAGCCCTCCCATCTCTAACAACGTATAACTTCCCGACTTGCATTCAGGGTGTGGAATTAAATGAAATGTCTCCTCAGAAACATCCATTGCAAGAATATGGCCCTTTAGATTGAAGATCATAAGCCAAAGGACCCTTTCATATCTGGAATGTCTCGATGATGGATCATCCAATATAGGGAAGAGTTTGCGAAAACAGGAGGGAAGAATCGAGGATGGTGGGGTTGTGGGACCCTAACTTCTCTCCACGAATTGAAATTTTCTTCTATTGTGACGATCTCGCAGATTTCTTGGCGCCCCCCAATCCGCACAGGTCCGTATTGCCTTATATTTTGAAATTGTTGGATCGAATGCGAGCCCCCAAATGTGGAAACCCTGCGGCGGGTCTATATGCCGGCCAAGGCACATCCACTCATGAGTTGCAGGGTTACAAATGTAGAAAAGCCCGTAGGTTGACATGCTTTCGAGAAGAATTAAACCATCACACGAGGCACTGACAAGAGTAAGATCGCCAATGGATCTTCCCATATCGACAAAATAGGATTTGTTATTTTTGGGTGTCGGTTTGACCTCAAAGAAGAAAGGGTCAAAGTTAATTTTGCTCAGTACTGGCGATTCGGTTACAGACTCAGGTCCATACTCGGACCGATCGAATTGGGTGTCAACGAATGAAGGATCGAAGTCTATGTCTGTCACAATCTCGTCGAATTTTTCTAATGGAATTGGTGTTTCAACAATGAAACCAGGGATACATTTGAGTGATGGAGATGGGTATCAACAAAGGAAGGATCGATGATTAAGTTATACCATGCCTTACACACACACTTGAATCTGATTAGAGACTTGACTGGGAGTCTAATAAGTATTTCAATGATAATATCTTGAGGGAGAGACATGAAACTCACACTTCCCTTCTTCTTCCTAGCCATCTTCGATTTTCGTCACATAGGCATTATTTTCTCACGTCCCAATATAGGTATCCGATTAGGATTTTGCCTAATAAGCACAACTCATAAACAGTGACGGTTAGAGGCATGTTGAGGCATAATGCACCTGATCTTCCAATCATCATCATCTAAGCCTCATTCCAACTACTTGGACCATCATCAACTTGCATCTGATCTTCCAAATGGCATTACAATACTGAGGCGGGTCCTTAA
Source organism: Liriodendron chinense (assembly GCA_003013855.2). Lineage (NCBI taxonomy): Eukaryota > Viridiplantae > Streptophyta > Magnoliopsida > Magnoliales > Magnoliaceae > Liriodendron > Liriodendron chinense. Next base: position 410,602 of record ML058513.1, read on the forward strand.
TCCTGTAGACATGCCCATCCACAAACAGTTATAAAGCTAATGATACGACTAATCTAATAAAAGCTCAGGAAAAAAAAAATATTAAGGCATATACAAATTAAGGATGGAGTCTTAAGTTACGTTTAACACAGTAGCTAAGTTGTGGAAGTCAAACCAAATGAAAATTTATATGGAGATATCTTGTTCTAAGCAATGAAGTTGATTAACAAGGATTTTCAAGAAACTCAACTCAACTTCAAACAGAGATGCACGGAGGGATGAAGCATGGCATCTTTTGGGGAATCTTCTTCTTTTTTTTTAATGGCATCTTTTGGGGATTCATAACAAAATAGCAACAAAAAAAGTTCCATGCATGCATGAACATGGATATTAATACATATCAGATCTAATCATGTAACTACAAAACCATTAGAGAAAACATTAAATTAAAAAAAATCATAAAAAGGAACTATTGGTTATTTCAGAAGTAACAACTTATCTCAATGATGTCAATTTTCTCAACAGATAATCCAAGAAATTCATAACACAATATCTAGGAAGTTAACACCTATATAACTTGGTCAGGGACATGTGTCAGCGTCAGACACCAATACGAGGTATCGAACACAGTAGCTTCTAAAATTTAGATTAGCCCACACATACATGCAACTAATTTAGTTCTAAAATTTAGAGTAGCCCACACATACATGCAACTAATTTAGATTATTAAATATTATCTTTTACTCGTATATCAAAATTATTATTATACAAAAATACCCAAAAAGCCAAAACAAAACAATAATTATAAACCTAAAAACCATTTATTTACGTATAAAACTGTATCCCAAAATTAAAAGATTATAAGTAAATATTAAAAGATAGTTTTCATGTGAGCTGTGTCTAGGAGAGTTAAGCGCGTGGAAATGAAAACATATTAACGTGGAAACTTTTGAAGAAGAAGTGGGGGGTCTTGCTACATAGCTCATGATATGGTGTAACTTTCTAGGCATTTCAATAATATCTGATGTAGGTTTAACTGGGTGAGAAATTGAGGTCGTTAAGCGATAATGGACTTCGATGTTTATCCATGGATATGCATAGGCACAAACAATATCTCATGTAGATTGTATCATGGCCTTGGAGCTGAGGAGTCAGTTGATCATCTACTACTTCATTGCTCCTTTGCTCACTAATTGTGGTATAGGTTATGGGCTCTCTTCAGCATTATATGGACAGCCCCAGATTCTATTGGTGACTTTTTCCTTACTTGGTTTGTAACGTAAAATAGAAAGTAACTTTGTGGCTGTATCTTTCCTCACAATAGCATGGTCTATCTGGAAAGAAAGGAACAATAGATCCTTTAACAACAAACTGTCTGCGGTGGAGGCAGTGTTCCTACGTGTGAAAATTGGACCATTTTTTGGGGTTCAGGTCTTGAGCCATTCAAAAGTTGTAATAGAGGGGAGCTAAGGGGCTCTTGGCTTAGTTATAAATCTTTATTTTGAGTAGTGTATGATGATATTTCATCCTCCCCTCGTTGCATTTGTTTGTTTATTCTTTTGAGTAGTGTTAATAGAATAGGAGTGTTACCATTCGAAGAAGAAGAAGACGAAGAAGAAGAAGAAGAAACAAACTACATCCTACTCTTCCGTTCATTAAGATAAAACATTTTTGTTTCTCGCAACGAAAAAATCATAGTTTAGATACCATATTGAAAACGGGTTTTATTTAGTAACAATATTTGAATTAAAATTCACATTCAATTAAAATAGTTCCAAAAATATAGACTTGCCCAAATAGAAGAGAGCCTTCACAAAGACTTGCCTAAATCGCTAAACATTGGGTATGCTATCGCTGTGGGAGATTCACCATTGATTTTGGTGATAAATAATTGGTCTACATATAGGCAAGTATTGAGAATGAGGTCACTCGACGTAGCCTAAGAGTGCCACCAGTGAGAGATAAAATGATGGAGAGCAGATTGACGGTCATGTGCGGCAAAAAACTGGAGGTGGCTCTAATAAGGAGGCGAACCTTGTTTGGGTTGAAGGCTGAAAAGATGATGACAAGAAGATCAACCAAGGGCCTAGGTTGAGGTGTTGGGATGGGATACAAGGGCTTGTTGAATTTCCTTGGATGAGAATGCCAAAAAGGTTCGGAAAGCCTACACCAGACAGCTGAAAAGGCTATGACGACGACAACGACGACGACAACGAATGCAAATGTATTTAATTGTGCAAAGAACCATTAATCCATACACTAAGCATATTTACAAAGTTTGGATTTTGAAAAGTTTGGCAATTTTTGAGGAACAAGACAAATGAAGGTCCAACAAGTCCTTCATGGTCACGTATTGCCAAGTCAGGAATGGGGCTAGTAAAGCTCTAAATGCTAGAAACCAAAATTTAATGTACAACTGATGCGGGGGCATCTTGGTGCGACTCCAAGGATGCACCGTATCTCCACACTGGAGGTGGGGCCTGGGAGATGTGGGATGGTCGTGAGGTGGGACCCATTATGGGACCCTGCGATTCGGGGACCCATGCGACGCGGGGGTTGCCCACGGGGAGGACTCGCTTAGGTTTGCATGGGAGAGCTAGAATATAGGTATAAACCAGTACTCCCCTAACAATTCTGGAGCTTTTGGCATGTTGGCCAATTGTCTGCTATCAAAGTAGTATAAATGCTAGAGCCTAGGGATCGAGTCTCCTCATCGATGTGGGTGGATGATGCGGGGGCATGTTGGTGTGACTGCAAGGATGCATCATATCTCCACATTAGGGGTGGGTGGCCCGCGAGGTGGGGCCTGTGAGATGGAGGATGGTTATGATGTAGGATTCATTGTGGGACCGTGCGATTTAGGGACCCGTGGGATGCGGGGATTGCCCACGGGGAGGACTCGCCTGGGAGAGCCAAAATATAGAGATAAATCAGTATTCCCCCAACAACTCTGGAGCTTTTGGTGTGTTGGCGGATTGTCCGCTATCAATAACATATAAAACAGATATTTTATGGAGCTCTTTTAGCAATTACCTTACTTTCTTTAATCACTGGATAATTTGGAATTCTTTGGAAAAAGTTTCTTCTTCCATAATTACGCTAAAGAAAAGAAAAAAAAATGGTAAGTTTTCAAGTGTTGGAAGATTTTGTTACTATGTAAACAACATGATAAAATCATAGGAGAGAGAATCCCCAATATATAGCCAAAAGCCCACAAACTTTGAAGATCATTAAAAATAATCTTAGTTCCCTAACTTGGTCCTTGAAAATAACAAAAAGAAATATCAATCCCACACCATGCATATCATATCATTTATGATTAATGATAATCTTTACGAACCCAACCACCATTTTGAAGCCCGTCTTATTATATTAAAGAAGTCACCTCTAAAATAATAGGGCTAGAGAAAGATGGAAAAAAAAAAGGGATTCTCAACCCCGATAACAAAGCTCTTACTTCAGCTTCATTCTAGCCCTTAATGACTATTGTAATGAAAAAGCTACTTTGTTCTTCTTGTTGTTGTCTTCTTAATACCACATATCTTGATGATCCCTATTTTCATTCAATCTTCTGTCAAAATTGAGCTTCAACGAATCAATCAGAGGTCCTGTCCATCTAATTCAAGGCTTACCTTCACGGTCTCCTCTTTGGTCACTTAACTTGAATCTTTGGTTGCAATGCTTACTCTTAAAATTGGAAATTATTTACGACGATGCTCATTAGATGACGAAAGTTTTTAATCTTTTCCATGGTATTATCGTTTAGAGCTCCTTCAACTTTAACGATTCAACAATTTTTCCTTCCAAAATAACCCATGCTAATAAAACAGGGCTACTTCTACAACTGAAAGGTAACTACTATACAAAGAATGACCCAGAGCAGCAAATCATCAATCCTTGAGGTGTTGAAAAGGGCCACCCTTGTATTGGGTAGACAGGCCCCTTGATCAATCTAGTTCTTGGATTGGTGGTTGCACCTGGGGTTGCTCATTCCCCAAAATCTGCTTTGACAATACAATCTAATCATCTCATCAAGACCCTACAACTTGACAGTAAAAATAATAATAGATGACAGTTGACATTCAATGAAAAAAAACTCCACTGATCAGAAGGTTAATCTTGTCCAGCCACATTGACCATGGGTCATGGGCAAATGAAGTTGGTCACACCTGTCTGTAGATCTTGGATGATCAAGGTGGGGCCACCTATCCAATACAAGATAGTTTGGGTGGTATATGGGGCAAATGAGTCAAAATTGGATCAACTAGCTTCTAAAAAAGAAAAGAAGGCAATAAAGCAGAACACGGAAATACTGGGATTTATTGTAGGCTCAACAATCCATTTATTGGAAATCCAAGAGATAAAAAAAGAAAAAAAGCAATAACTGTTCTTGCCTCATCTACAGTTGGTGATAGTTTCAAAGGATTCAACCCCTCACTTAAATCACCCTCTGTAATAATTAGGACCAGAAAATGATGGCCAAAGATCCTTATTCCCTCTACAAAAGGTATTTCTTTTGCTACACACTACGTAACTTATGCTACACACTATAGAGGGCTGAACGCTGCATGACAAGCTACTGCTATTTAAAAGTTAAAACATTGATCCATCCCACTTGAAAAAAGCTGCTTTAGTCTCCAATTTATGGCAAGGACCCCTGCCTTCTGCTCGAGCTTCCGTCAAAATAGAGCTTCAAAGGATTAGTTGGTGTATTCATCCATTTCACTAAAGACCAAAGGGCTGTTTGGATTGGATGTACCCCAAATGCAGACAATCACTAATGTGCACAAGCCTATCTGTATCTTTGGAAAGGAAAGCCGCTCAGTGCATCCTCAAAATGCAGATTTAGGATGAGCTAAATGCTCCCTCCCAAAAAAACTGGCCCAAAATGTAATTACAATGACAATAGATATGACTTGTACTCATCTCATTATGGGCAGCTGAGAAGCTCTCCCATCTGTAATTTTAGACCGATCCTTACATTTCCATATCCCACTCTTTATTTCATGCAGATGCTATATTGGATGACAGAACTTCTAATTCTTTTGTACCGCAATATCATTTTCTCAACCTAAGCCACCTTGTCCCAAACAGGGATGCTAATGTAGAGCTAGTAGAATTGGAATTTTCTTTCTTTCTTTTTTTGTGAAAAATGCTTTCAGGATGCTAGCTGTCGCTCTCTCATTGGGGCTCTACCACATTCCAATTCTACCAGCTCCACGCCAAAGCATTTCTCTGTATTGAAATATCCTTACATTTCTTTCTTTCTGAAATAATCAAATGATAGTTGCATGGACGTGTTTACAATGAGAAATGATTTGGTACCTCCAGAGGCACCAATTTTCCATGCCTCCACATCTGTGACCGTTAATTCACTCCCACATGTCTTGTCCTAAACAGGGATGCTAATGTAGAGCTAGCAGAATTGGATTTTTTTTTTTTTTTGTGAAAAATGTATTCAGTATGCCAGCTGTCACTCTCTCGTTGGGGCTCTACCACATTCCAATTCAACCAGCTCCATGCCAAAGCATTTCTCTGTACTGAAATATCCTATCATTTCTTTCTTTCTGAAATAATCAAATGATAGTTGCATGGATGTATTTACAATGAGAAATGATTTGGTGGTACCTCCAGAGGCACGAATTTTCCATGCCTCCACATCTGCGACTGTTAATTCACTCCCACATGTGGAATTTCAGCAGTCGGATGGAGCCAGGGTTAGTTCGGCTAATAGACGGCTTAAATGGCTCGATCCAACACCCCCCTTTTCACCCACAAATTCAAATGGATGGTGCTAGATGCAAGAGCGCACTTCGCGCCTTCTGAGACACTAAATCAGTTCTCATTTACAATTAATTTGGACTTTACTAAGAACGGAAGAAATAAAATTAAAGCAGACAACAAAATAATTGGGATTATTTCTATCATCAAACATCATTTATGAGAATTCCACAAAAAATACAACTCATGAAGACATGCATGAAAAGGAGGAGCAACCAGCGACATTTCTTCTACCTACAGGCTACATTGACAGCGAACCTCTCTACCACAATACATTCGGGTTTTCAGATGGCACGAGCCTGGACCATGCTTCAGTGATCCCGACAATCAATCAGTTGGGCCCCATGAAAGATGGCTGCTACATCAAAAATCACCCAGATTGAAAGATCCTAGCTTCCATTCTAGGCCATTTTTCAGCTGCATATGGACTATCGTTCACTTCTCTTCTTAACCGCCGATATGCTGGTTAAAAATTTAAGAACTTATGATTATCCTACCAAGCATGTTACTCGGACATGAACCATCCAATCTGAGGACCAACAAACCAACAACCAGGATTCAATGAAACATGGCCCCCACTTGTTCCAAAAAAAGAAAAAAAAAATACACTACGTATCATGAAAAAATAGAAAAAATCTCAATGACGCATTTCTACAAACATGCATCAGGCAACAAATGACAGTAAATTCAAATCAAATCACTATCTTAAAAAAAATGAAAAAAAAATAAAAATAACTGCTGCTAAACACCGTACCTGTTACAAAAAATACACAAAACCCTAGATTTCTTCCTGTTTGAATTCAACAAATCAAACGAAATAGATTAGAAAATTCAAAACCTGAATTGAAAAAAAAATACAGAAAAAAGAGAGAAATTGATAGATTTTCTTACCCTACATAATTACAATTTAACAACACTATAAAACAAGGAATTCTCTCCAGCATATATACTCCCACATAAAAATATATAATTTAATAAAATAAATAAATAAAAGATGGAAAAAAAAAGATAAACCTGTTTTTTTTTAAGTTTTTGGTACAATGAATCGTTGGAAAGAAGGAAAAGGCTCCTCTGGTGTCTCCTAGCAAGAGTCCTCTTTACGTGTTGTTGAGATTGAGATGGCCAGGCGTTCATTTGATACATTGCGGGAGTACAAATTTATATACACATTCACCTATAAATTAGATATTTGGATGGATATATTTAAAATCTAACCGTTGATTGGATTCTTGTCGATGTATTATGAAGATAAAGCTAAGTTTATTATATTATCTATGGCGGTTGGTTTGTCGATTTTGGGCCATTGGAATCTTCATCTTAACCGTCCATTATGGACACAAATTAGTTTTTGCGTTATTTTTGTGGTTTGTGATCCACGTAAAGTGAGTCCCACTGCTCAGTTTTTGTTTTTTGAAGTTGTGTATGGCACGTGTACCATTTTTTAGTGGATGTGTATGAACTTACGAGTGCTGTCAGAGTATTTAAGTTAGTCTCTAATGATCAGGTTAATCTCTAATGATCATGTTAAGTGAGGAAATCCATGCGCTGGCATGGGACGACAAGATTCACAAGCATACTGATGGGTGGTGGATTGGCTAGTGACCCAAACACCAGCCACCTACCTGGTGTCAAAGCTCTATGAGCCCCACCATGATGTATGTGTTTTATCCACGCCGTCCATCAGTTTTTGCAGCTGATTTTAGGGCTTGATCCAAAAAATGAGGTGGATCCAAGGCTCATTTTAACCACACAAAAAGGAAAAAGTCATTTGTCCACCATAGAAACCTTTCTAAGGCCTACAGTGATGTTTGTTTGTCATCCAACCTATTTATGTGGGTAGATAGTCATTGATAAAGGGAAAACACAAATTAAAGCATGAATCAAAACTTTTATGGCCCAAAGAAGTTTTCAACCGTGAGTTTGATCCCCACTGTTTCCTTGGTCCGGGCCACTTGAGCTTTTGATCTGCCTCTATTTTGGGTTAATACCCTAAAATGAGCTGGAAAAATGGATGGACGGCGTTATAAAACATATACATCATGGTGGAGCCCGCATAGCTTTTACACCAGCGTAAATGAAATAAAGACGTGCTCGGCATGGTCTCAATTTGAACCGTCCACATTGTGGACCATGATTTTATTTATTATGGCACCAAAATCACGTTTATCCAACTATTTGAACATCTGAAATATGAATAATGCACTTTCTTTGTTTGGTTTGATTTCCAACGTTGAATGTGTACTTGAATTTAGATTGATTGGATGAAACACGGATTCGTCCTACCCCCTCCCAAGCTCGAAACGGAGAAGGGCTCTGAGTGGCCACCGTGATGTATGTGTTTCATCCACACTGTCTATCCATTTCTCAATGTCATTTTAGTTTAGAGGATCAAAATTGAGATATATCCAGGGCTCAAGTGGACCACACCACAGGAAGCAGCGGTGAAAATGATGCTTGGCGTTGAAATTTTCCCAAGGCCCACTGCGATGTTTATCTGCCATCTAACCTATTCATAAAGTCACATAGACCGGGATGAAGGGAATCAACAAATATAAACTCGATCTAAAACTTCTGTGGGCCCCAAGAAGTTTTCAACGGTAAGAGTTTAATCCCCATTGTGTAGTCCACTTGTCTATTGGATCTACCTCAGTTTTTAGTTTATGTTCTAAAATGATATGGAAAAATGGATAGACGGTGTGGATAAAACCCATACATCACGCTGGCCACTAAGAGCCCCTGCCCGTTCGATTGGACGGTCCATAGTGCATATCCCCACAACAGCCTCCGTACAAATACCCTGCATGGGTGTCAATCAGAACCGTTGAACTCTTGGGCAGCACTCAAGACGGGCCACGACCCAGAAATCAAATTGATGATGTAAATGTTAGTAAATGAACTGAGTTTGGATTGTTGACTGCTGGTCGTTTTAACCATCCATTTGATGGCCGCTCTCTGTCAATGAAGATCACCCATTTAACACATAACCAGTGGGACCCACAAGGCCTCAACGGTTTAGATTGAGATAGCTATGGCATGCGCACCACTGTGTTCGTTATACTCTGCCGGAGTATCAAGTACTTCCAGGCAGAGCAGCTTAAAAACACCAGCTTGGTTGTGGTCACCTGCTACCAGCTGTGTGGGGACCACCGTGATGTGTGAGTTCCGTCTAACACGTCCTCTAGATGCTTCTAACAATGTTAGCTCTAGGTCTCACAATTCATGCTGACATATAACTCAGGTGGGCCACACCAAAGAGAAAAAAGGGGATATTGGGGGAGGAGACCCTCACCATAGATACTTTCAGATGTAATTTTGGTCCACAGTGTTGTACATTTTTCATCCAGCCCATCTATCAGGTGAACGTCACGTGGATGAAGGGACACACCGAAATTCAAGTTCATTTCAAGTTTTAGGTGGGCCACAACAAGTGAATATTTAGGCTTTAGGCGTACGATTCCCACCAGATGCACGGTTTGAATTCCACGTACACATCACAGGTGGGCCCCACACTGCTCGAATGCGTGGTTATTGCATCCGAATGCATATCTTGACAAGATAATCGTGCAAAAAATGGACGGTCGTATCTCTAGTGGCCAAGGATGGCGATCGGACTATCCTAACCATTGATTAAATGCCATGGACATGGTCATTTGAGAGAATTTTGAGCTCCAAAAGGAGCAATCGGTCACATTCAAATTTCAAAACTTAGACACATCTACGGCTAAGATTATCAGTCCGCAGATTTCGCAGCAACTTATCAACATGGTGGACCATCAAATCAGTCGTTCACCATTTATTACCAAATTGCCCCCTCTTTAATGGATCCCCGGAGTTTTTTACGCACTAAGGAGCATTAGCAACACATCAACAGATTCGGTACATACGGATGCATGCGCGTCAATTCATCCCACCAAACCGGATCCTCGGCAACAACCGTCGCAGTTGGAGAGAGTTGCGTGCAACAAAAAGCTATGTGGGCCCACTGTTAGTTGTGTGTGACATCTACGCCATCCATCAGTTGAACCAGCTCATGTTAGGATGTGGGCCTAATTTTTAGGCTGATTCAAAACTTAAGTGGGCCACGCCAAAGGGAATGGTGGGGACGGTGGTGAACAGTGGGCCAATTCACTTTCTTACCTATTGTGAATTCCTCGCCTGTTGTGATGTTTATAGGCCATCCAACTCGTTTATAAGACGATTCCATAATTTTTAGCCTATCCTTACTTGGTAACCCACCGTTGAAGGATTGCAATTGCCGGCGTGCGTGTAGCCGTTAGAAATAGACCAATGGTCCGACTCAACAACTTTCAAACATGCTTTTAACAAGTGGCCTAATCAAATTGCGTCATCGATGAGTCACCTAACTCTCACCTCTATGATGACAGGACACTGTGGGCCCACCCTGATGTAGGTGTTTTATCCATGCGTTAATTCATTATAATGGCTCATTTTAGGTGAAGAGCCCAAAAGTGAGCACACCCAAAATTCAAGTGGACTACACCACAACAATGGCCATTGGACGCCTATTGTTAAAAACTCCTTACTGTCAGAAATTTTAGATCATTTTACCTTTACCAAAATTTGTGTGAAGGCATGGAATTTTTTTCGAATCCCTCACACACACGCACACCACAATGGGTACTCAAACTATGACCTTTGTGTTGAAAGTCCTACGTGTCTACCATCAACCATGATTAGAGATCCTATTTATGGGCCCTAAAAAGGTTTCAATGGTGGTTGCTGTTGTCACTGAAATTTGGACTACAGATGAGGTTGGCTGATGCTGGTCTGATGATCTTTCAGGTTGAAAACGAATCCCTTGAAGTAAGGACCTGGACCTTTAATGGTGACAATCCAAACCTGCACAAAGTAGAAGAAGGTAGGGGGAGGAGATAGTGTTTAGCGGGAAACTCTCCAATGCTTAAGTTAGCCGAGTAGGACGTTCATATAAGGTGTGTAAGGTGAATAGTTGCATACCTTATCCTGTAAAGAAAAAAAACTTTTATTTATAGGGTTCGTAAGGCATTTAATGGTAAAACCATTTTAAGATACGTTAGGGAACTCCGTATTAAGGAGGAGTTATAACCCATAGTGTAAGAAAGAGAGATTCCCAACTAAGATAATGAGGGATGTCTGCCCAGTCCAAATTGGGCAGACTGCGCCTAGAATTGTTGCACGTTTGCTCGATTGGCAGATTTGACCTTTCATGCTTAGCTCATCTCAATCTTCATCCAAGCATCTTGCTCCACAAGCTCATGCCTTGATGTAGATCCCTTCTTCAAAGGCGAGGGTTGTGCTCTGACCTTTGTAGGAGTCAATCAGGAATGGTCATTGATTCCTTGTAGTATGTCGAGTAGCCCAACCTTCTATGTCCGAGTACATGCCAATGGGCCATCTAAGTTTGTGGGCTTTCCTCACAACACACGGCCGCTTTCCTCACAACACACGGTCAGGTTGTAATTACCCACAACATGTGTCATTATCCTCGGTATCTCCTTTGATGTGGCGTGCACTTGAGTGTTTAATATGCTTCTATTTGGAGACTCCAATTTAGTAGTGATCTCTACAATATGGATGGATGCCCGTTCAATGCTTAATTTAGGGCATGAGCTCGAAGTTAAGGTAGATCCACATCTAAGGTGAACCATGCTCCAGAGACGGTGGTGATTAATCACCTACCATTAGAAATTTTCAAGGCCCATGGTAATGTTTATTTACGATCAAGCCTGTTAATTACGTCACGAAGAGAAAACACAAATATTAGCATGATCCAAAGTTTTGTAGCCTCCAAGGAGCTTTTAAAGGTGGGTATTTACTCACTTCTATTTCCTGCAGTATGGCCCACCTCAGATTTGAATCTGCTTCATTTTTTTTTGGGTTCATGCCAAAATGAGCTGGAAAAATGGATGGATAGGATAGTGTGGATAAAACACAAGCATCATAGAGATGCATAGGGAGCTTTTCCAGTACCTATGAGCTGGTTAAACCGATGGACGGCGTGGAGAAAACATATACATCATAGTCGGCTCCACATAGTCCCGCCACCAAGTAGGTCGGTGGTGACAGGATCACCCCACAATCCGCGTCCCGTCGAAACCGGGCTCACTATTTGGACGGTGTCGATTGACTCATGTCTCTGTGCTGACGTTGCAGCCAGACGTTACTTGTGACATTTATGGTTCAGATTCTTTTGTTTTTTTTTAAAGATAATGGTGCAGATTTTGTCGGTTTGACATTTTACAAACCACCTGAACTTATCACATGCAGCTCGAGGTGCCTGAACATGTGGTGCACGCTTACCTTTGCTCCCAACATGCTAGTTGCGTAGAACATCCGTACCATGGAAAGGGTAGGTCCCACCGTGATGATCATCTTGTATGAAGAAAATCCACTCTGCTCAACAGATGGGCCCCACAATTGGAATTAATGGACAATGGTCCGACTCATTGTACAGTTGTAGTCTGAGATTTTTGAGATGAGTTATATAATAGCGGATCATACCATGTGTGTGGTACGGATGTCTTCCTCAAGCACAGGTGGATATGGTTGGACTATCTTAGCCATTGATTAAATGGGATGGATTTGGTCGAAGGAAGAAAACTTGAGACTAGAAACGGCGGAAGCGGATTGGCTGGTGCACCCACACCAGCTAATTTGCTGGTGTGAGTACGGGTCGGCTGCAACAACTTCGTAAGTGTTCAATAAAATCAAGATTATGTGAGCCCACTATGATGTATTTAACATATCTACACTGTTCATTCAGTTTACGAGATCATTTTAAGCCATGATCCAAAAAATGAGATATATCCAAATCTCAATTGGACCACACAATAAAAGGTAGTGGGGACAATGATTTTAACCGTTAAAACATTCCTAGGGCCTATCATGATGTTTATTTGACATCCAAACTGTTCATAAGGTCACACAGACCTGGATGAAGGGAAAAAATAAATATCAGATTGATCCAAAACTTCTGTGACCAACAAGAAGGTTTCAATGGTAGATGTTCAATCTCCCACTGCATCCTGCAGTGTGGTCCAGTTGATCATTGGATCTGTCTTATTTTTGAGTTAAACCATTATAAAGATGTCGCCAGATGGAAGGACGGTTTGGATATGCCACGAACCTCATGTGGCCCCATAGAAATTGGTGATGTCAATACACCAAGCGATCTCGCTGGTATGCGGTGCACCAGCTAATCCGAACGCGGATTGGCTAGTGAGCCCAGGGCTGGTGTCAAAGCTGTGTGGGCCCCACCATGATGTATGTTTTTTATCCACACTGTCCATCCATTTTTCCACCTTATTTTAGGGCATGGGCCCAAAAATGAGGGAGATCCAAATCTCAGGTGGACTACACCACAGGAAACAGTGGGAATTGAATTCTCACCGTTGAAAACTTCTGGGAGGCCACAGAAGTTTTGGATCAAGCTGATATTTGTGTTTTCACTTCATCTAGTTCTGTGTGACCTTATCAATAGGTTGGATGGCAAATAAACATCACGATGGGCCTTGGGAAGTTTTTAAGGGTGGACGTTCAATTAACACTGTTTTCCTGTGGTGTGGTCCACATGAGATTTTGATCTGCCTCATTTTTGGGCTCATGCCATCAAATGAGGTGGAAAAATGGATGGACAGCATGGATAAAACACATACATCATGGTGGGTCCCACACAGCTTTGACACCAGCCCAGGCCGGTGTTGGGGTCACTAGCCAATCCGCCTCCAGCTAATCCGCTTCACTATGTTCCCTGCGCTATGGCCCCATGCAGGTTCCAGCGCATTCCTGCATAGAGCTGGACATGAACTGAGTTTAGCCATTTCGATCGACTCGGTAAAACCCTGTTCAAATAGAAAGTCTTATTGTTCAAACTTTATTCGAACACACCATTTCAATTCAATTTCAAACACAGTCCTGTTCGACTAAACTAGAACTTGAACTCGAATATTGATATATATATATATATATATATATATAGAGAGAGAGAGAGAGAGAGAGAGAGAGAGAGAGAGAGAGAGAGAGAGAGAGAGAGAAGGGTGGATGACAATGTGAGCCCAGGAAGGTTTCAATGGTGGACATCATTCTCCTCACTGTTCCTTGTGGTGTGGTCCATTTGAGTTTTGTATCTACCTCATTTTTTATTTAATGCCTTAAAATAAGCTGTACAAATGGATGGACGGAGTGGATAAAACAAATACATCATGGTGGGACACACAGAACGAAAAAATCGGTATTTACTATTCAGTAATAGAAAAAATATTTTCAAGCGAAAAAAGTGAAATTGATCGAACTTGTTCAAACTCGTAAAAATTGTTCGAAATCCAAATGTTCGAACATGATTGGGCTAGACTAAATTGAGTTCGAACAGAGCCATCCTGTTCGAATGTTTATTCGAACATTGTTCGAACACACCCACTCAAGTAGCTGAACAATCCGATCTGGTCTATGTTCGAGTCGAATTGGATTGTTGTCCACCTCTATTCCTGCATGGCAGGAAATCCACATCCCTTACAGAAAGGGTGCGGCTTCCCTGGATCCCTGGATCCACCTAGGTGGAGGTAGATCCCTTACTGTGTTGTCCATTGTGTGATGTCTGTGTATTACATCCACGTAGTCCATTCATTCTAAAAACTTATTTTAGAGTATGGTTTAAAAAATGAAGTAGATCCAAATCTTAGGTGGACCATAATACACTAAACAATAGTACTCAGCCATTAAAAGCTTCCCGTGGGTTACGAATGTTTTGGGTCAATCTGATATTTGTTTGGTATCTTCATCCAGGTATTTGTGACCTTTTCAATAGGTTGGATGGAAAATAATCATTCCAGTGCCCCCCATGAAGTTTCTAATGGTGTGAATTGAATCACTACTATTTCATGTGGTATGGTCCACCTAAGATTTGGATCTGCTTCATTTTTGGTATAATGCCCTAAAATGAGCTTTCAAAATGTATGAACGGTGTAGATGTAAGGTACATACATCACAGTGGCCCTACAGTTAGGGATCCACCGACCTCAGTGGATCCCGGGTGGATCCACCCAAACCGTGCCCTTCCAGAAACGGCACCATCGCCGCATTCAATGAGAATGAACAAACACAATGAAAATCAGTCAGATCCAAAACTCAGGTGGGCCACACAGCGTGAACTTATGAGTTTTACGAGTGATCTTACATAATTCCCCTGGTGTAGCCCACATGAGTTCTGAGATGGGCAGAGAGTGCGAGAAGCTGTACCCGATGGAAGGAGCGGATGTCACACAAACAACACGGTGGGCCCCACACTGCTCGGGGGATTTTACCGGGTCCGATTCCATGGCTATGATTGGATATTCTTCAACGGAAAACTGTCCTTCGTAGCAATGCATCTGCGATTCGCCGGAGCGATTTCCACTCTACTCCGCATTTAATAGGACCAAGGCAACAATTATGGGGCCCACCATGATGTTTTCATGATATCCATTCCGTTCATCATTTCGGTAGATCATCGTAACATATGAACCAAGAAATCAGGACCATCCAAAACTTAAGTGGGAAACACCACAAGGAACAATGTGACAGGACGCACACCATTGAAATCTTCCTAGGACCCACCACCGAAGACTCGGATAAATCAAATATTAGGTTTTTCCTTCATCCTCCATGTACTCACCTTATCAACGGGTTGGATGTCATATAAACATCACAGTAGGCCCCTGGAATATTTCAACGGCAGCCATCTCTACTCACACTTTTTCCTATGGTGTGGCCCATTTGAGTTTTGGCTCGCCATAATTTTTGAGCTCATGTACTAAAATGATCTGGATCAATTGATGGACGGATTGGATCTCACTATGGGGGGCCCTACGGAGATTAAGTTGCCCGCACTTGAAGCAGGAGAAGACATGAGTTCAAACTTATGGGCTAGGCCCGATGTCTAGGGTTGGGCTTGTGCCTGAATTCAGGTCCATGGGCCAGTCCAGTTCTGTATTGTGGCATAAATATCGAATGGGCCCAGATCTAGCCCAGCCTGTTGAAAGGCTCCGTTAGGGATGGCAATGGACCAAGCGGGAGGTCCCAGTAGGGCCAGGGCTTGGGTCTTTTAACTCGGCCTGAGGGTTGGATTTTGGCAAAAAATTTTGCCCGTTGGAAGCCAATCATGAATTGCCCAGCCCGATCTAATCATTGTGTGGGCCACCATTATATCAATTTACGGCTTAAAGTCGCCTGTGAGAAATTTCTATTCACCTGAAAAAAATAAAGATTTAAATAAGTTGAGCCCAAAAGCTCGCCTGAAAACAATACAAAATCCAGGCCCAAAGGCAAACCAGGCCCATTAACACCCCTGACTATGGATTCTATAGACAATTTTCCACTTTACTCATTTGCTTTCTTCTTATGTGGGACTAAACAACCTTCCTTTTCATTAGCAGAGTCAAGACAAAGTCAAACTAATCTTCGAGTCGAGCCGAATCCAAGACTCAAGTGGACCGAAAACGTGAGGATTGAACATCCACAGTTGAAATATTCGTGGGGCAACAGAAGTTTTGAATAAGGATAATATTCGTGTTTTCAGTTCATCCCAGTAGGAATGAAGTTATGAACGGTATGGATGGGATATAAACATCACTATGGACCCAAGGAAGTTTCAACGCTAGGAATTTTCCTACACACCTTTTCCTTTAGTGCGGCCCACTTGGGTCTTGGATCCAGCTCATTTTTGTTCGCACCTCCTAGTATGAGCTCACAAAACGAACGGACAGGATTTCTCACAAAAATCATGGTGGCCCCACCTACGTTCCCCGCGCAGGAACTTCCTGCCAAAGGCCAACGCAGGAAATCCACGTCCATAATTTTTGGGCTCACGTACTAAAATGATCTGGATCAAGTGATGGACGGATTGGATGTCACTATGGTGGGCCTTACGGAGATTAAGTTGCACGCGCTTGTAGGAGGAGAAGACATGAGTATCCGTACCCCATGTGAATCGCCATGGGATATTAGTACATGCATAATCTCCATCAGCGCTGTCAGTGGGCCGGGTCACCAATCAAGCTTATGGGATAGGCCTGCATCTCCAGGGTTGGGCTTGTGCCTGCATTCAGGCCCATGGGCCAGTCCAGTTCTGTATTGTGGCATAATTATCGAATGGGCCCAGCTCTAGCCTAGCCAGTTGACAGGCTCGGTTAGGGATGACAACGGAGAATGGACCAAGCGGGAGGGCCCGGTAGGGCCAGCGCTTGGGTCTTTTAACTCGGCCTAACGGTTGGGCATAAAATTTAGCCAATTTATTTGTGTTACTAGAGCCGTAGGGTATTTGAGCCGACTTCGAGCCTAAAAAAATTCAAAATTTAAATAAGCCCAGACCAAAAGCTCGGCAAAATACAGTTCGAAATCCGAACTCGAAGGCAACTAGTTCCATTGACATCTGTAACTGCTGCTTTTATAAACAAATTTCCACTTTAATCCTTTGCTTTTTCTAATGTGGGACTAAACAACCTCCATTTTTAGCTAATTAACTCAAATCAAGCTTCAGCGTTGAGCCGATTCAAGCCAGGTCAATTTGAACTTGGCTAAAAAATCTTGGAGTTGGAAAAAAAGTTCCCCCACTGAGCTAGAACCCGGTGTCCGAGATTCAAATCGAGTCAAGCGAACCAGCCCAGCTGGTTTAACTCGGGTACAACTCTAATTACAACTATCGATCCATGTCTTGGGAAAAGGATGGCAATTGAAAATAAAGTCAAACAGAGGATGGATTGGACCTTCAATCCGTGCAACTTTTTCACCGGAAAACCCACTTGATGGGTGGACTTGTTTAGCCTTGCACATTTTCATCTTCATTTTGCAGGGCCACCTTATACACCACTCAAATGTCCCACACGCTTGCCGTGTTGGCACGTGCACACGTGTTATGTGTTAGGCTTAGAAGGCCACTTTCAGATAATGAATGGTCTCGTTTCTAAGCTGTGGTGTCCCTAATTCACCTTTCAAGTGGCAATCAGGTACCTCAATTAGACCGTCCAAATCATAGGGTCCACTGTGGTTTGACCAATATGGACGGTTGTGGATAAAATAATCAAAGGTCCGGAGTCAAATCAGATGGTTAGGATTATTCTACCCATTACAAATTTCTGGATACGCTCTATCCACAATGGGGCCCACAATTTAGACGATGCAATTGTTCTATACGCTTATGCCACGTGGACCTGCACTTTGGATGAGTCTAGCATGTTTAAACGGAGGTGAGTGACAGTTAAAAAAAAATTGTGGGCCATAAAAGTTTTTGATCAAGCTGATATTTGTGTTTTCCCTTCATCCAGGTCTTCTTGATATTATCAACAGTTTGGATGGCAAATAACCATTACGGTGGACCCTAGGAAGTTTTTAACGGTGAGAGATCAATGATCACTATTTCCTATGGTGTGGTTCACCTGTCATTTGGATCTACTTCATTTTTGGGTCTATCTCCTATAATGATCTGGAAAAAAGGATGGACGGAGTGGATATACAACACATACATCGTGGTGGGCCCTACGGAAAAGAGCGAACGGAACTCGGTCAAGTCCGGACGTGACTGAATCAGGTGGCCGTGAAACGTTGTTGAAGAACAGGCGTCTTCTACGGGTTTCAGAGAGCACTCAGTTGGTGGCCCACACCATCTCTACCGTCCACCTGTCTGACTCGATTAGTGGGGTCGTAAGGGGAGGAAAACGACGTAAAGAGATGAAAACGATGGGAGCAGCGAATTCGGCGCGAGAGGGAGATTGCCGAGGAATCTAGACGGCGTGCCGGTGGAAGATACCGGTAACAGCCAGTTGATCGCGAACGTCGTCTGGGCTTCTACTCGCCCGCAGGCTCCGAAAACGGAAGGGTTGGATGGTAATGATTAGGTTCGATTCTGAGCAGTACGGTTACTTGGCGGCTGCGGGCAGTGCCGGTCCCCTCCCCACCGGGGAGCGGATTGCGTGTGACCCCAGGCATAGAAATATCTCAAGTGCCCGGGGATGTGTGGGGCCCATAGAGATGTTTGTGATAAATCCACTCCGTCCATCTGTTTTTAAAGACCACAATATGATAAGATTCTAAAAATCAGGTAGATCCAAAACTCATGTGGTCCATACCATACGAAACAGTGGAGATTGAATACCTGGCGGTGACAGAAGCTTTGTATCAGGATGATATTTGTTCCTACAGTTTATCTGAGTGGTAATAATTCTATGAACGGTTTAGATGGCATATAAATATCATGGTCATCTCTAGGATGGTTTCAACGGTGAACGTCGCCGTTCACTATTTTGTTGGTATGGCCAGCCTGTCTGATACGGCTGTGACCCTTCCAGGACGAAGGTCGGTGCTGTGGCCCCCACCCCCCACAATCATGTAGGTGTATTATCCATGCCGTCCATCCATTTTTACAGCTCATTTGAGGGAATTAGAAAAAAAAAAAAGGTAGATCCAAATATCAGGTGGACCACACCATAGGAAAAAGTGGTAATTGAACTCCCACCGTTAAAAACTTCTTAGTGGCCAAAAAGTTTTGGATCAAGCTTATTTTTGTGTTTTCCCTTTATCCAGGCCTGTGTGACGTAATCAACAAATTGGATGGCAAATAAACACTACAGTGGGCCCTAGGATTTTTTTATTTTTTATTTTTTTTAATGGTGGCCGTTCAATCACCACTGTCTCAGCATAAGATTTGGATCTGCCTCGTTTTTAGCTCGTGCCCTAAAATGAGCTCGAAAAATGGATGAACGGCGTGGATAAAACAAATACATCATGGTGGGGCCCACTGTGCTTTTCAAGCATCGATCAGCACCGAGATCTCGGCACTAGAGGGGTCACTATCGAATCCGAATCCTTTTATGGCATGACCGTGTTGTGTGTATGATATCCACTCCATCCATCAGGCCGATCCAAAACTTAGGTAGGCCCACCAAGTAAAAACATGCTAAAGCCTCTAAATCACTTGGTGTGGCCCACATAATTTTTAGAACAGCGTAAGAATTTTTCGTATCCATTGATCTTGGCCTACCAAATCCAATAAACGGAATGGATGGCATATATAAAGCACGGTAGGCCCCACGCACAATCTAAAAGTTTTAATGGTGGGTCCCATTCCCAACTGTTCCTGAGGTGGGACCAATCTGTGTCTTGGATCTGCCTGATATTTAACGATAGACTCTAAAATTTTCACCTGATGGACGGAGTGGATGTTGGCCCTGCATCACGGTGGGCCCCACACGCAACGGTCGTAGAAGAATCTTATTCTGCATATTGTAGGTAAGCCTGCGTCAGCCTAGGAAGTACAACAGCAACTAAATTCTCGGTTCTAAAGCAACAGATACGTTTCCCCAAAAAAAAGAAAAAAACAGCTAAAGATGATTGATTTTTACACCCTATCTTTTTAATAATGTATCCACTATTTTCTACTTTGGGGTGAAACTTTTATACTGTCGTATCACCAAAAGTAGGGAAAAGGGTGCATTTATAAAAAACAAAAGGTTTGAGTACCGTATTGCTCTGCAACACCTGTTGTACGCAGATCGTACGAGATCCATGGGCGTACGTTGTATAGTGTTCCACATCCACTCCTTCCATCTGGTGTGCCCCTCAGTGTTGGATCGTAGGGCAAAAAATCATCCCGATCCATAGGATTGTGTGTGGACCCATCAGGTGATCCTCACACAGGTTTACAGACGCTCCAAAAATTAGCCTGAGAAAAAGTAAAATGGGACCCACCGAATAAACTTCAAAGTTTTAGGGTGATTTTACATTGTGTGTGGCCCACGTAATTCTTAGGATGTAGGATTTTAATGAGAATTTTCACATCATGGGCTGAACGGATGTGATACTAACAACAAGGTGGGTCCCAAATTGCTGCGGAGTTTTACCAAATGCCCTGTCATAATGTGGACGAGGATTGCGTGGTGAACCATCACCACCTACCCACGAGTTTGTAAGGACACTGTGAGGCCTACAGTGATGTATGGACTTTATCAAGCTCATGTTAGGATATAATCTAAAAAATGAAGCATATCCAAAGCTCAAGTGGACCACACCAGAGGAATCAGTGGCGATTGAACGTCTACTGATGAAAGTTTCATAAGGGCTACAGAAGTTTTAGATCAAACTGATATTTAAGTTTTCCTTTCATCCAGGTCTAGACCAGTGACCTTATGAACAGGTTGGATGGTAAATTAACATCACTATGGCCCAAGGAAGGCTCAATGGCAGACATCATTATTATCCCTACTTTTTCCTGTGGTGTGGTCCACTTGAGCTTTGGATATGCTTCAAATTTGGACCCATGCTCTAACATGATCTCGGAAACAGGACAGACGGTTTAGATATAACACATATATCACAGTGGGCCCCACATAGTCCTTACAGCACGTAGCTACGTCTGTTGGGCTCGCCAGGCAATCTCTATCCGGTGTTGGAGAGGGTCCGGTCTCGTTATTCAGTCCTTATCATTGGCTCGAATCAAGGAATGCCCCTCCAGTGATGGGACCCATGCATTCACTGGGACTCGCCCACTAATCCAATGGCTAGAACTTTGTTTTCATCAGGAATGGGCATTTTGCAGTACGGGAGCAAGCATGGTAGATCCCTCTGACAATCCTGACCGTCTGATTTTGTCCTTTGAATTTGGAATGTTGACCAAATACTTCTCAACCGTCCTTCGACGGCCACCACTGAGAATTTCAGGATCGTCCAATCGCTGCGTCTTGGGATATGCTCCATCCACAACATGGCCCATTGTTTGGATGGCCGTTAAACGTATGCCACGTGTGCTGAAGTTGCGTGGCAAACATACTCCTTCCGAGTTGTACCGAATTCACCAAACCGGACCAGGAAAGAATCGGCCGTATTTTGCTCTATCACAGGCTGCAGAGAGTAACTGAGGATTAAGGGAATCGTACAACAGAAGGGAGAGAGAGAGGGGGGGAGAGGAGTTATATGATACTCAGGCTGCGTATGACGCTTGATACACAGGCACTCAGAAGTTGTATACGTAGCATATATCAACTCAAATAAAACCCACTACATTGTACAACACACTGTCTCCAAGTCACCATCACAAGATCAGATGGTTTGACCAATCATAATCTCTGATTTATGGACACCTTTTGGTGGAAATAGGACCATTGGATATTCTCTTTTTGAACCGTCCAATACACGTGTACCAAATCCGATAGTCCTATGATCAAATAAGTTCAATATTTGGATTATTATACATCTATACAGGGTACCATAATAATTTGGACATTTTGATTTTAATATTTGTATGCCACGTATGCAAGTTTAAGAAGGCATTTCTAAGTGCCTGTGTATCATCAGTCACTCTTGCAGAGTATCAAAGTTTTTTATTTTTTGAGGGAGAACCAAAGTGGAGTGGAGCAGAGCAACATCCCAAATCTCCGTCAGACCAGCGACTCCCCCTCTCTCTACTGCCCACTGCTATCTTACGCTAGAAGGTGTCTTCTTCAAAACCCACACCCAAAAATCAAAAACCAGAGAGAGAGAGAGAGAGAGAGAGAGAGAGAGAGAGAGATGGCGGATCTGAGAAAGACGAAGTCAGGGTGTCGAAAGAACAAAGGAAAAAAGGCAGTGAAGGAAAAGGAGGCGCCTCGACGGGGATTGGGAGTAGCTCGGCTTGAGACGCTGAGGCTTCTGGAACAGAAGAATTCAATGGAAGAGATGCAAGCAAGCAGATTTCCTTTTATCACCTCTTTTATTCCTTTCTTCTCCTCCTTTCATCTCACTCCTCCTCCTCGTGAGGTTTGACTTACTTTCAACGGCTGTTATTGATTTTTTTTTCTTTTCATTTTTTATGAATGGGGCCCACATGGCTGCAAGGTCGGATGATCTTTGCTGTCCATCTTTCAGGGCTCACCATGGATGCACCATTCTCCACAAATCATGCCACTTGATGATCCCTACCACCTCTGATCTTTGTCATCTGAATGGACGGATGGGGTAGGAGATTGTCAGCGGTTCATCTAATAGGATGTCCGCTCCAGACGGATGGTTCGGATCATATGGCCATGATCATGTGGGTCCCATTCAGCTTGTTATGTGTTTGTTGTTGATGTGATGCTTGGCGCTGCTGCTGCAGGTGGATTCAGCTCGTTTGGCGTTTGAGGAGCTTGCTTGGAACAGAAGCATTGGGCAATGGCAGTTATTTGATACCTGCCCTGACACTCTCGACTCCTTCAAAGTACGTATACGTATAAGTCTTCACGTATATACACGCAACTACGTATGTATGTCTGTATGCATGTAAGGTTAGAAACGTGAGGTCACATGCCTCATCCCATTTTACTAAAAGAGAAACGCTTTGATACTCTGGCAGAGTGGGACGGACGATACACAGGCAGTTAGAAATGGCTGAGAAACTGCGTATGTGGAATACAAGTAAATAAAAAATAAACCTTCCAAATAATATTTACCAAAATGTTTCATGAACTAAAGATTGCTTTTATTGGGAAATGCGACTATGAGAATGTTGGGCATTTATTGGACAGCTAAAAATGAAAAAAAATCGTCCATAAATCAGAGGTTACGATTATTTAGAAAATCTGGATTTTGTAGTGTTAGTTCCACATTTTGATTGGTTGGATTTTGGTTAATACATTTCAAGTGTACCATTTCTGAGTACCTGCGTATCAAGCATCATACTTCAGCCAGAGTATCAAATATCTCCCCTTAATTAAAAGATGGTATAAATAGGTCTTTAACGCTGGGCTACAGAATCCTCTATATCCCTGAATTCTGTGGGGCCACCGCGATGTGTGTGTCTTAACCATTCTTTCCATCCGTTTCTCCGGCTTATGTTAGGACATGAGTCCAAACATGATCAGGAATATGCAAAATTCAAGTGGGCCACACAACACAAAATAATGAGAATGGAGCCATCCACTGTTGAAACATTAGTGGAGCCGTCGGTGATGTCTATCTCATTTCCATTCCCTCCAACTGCTTCTCCAGCTCATTTTTGGAAATGAGCCCAAAAATGTGGTAGATAAAAACTCAAGTAAGCCAAACTCAGGAAAGAGTATGGAAATTCCCACTGTTGAAACATTCTTGGGGCCCACCGTAATGTTAACGCCATCCAAACCCTTGATAATGTGATTCCCACACCTTGATTAGGCAGTGGACACAAATGTTAGCCTAATCCAAAACTTTAATTTGTGGCTGCCAAAAAGGTTTCAACGTTGTGCATTCAATCACTTCTTATAGTTTGTCCTACTAAATTTGCCTGCTTTTCGAGATAATGTTCCAACATGAGCCGGTGCAAATGATTAGTCAAGTGGATATAATACAAACATCAAGGTGGGCCCAAGGACTTTATGGTAACCTTGGGTTATAGGCAAGTGGAGCCCTTATTAATACCTTACATCTTTATCCATATTTCAATATACATGTAACGGAAGGTAAGGTGGTGAAGATGATCTTATTTCAACACTGAGGAAGGTGTTGGTAGCAATTCCCAAGTGTGGGGGGCTAACATTGGGGTGTGACTAAGAGTTAGGGTGAGTGTACTATCAGTGGGGAGTGTGTACTAATCCAAAAAAAAAAAAAAAAGGGATGGGGGGGGGGGGGGCGGAAGTGGATTAGGTACCACCTTGTATGTGAAAAGCTAATGACAGCCTATCATGCAGTAGAATCCGGATCCTCAGTTGAATCTGAGCAGAGAACCTTTGTTGCTGCTGCTTTGATTGGTCCACCTCATCCTGACTGTGTCAGAGCAGCTCAGCTCTGACACAATCAGGCTGACCTGGACCAATAAGAGAAGTGATAAGAAGGATTTCTCTGTTGGGCTTCAACAGAGGATCTAGACTCTATGCAATGCATCTGTATTAATGAAGAGCATATCAGAAAAGACCCGTCACATTCACAACAGTTGTTGTGGGCTACTCTAAGCTTTTCACCAATACCAACCTGTCTCGTACATGCCATGCCTCTTCACAAGCAGATATAGTACCTAATCTTATCTAAAATAAAAAAGGTGGTGACTAAAGCAGGTTAGGTATAAGTGTCGTCCCTGCTCATGCATCAGAAGTAGATTATGTGCGTTTCATCACTGAGGTCACCCATGTGGCGTGTGCGGGTGCAAGTGTGCGTAAAAAATGTTTTGCATATGTCTACGTGGATGCATGTGCGGATCTGGACGTAAGAAGTCAGCATGCATGTATCTGTCTTTCAAGACTCCAATGTTGGTTTTGAACCATTTAAAAAAAAGGTAGTGGCTTGATCCTCCTTACATGCGGCACTGATGTACAGCCATACAGAATTTGTGGGCCCCATAGTGGAAAGAGCACATAAAAAAAATAACACTGATCAGTCAATCCTAACCATCCAACTAATGGCTATGAAATGGATGGTTAAGAGTAGAATAGCAAGTGGTTCAAATCTGAAAGGGAAATAATTCAGATGGTCAAGATCATATTTCATTGCAATTTTTCGGTGATGCTGCACCAACAGTCATGTTAACGATTTGGATGGTCTGGATTTCCTTGGAACAATGACATATGCATATTTGAAGAGTTCCCACCCTTTCTTAAATGGTTTGAAACCAACAGAATCTGGCCCGTGATCTCATCTAAAGAAAACCTCGAAAAGAGACTGACTTCTCTGTTTGTAACGAACAAGAAACTTCCCTACACCGCACTGATCTTGTAGATGTGGGGCCCATGAATAGTTTATCCAAGACATTGATCTATTTTCCCCCATCATGGATGTACTACGCCCCCCAAATTTCTGAAACTGGAAGATCTTAGCCATGAAATCTTTGGTCTTTCCTCCATTAAATGTGGTTTGTTGGTGCAATTTTTCATAAGCATATATTTGCATGCCAAAAACAGAAAGAATAGATTTGAAAGTTAAAGAAATGTTTTTAAATAAGTTCAATCCATGATGGGTCTCATCATTTCAATGGCTTGGATAGAACAAAGGTGAGCCCCAGATGGACAAGATCAGTGCAAAATAGGGGAAAAGATTCAAACGTGTTTACGTGCAAAAAGGGGCAGAACCAAAGAGGTTCTAGATATAAAAAAAGGTAAGAAAAAGAAGGCCTTTACAGTGGAAGAAAATGGTTTTTGATAGGAAGAGCGATTTGTAATCTTTCTCAAAGATCTCAAAGGATCATAAGCTTTTAGGGTTTTGTTAAATGCTTGAATGCTTTCTTTAGAGACCGTACAAAGCTGCTTTGATCTTTGTTGCAAGCAGAGCTGGGGGCCACACCATGAAGATTAACTGCCATGAAAATCCGGCCATCCATATTAAGTGGGACACACTTACACTTTGAGTCAGAACATCAACAGTTCATTGATATCATCATAGTTGTGGCCCACCCCATGAGTGGACCAGATTGATCTTCTTGGTGTGACCCACTTTTCGCATAGATTGGATGGTCTAAACAAGTGACACGTTGGCAGGCAAGAGAAGGTTGTTTGTGGAGGTTCACATGCAGTTTAGGAATTGATATTGACACTTTCCTTGTTTGATAAATACACCTCTTCGTGTTATGCAACCCAATAGTAAAAAGCAGTAGTGGGGTTACAGAGCTTTGCTAGGCTCACGCGGGTGTGCAATAAAGCTCGTGCATACGCCATACATGTGCCAGCATGGCACTATAGACCTGAGATCCAATCCAACTCATCATAACGGTACCAACGTATTGATATCTAGCACAAAAATCAAGTTGATCCATTGGTCAGCTGGGCCACACTTAGAAAAGCAAATGTAAGGCTCTAAAAAACTTGTCTGAAGTTTTCTAACCCATCTGCCTATTTTCGATATTTTGGGGCCACATGCTGAGTAGACTTAGATTTCTTTTTTGGAAAACATGTAAAGGGTGAGACCAACCTGATTGATGGATTGGACTAGGGCTGTAAATGGTCGGGTTGGCAAAACCCGGACCTATCCATTTACTAAAAGGCCGGGTTAGGGTTGGGTCTCAGTCAACCTATCAAACCCATTTATAAATAGGTCTAGGTCTGGTAGAGGGAGATACACCCAGACCCATTTATAAATAGGTCTGGTCTAATGAGTCTGGGTCTAAAATCTAGTATGCAAGCATTTTTACAAGGCTTAAAATCGGGTCAGGATGGGTCGGGCTGAACGGGTCCCTTGAAACATAGATCAAACCCACCCACTTAATGGGTTCGGGTCGAGTCAGGTCGGCCCTAATATAAAGGAAACCAGACTCAGACCCGTTTAGCAAATGGATCTGTTCTTGGACCCAGACCAGTACCATTTAACAAATGAGTCGGGTCTGGGTCGGGTCTAAATGGGTTGGGTCTGGGTACCCCATCGGGTCCACTGACCCATTTACAGCCCTAGATTGGACCTCTCCTCTATGTACCATGCTGGTACGTGTGTGGGGTCCACTGTGTTGTGTATATTCCATCCTAACCGTAGATTAAGTGGTCCCATTACGATGTTGAGATGCCCCAGAAAAATAGGCCTATCTGGTAATTAGATGAGCCACACAAGTGATGGCCCACGTGATGGTTGGATGAGGTGGGGGAACGGATTTCATGATAGAGTAACCCTGCCGGATAGGTTGGATCATGGATGCTTGCACACACCACCGTGGCCCCCACACGCAACCGTCCTAGTTATGCGTTGAAAGATATATGACCCTAACACTTCTATGGTTGCAGAAGAGAAGGCTGGAAATTCATAGCATACCGAGAGATCTCAGCCTCACATCTCGAGAGATGAACGTTGACAATAGCGCTGCTAATTTCGCCGCTGCACAGTAAACTCCTCAGCATACACATACATTATTTCCGATGAATTTTTTTAGAGAAATGCTACTTTTATCAAGTACATTCCCCACCATACATGTGGCAAATTATTATGGTGATCCTGACCGTTGTTTTGGTGGGCCACCATGTGGATGAACCATCTACTCTACGAAACTGGAATTATTGGATCAGGTGATTTTTGTTGTCGATTGTAGATGGTGATCAGATCAACAAGTGTCGATCGTCCATTTGCAGCTAATGATCGATGGTTACCACTATCCAAATTTGCTGATTTTTTAGCTACGTCACATCCAAACATGTTGGCCCAGCAAATCAACGGTGAAGATACATCCGCCCACCCTTGATGGAATTGCGTGATCCGTGCTTCATGGTAGCATCTCTCTCTAGTATTTTCTATTTCGTACATGACTAAGGGCAATATCAGGAAATTCGGGTGTAGCCAAGGAGAAGATTCGGAATGGGACCGCACGTTCCTTGATCTTAGTTTGTCGACCGTCCATCATAGAAACGAAAACGAAAGGAAGCTTTTCAAAGGAAGCATGGGCCACGTTCAGGTAACCTCTTTTAGGAGCTCAATCACACTTTTTTTAAGGTCACAAATACATGGCTGATGATCACTGCCGTCCATGTTGGCGTACGATTGGTGAATCCAAATCGTCCATGTGTTGGGTTTTAATCATATCTCCTAAAGTAGAAAAGCACAACGATCAGTCAAATATATCTGCCTGGCTGTCTGATAAATGTCCTTGATCAGATCGACGATGAAAATAAACATGAACAATGGCCCAAACCCATTTGATTATCCAATTGTTTTGTGGACCATTCATGTTAGTAGCCACCTGATGGATGGTACCCATTCACTGACTGTACAGCCACATCGGTGTAAGCCGCTAGACAGTACTCGCGAGTGAACGCATTGCTTTGAAGTTTGTCAGAGAATCAGGACGTCTTTAGTGTCCTTAACCACCGTGTAGGGCGCGGATTTCCTGCGAAAGCCTTGCGCAGGAAGTTCCTGCGCTGAGAACCAAGGTGGGCCCACAGTAATGTTTTTTGATGAATCCACCCTGTTCATCCGTTTTGGGAGCTCATTTTAGGACGTGATAACAAAAATGAACCGTACCCAAGACTCGAGTGGGCCGAAAACGTGAGGATTAAACGTCCACAGTTGAAATATTTGTGGAGCCACAGGAGTTTTGAATCAAGATAATATTTGTGTGTCCAGTTCATCCCAATAGTAGTGACGTTATGAACGGTATGGATGTCATATAAACATCACTGTGGACCCTGGGAGGTTTCAACCGTAGTAAGTTACCTACCCACCTTTTCCTTTAGTGGGGCCCACAATGATGTTTTTTGATGAATCCACCCCGTTCATCCGTTTTGGAAGCTCATTTTAGGACGTGATAACAAAAATGAACTGGATCCAAGACGCACGTGGGCCTCACTAAAGGAAAAGGTGGGTAGGTAAATTACTACCGTTGAAACCTCCCTGGGGTCCACAGTGAAGTTTATATGACATCCATACCGTTCATAACGTCACTACTACTGGGATGAACTGGAAACACAAATATTATCTTGATTCAAAACTCCTGTGGCTCCACAAATATTTCAACTGTGGACGTTTAATCCTCTCGTTTTCGGCACACTTGAGTCTTGGGTACGGTTATTTTTGTTATCACGTCCTAAAATGAGCTCCCAAAATGGATGAACTGGGTGGATTCATAAAAAAAAATCACTGTGGCCCACCTTGGTTCTCAGCACAGGAACTTCCTGCGCAAGGCTTTCGCAGGAAATCCGCGCCCCACCGTGCATGTACAAATGGTTACATGGTAAACCGATCCAGACGGTTGATATGATGAGCACCAACCAATAAAACATTTCCCACTGTTTGTGGAGTCCACAGTGTTGTGTATATGTAATCTTATCCATTCATTAGACGTGCCACACTAGAATAACGGGATACACCAAAAACTAGTTCATTCCAAATCCCAAGTGGGCCACACCACATGAATTTAGAGGTCTTAGCATGATTTTACACTGTCCCTGAATGGTGTCCCACCTAAGTTTTGGATCTGCATGTTTTTGGGGTTTTGGGGTAAACATAACGGGGAGAACACGATAAGTGGGGTGGATCGGATGCACATATGACATGGGCCCCACAGCAGGCCTATAGCGCCCCAAGTTCTGGTGGTACTGGTACCATATGAGCTCAGGTCCAGAAATGGCTAAGATAGTCACTTCAAAGAAATTATTGCGGAGCGAAATGGACCGGAATTCTCTAACTTCTGTTGTGTGGGCTGGGGCCAATCGTGATGGATGTGTGAGATCCACTCCGTCCATCCGTTATGCTGCCTAATGTCCACCATACATAAGAAATATCAATGGGATCCAAAAATAAAGTGTACCACACCAGGGGAATAACGTAAATCACACCTTAAACTTAAATTTATTTGGTGTGGCTCACCTAGGCTCTGGATCAATCTCATTTTTTGGACGTGTCTTCGTCCTGATGGTTCACTCCGGATGAACCGTTTTGGATGGCATATAATCAACATGGTGGCCCGTCTTACCTCACTGTCGCCGGCTGTGTGGTCCATTTAAATTTTGGATCGTCCTGATTTTTGGGCTCAGGTGTCCCACCAGCTTTCCACGCCATTGTACGAGCGAAGCCTCCAAAGATGAGAACTTTAATACTCTGGCAGAGTGTAATGGACCATACACAGGCACTTATAAAGTAATCAATTAATTTAAAATGTTACAATCAAGGGTCTTCATCATAAATCAATGATTAAGATTATCTGATTATCTGACCATCTGACTAGTGGACATTGATTTGGACGGCTAAAAATGGAAAAATATCCAATGGTCCTATGTCTGTCTACAGATGGTGGGTCGAGTAACAAATAACTCCCGGGAAATAATACAGTAGGTTATGACCTACGTAAACATCAGGTCAGATACGTTTGTAATAAGGACACGTGTCATGACAGGGAGAAGCTGCGGCGGAATCTACGGGAATGTCGAGGGGAGTGATGGAATTGGAACTGCTGAGAGATAAAGGAGAGGGCAGCAGCAGCAGCAGTTGGGATAGTACGATGGTATCTTCCGGTTATGGAGAGGAAGCCTCGCTCCTCGCTTCCAATGCCTCTTCTTTTTCTTCTCCTTCTCTGCAACTCACCCTCGGTCTCTCCTCTTGAAAGCTGCTGCTCATGAAACCCCCCCCCCCCCCCCCCCTCTCTCTCTCTCTCTTTAATGACTCAGACGTCAGACGCTCCGGTAGATGGGCCATGCTTCTGTATTACGCTACCTTAACGGTCGGATATGCATAATAGAAGGTCCTGATCTAACCTTTCTTTACAACGTAATACAATATAGAGATGTATCTGGCATAACAACGTCCTTTTTTTTGTGGGTTTTAATGGTGTGTTTTTAGAGAACGGATTGTACCTACAGCTTGTATACCACACATGTGTCACATGTGCATGATGATCTAAACCATACACGCTCTGGATTCACTCAGCAATAGATTGATCGTTAACCAATTTTTTCTTTGATTGGGCTATCTTAGCTATTGGGTTTTTATCACTTATTAGGAACCGTTCATTTTTATGCCACCAAGGGCCATGGACCGATCACTGTTGGAAGCACGAAGTGGACGGTTTAGATCTGATCCATATTTGCCACATATTCATATGGAATCTGCACTCGTTTTTTTTTTGTATGGGATTCTCATATTCCTTTGCGAACCGATGCTATATTTTTTTTGTGCGAATGTGGTTGGAGTTCGTTTTACCTCAGCGTATGTCGCCGATAGTGGGCCAAAAGCTGAGTGGTATGATGATCAGAACTGTCCATGTTGTGAACTCTATGCTATATGGACAACCACAGTAAACTTATACGGAATGTTTGATTGTTACCATCATTTCTGGAAATGAATTCAGGACACTTTAATGAAAATTTTCAATGGTTGTCATTCAACTCTGAAAGTCAAAGGTTAAGATTACCAAATTGATGAATGAATATGGGATGATGAAATTGTGGCGTAAAAACCGTGGAATCAGATAAAATTGTGCTAGTAAAATTTGTGGGGCCTACCTTGATGTGTCTTATGCACACTGCATATTTATTCTATGCGCTTATTTTAAAGCATGATCCATAAAATGAGATAGATCAAAAGCTCAAGTGAACCACACTTCAAAAGCTCAAGGGAACCACACTACAGGAAAAATGAGAAGTTAAACTCCTACTATTGAAAGTTAAAATGAGCCAAGGGTTTAAAAAATGCGTGCCTATCATCCAACTTATTCATAACTTAACACAGACATAGATGAAGGGAAATCATAAACATCAACTTGATCCAAAACTTTTGCTGCCCGTAAGAAGAATTGAATGGTTAGCATTCAATTCCAATGTGGTCCACTTGAGCTTTGGATTTCCTTCGTTTTTTAGCCCATACTCTAAAATGAAAAAAAAAAAAAAAAAAAAAAAAAAAAAAAAAAAAAAAAAAGATGGAGAACAAAAACCAAGCTGTCAAATCATAGCAACAGTTGGAATTTTCACCGACTTTTATGGGTAGAGGCGTGTTGATACATGGCATGGTTTTGTAGGCACCACCATAATATTGTATAGGTTATATATCTAAACTTTAGATGGATTTTGTGAGATCATTTAATGGAAAGAGAGAGAAGAAATAAAAATGAAGCTCATCCACAGCAGAAATTGACCACACCACATGAAGCAACTGGGATTGAATGCCTGCCATTAAAAACAATTCCTACGGTCTACAAAAGTGTTGCATGAAGCTGATATTTGTGTTTTCCCTTCATTCAGCTCTTTGTGATCTCATGAACTAGTTGGATGGCAAATAAACATCCTGGCAGACCATAAGAAGGTTTCATTGGTGGACATCATTCTCTCACTAATTTCTATGGTGTGGTCTACCCTAGCTTTCGATCTTTCCCATTTTTAGGGTCATGCCCTAAAATGATATTACAAAATGGATGGATAGTGCGGATAGAATATATATTATATTAAGCACATATATTAGGCAAGTTATATTTGTATGTATCTAATCCCTGTTGAATACTTTACATGCATATCCAATATCAAAATTAAAGCTGCTAGGGTAAAGTTACTTTACTCACGGCTTTACTTCCCATAGCGGTGATCATTACTAATATCAATAACATTGCAGCAAATTACTGCAGTAATCGCTAAAACAAACCAACCCTAAATGCAATTGATGAAAAGGTAAGCCATTTGCATGGTGTTCGCGTTGTAAATCTGAAAACAAACAGGCCCCTTTGGGAGAATAAGGAGAAGGTGGCCATCAGCTGAACACTGATTGCAAACTGTTGGAAGAGGGGCAGAGGAATGATGCAACCTGCAATAAAACAGAGTACCAAATAGAAAATACACACGTAGGAAAACAGATATGGCATGAAATTTTTTATTCCTCTATTGTGTTGAAGATGTTGTACAAGAGGGTGTTTTCTTTTCTTCACTTCTATTCTCACACTCTCTAATTTGTTTAACAGTCAGCTAAGCGTATATCACACACCTCTCATTTTTTTTTCATATAAAGACAAAAAACAAAAGAAACAAAAAAGAGGGACTTTAACTGCTGATGTGGCAGGGTTTTTTTTTCCTCAAATTACCGGTTTAACACTCCCCCTTAATTTGAAAAACCTGAACTCCTAACATTTTTCTGAATTGAATAAACTTATTTGATGGAAGAGATTTGGTGAATGCATCCGTCAATTAATTTTCAGATTTGTAAAATTTCATTTCTATTTGATCTTCTTCCACGAGCTCTCTTATAAAATGATGACGTAACTCGATATGCTTCGATCGACTGTGGAAGACATGATTTCTTGTCATTGCTATTGCCGACATATTATCACAGAAAATCTGAATGGGTTTCTCTTGAACTTGTTGCAAGTCGGCTAGAATTTGCCTCAACCAAACTGCTTCACAAGCTGCACTTGTAGCTGAAATATACTCGACTTCTGCTGAAGATAATGCCACTGTATTCTGCTTCCTTGAAGACCAAGTTATGACTTTTGATCTCATACAGAAAATATAACCTGAAGTGCTTTTTCTATCATCAACTAAGCCTGCCCAATCGCTATCTGTGAACCCGATCAAGCTATTATCGTCATCGGCCAAAAATTTGATTCCACATTCTTTGGATCCTTTAACATATCGAAGGATTCTTTTTGCAGCTGCATAATGGAGTTTACTTGGCTCATTCATGAATCTAGAAACCATGCTGACAGCATGCACAATGTCGGGCCTTGTATTGGTGAGATAAATCAACGAACCCACCAAGCTTCGATAAAGAGTTGAGTCCACTTTTTCAGCCCCATCATTCTTTGAAAGCTTCTCATTTAATACCATTGGTGTAGCCACGGGCTTACAATTCAACATTATCAAAATTCACCATATATCATTTTTTGATGAGCTGGCCAACACTCAGAAGATTTTGAGCTAACCCGGGAACATAGAGAACATCAGAGATGAGTTTAGATGTACCTCCTTTTGTTCGCACCGAGATAACTCCTTTGGCTTCGACGCTTTGTAGCTTTCCATCTACAAGCTTTACTTTTGAATTTACTTTTTCATCCAAACTGATGAAGCATTGCCGGTCCCAGTCATGTGATTGCTGCAGCTAGTGTCCACGTACCAAATATCTTGAGATTCTTGTTGTGCATTCAAACATGAATAGAATAGATTATCTTATGAAACTTCTTTCTCAGAAAAATTTGCTTCCCCTTTTTGTTGAAACCAACAATCTTTCTGCATATGATTTGGAATCTTGCATCTCATACATTTATACCGGCAATTCTCACTTGCATGCCCAAATTTCTTGCACTCCATTCATTTCATATTAGAACTACTACTTCCTTTTTCATATTTTTTTATTTTTAAAGCCACTTGTGCCTCTTCCTCTTCCTCTACTTTGATTGTAGCTTCCTCCATGACCATAGCTTGAACTTGAACCTTTTTCAAATTGGGATATTTGAAATGTGCCTTTTTTTGGATTTTCCTTTTCTCCATCTTGTTCTTTCTTTTCTTTCAACCTCAACTTGGACTGAAGAGCTTGTTCCATACTTTGATCTACAAATCTACTCATCCTTTGCTCATGTGCTTGAAGTGAGCTCATCAACTCATGGCAACTCAACTTGGACAAATCTTTAGACTCTTCTATGGCTGCTACTGCATGATCAAATTTAGCTGGAAGAGTCCTTAAGGTCTTTTCCACGATCTTCTTATCTTGAATTGTATCCCCATAACTTCTGATTTGGTTAATGGTTCCCAAAATGCGAGAAACATAAGGTTGGACTGTTTCAGCTTTTTTCATTAATAGGTTATCAAAATCTCTCCAAAAAGATTATAGCTTAATGGTAATAACTTTTCAGACCCCTGGAATTTTCTTTTTAGAATGTCCCATGCTTCCTTAGAACTTGTGGCTGTCAAGAGTCTTGGAAAGATACTCTTGCTCACTGCTCGTTAGATGTAGAAGAGTGCCTTGGCATCTTTCTTCTTGTTTTCTTTATACTCCTTTTGTTTTGCATTAGTCCAAGAAACAAGGACCTCTGCCGATTCCGATTCATCGTACCCGACTCCAACAAGTTCCCACAAATCTTGTGACATGAATAGGGTCTTCATTTGGAGACTCCAGTAGTCATAGCGCTCTCCATAAAAAATTGGAATAAGACTTTGTGCATAATTGAAGCCAGGAGATTCAGAACTTAATGCCATTGTTGTTGAGGAATTTCGTCGAACTCCTTGTGGGCGTGGATAAGTTTTCTCAAATTTGATTATAAAAACTGCTTCTTTTAAATGGATTTACACCAACACTTTGAAACTTGGCTTGCATTTGTTTGATTTATTGGAGATATAGATGAAATAGCTTCTCCAATTTCAGCAGCAACAAATGTATTTTTGTGGCCTTCAACAGATTCTTGAAGCTCTTATACCAAATTTGTTGGAAGAGGGGTAGAGGAATGATGCAACCTGCAGTAAAACAGAGTACCAAACAAAAAATACACATAGGAAAACAGATATAGCACGAAATTTTTTATTCATCTATTGTGTTGAAGATGAAGGGCAAGAGGGTGTTTTCTTTTCTTCACTTTTATTCTCACGCTCTCCGATTTGTTTCATAGCTAGCTAAGCATATATCATACACCTTTTTTTTTTTCATATAAAGACAAAAAACAAAAGAAACAAAAAAGAAGGACTTTGACTACTAACGTGGCAGGTTTTTTTTTTTTTCTTTTCAAATTACCGGTTTAACACAATCCGGCATTGCCAATAGCAATGTGGATGGTGCCCTGTGGGTCCCACCATGATGTATTTGTTTTATCCAAGCCACTCATCCTTTTTGGATTATTATTGTAACACATGAGGCAAAAAATGAAGTAGATTAAAATCTAAGGTGGACTACACCATAGGAAAACAGTGGTGATTGAACTTCAAACAATAAAAACTCATTGTAATGTGTATTTACCACCCAATCTGTTGACTATGTCATGCATACCTGGATCAAGTGAAAACACAAATATCAACTTGATCCAAAACTTTTGTAGGCCTTTAAAAGAAGTTTTTAATGGTAAGGGTTCAATCACCACTATTTCCTATGGCATGGTCCAATTTGGATCTGCCTCTTTAAATTCGTACCTTAAAATAAGCGGGCAAATAGGGCTCTCAATGGATCTGGCTCCAAGTCCGTTACGGCTCTCAATGGATCGGATCTGGATCGGATCCAGTTGGATCCGGATCCAAGTCCGTATATCTGTAGGCAGATTCGGATTGGATTCGGATCCAACTCGGATCCAAAATGTGATATCCATATCCGATCCATTTATAAATTGTTAGATCCATTTTCGATCCAAAATCCATATAACCATCGGATTCGGGTTGGATCTAGGTCTGAATCCACCCCATTACAAATTTAAAAAAATATATGATATAAAATATATAATATAATACATTTAATTTAGTAGAAAAATGATGCAAATCCCACTATTTACTATCGTATGGTTGACATGTCCTAAAATAATTTGTAAAACGGATGGTCAGTATGAATATAACATATACACTAAGGTGACAATGAGTCGGATCTTAATCGAATTTGGATCAAACTCGGATATGTTCCTGTGAATCCATATCCGGTCCATTTAAGTAATCGGACCTATTTTAAGATCCATATCTGGTCCATTTAACTAATCGGACCTATTTTAAGATCCAAATCCGCATTAAACGGATTCGGAGCGAATCGGATCTCGGATCTGACCTGCTCCATTGAGAGCCCTAAAGTCCGTGTATATCCGTAGACAGATTCGGATTGGATTCGGATCCAACTGGGATCAAAAGGTGATATCCATGTTTGATCCATTTATAAATTGTTAGATCCATTTCCAATCCAAAATCCATAACTATCGGATTCGGTCGAATCTAGGTCTGAATTCATCACATTACAAATCTAAAAAAAATATATAATATAATATATTTAATTTAGTAGAAAAATGATTCAAATCCCATTATTTACTATTGTATTGTCGGTCTAAGAGTGCCATGTCTCAAAATTGAGACATGGCCTAAAATAATCTGTAAAACAGATGGCCAACATGAATTTAACATATCAAGTAAGGTGACAATGAGTCGGATCTTAATCCGATTCAGATCAAACTCGGATATGTTTTTGTGAATCCAAATCCGGTCCATTTAAATAATCGGACTTATTTTAATATCCAAATTCGGTCCATTTAACTAATCAGACCTATTTTAACATCCAAATCCGCATTATGTGGATTCGGAGCGAATCGGATCTCGAATCTGACCCGCTCCATTGAGAGCCCAACTGGCAAAATGGATGGACGGTGTAGATAAAATACATACATTGTGGTGGGGCGTGTAAGTATGCAGCCGCACCCTTTCATCATGGTGCCACTTAGGGACACAGATTTCCTGATGATCTTGCCATAAATGGACGTCCATGGTGGCTCGGCCAAGTAGTAGATTTTGATTAATTGGACCATGTACCGCTTAAAAAAAATGGCTACATGGACCATACACCTTTCAAACATAGCCATCTCCCAACACGTGCCCAAATGGTCACCAAGGACAGTGGCAGGATCATCACAGAATCTGCGCCCTCTGCGTCCTGTGTCAACAGGAACGACAGACACGTGGTGTACTATCACACAATTAGTTGGATCCTGGATGCCGTAGAGTCCGTTGAAAGTTCCATCAATCAACCCAGTGCACGTGGTGGGTTGATTTATATATCAATATCAAACGTCCATTTAGATAATCCCACTGTGGATGGCAAGTACTGACTGCTCAAATTACACTTAGATGCAGATGATCCCATCCATCTGATCATTGGCCTGCAAAGCAATGGTAGAAAATGAAGAAAATTGATGGAATGAATATTAATAGGTAGAATTTTGAATTCTGGGAGATTCACCATAGGGCAGACTAGATGGACGGTCCTGATTAATACATCCACATGCCAAGCATAGTCAAGAAAGAAGAGCAAAAGTTTAAAGGCTTATCCAAGTAGGCAATTATATATATATATATATATATATATATATATATATATATATATATATATATATATATATATATATATATATGAGCAAGAGGGTTTCTTAGAGTGCTGAATCATGTGGACGGTTCAAACTTTATATGTGTCTATAAAGAAGCGAAATGAGGATTATTAGACGTGTTGCATGAGTAAATTAAAATATCATGCATGTGCCACATGCCCATACAAATGATAGAAAAGGCACCGACAAGGAGGCAGTTTGGCTAGAGTTGTACATGAGTTGAGTTGAGAGTCGAGCCGAGCGTTGCCCAGTTTGAGCTAGGCTCGTTTAATGACCACCTTGGCTCGCGTTCGGCTTAGGTCGACCTTTCAGCTGGACTGAGATAATCAAGCTGGCTCAACTAAGCTTTTGAGCCGAGTTCAAGCTTAGAAAAAATAAAAATTTAAATAGGCCCGGCCAGCCCAAAAGCCTAGTCTAAAACTGCTTAAAATTCGGTCTTAAAAGCATCCCAAAGCCCAAACTTTTATAGAGAATTTCACCTCTCATTTCTTTGCTCTCTTCCAACGCGGGACTAAGCAACATACCTTTCCAACTAGTTGAGTCGAGTTCCATCTGAGTCGAGCCAAATTGAGTTGCAATCAAGCTGAACTTTGAGCTAAGCCGAATTGAACTTGGGTTAGCTCGAGCTCAACTTGAAAATCCTTTCAAGTTTAGAAAAATGGCTCCGCTTAGTTTGAACCCAATCTTTGAACCAACCCAAATTGAGCTGGTTCGAGCCGTCTAGTGAGCTAGCTTGGCTCATGTTCAGCTCTAAGTTTGGCTAATGATTACAACAATAGCCAATTAGCTAGTATCTAAGCTCTGCAACCCTTGTTATGATTTTTTTTTAATCCACATTGTCCATCCATTTTTTCAGCTTATTTTAGGACATAAGGAAAGTGAGGTAGATCCAACTATTGGGAGGACCACATCACAGGTAACAGTGAGGATTGAACGCCTACTATTGAAAACTTTTTGTAGGCCACAGAAGTTTTCGATCAAGCTGATATTTGTGTTTTCATTTCATCCGTTATCAACCGGTTGGATAGCAAATAAACATTAGTGTGGGCCCTAGGAAGTTTTTAATGGTCAATGTTCCATCAACACCATATTTTTGCAGTGTGGTCCACCTGTGATTTGGATATGCCTCATTTTTAGGCTCATGCCCTAAAATAAGCTCGAATATGGATGAACGGCGTGGATAAAATATATACATCATGGTGGGGCCCACAGAACTTTGAAAAGGAGACTGACTGGAGTGCATTGATGATAGACTTTAGTCCATCGAAGGTCCTTTGGGTAAGTAAATGTGTTGGTCACGTGAATTGTAGTCCGTGGTTCATTCAATTCTCACTGTCTGTTGGCCACGGTACCAAAATCACGTTGATGATGGTGTTCCACATGTATGTGTTGGGTGCTTCGATTTGATCCAAAACAAGATGGGCGTAATCGAGATTGGGCGGATTTGAGAGCCGACTGACTTCTAAGATCTTGGATGATGCTAGATTTTCTTCTCTGAGAGCCCTCTTCTGAAGATCTGAGCATGGATTTGCTTCAGTTCTGCCATGTTTTTGCATGTTTCTAGCAAAGGAAGACAAGGGTTCTTGAGAATGAGTTTGCTGGCTATGGATTTGCTCATTTTCGCGCTCGAATTTGAAATGGTAACGTTTAAACGGAGAACAATGGTAATAGTTTACCACCATTTGTTACCTTGTGGTGCCTCATCCAATCGACCGTACATATGGCAGATATATGCATCAATCCAGGCTGTCCAAATCGTAGGACTCCTCGTGGATACTGTGTAGCCCAGAAACCACGCTGATTGAACAATCCTAACCTTCTGGTCGGTTGCTATTAAATGGATGGTTAAAAATAACGGTTACGGGCCCAGATTGAACGAAAGAATCAAGTGGTGATGATTGTTTGTTAAGTGTGAATTTTGGAAGAGGCCCAGGCGTTTCAAAAGCATATCTCAGGTTCGATTACTAAGGAGACACACTAATTACACCGGTGGCGAATGTGTGTGCGTTGCACAACTTACCTTACAGGTGGGTGCATCTCATGACTACCAAAAAAGTGTGAATTTTGAGATATGTTTGAGCGTGGATTGGGTACTACCATCACCGGGATGTTCATAGAGACAGACGGTAGTGATGTCAAAGGCTCTGCAAAGCACACCTTAATTTATATGTTTTATCTACTCTGCCCATCTATTTTGAAAGATCATTATAGGCCAAGAGCCCCAAAAGGAGGCAAATAGAAGGCTGAACCACAACACATGAAGTAGTAGGGATTTAAAGCCTACCATTGAAAACTTCTCGAAACAACGAAAGTTTTACATCAAGCTTATATTTATGTTTTCCCTTCATACAGGTCTACATGACATTATGAACAAGTTGTATGGCAAATAACCATCACGGTGGGCCTTAGGAAGTTTTCAACCGTGGGAGTTCAATCTCCACCACTTCATGTGGTGTGTGGTGAGGAAAAACGCCCACACATGTACAATGTAAATAAGGCCGAAACACAATAGAAAATGGCTAGACAAAAGTCAAAAGGGTCAATCCAAAACAAAAGACGAGGTATAAAGATTTACATGGTTCAACAATATGTCTACTCCATGGGCAATAACACAACTTTTTTCTTCACTAGAAATAAAGAAAAACAAAAATACAAGGCATACCTTTCTTCCACCCATACAAAAACTATCTAGAAGATGAATACCTTAGAATAGAACTCTTTACAAAGTGCTCTTGTATATAGATCACACCATCTGAAAGAGCACGTTATAAAGCCTAAAGTAACGAAGCTTCACCGTACGTGAGGAGGTGGAGAGAGAGAGAGAGAGAGAGAGAGAGAGAGAGAGAGAGAGAATTCGTGTCACATTAGGAGACGTTTTCTACCGCGAGAATATTCTCTCACTTGAAGACTAGTTTCTCTAATAGTTAGAAAAACACTCTAAAAAACAACTGTCTAAACATGACCAAACCCTAAATAACAATAAGCCTAAGAGAACTCCTACATCAAACAAATTTCTCCCTTGCAATAAGCTTTGTCATCATGTATGTTACGTTGTCGTCCATTTGAATATTCTGCAATGAAATATGATTGTTTTCCACCACGTCATGAACAAAGTAATACTAAGGGCCTGTTTGCTTTTCCTGGAAAATGAAAATATCTTGGAAATCACCCATTATTATTTCTTTACCTCGTTTGAAATTCGGTGTAATTCCTACCTTGAAAACCGGTCCAAAAGAAGTAGTTTAAAATTATGGGTCCCACCGTGATATATATGATATATCCGCTCCGTCCATTAGTTTTAATTGAATATTTTGAGACATGACCCAAAAAATGAGGCAGATCCAACATTCAAGTGGCCCACACCATAAGAAACAGTGTCAGTAAGAAGTTTTTAACAATAAGTGTTGGATTCCCTTTTTCCTAAGGCATGGTCCACACCAAAGCATTGGATTTGGCCCTTTTTTTGTCCATGCCCTATGTTTATTTGGCAAAACAGATGAATGGTGTGGATAAGCCAGATACATTACGGTGGGCCCCACCTATATTTCACTATTCTCCTTGATTTTAGCAATAAAAAAGTAAGGGGTTAAATCATACATTGGGAAAGGGGTAGTAAATACCCAGGAAATAATCATTATACATTTACATTGCATTTACCTGAGAAATCGAAAATCAAACAAGCCCTAAACATCGATATGCTTGGTCCAAGCATGAAATACTAAATTTTTAGCCAATTGTAACGTGCTCTGGTTGTCATAGTAGATCACTACCACTTTCTGTTTGAATTTCAATTCTTCCAGTAACTTTTTTAACTAAATAACTTCTTTGCATGCTTGTGTAGCCGACATGTACTCTACCTCTGTAGTAGATAAGGCTACCATTGACTATAATCTTAACATCTAACTAACTACACTGTCGACCAATGAGAAAATATAACATATGACAGATCTTCTTTTATCATGATACTTGCATAATCTACATCTACAAATCCAACCAACTCTAAATTTTAGTTACTATAACAAATAATCGCCTCAAAAGTTACATTTAAGTAATAAAGATCCACTTCACAGCAGTCCAATGATTTCTCATTGGATTCGTCATATATTTACTAACAGCTCTCATTGCTTACGTAACGTTTAGCCTAATGGACACCATGGTAATTACATAAGACTCTTTACAGTCGATGAATATGGTACTTGAGATATATTTGTGATATTTTCCGCTACTATGCTAGGACATTAATATGAAGACAGCTTGCAATCAACAGGGAATGAAGTACTGACTGGGTTAGAATTCTGCATATTGAAGCGGCGTAAAAACCTTTTCAACGTAACATTTTTGGGTTATCCAAACTTTTATGTTCTTCTTGCCTTTAAGTACGGTCAACATGCAGAATTATTTCATATCAAATCCTTCATATGATTAACGACACACAAATCCTTCATATCAAATTTCCTAGCCAAACAAGCTTTTAATGTTGCAATATTATTTCTACTAGTATCTGCAACCAACATATCATTTACATATAATAACAAGATAATAAAGTTATCATTACCATAACTATGAACATATGCACAATGGTCTGCCTTACATCTTTGAAATTTCAAACTCACAATG
Organism: Liriodendron chinense; assembly: GCA_003013855.2. Classification (NCBI taxonomy): domain Eukaryota; kingdom Viridiplantae; phylum Streptophyta; class Magnoliopsida; order Magnoliales; family Magnoliaceae; genus Liriodendron; species Liriodendron chinense. The sequence goes on from ML058513.1 coordinate 453,356, forward strand.
AAGGAATCAAGCTGTTGTACTAATACCTTGGACTATGCTTTAAACCATAAAGCGATTTGTTAAGCTGATAAATTAGATTCTTCATATTTTCTTCAATAAAATTTTCGAGTTGAGTTATATAAATTTCTTCATCCAGATTCTCATATATAAAAGTAATTTTTACATCAACCTACTCTAGCTCTAAGTTAAGCGCCACTGCCATACTCAACAAAATATGAATAGTACTTCGAAGGAGAAATTGAGAGAAAATTTCATTAAAATAAATACCTGATTTTTTAGCATACTATTTTAGTACTAATCAGACTTTATATCTTTTGACATTCTCATTAGTATCCTTTTTCAGCTTGATCTAAAACTTTTGTAGTCCATTAATGGTCAATCACTACCTTTTCCTATGGTATGGTCCACTTGATAATTGTATCTACTTAATTTTTTAGATAATGCCCTAAAATGATATGGAAAAACGAACAGATTATGTGAATTCAGGATACATACATCAAGTTGGGCCCCACGGTAAGGGCTTTTATTGTCTTGGCTGAGTTCGAGTCTCACCTAATCTGCTCCCATTATTAAGATACCATGTGGGTACCAAAAGTTTATGACTTTATTACTTTTGAAGGAAAAACAATATATGATGGCACTTAGGTAACTGTTTGAAATTTGTGAGAAATTTTCTAGTAAAGATCTCTAATGACAACAAAAGGAGTCCGATTATGTCAATATGAAAAGTAATGCTTAAGGTGGATTCCACTTTTAGTAGTCCTCTTTCCTATACAAACGAAAGTCTCTAATTCAATCTCCATCAGTCATCTTATATCTTTGGCCATAGATGCCAAGAATTGCAGATCTTGATTTTAATTGATTTAATAATTAGAGTGTGGAATCCATAGTTTTATTTACAATTCAAATAAAAGAAAAATGTTTTCTTTTTCTTGTGGATTGCGCCTCTCCAGACTGGCACTAAGGGCTTGTTTGGATACCACCAAATAAATTACTTTTTCTATTTATAGCAGTAGATAAGTAAGTTTTGTTTAAGATCGATTATAAGTAACTTTATTACTTAAAGTTAATTAATCACTTCATCTTAATAAGTAAAAACCAAGATAAGCTACTTAAGATATAAGTAGCTTTATCGCAAGTAACTTACAATCCAAACGCCCCCTACATGAACAAAACTACTTCCAATGAGCTCATTTTATTTCCCGAGCCCACATGCTGAAATAGCTCAAAGACCAGAATCACCCATGTTTTGAGTTCTATTATACAGGGGCATATTAAGGAACTTACACTGAAAGGATGATTTCTACCATTATGTGAGATGATTTTTGAACATTAGAAAAAATATTCTCAATGACCTACATTCAACTCCACAAATCCTCAGTCACAATTGTCACTTAAGCATGAATAGAAGACAATAGCTTGCTTATGACAGCGGCAAGAAGAATAACACTTCAAATTATTGGGCCATTACAGCATGTGGACCCCAATGGGAAGATATATATCATCTCTCTATCACAACTCAGGATGGGTATTGTGGGTTTATTGGGGCCCACATGCTGAGAGGGTCCAGTGATCCGAACCACACATGTTTTGGATTCTATCCCAAGTGAATCACAACAGATAATGGCAATCAATAAATAAAAAGAATAAAAAATCAGGCAGTATGGCTCCTAAGATGGTACACAAAATATATGAAGTAGAATGATGATTAAAACGAACTTTTCCAGCCATCCATTTGCTCTGCTTGAACTGTGAAATGGCCAAATTTCTAATGGTCCGTTTGGTTTGTACCAAATACCAAATGCCATGGAATTTCTTGAACTTTAATGATATCTGACACAATCACATGCACCCTAGGTCAGATCATCTAAACGGTGTGGTCCACCTTACACGTTTGCCGGGCAGACCGGGCTCTCACAAGAGTGGAATTAGTATGCAAGTCTAACTCAAATATAACTGCCCAAAGTGTGGGACCCAGTGCAAATGAGTCGGAACAAGCCCAAAAAATCAGATATATTAAATTATCCTAATCTAAGATGGACATTTGTTCATTAAATTCAGATTGTTCACCAGTTACGACATCAGCTTGGAGTAATTTTCGGTTTATGCCCCATCTGCAGCAGGGCATGAAATTTCAGCTGTGATTTTTGAGTGAAAACGCATACCGTGTGTACAATTAATAAGTGTATGAGTATGAACCATCACTCTCTGCCTGACTATCAAAGCTCTACAGAACATTTTGATTTAGATTGAAAACCAAGCGAAGAGGTGTAAAACATCAGCCAGAGCGTGTGGGGTTACTGTGGGGCCCACCTTGATGTATTTATCGTGTAACCAAGCCATCCATCTATTTTTCCAGATCATATTATGACATTATCCGAAAAATGAAACAGATCCAATTATCAAGTTGACCATACCATAGGAAACAGTGTTGATTGACCATTAATGGGCTACAAAAGTTTTGGATCAAGCTGATGAACCCCCCCACCCCCACCCCCACCCCCCCCCCCCCCCCCCCCCCCCCCCCCTCAATCTAGGCTTTTGTGACCTTATCAACAGATTTGATGGTAAATAAACACTACAGAAACATAAATATGTGCCCAAAGATGTTTTTAGTGGTAGGACGATCAATCACCAATCACCACTGTTTCTAATGGCCTGCTTCATTTTTTGTATAATGCCCAAGAATGACATGGAAAAACGGATGATAAATAATACATAAATCAAGGTGGGCCCCACGGTAACCCCCACCGCACCAATTTGGCTGAGGCCAGGTCTCACCTAATCCGCCCGTTCTCAACATCAGCCATAGCTAATAGTGTCACTTTTGGTCAGGACCTGTTTGGAAGCAGGAAACTATTTTGTGGAAAACAATTTTCCACAGAAATGTGTAGAAAAAAATTTCCTTGGAACCATCGGTCTCTCTCATCTCAAAGTTGGCACCACATCATGGACGGTTCAAAAAACTATCTCCATTATAATCAATATGGCTCCTTTATACATAGAAAACACGTTTCCATGAGCTTTCCAACATAATCATTTCCTGGTTCCCAAACGAAATAAAAGGAGACCACAAATGGAGTGGACTGTACTTGCAACCTTCTCACCACCATAGATGCAGTGGGGAGATGGTGAATCGGGACCACTCATCTAGAAGTCCCTATCATGGATGGAGAATCCTGTGAGGTGGGACCTACCTGTAAGTTTAGCCAGCCTAAACTCCACCTGGTTCAGACCAAGCACTGCATTTATTCCATAACTCACTAAGTATGATATCATGCAATGCTCAGCCCGAAGCACATGTACATTCAGTCCTGGCTATAGCATTTTACCGTAAGCAGGGTCCAGCAAATGGTTCTATAAATGGAAAATAAGAACAAAAACAGTTCTGACAACTCCAGCCATCCGATTAGGGGGCCTTTTCCAGTGGCAAATACACCCATTACACCCATTGGCCATGTTCCCTCTAACCATACTTCTTTTGCACGGGCAGAATTCTGCACCACCACCCCATCTAAACATATGAAAAAATAACCGAAAAGAATGCAAGTTATCAAGTCCCATGGAGGCCGGGATCAAAAGATATCAACATGAAGGCTGTCATACTTTCTTTGGATGGGGAATAAGAGACATATATACTAGAAGATATATGAAGAGAAGGTGATCACGTGTAATCCGAAAAACTATCCATCAAACTAACCAAAAGGGTTCTCTCTCAACGATAAATAGCCACTAGATATTGTGAAAACCCTATCTTTCTAAAGTAAGCACAAATTATTTCAAAATCCACAGCACTCTCAAAATTCATCCACTGTTCCTTTCCTGTTCCGCCAAACACACAGAGAGAGAGAGAGAGAGAGAGAGAGAGAGAGAGAGAGAGAGACTTCTCACCATCTATTACTGGGTGGCTTTACTTTGTAGATGCGAACTATCCAGTTAGACGTCGTAAATGCTTCTTCCAAGTACTCAAGCTTAACGTCCTTATTTCCAATTTCAACCCCCCTGGCACGATCATACCTGCCACCACCCATCAAGAAAATCAGTATGGAGCCCCTATTGGTTTTGTTTTGGAGGCTTTTAACTATCAGAATTGCCAAAAGAATACCCGCCAAAACCTGACCGACCATCAGTGATCCCATACATATACACATCGGCATGCATGCAATAAATAGAAATGTATTAGTTTTTTTCTCTCTTTCAATAGGATGGTGATATTTGCATAGTTCACCGAGACCTTAACCCAACTACTTGGGGTCATCTACACAAATCCTATTCTGCCATTTCACTCTATCAAGGATCACATCCTCAGTTCAACCACAAGGGGCTGCTTCGATTTGGGCAAAGTTGTCCTGACTAGTAGTCATGGACATGGTTTGCCAACCTCATGCACGGGAACCAATGCACATTTGAACAAGTAATCATGGATACGTAATCATTAGACCATAGATTGGGTGTGGAGAGGTAGTACTTGTCAATGACACATTATAGTTTCAGTGCACATGGATATCATATTTGTCCGTGCACAAGCATAACATGTTTCAATGTGCCATGTGGGCAACTATGAAAGTTTTAGCATCCTACATGCGCATGTGTGCTATAATCAATCTTTAAGTACTAAAAAACGTGGAACATGTGTAAGTGTGCCACCAACCAAATTTTAATTTCCCCATGTACCAAAATCTATCCTGTACATTTAAAAAATAAAATAATATCTGTCAATGATCCAGGGTGTGTAACAAACAAGGGCAGAACAACTACTCACAACATGTCCATGACCAAAACTATGAGATGAATCCCTTATAAAAGTTCCCTGGTATCAACGATACCATCGATAATATCTTAATACCAGTGATAATATCCCCGATACCAGGGAAACATATGCAAATAAGCAAAAAGTGGGAAAAAAAAAAATCTGAAATCCAAAAAATCTCCCTTTTTTTTTTATGGTTCCTTGATGAAAATTTTTTACTGAATAGAAGTTTGGATTTGGAGAGAAATCTTGACTAGAAACAAAGACGGCTGGGAACTCTTAAGGCAACAAAAATCCATAAGAAGTTCGTTTTTCCCCCCTTCAAATGTTAGCATGAATTGTAATAGAAATTCATGTCTATGCATGATTCTCGTGCATTGACATGAATTTGTAGCGAAAAAATTAACATCAGGTGAAAAAGGGGGAAATTGGGAAAATCCTATTTTCTTCCCTGTTAATTAATATGGAAATTTCATATATTAATGTGTTAGCCAAATCTATTGATTAGCAAATTGTATAACTTTATGTTATACTGATTTTTTTCCGACAATACATGGTTAGGCCCCTAAAAATGGAAATTTATTATGGACAGTTGTTTTTTTACAATATTTTGATCCCTACATATAAAACATGTGCCTTTTAACATCTCCTGAAGTTTCACTAAAAAATTCCACCTTTTTCACAACATTTCCCCGATGTTTCTCTAAAATAGCAATATTTTTCCAAATATCAGCAAAATATCGATATATGATTCCATATCCTCAGTCACTGATACATGTAACAATACCAATACTCTGAACACTGCTCACTGTTCCTATTCATTCCCTTGAATGCATTCATTTTTAATTCTATCATTCCTTACCTTGCCAGCCATCCATCTCAACATCCTTTCATTTCAGCAACACATCCTACAAACATGTTGTTCGTTGACTGCCCAGCCCAAGATTCTATCCCCCAGAGCATGGCTGGTCTTATAGCTGTCTTATAAAATCTCCCCTTCAGTTTAATTAGTATGTGGCAATCACATAGAATTCCACAGGCGCATCTCCACTTCAGACACCCAGTTCTAATTCTATGAGCTAAATCCTTCTCAATCTCTCCGCTCCCATGAATGATCAACCCAAGATATTGAAAATGATAATGACTTACAAAAGACTTGAATCTAGGATGATAGCATGACTCTTTTACTTGCTTACTGGTGAGCAACCACCAACTCACACACAGGCATTTGGGTTTATATGTATATGCATCTACACACGTGTATGCAATATGTTCAACGTGCATGTTTCCCAAAATTATCTGTTCTTCAACTGCATGTGGGCAAAGAGTGACTTACCCAGGAGGTTTACCATACTCTGTGGTCAGCTCTCCAAATCGGTAGTAAGAAAGCTTGTACCTATTCACCATCAGACATTGAATTCATTAAAGGAAGCAACCAGGCATAAAAGGAAAAAAGAAAAAAGAAAAAGAGGGGATGCAATTAATATTAATAGGGTATTTTTGAAAAGAATGTCAATAGCATATTACTGCAATTCATTTAAAAAGAATACAACTAATATTAGTAGTGCATTTATTGTGTTCCGATATTAAATATGTCAGCTGGAAGATGCTTTTACTACCAAGTATACAAGGGAAACAGGAAATGAAGAAAAAACCTGCTGAAATTGTAGGAGTAACAAAGGCTGTCAAAGTAATCTTTTTAAATCAATGAACACAATCCCACTTTTCTTAAGATAGTGTCTTTCCATAGAGTTAGGTTGATAAATTAAATTAGCCAGAGGTTGGAAACTCACATGAGACAGTTCAACATTTTTGGTGCTGCCCCTTTGTCAACACGATACTCGCCATTCACAAGGTAGTCGGGTTCCTTAATTACAGGAAAAACTCCCCCTCCAATGCGGACCATCCACAAGAACCTAGTATAACATATCACGTTTCATCATAAAAAGAGAGAACACACATTCAGACTAAAATCGAAAAGGCTAGTAAATTTGCAAAGGCAAACCATCAATCCAAATTCTATATCAGAGAAAATTGATTTACAATCCAAATTTAGGCCAACCTGAAAATGGTGTCCAAACAATGCTTCAACCACCCAGAATGAGAATGCAATAATAACAAGTCTGATGCAAGTGTGATTAAATTCTCATTTTGCGGTGGCCCGTGAGTGTGGGTTTTGCGGACAGCAAGTGCTTAGACTTTTATGTCATTACATTGTCTGCATGGGTACGTCCAAACAGGCTCAAAGAATACATAGAGGATTTTTGTACGAGGCGGTAGGAAAAGATTGCATGCTTACTTGTTAATGTCATCAGAAGAATAACCAGTGACACCTCCAAATACAACAAGCACATAATCCACATCCAGTGACTGCATTATCTCGTATGCTTCATGTTCATATGATGACATTGCACGTCCAACAGTAGCAATGTGCGTATTATTCCAAGTGTTATTATCTACAATCACAGTTCTGTTTCCCATGGCCGTGATCTGGTATCCGTAGTCCCACCAGGACATCACCTTCGCATCTGGAGGAGTATTCTGACGAAGCCAATAATATGCTTCGCGATAGTCATCAAAGATCACCCTTCCACCATAGGCACCCCTTGCAGCCAAGACAATTGAGGGGGAAGAGTATGCCTCTGATGTGACCCAGGTGCAATGTGTAGCATATCTACTAAGCAAATAGAAAGCACCTAGAAGCAAAGCAATAGCACCGTTTCTTTGGAAAGGTAGAGATTGATCAAGTGAAGCCTGTCATTAAGAATTTTAATTCATTAATAAAAACTCAAAGATTGTTATCCTCATAAGTGAGATATGCACATTAAAAAAACGTGGCAATGGCATCCAATTGGATCAATTCTAATGCATTTGATGGCTTATCAAGATGCTACAGAAGTAACTCTACATCCAAAAAAGAGCTATAACCCATAAGATTGGTGCATGTTTTCCTTAGCAGCCGTGTCAATGTCGGACACATCTGACACCGACGCGCACAGCACCGCACATTTCTAAACAGTGGAATTTCCCAATAACACAGGAGAAGTAAATGTGGTAACTATGAAGTGAAGCTTGCTACTTTGTAAAAAGTGCTCATTGCCATGCTAAGAAATAAGAACTTTGTGATTTTTAGCAAACTGCTATAATTATAGCAGCTCTTTCGCATGTTCTTATTTAGTACTAAACAAACCTGCAGAACATTCCTCTCTTAGCTTTTAGGAGTTGTTTTTATGCCACTCTCATGAACTGTCACTGCTAATTACAGGCACACAATATTTTTTTTCTTCTAATTAAGCATGTCTACATTTTAGTAGGAGCTATAAATTGCAGACAGCGTGTGGTTGATACTTAATCTACTCAAATCATGGGCTAACACGTACTAAATGAGTAAACTGAAGACCTTTCAAGGTAACCAAATGGTATCTTTCTCAACGACATAGATCAAGAAATTCATCCATCTTCCAGAAAAGACCAGAATGTAATGAAAGTTCTTCAGAATTAGAGATGCTCAACAACGATGTAGGGAACACGTGGTCGTGTTCAATATGATTGGTCAAGGACTAAAAGTTGAGGTAAAAAGCAAGTTGAGAAATTTAGAGACAGGAGATGCAAAAAATGTATAAGAAACAAAAGGCCAACATTATTATGAATGGTGGCAGAGACAAAAATAAAAAAAAAAGAACCTGGTAGACTTTTTAAGTGAAAATAATAAAAATGAAATCACGCAATTTCTGAAATTGAACCCTCTTCATTCTTTAGGGCTGAAACTTGGACTCCGGCCAACCCAGACATGAGTTCAGGTCATGTTGTCAAGGTCCTCGTTTTGGTTCTTGAAATCAGGTTGGGTTCAGATTGAGCAAATTCGGGTCAGGGTTGGGAATGATCACATGTATTTGGCGGCCCTGTTTGGGGCAGTTGGGCTGGATCGAGTATAGAGGAATTCGGATTGGGCACCTCAGCTTTGCAGGTTGGGTTTGGGTTAAACCTCATGTTGACTGAGTTGAACCCCTTTTCCCAATGATCCAGCACAAGAAAATTCAAATTGAAAAAACAAATGTCAAACATTACCCAAATTTTCTAAGGTTCTTGATGGGAAAAGTTCCAGAAAGAAAAATTATAAGCAAACAATTTTTCTTTTCTTTTTTTTTATAATATTCAAACAGACAGATAGTGCAAACACAAACACCTAAGTATCAGAAAATTAACTGCAAGGACAAACATGAATCCCTCACCTTAGCGGAAGTCTTTAGGCTAGTCGTTCCCTTGCTAGAACTTGTATGACTAGCCTTGCTCTTTGAGCGTATCAATGATGTTAAATTTTTTATAGTCGCAGATACTGCAATAGCACTGATAAGGCATACGGCAGGTGTAGCAACAAGAATCAATCGAACCATCACACCAGCAAAATACAAGCTCGTGAGGCCATACATAACAATGAAAATTGTGGCATCAGACAACCGCTTAAAGCAGAAGTACAGGCCTGCTGGGAAAAGAAAAAGCAGGATGTGGTAGTCAAACATGAAAGACGACCATGCTGTAGGTTGATGCTCAGAGACAGAAGCAATGATGGGAATATGATCCTTTGCATATGTTGGATCAAGCAAGGAATAAAACCGGCCTGTCCATGGAGAGATGTAGCCAGATGCCATACCAACTCCTAGTGCAAGAGCACCGACGCTCGCTGCACAGGTCACAGTAATTCTCAAGAAGGCTTCAAATAGTTTTGGGTCATTTAGCGAGTGCTTAACCCAATCTAAAAAGTAAAACACCTGCAAAGAGAATCTCATGTTAGACAGGAAATTATCTCTTTATACAACTCTCAAATGTGGAAAAAACATCTTGTCCAGAAAAGCTTCAGGGTACAAGAAAGGAAAACTGCATACAGAAGCATATACTAGACTTGCATGGGGAAAACATTCGCCATCCACACAGGAAGCATAAATTTCAAAAGCTAGATCCCAATGAAGATAACATTTCCATGTTAGTTGATACAAAAAATCCAAAAAAACATATAGATATAATGGTAGCACCTGAAACCTTGTGGTATAATGAACTAAGATACTCTCAATCACAAGTGAGATTTGCTCTAAGAATTTAAAATGATGGAGAAAAACAACCACAGCTTTTTACCATAAGTTTTTTTCATACAAAGTTTAGGGCAAGTGAATGGTGACTTTAATCAAATTATAAGTGACATGGCTTCACTCTTCAGGACAAGAAACAATTATTGAATTGCCAGATTGGGAATCAAATGCCATTGTTCTATTTTGCTGCTTCAATGTTCGCTGCAGCTATTACATTGTATACTCTCTTCCACTAAATTGTCTATCATCTATAAATGAGAATAATAGAAAATAATCACCCACGTTTGAGTTAGCTTATTTATTCTGATGTTAGGAACACATTAATGCTTCCTCCCTTCCAGACATGCAGTGTATCATTGTAGCCAGTGTTTGCATTATCTCCGATATTCTCAAAATATCCCCGATATTATCTCTATTTCTAGCTCAGCGACACCGATAACACTGGTAGCAATACCGATAACACTGATAGTATTAAAAATTCTTGATATCGGTGATGTATCAGTAAATATTGCCAATGTATCGATATCGTCAATATTTTCAATTGTGTAAATTCCAGACGTCGTTTGTATTGTCAATACATTGATCCCCTCAGTGTATCGCCAATATTTTTTACTGTGTAAATTCCAAGTGTCACTTGTATCGTCAATTTATTTGCAGTATTTCGATAATATCACCAATGTATCGATAATATCACCAAAAATCTATATATTTAAAAAACTCCCATTTCATATTTTTTATGGGTGCATGGTTGTATGCAGCACTCAATTTGTTGATGATAACATTGATAATATCACAATATTATCATTATCGCAACATGACAATAACGAGACCACAATCTTTAGCTTCTTTTCTAGTTGTTAATGATTTGTTTGGATATTTCATATGTTGCCGATATTTTGAAATATCAATGGATGTTTGAATGGAAGTTCAGATTTTGGATGGATGAGATGATTGGACTGACTTCTTACTGTAGTATATGCTTTTAGGCCCCCATTAAATAGAAACCTATTATGTATGCATTCTTTATGCAATTTTTTATTCCTAAATATGTAACTATGTGTATTTTATCAACTCCTGAGGTTTCATTGAAAAATTCCACTGTTTTTCCCATTTTCCCCGCATTTCCGGTTATCAACGATATTATCAGCGATATCGATATTGTTTCCGTATCCCCAACTAGCGAAACTTGTAACGATACCGAAACTTCGAACACTGATTGTAGCTAATGCTTAAGGTTGATATGAATATATTTTCCTTAAACTACGACTTGTGTTCTATTAATTTCAGCTATCCAACAAGAAATGAAGTTCGGAGGAAATATAGTGTCCTGGTTCATTAAAATGTGCATCGTGTGCCAACACACCATTTTATACAAACAGGGCCTATGGTTCTTTGATGCAAACCATTGATCTGATGGATCCTGATTGATGAGGGTTTCCCTAAATATCCCCAGATTACAGCTTCCTGACCTTTTGACTAGCAGCTTAAAATAGATATTTAAGGAAAAAAAAAATATGGCAATTGAGGCGTGCATGTGCCCACTTGGTGGTAGTAGGTGCCACATGTCTGTGGATATCCTTGACAGGGCTAGCCCTTGCTGCAAAAGGGGCATGCAAAAACTTCGTCACTTACACGCTCTGTCGCCTATGCCTAATAGCCTCTGACAGAGCCTAAGCTTTGCCACTTAAGGAACCATGACCCTTTCCATGCCACAGCAGCATGTATGCATGAATCAAGCCCACTTCTTTGAAGAAGTTCATAAAAGCCACTCCTCATTCTGTTCCTTCACAAGGGCAACCACTTGCAGCCTCAATTAGGAGTTAACATATCAGATAAGCATTAGTCATATAGGTTGAGCAAACTCTTTTCAAGGGTTTACTTCCAAAAGCCATGGCAGAAGTGCTCTAACCATTAAGAAAAGTCCTGTGGCACAAGGACAGTTGGTATAAGCGAACAAAGGGCTGCAACTTCAGCATGTTGGCTCTGGCTCCATGATCAAATCCAACAGGACTCTGCCAGCAAGAGTCAACAAGAGTTTGCCATGTGCACTCCTGTTTCGTGACTTGGACACTGGGGGTCCACTACCAAAGCTCTATATGCATGGACCTGTTCTCTTCTCTGTCACTGCTGACAATTTCATCTCCCTTCCTCTCCCTGGAGTCCTCCAATGGGTTAGACCCCTTCCCATTTCTCTTGTGCTTTGCTACACACAGCTTATTTTCGACATGACCCTCATCCTCTCTTTTATCTCTCCTCCGAGAGAGATCAAGAAGTCTTAGCCACAGTGAGAGGCTTTATTACCCCCGTGTCATCTGCAACTCTGCAACTGCCTAATCTACCACATAGGGGTAAAGAGGATCCCTTTGGACCCAAGGTACTCATCATCCAATCAGGGAATGATGGAAGGCTCGCCACCAAGACTGAGGAAATGCCCATCCATTCCATGCTGAGGAGTTCTCTGCCTGACTCAAAGAAACATTCAAGGTTCCCCTTTACTCCATGCACTGATAATGTATGGGTTTCACGGATGGTCCATATCTGGAATGCGACAGGAGCATCACTGCACCCATCATGGCAGGATATCCTGAACAGGGATGATCCTGCACACCACCTTGATGTCCTCACGGAGTGCCACCATGCACCCAAGTATAACAGGAAACCCATCTTTCAGTTCTTGCTTCTTTTGATTGTCAGGAAAAGGCTCTTTCTTGAATGCACCGAAGCACCCCATCAGATGTCAACTATGACATTACCAATATGACATGGGTTTCAAACTTGGGCTCATACTCCGACAGAAGTGCAACCCATGCCATTCTCTCTTTAAGGCCCAAACCCATATCATCAAGGACATAACTTTCACATCCCTTGATGAGGACGTGAAGGAAGGAGAGCTTCCTTCGTCTCTCCCCAACAGAGAGCCCTTTGCCGGAATGTCAGACCTGGCATTCTCTTCTGAGCAGGGGTCCTCTCTCTTGACAAGTCTCAGTGGCTGTCAACCTGAGTGTTAGCACTAAAACTCCTTGGGCTTGACCCAGGTCCGTAAGGGGCTGTTTGGCACCATGGAAACGGTGGTAAAGGCAAAAAGGGGTCATTTGGCAGCATGGATTCCATGTGAATTGGAATCCAAATCACAATTACCATAGAATCTATGTGAATTGGAATCATTGATTGTGTTTGGCACTATGCATATGGATTCCATGTGAATCCAAAATTTGTGTTTGGCACATTTCTATACGCATGGTATGTATGGATGCAGGACGGCCTAATTATGATGCATGCTTATGAACACATATAATCCAGCGGTAATAAAAGACAATAATAATCTAAAATTCAACATCACTCATCATAAACTAAGAAAACCACAAAGATACATGCAATAGAGCGGGCCATCATCACAACCACGAAGTGTAGAGTTCAATTATAGCTCAGGTTGGATCCGGCGAGGGATGGAGCCTCCCGATTTTGCATGGTCATCACCCATTTGCTTAATGGGAATCACTAATCTGAAAGATCAAAGGATTTCTCGGATGAGGGATTTGAAAATCTGAGGAACTAGGATTTGCATCAATTCTCAGATTTTAGGTTGTGGGAAGTAACAAAAATAGAGATTTAGAATGATGAGAAAAGATGATAGATTACCTGGAAGAAGGTTCGAGGTACAAAAGAAGAAAAGAGAAGAAGAAGATCGGAAAAGAAGATGAGGTTCCAAGAGAGAGAGAGAGAGAGAGAGAGAGAGAGAGGAGGCAACCAAAAGGCTTGCTTTTCATCAATCAACAACTAATGAAAAAGGTTTAGGGCAACACCCTTATAAAATTCGGAATTAACATAATTACCAAATTACCCCTACTAACAAAATTTAAAAAAAAAAGACATTCACACGAAAAAACGTGCACACACTGACCCAAAACTTAAGTAAAAATGTATATAATAAACGCAAATTTAAGATGCCCGATGGCCTCCGTTGATGGCACGATGAAAGTGGGCTACGACGAACCAACGGTGCGATCACATCATTATCGCGATCCAACAGTTCAATCATCTCCTCCGAGCAACTTACACTTATCCTCCCAATGTGGGGTCTTCTCAAATGTCTCGAACCACATATGTAAGGTCTTCGATGCTCCTCAAGTCCTCAAGTCTTCGTCACTCGCCTCCTACGCCGATAAACCCTAAAGGGCTTGATGTCCGCATCATGTATTTTACCAATTCTTACTAGTGGCCCACGATAAGGTTTATGTGAAATCCACCCCAATCACCAGGTGTGTTACTCAATTTTAGCCATAAGGCCCAAAGTCAGCTCGATCCATGATTAAAGTGGACCATATGATCGCAAACAATATACAAGGCATCCCTCTCCCAACTATTTCCCTTCATATGGCCCACCTGAATCACAAACTAGGACGAATTTTTGTATCTAAGGTTAAATTGAGGTGACAAACTTAGTGATCAGGGTGGATTTCACGCAACTATCATGGTGGGTCCCACCAATTCTTGAAGTCAACTTTAGACATTTTCATGCATAAGTTGTGACGTCAACTCATCTAGGCCTTAAAAAAATTGTTGAGATGGTCCACTATGATGTTTATATAAAATCCACCGCGATCACTATGTGCGTCACACAATTTTAGGCACAAAGCTAACTTCATGCACAAGTTGTGACATCAACTCATCCAGGTCTTAAAAACATAGTCGAGATGCCCTACCAAGACGTTTATATAAAATTCACCTCGATCACCAGGTGCATCACTCAATTTTAGCCGTAGAGCCCAAATATCATCCGTCTGTGATTTAGGTGAACCATACGATTGGAAACTATATACAAAGCATACCTCTTCCAACTATTTCCTTTCGTATGGCCCACACGAATCACGAACAAAGCTAATTTTTAGGTCCTACAAGCTACAGCTAAAACAGGGTGACACACTGGTGATCAGGGTGGATTTCACATAAACATTAAGGTGAGGCGCACCAATTCTGAAGTTAACTACTCATGAAGAAGCCATGACGTAAACCAACCTAGGTCTTGAAAATGTTGTGGGACATGTCCCACTATGATGTTTATGTAAAATCAACCCCAATCATTAGGTATGCCACTTAAATTTTAGTTGTATGGCCCAAATCATAGACCGGGTTGATTTTTGGGCTCTACGGTTAAATTGAGGTGATGTACTTAGTGATTGGGGTGGATTTCACGTAAGCATAACTGATTCGCTGTGAAACCCACCAATTGATGAAGCAAAGCCACAGTTCATTTTGGTGCTTACGCCATCCATGGTAATGGGGCTTGAAAACACACTCCTAGCCAAGGAACTCAAAACAGGTGAAGTGACGATAAATGGAATCAATTTACCACCATTGTACGACTTCCCCAAACACACTTAACGGTCGTTTGGCACCATGAAAACAGTGGTAAAGGGTAGTAATAGGTGGAAAAAGTAAAAGGTGCGTTTGGGGAGTCGTATAGTGGTGGTTAATGGATCCATTTAGCACTATTTCACCCATTTTGAATTTCTTGGCTAGAGGTGTGTTTTCAAGCTGCATTACCATGGATGATGTAAGCACCAAAATGAACAGTGGCCTTGCTTCAAGAATTGGTGGGTCCCACTGTGATGTTTACGTGAAATCCACCCCGATCACAAAGTGTATCACCTCAATTTAACCATAGGGCCCAAAAATCAACCCGGTCAATGATTTAGGTGGGCCATATGAAGGGAAAATCTGGGAGAGGGACAACCACGCTTATTTTTTAAGGCTCACTGTGATGATTATATGAAATCCACTCCAACCGTTAGATACAAAGCTAAAACGTAGGCCTAGGGACCAAAAAGCAAGCACATCCTTAATTCTTATGGGTCATACGAAAGGAACCAGTTTGGAGGGTGAGGGTTATTGTTTCCCTTCGTATGGCCCACCTGAATCATAGACTTGGCTGATATTTGGGCCCAACGGCTAAAATTAAGTAACACACCTTAATCATAGAGTTGGCCCAACCATTAGATACAAAGCTAAAACGTAGGCCTAGGGACCAAAAAGCAAGCACATCCTTAATTCTTATGGGTCATACGAAAGGAACCAGTTTGGAGGGTGAGGGTTACTGTTTCCCTTCGTATGGCCCACCTGAATCATAGACTTGGCTGATATTTGGGCCCAACAGCTAAAATTAAGTAACACACCTTGTGATTGAGGTGGATTTTACATAAACATCATAGTGAGACATGTCCCACAACATTTTCAAGGCCTAGGTCAGTTCACGTCTGCATGAAAATGGTTCTAGTTAACTTCAAGAATTGGTGTGCCTCACCTTATTGTTTTACACGAAATCCGCCCTAATCACCAATTGCGTCACCCCATTTTATCCATAAGACCCGAAAATTAGTTGAGTCCATGATTCAGGTGGGCCATACGAGGGAAACAATTGGAAGAGGTATGTCCTACATATTGTTTCAAATCCTATGGTCCACCTAAATCACAGATTGAGCTGATATTTGGGCCCTACGGCCAAAATTGAGTGACACACCTGGTGGATTTCATATAAACATCACGGTGGACCATCTCGATGATTTTTTTAAGGCCTGGATGAGTTGATGTCACGACTTGTGCATGAAAATGTCTAAAGTTCGACTTCAAGAATTGGTGGGCCCCACCATGATGTTTACGTGAAATTCACCCCGATCACTAAGTTTGTCACCTCAATTTAACCACAGATCCCAAAAAATAGCCTAGTTCGTGATTCAAGTAGACCATAACAAGGGAAACAATTGGGAGAAGAATGCCCTGTATATTGTTTCCAATCGTATGGTCCACCTGAATCACAAATTGAGTTGACTGTTGGGCCCTACGACTAAAATGGAGTGACACAGCTAGTGATTGGGGTGGATTTCACATAAACCTTAAAATGAGCCACTAGTGAAAATTAGTAAAATACATGTCATGCATGTAGAAAGGTGCCAAACACAAATTTTGGATTCACATGAAATCCACATGCATAATGTCAAACACAATTGAGGATTCCAATTCACATAGATTCCATGATAATTATGATTTGGATTCCAATTCACATGGAATCCATGTTATCAAACGACCCCTAAGATTGCATTGAACACTCTTTTCATTCTAAGATCCACTACTCGTATTATGGTTAATCCCTGAACCAAGTAAGAGTGCACCTTGTTGCACTTATTCAACTTTGGGCTAACCCAAATTGCCACACCACGTCCACCTCTTAATGCGATTCAGAAAGAGAGGATGCTCATTCCCTTCTTTTAGCTCTCTCCAACATAAAGTGCCAATAAAAAATAAATAAATAAAATAATAATAATAATAATAATAAAACCCTAGTAGAATGTCTGACACCCACTTTCAAGTACTCTTATACTCTAAATCCCACCTCGAGGCTACCCTTGATGGGTCCACCTCAGAGCTCTTGGTAAATTGTTAACTGTCATTTTTCAATTGACACACCCATCCATCTTGTAAGTCTCACTAGGCTTAGTGTACACTGAAGACTATTGTGTTCACATCTAAAGTCCTTTTGCACTCTAGCAAAGTGTTAGCCTCACACTCACCTCTTCTACAACCCCTTACCCAGAGAACATCCCACAAGAATGTCAGCACTAACATTCACATGAACTAGAAGCCACCTTAGGAGCATCCATTGGGCCCTTCACTAGGTGCTGCCAAAATGCCAATAAGTCAGGTGTCCTCTACCACTTGACCCTTGAATAAAGTCACTCGAGTATCGACAATTTATCACTATGAATATCATTGCTCTAGACCGGAGCTCCTTAAATAAATAATAAATAAAGTATCGGCGTATACTTTTTTCATGTGTTGTTTTATCATATACATAGTGTTTAAGTCAAGGTATTCCATATCAGTAACGGTGGCCATAATGGTCACCACCGTTACCAATATAGGTATCGTTCATAATGGTCAATACGGGGGCGTAACGACTATTACGACCCTCATAACGGTTCAAAAAAAAAAATTTGCTCGAAAAATTCTATAAAAAAAAATCTACAAAATCTAGAATAATGTAAACATTTCAAATCTGTATTCATTTTTTTGTTTTGAACATGTTTATGATAGCGTAACTGTCTACTCTTTGATGAGAGTGTTGTATTTGGGTTGTCTGGTGAATTTATGAACATGGTTGTGTCTCTAATGCAATCTAGCATTAGAATTATAAATCAGGAAAAAAAAAAATAAAGCATATATACCACTTTTTTATTTTTTGGAAAAAAATGCTGCACCGCCCCCCCCCCCCCCCCCCAAAGCTTCTATTCACCCAAATTGCTTTAATCTTCTATTCTAATCCTAAAAACTATAGTACGAGTAGTCAAAATCTATTGTAGAATGATGTAGGAAAGTTTTTGGAATGAGAAAAGTGGGAAAATGAGAAAAAATGGATTTACATAGAAAAAAGCAGTGGCTGTTTTTCGACCATTATGGGGGTAACGATTGTTATGCCCCATAACCATTACGGACCCTGTAACGGCTGATTTGGTAAAAAAAAAACCCCTAATTGTCTTGTTTCACCCCCTTTATCGCGCAACGGTTACGATCGTTACCTATATGTATTGGCCTTTACGACCGTATCATAATGGATACAGAACACCTTGGTTTAAGTTGTCGGCGAGAATTTGATTTCTTTCTTCTTCTACTCTTCTAAGATTACAATGTTGGACTTCTTAAAAGCAATTTGAGCTTCCATTGCGTGGTACCAAACAAGAGATTGAAGACAAAGTTGGGGGTTTCAGCCTTTCATTGGTCCAATTTGAGTAAAAGACGTTTCGGGTAACTTTTCATCATCACTGGTCCATTTCTTCATATAGTGGATGTACAGTTTTCTTCATTTGAATGCCTTCAACATCTACATGTATTCGATCAAAGGAACCCATTTGGAACAGTCTCATATAAGAGGTACCAAGGATATGTATATGATTGGGTTCGGAGCCTTGCCTTGTTGGTAGACTTTGCGGAGTTTCAACAGGGGGTCTTGGTTTCGAAACCCATTAGTGGTGAAAACCCACGCTGCTGACTGCACCAGTGGGTGCGTTGCGCGACTAACTGGGTAGGTGGGTTGCATGACTGACCCAAAAAAAAAAGAAAATTTATATGTATATGATTAGTAATTCTTGCAACCAGTCAAGGGAACGATTTATTGATGAAATCAATATCTTGTTTGTGTTGAATAATTTCATTACACTATCATGGCCTAAGTGCTTTCCCAAGAGTAATCGGTGAAGCACTCATAGTCTGGACGAAGACGAGTCAGCATGTCCCTCAAGTGCAAACACCAAGTGTTGTGCACTAAACCTAAGATGCAATAGAGACACGAGAGTGCAAGAATGTTCCTGTTACTCAAGAGCACCAAAGCTTACTAGTCTTTGACAGTTACAAGGATGGTTAAAAATAAGGACCCTCCCTCCTTAAATCTAAGAACATTCAAGACTCCATTGGATGACTAAGATTGGCACCATGCTACAATCATCCAATGGTCAGGAAAACTCTGGAAACCACTTAGACTATTCTACACTATCTCTATAAAACCCACTAAAGAACTTTAGAACATTCCAAAGATATCTAAACTACTCTTCACATATTTACTATTGTCTAGAAGTAACTACATTTCTTTGCTCATTTTTTTACAAGTCTTCTAATAAAATTTTGTTGCTTCTCACAAAAAAAAAAACCCTACATTTCTCTACACCGTGTACATTCTGTCTAGAGTACAAGTAGTGTCAAAGTCCCTTGAAAAGCCCGTTGAATGTCTGATTTGTGAAAACACACCCCAAAGTCCTGGATGAGGTAAAAGAATACATCAAGTAATGAATGAAGTGTAAAATAGAAGAAAGATGGTAGGAAAATGGTTTTCAAGGATAATATATTTGTTTTCAATGATAAAGACGAAGAAGAAGATGATGATCATGATGGTAAAGAAATTCAGTTGAAGGAGGAGGAGGAAGAGGAGGAGGAAGAGAAACAGTTTGCCAATACACAGGCAGAAATATCATTTGGCACTGCTTATTAAAAAAGCTTCAAGGAATCTATTGAACCTATAGTGCAATTCAGACCAGGGATGAAAGCTCTGAATTATCATGAGCTATAAGTACCTCTTTAAAAGAAAGAAGGAAGGGGTAAAGCACACAGAAGATCTTTCGATGACGTACAGGAGGCATGGACAATTTTTATTTATTTATTTATTTTTTTGAGAGAGATGGCATGGACAAATTATATGGGTATAATTTTCTGAGACAAATGGGCACACAGAGATATGGGAGAGTGTTGAATCAATTTTTTGGTAAATTGCTTGATTGAAACTATATTTTTGGACACCTGCCACTCGCTGCATTGACCTCGTGTTAGAGTGCATTTGAGATATCCCCATAATGAAAGGGGTCATTGACAAAGCAACTGCGTTGAATGTGTTCATGTACTATTACTCTGGTGTCCTAAACATGATGATAAGGTTTAGTAAAGGGAACTTGTGAGACCAGCCATCGCTAGGTTCACCTCTTCCTGCATCACATTTTAAAGCAAGTATGATTGTGAAGGGAAGTTTGTTATAGCGTCCACTTCAAAAGACTGGGCATCTAGTAAATTGGCAAATCATGAAAAAAGAAAGAGATCGTGCAATATAGTTCTCCAGCCATCACTTGAAAGAACATTTTATTTTGTTTAAAGATAACTGCACAACTAGTTTGTGTACTGCATCTAGTTGACAGTGATGAGTCCAAAACAGGCAAAATCTATGGGGCAATGGACAGAGTGAAAGAAGCAATAAAATGTTTTTTTTTGGTAAGTAAGAAGCAATAAATAATGTCATGAAAGGGAATAAACAAAGGTATCTCCTGATTTGGAAAATTATTGATGACATGTGGAGTATACAACGCCATTGACCACTGAACATGCAATAAGGTTACTTTTCATTGCTGCTATGTATTATGGAAATCCTAACATTGACTCTAACAAAGAGGTGAGTCTCTGCGATTAAAAAAAGAGGCTGGCTCCAGATCCCGATACGCAAGAGATCCTCTCTGAGGAATTGTCTAGGACTCTAGGTATAGAAGTGCTCAAGAGCTATTTGGAAGGGAGTTGGCCTTTGGACAATGGGCAAAAGCACAATCTGACACTTCTCTTTAAAAATATATTCACATGCATCAATTTGAAACTTTTGATAGATAAATTTGGAATTCACAACCCATATAACTACAGTTGAATGGTGGAGATCATATGGGAGTCAAACTCCAAATTTACAGCAGCTAGGTTTTCAAATTCTCAGCTTGTCTTGCAATGCTTTTGGTTGTAAATGCCAGCTGGAGCATCTGATAATGTGAATTAGTTAGCTGTTTCAGGATTTTATTTTTCAACAACTTTTTTTAAAGGTACTTATTTCGCTTTAAAGGGCTATTTGGAAGGGAGTTGGCAATTTGAAAAGGGCACAAGTACACCATGACACTTCTCCTCTTTAAAAATCTATTCACATGCTTGATTTCGAAATTTTTGAACTTTAATTATTCATATGTGACAATGATTCTATAGATAAATTTGATTTTTCTTAGCGTCTTTGAGCATGTGAGTTAGTGATCTGCATCATATTTAATCTCTTAACAACATCATTTCATTTTATTTTAAAGGGTACTCACCTCACTTATTCAGACATGCTGATCTATGACAAAAAGTGGAATAAGCCTTAGTTGCATTATTGTTCTAATCAAGTACCACTCCCCTAGCTGTTTATACTTGCTACCATTTTGAAACAGACGCTTCCTTGCTCCCACAACCGAATCTGTTCCCACTTCAATTCACGATTCATGCAACTATAAAATAAGCAAGTTACAAATGTGGCTAATTGATTAGCATTTGTTCAGTAAATCTCGGGAAGATAGACAGCTTCCTCTCAAATCTTCCAATAACTTCATCCCAAAGGTGCCTTGCTGACTTTCCAATGCATAACAGAAGACCAAAATACGTCATGGAAAAAGAACCCACTTCGCACCCGAAACACCCTCCCCCTTCAAACTAATTTTACCACATCGAAATATCCACATTGATTTTTCTCATACCTTTAACATGAAACTAATTTTGACACAATGAAAAATAACTAATTCTAAAGTTGTTATATATCTAACAACTCGACAGTTAGACACCACTTCCAAAAACTCACATTTACTAAAAAATTCCAATGAATCCACTAATCATTCTAATTAAACCAATCAAATTCAAGAAACCCTTGATAGAGTGGAATGGTGAAATAGGATTCATGTAGCCAACCCAATTAATTGGGATAAGGCCTAGATGATGATGATGATGATGATGATTGATGCCTGTTTGTATAACTCTTTTGGCGTTAATAAAATATGTTTTTGACAAAGTTGGCACTAATTCCTTGAACCCTCCCCCTCAGGGTGTGTGAAGGCCATTACATAGGTCAGCTAAGAAAAGGAGATGAATGGTAGCTTTTTAAATTTTATGTTACCATTCAAAAAATTGTGTGTGTGTGTGTGTGTGTTAAGATTGAGAAATTCATTGAAAAAGAAAAGAAACACACACAAAGCCCAAAAGGCAAAGGAAATAGAACAAAAGAACAACAAGAAAACAGAAACAAAAGAAACCTAGGAAAACACCTATACAACTCGAGCTAAAGCAAAGAGACTAAGGCCTCTAAACTCATGAATCTATCCACATGAGGCCAAAGAGTGGGCCTGTCTGGGGGGGGGAGACAGATGGACCATTCCTTAGTCATAATAATAACTTTTTTACAACTTTACTAGATTTAGCTAATGATTAGTAATTAGTTGCATACTAGTTTGGTGATGGTTTGATAATGATTACTAGGAGAAGGTTTGGTGCATGATTTGCTTCTGTTTAATTGACTAATGTTTCAGTTTTAGTGTTTTTTTTTTTTTTGATCGATCAGTTTTGGTTTTTCTTTGAATGGTTTTCTTGAATTTGATTGGTTTAATATGAATGATTAGTGGATGCATTGGAATTTTTTACTAAATGTGAATTTTAGGAAGTTGTGTCTAATTGTCAATTAGATATCTAACAACTTCAGAATTAGTTATATTTCACTGTGTCAAAATTAGTTTCTTTGGGTCTTTAGTTCAGCGTTGTATTCTTTTCCTGCTTTTTGGCAAGTTTCTTTATAAACTTTGTTGCATTTCAAAAAAATAAAAATAAATCAATACGAATATTTCATTGTGGTAAAATTAGTTTCAAGCTAAATGTATTAAAAAACAATATGCATAGATATATACATAGTTACATACATATATTATGTATGATAAAAAAAAATACATTAGTATAAAAAATGGGGTTGGCTTCTCCAACTATGGGCCTAGCATCGCCATGCTCCTCAAGTGTTCGAAGGGCCCTTGTCTGTCGCAAGCGTCTAGCGACCTTAACCATATTTGCCATAGAGTAAGTTTACACGAAAAAAAAAAAAAGAGTCTAAAAGCTTGGATGGCAAGGACTTTCCAATCTGAAGTGTTTTGGGTCATCCCAGTCCCAATCCACAATGGGTCCCATATGATCAGTATTTTAGAATCTGGATCGATGCAACATGGAACCAACTTGTATAGACAAGAAGCACCTGGCCCCACTCATGTTCTAATGTAGCATGAGTTAATTCCTTTGGAGCAAAAGAACCTAATGGTTATAGAAAAATGTTTATGATTAAATTAGTTCTCCCATCTTGCATCATGCTAAAACCAAATGGGTCATAATATTGACAACAAAAATCATGCATGAGATCGTCATAATACAAAAAATTCAATAGGGCCAAGAAACAAGATAAAGTTCGGTGAAAAGGCATTGCAAAGTGCGAGTCTGGTACTGAATTGCAGGGAGCTTCTCCTTGAAAACCTGTTCCCACTCTCAAATCGCATTCTTGGTTGCACTTCTAAACCTCCTGTTGATCCTAACAAAAGCTAACGGCTCTGTTATTCTACTATGATCACCTTTAACACAATCAACCATATACATTTGTAGTTTTGGTCATTTTTGAAACCAGATAATCTTGGTTTTGGTAGAAATAATTACTAATTGAATTCATATATTTTACAAATATATTTCTTTTGATAGATAAGTATGTTTTACAAATATCAAATGCACTTGAAAGTCTTACCAGCTACCCAATATTGTGTGTTTGCCACAACTAACTACTAAGTTGTGGCAACTCATCAACCATACATGTTGTATACAACCCAATCTGTACCATCCATATCATAGACCCCATAACAAATGGAGTATAACCCAAAAATAATCCTCATTGGAAGGTCCTGTTAAACTAGTGGCTATCAAATGGACAGCTAAACAGAAAATGGTCAGCTGCCCTAATTCAACAGGTATTCTCGAGCTATACTCCAACCGCAAGGGGGCCCATGATTTGGATGGTCTGGATTCGCATGTGTGTATGCTAAATTGTCAACGGATGAGTTGCCACAAACACACATTGTAGCCTAGCATATTCTGCAATATTTCCAGAACAGCTCCCACTTCATGCAATGACAGTCAGATGTTATCAAGCCATACAAATCATTTCCAGAAGCCAAAAATACCATCGAATAAAAAATCTCAGGAAAATTCATAAAAATACGATATACCTGCATCAGGAAAAACACACCCATGGCTGCCATGTGCTCCCCCGACTGCACATGCTGAAACCCAACAAACCGAATCTGCATTGCAAGCAGCATCCCCAACACATACATGCAATTATATGCCACATACAGCCTCATCGAATACCGCCCTGTCACCAGCAACACCAGCACATAGAGCGGCACCAGGTTAATGATAAACACGTACCCGCCCCACGCGGACACCATGTAGAAGTATGCAAAAGCCGATCCCAGGGCCCATGCTAGCGACCCTGTGTTCACCGCCTTCACGAAGAGATAGAACGTGAGGAGGAGTGCGAAGATTGCAACCCCCTCATTGTCATAGGACCCTGCGACTGACCTGGATATGTACCCAGGGCAGATCGCAATCAGGGCTGCAGCAACAAGGCCGGCCCCGGAATCCCAGATCTCCTTGCCAAAGAAGTAGGCGACAAGAGTGGTGTTGGATGCGAAGAAGGGAGCGGTCAGCACGCAGACTTCGCGGATGTGGACAATGAAGCGGAGGAAGTGCAGGGCCCTGTAGAGGAGGGCGGCGGTGACCATGAGGCCCGGATAGAGGGTCCCACCGATGATGCGGCCGAGCGGGTACCAGCTCTCAGAGTCAAACCAGTTCCAGAACTCATAGAAGCCGTTCTTCGTGAGGAAGAGCGTCGTGCGGTAGTTGAAGTAGGGATCGAACTCGTGGATCATACTCTCATAGCGGAGGACGCTGAAGAGGCGGATGGCAAAGGCGAGGAGGTACACCAAACATAGGGTGGTCACGCGGAGGAGGAGCTCCTGCTGCTTCGTCTTCAGCTTCGGGAACTTGAGGTAGGAGAGGAGGTCCGGGGCGAGGCTAACTTGCGCCGGTGGTGGTGTGGCGGAAGTGGATCCGGGTTTGACTCCGTTAGGGTGTTCGGGTTTTCCACCCATCCTGAAATGGCTCTGATTTTTTTCTTTTTTTGGCCAATGGATTTAAAGGTGATGGGATTTCATGATTCTCTGAGTAGAAAAGGGGGGGAACTGTACGGAGGTTCTGCTAGATATGAATCTGGAATCGAGAGAGGGAGAGAGAGATGAATCTGGAATCGACAGAGAGGAGAATCTGGAATCGGAAGAGGAAGAGATGGATGAGAAAAGGAAGGGTTTTTGGTACGAAGGCGAGGGTTTTAGATAGGCGTGGGATCCGAGAAGGGGGAATGAAATGGGTTTTCGGAGAGATGCAGAAGTGGAGTGTGTATAGACCTGCGAGAGATGACGGAAGGTTGTGCTGTGACGTACGTGCGAAAGGAAGATCAAGGCCGTTCGCTTGTGCGGGCCACGATGAGCAATCAACTCATTCGGTAACCACACGTGTGCAATGGCTAACGATTGTTGTTAACTTACTTCGACCGTCCATAACTCTTTTACGTGTGGCCCACCTAGTAAGCAGACCTATCTGGTTTGAGGCGAACGAGTGGTATGCAGACGGACTTGCTTGGCAATAGGCTACAATCTCTCCCACGTGTGCCGCGAACGCGCGTGTGAGGAGCAAATGCAGAAAAATGTACACCGAGCAGGACTCGACAGTGTTCAACGTAAGTGAGGTCCACTGTTTCAAACCCAACCGTCCGAATTGTGGGACCTACTTCTGACATTTATTTGTTGAATTAGAACCATAGAATTTTTTTTTTCAACCGTCCATTAAATGTTCACTAATGGGAGACTGAAAAACTGAATTAATGAATTTTTGGATCATGGTCCATGTTGGGCCACTGTCCTGGACGGAACTGATACGAGTAAACTGCATTCGAGTGTAGAGTTTTTCGCGTCCGTCTGCGTATCAATCAACATACTGCCAAGGTCATTGACCAAGGCAGGACGCGGACTTGCTGGTGATCCCTACGCTAGCCAGGTGGCCGGTGGAAATGCCCCCACCATGATGTATGTGTTTTATCCAAGCCGACCATTCATTTTTCTAGCTCATTTTAGGCAGGAGCTTAAAAATGAGGTAGATCCAAAGATCAAGTAGACTACACCATAGGAAACAGTGGAGATTAAACGCCTAGGGTTGAAAACTTCTTCGGGTCCACTGAAGTTTTGGATCAAGCCGATATTTGTGATTTCCTTTCCTCCAGAGTTATGTGACTTTATAAATAGGTTGGTTGGAAAATAAACATTGCAGTGGGCTCCAAGAAAATAAACATTGCAGTGGGCTCCAAGAAGTTTCAACGGTGGGCATCTAATCTCCACTGTTCGTATGATGTTGGTCACTTGAGCTTTGAATCTACCTCATTTTTATGCTATGCCCTAAAATGAGCTGCAAAATGGATGGACGGCTAGGATAAAATACGTACATCATGTGGGGGGCTTACAAAGCTTTTACACCAGGTACTTGATTGGTGCAGGGCCACCGGCCAATCCACGTCCCATCGAAACCCGGCTTGCAGGTGTTTTAAGTTAGATTTTAGCACCGGATGGGGTTCGAAGAGGGGAAAGGAGCCCTCTGAAACCACGTTGGGGCATGGACTTTGCAGACTTGGGTCCAGTCCCGTAGACATAGCCCTGAGTCCTGGGCTGCCCGTGCTTGCAGAAGGGATGAGATCTAGCCCCATTGAACCCACTAGGCCCAAGCTTGTGTTGGGATAGTCTATGCTGGAATTTGGGTGCTCTGACCGGTCGGACACCGTGACCCAGATGCAGGAGAAGAACCCCCCCCCCCCCCCGGACAGTTTTCTTGATGCCTAGACCGATCGGCCGACCTATCTGTAGGGGGCTCCGGCCGGTGGTGAGGTAGCAGCAAAGTATTTTTCCCTTGGACAGTCTATGGCCGATTGGTCGGCTGTGCGCGCGAATTTCCTGCGCAGTCCGCAGTACTGTGCAAAGTGTTTCTATTTTCAGAATATTGCTTATTTAAGGAGTTGTAATCCGACGTAGATGTTAATCCTAAGGTGTCCAAGGTTTCCTATTCGTGTTAGGAAGAGGGGAGAGGTGTGTGTGTGAGGTAACTTGAAGTTTTTCTCTGTTTTTCTTTGCTAGTGGTCTGTCAATCTCTGTAATCTTCTGATATTCATATTGGATTGCTTTGTGCCATGGTTTTTTACCTGTTGAGGGGTTTTTCCACGTAAAATTGAGTCTTTTGTGGTGAGTGCTTGTGTGTGATTGATTGCATCTTGTTTACTTGTTTGATTTCGCATTACTTCACGTGTTCGGTGTTTCGCTTCCGCTGCCGGCTTTCCCAACAGCTTGACCCAAGCCCAATTCCAATTAGAGCTTGCACACTAATTAAGGAACCAGCTGTCGAGGTTGTCACATTTTAACACACAAGTGCACCACCAAGATGCATGTAAGATTAAGGGAATAACTTTGATACTCTGCTAGAGTGTCATGATGATACACATGCCCGTAGAGATTATTTAGAAATTGGTTGGTTAAATATGCAGTTCAAATTACAGTATCCAATTTATGGTCCCTGCTTAGATGTATCACGAACTAAAACCTACACATTTGATTATCTGGATTTTGGAATGATGGGGATTTAATAGATGTCTAAAGTTGAAAAAATGTTGAATGCTCCTGCCTCTACAATCAAGTATCTGCGAATGAGAGGCTAGGATTGTTCAATCAATGTTGTCTTAGGATTGTGAATTAGTAACAGTGGGTTCAACAAATTAGTCAGTTTTTACGTGTTGGCCATCAAGATAGATGTCTAAGAAGAAGAATGTAAACGGTCAAAATCTCATTAATCAATGATAGGATGATATGGACCGTCAAATAAGTATGATTTTTGGGCTATGCTCCACCACGATGGGGCTACAATTGAGTGGCCCAACTAATGATCATCAAGTACAACAAAATGATTAGAGGTGTATGGTTGCAAATATGAAAAATGAGAAATTTGAAGGAAAAAAAACCTCATTGTTCATCATCCATGAACTCATGTACCAAAAAGGGAAGGTTCCCTACAACTAAATGTAAATGCAGCAAGTGAGAGTGTGTTTATGTGCATCCAACAGGTCTAACCTGGTCCCATTATGGACGAAGCATATATGTATAGTGAAAAAAGGGAATGGCTTGGTGAACGCCCTGTGCAGGATGTAGCGATCACCTCTTGCTTTTTCTCATTTCTCCTATAGTGTGCAGAGGTGTGGAATTGGTTTGAGAATGATGCGTTTGACTTGGAGTTGCTACTAACCAGCGAAGCTCTAAATCTATCGTCAGTTAGACATTATATAATATTTTTACGAGTTGGGGAATCATAAGACTTCCTAACTCGAGTGACTCATATTGTTAGTCCATAGTCGGAGATTTCTAGTAAGGACCTCGATGACAAAAAAGGAAGGAATTAGGTACTCGCTCACATAATCATCTGATCTCTACTTTATAAGACTTTGAATTTTTTTTTTAATTAAAATAACTTTAGAATAGTACTACACTTGAGATCGGGATTGTGGACACTGTGTACTCAATGTCAACCTGACATTTTAGAATTGGAAACTGAAAAATAAAGCAGTAAATAAAAGATGGACTAAGATTGCATAAACCAAGTGCTCAACATGAATCCTTCATCAATATCTAACGAAATTAAATAAAGAAAATATATGAATTAGATATGAGGAGGAAATTGGCTGAACACTTTTTTAGTAAAGAGGTAGTCGGGTATCCTAATTCCAACCTCACTTTGTGATCTTGAGCAGGCTTTTTTATTTTATTTCCCTATTATTCCCCCCCCCCCCCCCCCCCCCCCCGCCGCACAATCATTTGTGAACTCACAAGTGACTCATATTGTTAGTCCGTAGTTGGAGATCTTGAGTAAGGACCCCGATGACAAAAAATGAAGGAATTAAGGTACTAGGGCTGTAAATGGTTGGGTTCGGGGCAGGTTTAGCCATAACCAGACCCGCCCATTTACTAAATGGGTCTGGGTCCAAATGTTAGAGCCAGACTCTTTTACTAAATGGGTGGGTCTGGGTCGAGTCCGAGTCAACCCATCAGACCCATTTATAAATGGGTCTAGGTCTGGTAAAGGGAGATCCACCCAGACCCATTTATAAATGGGTCGGGTCTAATGGATCTGGGTATAGATCTAGTATGTAAGCATGTTAACAAGGCTTAAAATCGGGTCTGGACAGGTCTGGGCTGGATGGGTCCCTTGAAACATAGACCAAACCCACCCACTTACTAAATGGGTTTGTGTCGGGTCGGGTCGGGTCGGGTCGGGCCTAATATAAGGGAAACCAGACCCATACCCGTTTAGCAAATGGGTCTGTTCTTGGACCCAGACCCGTACCATTTAACAAATGGGTCAGGTCTGGGTCGGGTCTAAATGGGTTGGGTTTGGGTACTCCATCGGGTCTGCTGACCCATTTACAGCCCTACTAGGTGCTCTTTTCCGCTCGCATAATCATCTGATCTTTACTTTACAAAACTTTGATTTTTTTTTTTATATAATTAAAATAACTCTAGAATAGTACTACGTCTGGGATCGAGAGTGTGGACACTGTGCACTCAATGTCAACCTAACATTTTAGAGTTGGAAACAAAAAAATAAAAAAAAGCAATAAATAAAAAATTGACTAAGATTGCATCGACCAGGTGCTCAACATCAATCCTTCATCAATATCTAACAAAAGCAAATAAAGAAAATATATGAATTAGATATGAGAAGGAAATTGGCCTAACATTCTTTTAGTAAAGAGGTAGTCGGGTATCCTAATACTAACCTTACTATGTGATCTTGAGCTGGCTTTTTTCTTCTATTTCTCTCTTATTTCTTTCTTTATCCCCCCCCCCCCCCCCCCCCCCCCAATTTCTCCTCACTTTTCACCTCCAGACTTTCCTACAGGGTTTCTAACTTTTTTAAGCTCTCCCCACTTTATTTCCAACCTCTCCAAATGAAAGAAATGAGTTACATTTTATAGACGACACTGGTGGGGATTAAATTTTCGTTGGTGTACCTTGCAAATTTTCAAGGTATTTTGTCACATAGGCCATTCAGATGCCATGTGGCAGTTCCTAGTGAACCTAGGTGATTGGTGGGAACCTAATTCCTGCGAGTGCATTCTTGCTAATTTTACGCTTGGCTGCTATGTGAGTGTGTGAGAATGTTCTCTATTCGACTCGTTTAATTTTACAATGCTTCCTTAGGTCAAACAAAGACTTACTTGGAAGCTCGACTTGATTCCTACAAAGTAGTCCCTCTCATCCTAAGCAAGGTGTCTAGCACCTCACCTGCAATCATTATTCAGGTACTCCAATATTATTGAAATATCCTTGATATTATCTATATCTCCAGCTCAGCAATATCAACCAGCTTGACGATACCGATAACACTACTGGTGATACCGATAACAATGGTAGTCTCAAAAATTTAAGTATTGGCAATGTATTACTAATTATCACAAATGTATAGATTCATTGATATATCACCAATATATTTTGATTGTGTAAATTCAAAGTGTCACTTGTATTGCTAATGTATCGATATCGCCAATATTTTTTATTGTGAAAATTTTAGGTGTTGATTGTAGCATTAGTGTATCAACGATATTTTCAATAGATTAATATTGTAAAAAATCAGTTTATTAAAAAATCATTAAATTTTTTTTTATGGGTGCATGATTTTATACATTGTTCAAATTGTCGACGATGTTGATTATATCACGACATTATCGTTATTGCAACACGGGCAATATTAAGACCACAATCATTTGTTTCATTTTCAGTTGTTGACAATTTCTTGGCAAAATATCGCGTGTTGTTGATATTCTGAAATATTAATGGTTATTTATTTATTTTTTGTTGGGGGGATGGATAAATGTGATGGACGGGATAGTTGGACTGATTTCTTATTACAACACATGCTTTTAGGCCTCCATTAAATGAAGATTTACTATATATGCATTCTTTTTCATAAATTTTTTTATTTATAAATACACAAATATGTGTATTGTAACATCTTCTGACATTTCATTAAAAAATTCCATCATTTTCCCCATGTTTACTCGCATTTTCAGTTACTGATGATGTTATCAACGGTATTAATAAACTTGTAGTGATACCGATACACTGCCTGCAATTAGTTGTAAATGAAAAACTTGTGCAATTAGTTGCAGGTAGGGCTCACATTAGTGTGTTTGGCATCTAATAGAATCATCCCACTATTAAAATGGGGCACCCTAAAAGTTGGGCCAATCCAACCATTAGGCGGGCCACTAACAACCATCCAACACCCTCTAACTTCATGTGGTGGACCAAACGGTGGTCAGTTTGGCTTGATTTTAAAAGCATACCAATTTCATAATGGGGCAACCCTATTGGATGAGTTGGACTTGGTACACGCGCCACATTGTAACGAGAAGTCATTGTAAATAGCAATTATTCATTATTCTCAATAATATTTCTCTGCTGTAGAAATTTTCATTTAACCCGTGGATTTAAGGCTCGTTATCCACCCTACACCCGCCGGCACCATTATTATAGAGGAAGTAGACCATGATCTCTTCCACCCATTTCCCACGGCAGGTAGGTCGCCGCAAGGCCTCACCTGTACATGATGTTACACCCTTGGATAAGAGTATCTCTGGAATCACACCAATTGGGTGATCTTAAGCAGGTGGGCCATGTCTAATGTGTTGTACATGACAACTAGCTTGGTCTAAACATCCAGTGGGCCACCCACATATATGGTGGAGCTCACTTGAGGCCATTACAAATGCCTTCATGCACACATGGGAATCCTCCATCTGGTTGCCCCATTTTGTGGATACCTGCCCTTATACCAAGAATCAGGTGGGCCAGAATGCAAGAAATGGCTAAAATAGATGCACACATGTTCTTTTTAGTCACCATTTTCCATACACCGTGGCATATCTGATTGATAGGATCAGATCCATCCCATCCATTGTGCAAGCTCCCTCATGTTCACCTTAGAGCCCAAAAATCAAGCCAATCCAATGAAAACTCAAGCCTAAAACCACTAAATTCACCTGGCATGGCCCACCTAATTTTTTGGAATGGCCTGAATTTTGGTGTCCCTTCGTCCTGATGGGACGAATATGATGAACGGACTGGATGATATATACACAAGTGGGCCCCACAAGCAATCCAGTAGATTTCATTGGTTGGGGGCCTCCTCTCCCAACTGTCCCATGCGGTGTGTCCCACCTAGTCTCCGATCACGGTGATTTTATGCCCTATGATCGAAGGGCAATGCATCTATCGTAGTTCACATTGGAATATCGTAGCCACAAATATTGGAGTTTTTCCCTGCCACTAACTGTATTTCAGCATTTCACATGACTATTTTGGGGCCTGCTTCATCTATCGTGAGAATCAACAGATCAACGGTTTAGATTACCCAGTCAGCCTGACTCGCCTGCTACAACTTGACTCAGGACTCAAATCCAGTAGGGAATATTTTACAACTCTTATCTGGGGACCACTCCAAGATTTTCTTTGCCCAAAATTCTGGGCCACCTTCTCATTAGGTGGTCCACACAGTCATAAGAGAAATGGACAGTTCAAAAAGTTGATCAACAATCATTAATCTACATATGCGTGTGGCCTGATTGACGAGCAGACTGATGTATTTTTCTATCCAGAGCAATGTTTGTGGTGGGCCAGACCGCAAGGAATGCCCTGGATCGTTCACACCAGTGCTGCATCTGTGCATCAACCGTCTCCTGTGTGCAAGCATGCTAACGATTCTTCAATTTTTAAATGATAAAAGAAAAGCAGAAACAATGAACAAGTACACAACCACTGTATTTGGTTTGGTGATCCAAACCATTGATTTGAGTATTTTCTATTGAATGTGGACCGCTCTCGTTGTAACTTCTTAGAACTTGAAAACTCTTGATTCAATCGGAAAGTTCCCCAGTCTGGTTGAGTACCACTGCCGAGTTGCTGAACAGCGAGACTCGGATTCAGTAATGGTTATGTTGGGCTCCACTGTGAGAGGAACCCACATGTGGGACTGGACAGTACATGTTGAGGCATGTCTGGAGTGGAAACAATCCTTGCATCAAAGAGAGAAAGATGAGAATGCCTATAAAAATTGATTGCCAAAATGTCTGTTTAGGAGGAAGAATCTTCCACTAACACTTGTGTAGGATATTGGTGCCGTGAAAACTATAGGTCACTGTAGGTCCCATCATGAATATCGCATGAGGCAAAAGTCAGGCCGTTCCACTCATAGGTATGACATCATTGGAATCAATGGACAATCGATTGTCTAACTCAACATATAAGTGTGGTACACCTATAGAGCAGATCAGCCTGATTTTTGACAAGGGTGATTTTCATGGTGGGGCCAACAGGTTTTATGGTAATGATGCCCTACACAAATGGCATGTTGGCGAGGAAGATTGTGCTGTACTTCAAGTTGTGGTACCATTGCCAGTATGTTATCAGTTCCTTTTGCAGATATTGAGAAGCATTACAATTCACCAAGGCACATTAAGCCCCCCTTTTGCACTTATTATAGATGGATTGAAAGAAGCTCCGTGTGCTTGCATGCTTGTCTGCCTGTGTATGCGTATGGGTGTGCACCTGTGCCCACGTGTGTGTTTTACCTTTAGCTCAATTATTCAAAACGATGGGGTGATTGTGAGGACATTTCCAACAGAGGTAGAGCTAGGTGGATGAAGTGGATGCGCCTTCGGAGCATTGCGTCATTGTTAGATGCCCAAGGAATTCAAGGGGATATCTTATAAAGGAGCTATTCGACAACTATGATATATGGGCTAAAGTGTTGGATAGAAGGATGCATGAGAAGAGATTTGAGTATTGCAGAGACGACAATGTTGAGATGAAACGGTAACTATGATATATTGGGCTGAAGTGTTGGATAGAAGGATGCATGAGTAGAGTTTCGAGTATTGCAGAGATGTCAATGTTGAGATGAAACGTGGGAGGACTAGGACAGAATTAAGATTGAGGTCATCCGAAGCAACCTTGGAGTAGTCCCAATTAGTGAGAAGATGATGGAGAACAGACGGAATGTTTTGATCATGTGCATCGAAGAACAGAGATGGTTCCTCTGAGGAGGGCTACAAATGAATAGGATTTGAAGGGTCTAGAAAGAGGATGGGAGGAATACCTAGAAGGGTATGGATTGAAGTGAAAAGGCTATCCTGATGACAACATCAATGATTATGACGACGACGCATACCTAGACGGCCTATCGACAACCAAGACACACCTGCCTCCACTAAGAGTAGTTTGTCATGCGAAGCTTTTGCATCTCTTGCCACTCAGTATCTAAATCCCCACTTTTCTTCAGTGACGTCACAATGCTTTATTCTAAGGTGAAAGTTCTGGACTACAAGCGGAAGAGGTTTTAGATACTCTCCACATGGAAGCAGGCCAACAGCTAACTTGAGCAACTCGAGCCTTTTCTTTTCCAAGGATACTCCCTCAGGATACTCCCTCAGGACTCGAACATTCCATTCAAGAATCCCTTAATATTTCTTCGGCTAATAACCTCTTCTTTTTATCTGGGTTATCATCTGCACCCAAAAAATCCCCCAAAAGAGGCACCTTCAACCAACTGTGGGTTAATTTGCCAGGTCAATTCAAGGATCCAAATCCAAACTACTTCTCCAGGCAGGCAATAAGACAGTCCTTGTCAACCACAGCAGCTTAGTCCAACCATCTCACATCTTAACCTGCCTCTCCCTCATTCCGCTAAATAAAATCAAGCAATTTTAGAGAATTTTTGTGGACGAGTTCAATACAAGCGAAAGCTACCTCACTAGATGGACATAGGTGCGCCGCTATAACATCAAAAGTCTATGCATGTCCCCCCTCACACCTTAAAATCAACATTCATAGCCAAAACTTGGATTCTGAGGAACAATGATTGAATTGAAGAAACTTCTCTATGGGTTCAAACTGTGAAAAAGAAATGCCTAAAAACTAGCACCTTCAAGCCAAAATGAAGAATCTGATTTCTCTGCTCAGAATGGTAACTTCAAAGGTCCTGCAATCCTTCTAGGAGGCTCACCATCATATGATTGGAAGGGTAACCTCAGCGGTCCCTTGATCCTACTTAAATTTCCAGATCATAGGATCAGAGCTGGTGTACGGACTATAGTTTAGACAACCAGATGGGTTCCTAGATTATCCCCCCTCCATGATCATCATCCAAATCTGTCCTATGACCTAAGTGCCTACGTTAATCAGCTCAGGATACAATGGCTTATTGCCAAGGTTTTTCCATCTCTTTTTTACCTTTAGAATTTGGAATCAGCCCATGACGCAAGACAACTAACCACTTGCTCTAAAAGCTCGAACTGATAGAGCGTGGCAAATCAATCCCTTTATCTCATAGCCCGGGCTAGGCCAGGCCCTCGGCTGAACCCTCCTTCGTGGGCCCCACCTCACATGGGTCCTGCCTCACACGGGTTGCCCCCCCCCCCCCCCAAGTGTGCCCCCGCCTCACACAGGCTGCCCCACTCGAGCCTGGCGTGAAAATGCCCCTGCATTAGCCATTCCCCTCCCCCGCACAGACATCCATTGTTAAAACTTTGTCGAACATGCACAACCTGACGGCCAGCCCTTCTCCCTTGACAGTATGGAATGTCTAGAAAATGGGGAATAGTGCGATCTTTGATGGGGGTAGCTTTTGCAATTTGAATTAGTTAAAAGAATCAAATTGGGTGTGAAAGAGCTCTGTAATCAATTCAAGCAGATGGAAAAGGCCACAAACTCCTAGAAATTCATGCTTGAATCCTAGAGGGAAACTGAATTTTCTCTTACGGCCTATTTGGATTAGTGGAAAGCATAGGAAATGAAATAATGCTTCCTAGGAAACCTTATTTCCAGGAAATTTTGGGAAATGAAACCTTTTTTTTCTTTGTTTGTTTTTCAACAAGATTTTCTGAGAAATTTAGGAACTATTTTCCAATTTGTTGTTTGGCAAAACAAAAAATAAAATTCTTGGGAAAAAATTCTAGGTAGTCATTGGCATGTGACAGATTATCACATGTGGCACATGTGAGACATGTGAGACGCTTGAAGATGGACAATGAACATGTGGCATACGTGCATATGTGGGTGCTTGAAGCTGAATTGTAGCACACGTGGCACTTGGTGAGGTGCTTGAAGCTGTGGCACAAAACACGCATTGGCACATTTGACACATGTGAGCACTTGAAGCTAGATGATAGAACTCGTGCACATTGGCACATGTAGCATATTTGGAGTGACTGAAGATGGAAGATGACACATGTGGCACAATGGTGCATGTGGGGTGTTTTGCACATGTGCGGGGAACTAGAGAAGATGAATGGTGGGACATGTGACACATTAGCACATGTAGGGTGCAACTGCGCAAGAGAAGATGGGGATGGTGGCACCTGTGGTCCTGTGCCACATTAGCACACGTGTGACACTTTGCACATGGGGTGCAAGAGAAGATGGATGCTGGCACATTGGCACATGTGGCATAGTGACACGTGTGGGGCATAAAAAAATAGACAATGGCTCATTTGGCACATTGGCACACATGAAGCAATTTAAGAGGGATGCTGGCACATTTGAGTTTAACCGTTGAGAAGCCCATTTTCCTTCCATTGTGGGAAAATGACTTTCTTAGGAGTGGAGGTGGGAAAATAAATTTGTTTATTTTTGAATAAAGATATAAAATGGGAAAAGGTGTTTACCACAAATTCCACAAAGAAAGACTTGACAAACAATGGAAAGTTAGTTTCATTGGAAACAGTGTTTTCTTTCCCTTCCATGAATCCAAATAGGCCCTTATTGAAGTGGATCCTTCTAGAAAAATCTTGGGCAGACAATGTGCTGCAGAGCTCTTCAGAAACCACATGGGAGAGTTCACTGTAACTGTCATGATCGCCAACAGGGCCACCAAGGAGAAATGTTGTTGGAGTTCACCTAGCTGGGATTACTGTTTTCCTAACCATTATTACCAAGTTGTACAGCTCAGAAGACTGTTGACCCCTCGTCACATTGTCCTTTAAAGTGGGAGATATGGGAGGGAATCAGTGGAGTGTTCAGGGTCTATCTATTGTACTGAAACCAGTGGCAAAGCTCATCAATGTTGGCAGATTGAAGGTGTCTTGGGCCCTTGGCAATTGACATTTGGTTTGGAAGCTCTCCCTCTAAGCAATGTTTTGGGTTGAAAGAAACAACTGACTTTTCCAGTCTGAAAGATGGATGCAAAATAGTCACTTTTCTGTGTAAACGAGTCCATGATGAATTAGGTTAAGGCAGCTACGTTGCTCAGAGACTTTCTTAGACACAATCAGTGTGAAGTCTCATCTCTTGGCCTCAGGGCTCAAATGAAATGGAAAGATGGAAAAGGCCCCTAAATGCTTCCATCCAACAAAAATTTGGCAGCAGCTCCATGGATAATCCCGGGTCAGCTGGGTAAGAGGTTGGTTCAGGAATCATGAAGGTCACTGCATTGCAGCCTGCTGCAGCGTGACAGATTGATGTGTCTAAGATTAGACCAAACCTCGAGCATTGCTTACCAGTAACCAGATTGAGCAGAATTTATACTTGGATCAGCTAATCGCAGAAAGTGACTCCGCCAATCTAACCCATTAGCATCATCCAAGATTCCAGGGTGCTCCTGTTAAAACTAGCAGCAACGTTGAGGAAAGGATGGCATGGGTACTTGTGATGTCTTATTCTCTCATGTTCACTGGGAGATGCATGTGGCTGCTGACTCTTGTGCACTGCAGTAAGGTGTTCTAACAGATAAACTCTTGTTCTTGTAGTTCAAGTGCTATCAATAGAAAAGATCAATCAAGACAGTGATAGGATGATCCCAGACATAAACATGATCCACATTATCGTTCAAAAATATCGATCAATACATTCAGTTGATGCATATCCTTTTCGGCTCATTGATACAGTGCATTGTCTTATGTATTGCAGATATGTCAAAAAATTAATCAAAATTCCCATCAGCACAGCAGATACAGAGGGCATATCAGCCAATTTTGGAGCCCGCCATAACATGTCTCAATGCAGAAGGTCAAGATCTTGATATTCATGTCTTTTTTTCTTTTTTTTGAAACGATGAAATTTTTTATTAAAAGAAGAAAAAAAAAGAAACTGCACAAGGAGCCCAGAAATCTGCGGACCCTAAAAAAAATGGGCACAGCAGACACAACCCAGATACCCGCCCCTTATAAAACAGCCTGTCCAACCGGACAACAATCTACAGCCCTCACAAGCCCATTGGCTAAATCATTAGCCTTCATAGCAACAAGATTGAACATGAAGTCTAGGAAGAAGTTAATTCCTTTAATTCATTACAATAAAGGAACATTTCCATTATGGGATAAAGTAGTTGATACATCGGGTGAAAGTTGGCATGATGGAAGAGTCAGGATTTGTCACTGGGAGGTTGGCTAACTCTCATTAAAGCAACTTTGTCAAACATGCCATTATACTTCATTTCTCTATTTACGTGCCCGGAATTGGTCGTGCAGATTGGAAAGATTGGGATGGTTCGGAAGGGAGTGAGTTCCATGTGTTGAAATGAGAGGATGTATGCAGACTGAATCTTGCCTTAATGGGGAAGTGGCCATGGGGGTTGGGCTGGAAGAATGATCTTTGTGGCAAGAAGGCATAGCAAGCATGTGTACCATATTGGCGGATAGTAGATTAGCCGTGAGGAATTTGGAAGACTAGGCCCTACAGGAATTGGCAGTATACTTAGAAATGAAGTTTGGCAGTATACAGGAATTTGTGGAAGACCCTTTTCAGAAATGAGAGGATTGAGAAAGAAGCACTCTAAATCTACAGGTTGGAGATCTGCCCGGCAGACGACAGAAATGAAGTTTTCAAGATCTAGGTGGTGAGAATCGCTCGAGGGTCTACTTCGATTCCTGATCATTCGAGATCGAGAGGACGATCCATCTCTCAGGCACATCACAGGAAAAGAGGTGGGACTCGAAGCAAAGACCTGTCTAGGATCTCCACCTTCTCATCGCATCCCTGAAGTCAGTCCTCTATTCACAACGATGATGATGATTTAGACGGTGACTTTGAGAGAGACTATGCTTCTATTTGAAGGCGTAGCTCTGATCATCATGGGTATGTTTGTGGTTCGGATGGGAAACAAAAAGGTAAGAAAGTTTTACGTGAGATTGGTAAGGATAGAGCTATCTCGAGGGAAGGAGTGCTACAAAGTCAGCATTCTCGTGATT
Source organism: Liriodendron chinense (assembly GCA_003013855.2). NCBI lineage: Eukaryota > Viridiplantae > Streptophyta > Magnoliopsida > Magnoliales > Magnoliaceae > Liriodendron > Liriodendron chinense. The sequence continues at coordinate 492,960 of ML058513.1, forward strand.
TTGAGAGAAGAAAGGAGTTCCTGGAGTTTGCACGGTTTGATGATTCTAGAAGGCGGGTAAAGGTGGGAGTGAAGAAGAAACAGCTCCAAAAAGCCGTGCTCGCCTCTCTTAACCCTTTGAGAGAGCTCCCCACACTCTTCGTTAATAGATTTCCGAAAGAGTAGGTGGAAATCCACTTCCAAAGGGAGCTTGGGAGATTTGGGAGTGTTAGGGAAGTTGTTATCTCAAAGGAACAAGGGTCTACCTCCATTAGGGGGTTCGTTTTTGTGAGGATGAATAGTGATGAGGAGCTTTGGAGGGCTATAAAAGTGTTGGAACGTCATAAATTCTATGGTAAGGAGATTCGTGTTCATGCAGCGCACTATGGGCCGGAGAAGGTGAACTTGGAGATCAGGGAGGCAAATCCCGCTCTCTAGGCCAAATGCCCCCCTTCGAAAGTTCATTGTCGCTCCCCTAACCCTTGTTCCTCAGCTCCGATGGTGTCGAAAGGAACCCTTGCCCCTCTTGGTCCCTCTTGGTCTCCAATAAAGAGGCTCTTTAGGGTAGTGGAACCACCGATGCTCCTCCTAGGGACCCGCTTTGATCCCCCCCCCCCCCCCCCCCCCCCCCCCCCATGGTATCCTTGCCCTTTATGGTGTCTTCGATGATAGGGGGCCAACCATCGATTCATATTTCAGAATCTGTCCTCTCCAAATCTAGAGAGAACCTCCAATCGAGTGTGGTGGTGTCCCTTTGTCAAGGTTTTTTGCTTTAGGATTTGTTAGTTTGGTTTAAATTTTACTGCTCGTTGAATCCGAGAGACATTATCCTCCATCTCCTTTCTTGCTTGGTTGTTTGGGTCTCCCTTAGGCCTTTTTCCAATATCGATAGAATAGTATTCACAGGAAATGCATCGGGTTGGTCCAATGGAGGGGATCTGTAAATGGTTTGATTGGTCCAGATTTGGGATGGAGGATGTTTGGTTCACCTTCCCAAAAGTTCCCTAGAGCTTTGATTTGAGAATTTCTTTGGTTCTTTAGGTTCTTACGTCGGAAAGGTTCTTTAAGTAGATCAAGCAATTGAGGACTAGGAAGAAATTCGTTAAGGTAATTTTTTGATTAGGGCCTGTTTGTTTCGTTGTAAATGGAGGTAAGTGCATGCAAATAGATGTAAGCAGGTAATTATTATCATTTACCTGTGTTTGATAGGAAGTGTATTTACTTTTTGTAAAAAGTCTTTGAAAAAGATTGACGTACATTTGTGGGCCCCACTGTGATGTCTGTGACATATTCACGCCATCCATCCATTTTATTGGAACATTTTAAGGCATGAGACAAAAAATGAGGTAGATCCGAAGCTCAAGTGGCCCACACCATAGGAAATCGTGGTTGTAAAAGGTTTTTAACGGTAGGTATTCAACCAATTGTTTCATGTGCCATGGTCCACTTGAGCTTTGGATTTGCCTCAATTTTGGGTTCATGCCCTAAAATCACCTCGCAAAATGGATGGATGGAGTGGATAAGCCACATGTATTGCAATGGGCCCCACATGAAATTCGTACACTCCTCGATTCTAGTGTAACTTTGAAAAGTGTATAAGGAATTACCTCGTAAATAATCATTTCTCAATTACTTGTATTTACATGATGTAAATGCAAAACAAACAGGCCCTTAGGGTAAAGAGGATGATGGAGGTTCCTTCCTTTGTCAAGATCATTGTCGGAGAAGATTCCTTGGATATTAGGGCGATTCGAGAGGCGAAATCATGCATGGAGGTTGGGAGGTTTGGGCTGCCCTCTCAGCCCTAGGTAGCATCATGTTCGCTTTTGGTGGAAAGTGTCTCGCGGTCTACAGGGCCTTTTCGGGCATGCATGTGACACATGCATTCCATTTGGCCTGATTCCTGCTTGTGACTCTGTGAGTCGAGAATGACTAATGTCACAAATGATGGATAGTTGGCGTTCCCTCATTGGGATACAAGCCCCTCCTTTGCTCAAATCCATCCTTGTATGAATGATAATTGGTACTCGGGAGGTATCATCTCGGGTTCGGGCGATATTTCGGCAAATATCTCGTGTTCTAGACAATTATCATCATCAATCTCTCCCACGACCAAGTTGCTATCGCAATATTCATCCCTCCCGATCGGCAATTTCTCGCCAGTTAATGAAGTGAGTAGCCAAGCCACATGTGGAGATTTGCTTGGTGGATCCAAAAATGTAGTTAAATGAGGGGGATAGCAGGAGATCTTTTATGATATTTGTCCTCCCCTTCTCTTTCCTTGGGCAGATGGAGAATTTGGTTGATCCCTTCCGTCCACCTGCTCCTTTTGTGGAGACATGTCAAATGATCCTCATTGTTGACCTCATCCCCGTTGAAAGAGGAACAGAGTCTACCAAAGGTTCACAAAACGAAAAGGAAGATGGGTGCTTGGCTGATTTCGAACCTCTCAGGCTAGTTATAGTAATATACATGATAGTTTGGCGGATGAAGCTTTCGAAGAAGACAATCAGTCCATGGGGATAGATCCGGACTCTGACGATACTCCTCCTTTGGCGAGCTTCTCGCCCCTAATCAATTCGAGCTAGGAAAAGGTTTCTCTCTCTCTCTCTCTCTCTCTCTCTCTCTCTCTTCGGTCTTCGAGTGGGATCTTTAATGATATTCCCCCCCCCCACATCTCTTTCCTCAGCCAATGAAATGCAAGAGGTGGTGGCTAATACGATGGAGAATTTGGTCGATCCCTTCCATCCACCTGCTCCTTTTGTGGAGACATGTCAAATGATCCCCATTGTTCACCTCATCCCCGTTAAAAAGAGGAACAAAGTCTACCAAAGGTTCACAAAATGAAAAGGAAGATGGGGGGTGCTTGCCTGATTGCGAACCTCTCAGGTTAGATATAGTAATATAGATGATAGTTTGGTGGATGACGCTTTCAAAGAAGACAATTAATCTATGGTGATAGATCCGGACTCCGACGATTCTCCTTCTTTGGTGGGCTTCTCGCCCCTGATCAATTCGAGCTAGGAAAAGGTTGCTCTCTCTCTCTCTCTCTCTCTCTCTCTCTCTCTCTCTCTCTCTCTCCTATTTTATTGAAGTCTTTCTCACTCCTCCATCATCCTCGGTCTCAATGGTTCCACGCGATCCCCTTTCTACCTCAGGTCATCTTTTTAATCATCCCCATGGTTTGGTCAACCCTTTGGCTTTAGTCCTGATTTCTTAAGATGGTCCCTCCCTTGCTGACCCTTTTTAGTAAGAAGTTCGGGGGTCAAATGAGTTGACCAAGGTTCGCCTCGAGGATGCAATAGAGGTTCCCCCCTTAGGGCTTCCTTTGTTCTAGACAACCATAGAGCTCCTGAGGGTGGTGCTCCTTCGACAACCATACCGGTTGAGGTTCGAGAAGGCCTCGTGGAAGCCATAAAGAAGAAGTGCTGGGTTAGGGATGCCATCTGCCATGTCGGGAGACTTTTAGGAGTGGTGTTTGAAACAAAGATGAGGATTATATAGCCTTGTTTAAGCTCGTGGTAGAAAGGGGCTTACAAATCTCAGTAGATGGGGTTACTTTGCTGGGCTCTCCAATATCTCTCCACCAAAATAGAGAGCTTCACAGCTTAGGTGCCTCCTTAATGGGTTTGCTGAAAGTTATTCCCAAGGAGGGGAGGCGGGGAGCTGGGGAAGAAAGGTCTCCAAGGTTATCCAATGAAGATCCTCTCCTGGAACGTGCAAGGTTTGAGTTGCCCTCATAAACGATCTCGGGTCAGAGAAATGTATATTTGCTCTAAAGCTCGTCTGATGGTTCTTCGAGAGACTAAACTGCAAGTAGTTCATAGATGAATCGTCAACTCTTTATGGAGGAATAAAGTAAGGACTAGTTACCCTTAAATGTCGTTGGCTCGGCTGGAGGAATCCCGCTTATTTGGGATTCCTTCAGTAGAGTTAAGGAAGATAGTTGGGTGGGCCTGCACTTAGTTAATGTGGTATTCCGTGAGGTTTCTTCTAGATTTTGTTAGGTTTTTTCCGAGGTTTATGGCCCATCCAGACAATCTTATTGCACTTCATTCTAGAATGAACTTTCTTGTGTGAGATAAGTGGCATCTTCCATGGTGTGTGGGAGGTGATTTTAATGTGGTTTGGTTCATCCATGAAAAACTAACTGCGACAATGTCCCTTGATAGATTTTTAGTTTCTCCTAACAGGATCCACCAATTTCCGTTTGCTAGCCAAAAATGTATGTCCAAACCTATCTCTGATCACTGCCCAATTCTTTTGGAAAGTGATGAGATAAACGAGGGGCCTAAACCTTTTAGGTTTAAATTAGCTTGGTTGGAGATGAAGGTTTTAGTTCTCTAGTGTCAGATTGGTGGGCTTCTTTTGATATTGATGGTTTCTTGGGTTTTAGACATTTAAAAAGCTTTAGATGCTGAAGTATAAGTTGAAGATTTGGCATCATGAGGTCTTTGGTCAGAGAGATGTGGAAATGTCTTGTTTGCTTGCTGCTATTTAAGAGCTGGATGTTAAAGGGGAAGGGAGTCAATTATCTGAGGAGGAGATAGCCTCTAGAACTAAGTTGTCTACTGATTATTGTTCTAAACCGAAAGAGGAGGAAATAAAATGGATCCAGCAATCCCGAGCTATTTGACTTGATCAAAATCATAATACGAAGTTTTTCCATAGTATAGCCAATGCTACGGTGCGGGCTAATTCAATTTCCTCCTTGCTTATTGATGATACTATTGTCTCTGATGAGGATTCCATTCACAATTCTATTGTCAACTTTTATTCTAATTTCCTATCTTCTTATCATACTTCCTAACCTTGTATTGATGATTTATCTTTCAGTTCTGTTCTTCCTAAGTATGTTGTTCTTTTGGAGAAACCCATGGAGCTTGATGAGATTAAATCTGTAGTTTGGAAACTATGTAGGGACAAAGTTCCTAACCCAAATAGATTCTAAATCGCTTTCTTTCAATCCTTCTAGGAATTAGTGAATCTGGATCTTCTCAGTTTTGTTTTTATTTCTTAGAATTCAATAGAATGCCTTCAGAGATGGGGAGCACTTTCTTAGTCCTAATTCCCAAATTGGAAGGGGTCCTAAACCTTAAGGATTTTCGTCCCATCAGTCTCTTTGGTGGCCTTAGCCCCTTACAAAATCCTATCTAAAATCATCAGTCAAAGGTTAATGCTGGTTATTCCCAAGAACATTTTCCCTTTTCAATTTGCCTTCGTTAAAGGTAGACAGATTGATAGAATCTGAATGGTGTGCTTATTACCCATGAGAGTCTAGATTCCTGTTCGAGAACGGGAAGGACGGGAATTCTTTGCAAACTCGATCTTGAGAAGGGCAATGATCGCATAGACTAGGCTTTCCTAGACTACATGGTGGAAAGGCCGGGTTTTGGTGTTAAGTTGGAGGGCTTGGATTAGAAACCATCTCCTCTCCTAGATTTTCAATTCTTATAAATGGATCCCTGTTTGGCTTATTTAGGGCATTTAGGGGTCTTTGGAAAGGTGATCCTCTGTCCCTTTTTCTTTTTTCTGCTAGTTACTGAAGCTTTTAGTCGTATGTTGTCCAGGGGTCAAGAATCAGGGCTTTTCAGGGGTTTCCAAGTGAAAATTTTCCCCAACGCATTTGTCACCTTCAATTTGCTGATAACACATTGTTGCTTTGTGAAGCTAATGAGAATGTGGTGAAATTTTTTAGCATGACCATTTGTTGGTTCGAGGTGGTCTCAGGTTTAAAGGTGAATCTTTTGAAGAGTGGGTTCTTTGTAATCAACTTATCTTCGGAGGTAATATCTTCCCTGGCTGAATCTCTTCACTATAAGGTTGGTAGTTTGCCCACTACTTATTTGGATCTTCCCTTGTGTATAGGGAGACCTCCTTTATATCTGTGGGATAAGATCATTGAAAGATTAGAGAGGAAATTGTCCTCCTGGATATGCAACTTGTTATCCCTGGGTGGCAGATTGAATTTGATAAAGGCCTCGCCTTCGAATTTGCCAATTTATTTCATGTATTTCTTCCATTACCCCAACTCTGTCATCCTAAAGATTGTTAAGCTCTCGGCATGAGGGAAGGAACTTAGGAATCCCCTTTTTAATATAACTGAAGCTTCTTCAGAATGTTTATTTGAGCAAAACAAAAAATGTTAGTTTCTATTTCCCCCCGTTCCGTTGGTAATACCGTTGTGGCCCATAGAATAAAGCAGGCGGACGAATACAGAACGACCATAATAAGAAGCTATTTTTATCCACCTATGAACTTTTTGTGACAATGTGGATCAACTTCAAGGAAATTCCTACTATTAAATTGAAGGGAGGTTTGTACTCTTTTCAAGCAAGAGGGAGCAAGCATAAAAAGACTAGAGATTGTCAATGAGGCCCTTTTGGACAAATGTGTTTGGATATTTGGGTGTGGGACTGGAAGTCTTTGGAGGATGGTTATCTATACTAAATATGGATTAACTCCTTAAGGATGGTGGATTGAATCCTCCTCTCTGTGCCGTACTTCCTTTTTGTGGAAAGGTACAACCAAGGTGGCCCCTGAAGTCCTCGAAATTATCATTTTCCTTGGGTCATGGCTCTAGGATTTATTTCTAGTTTGATCTTTGGTGTGGATCCCCCCCTCCTTGAATCTTTCCCAACCCTATTTGCTATTAGCCCCAATCTAAATGTTTCAGTGGTTGATTGTTTCTCTGGTGAAGGAGGGGACTGGCTTCCCCCCTTCGTAGGAACCTTCCTAACTTTAAAATTATGGATCTCACTCAGCTCCTTTCTCCATTCCAAGATCGTTCCCTTGTGTCTAGCTTGGATGATTCCTTTGTTTGCCCTCGCGAGTTCCAGTCAATTCTCAGTGTGATCGTTATACAGATCTCTATCTGTTGCTCTTGTGTTGGCTAGGTTTGCCACAAGGGTTCGCTCTAGTTCTACAGTGTCCCCCAAAAGGTTGTGGCGTTTGGGTGGCTTGCAAGCAAGAATCATGTGTTAACGATGAACAACTTGAGAAAACGAGGCATAATTTTGCCAAACATTTGTTTGTTGTGCCTTCAGGCTGAGGAATCAATGGATCGACTATTTATCCACTGTCCTTTCTCTATGGATGTTTGGTGGAGTATTCTTCATCTAACGGGAGTTTGGATGGTCTCCTTTGCATCTGGCACACGGACCCGGGAGGAATTCTTACGAAAAGGACGTGGAGGGTTCTTTTAATGGTAGTCTCATGGGCCATGTGGGCTAAGAGAAACAACTGTTGTTTTAGAAACGTTAAGGTTTCATCTGCTGGGGTTTTTCTAGAGTTCTTGTTCTTTTTAAGGATTGGGCTCCTTAGTCCTGCTGTTTTTTGGGGTTTCAGACTAGTTTGGGGCTGACTGTTGTATTTTCTTTTATTTCATTTTTTTTTTGTTTTTTTGTTTTCCTTGTTCTGTATTCTTCTTTTTTGGCTCTGCCTAATAAATTTCTCACATTTTCAAAAAAAAAAAAAGTTTGAAGACAAGTTTAACAAGGAATTTACTTTGATATCGGTAATGGGGAAAGGACACGATTTTGGAAGGATGTGTGGATGGGAGAAGCTCCTCTTAATCTTGAGTTCAATCGTTTGCCGATCCTATCTACGGAGCGGGATATCCTTGTTGCTAGGTGTTACTCCTGGAGTCCCGGTGAATATGCTTGATGAGGAAGTGGAGGAGTTTGCAAGGTCGTCTTCGAAGCTGCTCGCCGTTGGAGGCATAGGATGGCTTGGAAAATGGACTACTCTGGTCTCTTCTTGGTTCGCTCCTTCTATAAGATGCTCCATGCCTTGTCAGCGGGCGAGAGATGCATTCAAACACCTCAGATGTGGTTTTATGACGCTCCCTCAAATGTAGCGGCCTTTGCCTGGCTTGCAAGGAGAAAGAGAGTCCTAATTATTGACAATCTCCAAAAAAAGGTCAATGGTGATTCCCAACATCTGTGTGATGTGCGTGGCTAATGCAGAGACAGTGGATCGCCTATTTGTGCTTTGCCCATTCACTTGGAAACAATGTTGTCAAAAGTGATCACATAATCAATTATGCGATCGCATAATTGATTAATGCCATCGCATATTGCATAAAGCGATTGCATATGCCATTATGCGATTGCATAATTGCATATGCCATCGCATACTTTTCATTTTTTTTTTCTCTTTAAAAAAAAAAAAAAAAAGTTGTGCGATTGCATAAGCAATTAGGCATGAGTGATCGCACAGGATCACTTATGCCATTTGAAAACATTTCTTGGAAAACATGGGGAAGTTTCATTAATTTGCTCAAGGTGTATTAGGTGATGCTAGGTTCAGTCAGTGACCTCTTAATGGCATGGCATGGTGTTGAGCTTGGAAAAATGAGAAGAGAGCCTGACAACCTCTTAATGGCATGGCATAGTGTTGGGCTTGGAAAAATGAGAAAAGTGACCTAAAGACTGGACTATATTGGCTGGCCTATGACCAATTTGGAGGGAAAAGAAATGATAGATGCTTTTGAAATATGTGGTTTAGATGAGCAGTTTTCAACAAGGCAAAGCTTTTTTGTAGTGGAATGGACCTCTTTTGTAAAGGCATTGGAGGGTTGTAATTTTTCTGTTCTTTTGGGGTTTGTAATGCTTTGCACCAGCTTGACGCTTATTCAATAAAATTCCATTATCTTAAAAAAGAACATTTCCAAGGTATTGCCTTCTTACATGATGCCTAGGCCATATCACTTCTCAAGTCTCCTTCAACGCCAATATGGCCAGAGAATGACTCTTTGAATATTTTTTCAACTTTGTTTAAATGGCAAAAGTTTCCACTTCACTGGAGTTGCCTACACTGGAAGGTCCAGACAAAGGCAGCGTAATCTCACCTTCCTCATTTATTATGATACCACCCAAACCAAAATTTCCTGGATTTCCTAAAAAACTCCTATCTACATTCAGTTTCCAAATACCCATATTTGAAGCTATATACATTGCTACTTTTTGAATGAACCGTTCCCCAACTCAATTACCATACAACAATATCTATCGAGATCCAACACATACTCCTACCAAGTCCTTGAAGCAAAGTCACCAGCCCATTAATAAATTCTGGAAAGGGTTGGGTCAATGATTTGAAAAGCCATAGACTGAGAATATGGTTAAACGGGGCGGAGTTTCAGCAAAAGAACTATACATAGGGTTGCAGTAGGAGATATCCTTAGGTTTTGGGAAGACACATAGGCAGCCAAAGAGAGTAATGCACCTACATCTCATCATAGCCTTACATTGGGAAGAGATACTTCCTCAAAGAACTATATGAATTCATTGAGTTAAAATTACTTTGATGTATATACTTCAGGCATAATCTTTTCATGGGCATTGAAATAGAGTCATTTGAGGTAAGGCAATGCATTCAGATGAAAGAATACCAAACCAAGATATTGAAGAGCTGATCACTTGATAAGCAATGTAAACTGAAGCCAAAAAAAAAAAAAAACCAAAATAGTCAAGAGATTCTTTCAATATGTTAATCAACCCAGCAACAAAGCTAATAATCAATTTTCTAAAATCACCCCAACTTCCAAATAAAAAACACAAACTCTCTCTAATAAACTGAAAAGACCCATTTTTTATTTCTCCAAATGCATCTATTTCAACTAATCCAAAATTCAAATCCAACTCATGTGGATAAAAAATTAAAAGCTTTTGAAGAAACGTACCTGAAAGTAATAAAACAAAACAACCCAAATCCTGTCCGCCTAGGTCGAACCCTCGCCTTTATCTTTACTCCCACTTCCACTGTCGCTGCCGCTCCCAACTGCATCCGTCACCAATGCCAAAGGCCGTTGCGCAATAACCTCATCAATGAGCCCAAATTCCTTCGCCTCGTCTGGTGACATGAACATATCCCTCTCCATACACTGCTCGATTCGCTCAATCTTCTGCCCTGTATGCTTCGCATAGATCAAATTCAGCCTCTCCCTCACCTTCAAGATCTCCTTGGCGTGGATTGCGATGTCACTGGCCTGCCCGCTGGCCCCACCTGAAGGCTGGTGAACCATGACACGGGCATTGGGAAGGGCCCTCCGCTCGCCAGGGGCCCCGGCCGTCAGGAGGAGGGATCCCATGGAGGCAGCCTGGCCAATGCAGAGGGTGCTGACAGGGGAGCGGATGTACTGCATCGTGTCGTAGATTGCAAGGCCAGCAGTGACGACACCTCCGGGGGAGTTGATGTACATATTGATGGGCTTGGAGGGGTTTTCGGATTCAAGGAAGAGGAGCTGGGCCACGACTACGGAGGCAGTGTCGTCGGAGATGGGGCCATTGATGCAGACAATCCGCTCCTTGAGGAGGCGAGAGAAGATGTCGTAGGCCCGCTCGCCGCGGGAGGTGTGCTCGATGACCATGGGGATGAGGCCATAGGATCGGACGGCTGACGATGGAGTGGGAGGTGGGGCCGAGAGACGGTGGACGGGAATTCGGCGTGCTACGATTCGGGCAAACATCGCTGGGGTATAGGGTTTTAGGGGAGAATTAGGGGTTTGGTTGGGGGAATTCTGGGAATCGGGATTCCCAGAAGTTAGGGTTTTGGAAAAGCTTCGGCTTTGAGAGATGGGATTTTGAGAAGAAAAATGGGGGTTTTGAGTCCCGTTGGGAGGAGTTCGGTTAACCTCTAAAACCCCTGCATCCTCCGAACCAGAAAAGAGGTGGATCCTGATATCATGCGCGGTGGGGGTAGGATGCGAAATAGGGCTGTCAATGGGCTGGCTGGCCCTCTGAGCTTTTGGGCCCAAGCTGGGGTATCGTACCTTGAGCATTGAGAGCCACGTGGGTGAAACTTTCATGAGATCCAGCCCGTCCATCAGGTCCGATGCCTCATGTTTCACCTTGAATCAAAAAATTATAATCAAACAGAATTCACGTAGGCCATACCCTAGGAAGAAGTTGGAATGGGAGGCCGACCGTTAGTTTTGTCTAGGGCCTATTGTGGTGTTTATGTCCTATCCAATCCATTCATCTGATGTATCTTGTTACGATGAAATAATTAACCAGAAATCATAGTATTACATAACTTAAGTAGGCCATTCCACTTAAATTTATAGGCTTATGTGTATAATTTTATGGCGTGGCCCACCTGAGCCTTGAATCAGTCTGATTTTTGTCATGAAGGTTAAACAAAGGGTGATAAACCTGATGGACGGGGTGGATTTTATACATGTTTCCCTACATTAGAGAAAGTGAACCCTGTAAACACCTACATGACACAAGCGTTTCCATTGGTCATGACTGGGCAAAAATGATATGCCTAAGGGCGGGGTTCTGGACTAAAATTTGAGCCCGTCTAATAACCAAGTTGGGCTGGGGTTTTATTCAAGAGATTGGTGGCCTGGCCTAGGCTATTTAGGATTCTAAGGGCATTTTGTCATGGCGCAGATTAGGTGCTACCGAGCCTGTGCAGTGCTCGTGACAGGCCAGTACGTGGCATATAGGTATTGGTGGAGAGCAGACGTGACTGGCTTGCTTATGTGGCGGCAGGTCTCTTGTGACAGCATGCTCTCCACCAATACAGACGCGACACATAGGTGCCACGTTGAGCCTGTCCAGAACTCTGCATTGGCTCCGGTAGTACCTAATCCGCTTTCCTTTTGTCATATCTTGTTTGAGTTGGGGCACAATTTAATGAACAGTCCAGATATTGCACAAAAGTGAGGTCTGGGCTCGTGCTCGGGCCTATTTGTTTTGGCCTGTCAGGGGCTTTACTTTTCAGGCCTGGCTTGGACAGACCTCAGCCCAGCTAAAGCCTGCCCGGTCAACATTCGTGCTAAATAACCAGCGCCAAAGAAGTTTAAGATCGTCAGCCAAGGCTTTGCATATACTCAGTTTTTTATTACAGGTAGCGTTGGGTTGAGTTTGGACTTCTTAGTTAGGTTTGGAGGGTTGGCTTGGCCCTGACATGGGCTGATCAATTTTCAAGCTGGACTGGGTTTGGGCCTGGCATGTAAGGCCCATTCAATTTACAAGTTGGACTTGAACCTTGGGCCTCTAGCCAGCCTCAGCCCAACTTAATTAGCCCGTTGTTGTCCCCTTCCTACAAATAGTACAAATAGTTACTTATGAGCATGATTAGCAATTCTGCTTATGGTCGAAATATGGTACAACAGGAGTATTAGTCAGATGTTGAGTAATTCGGTTAAAAACTTGGCTATACGCAAAAATAGGGTGATGTTGAGTAATTCGGTTAAAAACTTGGCTATAAGCAAAATAGGGCTGTAAATGGGTCAGCGGACCGGATGGGGGGTACCCAGACTCTCCCCATTTAGACCCGACTCAGACCTTACCCATATTTTAAATGGAATGAGTCTGGGTCTAAGAAAAGACCTAGTAGCTAAACGGGTCTAGATCTGGTTTCCTTTATAGTAGGTCTGACCCGACCCGACCCAAACCCATTTAGTAAATGGGTGGGTATGGTCTATGTCGCAAGGGACCCATTCAAACCCAGACCCAATTTTAGACCCGGTAAAAATGCCAGGTAACATGAGAAATTCATCCAATATTCAGCTGAGAATAAGATGATGGGAGTAGTGAATTAATATGTATATGGATTGCATGTGAAAGGCTTTTGCATGAATCCCTGTGTTGGGATGCTAAGTGGGGCCGTTTATAAGTGGGTTCGATTCAAGGTCTGGATATACCTTAACCATACCCGTTCGACCTGACCCATTTATAAATGGGTCTAGGTGGATCTCTCTCTATCAGGCCCAAACCCATTTAAAAATGGGTCTCAAACTGGCTCATTTTGTAAAATGATTTGGGTCTAAAATTTGGACCCAAACCCATTTAGTTAATGGGCAAAATTGGTTTGGACTAAACCCAACCATTTACAACCTAGCGGAAATGTCTACCATGGATACATCCGGGTATTCTATGATTTTCCTTGAAAGGTTTGGCATAAAAAGTTTGGAGATATATATTATGGTCCACCCAATGGATAACTTCTAACTTGCTAAGTGTATGGGACATCCAACCCATCCAATATATTGGCCCCAAAATGAGGAACGCTTCATGTAAAAATTAGCCCCATCAACTGTTTAAGTGGACCACACTTGTTTCTTACTATTTATCAATGGTTATACACTATTTTCTATGGTGTGGCTCACTTGATGACTAGATAGGGTTGATTTTTGCATTAGGTGATCTGCATGATGGGCCAACCTATTAGAAGGATTGGATGCCACAAGCACTTTAACAAGTTGGAATATGGTCCGGCCAGTTGGACTAGAGACTTTCTTTTATATATATATTCTAAGAACTAGACTTACTACCGCGGGCTAGAATGGGATGACAGTTTTGCACAGTTTTAAAGTGGTGCTTACTCGTAAAATGTACATGACATAGGTGAATGGTAAACAGACCATTAAGATTTCTGACCTACTTGTTGATGGAGCACAACCCATATTTTACAAGTAGACTATAATGGCAAACATTGCATTTTACCCTCGAAAATTGGGTCCTTTATTATTTTACTTTTAATCAGTTATTTGATAATAGGAATTGTGAATTGAATGGTATGAGCTTAAGATTATTATTGTAATGATAAATCATTCAAATTTAACTATCCAAATTTAAATAGACTATTCATAAAAAAAAATTACTAATTGAATTACAAAATTAGCTGTTATTTATTTATTTCATGGACAGTTGAACTGAAAAATGGCTAACATTCCAACTCCTAGTTTGACAAACAAATGACCACAAATCCAAAGTTAGTATTGTTTCACCATTTTGATGTTTTATTTAACGTGTGATAGTTATGGTTTTTTTTTTTCCCCATGTGGTTTTGACGTAAGGAGGGACGTGATGAGGATTATCACTGTCTTCTTTAGGGGATAACTATCTTAAATCCATAAGGCCCTCTGAAATTCACTAGACATTTCTCAAATCTATGAGAGAAAATGGAATAAAATCGATTTTGATTCAGTAATATGAAAGGTTGAATGATTAACAACAAGTCTAAATGAGTTTATATAACCTAAAATAAAATCCTAAAACTAAACCAAAGAGTCCTAAATAAATAAGGAAAAAAATGCAAACTTGTGCAAATTCGTGTCGGCCGTCGATCGATCGATCAATCAACTATGCCCGAAAGTGTCTAGAGATGTCTAGGGACCCAACTAAAGTTTTGCTAGGTTTTAAATCGATCGACCAAACCTGTTGATTGATGGTCTGGTCAATCGATCGACAATCACAAGTTTTTTCCAGTGAACTTTTTGGACTATTTGACAGATTTTCGATTGATCGACATGATCGATCGAACTATGCTGAATTTCTATTGATGTTCATAAGCTTCTTCCAGATCTTCTTTCGGTCCAGTTGTGAAAGAAATGTACTTGGCCCTTGCCCTCATCAGAGGGTCCTCGTTCTATATCAGACTCCTCTACTTGAAAAAAAAAAAAAAAAAAACTCATCCTCGAGTTTCTCTTTGGGCTGAGGTCATGAATCACGTTCAATTTCATCGTTTGGGATGCAACAACAGAATTCGGTGGAAACATGTTGATGAAGCTGAGCTCCTCACCTCCTTTCTCTGTTACAACTAGATCACACACCTCTTTCATCTCCCCGGATGCTTTCATAAAATTGCACATGGTGAGGGGAGACTGCCCCTCCACTTTAGAAGTTTTTGGGTACTCATCAAAGACCATAAGAGTGAGTATAATGCTCTTTCCATCATTGGCAAAAATAATAATATTATCTCGATCTTTATATGCAGCATCTTAATCAAATTGTCATGGCTGACCAAGTATTATGTCCCAAGCGTCTATGTTTACGACTTCATATAATACTTGATCATTGTAGCATTTGTCAATCGAAAAGGAAACACAACACTGGTCGGTGACCGTTATCACACTATCCTTCTATATCCAACCAATCGTGTACGGAGAAGGGTGTGGTTCGATCTTCAGTTGTAGTTTTTCCACCATAACTTGTGACATGATATTTTCACAACTCCTGCTATTTATGATCAAATCACAGACCTTTCCGTTCACCGTGTATCTTGTGCCAAAGAGGTTGTGTTGGGAACTGATTCTCATCTATGGTGTGTAGCCTTCGTATGACCAGAGACACACCCTGATCTTCAGGGTCCATTCAACTCCTTCAAACTTGGCATGCTCAACATCATCTAGCTCTGGGTTATTCTCTACATCTCTAGCACCTCTAATAGTGATGGCTAGATTAGCCACTTGCCCTTGAGGACATGCGTTAGACAAGCGACCCGGTTGGACACAACGGTAATGATGGTTAGGTCTCGACCCACCATAGGGATTCAGAACCCAGCTTAGACCTGGAGCAGTTATCGCAGCACGTTAAGGTCTCAATGAGTTGCTCCTTGAACCTCGGATCGTGGGTGTGGGAGGCGAATGCTTCTCAATAGGTGCTTTCCCATTGGCTTGGGAAGTGTATTGCGAAAGACCTGCCGTGGGGGCCTGCATTGTAGGATAGGCATGAGCATTGGACTACTCAAGCTGTATTTCGGCCTTGGTAGCCAATTTAAACGCTTCATCGATCGTCTAGACAGGATGCATCTGGACTCGATCCTGAAACAACATCCGCAATCCACCAATGAATCGAGCGACTTGCTGAGATTCAATTTTCGCCAAGTCATTTTGTGCCGCCAATTGCTAGGACTCTTCGGTGTACTCTCGCACTGGCCGACTCTCTTACTGACAATTCTGGTATTATTGAAATAACACCTGTTCATAATCGCTAGGGAGGAATTGTGCGCCTAGTAAACACTTCATCTGCTCCCACGGACGAACGGGCGCCTTCATCTGTCGAGTGTGCATGAGTTATAGCTGATTCCACTACGCTGAAGCGCCACCTTTAAGCTTGCAAGTGACAAGCTTTACCTTTTTTCTCTTCCGGTATTTCCACGTAGTCGAAGAATCGTTCGACTTCTACCAACCAATCGAGGAACTCCTTGATGTGGAGTTGGCCGTTGAAGCTCTGGAGGTCGGCCTTAACCCAGAAATCCCGATCTAATCGATCCACCCGATCGTCTCCGCATACGGGCTGATGAACGACCACATCGTTGATGTCCTCATCGTTGGAACTTGCTTCAACAGCCATGGCCTTACGATTCACCGCCGGTAACGCCCTACAAACAATTTGATTGCGTTGTTCCACTATTAATGGAGGCTAATTGCTACCCTGAACACGGGACGGTATTAGTCCCTCTACAATGCGATAGAGGGTAGCCTGTAGCCCTTGCATAACTAACTGATTCTCCCACCGAAAAGCCTCAAGCGACGTCTCGAAAGCCATTGCTGTGAGAGGATGATCCCATGGAGCACCGTCCATTGGGTTGTTGTCTAAACCTTTATTAGTTGTCATCGATCCAAGGGAAAGACCTTACTTTGATACCACTTAATGTAAGGAGGGAAATGATGAGGTCGATCATCATCTTTCCTAGAGATAACTACCTTCATTTCACAAGGCCCTCTAGAATCCACTAGGGCTTTCTCGAATCCATGAGAGAAAATCGAATAAAATCGAATTTGATTGAGTAATATGAAAAGTTAAATGACTAACAATGAGTCTAAATGAGTTTGTATAACTTAAAATAAAACCCTAAAACCGAATCAAAGAGTCCTAAACAAAAATGGAAGGAAATCAGAAAAAAAAAAAGAACGCAAACTTGTGCAATGTTGTGTTGGCCATTGATCGATCGAACGTGCCTAAAAGTGTTCAAAGATATCTAGGGACTCAACTGGAGTTTTGGGTAGGTTTTCAATTGATCAACAATCGCAAATTTTGTTCAGAAAACTTTTTAGACTATCTGATTGATTTTTTAATCGATCGACAGGATCGGTCGAATCATGTTGAATTTCTGTTGATTTTCTTGGACTTCTTCCAGTCCAACTATGAAAGAAATTTACTTGCCCCTCACCCCTCATCAGGGGGTCCTAGTTTTACATCAGATTTAATCATCATATTGACTGTAGTAGCATTAAACGTGGATTGCATCCTACCCCCGCCTGTCTCCAACTCGGAGCAGGGAGAAGCTTTGAGTGGCCACTGTGATGTATGGGTTTTATCCACACCGTCCATCCATTTTTTCATAAAATTTTATGGGATAAGACCAAATTTTAGGTAGATCCAAGACACAAGTGGACCACACCACAAGAAGCAACGGTGATAATGATTCTCACCGTTGAAACTTTCCTGGGGCCCATCGTGATGTTTATTTGACATCCAACATAAAGTTACATAGACCTAGATGAAGAGAAAACATAAATATCAGCAAGATCCAAAACTTCTGTGGTCCCCAAGAAGTTTTCAATGGTAAGAGTTTAATCCCCATTGTGTGGTCCATCTGTGTCTTAGATCTGCCTAACTTTCGGTCCTATCCTATAAAATTCCATAGAAAAATGGACAGACGGTGTGGATAAAACCCATACATGACAGTGTCTTGGTGGGCATTTCTCCAATGACTCAACATGAGAAAAATCTATTGGCTCTATGTTAATAAACAAGAGTGCAAAATCAAAGGCCAGCATAGTTGAATCAATTTGATTTAAGGATTGTGACTTGGTAGCAAGTGGGTTTCCCTGCTTACTACAATTCTTGGTTGAGAGAGAGAGAGAGAGAGAGAGAGAGAGAGAGAACTAGGATGGCATCCCACAAAAAATGAGCCACCTTTAGATTCAGAGAGCTGGACCAGCGGATGGTGGGAAAATAAAAAATGCAAAATGTATCGGTTGTCTAAGCCATTGTTGTGAATTAAGTTAGGGCTTTTCCTAAGCACACCATATTATTCATAAGTACAAAATGCACATTATATGTCACAATCAGAAATATGCAAATGAAGCCGTATCCTTTTAAAAATACAGAGTATGTTTTCACGAAAAGGTAAATATATACATATGTATAATACAGGTATTATACGTGCATTTGCTAACGATGGTTATCAGCAACCCGATTGTGAATTTGGTTTAGAAGTAAGCCTGCGGTCCAACCTGTTATTAATTGGGCCTTTGATATCAGACCCAAGCTTACTAGCTGCCCATAGATATCATAAAGAGGCCTTAATTTTCTTAGGCTCAGATGGAGCCTCGATGGAAAAATGGACAAGATCTAACTCCCAAAACTTGTACGGCTTATTAATTATTATATATAATCATTAATACACACACATTTACATACAACTTGTCTTTGTCGTGTGATAATCAAACATACCTCCCTTCATTTGTTAATTTGTAGATAATTTCTTTACCTTCCATTTAGAGGCGTTAGAGAAATTTGAACAATAGAGCTAAAATACCCCAATTATCTTTTGGACCAAAATACCCATGTTGCCATACCCACATTCGGAGAGATTTTTGGCCAAAAATTCATATGAGGGTAGTTTTGCCCTAATATTAATTTGAATATAAATATATAAGGGCTAAAATGGTCATTTGCTCAAAGTTCACAATGCTAATGGGTAGTGCTTCTATCACTGACTTGCAACCATAACATGAAACCACTCTTGCTGAGGATAAAGAGAAATTGAAAGGTGGACTAGGAACTTTTAGGAAATGAAAAACTGTGGATTTTGATAGTAATTTCATGGTCTGGTTTAGTTAGTTTAGTTTTCCCTGCAAATGTTAAAATATTAACAGTCAAACAATGAGAACTATCTCCCATAACATTAAAAATCTGCATTTAATAAAAAAAAATTTAAGGTCTTTTGAAGAAATGTGTGTGGAGATAGAAAATGAATTCCATTGATACTACTTCTTTTCCCCTTAAACAAGAAAAGGGTAGATATCTATGGAAATCATTTTTATTTTCTAAAATTTCAAACCTACACAAATAGTTAAAATAATAAATAACGATTACTAAGTGAAAAGTGAAACTAAAGTATATTAATTTCACTTCAATTTCCTATGGAACAAATGTGTATACCAATTTGTAAAATCAATGACAGTGGCAGACACTCAAATTTAAAATTTTGAATTCCATTTACTTATGATGAACCCAAATGATGCAGGGAAAACATCTAATTGAAGGATTACATCATAATTTAAACTCGCACCTTTCATAAGGACCACACAACTTGAGTACCGCACACACAAGAGATTACATATGAGAGGGAGCACCATCCGCATGCGGGCGAATACAACAAGAGGGTGTCCTAGATACATGAGACTACACATATGAAGGTGTCCGTATTAATTTTCTTCTATTGTTAAATTGTCATTAACCATCGTCTACCCATCGACGGGTTGAAACACAAAATCAGTGTAATTTTCTTTCTAAAGATCCATCTAAATTGGAATCCACAACTTGGATGGTTTAACTTGCCTTTGCTTGGGTCCTTACTCATGCCTTAGTGGTAGACTCACAAGAGTTTCAACACATGAGATCATGGGTTCTAGTACCCATTGTAGTATAAAAGAGCCACTGTGGTGTGAGTGTGTATGTAAAAAAAGGAAAAAAGAAATGCTTATCATCGCTTCATGTGTCCAATCATTTTACTGCCAATGCTTAGACCATCTTATCATACCAAAGTTTTCTAGTTGAGTAATGTTTCGGTTGAGTTTTCCACGTTGACTCGACTCGATGAGTCAGTCTTAGCATGGATGCTCAAGTTTTCATCGAGTCATCCCAAAATCCATCCAGTCGAGTTGACTCATCTAAGTCGAGTTGAGATTTTTAAATCATTTTGTGTACATTTCTTGATCAATTATTTTGAAAATTCTCTGACATAATTCTCTAACATCAATATAATTTGATTTTGGATGGTTTAATCTGAGTTGATGTATCGACATGCATACAATTTCTAAGTTTGGAAATGAAAATTCTCTATCATCAATATGCACATCTATTGGAAGGTTGAAATGAAAAAAGAAAAAATCTAAAATGGTCTTGTTTCTGCAAATCAGAGGTTAGAATTGTTCAGCCAATTTGATTTTGGGTTTTTGACTTAGTTACATTCAGTTCCAATTAGTGGTTTAATTTGAGTTGATGTATGCGTACAATTATTAAGTGCTTGCCTATCAAATATCATCCACTTTCAGAGTATAAAATAACTACCCTTAGTATATTTGGCCGCATTATGCAATGCTCCATCATATTTTATGATCACTTGTAACTTTTTGTTTGAAGTTACTTTTCTTAGATTGATTGTGGATTTGAAAATTCCACAGATTTGACAAACCCTCAACTAAATACAAGTTAGCTTTGAAATTCATGGATTACACAAAACCTTCACCCCCAAACATCCCCTTGGAATCTCTGTTTCCAAGAAAAGAAAACAACACATAAATGCATAGGTGTGTGGGCCACACCACATTATTCTAACAAAACTTCTAAAAGGCAATAAATGGGTTTGCATGCAGCTCCAAAGTGGTGGTAGGTGATCATTCCTCTTTTATAAATTGGGCAGGTGCAGCAACGTAACAGAAATTTAAAAAGAAGAACAATTCATGTAGAAGAAGACAATTAAAGAGATTTCCCCAAGTAAAAACATGATTTGTTTCCCTTAATCCTAATCCACAAGATTTTATGTTGCCCACTTAGCCATGCTTTAATCCATCCAACTCTCTCTCTCTCTCTCTCTCTCTCTCTCTCTCACTCACGCGCACACACACACACATGTATGTGTGTTGTGAGAGAGAGAAATGCTCACACACAGCTAGTTGTATGTCCAACTAGTTGGTGTATGGGAGCCACTATGGTGTTTGTATGACACTTATTTGTCCACAGAGGTTGTCCCACCATAAAAATAGGACGTACGAAAATTCAGGATGATTTAACCATGAAAATGTGATCCTCCGTTTGAATGCGGAGTTTTCGGGTGTTGTTTTATGATTTTCTATAGTGTAACCACCTAATAGTTGGATCAACTTGATTTTGGTGGTATCTCATTTTCATGATGGGATAATCTTAATGGACGGGCGAGATATCCTACGAACTACTATGGTGGGCCCCACACACCTAACTAGTTGTGTGTGTGAGCGTTATATATAGAAAAATACTCACCTGTGTGCCATTTCAGTTGCGCACTTGTGCGCACCTGAGCACATGTGTCAAGGGCACAAAATTTGAATGATCTATGTGATGCAGCACCCTTCGAAATCCTTGAAGTCCAATTTTCAATCTGATAAAAAACTTTGGTGGGCTATGGCAAACAGAAACAATTTCCTTCCTTGATTTGCCTCTATCTTTGCTATGGCCCACCCGAATTTTGGATAGACCGAAAGTTGGGACATGAGGGTTTCAAGGGGTGCCACATCATATAGCCATGTGTGCAAAGTTGCATGTATGTGCGCAGCTGAAATGGTGCACTGACATGTGTGCAGCTGAAATGGTGCGCAAGAGAGCAGGCCTCTCTTTCTATATATGCATGTATATGCGCACACACGTGTGTGTGGGGTATATATAGCTTCACATGAGGTGGAGCTTTATGGCCCCCGGTGATGTGTGACAAGACCTCCACCCCATCAATCAGATGCACCCTTCACGGTGGACCACAGCCCTAAAAATCAGGCCAATCCGTGACTTAAGTGGGCGACACCATAGGCAACAGTTGAGAGCAGATATCCACCCATTGAAATCTTTATGATCATATATATATATATATAAGGTTCATTGAAATGTGGTTTAGAAATCCAGCCCATCCATCATCTGTGTCCCACTTGGATGAGGGTTTGCACTAAGTTTCAGCTGTATCCAAAACTCCGATGATACCCAACAAGTGTTTTTTTTTTTTTTTAAATGTTTCAGGCATGATTTCACACTGGTTCAAATGGTGTGGCCCACTTAAATTCCTGACACAGCTGATTTTTGGTACATTCCATAATCTAGAAGGGACCCGACAAATGCAGAGTGTGAATGCCCAATACACATCACGGTGGGGCCCACACAGCTCAACCTCATGGGAAGCTCGTGTGATAGACTTCATGTTGTGGGTGTGTATCGCCATCAGATAAAAAAGCAAAAAAAGAAAAAAAAAAAAAGAAAAAAAAGAAGGAAAAGTCGCTAGTAAATTGTAGGAGAGGACACATTCAATTCGTCAATGATATCACATTTGAATGCTCTGGGAGGTATCCTGGATGATACGCAGGCACTTGGAAATTACACACATGGGACACACGTAATTGAAATTCAACTGTACCAATTAGGGATGCTAACTTATATCTATCATGAACGAAATACTATGCTTATTGAATCATCAGACTATTAGATTGGTGAAAATTTAATGGACGGTTAAAAATGAAAAATATTTGAGGGTATCATGTCAACAAGTACCAGCTAATTAGAGGTTAGGATTAATCGTTAAACCTGTCACTTTTTTTGGTCTGTGTAACTTAGCTGCAGTGTCTCCCATAGCGTACTCCTTGTAATTCGTGTTTAAAATATGCCACGTGTATCATTCGTGAGCGCTTGCGTATGAAGTATCTTATGCAGGCAGAGTATTATATAACTCCCCCTTGATGATATTATACAAAACACGTTTTATCACATGGATGTTGACCAAAATTCCATGAGAGAGAGAGAGACCATCCATGGATAATTTTGATAGGGACGCCAGTACCAAGCTCGGTACTGGAAAAGCCTTGTGGGTCCCACCATAATTTATCTATTTTATCCATGCCGTCCATTCATGCTGCGAGATCATTTTAGGGAATGAGCACAAAAATGAGGCAGATCCAATGCTCAAGTGGACTACACCATGAGAAGCAGTGGGATAGTGACGCCAGCCAACCAATGAAACCTTCCTAAGGCACTGCAATGTTTGTTTGCCATCAAACCTATTCATACAGTCACATAAAAACTTGAATAAAAGGAAAACATAAAAATCAGCTTGATCTAAAACTTCTGTAACCCACAGGAAGTTTTCAACGGTAGGCATTCAATTCCCGTTGTTTCCTGTGGTGTGGTCCACTTGAGCTTTTGATCTGCCTCAATTTTGGCATGATGCCTTAAAAGATCTAAAAAAAATGGATGGACGGAACATACATCATGATGGGGCCCACAGAGCTATGATCAACACCGATCAGTATCGAGCTCAGTGCACTAGAGTGCATAAGAAATCCGAGTCCGGCCGACTAATTCAAATGCGGGCGGATCGAGAAAAGCATTTTGGCTAGTGTCCCTCCACTGCCCACTAGCTAGTGGTCGGTGCTATGTGGCCCCACCATGATGTATGTGTTTCATTCATGCGGTCTATCCATTTTTCCATATCATTTTATGGCATGAGCCAAAACTGAGGTAGATCAAAATCTCAAATGGGCCACACAGTCTGGATTGAACACTCACCATTCAAAACTTCCTGAGCCACAAAAGTTTTGGATCAAGTTGATATTTATTTTTTCCCTTAGTTCACATCATGTTTTTAGCTTATTTTTAACTATTTTTTTCCCTTATGCACTCACACCCCTCACAAATCCATGCACTCACACCAGAGCAGCTTTCTTAAACCACAATGGGTACTCTGATCCCATGACCATGTATTTTTAACTACTTGCATCTCAACCGTTCATGTCTCTTACTCTCACCTGGATATGCTCCCATCTCATGGGCCTATGACTAAGGACATGGATGGGGTATTATCCTCACCCAGGCGTAGCGTCTCATCACCTGGTGGGATTTGATTAGCCCACGGGAGCCTGTCAGAGATGAGGCCCACTCAAAGCATGTGGTTGAGTTCAGCATATACTCAATTAGGGTCATTTCTGACTGAGCCTGCCGAGCAATTAAATCCTACAACGTTGCGTCCGTGGGATTGGGTGGCAGTAGCACCCATTCCGCGTCCTATGACTAACGCGTGGAGTTGGGGCTTGTCAATGGCTCGGGTGGCCCACTTCAGTGTAGGCCTTAAATTAAAGCCCGTTTTTAATTGGGTGTATCTAACGATGCTTCCAAGAGCTTGTGGCTGGGCCCATTTAAGGTTTTAAGGGCACACCTAATGATCGGCCTGGATTTGCACAAAGTCGAGGCTGGACTGGGTCTCGTCCATAAATACTCATCCCTCATCAGGGTCTGCGCTTGGGCCTGTTTGTTTTGGTCCATCACTGAGCCAGGTTGGGCTCGGGCCTAAGTTTTACTTTGCAGGACCCGGTATACTGGCTCATCTGACAGCCCTAGCTGCACTGCATAAAATCATACACAGACACGTGCTCATCTTTCTACGGCACGTGCTAATTACCAACAGTAGAAAAGCTGTAAAAATCCTTTACACAAATTAACTCTTTTTTAAAGTAAATTTTACAATAGGAAACGGTCCAAAACAGAGAAAGAATAATACAATGACAACGTGAAAGTTTAGGCTAACCTGCGCCTGTAGGATCTGTAACTGAGCTGAACAATCTGAACCGTTGGATCAGATTCTGCCACCTGTCTCCGTATCATGATAAGTGAACTACTTATTGACATTAAAAAGAGTCAATTACCAGCCACTCCATATGGTTCAGATCAAACCTGAGTCAGAGAATCCAGACCGTTGGATCGGATCCCATTGACTTCTCTTTTCTATGTGGGCATGGTTTGACCACTCCCCAGTGTATAGTAGCAATTGCGGTGAGTAAAATGCTAACTTGTGCCACCTGCCGGTTTACCAAATCACAGGCGGATTTCGTCGGTTCCTCTCCAAGAATCCTTCCATGATCACTTTCTTCTTATACTCTTCGGAATCTATGTCGATCTTGACGGTTTCCGGAAGGTCTCCGGCGGCCTCGTCGGAATTTTCAGCAGTCCGTAGGCGGGGGATGAAATAAAACCAGGCCGCGGTGCACACGATCGCGCACGTGCGGCCCCACACGAGCATGATCACAAGGATCATCATCAGGACCGACAATCCGACCACCGGATCGAATTTTCCGAAGGGTACGTCACTCTTCCGGTCGTGTTTCTGGCCGGCTAGCCGGGAAGTTCCAGTCAGATGTGCTTGTTTGCGTCGGCCGGGTTGGAGAAAAGGCGAGGAGGGGATCTGAGGCGAACCCGGTCCGCTTCCGGTTTTCCGGGGTGTCTGGGCCGTTCTTCGACACGTCGCGTCGTTTGTAGAAACGGAGGTGTCGTTGGGGTTGCAAGATTCTGTCGTCGGGATTTCCGCTACTGGTGGAAGCTGGCCACATCCGTTCTTGGGCTGAAATCAAATTCGAAGATAGTCAGAAATACTAACGTGCGCCGCTATGATAAGAAGCAGAGTTACTTGATGCTCCAGCTGGGAACGACGCTCGATAAGCAACCACTTAAAAATGACACACGTAGCGTATATTAGCCCAAATTAAATAAATATCGGAACATAATGTCTTTAGTTTCCATTCAAAACTTCATATTTGCGGAGCAATCCTATTATCGTGGACGGTTAATTTTTTGAAGTACGATAATTGGGTTATTATCATTTTTAACTGTCCTAAATATAACCACATATTTAATATTTGGCGGACTGCGATTAGATATAATCTTGATCCTTTACGTCTTATTTGATAAGATTGATTGGATAACAGGTAGCTGTTTGATGTAAGTTTGACTAGATATCTACTCAAAATATAATTATATATTTAATATTTTATAGAAAGAGAATAAGATATTATAGCACTCCATATGTTAGAATTTGATTGTACAGCAGGTTGCTATTTAATGTAAATTTAGTCAAATACATGCTCCACCAAGTACTTTATGTGTGCCATCTATGACAGGCCAGAATATATCTAGGGGGAGATTTAGAGGAGTATTAAATCCACGTCCATATTTAAATAATTCTAAACTAGTGTTATGATTGGGACAGTTCAATTTAAATTATTTCATGACGAGTAAACAATTTTTGAGTAACTTCTAACTGCCTGCATGCGTATCGCACGCCAAACCCTGCCAGAGTATCAAGGTATTTCTCTTTGCACGGTTTTGCTGGGTTGAACGCGGGGGCGAACGTGTACGTTGGATACACGTACCTCAATCTAGACCGTCAAATCATGGGCCACACAGCGGTGGTTTTGAGCACAACTTGAGAATCACGCAAATCGGAAAATCTTGACCATCTGATTTATGGAGCAAATTCGGACCACTGATCAATTTCTTTGCCCCACCGCAAAAAACCGTTCATAGAAGGTGATTTCAGGTCCACGGTCCATCCACAAAGAGGCCCACGATCCAGATGGTCTGGATTGATGCACGCATACGCCTTTCGGGTATTACATTCTGGTTTTCAGTTGGGAGAAGATGGGCCCACTGTTCAGTGATCCGAAATTGTCAGAACTCAACGATGGATGGCCTATGCACCAAAAATCCCCTAACTTGGAAGATCCCAGCGGTAGAATATCTGGCCTTCTATTGGTTGAATAGAAGCCGTTGCATCTTTCCTTTTCAACCGTTCCCTTGTTGGCCTCCTATTCAAATATCTAAGATCATTCCATTTGAGAGAATTTGGGTCATGTACCAATCGCCGGTTGGACACGTAATATCAACGGTCTGGATCACTGAATAATGGCCCACCTGCACGAATATGAAAACCATAACTCTATACGCGCCCGAGTATTTACGACACCTCTATTCCATTTCCTTACCTTTCCAGATTTCCCAACGACGCCCTGATCTGACACCGCAACCGCATTCCGCACCTCATCGCCGGCAATCTGACGCTTCCCGGCGCTGCTAACAAATTCCTCCTCGATTTCTGAGCCGTTGTCGTTTCCACGTGTCGCCTTCTGGACGGTCGCTACATCCACAGGCACGGTCTTTATCCCGGGCTTCCTAATCCGAGACCTCCACCAAGAGAACCGGCGCTTCTCTTTCATGCCGCGACCCGAGAAGCACCCGGCGAACCCGAAACACGACGGCAAGCACGATTTATCGGATCCGGTTTTTCGGGTTCTCTCGACCCGTTTTCTCGCCATCGAGAGAAGAAGGGGAGTTGGAGTTGGATGGATTGGTGAAGTCTTCCGCTGTATTTCATTCTCTCTCTCTCTCCCAAAACAAAGAAATTTAAAAAAAAAATAAAAAAAATGGAGTTGAAAATTCGGGGATGACTTGACTGTTTGGCCCGGTCGTGATTCCGACACGGCTCCTCCACCACGACTTCCCTTTTTACGGAAATACCCTTTCGTTACTGTTTAAATTACTAGCAATTGCCAGAGCAGTCCGTCACTGTTTGTCACGGTTTACTTGAGAGCGGATAAGGTGAGACCCCGGCCTCACCCAAGACGGTGGGGCCCACCTTGATGTATATATAATGTATCCACTCCGTCCATCTGTTTTTCCAGATCATTTTAGATCATTATTCTAAAGATGAAGCAGATGCAATTATCATGTGGACCACACCATAAGAAACAGTGGTTATTGACCATCCTACCATTAAAAACTTCTTAGGGCGTATCTTATTGTTTTATAGCAATGTTTATTTACCATCCAAAATCTGTTGATATGGTCACATAAGCCTGGATGAAGGGAAAAAATAAATATCAGCTTGATCCAAAACTTCTATGGCCCATTAATGGTCAATCAACACTGTTTCATATGGTATGGTCCACATGATAATTGGATCTATTTCATTTTTGGGATAATGCCATAACATGATATGGTAAAACGGATGGATGGCGTGGATGCATAATACATACGTCAAGGTGGACCCTACGGTAACCCCATAGTATGGGCCGGGTCTCACCTAATCCGCTCTCGGTTTACTCGTACCGTAGACGTTGCATAGGCATAGATCGATCTTGACTGTTCAAATAGCGAATCCCGGTTTCAACGAACGCGGAAGCGGATTGCGTGGTATTCCACACACCACCAACCTCGACGGTGTGTTGACGTCATCAACGTTTTTCATTTTTTGAGATCATTTTAGGGCACGAGCAAAATAACAAAACAGATCAAAATCTCAAGTGGACCACACCACGGGAAAGCAGTTGGGGGCGAAACGTCTATCATTGAAAACTTATCTAGGGTCACGTCAGTTTTAAGTTTTAGACCAAATTTGGGGTACGGAGCCTCGTTGGAAGACTCTACGGAGTTTCAACAAGAGGTCGTACCGCGATTAACTGGGTGTGTACATCATCATGGGCCTTAAGAAGGTTTCAGCGTGAGCATCATTGTTCCCATTGCTTTGTATGCTGTGGTTCACTTGAGATTTGGATGTGCCTCATTTTAATTTCTTTCAATAAAATGATCTCAAAAAGCAGATGGACGGTGTGGATATAACACATACATCATGGTGGGTCCACAAAACATGGTGATGTCAAAACACTACCCATGAGGGTGGTGTGTGGCACACCACGCAATCCGCTTTATCCACGTACCGACGCTGGCAGTAGCGAAGTCGCTATTGAAGGATGGTCTGTGGGGCCAAAAATGATGTATGTGTTTTATCCACGCCATCCATTCATTTTGAATTATTATTTTAGAGTATTATACTAAAGATGAGGTAGATTCAAATATGAGATGGACCACACTACAGGAAAACAATGGTGATTAAACACTCATTGTTGAAATTTCCAAGGGTCCGCTGTAATGTTTATTTGCCATCTAACCTGTAGATTAGGTCACAGAGATCTGGATGAAGGAATAACACAAATATCAACTTGATCCAAATTTTTTGTAGCCCCAAAAAGTTTTTAATGGTAGGCCGTCGATCACCACTGTTTCGGTGTGGCCCACCTAAGATTTGGTTCTACCTCAGTTTAGACTCATGGTCTTAAATGAGCTGAAAACAATGGATCAATGGAGTGGATAAAACACATACATCATGGTGGGGCTCACATAGCACCGCCCAGTGGCGAGTGGCTACTGGTAACGTCAGTGTGCGGACGCGGTTTGGCTGCTGACGCGAACACGAGCCAGGTAGCTGGTGTCAAAGCTATGTGGCCCCACCATGATGTATATGTTTTATCATGCCGTCCATCCATTTTCCAGATAATATTAGGGCATGAGCCTAAAAATGAAGCAGATCCAAAACTCAAGTGGACCACACCACAGGAAACAGTAGGGATTGAACTGCTTACCCTTGAAAACTTCTTAGGGGATACAAAAGTGTTAGATCAAGCTGATATTTGTGTTTTTCTTTCATCTAGGTCTGTATGATCTTGTGAACAGGTTGGATGATAAATAAACATCAACGTGGGCTCTAGGAAGGTTTCAACGGTGAACATCATTCTTCTCACTGTTTTTTACAGTGTGGTCTACTTGAGTTTTGGATCTGCTTCATTTTTAGGGTCATACCCTGAAATTATCCGGAAAAATGGATGGATGGCGTGGATAAAAACACATACATCATGGTGGGGCCCACGGAGCTTTGACATCAGCTAGCTGGCTGGTGTTCGGGTCACCAGCCAAACCGCGTCCTCAGTATGCAATCCGAGTCGCAGCGGATTAGGTGAGACCCCGGACTACCGAGGTGGGTGGGACCCCTGAATGTGGGGCTCACAGTGATGTGTGAGCCTTAAATCCACACGGTTCAGACATTTTGAAAGATCATTTTAGGCCATGATCCCAAAAATGAAACCGACTGAAATCTTAAGTGGACCACACCACAGGAAACAGTTGTGATTGATTCGTCACCATTAAAAACTTCATGGATTCCACCGGAATGTTTACTTGCTATCCAACCTGTTGATAAAGTCACAAACACCTAGATGAAGAGACCACACAAATTTCATTTTGATCTAAAGCTTTTGTAGCCCATAAGAAGTTTCTAATGGTCAATCACCGGTGTTTCCTGTACTATGGTCCATCTTGAATTTGGAATTGCTTCATTTTTTGAATCATGCCTTCAAATGAGCTTTCAATCCGGATGGACGGCGTGGATGTAGTCGTATACATCACAGTGGGCCCCACATTCAAGGGTTCTACCCACCTCGGTGGATGCAGGGTCTCCCCTAATCCACTCCCATGGCTCAGTGGGGCCAGAGATGGTCCGGAGATTTGAACCGTCCATTCTATCATAAATGATCTACTGTGTCGTGATCACACTTCGTCGATGATCATAAGCTTTGATTTTTAGAGTTAATGCAAGTCATTTAAATTTTTTTTCATTGGCCCGTGTGGGACGGAGTACAAAATCTGAATGGCTCCAACCATCGGACCACCGCATGCTGGGAAGCGGATTGCCTACTGAGTTACTGGGTACGCTCAGTACCCACCATGATTTATGTATTTATCTACTGTCCATCCGTCTTAACAGAGACTTTTAGGGCACATCTGAAAGGTACGTTGGCGTTTCAACAGCAGGTCTGGGTTTGAAAGGGCAAGGAGATCGTGTGACTAACCGTGTGGGTCGTTACTCTAACTGTTTGTTGTGGTGTGGTCCATTCGAGCTTTTGATATGGACGGAGGGGAATAAACCACATTCTTTCACTGTGGGCCCAACAGAGTTGAGTTTACTCAATAAGATAAAAGCCGACCGAGTTACTCAGTAAGCAATCCTATTTCCACATGTTGGCCCTGATGGATCCCTACACACTATCCTGAGTCATAAAAGGGGCAAAATGAAATCCCAAAATATATACTGATTGAATGGCCCTAACCATTTGATTTCTTACATTGAATGTGGACCTGCGATCATTTTCTCTTTAATCGTCCATTTGATGACAACTAATTGAATGCATGGTTTGGATCATACCATCTTCTGAGCTTAGTTTCATGCTCGATCAATGTTGGGCACGCACTTTTAACAGTATAGATGGACGGACATATAAGCACATGGATGGATTCTCACAACGTAGTTTTTGTGAATAGGTGACCAGTTTGAGTCATATCCTTTGACACATGTTTAAAACTCGGACCTATCCATTCCCTCTCGAATCGGGTCCTGACTCGCCTGAGTGGGGGTGTGTCTGCCCAGTTCGGCTTAGTTGGGGAGACTTGTAGTATCGAACAAGATTGTATCTGACTGAGTCTGAGTCAACTCATCCGAGTCACACAGCTTATCTGAGTCTTAAACACAATGGGCCCCACAGAGTTGGGTCGCCAGTGACCACTAAGAATCTGCTTCCTACTTACAAATGGTCTGATGAATTATCAATCTGTTCGTACATGTATTTCTCCTTGCTAAGGATGGCTTTTATTTGAAAAATAAAACTTATTGGACAATCATATCCATCAATTTTCTTCTGAGTACTGACCATTTTCGTCTCTGCGCTTGATTTAACAGCCACCATTTAGATTAATAGGATTTTATTCTTCTATACACGTGCCGTTGATGCCTGTGCCCAATAAATGTACTTGATCAGGAAATAAATATGCGTCTTGGACCAAAAATGCCTAAAAAATGGCAGCTTCATGATATTCTGATTCTGTTAAGGCCATGTTTGGGGCTAAATTCCAGTGGAGGAGTAGAAAAAGAGGTTCAAAATTACTTTCGGTTTTCTAAAAAATGCCATAAAGAAGAAAGGGGCTACCACATGGGAAGGCCACTATCATCAAAAGAAAGCAGCTGTAGTTTGCTGAACCTCCACCCATTCTTGTTGACTCATTTATTCGGTGAGCCAAATAATTTGGATAATCCAATTGGCTCCAAATTAGCCTGCAAATGGACGGCCAAAACAATAAGGGCAAATGATGAGGAATCTGTTGATTGAGTGTCTTTAATCCTAGAGTTAATGAAGACATTTCGATTTGATCAATGGATGTATCGATCAAATCAAACAATCCTTGGCATTAATTCAGAATTCCAGATAGCTTGCTGAAATGTTATGGACATTGTCAATTCGATCAATGTATATTGTCGATTCAATTGATGGTGTGTCTAGGCCTGTCGATTCGATCGACAATCAGATCGATGGGATTGCGTAAGTGTGGGTTTTATTTTCTAATCTTGTATAAGAGTATATAAATATGCTTTCTTATTGCAGTTAGGGTTAGTAGAATGTGTGGAGTGGAGCCAAAACAAATTCTACGGTCATGAAGGGAAGAGCTATGATTTCTATACCATAAGTTGTTTCGATAGTTGGATGGAAAAAAAATTACAGTGGGCCCTAGAAACTTTTTAATAGTACAATTTAATTAGCACCTTTAGCTATTATGGATCCACTAGGGCTCTCAATGGAGCGGGCCAGATTAGAGATCCGATTCGCTCCGAACTCGTATAATAGAGAGTTAGATATTAAAACATGTCTAATTAATTAAATGGACCGGATTCGGGTTACAAAATTAAATCTAAATCATATATTCAAGTCGGATCCCGATCTAGTAGTGAGATCCGATCGGATCCCCACTATTGCACGTTTCAAGCCTTATCTCCATAGGAGATTTTAATGCAGAGAGTCCTCTTGTTTCTCTCTTTCGAGAATTTTTCTGAGAATATCTCCTAGCAAGCAAAAAGACGCGGATATAGCATAGTGGGTGGTACCCTGACTATGTGGGGCCCATATTGATGTATTATTTATCTATCCACGCTATCCATATGTTTTTTCATCTCATTTTAGGACGTGATACCAAACCCTATGAAGATCCAAATCTCAGGTAGACCATACCACTATAAACAATGATGAACAACTATTAAAAACTTTTTGTGGGCCACACAAGTTTTTGATCAAGTTGATATTTATATTTTCCCTTCATCTAGATCTTCTTGACATTATTAAGAAGTTGGATTGCAAATAAACACTACTAAAACCTAATGATGAGCTCTTTGGAATTTTTAATGGTGGGGCACTCAATCACCACTATTTCCAGTGGTATGGTCCACCTGAGATTTGGATCTGTATAATTTTTAAAATCCCATCCTAGAATGGGTTGGAGAAATCGATGGACGGTGTGGATATACAAAATGTCACCGATGTGGGCCACACGGTAGGAGTAACACCTACTAAGTTGTTCTGCATGTAACACCTAATTTGATTTCCCAAAAGAGAGAGAGAGAGAGAGAGAGAGAGAGAGAGAGAGAGTTCCTACGTTGGGAACTTAGGTGGGCCCACCATGATATTTGTTAGAAAGTACCCCGACCATCCATTTTGTGACCTCATTTTAGGACGTGTGACAAAAAATGAGCCGGATCCAAAACTCAAGTGGGTCGAAAACATGAGGATTGAATGTCCACGGTTGAAATACTCATAGGGCCACAAAAAAATTAATTAGGCAAATTTTTTTTAGATTTGTGATGTGATGGATTTGGACCTAGATCAGACATGTATCCGATGGCTATATGAATTTTTGGATCGAAAATGGATCTTGTTATTTATAAGTGGATCGGATATAGATATCACATTTTGAATGAGAGTTGGATCTGAATTCGATCCAAATAAGGCTACAGATATTTGGACTTGGAGCCAGATCCAACTGGATCTGATCTAAATCCAACCCATTAAGAGCCCTATGATCCACATGAGATTTGGATCTTTTTCATTTTCTAGGCTCATGCTCTTAAATCATAATCAACAGAGAATGAATAACATGGATTAAACAAATGCATTATCGTGGGCCCACGACATAGTCCACTACAGAAGTGGATTTCGCAGGTCTTGCATAAGGAATAAAAAGCTTAGAAGGCATTATGGTTTTTTTTCGAATGCAACAAACAGAGTTTTCTAGCAACCATGAGTTGAAGTAAAAAATATAGGTGGGTTTTAGGGAACGGTTTAAAAGTAACTTTGTTTTTGGCTTTCAACCAAAACTCAAGCGTCTAGATGGTATTGTCTCTCTAGCAAAAGCATATGTACGAAGAGGTCCACATTATGGACGGCTTGGATACTTTACCTACGAGCCACGGTTAGCATATGTGATGGCCTGTGCATTAGCTGACTTGTGCACACATGTGGGCTTAGCAAAGCTCTATCAAAGTAAATATCTTAGAAAAAGGCCAAACTTCATTGTACGTATATTCTTGACAGTGGACTCTGATTAATGGACTACTCACATCTAGTATTCGACCTCTTTGATCCAAACCGTTCATTTCTATATGGCATTGATGGGATGGAAAGTTTCCTCTGATGAATTAGTTTTTTCACAGTGGCCCATTGAAAGTTAGATATCGATTGTCCAGAGAGATGATTTGACTGTTAACTTTTCTAGAAGCACCGAGTCACCCGCTGTGAACATTTAAAAAAATATCTAATATATAGCAATAGATACAAGGGAGCAGAGTGTGATGAATGTTGGGAACTTGCGGAAGCACATAGTAGAATAAAGCAAAATAAACAAAATTATATAAAACAAATTCATATAGAATCAATTTTTATATGGAAAAACCTATATAGGAAAAAACTGTTGAGTGTGGAGCCTATCACACCAAAGCATGGTCAAGAGTCCGGATGGTCTTTGGACCCGGCGCCCCATATTCATGAATTTGAGACAGTATGTCTTTGAACTGTTCTGTGAACAGTCAGGCACCTGATAATAGGCTGGTTTTGCCTATAGCTCGCTGGACTGTTTTAGCATTGGGCGGGCGCCCCGACCAAGCCTGACCGGGAGCTTGACCGGCCATGAACTTAAGTGCGGGGTTTCCTATTTTTTGTTCTAATTTTGGGATTTACTATAAAAAGGGGTGTAAACTGAGATTAGGTTATGAGATTAGGGTTTCTATATGCTCAAGGTGAGAAAGAGGCGAGAGGTTAGTAAAAAGGGCCATCTCTGTGCATGGGAGCATTGGAGAAGGTAAGTGTATTGCTTATAACTTTGTCTTCTTCATAGCGGAAGTTTGCGCCCATGGTTTTTTACCATTATTTGGGATTTTTCCACGTAAAATCTGTCTTGTGGTTTGTTGGTTTGTTTGAATTACTCTTTTAAATTATATTTCTTCCTGTTTATCGTTTGTGGGTGAAACTGGAGATTGGATCTCGGTTCACCGGCGTTGTTGGCGTGCTGTGTAACAAAAACCATGGCATAAAGCAATATGCATTATGAATCACAAAAGTTACAAGAGATAAACAACTCGAAACAAAGACCCCCAAGAGAAAATCCAAGCTCTCTCTCTCTCTCTCTCTCTCTCTCTCTCTCAAAACTCTCTCTAGAACCCTAATTTCATATTAGAAAGCCCTTTGAATACTTTAATCCCGATTACACTCGCTTATATAGGTTACAATCGAAATTAGAAACAATTTACGCAAAACCAGGTAAAACTTGCGAAAACTATCGATCAATCATAGGGCTGTAAATGGGTCAGCAGACCCAATGGGGTACTCAGATCCGACCTGTTTGTTAAATGGTACGGGTTTGGGTCAAAGAGCAGACCCATATGCTAAATGGGTTTGGATCTGGTTTCCTTTTTATTAGGCTTGACCTAGCAAATGGGTCTAATGGGGTGACTTAGACCTAACCCAGACCCGCCCATTTAGTAAAAGGGTTTAGGTCTAAAATTTGGACCTAGATCGATTTAGTAAATGAGCGGGTATGGTTTTGGCTAAATCCACCCTGAACCCGACCATTTACATCCCTAGTCAATTGCTTGGTCGATCGACAACGCCCAATCAAACTTCGATCGCACAACGACCAGAATTTCGATCGCCTGAAATCTCCAAAAACTGTTTAAAAAGTTTAACTCATAATTCCAAAAATCGTTGGTTGCCTGAGCTCCAAATTCAATCATCCAAGCCTAACCAAAATTGTCCAGAAACCAATATGCAATATATGGGGCGGTTTCGATCACCCAATCAGAGCGATTAATCGCCTGAAACTCCCTTGGCTTGGCTTACCCAGATCGAAGGCTCCATGCAGCAATGAATGATTAGCAGAAACTTAGAAATTACATATTTGGAATAAAATTAAGTTACTTAAACCGTTAGGATTAATGTGACTATTTTAGATGTTTCAAAGAAAAAAAATCATTATTTTTTCACCGGAATATCGGATTTTTAGAGATTTATTAGACGGTTTAAAATGAAATATTCAACGGTATTATTTTTATAAAATAGGATCAACGAATCAGAGAGGAAAATTGATCAACCAATCTTATAGCGGGTTTGTTACTTAGCCACAGTGATTGTCGTGCCTTAGTCTGTTAATCTTGACTTAAGTATGCCACGCAGACAATTTCTAGGTGCCTGCGTATCAAGCGTCATACGCAGCCTAAGCATCGTGTAACTCTTCTATACAAAAACCAAAATAGATAAATAATCAATTTGCATGAGAAATGCTCCAGTGCTCTCAAGACACTTGTAAGTTAATAGTGCTCCTAGTTTCCTACATTCACTTAGACCATCGAATCAATCGATCTGAACTGTCCATCAAGTCCGAAACATATTTAAAAGTCTACCACGCAAAACACGCACTAATTGGATGATCCAGTCCATCCTTTATTTTGACTTATTGTCTGTGGCTGTCCTTTTTCCAGGCCATGGATGGGATGGATTCAATTTCCCAACAAAAGTAATTGTTTATCATAAGCAGTTCATGATGGTCTCTACCAAATAGATGAAGCAAATTGTTGATCGAACCTATTTTTGTTTAAATGATCTTGACCGTCCAAATTAAAGACCATTGATGGAATGGTTAATATTTGTGAGATTGTTGTAACTCAAATGTGTGAAATATTCGAACCGTGCAAAAGGTGAGCAGACCACGACGATCAATTAATATGAAAATCAGGCCAATCAACTCATCTTGCAGGACAAAAATTAAAATCAGTTGACAGCCATCGGTATGACTCAGTGTACCGATGTGGCCCACCTAGTTGGTAGATCAGCCTGATTTTTTTGTCACGTGATCATCATGGGCGCCGCTTTGGTGGATCCACGCCGAGGTGGGTGGGATCCTTGACCATGGGGCTCATTGTGATTTATGTGTCTTATATCCATGCCGTCTATCCGTTTTGAAAACTAATTTTAGGGTATAATTCCAAAAATGAAGCAGATCCTAATCTCAGGTGAACCATAATATAGGAAACAGTGGTAATCGACCATTAAAAACTTCTCATGGGCCATAAAAGTTTATGGATCAAGCTGATATTTATGTGGTCTTTTCATCAAGGTCTTTCTGACCATATCAACAGGTTGGATGGAAAATAAACATTCTAGTGGCCCCATGAAGTTTTTAATGATAGGGATTCAATCACTACTGTGTTTCCTGTGGTATGTTCCACCTACAATTTCGATATCATTCATTTTTGGGATCATGACCTAAAATGAGCTTTCAAAATGTATGGACGGTGTGGATGTAAGGAATATATATCACAGTGGGCCCCACAGTCAGGGATCCACCCAAACCGTGCCCCTATCCGAAGATTCAGAACTAATGCAGCCTCCGAATTTGATACTTTTGTTAAAAATCATCATTGTTTAAAGAGAGCTGTTCCCATCCAACTGGTTGGATGATAAGTTACCCTCCATCGAGAGAATAACTTCCAACATTTCATGTCGGTATGAAATCCAACCCGTCCAATAGGTTCGGTTCATTTCAAGGGTCATCTAGTGCTAATATTATCTCCATATCCTCAAAAAAAGTACTACACATATTTTGTTATATATCAGCGACTATAACATTATTTTCTATGGTACCACGTATACAATGAGTGGACAGATCTGATATCCTCTGAAAATGATCTTCATGGTAGGGCCATTGTATTGGACGGTTAGATGCCGCACACAACTATTATTTTTGAAGTCATCCGATCGGTGGACAATAACTGCCTGTCCAACTGGTTGGATGTGACCATTACCCTTTAACTATTATTTTGCCAGGCCCGAGAAGCAACTCGATGTAATCTGGTTTCACATTTGAGTCAAGTAAAAAATCCGGTCGAACTGGCTCAACGGATAAGAGTCTAAGACGCACGGGGACGCAACTTGCCTGTGCGCCGGCCACAGGAAATTCCTGTGGTCGGAAGCTGTAGGGCCCACAGAGGTGACCGTGACAAATCCACTCCGTCCATCAGTTTCTCAAGACATAATAGTATAGGTTTCCAAAAATAGGCAGATCCGAACACCGTTGGGCCACACCACACGAAACAGTTAGAACGGAAACTTCCACCGTTGAAACCTTTCTGGAGCCAACCATGAAGTTTATATTCCATCCAAACCATTCGTAAGTTTATTATCACTCAGATGAACTGTAGGTACAGATATCATCCTGATATAAAACTTATGTGGCCCCCCACAAAGTTTCCAATAGTAGGCATTCACTCCCAGCTATTTCCTGTGCAGTGGCCCACCTAATTATTGTATCTTCATGAATTTTGGCCTCCTGTTCTATTGTGTTCTTTCGGAACTGATGGACGGAATGGATTTATCAAAGGAATCTCTGTGGGCCCCGCATGGCTTCCGACAACAGGAACTTTCTGTTGCTAGGGGCACGCACCCAGTTGCGTCCAACGCATGGCGAGCATAGGGCAACCGAAGCCATATTGATCATGTGGGCTGCCACATCGAGAGGGCATAGCCTAGGGTAGTTGCAATCATACTCATCTGATCCAATCAATCTTCGTGCATCACGTTTAAAATGGATCATTACTATTTCTCAAATTTTCCTTATCCGTCCATTGCTGACTATTAGTGAACTCTACGATAGTTTCATATGTACTAGTTTTTTTGCTATATCCAGTTCTTACTGTGGCCCACCAATCAATGGACGGTTCAGATCATCGGATCACTCAACATGTGAGCCCTAGTCGACGCCACCACATGCTCAATCCTACGCTACCACAGACGCAAATTGTAGTGCATCGGGGGTAACATTGTCATTTCAGGGAATGAACCAAAACTGCCTAAACTTCTGTAATTTCAAACCGAAACCAACGAACTTAATATTTTAAGATTGACGAGAACTGGTCGGACCTTAGAGGTCCGTCCAGATCTGTGTGGGGGCCCACCGAGATGTATCTTTTTATCCACGCCGTCCATCCATTTTTTAATATCATGTTAAGGTATGGGACAATAATTGAGTAAGATCCAACGCTCTAGTGAACCACACAAAATATTAAGCTGGCTTGCATTAAATGTGCATTAAACGCAAGAGTCATATCCGGTGTGGTCCACTAGAACGTTGGATCTGCCTCATTTTGCAATTACGTCGTATAATAATCTTAGAAAATGGATGGACGGGGTGGATAAACAGATACATGACGGTGGGCCCCACACGGATATGGTCGGACGCTTAAAGGTCCGACCAGGGGTTGGACGCAATCCGCGTCCGTCAGCGTCAAGCAGGAATTATTGTACTTTGTCCACACGCTACGAGTAAAATTAGTCGTTGCGGATGGACCGGAATCGTCTACGACCCCCGTCTTACGCAGCTGCCTAAATCACCTCAGTTATGTAGGTCCCACCATCTTGTATAAGTAAATCCACTCCGTCCATCACGTGGGAACCCTTATTTTAACCTTACATTCAAAAGATTACCCTGATAAAAGAATTCACATGGGCCACACCAATCGAAATACTGATTTTTATATCTTCACTTTTTCCTAGTAAGTTTCGCCTGGTTAACCGGTTTAAAGATGCACACGCGGTGACACGTTGGCATTCTTACTCATTGTTCCTCATAATGTGGCCCACCTGAGTTGTGGATCTGGTTGATTTTTTATCCCAAGTAATAAGAATGAAGGATAGAACCTGATGTATGGAGTGGATTTTACATATATGAGTGATGGGCCCTGCAGAGCTTGGGTGTTTTACGCGCTGAATAGGATTCGGGACCGTTGGTAATATATAACGAGCGGGGCCCACGATCTTGATTGGAAGCCTTTTATTCAAATGATTTTCTGGAAGTGGGTTAATGTCAATGTGAATGCGTAGAAGGATTGCTTGCCCCACAACCAGCCTTTCAACGCGCACTTTTATGTGCTGCACACGTGTCATCCTAGGTTGTACAAAAGGTGGCGCCCACCGTGAAGAGAAGTAGATGCAAAAGAAATGGCTGGTCAGTTCAACAAATGGGCCAACCGTACACAAAAAGGTGGATGGTTTAAAAAAAAGTAGACGATGCATGGCCCGTCTGATTAACGGACGGTCCTGATTTTTGCTTTTGATCATTTACATCGCTTGGGCCACCTTATTGCACCACTCGCATGTCCTTCGCCACGTTGGCACGTTTGCTACGTGTAGAAATTTGCGTTTGGAGAAAATTCTCACCATTCTTAACGGTCGCGATGAAAGCCTGGGCCCGTACGCAAAAGGGGAAATGCGAACGCGGATTGCGTCCTTCCTCTGCCTGTTCGGACTCGGTCCAGGCAGGGGCTCTCTGGGCCCACCGAGATGTATGGGTTTTATCCAGGCCGTCCAGCCATTTTTTCAGAATTTTTTAGGGCATAGGAAAAACAATGAGGCAGATTTATAGATCAAATGGACCTTAAAGTTGGGGATTGAACACCCACAATTAAAAGCTTATTGTGAACCGACAGAAGTTATGATCAAGCTGATACTAGTACTCTCCCTTCATATAGGTCAATGTAACCTTATTAACAGGTTGGATGGTAAATTAAAGTCACGGCGGCCTTGGGAGGGAGCGGGTAACAGCTTAGTTGGTGTTACCCATACTGTGTGTGGGACCTATCCATGCTGTCCATATGTTTTTAGGTATATTTTTAGGAGGATCAAAATTATAAGAAGATACAAATCTCAGGGACCATACCAATAGAAAGAGTGATGAATAATAATTAAAAACATTTTGCGGGCCACAAAAGTTTTAGATCAACCTGATATTTAAATTTTCCATTCATCAATACCTTCTTGACATTATCAGGAGATTGGATTGCAAATAAACATCAAAATCTTATGATGGTCTCTTTGGAGTTTTTAATGGTGGGGCACTTAATCATTACTATTTCCAATGATATGGTCCACTTAAGATTTGGATTTGCATAATGTTTGGAAGCCCATCATAAAATGGTATGGAGAAACGGATGGACGGCGTGGATATACAAAATACCATCAATGTGGGCCACACGGTAGGGGTAACACTCACTAAGCCGTTCCCGGGGTAACACCTAATTCGCTCCGGCCTTCGGAAGGTTTCAACGGTTGGAGTTATTATCACCCGCTGCTTCCTGTGGACTGTGTTGTGGTCCACTTGACCCTTGGATCTGCCTCATTTTTTGTATCATGCCCTAAAACGATCTGTAAAAATGGATGGACAGCATTGATAAAACAAATTATATCATGGTGGCCCCACAGAGACCCTGCTTGGACCGAGTCCGCCCGGGCAGGGGCAGGACGCAACCTGCGTGCTGGGGCAGAGACCCTACGAATATTCTAGTCTTTTGGGGCATTGTCTTCTGGAAGAACCTTCTTTCGGCGGACGACTCAAATCCGCGTGTCCTCTCTTAGAAAGGCAATGTAAGCCACTTCAAAATTTCTCAGGAGGATATTCTTGTCCACTCGGTATAAAAATTTAATGAGAAAAACTTCCAATACTCTGTCAGAATGTAATAGATGATATACAGGCGCTCCTAAGTCACTCAGAAATTGCATGCAAATAACTTAAATTAAACTGTTGGAATTATGTCTCAGTTTAGATTCATTATGAACCAAAAAGTTACACTTCTTGGGTTAAAATGAAAATATCAATTGGCCTTATTTTAACAAACAGGCGTCCACACATCAGAATAAGAGGTTAATATCGTTTAACCAATCTGGTTTCGGGACTGATTTATAGACAGTGGGTTTCACAATTAAGGCGATTTCATATGAGATAATGAATGCCACATTGGGTTCTCATCCTTGCCTATGTGGTAGACTCCAAGGAGTTTCAACACCAGGTCACGGGTTCGAGTAAAAAAAATAAAATGTATGTCACATGAAGTCTCTCTAGCGCCATACTTTGCCAGAGCATCGAATAATTCCCCTTTTGTATTTGTTGGTCTGACTAAACTTGGGTGGGTCCTAGGCTTGGATTTTGAACTGCTGGGTTGGGTGTTCAGGCCGGGCTATTAAAAGGTTTGATTTTGGTTTGATTTTGTCGGACCCTAGGCTCAGCCTATTGCCAGCCTTAATTGTAGAACTGATTCTCTAGCTTTATACCTATTTTTTGTGTCCTCACAGAGAACCACCACATGTAGAGCTGTACAAGAGCTGAGCTTGGCCCTGTTCGACCTAGGCTTGTTCAATGACCACCCTGGCTCATGTTCGGCTCAGCTCGGCCTTCGAGCTAGACTTACATGTTCGAGCTGGCTCGACCGAATTTTCGTAGCCGAGTTCGAGCTTAAAAGAGATAAAATTTTAATTAAGCCCAACCTAAAAGCCCGACCTAAAACTTTTTGAAATCGGGCCCAAGGCAGCCCAAAGCCCATTGACACCTCCCACTTACTTTTATAGAGAGTTTCAACTCTCATTTCTTTATCCACTTTCGATGTGAGACTAAAAAATATACTTTTTTAATTGAGTTAGCCAAGTTGAGCCGAATCGAGCTTCTATCAAGTTGAACTTCGAGCCGAGATGAATTGCGCTTGGGTTAGCTTAAGCTTGGCTTGAAAATTATTTCAAGTTTGGAAAAATGACTCAGCTTGATTCAAACCCAACCTTCAAATCAAGCCGAGTTAAGCTGGTTCGAGCCTAGTCGAGCGAGCTAGCTTGGCTTGTGTACAGCTCTAGCCACATGTTGACACTACAGTTTTAGTACTCATAAAAATCATATTCACACTGGAAGATATATTTATGTTTTGAAATCCACCATGCATAACTGTTGTGTTGTTTTATGTTAGGATGCTAGCTTAAAAAATGAGACACCCAAAATTGCAATGAGCCACACCATCATAAAAAGTGGAAATGAGTCTTTTATTGTTAAATGCTCTCTTCTATTCACTCTATAACTAGCACCAAAATCTATGGCATGATAAGTAATGTAGGGAAGGAGGTGATGAGGATGATTACGGTGCTCACAAGAGAATTCTCGAATCCAGAAGAG
This sequence comes from Liriodendron chinense, assembly GCA_003013855.2. NCBI lineage: Eukaryota > Viridiplantae > Streptophyta > Magnoliopsida > Magnoliales > Magnoliaceae > Liriodendron > Liriodendron chinense. The sequence goes on from ML058513.1 coordinate 535,651, forward strand.
AACATGTAAGTGCTCACCTCTTCGATGAAGCAAGCAACTTCATGTGCATGAGATCCACACTGTTCATCAAATGCGCTGCCTAATTTTCACTATTAACCATAAAGATCGCACCGATCCAAAACTCAGGTGGGCCTTATCATAGGAAATAGTGGAAATCATGCTTAAAACCTTGAAGTTCCCAGGGTGTGGCCCACCTAAATTTTTTAATAGCATGATTTTGGAATATCCTTGATGCTAGTATACTTCTTATTAGATACAAATTGAATGGCATATATAAACCATGATGGCTCCCACAGTCAACTAATGGAAGGCTTCTCATCCTAACTCTTGCTTGTGGTGTGGCCTACCTATGTTTTGAACTAGATTGATGTTTTGGTTCAAGGTTGAATGTGAGGCAACTCACCTGATGGACGGTGCAGATCTCGTTCATAATGTTTCTTCATCTCTTACACGTGAGTTGCACGTGTCATTGTGCATAAGGGGACCATCCTGATTGTCAATATGCTCGTCCTCAGACACTTAGAAATCAAACACGTGTTATATGTAAGCTAAAACTAAGCAGTCCATGTCGTGGGACCCACTTTATATAGACTATGAAACAAAATTTAGATTTGGTGGACATTGGCAGCCTCTCATTAATGGCCATTAGTTTATGAATTATGACAATTAAACAGTTTTTATTTGGCGGTCCAATGAATATCTTCTATCAGTTATATCATAATACCTTTTGGTTTATCTAAGTTAGAACCCAACTTGTTATGCATGCATCTTCTTCGTGGCTGCGCATTATCTGTCCCTGTAGTAGCAAAGTTTTTCTTTTCTTTATTACTATATAAGTGGTTGCGTTGAGCTATGCTATGCCCGCACGTGTGTAAAGACTTGTTCATGTACACACCCGAACACTTATCACTTTGGCACGTGTAAATAAAATCGGACCGTTACATGGCGTGGTCCACGTTGCATACACACTTGGCCAAAGAATAAGTTGGTTTCACTCAAAGAGGGGATAAATAAAATCATTTAGCCTTTCAATTTTTTCTTGCATTCTGACCTACCTGAGGAGCTACCGGCCCTGAATTTTGGATTTGATGATCTAAAAAATTTGGTCCACATCATGAAGGGCTCAGATTTTGTACACATTTGCACATCGTCTTATGGAATAGCGTGTGCATGAGCATGTTTGTACACGCATGTGGGCGTATTAAACCATGCATGTGTAAATGTCTCGTAAAGTTGGGCTGTTAAAAAAACTGAACAAACCGGTTAAAATTGGCCAAATTAGACTGAGTCAGTCGGTTTTCCATTCTATCCCGAGTCGGTTTGATTTAAAAAATGGAGAATATCAATATAGTCATCGGTTTGTGAAAATTATAAATCATTTTCAACGGAATTGAACAGTATATGTTACCCTTACCGTATGACCCACCTTGATAATATCTTATATATGCACGGTACATTTATTTTCTCAACTCATTTTAAGATGTGTTTCTGAAAATTAATCAGATTCAAATTTCAGGTGGACCATACCATAGGAAACAGTGTTGATTGAGCGCTTGCCATTAAAAATGTCCTTGGGCCCACTTAAAGAAGATCAACAATATGTATTTGCTATCTAACTCGTTGATAAGGTCAAACAGACTTGGATGAAGGGAAAAGTCAAATTTCACTTTCAGCTAGATTCATAACTTCTGTAATGTAAATTATAAATTTTTTAATGGTCATTCATTAGTTTTTATATTAGTGTAGTCCACGATAATTGAATCTTTTTAATTTTTTTTAACGTTGTCATGAAACGGGTAAAATTGATGAAATCGAATCGACTAGAATTTATCCAATTCGGTTAATAAGGTTTTATCGATTTAGTTTGGTGGTTAAATATTCAAATTTGACTGAGTTAGATCGATTGGATATCGCCCCTCAAAACAGAACTGACCAAACCGTGCACAACTCAATCACTTGCAACCCAGCTGAAAGATGCCTAGGCGTTTCAACAGCATCTCTTCAGGTGTTAAGGAGACACACTAAACCCACTAGTGGTGGGTGGGTACATCGTATGACTAACCGTGTGGGTGCTGTGCGCAGCTAACAGGGTGGTGCGTTGCATGACTAACCAAGAAAAAAAACCTTTGCACGTGTTACTTCATTAAGCTTGGAGGGCATTTTGGTAATTTAGCTAATTTTTTGTTAATTTGTGAGTGGTCTACGTATGGCTGATCGAGGATTCCAAAGTCAAACACCGCGTAACCCCTCCAGCAAGTTTCTCAATGCGACTTGTGATATCTGACTCGAAATCCATTTTGGACCGTTGATGGGCCGGGCCAGTTTGAAAATCAATCATTTTGACCCATTGTAGGAGGAGAGGTTGGTTTCTATATTCGTCCTATTGCATGGGTCCAAATGTCAGGCCCACAGATGTAGCCCATCAACGGTACCAGATTTCAGGCCAAAAATTGGGCCAAGCTTGGACGACCCTAATTTCATTTCGTCTCTCTTGAGTTGATTTGTCCTTAATGGGCCATTTGGTTATCCAAAATGTTTTATTTTCTACCTCTCATATGTGGTAGATGTGTACAGGCTCATTATCATGTCGACACTACCTTAGATGGCCCCTGCACTAAAATTTACGTTGATCGGACGATCCTGATGAGTTGGACAGTTTTCCACACGGTCAAAAGCCTTCAGCTACTATCTAATAAAAGTGACAGTTTGATTGTTAGTTCAAATAGCCTATATCAAATAGGAATTGTTTTTACATCATTTTCACAGAGATCATCAAATTAAAATACCCAAAGAAATTCATGTAACCGTCCAATTGAATAGTTGGGCGGTCAGATGAGAGTGTTTTAGAACATGGCCCATCCATGGCAGAGCTGATGGACGGTTCAAAACTTGTACAGGTAGCACACGGGACGAACCCTAATGTCGTGTTTGGGTTTGGATTTGCCTCAATCTTGAGCTCATACCTTTAAATGAGCTGGCAAAACGAATAGATGGCATGCATAGAGCTCGAACTCCATGGACTCGTGTCACCGGCTGCTAGGCAATTCCCGTCCTTCCATGTCTGCCTGGGCGCGGATTGGGTGTGAACCCTGCCACCAAGAACGTCCGAGGTGTTACAATTCTTTGGGCCCAATGTGACGCATGTGTTTTATCTACACCATCCATCCATCCATTTTGCTAGCTCATTCTCAAGTGAACCACACCACAGGAAACAGTGGGGATTGAACGTCTAACCACCGTTGAAATCTTCTTATGGATCGTAGAAGCTTTCATCAAGCTGATATTTGTGTTTTCCCTCTTCAGTTCCGTGGGACCTTATGAACAGGTAAACACACACCACTGTGGGCCCTAAGAAAGTTTTAATGGTGGACGTCATTATCCCTACTGTTTCCTTGCTGTGGTCCACTTGAACTTTGGAGATACTCTAATTTTGGGCTCATGCCCTGAAATGAGCTGGCGAAATGGATGTAGAGCATGGATAAGCACATCATGGTGGGCACCCACAGAGTCCTGCCACCATGGTCACCAGCAATTCGACTCCACCTTTCCTCAAACTAAAGCTCTGGTTTATTTATTTATTTTTATTTATAATAATTGTCAATCTACAACGTTAATTAGCCAGGCTAGTGAGTGAACCCATGTCATGGTTCATACTTGGCACCAGTACGATAGCATAGACAACACTCAAAAGCATAAATGTGTAAATGCATGTATGATTATGAATGTAAAAATATTATGAATGCATGTCAAGTGGATATAAGACAAATTGTCCACTTGCTTGGGTTAAAAAGCTGTCAGCCTGAATTTAGGCATGACGTGATGCATGTAATGTATGCTCAATGTTGGTGACTGTCATGTGAGATAATATATATTTTTCTTTGAGAGGTAATAATGAATTCATGATGTTCATGTTTTACATATCCACATACTCAATATACTTCATTAATATTCAAAATATGAATCATACGATAAGAATCATGATAATACATCACCAGATATTGGAGTACCACTAGGGCTGTAAATGGTCGAGTTCGGGGCGGGTTTAGCCAAAACTAGACCCATCCATTTACCAAACAGGTTTGGGTCTAAATTTTAGACCCAGACCCTTTTACTAAATGGGCGGGTCCGGGTCCGGGTGGGGTCCAAGTCAACCCATTAGACCCATTTATAACTGGGCCCGGGTCTGGTAGAGGGAGATCCACCGAGACCCATTTATAAATGGGTCGGGTCTAATGGGTCCGGGTTTGGATCAAGTATGCAAGCATTTTACAAGGCTTTAAAACCGGGTCTGGACGGGTTTGGGCTAGACAGGTCCCTTGAAACATAGACTAAACCCACCCACTTACTAAATGGGTTTGGGTCGGGTCGGGTCGGGTCAGGTCGGGCCTAATATAAAGGAAACCAGACCCAGACCCGTTTAGCAATTGGGTCTGTTCTTGGACCAGACCCGTACCATTTAACAAATGGGTCGGGTCTAAATGGGTTGGGTTCGGGTACCCCATCGGGTCCGTTGACCCATTTACAGCCCTAAGTACCACACACCACCGACCTATGTGGTGTGTTGACGTCACCAAGTTTTGTGGGCCCCACCATGATGTATGTTACATCCACACCGTTCTTCCATTTTGTGATATCATTTATGGGCATAAACCAAACAATGAAGTAGTTCCAAATCTCAAGTGGACCAGATCACAGAATGCAGTGGGGACAATGGTGCATTCTATGGTGTGGTCCACTTGAGGTTTGGATTTACTTCTTTTTTGGGTTTATGCCCTAAAATGGTCTTGCAAAATGGATGGTAGGTGTCGATCTAACACATACATCACGGTGGGACCCACAAAATTTAGTGACTTAAACACACCATGGAGATCGGTGGTGTGTGGCACGCCACCCATCCACTTCCCATGTTGGGTGAGGCCCAACGCATTTTGGCAACTGATGCTGCCAGTAGCAACTGGCTACCCATCGGTGCTCTATGGACCCCATTATGATGTATGAGTTTTGTCCATGTAGTTTATCCATTTTTCCAATATATTTCCTGGCATGAGCTCAAATAAAGGTAGATCCAAATCTCAAGTAGACAATATCATAGGAAATGATTGTAGATTGAACGCCACCATTAAAAACTTTCTGGCCCACAAGTTTTCGATCAAGCTGAGATTTTTTTTTTCCATTCGTCCAGGTGTGTTTGACCTACTCAACGGTTGGATGTTAAATAAACATTATCCTATGGTGTGGTTCCCCTCACATTTATATATGACTTATTTTTGGGATCAAAGCCTAAAATGATTCGTAAAAATGGATGGATGCCTCGGAGAAAACACATAAATCTTGGTGAAGCCCATGGAGCATTGACCAGTAGTCATGTCTGGTGAGGCCGGATCGCACCTTATGCGCTACTCAGGGGTGCGGATTAGGTGTTACCCGGGTAACAGCTCAGTCAGTGTTACCTTTAATGTAGGGCCCACCTTGATGATATGTTTTGTATATCCACTCCGTCCATTTTTTTTTCTAGCCCATTTTAGGACTATTTACCAAACATTAGTTACATCCAAATTTCAGTTGCACCACGCTACAGGAAACAATGATGATTGAACTTTCACCATTTAAAACTTCCCAAGGCCCACTATAAGTAGATCCATAGCTTTTATTTATCATCCAACCCGTTGATAAGGTAAAACATAACTTGATGAAGGTTAAATACAAAGATTAGCTTGATCCAAAACTTTTAAGGTCTACATAAAGTTTTAATAGTCATTCACTACCTTTTCAAGTGGTGTGGTCCACTCGAGATTTTTATGTACTTGAGGTTTGAGATAAAGACCTTAAATGTTATTAAAAACTGGATGGACGGCCTGGATATGAAATAGAATCATCTTGGTGGGCCTACACGGTAAGGGTAACAACCATTAAGCTGTTACCCGGGTAATAGTTAATCCGCACTCGGACGGAGATGGGTTGCCAGTGCCCTCTCGGTACCACACCCCCACCGAGAGCGGATTGCCTGTGACCCCGGGCACAGAGATATTTCTGTGCCCATGGCTATGTGGAGTCCTCAGAGATGTTCTTGAAAAATCCACTCCGTCCATCTGTTTTTAAAGATCACAATAGAACATGAATGAAAAGATCAGGTAGATCCAAAACTCATGTGGGCCATACCACACGAAACAGTAGGGATTGAACGCCTGACGGTCACAGAAGTTTTGTATCCGGATGATATTTGTTCCTAGAGTTTATCTGATTGGTGATAATTTTATGAACGGTTTGGATGGAATATAAACATCATGGTAAGCTTTAGGAAGGTTTCAATGGTGGACGTTGATGTTCCCACTGTTTTGTTAGTATGGCCCACCTGAGTTTTGGATCTGCTTGATTTTTATAAAACTGTCCTATTGTGATTCTTTAAAAACAGTTGGACGAATTGGATTTTTCAGTAACATCTCTGTGGGCCCCACACAGCCACGGGCACAGAAATATCTCTGTGCCCGGAGTCACCGGTAATCCGTTCTCACCCCTACCAGGACCTAGCTAGAGACCGACAGTGGGGCCTTGATGTATGTGTTTTATCCATGCCGTCTATCTGTTTTACAGCTCCTTTTAGAGCATGACTTCAAAAAATAAATAAATCCATTATCTAAGGAGGGCCACACCATAGGAAACAGTGATGACGGAATGCCCACCATTAAAAACTCCCTAGGGCCCACCGTAATGTCTAGTTGCAATCTAACCTTTTTATAAGGTTACACAAACCTCGATGAAGGTATTTAAAAAATAAATAAATAAATAAATATCATCTTGATCTAAAAAGTTTTTAATGGTCAATCACCACTGTTTCCTGAGTTTTGGGCCACCGAAGATTTGAACCTACTTTATTTTTTAGACCAGGGCCTAAAATGATTGGCAAAAACAGATGGACGGCGTGGATATATAATACGTACGTCAAGGTGGGCTCCATGGGGGATTGAACGCCTACCGTTGAAAACCTCTTGGGGGCACAAAAGTTTTTTGATCAAGCTGATATTTATCTTTACCCTTCATCTAAGTGCGTTTGACCTTATTAACAGGTTGGATGGCAAATAAACATGACGGTGGCCTTGCATCATTGTCACTGCTGCTTCTTGTGGTGTAGTCCACTCAAGCCTTCAATCTTCCTCTTTTTGGACTCATGTCCCTAGAATGGTATATCAAAATGGATGGACGGAGTGGATAAGACCCATACAACACAGTGGATCCCACAGAGGCCCCTGTCAGGACCGTCCATCTCTAGCTAGGTCATGTTGTGTTGTACCCAATCTGTGCCCTCCTCGAGTAGAAAGCTAGGTGGGGGCCACCATGGTGTTTGTGAGAAATCTACATCGTCCATACATTTTGTCCAGATCATTTCAGGGCATAACCCAAAAAATGAGGTAGCTCCAAAGCTCAAGTGGGCCACACTACAGATAATGACGGAGATTGTATGCTTGCCATTGAAACATTTTTGGGGCACAAAAGCTTTAGATGCCAATCCGATTCTGACCAGATCTTGAGGGTCCTCTAGGAGTTCGGGATGCGCATCATTACAATAAAACCATCTCCAACCAGGGCTGTCAATGGGCAAGGCCTGGGGTACATCTCGGGCCGGATTTTGCACTATTTCGGGCCGGGCCATCAGGCTAACCCTGTGTAAAATTCTTATTTTTTAAGCCCGAGCCCAGCCCATTGACACCTCTACCTCCAACTGGGTAAAAAGGACTTAAAAATCCTAATGGGTCAGTTATCAAGGATTCTTGGCAGGCCCACAATCCGTTTAAATTAGATATTGACCGATTCCATACTCCCAACGGTACCGAAAGTCCACGAAAGTCAAGTAAAATGAGTTTTCAACATTTACCAAGGACGACCATCGGATCCGATTGACCGGCACCAAGCTAGATAAATAGCAAAGTGAGACCACTCACCTTAGCTTTGGAAGACCCGAGACGCCTATACATGTTAGTGGTCGTGCAAAGCTGGTCAAATTCCACAATAAGCCCTTGAAGGACCAATTGAGCAAAAGCATGAATCGCGGAGCGGGGCATGATTACTTATGATTACCTAACTCCAAGAGACCCCTACTGCGTGGAAAGAGCACCTATGGCCTAAAACCAGCCCATCAACGAGCAATTAAAGGTCTATTTAAGGACTACAATACCGAGCTATTTGGAGGTACTAAGTAGAGACAAAAAGCTATGAGAGTGTTTCGGGATGGTCCAGGTGAAGGCCAGGGTGATCTGACAATCAGAGTCCGGTTGCTAGGTGGTGGCTACACATGTTAAATTCCGTCCTACCCTCTTCATAGTTCGGAAAAGTCTGATTATGCCGTTGCCTTGCCCAACTAAAAGAGCAAAGTATTCCAAGTAGAAGAAATGGTTGAAGTCAAAGAGTAGAGTTGGAGTCGGGGACATCCGACCATCCTTTTTTGTTAGAAAAGGATGTATGTTTCCCTTTTCTTTCTCACATCTCACATCAACTTGAACTCCATCTCATACATCCCTAGACACTTGCAACACTCACCAGCTCACATGCACACATCGCTTTTACACTCTTCTCTTCTCTACATTCTTCTTAGAGCTGGGCACGGGTCAGGTCAACTCGGCCGAACCTTGCAAACTTGATTCGGAATCATCTGTTTGTCTGAGTCAGCTCGGGTCGAGTAAAAAAGCCTTGATCCGAATCATTATCTGGTCAATCCCAAATTAACTTGAAACCTGATCAACCTGACTCGTATTCGAACCGAAATAGATCTGAACCTACCCGAAACCCAACCCGATTCAATATATATATATATATACACCCTAAGTCATTTACCCTACCTGACGGCCGACGCTGCCCTTACCCTACCTAAGAACCCATTTTACCCTGCGTCCCTGCCCGCCTTAGTCCTCTCCCTCCTCTGCCTCCAGCCATCGTTTGACCGCACTCGACGGCCGACACCCATTCCGATGCCATTCGCACCGGTTTTAGGCTTCCAACGTCGTCAGCTCGCCATTCTAGTATCCGCTCGCTGTTCCAGCATCGTCCGCTTGTTGTTCCAGGCTTCCATCATCGTCCCGCACCATTCAGGCGTCGTTCGCTCGTCGTCGACTCTCGACATCCACCAGTTATCCAAATAATGGTATTTATAAAAGAAATTTGGGAGTTTTTGTATAATTTGGGGTTTTTGGAATGGGTTGGGGTGCGTGAATAATTGGAATGAGTTGGGTGCATGACAATGGACCTGTGGTTGTCGGTTGGACTAACCAGGCTGGCTTGGGTGCGGCATGGCCGGGGCTTAGCCATTTCTAATCCCTTAAACCCTAAATAGGGTTGGGTCAGGCTGAGCCATTTCTAAACCCAAAACCCTAAACAGGGTTGGCTCGAGTGCGGGACTGATGGACTGGTCCTCATGGCTGGCTTAGGCTGAGCCATTTCTAAACCCAAAAGGCCAAAAGCCTAAACAGGGTTGGCTTGGGTGCGGGACTGCCGGACTGGGCCTCATGGCTGGCTTAGGCTGAGCCATTTCTAAACCCAAAAGGCCATTTCTAACCTTAAACCCTAATCTTAACCCTAAACTTAGCTTAATGTTTAGTTGTGCTTTACTGCCTTACATTATTTTGCTTATTCTGAATCTCATTACTTAGACAATTAGATTAATGTTGATTACATTGTTATTTTGTTATCAACTTTGTGTTTTGTAATTTATTTTGTGAATTAGACAATTAGTTACCCATTTGAGGATTTCGATGTGGCCATGCATATATACAGTGTGTCTTTGGTGGCATCGAGATCGCTTAAATTGTCCATTTTTGAACAGTTCAAGGTTAGATAAATGGTATGTGTTGAGCTCTTAATTGTGCATATTCTAACCCCAATTCATCACCCATTGTGCAAGGTTTATATGGTTTGTAAGCTAATTCAATGCATGTTTTGTGACTACAGGATTGAGGGTGGACTCTACTCAATTGAAGACATAAAGAGCTCACTTGGGATCATTCTAATGGAGATTACTTGAGGACCAAAGAAGAAAAGAAGAGAGAAAGCGAAAGAAAGAAGCAAGGCAAGAAAGAAAAGGAAGAAATGAAGAAGTATGAAGACTGCCGACCGGTCATGACCGGTCGGCCAAGGAAGCCAGACCGGTCAGCGACCGGTCAGCCATGGTACTGAAGAACAAATAAAGGTGACCGACCGGTCTTGACCGGTCGGCTACAGCTGCTGGAGGTCCACTGAAGACGTCCGACCGGTCATGACCGGTCGGACAGGGTTGCTGGAATGTTAATATACACGTCCGACCGGTCTTGACCGGTCAGATGTGCTTGCTGGAGTATTTTCACTTGAGGCCGACCGGTCATGACCGGTCGGCCATGCGTACTGAGTTAGAACTTTCTAATTTCTTCCCGAAATTCTCTGCGCTGCGTAAGTGTTATGCAAATTTCCGATTCTTCCGACGTTGTGGAGCCTCCAGACTATAAGAGGACACCTAGGGATCGTTCCTAGGGTATCCTAGAAGGGTTCAAGCGAGGTTGGAGACTGTGGAAGTGAAGATTGGAGTTTCACAACTCCTTTTGGTTTGCTTTGCTGTTTTCATGCTTTTTGTAGTTGTTTCATGTTTCCTTGGATCATGAGCAGCTAAACCTCTTAGCTAGGGCTAAGAGGTGAAGCTTGTGGTGAATCCAAGATGTTTTAGTTCGTAGTTAAGTGGTTTTAGTTTGGAATTCATGATTATGAACTAAGGTTTGAAGTTTATACAAGTTTTTAAGTAATTTTTCTTAGTCTTGTGATGACTCATGGATGTTTGGATGAATTACTTATCTTCTTAATTTGTTTGCAACGGTATAGACCTGTATGATCCGAGGAATCGGAGTGCGCTCTAGTACTAAGCTCTTCATAAAGGGACTTCAGGCCAAAGTTCTATTTTAGTTGATTTTCTGGAATATGTAAGGACTGTACTGGTGATTTGAATCTAGTTCAAATCCTAATCTAGCCTTGTCTTGTGAGAAGACTTGGGGATGGTTATGATTGAGAACTGGACCTATAGGAAAGGGGAATGACCTATGCAATTGAGCATGCTCAGCTCAGCCTAGATTGAGTGAATCTTATGCATAGAACTTACATATTACAGACTGTTTGGTTTAACAGTTCTATCATCCGACTGGACGGACAGGAATGTCGATTCTAGTTGAGAGAATACGAAACCACAGCGGATTGAACATCAAGGATTGCTACAAGTGGATCCTTGAAACCCTAGTACCCTCTTATAATTAATTACTCTCGATTTAATTCAGCTTTTGTTACTCACATCAACTTTATACAACAATCCGATTAGTAGACTTCAATAGACACTTGTGGATGAATTTGTGAGATCCTACATAGTCCCTGTGGATCGACCTCGGTCTTACCGAGTTTATTACTACATCGCAACCCTACACTTGGGGAAGCGAACATTATGCTTTCATATAACCTATTTAAATGCTCATGCCTATTCCGTGCTCCATCTCTCCATTTTTCTCTGGTTATGTTTCTTCATTTGATTTCTCATGTCAAATATCTTTGCATTACGTAGATATTTAGCATAGGAATCAAATGGAAGATCAACATAGTTGGAGAGATATGGGGAGATGCTGCCGGAATTTCGGCGTGGACGTTTAAATGGGAATATGAAAGTATATTATTTATCTAACCTTGGATGAGTAACTAATTTAGATATTATTATATACATAACTTAGTAACCTTGGATGAGAAAGTCTCACATAAGCACTTTCAATTAGTAGATGCATAGTGAGGAAGTTCCCAGTAACACTGTCGATTTATTAGTAACTTCGCCATTGAGGATGAGCTTGGAAGATGGGTTAGGTCTAGAACCAGAGGAATTTAGCCAGATGCAAGGTGATATGGTACTAATACCTTACAGTCCCAAAGTTCAATTGTTCGAAGGAAAAAGAGATCTGCAGTATGGGAAGATTTTGAAGAAGTAACTTTGAAGAATGGCACAGTGACGATTTAGTGCAAATACTGCAAAGTTCAATATAGTAAACAAGCTTACGGGTTGACTACAACTCTAAGAAAACATCTATAAAGTGTTCGAAGAAAGTGAGAAGTCCAGACATCAGGACAACAAACGCTTGTGTTTACCTATTCTGTCATGGATCCGTCGCAAGGTACCTTGTCCAATATAAGTATAATAGGGATCGTGTGAATGAATTTACGGCCAGGTTTATTATTGCAAATGAAAGACCATTTTAAATTGTAGAGAGTCAGCCGTTTATTGAATTAGCTAAAGGCCTAAATCCCAAATACGAGAAGGTATCTCGCATGACAATAAAAAGAGTTTGTATGAAGATATATGAAAGTGAGAAGGTGAAGTTGAGACATGAGTTAGCATCGATCTCTCGCATCAGCCTCACATCAGATTTGTAGACGGCATTCAATCAACGAAAGGGGTATATGTCACTAACTGCTGACTTCGTTGATGCAGAATGCGGGCATTGTAAAAGAATTATAAACTTTCGCTATCTTCCACCTCCGCACAATGGTGTGATGATTTCAAATTGCATATACAATTGCCTTGTGGAGTGGGGCATTGAGAAGAAAATATCTACGATAACTTTAGACAATGTCTCTGCAAACGATAGTGCGATATCAAAGTTGCATACTCAGTTTAGTATCACCGGTGACTTGTATTTTGGTGGTAGTATATTTCATGTTAGATATTGTGCTCACATCTTAAACTTGATTGTACAAGAAGGGCTTAAAGCAATTGAGTCAACAATCGATAACAGTCAGAGAGAGTGTCAAGTTTATAAGGGGGATACCTTCGCGATTATATGCATGAAATGAGATCGTACAAATGTTGAATTTGACATCTCAGAAGACAATGAAGTTAGATGTCACAACATGTTGGAATTCAACATACGAAATGTTGGATTCAGCGATAACTTATAAAGTCGCATTCCGTCATTATGCTGATCATGATACGACATATTAGTGGTTGCCTTTTACCGATGATTGGACAAAAGCAGAAGCAGTTCACAAGTTACTGAAATTTTTTTACGATACAACGAAGATATTTTCAGGTAGCAAGTATCCAACTGCAAATAGATTTCTGCCAGAACTTTGGAGGGTAAATAAAGTTTTACAAAAAAACTCTCCTGGACCAAACTATATACAAAGAATGACGGCGGGCATGCAGTCTAATTTTGATAAGTATTGGTCTGAGTGCAGTGTAGTAATAGCCATTGCAGTTGTTCTTGATATTCGATATAAGATGTTCATGATTCAATTTGTTTTTTCAAGTTATATGGTGTGCAGAGTGACATTAAGGTAGAAAAGATTGATCGTGCCGTAAGAAATCTGTACCGTTTTTGTATAAGAACTGTGGGCAAGGCCAAGGGGAAAGACAAATCTGCAACCATAAGTCAGACTGAGCCTTCTGGTGCTGCTCCATCACAACCCATGATCTATGATTTCATGACTTTCATGGCACAAGTAGTGTCACAATCAGAGATGAACATATCAGAACTTGACATATATCTCAAGGAACCAATTGTGAAGTACAGGGGCGAAGAATTTAATGTTTTGGACTGGTGGAGGCTGAAAGCTCAAGAATCACAGTTCCCTGTGCTCTCATTGATGGCACAAGACATTGTCAATTCCCATTTCAACCGTGGCGTCTGAATTAGCTTTCAGCACAGGGAGCAGGATCGTGAGCAAGTACCAAAGCTCACTTACACCAGATTCAGTTGAAGCGCTCATTTGTACACAGGATTGGCTGCGACCGAATGTCGCAAAAGACAACTCTATTGAGGAGGAGTTCGAGGAAGAGGAGAGTACGAAGATAGATGAGATAGTACCAGCGACCACAATTGAATGAAGCTGAAGGTTGCTTTCCTATTATTATAATTTTATAGTAAATATTAGTGGACATGTAATGTAATATGGAATTGTAATATTTTCTAGTTAGATTTTAAATTTTACAGTTTGCAGACATTCTATTATCATGACATTATATTTCTCAACTTTTTGTTTATGCAGTCATGCTTTTATGTATTCATTAAATCTCATCTCGTTGTCTACTTGTAATTATTTACTTGTTTATCTTGATTTCTTAATTATGTACTTTATCCTCATATCATCATTTATTAATTCTTTAATTAATTATAGTTTATAGATAATGTCGTCGGAAGATGATCCATTAGTAGAGATTTGGGATTATGGAGTTCAAGTCTACTCTCAGGACGGAAAAGTCAAATTACAATACAAACTGTGTGAAAAACAGTTTGTGAACAAAACAAATCGCTTAAAATTGTATTTGGCTTGTCGGGAAGGAGACACAGCCCCATGTACCAAAGCTCCTCCTCAAGTTTGGAATTTATTTCGAGTCATCATTGACTTAAACAGAAAGGCTTCCATCTCTTCCTCAACAACTGCAAGCAATACAACAAGTCATCGCCGATATAGTAACAGACCCATTATCAATGAAGAGGATTCAAGCAGAGGAAGACCCTCCATACTTAGTAGAGAAGAAGAAGAAGAGAAAGAAAGAATGGAACAAGAAGAAAGAGATTACGAAGAAGCCATAAGATAGAGCTTGGAACTGGCTTCTAGTTCTAGGACTAGACAACATCAACCCCCTACAAGGCAGCATGATCCCGAAGCTGGCACGAGTAACCCACGCCCTAAATTATCAAAGTTTATTAAAAGTTTGGCTGCATAGGGGGTTGGGAATTCCATATAAATCAAGCCATAAGAAGAGGTTGGAAAAACTAATTCAATTTGCGAATGAAGATATTAGAAATGTATCTCTACCATCCAAATCAGAAGAAGTAAACGACAATCTTTTAGATACCTCCAGCTCAGACTCAGCTCATAGTTCTTCTGCAGTCCAAGAGGTAAAAAGAGAACCGGAATATGATTCGGGCGACGAAGGTGGAGGCGGTGATTACTATTATGGACATGGATACTTAAGTTACACTTATACTCCACAAAGGCATTCATCATTTAGAGGATATTATTGAATGAATGAATGATAATAAAATATGCTTAGTAATTTGTATAAATTATATTAGCAAATAATAATTCAGGTTAAGTCTTTGACTTTTCGAACAAATTCGATGATTTATGCATTTGTGTGAATATATGCTTTAATCTTGATGTGGTAAATGAATAGATAAACTCGAATCGATTAAATTAGTTAAATGAATGAATATTACTCATATATGCGATTTATTATATATTTTTTTCATTTTCTTACATTTAAAATAAAAATAGATTTTTTTTTTGAATTTGAAGACGTTGGATCTTTTACTCGATTCGACTCGGATCTTACTCGATCTGACTTGGTCCTTGTGACCAGGTCGGACACTGATCGGAATGGACCAAGCCGTGAACGGTTTAGATCGGTCCAGGCCTGGCTGACTCGGTATCATGTCCAATCCGACTCGGCACAGGGTTTTCCATTGAACGGTTAGGATCGAATCAGTTCAAACTCGATCCGACCCGACCCGATGCCCACCTCTAATTCTTCTCTTTATTTTTATTTTGCTTATTCGGAGAACTAAAATTCTGCGAAGTCTGGCCTAGAATAGTAGCACTGAAGCTCCATCGAATCCTAAAAAAGTATAAAATCTCGTAAAGTAGGCACTGTGCCTAACCCCTTCATTTTCCATACCCTATGCCCCTACATGAATCTATGACGCAAATCAATCACAAGAGTCACGTGAGTAATGATTATATGATTTCTAACTAACTGTAGATTCTAAAGCTTCATTTGACTAGTGGCAACTCCACTCTAAACATATTCAATATCCAAATTAATACCACACATCATTTGTCCAACAAGCCAAAGTGGGAAGTGGGCTCACGCTTCATGGTGTTCACATGTACGTATGACATATATAGAGCAATTGAAGATGGACAAAAGCAGCCGTGTCATATTTGTATGTGGAGTATAAGGGATGCATATTGCCTGCAACCCCCTAGTTAAATGGGCCCCTTGTAACCGTTGCCATTGAAAAGGCACCACACATGTATTAGATGTGGGGCCTATAATATAAGACAAAGATTCCCTTATGTGAAATGATGATGTTTCTCTTTACATTGTGGGGCTCACATTAGATGCATGCAAGTGATGTTATAATGGCGTTATCCAAATCATATAACTTCAAATGGAATGTCTACCTTCGTGCTATAAGGGTTGCCAAATGCAGGGGGTAGGGACCAAATGGCACACTGGGGCAAATGTGATGCTGTCATGACATTGTCCAAATCACGTAACTTGGAATGGTATTATCTATCTTCATGCTATTGTAAGGATTGCCAAATGCAATGGTTACATGACCAAATGGTATGTTAGCTCATTTGACGTTGTAATGGCATTGTCCAAATCATATAATTTGCAATGGTAGTGTCTATCTTTGTGCCATTGTAAGGATTGCTAAATATAGGGGTTATATAGACCAAATGGTAGATTGATGCGTGCGACGCTTTAATGGCATTGTCAAAATCGCATAACTTGTAATATATAGCGATGTCTATCTTATGCAATTACATGGATTGCCAAATACAGGGATTATAGTGTCTAAATGGCATGTTGGCGCATGTGACATTGTAATGGCATTATCTATATTACTTAACTTGTAATGACAGTGTCGATCGTCGTGTCATTACAAGGATTGTTAAATGCAGGGGTTATAGGGACCAAATGGAATGTTGGAGCATGTGACATTGTAACAGCATTGTCCAAATCACATGACTTGTAATGGCGATGTCCATCTTCATGTTGTTACAAGGACCGCCAAATGGAGGGGTGGCACGTTGATGCATATGAGATAGTGAAAAACAGAAATAGAGGAATAAGATAATCAAATTTAAAAAATGACTGTTCCATAATTGAGAAATGGAGAAAGTCTCTATTTGGTAATTCCGTAAGCTCTAACCAAATAACAAGCAAGCCATTAACCCGCTGCACATAAAAGCGCCTTAAGTGTTAAGCGCCAGTAAGCTCTTAAGTGCTTCCTTACCTTGTCAGCTGCTAACGCTTTCTAATGTGTGGCATTGTCCAAGCCACGTTGGCAAATGTAAGACTACCGAAGGTGGATGGTGGTTTATTTAGGTTTAACTCTTGAAAACTCATTTTACTTTCATCATGGGAAAATATCTTCCTTAAAGGTGGAGATAAGAAAATTAATTTAATAATTTTACAATAAAATAGTAAGTAGGAAATTGTGTTTTTCACAACTTTCCCCGAAAAGTACTTTATGTTGCCAATTTATTCGTCGGCCACGCGTGTGATATGTGTGCGGGCGTGCCATAACCAATTTTCGCGGCTCGATTCCAATCGAACAACGATGACCCCAAGTGCCAAGCAAGGCAGATATGTCGTGATCAACCGTATACGACTGAGATCTGTAGAGATCGGTTGCCCAACTAGCCACTTTGTAACGCCCTGAAAATTTCAATCCTCGAGCCTTGAAAGTACACGAGTGCCTCTAGAAATTTTTCTATTTTAATTCTCAAATGAGAATGCATACGCTTGATTTAGAACCAATAATCTAGAAGATTTGTACATGAAACCCTAGTTTGAATGATCCAATTTGATCGAAACCTCGTAAGACATTTAGACACATCAATCTAACCATACATTCTTTGTTAGATATCATGGATAGCTACGGATTCCTTTTTAATTGTCTAATCCTACATCTGATCCGTTGATTAATGAATCTCAATCTATGATTTACTGAAATCACAATGGATTAACCTATATAACCGACTTACAATGCAGATCCACCTTAGACTACCCTAATCAATGAATCAAATCTCGATTATCTTGAGTTTAGAAATCGATTTGACCAATAGCCCTTTTGACATGTAAAACCATACGAATGAGATTAATCACCCTTAACCTGCAAATAAATGCACCCCGTATATCACATCATATACCTAACTACACCCACTACGACCTAGTGAAAGGATTCACTAAACTCTGTTCTCTAAATCATCCAATGGGTGTCTTGAAAACTTAGAATAGCTATAGACCGTTCGTTAGTGGGCCGTTGATCACGAATCTACACGGAATCAATTGCCTTAGTGGGCTTGACCTTTCCCCTATATCAGATACCCGACACCCTATCCCGAACTGCACAACTTAGATCAAGACCAGAGAGGGTGAGTTGTGTGACTCACCTCAACCTTGGACCATCTGGAATTATAAATACCAAGCCCATTTGAGAATTTCATTTGAAATGAAATTTGTGGGTTTTGCTTGGGTTTTCTTTTAGGGTTTGCTCAAACCCTTTTTCTCTTTCACCATTCCTTCTACCGATCATAGGCGGGCCGTGCCTCGAGGTAAGATACCTCTCCTATTGTAGAAATTAGGAAGTTTCATTAGGAATTCTCATTTCTAATTAGGGTTTTTGTCGAATTTAGGTGTTCTAGCTGGAATTTCTTTAAATCCTTGAGGAATACTCATTCCTAGCTCGTGGATTCATCAATCAGGTGAGGACTATCTTCTAAGTGGCTATTATCAGCCCATGAGGGTTCCAAATAGTGAAAATTAGGTTTTTCTTAAATTCCATTCAAAGTTAAGTGCCGAATGATTTATGTTTATGATTGATGTTCTGTATGTGTTAATTAATTACATGCTTACTTCGATGTGTGGATTGATTGCCCATTTGAATCGATTTTATGAAAATATGAGATTTGATGTATTGTGCATATCAAGTGTTTGATGAAATTCCTGAGTGAACAGAAGTTCACATATGCTTGAGTAAGTGGATTACCATCCACCCAGGCTAGTGCCTGATTGTGAATTTGATGAGTTGCGTGCAATAGCATGTCTAATGTTTGATTTTACGCCCATATATGAAATGAAGTATATCGCATATCAACTGTTTGGTTTTATGCCTGATTGAGACAATGAATGTTATGATATTCTATTCCTCTCACAACATGCTTAGTATATTATTTAATTGACATGATTGGGACTAATCTCTGAAAATCACAATTTATGGACTGCCTAGTTTGGTTTGGCCGTCACAGACTTGTTTGGTCAACTTGGGGGTAACATGATCGACCGACCCTAGCTACGCCGGTTTGGTTGATGTTTCACCTGGCCTACCAAATCAGTCAATTTCAGGATTAATCATATTTGTTTGATCATTGTTACATATTCTGTAGAATCTCGAATACCACAATTACCATTGTTATGTAGTCACTTATAACGGTACATATTAAGTCTCATGAGCCAGACATGGAATATGGGTAACTGTGTTTGTGCTGTCTTTGGCTAGTGTGGGTGATGAGCCTTCCAATAGCCTTGAGCATTGAATCTTACATACTGAAGCTCATGGGCCAGGCATGGTATATGGGTAACTGTGCCTGTGCTGTCTTTGACCGGTATTGATCCTGATGGTCTTATCGAGAGTCTTGAGCACCGATGCTATGTGACGAGCCTACCATCATTGATCTTGGGTGATGACCCATTACCATGCATATGACATTCTAGGGCATCGAGACCATGGATATGAATATCCGTATCGTATCGGCCGATACGGGTGTATCGTATCCGTATCGGCTCGATACGATACGCGATACAACCCTGTATCGGGCGTATCAGTAACGGTTGTACCGTTTCGGTACATATCGGGTGATACAGCCCATAACTGGATCGATATTTTTTACTTGTATCGGTCAGACCGGTACACGCAGAAAAAGGTGGAAAAGGGGCAGCGTACCAACCAATCGCAGAAAAAGAAAAAAAAAGTCTACAGAAAAAGAAAAAAAAACAAGATTCAATCATTGTAGAGTTACGGGTCTACAGCATCTACCAACCAATCGACGGCGATAAAAGGGGCAGCGTCGTTGGCGATCATCATAGAAAAAACGAAAAGAAAAGAGAGAGAGAGAGAGAGAGAGAGAGAGAGAGAGAGAGAGAGAGAGAAGGTTAGGGGATTTTGGTACCTGGAGAAGATCGGAAAACGATCCGAAGACGTCGGTGGGCCACTCGATCGATCACCAGTAGCACGCGCCTGTAAGTGTAAAATTCCTTTGTTTTTCTTCAAATCGACGGAGATCTCAGCTCCAAATCTCCCAAAACTTTAGGGATTTGCCGTATGGGGGAGAGATTTGGAGAGATTTGAGGGATTGGGGAGAGATTGGGGAGAGATTGGAGGGATTTGGGGTTCCGGAAGCACCGGACGGTTCAGACTTCAAAACCCATTTCCCATTTTCGAAAGGGGATTCAAATCCCTTATTTTAAGGAGAGCGGATTAGGTGAGACCCCGGGCTCACCAAAGACGGTGCGGCCCTTACCGTGGGGCCCAGCTTGATGTATGTATTATGTATCCACTCCGTCCATCCGTTTTTTCAGATTATCTTAGGGTATTATTCCAAAAATGAAGCAGAAAAAATTATCAGGTGGACCATACCATAAGAAATAGTGGTGATTGACCACTAAAAACTTTTTAGGACGCACCTTCATGTTTTGTGGTGTTTATTTACCATCCAATCTGTTGATAAGGTCGCATGATCCTGGATGAAGGTAAAAAACAAATATCAGCTTCATCGAAAACTTCTGTGCCCCATTAATTGTCAATCACCACTGCTTCCTATGTTATGGTCCACCTGATGATTGGATCTGCTTTATTTTTGGTGTAATTCCCTAAAATTATCTGTAAAAGTGGATGGACGGTGTAGATACATAATAAATACATCAAGTTGGGCCCCACGGTAACCGACAGTAAGGGTCGCACCATCTTGCGTGATGCCGCGGTCTCACCTAATCCGCTCCCCCTTTTTAGAATCAGATTGCTTGCGGATTATCCGCACGCTATTATCGTGCGGAGTAAACTCAGTTGGGCCCACTTATGCAATGTATGTGCTTCATCTATTTCGTCCATATGTTTTTCCAGCTCATTTTAGTGGTTGAGCCCAAAATTTAAGCATATTCAAATCTGAAGTGGACCATGCTACGGGAAACAGTGGGAATAATGATTTCCACCGCTGAAGTGGCCCTACAGTGGTGTTTACTTGTCATCCAACCTGTTCATAAGATCGCATGAATATGGATGACGGGAAAACACAAATATCAGCTTGATACAAAACTTCTGTGCCCTCCGAGATTTTTTCAATGGTAGACATTAAGTTCACACTTTTCTTATGGTGTGGTCCACTTTAGATTTTGATATGCTTCATTTTTTGGCACTATACTTAAAATATTCTGTTAAGATGGATGGACGAAGTGGATAAAACATATAAATCACCGTGGGCCCCACAGTTTACTCCGCACGCTAGTGTGCGGAGTTACTCAGTACGCAATCCGCTTTCGGATTTCGTGCGAAAGCCTTGCGTAGGAATTTCCTGCACTGGAACCAAGGTGGACCCACAGTGATGTTTTTTGATAAATCCACACCGTCCATCCATTTTGGGAGCTCATTTTAAGATATGAATACAAAAATGAACCGGATCCAAGACTCAAGTGGGCTGAAAACGTGAGATTTGAACGTCTACAGTTGAAATATTTGTGGAGCCACAGGACGTTCGAATCAGGATAATATTTGTTTTTCCAGTTCATCCTAGTAGTAGTGACGTTATGAACGGTATGGATGTCATATAAACATCACTGTGGACCCAAGGAGGTTTCAACGGTAGTAATTTACGTACCCACCTTTTCCTTTAGTGAGGCCCACTTGAGTCTTGGGCCTAATGTAAATGTATGTAGTTTATCTACACCGTCCATCAGCTTTTACAGGTCATTTAAGGGGTTGAAACCAAAATTGAAGCATATCCAAAACTCAGGTGGACCATACCACAAGAAACAGTGGGTATAATGATTTCCACTGTTGAAACATTTCTAGGGCCCTTGGTGATGTTTATACCCCCATTTTTTTCCCAAGCCATAAAAATATCTGTTACAATGGATGAACGGAGTAGATGAAATACATAAATCACAGTGGACCCCACAGAGTTTACGTACTCAATGCCCAATCCATACTCAGTAGTCAGTACGTAATCCGCTTCTGCGTCCTTCCTGAGGCCGGCCCGAATTTGGTGTTAGCCTGGGATCAGCTTAGTGGGTATTACCCTAACTGTGTGGGGCCCATCTTGATGTATTTTTTTATGTATTTATTTCATTTATGTATTTTTTCATATCATTTTAGGATGTGATCCAAAACCCCAAGAAGAACCAAATCTCAGGTGGACCATAACACTAGAACAGTGATGAATACCCATTAAAAACGTTTTGTTGGCCACAAAAGTTTTGGATCAATTTGGAATTTATATTTTTCCTTCATCAATACCTTATTGACATTATTAATATCTTGGATTGCAAATAAACATTACTAAAACCTTACGTTGAGCTCTTTGGAATTTTTAATAGTTGGGCACTCAATCACACTGTTTCTGGTGGTATGGTTCACTTGAGACTTAGATATGCATAATTTTTGGAACCTCATTTTAAAATGGGCTGTAGAAAAGCAGATGGAAATTCAACCGTTGTATATTCATTATTTATCGTTATTCATGTGCAGCTGCTCACTTGTACAATCAGTCAATTCAAACTTATTCATCGTCGCTAATTTTTTTGCAAATTAAAAAAATAATAATAAGAAGCCTAGTTTTTATTTTTGTGGCCCTCCAAATTAAAAAATAGATAAATTGACAGTACGTTTTTTTATGATGCAAACCTGCAAATATATAATGCATTTTTTTAATTGTTTGTGACTTTATGGCTTGTGCAGATTGTAGACTAGGCATTGTTGTATAATTGTATTTGTTGAAATGGGTGGAAATGAAAATGAAGATGTAGGGTGGAAGCATGGAGTAAGGATAGGTGGGAGCAGACAGCAAATAATGTACAAGTATTGTAGTAGGAGTGTGAGTGGGGGTGTAACCCGATTAAAACAACACTTGGCTCACCAGAAGGGTCAAGTTTCGGGGTGTCCAAGTGTCCCTCAGGCAGTAAGGGAGGAGATGAAGAAGAACTTAGAAGAAATTAAAGGTAAAAAGGCAATGAGGGAGAAAGAGAAGAAGGCTACGCTCGACCAATGTAGAGCAAAAGTGTTTGGAGATCCTACGTCGCTACCAGATGAGGACAACGAGTCAGAGGAGGATTCAGATAGGGAGATGACCATTGCGAGGAGGGAAAGTTTACGAGCTCAACGTGAGGAAGATGAGCGGTGTCGAATGTTTGGGAGGACGGGTTCGGTTCGTGATGTAGGTGGGGGAGTGGTAGTGGTAGTGGGCATGATAGTAGAAGATTGTTTGGAGGTATTAAGGGAGGGTTACGTCGTGCCTTTAGCCCGCGACAACAAGAGCCACACCCTTCTCAGGCTACCCCTGGCCCTTCCCCTCATATTCACAACCTTGATGATGAGAGGGAGCCACAAGCACCTCCTGGTGATGAAACAGTGTTTAGAAAGGCCAATAGCACGCGGAAAAAATTGAAACAGATATGGTCAAAGCAAATAGTGGACAATCTTGGAAAAGCAGCTGCAAAGTTGTTTTTACACAATAGTATTCCTCTATATGTTGCTGATTACCCATACTTTCAGGTGTTTGTGGATGCAGCAGCTGATGCGGGGACCTGGGATTAAAGCGCCCAATTCCTATGACATAGATTCAAAGTATTCAAATCAAGTATACCGAGAAGTATTGGCTTATGTACAATCATTTAGAAGCATATGGACAAGTAGATGATGCACAATCATGTGTGATGGTTTGACTGGCCCAACCAGATTGAGCATGATAAACTTTATGGTATACTCACACTTGGGTTCGGTCTTTGTTAGAGCTATCGATTCATCTAATGAAGTGAAAAATGCCAATTATATATTCGGTCTGATGGATAGAATGGTAGAAGAAATTGGGAAAAGTAATGTCACTGATAATGAGGCAGCATATAAACTAGCAGAAAAATATCTTATACAAAAGAGGCCTCATCTATTTTGGTCACCTTGTGCAGCACACTGCATTGATCTCATCCTTGAAGATATTGGAAAGAAGTCTAATGTGTCGATACTAGTTGAAAAGGCAAGATTGATTACGACATATATTTACAATCACAACTGGATAATTGCTCTTACGAAAAAATTTACAGGTGGGTGAGAGTTGTTAAGGCCTGGGGCAACTAGATTCGCCACAAATTTCATAGCCATGTAAGGTCTGTACAATCATAGAGGGGCACTTAGAGAGATGATTGCGTCTCGACAATGGCTCAACTCGAAGTATGGACAAAAGACGAGTGGCACGCCTGTGGAGATGTGTGTGATTATAAGAGACAACAAGTATTGAAAAAAAGTGCAAGAAATTATGAAAGCAATGAAACCTTTGATTAAGGTTCTTCGACTGGTGGAAAGTGATGATAAGCCTACGATGGGCTTCTTTATAAAGCAATGGATAGAGCGAAGTTGTCAATTCAATGTGATTGTAACCACTACAAGGAATATTGGAAGCTCATAGATAGGCGCTGGAATAGACAGCTTCATCATGATCTCCATGCGGCAGGTAAACATAAGTTACATATATTAATTAAATTTAGTTATTTATTTTCCTTCGATTCTTTATATAGTGTTGAAAATTTGATATGTTCTATTGTTCCCTCTTTTAATCAACTTGCAGGCTTCTTTTTAAATCCACAATTTCGATATGTAATTACATATGTCCAAGTTGATGAGGTTACTATCGGTCTGAAAAATGTGATAAAAAGATTGGAGCCAGACGTTAATAGACAGGTTGATGCTATTAACGAAGTAAGTTAACAATTATTTACCTATGTAGATTGTATAGTGTAGAGTCTGAAACTTACGGTACTTATTATTAGCTACTATTTCATAGGTAGAGGTATATGAACTGGCGATGGGTAGCTTTAGAGATCCACTTGCACGAGCTGCAATACAAAGAATAAATTCAGGTAAGTGTTATTAAGTATTTAAATTATAAAATATAAAGTTTTACAAATTTAATAAGCTGTATAAGTATAATTGATATGTGATATATTTTTTTTGTTATATATGCAGCTCAATGGTGGGTCAATTATGGGGAAAGTGCACCTATACTACGGAATATTGCAATCAAAATCTTGAGTCAATGTACATCTTCTGCTAGTTGTGAAAGAAATTGGAGCACTTTCGCCCGCATCCACACTAAACAACGAAATCGATTAAAGGAGATAAAGGTGCAAAGAAATGTGTTTATCCACTATAATGTGAGGCTGCGTTTGAAAAATATGAAAAAAGCAAGAGGGCAAGCCGACAATCAAGCACAATATTTTTCAATAAATTTGGATTATATTTTTGCTGAAGACGACCCTCTTCTTCCATGGCTTGAACAACGGGAGAAAGGCAAAGAAGCAGCTGAAAGTGAGGAACTTGAATACCCAGAACTCGTTGCAGAAACCGTTCAAAGTCATCCTACAGACCTGATTATTGAAGAAGTTGATGAAGGTGGACGTAGTCATAGTAGCAGTGCGACTCATACTGATAGCCATAACAGCAGTGACAGTGATGGTGGTGGTGGTGGTCGTCGTGGTGCACCTGCTGTTTCTGCTCGTGTTGCTCAACACACCATAAACTATCTACAGATCGTGCGGCTGATGAGCATCGATGTGGTAGTACACGAGGTCGAACTTATGAGTCTACTGAGTCACGATACAACCAACCAGGGAGGCATCATGGAGAGGTTGGCACTAGTGGCACTCATGGAGGACCGGGACATCAGGAGGCCTATGGACATTATGGATATGGTTACAGTCCTCACGGATACACAGAGTCTGTTTCGCCACTTTCATGTTGGAGTAGTCCACCTGATCCAAATCCAAGCTATTCATCATCAGTATCACAATCTCAGGAGTATGAGCAGCAGCAGCAATATGCCTCTTCATCTGGTGCTAGTGAATATCCTAGTCAGGATCAGTCTTCCTCAGGTTTTGTTGACATACTCTTTCCATCCGGCTCTGGTTATTATGGATATGATGCAACACATGTTGCACAGCCACAGGCACAGTCGGAGGATGACGAGGACGTGGAGGTCGACCAACCACAAGCAGTTAGATTTTCATTTTGGTGGTGACTGGTGAGATGATTGCCTTCATGAGTTTTTATTAAAATTTAAGAGTAATGTTATTTTAAATGTTTAAATTATTCACATTTAAGGAAATTAGTAAGTACTAAGTATTTCAAGTTTTCTACACTTATATTGTTATGGACTAGTGAGTACTGAGTAGTGATACTTCTTAGACATATTAGACAGACTATTAACAATATATTATATCAATTTATAACATATATCAACAATTTATATAAAGAAAAAATCAACACCAGAACTTACAGAAGCTCAACCCGTCAGGACAGCATTCTTACCAAAGAATGGTCCGATACGCCATTGAATACATGGTCAAAATACAAAAAAATGACAGATTCGTGAATATCTCATTTTATCCTATTTTTCTGATATTTTTTCATATTTTTTTGCTTAAAAAAAAAATTCTGACCGATACGGTCCGATACAGGGCTCGATTCCGATACGCGACACCGTATCGTATCATTTTTTTGCAGGGCCGATACGCCGACCGATACCGACATTTAGAACTATGATCGAGACCCTTATCGATTTATTCATTATTCAGTTATGTTGGGTGACGGACCCAAATCGGGATTCCAGGAGCCAGGCATAGGACGCCCTGGCCTGGCGGTGAGCCCCGGCCTGATAGAGAGTACCCCGACCTGGCATTGTTTAGTGTTCGGTAAGGCCACTGTCCAGTGTCCGACTTTCCTCGCTGTCCAGTGTTAGGCCGCGTTCCTGTCGGTTGTGTTCCTGTTTATAAGACTCTTGATAAAATTGAGGTATTCTGGCTTCGCCAATACTGCTGATTGAATACGGGATTAAATAAATACTTGGTAAACATGCATGCATCACATTTTCACGTGCATTGGTCTGATGCTACTGCTGGCTGGTAACCCCACCGTTTATTTTTTCGGAACATAACATTTGCATATCATAGTTGCATGCATTATTCAACTAGAATAAGAACTTGATTGCGAAGTTATGTTATCTACTGATGCTGGGGTGGTAAATGTGAGAGCCCCACCATTTGTTATGCTTCACTACTTGTACTTGATTGTGTTGATGATATATTTAATTTAAGGAATGGTAACACTGAGTATGATTACTCACTCCCACCTGGGGGGTGTTTTAAAACACCAACCAGTTATTTTGATGCAGGAGTTGCTGTCACTTAATGCATGAGATGCAAGACCTGTTGGCTTACCTATGTTATGCGTTTCATTTTCTGCCTTGAATTGGACGTCTTGGGTCGATATTCTTAAAGACTTCATTGTACATGTATAAAATTGAGCCCTAGCTGAGTGGACTCCTTGATTGTGTGGATAATTGTATATATTTTCACTTTGAATTCAAACTGAATTATACACTGTTTAGCTTAAATATCTATTTATGAGTTGATGCCATCGGTTTGTGCCATTAAACTATACTTCCGCAAAATACAGTCACCTCGGAAGAGTCGGGAGCCGCGGACTGCCCGACACTTGATTTTCGGGGCGTGACACACTCACTCAAGTTGCTTAGTAAAAAGTGATCAGGCGATGTTTGGAGGGTGGGGTTCATCCTCCAAAAAATGGGTTGCAACTTTACTTTCCGAGCTAAAGAATTTCTCTCGGCGTTACTTTAAAGGAGTAGAAAGAAGAGTTTTACCATCGACTGTGTGGGCGACCTCTGCTTTTTCTTCACTACTAAGGGATTGTGAAATGGAACTTTACTGATCGTAAAACCTACTGCTATGAAAGTAATTTCAGAGATTATACTACCGAAATTTAAACGGTATGAATTAATGCTAAAAAGAGTAAAGGGAACTGAATACGCTAAGAAACGTAAATGACAATGGACGAAGAACCTGAATAAACTTGCTGAACAATAATGTAATTTGGACTTGATAGATGCCGGAGCACTTATTCTAAGAAACACAAAGTATTTGAAATGTAAAATGGATCGATTACACTATGAAATATAAAATGATTTAGTAATATGGAAAGATAGATTTGATTTGGTTGGTGTTAAACCCTTTGCTCTGTTGTCCTTCTTCTGCTTTTATAATTTCAATCGCTCATCTAGACACTTCTACAACTAATCATCTACTTCGACCACTCGCCCACTCTTCCTCTTCTAGATTTCCCCTTTATGATAACTGTTCGCTGACCTGGTCATGTTCGTTCGCTCCATTTAGTGTCGTGGCATTTTAGACCGATGCCAACTGTATCATTAGGAACTTCATCATGGCCGTATACACTTCACGGCTACTTACATGCTTCTCTCTGATTGGCTCTTCAACTATATTGGCGAAATTAGGGTAGGACACTTTACAAACAAATAAATTTTAAAAGGAAAAGTAAGTTTCTTTTTCTTTTCTATGAATCTAAACAGGCCCCCCAATGGAATAAAAAAAAAAAAGGTTTCCACGAAGGAACCTATCACGGTACAATGTTCTACTCAAGTGGTGTATTGGCAGGTGGCGCACATGTGTAAGATCCAATCCGTCCATCTTGAGCCCCACCATGTAGATTCCGTTGGTAAAAAATTAATCTTATCAATTATCATGCATTCGGTCCAAATGTGTAGTCCACGTGATAGGATTTGTGACGTGTAACGTCCTACAAATGGCAATCCGATCCTGAGTTATTCAACCCATCCATATGGAATGTGGGCCATTGGTTTCATTCCTCTAAAATTTCTATTCCTTTATGCATGTGAGCCCCAGTTAATTAACAAGTACGTAAGGAACATTCATTAGGTAATATAGATTTTATCAATTTTCAGATTGGGCTGGGCCGGGTCAAGCCTGGGATCAACCAATTTTCAAGCTTGTGCTTCAACCTGCTGTGTTAGCTAGGCTCATGTTGGGCTCAGGCCTTCTTATGTATTGGGTCTATCCGGAACTAGCATGGCTTCGCGCAAACCTAACTACGCATGGTTAAGATATGGATGGCCTGTAAACTACACAAAACTGGGCTTGGGTCCCTGGATTTGGGTCTTATTCATGAAACATTGGTCTGATACTAGAAGTCGACAGTTTACATTTGAAAGGGAAAAGCTAGTTGACGGGAAGTAAGGACCGTCCAATGGATATTGGAGATTTCCATCCAAGGTGAGACCCACCAGATGGACGGTCCAGATTCACCAATTATGTTGGTAACTGGTGAGTCTCAACAAACCCACTGCTCTCGCGGATCAGGAAAGAGTCGGCTAGTTCAGCTTATCTTGAAAGAGTGCACCAAGAAAGGTGAAGCTTTGGCTCTCGAGAAATAGTTTGATACACGAGTTCTCAATATTAACAAATGGGCCCACTTGTTCGCGAATCCAGTCCATTGATCTGTGGTGCTCGGCAGTGATTATACCATGCATCAAAGAACAAATCCAACCCGTTGGATTGCTGACCCACAGAGAGGTGCTGGTTTACAAGGGAAAGACATTGGCTGTCCACATTCAACGGAAAACGATCGTGATATGGGTCGCTGAGATCGATCTTCTTAGTGGGAGTCTGTAGCACACGAGTTTTCTGTTACATGAAGCTTGTGGAGCCGACCTTGATGTTTGTGTGAAATCGACTTCGTCCATCAGTTTTGCCAGCTCATGTTAGGATGCAATCCCAAAAAATAACGCAGATCCAAGGCTAAAGTGGGCCACACCACAGGAACCCGAAACCTATGGGCATCCCTGTCAGTATCAACGAACTGTGGGGCCCACCTGTGGGAATAAAACGCCTTTATGATGTTCAAAATCTGCGGCCCACAAGTCGTGCAAGTTACAACACTTCCAGATTCTCATCGCACGTATAAGGCGCGCATTTTAACCACACATGGCGCATGTTAAGCAAGTCATCTCTAGGGCGTGTAGCATGTGATGTTCACCCTTTCTCCCTTCTCTACCACGTGAGATGCATGATAGCGGTTTCCATCATCCCACTCTTTACGTTTCCCTGGCGCACGGCAAGGCGTATGATAGCCTGAGAGCATGTATGCCATGTTTCTGTACGGTCGCTGCATGACTGACTGGCGCATCAAAAGCCACGTGATTTGAAGTTTCATAGATCCACCCCGTCCATCTGGTACGGTGCATCATGTTTACCGTAGATCCAAAAAATCATGACCATCTATTGCTCAGATAGTAAAAAGTCGGAATGGAACGCCACCATTGGTTTTGTGTGGGGCCCACCGTGTATTTATATTCCATCCAATCCATTCATCTGATGTGACTTATCAGGATTAAAGAATTACCCAAAAAGCACAGTATTCCAAAATTCAGGTAGTCTATAACATGTGAATTTATATGTTTTCTATTATATTTTATGGGGGTGGCCCACCCGTTCTTGAATCAGTCTGATTTTAGCGGGATGCACCTGTTGGACGGAGTGGATTTCATGAACGTCCAGTGATTTTTCTCCACCTCAGAGAAACTGACCCACCCCGGTACCTACCATGGTACGCGCGCGTTTTCCTTTCTGTAACTCGCGGCACGGTTTCTAATATGTCCGTTGCATGTAGATCGTGATTCATCTATGGGCTCCTCATGTGGAGTGTAGATATCCTGTCAGAGATCAGAGCCATTCATCACGTGGGGTATAATGTAAGGATGACATGGACCTAAAGCTATTTTAGCTCTGCTGATCAGGCCGGTCAAAATCGTATGAAAAAAAAAAATGAATGGTTAGATATTCAAGCAGTCCAATTGAAAGTACATGTGTGACTCATTGGATGAATATGCTACCCTGGTTTTTTGTTCACATCTTAATTACCGTGCATGATATCTGATGAATGGCACGGATCTCTGACACGTTACCATATAAGGTGCATATTAGCTTTTGGAGGTACCGACTCTTCGACGCGCATGGATTGGTTACCAACAATGAGAGACCTAGTCATCCTCAGGATCAATCAAAATAGTAACCGTTTCGGTCTCCACCGCATGTGGCACTCACTTCGATCTGGTCCATTCATTTATTCGTGAGCCTCACTCCATGCATGACAGGCCTCATACAAAATCTGCTCTGGTTGGGATGATCCTAACCATCCAAACAAAATAATTTCTTCAAATCGAAAATGGACAGTTGACCATTTTTCTACGTACCCGGAAACGGATCATGGTAATGAACACATAACCGTCTGACTATTGCCAAACATGATGGGAATGTAGAATCCATACCTTTCATTTGGTGCGTCCCCCCTTATCGACCGTATATCCCAAGAATCATCTCTATGGAACACTCAGGTGGTACACACCAAAGGAAGCAATATACAAGCACCAATAAAACTATATGTTCACTTCTTGTGGCCCACTCAACTTTTGAAATGGCTTCATTTTGGGTATATCCTCCTGTACTACTAGGGCACACCTGATGAATGGGCTGGATTACATATACACACCAGTTGAATGCCACATTTTATCTTGGAAGTTTCTATGGAGGTCGTCATCCTCCCGAATGTCCACCTTTCTTCTCTTTGGTGTGGCATAACTGAGTTATGGATCAGGATGGGCTTTGGAATCTACGCATAAGATTAAGAGGCACATATAATGGACGGTGTGGATGGATATGAACATCACAGCGGGCCCTACACAGCCCCTAGGTAAAATAAACTATAAAACCATGTATACATTTTTCCAAATAATTACTTAACAATCACCCCCAAACAAACCCAATTACGCACCGCACTCTTTAATTTTACCCCCTAACAAATCCAACTAATTTATATATAGCCCAAACATTTAAAAAAAATAACATAAAAATAAAAATAGATCACACCGTTTATTAACCTTTCATCAAACACTAGGGTCCATCCATCGATCCATCTCGCCGGTGAATCGTGACCTTCAATCCATGCTTCATGTACATTGTCAATGATAGCTTGGGTGAAACTGGGAAGTTCTCCACCACCTTCACATGGTAGCGGTAAATGATCGAAGCGGCAGCGAATTTCATCTGATAATAAGCAAAATCCTTCCCCAAGCACAGGCGCGGCCCGCCGTTGAACGCTGTGAATTTATACGCTGATTCGCTCATGAATTTTCCATCTCTCAACCATCTCTCTGGCTTGAATTCTCTGCAATCCTTCCCCCATATGCTTTCCATCCTCCCCATCGAGTAGATGGCGTAGATGATCTTCGTTCCTTTCTTCAAAACCGTTCCGTCGGGGAAAACATCGTCTTCAACGACCTAATAATTACATATATAAGCTTCATTAGTCTTATTTTCTCTCTAATTACAGTTTGGAAACTGAGAGAGACTCCTATGATAGGTTACCAACATTTGAAAATGGTGGGGACTCATCCTCCTACCATCAGGCCATCCAAATTGTGGGACACATCATGGGTGGAGAACTGTAATGGGATTCTAGCCCTTGAAAATTAAGCATATAGATTAAGGTGGCGTTTGGTTGCACCAAATATCGTGAAATATCATGATATTCATTATCAATCAGTCTAATCAGGTTCAATATATCCTGAAATGTCAACTTATTTGGTGCAACCAAACGCACCCCAAAGCATTCTAAATGCTTTTTTTTTTTTATTTTTTTTTTAGAGTATGCATGTGAACACTGAACAGCAGATGAAGTTTTCATGGAGCCGACTGTCTACTTACATAAACATGCATCCGTATAAGTACATGCATGCACATATTTTATACACGTACACACCTCTCCATGCTTGCACATGCATGCACCACGTACAAGTATATAAAGAAGACACATACCCAAGTACGGATAGTGCATGTTACACATACATGCATACATATACACATACATGCATATGTTCTGACATGCAGCAAAAGGCCATACCTCCTTGTGATCCACGGGCACCGAAGGATACAACCTCAGAGACTCGGACAGAGCCGCCTGCAAGTATTCCATCCTCTTCACTTCATCTGGCCTAAACACAACCGGAATATTCCCCTCTGCATCCCCGGAGTATACCCTTTCACCAATGATGCGCCGGACCTCCTCTAGAATCAGCTCTTCGACTGCCGGATTCTGGTCAAGCAGCCAGAAAAACCAAGTCAGCGCCACCGACGAGGTGTCCCGCCCGGCGAGTATGAAATTTACGCAGATGTCCCTCAAGAACTTATCCGAGAACGGCTTCCCGTTGTCGTCCTTCAGCCTTGTGAAGATGGTCAGAAGATCCGACCGCTTGCTTGATGAATCCAACAACAGCTCCTTCTTCCTTGTACGTATCACCTCGTCGGCGAACTCATCGACACGCTGGATTGATCGTCTGAGCGTCCTCTCCATCCCCACGTCGAGAAACCTCATGATTTTCCACATGATCATCGGTGTAACGAACCTTCTAACGGTCGCCTCCGTCGCGTCCTCAAACGCGCGTGCGAAGGGAATTTCCGGCAGGCCTGGGCTGAGGCAGCCAGGGTCCACCCCGAAGGCGATCATGCACACGTTGTCGAATGTCAGCCGCAGCAGCAAATCCTGCAAATTGAGAGCCGCACCCGACTCGGCGGAGCTTTCTAGCACGGGCAGGAGGCGTGCATGGACGAGCTCAAGCAGGGACTCAGCGGTCAAGTTGCGGAAATCGGCCGAGTGGAACTCAATACTCGCTGTCTTCCTCTGGTGGCGCCACGTCTCGTCATCGGCGTTGAAGATCCCGTCCCCGAGTAGGTCCCGGACGGTGTTCCGGAAGAACTCGCCCTTGGGGAAATTGGAGAATTTATCCTTGAGCAGGTGCTCGAGGTTGCGCGGGTCTGCGGTCACGACGCAGTTCAGGCTACTCATCGGCGGGCCGGAGAATGTGAATGTCCCGTTCATGCGGCAGAGAACGTCGGTGATCCACTCATACATGTTCTTCTGTAGGCCCATGACTAATGAAGGCGCCATGCCGATGATCGGCCACACCGGCATGCCGCGGGTCTTCGCCTGCCTGAGTGAGTGTATCGTTATGAAGATCGCCAGCGCGAGGAGGAGCTCTAGGATTTGGATCTCCGGGAGGACCCTCTGGAACATGATTCTCCGGACGAGATCGACGGCGTGGATCGACGTCTGGTTGCTGTTGGAGTCCATGATGACTTGGTGGGCCATGTGGGTGTTGCTGTGGAAGAGAGGTGGAGTGCATTGTAGATGCTGTGTTGGAGTGAGTCATGTGTTATAGAGGGGCTGTGTACTGAGTTTCTTGGCGTGATTGGCTTTAATGATGTTGTTTGATTTGGTGAGCTGAAATTAAGGAAATTCAAGTTGGGGTACCATTTTTTTGTGAAATGGGAAATCCCCAACTTGCTGAATATTTTATTATTTTTATTATTTTTATTTTGGATTATTATCAGAATTAGTGTGTATGGTTAGTCTTGGTTTGACCCTAATGGCCGTGGAAGTTAGAGGTTGTTGTGACGGTTGAGCTACGTGCGACAAAATGCTCTAGGGGTATTTTGGTAAATGGTTATTTGAGCATTTTTTTGTAATAAAAGGGCAAAATGGTCTATTTATTTTTTAATTTGGAGAAGTTTAGAGGGAGGAATGATTCAGTGCTCTCGGAGGACTGTGAGTTACAGTGATCACGGTTGCATCTTGGGCAGTTTTAAAGTCTAAACTGTTGATCTGGACTGTCCATTAGGTCCATGATGGATATGATGGTCTACAGGGGTGAAATCACAATGGTAGGACGATTGCAACCATCTGATCAGTTGCCTATAAAATAGATGGTTGAGATTATTTTGATATTTATAGGTCTAATAAACAATTTGGGTGGGTTGTTTGTGGGGTCCATCATGGATATATTATGCTTCCAAAGCATCGTCTTTACCATGTCATCCTAAGTATACCATCCATGGGGTTGGAAAATGGATGGATATGAGAAAGAAGGCCACCTTACGGATGGATTTATTCATCTGATCTGTGTGATACACTCATTTTAGTATTTTAAATGTGTGCCATACCTGATGAACGGTTCAGATCAGTCTTTTTAAACTGTCCTAGTGCGTCAATACAACCAGTAGCCCAATACACTATCATTTCTTAGTGGGAGAATAGCCGAACAGGGTTTTTTTTTTTCTAATATTCGGTTTTTTATTTTTTATTTTATTTTTTTAAAGCAAGTGGTAGGGGTAGGCTTAGCGTAGGAAATTAGGGAAAATGACGGGATTTACCCTTATCGCATGTTATGTAGTTTTTTACAACTGTGGGCAGAAATGTTAAACTTGTGGGCATCTCTTTCTTTCACGAGGGTAGAGCCTGTACGTTGAAAGGAACTCCAGAGCCCTGTTGTACCAAACAAAATAGCGTCCAGATGCACTAATATAAACAACTGGGGCATTGGTTCTATGATCCAGACCGTTCATTGGACGTCCCCTATCTGAAAATATCCAGGATCTGATCTTTCTAACCCTAGATCAGTTTTCTAGATATATATGGTTAGGAGAACATAAAAGCACTAGTGCAGTAAGAAGCTAAACATTGGATGTCTAGGATCTTCCAATCAAGAAAAATTTCAGACATCCTGGACTGCACACTGGGAGACCACAATTATAAGTTCAAGACCATTCAATTCATGGGGCAGATCATTGATGAAGCATATCTGAAAAGTTACACTGATCAAGTAATCGTAACCATCTAATTGCTGGTTATGAAATGAATGGCTAAAAGTAAAATAATAAGTGGTACACATTGCAAAGAGAAAATAGATGATTCACGTCATTTATTAAAGTGTAATTTTTGTTTCATACACCATCCACAACTGAGTTAGTGATTTGGACGGTTTGGATTTCAATAGAATTACACCATGCATGTGGTGGAAAAGGTAGTGACTATTAACCATAAGATGTGGACGTGGTCGAATGAAAGTAGGTTTTAAAGGGTGAGGCTAGGTCCTGTAATGGTTCACGCCCATTTTTAAAATGGTGGTGATGCTTCATGTCTTGCCTGCACAACAGTTCAGACCGTCCCTCAGATCATTCGTTTTGAATATGGAAAACTCACATGTCAGAATTAACCATCCACTCAATAAATGTCAATTGCAAGGTTAGGAATTAGGATTGCTTCGTCAATATTATTTTAGAGATATGCTCCATTTTCCGTGGGCACCACCAATTTGGAAGTCATGAAAGTTGCGACAGTTGAGAAGGAATGAATGCATCATGCATGAACACCATTCTCAAAATCGTTAGTTAAGCTGCTGGAGACTCTGTGGTGGGTGCAGTTCAATCCCTCGTGTGTTTTAGGAGACGGGAAAAGGAATTTTTTTAAATTTGGTTAACTGAAAAAAAAACTCTTGTGGCGACTTAAAAATAAAAAATTGATGGTCACAACCAATGATACATCGAGTAAATGGCGGAAGAGTCTAGTAGGAATGGATTAATTTACATGGAGTATACTTGAAATGGAGGAATTAAGAGAGATAGAATACATACATATAAAAAAGGATTTTTATGCCAAAAATCTTTTTATTTTTTATTTTTGTTAGTCATGCAACGCCCCCAGCCTGTTAGCTGGGCAACTTACCCCCACGGTTAGTCACATGATGCACCCACCCACTGATGCGGTTAGTGTGTCTCCTTAGCATTTGAACTTGAGACCTTCGGTTGAAACACCAAGGTGTTTTCCAATTGGGCTAGGCGTCTGCTAAAAATCAAATAGAGCCTTTAAGAACTTGAATTTACATGTTCATTTTAAAGAGAGAAATCATCTAAATTAATTACCATGTCTTAACTTTTTTTTTTTTGAGAAGTATAGTATTTGGATTGCACATGCCAACTGGGTTTTCCGCACAACAAGCCTTATATATATTTAGGGCTCGTTAGGCATCTCTACTTTAAGTCAATGGGAGCTTTTTCAATAAGAGATACTATAATACGCTTTTTTTTTAATTTTTTTTTATTTTTAAGCTCTTGTTTTAAATAAGTTCATTTGGTGAAATCTTAAAAAAAGGCTCTTATTTAAGATAAGCACTTTTGGTCAAACTTTCAAATAATAGCCTTTTTTAGGGGTAGTAGATGTCATTTTGAAAGATAACATCAACCTTCATATAAGAGCAATCCAAATGTGGGTCATCCATCACGTGGGGTCCACCATCAATGCTAATTGTCCTTTATGTGGTGTCCTTCAATGTCTACTACCCATCACCCATTATGTGGACTCCACATTTGATGTGTCCATAGTGTGAGCCCTACCTTTAAAGTGGATTGTCCATCATGTGGGGCCCACTTTTGATATCCAACACTTATTGTGTGGAGTGCACCTTCTGTAACAACTCGAAATTTTGGGTGCGAGTTTACCCGTACGTGAGAATGTGCGATCTCACTAGTTCAATTGTAGAGTTGTGGATCCTGTAATTTTAACCATTTATTTGTAGTTTAATCCGAATCTAAATCATATGGAGCCATTTTCACTCATAAAGTAAGTCATCCGACCGTTGACTGTTAGGAAGAATCTCTGAATTCCCTGGTATTTTCACTCGATTAGCAAAACCAACCATAGAAATATCCTATCACCATTAGATAAAGATATTTGATTATTCGTTTTGAATTTGGACCACCCAATCATAGTAAACGAACTACCCAATCTCTACATCTGTCCATACACATATTAGATTTAGAGCATGATTCGTTTATCTCGTTCATCACCTAGAAATAGGCTTAACCTACCGTTGAACTCTCCATTTAAGAGAGTTTGTTTACATAAACATGTCACTAAGGGTGGACGGTGTACACTCTTAACATAGACCACATCAAAAACCACTTGATACGTTTCTGTTTATGAAACCGACCGTACAATAACCCCTAAATGTGGTTAGGATTATAACAATTCAGTTATTTTAATTTTAGGACACCATATATAAGTCCATCATATTTGTGACCGCCAAACGGGCCATCCAAACATCAAAATAGACCATTCATTAAGAAGATCATAGGGTGTATTCCTAAATTACCGGTTAGTTTCACATAGGACACTAATAATGATTGTTTTAAATTATGATTAGAAGTTAGCCATTAAAACGACATCTTGGAGATCTAAAAGAGATCAAGGTCCAAATTTGTTCTATGGATAGATGATGAAAATTGACAGGCCATGGTGAGGTTTAACCCCAATTGGACGGCGTGAGTGGGAGTTATGAGTATTTGAAAACTTTCACTAAGAACGTGAAAAGAGAGATATCCAGTCTTGACTCCCTCTGTACAAAGAGAAAACAATGTAAACTCTGCCAACCCTCTAGCAAGTTACGTTAGTTGAAGATGTATAACCTCAGCCGCTCATCCCACCCATTAACATTCGGTCCAACTATCCGTACCGTCCATCACTTTGGCTGGCTGTCAATTTATTAAATCTAATGTTTAAATCTGCTGTTCAACCTCTCAATCCAAACCTTCACCAAATATCTTTCCTAACATCATAAGGGCGTCACGGATGTCCTAATCAACTAGTATCACCCACATGGATCCACAGGACACAACAACTACTATGCGATCAACGGTCCATGACAACACGTTAGACCTCTAAAGTCAATCCACTGCCCTGAGCGTGCACCATCACTGTACACATGTAGAGAAAAAGAAGGAAAAGTTAAATTTTACATTTGTGCCAACACACGTTGCCATGAGAAACGGAAGTGCTTCCATCTCCCACTTCAACCATACCTCCTACCCGCCGTACCACTATAAAGAATCCTCCATCTAGCCGTCCAATCTTTAAAATAATTGTACATATTACTAGGATATGGTGCAACCCTACTAGCTGTATCCCGGCCGCTCATCATGGAGGGGCCCATCTTCTTATCCAAACCGTTCATCAGGTCAGGTCCAAGAGAGTCATCAACGGCTGGAAATTATGTCATTGTTCTGAGGAATGGACCTTTTTATCAACCCCATTCTTTGAATGGTGTCTAAACCTATTATGTAAAATCAGATAATCGGAGTAGATTTCATATCAACGATCACAATAGACCCCACCTAGTGACCCAACATTAGCAACAAGTAGGTCTCTAGGTCATTTGAATATTTTATATTTAATTTTAAATATTTTAAATTTGAATGAGAAAGAGGGAGTCGGCAAATCTTCCCCTTATCTATCTTATCTTATCTTATATCATCCTTTAAATTTCTCTCTTTTCCAACATATTTTCTTTCTTAAGGAAGGAGTTGAGAGAGAGAACCCTAATTCCACTAAGTTAAAACTATCTACCTATCTTAGAGAGAGAGAGAGAGAGAGAGAGAGAGAGAGAGAGAAGAATGCATCAGAGAAAAGCTTTAACTGGTAGGTTCCCAAACTCCTTTTATTTTATTTTTCTTGTGCTTTTAATCCAAAATCACCAGATCTTTGTAATGAATGGGGCAGATCAGCCTCATATTCATCACATCAGTCTCTAGGATGATTGGATAATAAAACTTAGTTTTTTACAAGATCTCTTGTTGTAGAGATCGGCCTGGAATCGTCTAGTGGTGTCATCCTAGATCCATATGAATTGTCTAGTGGGACAATATATATTAAGACCCCAAACTTTGGAATGATCTGACTATTGTGCGGGACACACCGATCAGATTAAGTCTCGGTCATTGCTTTGTATTTTGGGAGATTCAATGGATTTTCCAATGCATCAGATTGATCTACACCATTCATATCAACTTTGGGGTAGATCTGGGATGTCAGTCAAAGTCTTAGATGGATTTGATCATTGGATGATATATAACGATCAAAGGATAGTAATAATGATAAACATGATGATTGTAGATCATTGTAATGTTGGGCTTAAAAGGCTGAGATTGATTAGGAGCCATCGGAGTGGGTCAGATCTGATCTGCACGGATCCGATTTATTGTAAGGCCGAATCATGTAAGGGTCAGACATCTCATATCGATTTGATCCACAAGCGGGCCACGTCAATCCGATTTTGAATCGTATAGTAATCTTTGTATGGACTAACAGATGCATTCGATCCAATCATTGATATGAACCATTAAAAAGTGATGGAATGAATCAAATCATCCAATGGGCCATCAAGACCAATTTTAGTTTAAAGTAATCATGTAAATCATAATATATGATGATGGCCATGGCTAAGATATGGGATTAGGGTATGATCGTGGACCATCCATATATCTGATGTGTAATGGACAGTCCAGTTCTGATCCTTGGTAATTCTTAAGTTCATATTAAGTAGATTAAATGAATAAAATTACTGAAGGATGAATTATGTGCTAGGAACTTGGTATTTACTTTGATTTTGAAAATCTTGGGAAATTTGCATTAAGAGGTGAGTGAATCCCAACATGTTTCCTATTCATTTGAATAAAGTAGGTTGTTGTGGTGTGATGTTATGCTTGGGGTGACTTGTGTTAATTATAATGATGTTATGCATATATGCCAATGCATTTCATTACTTATACATGTTGAATGAAAAGAATGCTGAATAATATGTATGTGCCTCTCAAA
Organism: Liriodendron chinense; assembly: GCA_003013855.2. Taxonomy (NCBI): domain Eukaryota; kingdom Viridiplantae; phylum Streptophyta; class Magnoliopsida; order Magnoliales; family Magnoliaceae; genus Liriodendron; species Liriodendron chinense. The sequence goes on from ML058513.1 coordinate 576,063, forward strand.
ATGAGAGATGACACGAATGATATGTATTTGCCTCTCAGAAGGAGAGATGATTGAATAATATGTATGTGCCTCTCCAAATGAGAGATGATTGAATTATCCATTGCCTCTCAGTTAGAGAGATGGTTATTGAACACGACATGCCATAAACTTCATACATTCATACATCGTTATCCTGGAGCATCGCTCTGGAAGACCGGTAGGTACTTAAGTACCCGGTTACCCAGGGACCATCCTGGAAGCCCACTAATATGTGGAAGTCCGCCCTACAAGGAAGGGGGAGCCGATTGATGGGATCCAATCGAAGCAAGTGGAAGACTGAGTAATGCCCACTTGATGCATCATATCATCTTACATAACATTATTGCATCCATAGTGTAAATTTAATTGTAAGGTTGTATTTGGATGTACTACTTATTTGAACGGGTGTGAACCATGATGGGTTTACTCACTGGACTTCTCCGCTGATGGAAGTAAATATATACAGATGGTACATATGATATACATGAGCAGGAACCTGAACAAGTGGAGGAACCACCAAGTATCTTAACGAAGGAAGAAGTGGCTGCTACGAATCAAGACATTTATATTAATTCTATAATTTTTTTTCTATTTTATTTTCGTTTGATGACACTATTAATAAGTCCAAAATGGATGGACCATTGTGTATGGATTGTATTTTTATTTAATTGTTGTCAAATGATAATTTGAACATAGTACACATAGGATCCCATGCCTCTATAACAGTTTGACTTTTGAATTAAGTGTTTTTGTGCACGAGTCATACCTCATAAACTGGGCCTGAGGGTGCAAACTCGGTGTCCAGATTTCGGGGTGTGACACCTTCTATGTGAATCACCCATCATGTGGCACACTTTGGATATGGGTCATCCATCATGAGAGACCTTGGATGTGGACTGTCCACTAGGTGGGGCCCACTTGATGTGAACTGTTCATTATGAGGGGCCACACTTTTATATAAGTCATCCATCATGTGAAGCCCACTCCGTCCATTATGTCGGCTCACCTTGATGTGGACCATTCATTGTGTGGGGCCTCACCTTTATTATGGGTCGTTCATCATGTGGGCACATCTTTCATATCAACCAACCATCATGTGGGCCCACCTTTAATGACCATCATCCATCATGTGGGTCCCACTTTTGACGTGGAATGCCTATAAAATGGGACCCACTTGATGTGCATGTTCCGTCATGTTGGGTAACACTTTGATGTGGACCATCTATCATGTGGGGCCCACCTTTGAGGTGAACCTTTCATTACGTGGGCCCACCTTGATATGGGTCCCCACTTCAATATGAATCGTTCATCATGAGAGGCCCATCTTTGATGTCCACAATTCATCATGTGGGTCCCAACTTTGTTGTGGACCATCTATCTTGTGGGGCCCACTTGATGTGGATGGCCTATCATGTGAGACCCACCTTTGATGTCCACCGTCTATCATGTAGGTCCCTGCCTTGGCCATGGACCGTCCATCATGTGGGGACCAACCTTCAATATGGGTCATTCATCATGTAGGCCCACCTTTAATGTCAACCTTCCATCATGTGGTCCCACATTCAATATCCACCATCCATCACATGGGTCCTACCTTTGTTGTGGACCATCTATCATGTGGGGCCCACTTGATGTGATAGTCCATCATGTGGGACCCACCTTTGATGTCCACCATCCATTATGTAGGTCCAACCTTTGCTATGGATCGTCCATCATGTGGGGCCCAACCTTTAATATGAATCATTCATCATGTGGGTCCACCTTTAATGTCAACCTTCCATCATGTGGTCCCATATTCAATGTCCGCCATCCATGATGTGGGTCCCACCTTTGATGTGGACCATCCATTAGGTAGGGCTTGTTTGATGTGAATCGTTCATTATAAAGGGCCACACTTTGAAGTAGGTCATCCATCGTGTGGGGCTCACCTTTGATGTGACTGTGCATTATGTAGACCCACATTTAATATGGGTCATACATCATGTGGGGCCCAGCTTTACTATGGGTTGTTAGTCATGTAAGCCTACCTTAAAGAAATTATTAAAAGAAGAGAAGATGGTAAGATGAGAATTACTTGAAAAGCTTAAGGACAAACTTCGTTAAAAAATTAGTCCATAATGCTTGCCCGCTTAAGCTAAATAACCTCAATTTCAACAAGCACCCTCTTACCAACTTATTAAATCAGAGCTTATTTACTGCTTTCTAAATAAATAAGCACCTAATCAAGCTTTTACCAAACAGCTAAGAAGCTTGTTTTTTTGAAATAAGCTAATAAGCTCTTATTTGTAGAGATGCCAGAACACCCCTGGTTATTATTATTATTTCATATCAACCAATTCTCTGGTAACACTATAGCTTAGAGTGCTTCTTTCATCCATTCACTTGGAAAACCCAACTGGCTGATATGAATCGTCTGTTATCTCGAAAACACATTTCAGGGACTACCATGAAAAGATATCCATCCTAGATGTGGCCTTATTTTTTCTAGCCATCCCTTTTCCAAGTGATGGATGGGATGGTTATGATTGCCTAACAAGATAATGTTTTTTAGAATCATAAGCAATCCATGATGGACCCTGACAAATAGATGGATCAATTTGTTGATTGAACCTATTTTTGTGTAAATAATTTTGACCGTCCATATTGAAGGTCATGGATAAAACGGTTAGTGCTTTCCAGCAGATTGAGATGTTTTCACGATAACCCATTAAATGAGGGTTGGATTTAATCAATGGTCTGGGATCTTTGTATTGGAGTTTACAAGTGTCCTAACGTAATTAGGAGCATTATAATCAATTGGTCACTGAGACCACTGGTGCATTTCTCTTATTTATTATTAAAGATTTGGTAATCTGGCTGCATACGTGGCTGGATAAGATGATACTTACAGACGGTACACGTTCTTTTTTTCTTTTTTCCTTTTTTTTTTTTTTTTAACTCATATTAACCGGTTAATTGTGCAAAAGAACTGTTGTTCAATTACAATATAAAAATCAGATTGTATGAATATATCTGACCGTTGATTGGGGACACTTGATTGATGTGACAAAAAACATTTGGATACTTTTCATTTAAAACGTAAAGTAATGGGCGTTTGGATCATAAGTTATTTTAGATGAGCTACTTATGCCATAACTTATCTTGGTTTCTATTTAGATGAGCTACTTATGCCATAACTTATCTTGGTTTCTACTTATTCAGCCAAATATGTTTTCACGATTAACATACTTATCAACCAAAAGGTAGAAAATATCTTTGGTTTCGAACATTATAAGTAATTATCCTTTAATTTTGTTTTTTCCCAACCACATCCACCATATGTCATATGGGGCGAACCTTTGATGTGGACTACTCATTGTATGGGCCCAACCTTTGATGTGTGTCATTCATCATTATGGCCGGTCCTTTAATGTGCACCATTCGTTATGCAGGGGCCACCTTTGATGTTGGTCATGCACCAAGTAGTGCCCACCATCAATGTTATTGTCCATCATGTGGGGCCTACCTTTGATGTAGACCATCCATCAATATGTAGGCTCCATCTTTGAAGTGGGCTGTCATCCATCATGCCAACCCAATTTGTATGTGGGGTTTTCATCATTATGGGCCGACCTTTGATGTGGACCATTTGTATCATGGGATCATCCATCATGTGGGGCCCAACTTTTATGTAAACCATCCACCATGTGTGCCCCACATTCAATGTGGACAGTCCACCACGTGGGGCCTCCTTTGATATGGACCCTGACACAACCTCTTTTGACATGCCCTGAATTAAAAAGTTAAGAAAATTTTACTTATTAAGGTAAGTAGCTTCTTTTTAATCCAAGGTACATTTAAACCAACACCCAGGTCCATAGCTCAAGTGGCAGACTGAGTGAAGATAGCCTCACACTGAGGTCATGGTATCGATTCCCGTAGTGGGGTGGCTAACATTGTGATGTGACTAAACCGGCACCCACAGCTTGGATGGTTTCAATTTGAATTACGGGTGCGTATGGTCCATCACACTCTGTGAGGCTAGCAAAGTTTTTCTGAGCCTTTACTGTCCATTCTTTCTATTTTATACATATTAGTCCACTGTATGAAGCGGCCTCATTTTGGGCCAGGTTATGTTGAAGGTCACACCAAGGGCTGCGGATTGCCTTATCACGCTGCCAGTAGCAAGGTGGCTACTGGATGGAGCTCCATGGGCCACACCATGATATGTGTTTTAGGGGTGCCTTCATCTATTTTTATAAATGATTTTACCACAAGAGCCCAAAAATGAAACATATCTAACTGTTAAGTGAACCACCTAATCACACTGACCAGGATGAAGGGAATACACAAATACCAGCCTCATCCAAAACTTTTGTGGCCCTCAAGAGGTTTTTAATAATAGGCATTCAATCATCACTATTTCTTGTGATGTGGTCCACGTAAGATTTAGATCTACCTCATTTTTTGGCCCATCACCTAAAATTACCTGGAAAATTGGATGGACAGTATGGATAAAACACACACATTATGGTGGGGCCCACTAAGCACCGTCCAATAGCTACTAGCTATTGACAGCATAGGTAGGCAATCGGCATACCATGCCAACCAGATGAATGGCTGAGATCTCTTGTGATTGAGTGTCCATGGGAAGTGAATGGCATCTGGCACTACATGGACTGAGCTGGGGCTCTGTGGCCACCATGATGTATGGGTTTTATCCAGCTCTTTATCTTTTTTTGGAGACCATTTTAGGAAATGAGCCCAAAAAATGAGACAGATCCAAAGCTCAAGTGGAGCTATGCAGTTGGTATTAACCATCCACCGGCTGCATAAGTTTTGAAAAAACTGACATTTGTGTTTTCTCTACATTCATATCTATGTGACCTTGTGAATAGGTCGGATGACAAATGTTTATCACTGTGAGCCCTAGGGAGGTTCCAACAGGGGGCAGCACATTCCATTTAAAGTCTTTGATCTGCCTCGTTTCTAGGCTCTGGAATGATCTGGAAAAATGGATGGACTACGTGAATATGGAGCATGCCTCTAGTGGCCCCACATAGCCCTACCTGGACCGAGTACGTCGGAAGTGGTTGCGTGGTGTACCACTCAGTGGTGTATTGAAGTCACTAAGTTCTTTGGGCCCACCATGATGCATGTATTATATCCATTAGGTCTATCCATTTTCCGAGATCATTTTAGGGTTAGGGCCCAAAAATGGGCCACATCCAAAGCTCAAGTGAACCACACCACAAATGGCATGTGGGACAATGACAACCATAGTTGGAACCTTTGTAAGGCCACCATTATGTTTATTTGCCATCCAACCTTTCTTGAGGTCACACTGACATGAATGAATGAAAAACATACATATCAGCTTGATCCAAAACTTATGTTGCCCCTAGAATGTTTCCAGTGGTAGGCCTTCGATCCCCCTTTCTTTGACGTGGTCCACTTGAGATTTGAATCTTCTTTATTTTTGGGTCATGCCATAAAATGATATCTCAAAATGGATGGATGGCATGGATATAACACGTACATTATGGTGGGCCCATGGAACTTGGTGACGTCAATACACTACCGACGTGGGTGGTGTGTGACACAGCAGGCAATCCATTTCCGAGTCCGTCCAGGCCGGGGCAGGACTTCCGCACCGATTCAGTCCTATTTGTGCATGGCTTGATGGACTCGGTGTGCCTACTGACACTACGCAATCTGCGTCCGACGTGATGAGGAAGTATCCTCACAATACAATAAATGAAGCTTCTCTTGCCAAACTGCAAGCCTTTATGAATTTTCTTCTTCTTCTTCTTCTTCTTCTTCTTCTTCTTCTTTTTTTTCTGGGGGGTCTTTTAACGTCACTTGGACGCCACCACTGAACGGTTAAGATCGTCCAATAATGTAATTGTGGCCAAAGGCCCATTCACTACTGGATTTATTGAATTAGCCGTTACGGTTGGCTACGTCTATGCCACATGTGTAGCAATGAAAAGAGCAAATATACCTCCCATGTCTCCAACGGCCCTCGTTCAGCCCATAGGTGTGTATAAGGCAGCTCATGCACCCACCACCACGTGGCAGTATGGGAGGTAAGTATGAGATCCAATCCATTCATCAGAGGAATCACGATATATACATGCTGTGACACAAGATTCAGGTTGGTCTTGTTCTGAGGGGCATAGCTTATGAAAAGAGATGTGCCGTTGGAAGAGTTTGGCCAGATTTTCTTTCCCAAGTACTGTTTCTAATCTTGATTTTTGGCCAGGACATCTAAGCTTTGTGACCCACCTGGACAACGGTTAGGATATTGTACCAACCTGCCACATTTAGTGGAGTGGAGATGGTATGCCTTGTACAACTTCATTGGAGCTTAGCAGCAGGACGCGGATTTCTTGCTGAAGGCTTTCGCAGGAAGTTCCTGCCTGGGAACCTAGGTGGGGCCCACTGTGAAGTTTGTGAGAAATCTACCTGCCCATCTATTTTGTAAGCTCATTTTAAGATATGCAAATAAAAAACGAGCTGGATCCAAGACCCGAGTGGGCCGAAAATGTGATGAGTGAACGTCCACAGTTGAAATATTTGTGGGGCCACAGAAGTTTTGAATCAGGATAATATTTGTGTTTGCAGTTCATCCCAGTTGTAGTGACGTTATGAACGATATGGATGGCATGTAAACATCACTATGGGCTTAGGGAGGTTTCAACGGTAGGAATTTCCCTATCCACCTTTTCCTGTAGTGGGGCCACTTGAGTTTTGGATTGGATTAGTTTTTCTTCGAATGTTCTAAAATGAGCTCACAAACGAATGGACGGAGTAGATTTCTCACAAGCATCACCTTTGGGCCCGCCTAAGTTCTCAGCACGCAACTTCCTGCTAAAGGCTCAGGGAATCCGCGTCCTTGGCAGCAGGCCTGCCGACGGGAGACTTGGGACACGGATTTCCTGCGAAAGTCTTTCCCTGGAAGATCCTGAGCTGGGAACCTATGTGAGGCCCACAGTAATATTTGTTAGAAATCCACCCCGTCCATCCGTTTTGTTAGATTATTTTATAATTCGAGGCAAAAAATGAGCCGGATCCGAGACTAAAGTGGCCGCACTAGAGGAAATGGTGGGTAGGGAAATTCCTACCGTTGAAACCTTCTTGGTCCACAATGATGTTTATATTCCATCCATTCGGTTCGTTCGTAATGTCATTCCCACTGCGATGAACTGAAAACATAGATATTAGCCCGAGTCAAAACATCCGTGGCGTCATGAATATTTCAATCGTAGACGTTCAATCTCACGTTTAAGCCCACTTGAGTCTTGGATTCAGCTCATTTTTAGTCTTACGTCATAAAATGATCCAACGGATGGACGGGATGGATTTCTCACAAACATCACTGTGGCCCACCTAAGTTCCCAGCAGCACAAGAACTTCTCGCCAAAGGCTTTCCCGAGAAATCCGCGTCCGGAGACTTGCTGATCAGCTGTCCCTTCTACCCCACCATTTGATGATCCAGACCGTCCATCTAGAGGTAGAAGTTTCCTCCCATGGATCGTTTAAATGGTGGAATGATCACATGCAAGTATGGTAATACTGTACCTTCAAGCTATCTGGGGCTCACTCGCGAAGTATTTTTTTTTTTTTTTTAATTTTTTTTAGTTAGTCATGCAACGCACCCACACTGTCTGTTAGTTGGGCAACGCACCCACTTAGCTAGTCATACAATGCACCCACCTGGGTTTAGTGTGTCTCCTTATCACTCGAAGTATATGTGTAATCCAAACCGTCAACTTGAGCGCCTCCTCATGAGCACGGTAAATCCCAAGAATCATACCTATTAAAAAGTTAAGTGGGACACACCAGAGGGAGACATGTACACTCATATCTAAAACCTAAATTCACTTTTTTTAGCCCACCGAAATTTTGGAATGGCTTGAGTTTCAATTCGTCCCTTCATCCTTGTGGGGCACACCGATTGACTAGGTTGGATGACACATACACAACACGGTGCACCCCACATTCCATCTGGAAATTTCTATTGTGAGCGCTCCCCTTTCTAATGTACACCATTGTTTCCTTTGGTGTAGCTCACCTGAGTGATTTCTCAGGTTCGATATTTAGATATAGGACTGGAATCCGTGATCCCATGCAATGTACGGTTTGGATGGAATTCAAACTTCATGATGATCCCCACGCGACTCGGACGTATAGTAAATAGCATACATCCAAACGCACGCCATTACGGGCATTCATTGCGTGGACTTACTCCCGCTGAAGTGTACGCATGCACGCATATTAGGCGTACGCATTAGTAATGAGGAATATTAATAACGCGGATTGAGTACTACCCTCGTCTGTTCCCAGCTCAGCACAGGCAGGGGTTGTGAGAGGCCACTGTGGTGTTTGAGTTTTATCCACACCGTTCATCCATTTTTTTTATTACATAGTTATAGATTATAAGCCCAAAAAGCTCAAATGGACCACACGGTGGAGATTAAATTTCTAGCGTTGAAAACTTATTAGGGGCATAGAAGTTTTGGATGAATCTGATGTTTATTTTTTCTCTTCATCCAGGTCAATCCAGGTCAATGTGACCTTTATGAACAGGTTGGATGGAAAATAAACATTACGGTGGGCCTTAGGAAAGTTTCAATGGTGGGCATCATTACTGTCGTGTGGTCAAGTTGAGGCTTTGATCTGCCTTATTTTTGGGCTCATGATTCAAAATGATATGGAAAAATGGATGGACGGTGTGGATAAATCGCATAAATTGGTTAGGCCCGTCAGAGCCCCTGCATCTGCCGAGCTAGGGATATACGAAAATTAGAACATCGAAGGTAGGTACAAATACAAATTATACAATACCCTTTCGATAGTATACTCGAGCCTTTGGTTTGAACAACTGGGACCATGGAACATTGATCCAGACCATTGATCTGACGGAGCCCAACCTTGATTATGGCTTCCCTAAAAATAGCCCATACTGGAAGACAACGCCGAGTTCAATACATGGCCTTTCTTACTCTGAATATATATATATATATATATATATATATATATATATATATATATAATATATATATATATATAGGGTTATTGTATTGATATTGGACGGTTAGAATGGTTCCATCCAACAGATTTTCGGGGAATCCTTGATCCATGATGGGGACTATCCAGTCAGCTTTCTTGATGATCGAGCAATGGGCTCATCTGGATGAACTAACGTTTCCAGTGCTGGGCCACACGTACATCGACGCTCTTAATGTGCCTGATGCTTTTATAAGTGTGGATGATCATATCATTGATCTAGGCCGTCCATCATGTTTGTCTAGCTTTTCACTGGTCGTGGAGGAAACCTCTCGCCGATCAGAGGAATTTAACCATCCAATCAACGGCCTACAACATGTACGCTTTGTATAAAAGAATGCCAAAACAATTGGACAGGATTATTTCAACCGTTGATAATTTTGCTCTTTTGATCTCAATATGGACGGTCATCATGTCAGCTTATAAAATCAAAGATCACTGAAAAGAATCCCATGAGGTCGACCACACAGTACCATTTCCCTACTTTATTTGGAAAAGGGTAAGGTCGAGCTGTGTGGGCCCCACCATGATGTATGACGGACATCAGCCCCATCAATCAGATGCACCATTCCATGGTGGACCACTTGGCTAAAAATAGGCTAATCCATGACTTAGGTGGGCCACCCATTGAAATTTTCATGATTGTTTATAGGGTCCGCTGAGATGTGGTTTAGTAATCCAGCCCATCCATTACGTGTGTCCCACTCGGATGAGGGGTCACACCAAGTTTCAGCCGTATCCAAACTTAGGTGAGCCCCAACAAGTGATTTTAAATGTTTCAGGCATGATTTTGCACTATTTCAGATGGTGTGGCCCACTTGAGTTCCAGATACTGCTGATTGATTAAATGTCTCATAAACTAGAGGGGACCCACCAAATGCATGGTGTGGATGTGAAATACACATCACGGTGGGGCCACACAGCTCGACCTCATGGGAAGCTTCCGCTGAGGTGGACCTCATACTACCATTTCCCTTTTATTTTAATGTAAAGGCCGTACGTAATTTTGATGATTCGGCCAAACAGCTGTACACTCATTCGGCGGGCCCAACTACTTCAAGCAAGCTCCGCTCCACAGACGGTTCCTCACTTATGTTGGAAGCTCACTCCTTGATCTGTACAGACGATTTTTGGCTCCACTAGTGCTCCTCATCCAAGCAAGGCAATTACGGCTAAAAAATAAGAGAAACTGAGTAATTTAGGCCCTTGATCTCAATCACTTGAGCTTGCTAGCCCCACCATGCAGAAATGTACATACTACACACATGCCAAGACATCTTGGTGGTCCATATGCAGGCCCCACTCTGCCCACGACCTGGCCCAGCCCACTCACCAATCATGTCATTTTCGTACTATAGTTTAAAAACTAGCTAATGGTCCATACATTTTTTTAATACTTTTTTTTTTAGTCATGCAAGGCACCTACACGGTTAGGTACACTATGTACCCACCGGAGGGGTCAGTGTATCTCCTTAGCATTTTGAATCTAGACCTGTTGTAGAAACGCCTGGGTGTATTCCAGCTGGGCTAATGGTCCATACCTCATACAAAGGGCCCGTTTGGATTGTAAGTTACTTAAGATAAGCTACTAATCAGATAAGTTACTTATCTTGGTTTTTACTTATTAAGCTGATAAGTATGTCTGGTAAACAACATACTTATCAGCCAATAAGTAAATACATATGTTTGGTAATAGCACATTGATAAGTAACCTATGGAAAGAAAATTTCATATCCAGGCAGTTTTCCTAACAGAATGAGCTTTTCTAATCCCACTTGCGTGCAATAAAGCTCATGTACATGCCATGCATGTGCTAGCATAGCAAGATTGGTCCGAGATACATTCCATCCATCAGAACAGGATCACTATATGGATGCCCTGCCACGAGAATCGGGTTGATCCACTAGTCAGGTGGGCCACAGTTTGCAAAACAAATGTATGGCTCTGGAAGACTTGGCTGAAGTTTTCTAACCCATTCGCTTGTTTCCAATAGTCGGTCCACATGGTGAGTGGACTAGAACTATTTTTTGGGAAATATGTAGAAGACCAGATTAGGCCTAATTGGTGGATTGGAGCTTGCACCAATTAATTAATGCCGGGCCCATCTTTGATTTGGGCCATCCACTGTGTGAGCCTCATCTTTGATGGGACAGCTCATCATGTGGAGCCTCCTTTGATATGCATGGTATGAGAGAGCAGTAATTGAGTGAACCATGAGAGAGATCTTTGATATGTACGCATGACCTGAGAGAGATTAATTAGTAGAAGAGCCAAATTGAAAGGTGGTTAATTAACAATGGAGGGTGACCAACAGTGTGGGTGTGTACTAACAAAAGAAAAGAAAAAAAAGAAAAAAATGTGACATGAGAGAGATAAGTTGAAAAGTCAAAAGTCAAAGGCTGAAAAAAATAATAATTAAGATAAGCAATTTTTAATAGATAAGTTACTCTTCAAGTATACTTACCAAACGAAACTTAAGTGCCAAAAGTAACTTAACGGCTTAAGTTCAGTCGAAAAGTAACTTATTTGGTAGTATCCAAACGGGCCCTAAATGTACATACGTTCTCCACCACGTCTGCAGTGGGCCTAACTTATTCACGGCACAGCCTTGGCACACACGCATGCATATTTTGAGCGGACCGCAAATAATAACGTGCGAGTAGGTTAATAATAAAGAGAAATGATCGTGTGCTCTCAAGCAGTACATATTACAGTGCCCCTAGTTTCATGAGGAGACTTGGATGGTTCAATCAATCAATCTGTCCCATTCATTATGTCAGGAACACAATTCTTAGGATACCATATAAAATTCATACTGATCGGATGATCCAAACCTTCCTTTAGCAGGCGTTGTTTTGTATAACCATCTATTCTCCAAGCCTTGGATGGGATGGTTAGGATTGGTGGATGAAGGCGATTCTTGAGACTCATAAGCTATCTATGGTAGGATCCAACAAATAAATGAACCAAGTTGTAGATTCTACAACAGATCCATGGACCAAGTTGGAGCTAATGGACAGTCCAGATCCATCGAAGAGACTTTAAAACTGTCTCAACACGATTAGGCCCACTGTAACGCATATTGCTTCGAGAACAGTGGACCATCTCACATCAATAAATACCAAAAAGGCTGATTTTGCAGGTCATTACCTATGCTTCCCTTGGATGGAGTCCAGATCCGCTGTTGGCTTCCAAGCAGGAAACCTGCTTCCCTCCTTGGAGTCTTTTCATTGGACCATGTCACACTGCATGATGTCAGAGTGACTAAGTTGCAATGAGGATGTGACATGGTTGCAGACCTATGTGATAATGTGGATCAATGAAAAAGCTCTAGCCAAAGTTTTTATGCCGGGAGCTAACAGAAGATCCACACAGGGATGAGTCTCAATTGTCTGCTAGGCCTGAGTAGGATTTTTCTGATTGCCAATGACCTGATTTGGCCAGCTCAGTACTGACAATGTCAGCACTGCTGCATTAAACGCAGCCAGTATACATGCAGCTAATGCTGGTGTCTACTGAGCTAGACCAATCAGGCATGGGCGATCAGAAAAGCCTTGTTGAGTCCGAGCATACTATCAGGCATGTGATGAGGCATGTGATGATTTCTTAGGGATAGGCTAACAGTGAACCCACACCCATGCAACTTAAGTGCACATGCAAAATCTAATAAACACATGTCAATATAGAGAAGTTGCATTCGATCCAAGTCATCCAAAACAGGTAGACCCCATCATATACGTGCAGTAGAATGGATTTATTCATCCTTATAAAGTAGTAGTTTTTTTTGTTAGTCATACCAGGCACCCACCCTATAGCTGCACAACGCACCCACACAGTCAATCACACGATGAACACATGATATATATAATTGTATAAATACATTATCTTAGTTCATTGGTGGGTGGACCGCCACTGAGATTAATTTATCTTCTAATTAGATACGTTCCATGTTAAACTTCACTTGACAATTATACTGTGTATACCCATAGATTTAATTTATGAAATGACCAGGAGAAGATCTCACCAGAGATTTTGGTCATTTATTGATTATGAAAGCCTTGTCGGCACTGAATACCTGCGTGCGTGTTACTCTCCTAAGCTAATGTTGTGAAAAGGTGACACTACTTTGTGGTGCATTAATTTAAAAATCATGGTGGGCTGCCATCGATATTAATTTATCTTTTAATTGGATATATAAGTACGATATTGAACCTTCACCTGGCATATGTACTGTGTATACCCATGGCTTTAATTTATGAAATGAATACGATAATATCTCACCGAAATTTTTGGTCTTTCTTAGATTATGAAAGCCTAGCGACAATGGGGATGGGCCGCCAAATCATAATGATCTTGATTGCCTAATGCCGGCTGTTCCAATAGTAGTTGAAGCTTTCATGACATGCTTTTAAATCAACAAGCTCCAATTCCTAGTTGGCACTGAATGCTTATGTGCTTGTTACTCTTTTGAAATAATGTTGTGAAAAGGTGACACTATTTTGGGGTGCATTTTAAAAATTGTGTGATAAAATTATGCTTGATTTTAAATTAGGTAGACCGATTATACTTATCTAACTCATTAAGGTTGGTTGTATGAATGGCACAATCGGGTGGGTGAGATCGAGCACTGTCGCTCTCATGGAGGATAACAATTTCGAATTTTGAAACTATCAGGACTTCTCGACCGATCTTCGTTGAATCCACGATGGGGATATCTTGAATCCAGGAGACCTTTTCTTTGAATCCACGAAAATCAACTCAAATCCATGAGCAACAGGGTGATAAACTTAGAGTTTTATTAAAAGTATTCAATAATAATACTTAAAAACAAAATCAAAGCAACATTAAATAGTCTTAAAACCCTAATCTACGCAGCATATGTGTCCTAATTGCAATGAGAAAGAAAATCAAACCAAAACGGAAATAAAAAGTTCGAAATAAGCAAGTTCATGCGCGTATTCTGGGCTAGTGCCAACCGGTCGAGCGACCGGTCGTGATCGACCCAAAACAGTCCAGAGAGTTGGGCCTGTTTCGAGTGATAATTCGATCGGTTGGGCGACCAGTCCTGGATGGAGGACGACTGATCGTTAGGCACTTTCGGTCCTTGAATTTGCTAAATTTTAGCCATTCTTTGGGGCCTTTTTTAGGTTCTTCTGAACTCACTCTTGGGTCATTTTCTTGGTTCTACTCCTTTATCGATCAAGAGGACATCTCGCTACATCAATAAATCATATTACACCATTTCAATTTATGGACTGTATCTTCAATTTATGGATTGTATCTTCAAAATTTAAAGATTATATTGTCAGGGCTTACGGCTATTGAATACTATATAATGAACATGGCACTTGTTACTTTATTCCACCTAATAGAGTTAAAACGTAAATGCAGTTGCAATTCATGAGTGACGTCGTTCAAGTTGATTTTAAAGAATATTTGTAAATGCAGGTAAATGAGTAATAATTATCGTTTACAGATGTTTAGCAGAAATAAATATTTCCTCCTTGAATTCAAGCTATATGAAAAGGATAGACTTAAATTCGTGGGCTCCACTATAAGGTATGTGACATATCCATGCCGTCCATCCATTTTATTGGAAACATTTTAGAGCATGAGCCATCCATTTTACCATTTCTTCCTTGTGCCCGAGATGTAAGTTGCTTCTCTCTTTTTTTCTTTTTTCTTAGGAATTTCTTTCTTGTCTATTATTTCATTTTCGAGCATTGCCCTATATAAGTTATAAGAGAGATTTTTGCTTACTTCCCCCCCCCCCCCCCCCCCCCAAAAAAAAAAAAGAAAAAAAAAGAGCTAAATCTGAATCTCAAGTAACCCACACCATACGAAACCATGGTCGTAGATGGTTTTTAAAGTAAGTGTTCAACTCACTGTTTCGTATAATGTGATCCACTTGAGCTTTGGATCTGCATCAATTTTGAGTTCATGCTGTAAAATTAGTCCGTAAAATGGATGGACGGTGTGGATAAGCCACATATGTAACAGTGGACCCCATACAAAATTTGCACAATCCTCAATTTTAATGTCCAAAAAGCAAGCCATCATTGTAGCATAAAAAAAGGTGTCAAAATTACGTAGGTGAGCAATCATCACTCATTTAGCAATGCAGGAGGGAAATGGAAAACAAACACCCCCGCTATTGAATTGAAATTCTTTTAAATAAAATGAGACCAATGTGTGGTTGATTTTGTTTTGTTGGATCGGATGGTCCCCACCAATTTTCACCATGTGGGCATATGTGGTGCCAACCATGCGTACTAGTGTCACTAATGGTGTGTGCAGAAAATAAATAAATTAATAAGCGTACTATTAAGGGTGTGTCACTAATGGTGTGTGCAGAAAATAAATAAATAAATAATAAAAAGCGGCGTAAACATTTTTCATTCAGGAGCCGCTTAGGTGTTTCCCCATTTAGGGCCCACCTTAATATTATTTTTTTTGTATATCCACCCCGTCCATCTGTTTTTACAGCTCATTTCAGTATGTGATTCCGAAACCTAAGAAGATCCAAATCTCAGGTGGACCACACCATTGGAAATAGTGATGAATGACTATTAAAAGTTTTTTTACGGCCATAAAAGTTTTGGATGAAGCTTATCTTTATAATTTCCCTTCATCCATCTCTGGTTGATCTTATCAACGGATTGGATGGAAAACAAACATTTCGGTGGCCATTACCGTGGGTCCAAGGAAGATTTTAACGGTGGGTGTTCAATAACCACTGTTTCCTACAGTGTGATCCATCTGAGATTTGTATTGCTTATTTTTTGGATCACTTCCTAAATGAGCTGGAAAAATGGATGAAGGAGCGGATACACAACACATCATTAAGGTGGGCACCACTGTACGGCTAACACCCACTAAGGTGCTACCCAGGTAAGACCTAATCCGCTCCCCATTCCCTGTTTCAAATTGGAATTTGTACTTGGGACTTTTATTACCATATTGGCTGTTCATTAGGTTTAGTACACTCTTAATCCATTATTGTGAAAAAAACTCACATCAATCTGTTGGCCCCACTGCTTGATTATGGCGTTACAGGCTTTAGTCAGTTACGACTTATGCAAGTCCCCCTGATTGAAAAAGAAAGTATATTCATCTGTGACTTCTTTTGGACCACAAGCAATATCTCAAATATGGCTAAAGCCTAAAGATCCTCTCAGTCCATACACACCGTAGTTTTTCCTATGTTGGGTATCTATGGCAGGACATTCTAAATGGATGGTTTGGATCATCACGTAATGTAGTAGGGGTGAGTAACATTGCTAGCCTCCTAGGATTAGTTATAAAAACAAGAAACGCTATGAGCTTGCCTAAAAATGGGTTCATCTTATTTTAGTTAATAATAGCTTATGCAACACTTTTTGAGAACTCATCTCACCTATATGACCACAATCTGAACCGTCCACATGATGCAGCTCCCTAAGAAACCTCTAGAGCCCAACTTTTATCCTGATTTAGAGCTTTAGAGGGATCAGATGTTGGCTCATGTCACCAAGATGAGTTTTCAAAAAGTACTTATGACTTCTCTCGTGGGAACTGGTGCACAGGTGAGGATTAGGTCAAGATTATTGATCAATATTATTTTAAAGATTTGCTAAGCTCAGAAGTGAGTAAAGTCCGTTAATACAAAATGCCATCACATGTGCCAACGTGGTAGAGAGGTCTAGTATCTAAACCTTCCAATCAAAGGTTAAAACCATGTAGAAACTCTCTCCAGGAATCAAGATGATCAACTAATCAAGTGAGCTACAATCACCTCAATAAATGTATGATTGTGACAACAAATTTTTTTTGTCCTAAGCCATTCATGTTCCTCCTTATGGATGACTTGGATATTTTGCCGGTTTACCATCGTAGCATATCCTGGTGGCATGTGTATTAATGGACTTGTACTTTTGTGTCATGAGCTTTAAAAAGCTTTGTTTTCATTAATCCTTGGTAGAAAGAGATAATTAACTAAAATAAGATGAATTCATTTTTAGGTGTCTCCTAAACATGTCCTAAGATACTCATGGAAGAAAAGATTGATGATATGATTTGCTCTGCATGCAAGTAGTATGTTTGCATGAATATTTGATCATTCATGAGATAGGACCTGTTGTATTAGACTAAATTGTAGAATTAACAAATCTATTTATACATTAATAATAGAGATCAAATAAAAAAAAACTATAAAGCAAATATTTATACCTGATTAGGGAGTTATTCATGTGTGTGAGCAAGAAACTTCTTGGATCTTCCATACATTAGTATACGCTTTAAAAAGCCATTTCAATTGGATGAAGGTTTCATATGTGTTAGTGAGGAGACCAAAACCACAAGTGATGGGATGAGGACCTATAGAATTTGAACCTATCACAACTTCTACCTCCCTTGGGAGTCTCCACATAGTTAATAATCCATGTGTATCCAGATAGTATAGATAGTAAGCATAGGATACACGTTCAATCAAGTAAACTTTTCTAAATGGATACACGTTAGATTTCACCATTGGATATGGTTATACTTCTTATATTCGGTCTATTAAGACTACCAATATTAGATCATGGTAATTTTTCTAACATTTAGTTTTATTAAAAGTCAGGCAAATTACGGTCACAAATACTAGTAACTTTAATGACATAGATAATGGACATTGAAGTGTTATATGAATATTATATCTTTAATAAAGGTCCAACAAGTTGTGGTCATACTCTTACCTCAAAAGTAGTTTGATTACCTTACAAGAAGTATTGTCACATCTAATGAGTGCACCAGCTTAATTTGGGCCTAGCAAATCACATCACACCCCACTTGATAACTTCTGTCATGCATGTGCCATGTGGGCCAAGGTGTCATTTATTGTTTGAAACTTGTATGTATGCCCCTTTACGTGCCAGTATCTACATGAGCTATACAGTTGTATTGGCCCAAAGCGATCTGATAAAGGGCGACACTATTCGATATGAGTTGTGTCGGTGGTGAATGATGCCATATTCGATGGACGCGGATTGCGTCCTGCCTCCGCCCGAACGCATTATCATCCGGGCAAATCTGTGGAGGGGCCCACCATTATGTATCTGTTTATCCGCTTCGTCCATCCATTTTATGAGATAATGTTAGAACATGGGCCCAAAAATGATTCAGATCCAACTCTCAAGTGGGTCACACCAAATAGCGAGCGGACCCTGGTGACGTGATCAGGCCCCATCACTATTTGGTGTGGCCTACTTGAGCATTGAATCTTCCTCCTCCTTAGATTCATGGCTTAAAATGATCTTATAAAATGGATGAACGGAGTGGATACATCACAGTGGGGCCCTCCACAGGTCTGCTGGATAGTAATGGATCCGGGCGGGGGCAGGACACAATCCGCGTCTGATTTCAACACTCGCATGTGGGAGTGCTTGTGGCTTTTGGTTTGGGTCCTAATCTTGTCACCTCTCACTTTTTCTTTCCAAGTACTTAGCATTTGAGTGTAATAATGCCAGTGTTGTGGTATGATGGCTTTCTTAAGCTACGCTGCACTTTCACATCAGGTAGTTGAAGTTAATTTGCCCGTGAGTTCTTTTGGGTTTGATATATGTTGTTGTGTGCAGCATGTATACCTTGATTGTGCTCCATCAAAATGTGTTATGAGTGGAAGTCTGCAAGAAAAGTATACATAATCGTGTAGGGCCCACTGTCATCATGCCTGGCTTGAAAGTTATGGAAGCATGCTCATCAAGTAGGCTACTCGGGTACATGCAATATGGACCATCAGTTTTTTTTTTTTTTTTTAATTTTTTATTTAATTGTTTGAAACTGTAAGGGGTAGTTTGCAAGCATGGATTCAGTATAAATTGAAATTCAAATCATAATTACAAAATCCACGTGAATGGAAAATTCCAGTTGTGTTTGGTACTAAGGTTCTGACATGTGGAGTGATTTCCTTCAAAAGCCTTTGGCAGAAGTTCATGCACTTGGATTGATGTTTGTGAGAAATTCACCGTCCGTCCGTTTTGCAGCTCATTTTAGGACATGGACAAAAAATGAGGCGTATGTAAGACTCAAGTGGGCCACATTACTGGAAACAACAGGGATTCAATGACCGCCGTTGAAACATTTGTATGGACACAAAAGTTTTGTATCAAGATAAGTTTTTCGTGTTTTCACTTCATCAGACCTTATAAACGATTTGGATGGCATATAAACATCAAGATGGAGCCTAAGAAGGTTTCAACGGTAGCCATTTGTTTCCCCAATTTTCCCCTCTTGTGTGGCTTTTTTTTTTTATGGGTTAGTTCACACACCCCATTGTTAGTACAACCACCCACCCATGCTAGTCACATCACAATGTTAGCCACCCCTACTATGGGAATTGATACCATGACCTCAGTGTTATCTTTGGCTAACTTGAATCTTAGATTTGCCTCATTTTTTGTCCCATGTCCTACAGTGAGCTCACAAAATGAATGGACAAGATGGATTTCTCACAAACATCACGGTGAGCCTAGCATCATAACATAGGAACTTCCTAGGAGAGGCTTTTCCCATGAAATCCAAGTCCGAAAACACCTAGCATGCCTGCATGGGAGTGATTCTAAGAATCCTTACATGTCTCCCCATGTTGTTTATGTGATATCCACTCCAATCACCATGTGCCTCATTCCATTTTAGTTGTACATCCCAAAATTTAGTTTGGTTCGTGATTTATGTGGGCCATAAGAAGGGAATCATTTGGGAGAGGGATGCCTACCCTTGATTTTTTTCAGATTCCACCACAATGTTTATATGAAATCCACTCCAATTAGTACATATGCTAAATTAAAACTTAGGTCTTAGGGCAAAAAAATCAGGCTTATCCATGATTTAGGTGGGTTACACGAAAGGAAATAATTTGGAGGGTGAGCCTTGACTTATATATTGTTTCCCTTCTAATGACTCACTTGAATCATAGATCGAGTTGATTTTTAGGTCCTATGACTAAAATGGTAATCAGGATGGATTTCACTTAAAAATCAAGGCGTGGCTCACTAATTCTTGAAGTCAATATGGAACCACATTCAAGAGAAGCCACTAACGGGGACACATGCATAAATGTACAAATTCTTATGTCTAGCCCTTCATGATATTTAAGTGAAATCCACCAAGATCATAGGTGCATCACTCGATTTTTGTGCATGGGCCACAAGTCAGCCTACTCCATGATTCAAGCAGGCCATGCAAAGGGGAAACAGTGTACTGGACTGGCAACACTCACTTTCTAAATTGTTTCCCTTCATGTTGCCCACTTGAATCATGAATGGGTCTCTTCTTCATCTCGAGGCCTAAATTTTAACTTGGCATTTAATGGTCGGAGTAGGTTTCATATAATCATCACGGTAGGTCTTGAAAAAAAAATCAAGGGTGCACATCCCTCTCCCAACCATTTCCCTTCGTATGGTCCACCCAAATCATGGACATGGCTGATTTTTGGACCCTATGGTTAAAATAAGGAGACACACCTGGTGATGGGTTTAAATTTCATTTAAACATCATGGTAGAGCCTACTAATGTTTTAAATCAATTTTTAATGATTTTTATACCTTATGTCACCCATATAATTCATATACTGAGTTTAAAACTGATGAATAGTACCTGTTGAAGTCCCTTGATATACATTGATACGCCATCCTCTAACAGTTCAAGCTTTTAGAGCAACTGGTGATTTAACATACCCACGCACGTGCGGGGTGGAACTCCGCACGGGAACATATTGGTCAAGGGTGAAGGGATACTCATAGCTCACACCTAGGTAGAGAGATAATCACAACTCACACCATAAACGGCCCCCCGTGGGAGAATATATTACCAATGGCATATTTGCTACTTTCGGGATTTGAACACAGGACATTTCGCTCTGATACCATGTCAAACAACTGCTTTCTCTAAAAGCTCGAGCTTTTAGAGCAACTAGTGATTTGACAATACCTTCATACATCTTACCAAATGCAATTATTTTTTTGTTATTACCACTGATTACCACCAAATTCATGCTGTCAAATAACTCCTAAGGTAAGAAAATACAAAATACACATTGACCATCTACATAATAGATGGCCTAAATCAACGTAAAAGGCTGCCACTCATCTCACTCATGGTCTTCCTCTAGTTGTTTTTAGAGCTGGATTTATTTAATTAGGAAGAATGAGAAAAAATATTAATACTTTGGCCGAGTGTGATGGATAATATGCAGGTACTTATAATTTAAAATAAGGAGTTTGGATCATTTGCTTAGCTTGAACAGGATTTTCATGTTTGCCGTCCACCTGACATGTTCTGATGTAGACCATTCAGGCATTGGGGCATCGGCAAACAGGAAAATCCTATTGAAGCTTAGTAGATGATCGAGATTCTAAAATAAATTGTACCTATGGCGTGCAATTTAAATTAAACATTTAAATACTGGCTTAATTGTATCATGAATAAAAAAAATTATGTTTATTTAATTATTTGACTCTTGGACCACTGAACATTTGTTGGACTTTTAGAAAATGTAACCAATATTGGCGATTTGACTCCACGAGATTCAGCTGCATTAATCGAGTTAATGCATGTCTCGTGCATAATTTCAATGTGTTTGCTTGTCAGGTAGTATTCTTGTCAGGTAGTATTTGTGGCCACGTATTATCATGGACCCCACATGGCATGAATGTAGATAATTTGAACCGTACACATTCATTTCTACCTTCATGAGCTGACTGAGGATGGGGTCAGTGATAAAGTGAAAATTACAATTAACCCCACCCAAATGCGGATTTTGAGTGCCACCGTGATGTATGGGTTTCATCCCCACCGTCCATCCATTTTGCCATTTCATTTTAAGGAACAAGATAAAAAAAAAAATGAACCCTTTCTATGGCCCACCCTGATGGTATTGTCCACTTGAGCGTTGGATGAAGGGAAATCACAAATATTAGCTTGATCCAAAACTTTTATGACCCCAAGAAGTTTTTAACAGATCCCCGTCCACTTCAGCGTTGGAACTGCCTCTTTTTTTGGTTTGTATTCTAAAATGATATGGGAAAATGGATGGACAGTCTGGATGAAATCATACATCATGGTGTCCCCTCCAAGTCCTTGTCTGTTCTTAACTAGGGCAGTACCCAATCCGCGCCCCCCAATTACTGGACGCGGATTGCGTCCCTTGGTCGGACCTTTAAGCGTCTGATCAAAACTGTTTCGTCACCCACTGTGATGTATCGGTTTATCTAAGCCGTCCATCCCTCTTATAAGATCATGTTAAGGTATGAGCCCAACAATGTGTAAGATCCAACGCTGTAGTCCACCACACCAAATAGTAAGCTTGGTTGCATTAAATGCTTATTAAATGCACGTAGCATAAATTCAAGTTGCATTAACTGCCAGAGTTATCTCTGGTGTGGACCATAACACCGTTGGATCTGCCTCCGGTTTGAGCTCGTCCCTTAACATGATCTCAGAAAATGAGTGGACAGCCTAGATAAACTGATACATCACGGTGGGCCCTCCTATAGATCTGGTTGGACGCTTAAAGGTCCGACCTCTGGTCGGACGCAATCCCCGTCCCCAATTACCTGGGTTGAGGCTTTAATGGTCATGGCAGGCCATGTGCCTGTAATAAAGAAAACCGTCCAGCAATAGCATCCTCGGGCTTGGGGTCAACAGTTCTAACTGCACGGATTAAGAGACATGTTTATGGAATGTGGACTACTTTTTATTATTTTTTTGACCGTCTGATAGAAAATCAATAGGATAGTATATCATTTAAGTCTTATTTTTGGTTAATTGAGGCATCTGAAGGTCCCACAATTTGGACGGTCTGATTTGTGTCAAATGCATATATATATATATATATATATATATATATATATATATATATATATATATATATATATATTGTGAATGTGCATAAAGTATTACACTCCGCCAAAGTATCAAAGCCGTTCGCATCTAGAAGAACCTGGCGGATTCGTACGCTAGTTTTGCACAACTTGAAAAATGATAGTGACTCTGACTCATCTTCCTCACATGTGCCACTGAAGTGGAGCCGTCCGGACTATCCAACTTGTGGGTCCCACTGGCGATGCAACATTTATCTAAATCACACTGGCCAAGTAATCTAAAACATCGAATTAATGGCTTCCAACGGGTGCATGCAGTACAATAGTTGAGTGGTCCAACTTTGAAGGAAAAATCACAAAGTTAATATTATCTTCTCGGTATAACTTTTAGGTTAAGCTCCATCTACTATTGAATCAGTGGTTTGGATGGTCTTGTAGCAGTAGTTTCTTCTCACAGTTAGACCTGGCAAAATTCAACCCAACCTACTGGCTTGACCTGACTCGACTCAGTTTTTTCTAATTTAGGGTTGAAAATTTTGACCCAAATTCAATTTTTGGGTTGACCCTACCTAACCCGAATTTTTATGAGTCAAGTTAGGGTTAAAGGTGACCCGACCCGACCCGAATCATATAGGGGTTAAGTAGACTATTATATATTGATTTTCTTATTATTTAAATAATACATAGTTTTGTTCTTACACACTCTGCTAGAAATTGTCTACATATCTATCAATTTAATAAATATATGCACACCAATGATCACATTTTATAACATGTAGAACTAAAATATCATGACATTTTTTTTTACATTTCTGGTGTCATTTATTGGAGAACCGAAATGGTAGCTAATGATCCTTAAAAGAAATTAATAAAATTATCTTAATGGTTATATTGATTTGATTGTTGATAGGAATTTATTGGATGTTAAAATGAAATGATCAAATGGTTCCATTTCAATAATTGTGTCTATAATTTAACTATTTAAAAAATTAAATATCAAAGGATCTTGTTGATTTGATCCAATGGTCAAAAAATAAAAATAGAATTGTTGGACATTAATCTATAGTATATATATATATATATATATATATATATATAGGCACTTACATACATATTAAGCACTTACATTAACCTATATATATATAGGCACTTACATACATATTAAACATAATGCTAGTGTTATATGCATCTAGTTTAATCTACAAATTAGTTAGCTGATCATTAAAATGCGGGTAAACCCAACTCGACTCGGTTTAATTTGGGTTGGTTGAGGGTTGGGAAAATCCAACCAGAATTCAATTTGGGTCGGGTTAGGGTTGAGGTGGAAACGACCTGACCTAAACTTGACCCGACTCAAACTCGACCCGACCCATTGCCACCTCTACCTGCACCACAGTTCTTGGCGTATGAAATTTATGTGGGCTCCACAATGATGTATTTGTTAGATCCACATTGTCAATCCATTTTTTTCAGGTCATTATAGGATATGAACCCAGAGACAATGCAAATGCAAAGTTAAAGTGGACCACACCACTGAAGACAGTAGAAATTGATGCGACCATTGAAAGCTTCTTGGGGCCACAGAATGCTATGATCAAGCAGATATTTTTATTTTAACTTCTTCCAGGTATGTGTGAACTTATGAATAGGTTAGATGGAAAATAAGCCCCACAGTTGGCCCTAGGAAAGTTTTAATCATAGTTTGTTCAATCCCCACTGCTTTATGTGGTGTGATCTACTTGATGTTTGGTTTTACCTAGTTTTCGAGATCATGCTCTATATTTATCTAAAAAAATTGATGGACAGTAAAAATTTAACAAAATGAGACTCAAAAAAAGTTTCACACATTAAAAGTTGGTTGTGTAGTTCGCAATGTATGTGGGAGAGAAAATTCTGGCGTATCTTAGTAGATGGTGTCATTGAAAAATTACATGGACTAATGAGAAGCATGGAACTTTTTGTGCCTTCAACAAAAATGACCCGCACTCAAAAATGATAATACTCTGGCTGAGTGTGATGGAGAATATGCAGGTGCTTATAACTTAAGAGAAATTGCACCTATGGCGTGCAATTTAAATTAAACATTCAAATATTGGTTTTGGCTTAGTTGTATCATGAATTAAAAAAACTATGTTTGTTTAATTATTTGATTCTTGGACCACTGAACATTTGTTGGACTTTTAGAAAATGTAACCAATATTGGAGCTTTGACTCCACGGGATTCAGCTGCCTTAACGAGTTAATGCATGTCACGTGCATAATTTCAAAGTGTTTTCTTGTCAGGTAGTATTTGTGGCTACGTATTATATAAGTACAGAGGCATACGCTATCATGGAGCCCACATGGCTTCAATAGAGATTCTTTTTTTTTCTCTTTTTTGGGTTAGTTCGCACACCCCATTGTTAGTACAGTAGTACACCTAATCACCCTTGTTAGTACACCTAATCACCCTTGTCAGTCGCATCACAATGTTAGCCACCCCATTATGGGAATGGATACCATGACCTCAGTGTTGAAACGTGGCTATCTTCACTCCGGCAGACTCTGCCACTTGAGCTATGGACTTGGGTGTTGCCTCATTTTTTTTTTTTTGACTTATATTCTAAAATGATACGAGAAAATGGATGTACGGTCTGGATGAAAACATACAGTGGCCCCTCAGAGTCCTTATTTGTTCCTAACTAGGGCTAGTACCCAATCCGCGTCCCCCAATTACTTGAGTTGAGGCTTTAATGGTCATGGCAGGCCATGTGCCTGTAATAAAGAAAACCGTCCAGCATCCTTGGGCTTGGGGCTAACAGTTCCAACTGCAAAGATTAACAGACATGGTTATGAAATGTGGACTTTTTTTTTATTTTTTTGGACCGTCTTTTAGAAAATCAATAGGATAGTACATCATTTAAGTCCTATTTTCGGTTAATTGACGCATCTGATGCAGGTCCCACAATTTGGACGGTCTGATTTGTGTCAAATGCATTTTTTTTTTTTTTGTGAATATGCCTTAAGTATTACACACCGCCAGAGTATCAAAGCATTTCGCATCTAGAAGAACCCGGCAGACTCGTATGCTAGTTTCGCACAGCTTGAAAAATGATAGTGACTCATCTTCCTCACATGTGCCACTGAAGTAGAGCCGTCCGGACTATCTTAACTTGTGGGTCCCACTGGGGATGCAACATTTATCTAAATCACACTGGCCAGGTAATCCAAAACATCCAATGAATGTCTTCCAACGGGTGGTCCAAATTCGAATGAAAAATCACAAAGTTAATATTATCTTCTAGGTGTAACTTTTAGTTTAAGCTCCATCCACTATTGAATCAGTGCTTTGGATGGTCTTGTAGCAGTAGTTTCTTCATCAGTCATAGGAAAGAGTCTACAGGACCTCTCGCAATAGATTTCTGATCTGAAAAGCAGAGCTATTAATGAGGCTGATACGAAGAAGGCAGATAGATTCATGGCCAACCGTATATTGAAGGAGACCTCGTATGGATGAAGGTCTCTTGGAGTATGCCGCATGGAAGAAGGGAGGAGATGAAGGTATTCCCTTGCAGAAGTAGAAACAAGGAGTATACCTCTTTCTTACCAAACTTCG
The DNA here is from genome assembly GCA_003013855.2 of Liriodendron chinense. Lineage (NCBI taxonomy): Eukaryota > Viridiplantae > Streptophyta > Magnoliopsida > Magnoliales > Magnoliaceae > Liriodendron > Liriodendron chinense. The sequence goes on from ML058513.1 coordinate 602,568, forward strand.
AACGGTCGATTCTTCCACAGTGCAACGTCAGATTGAACTTCTCGAGATGGATTATGCATTCGACAGCCTTACACATGCCAGAGATTTTTCAATTGGGCGACGTACTCGACCACCACGTGTATACTGCATGCGAAACTTCAATTCAAACAAGTAATGATAACTCTAAAATAGTGCAAAACAATCAGGCCGTCCATCCAAACAGGCCCTCAAAGTGTCTCCAACATTTCTTAAGTTGTGCAAAACTAACAAAGAGGCTAGGAGCACGTGTTTCATTCTGGGGGTGGATTTCTTGCATATGCAGTCCCTTTCATTTCTAGCTACGCATATGAGATAAATCTACGAGATCAAAGCCGTTCATTTGGTTTTCTAAATATTGAATGGTACTTGATAAAAAAAATCACCAAGTTTTGACCATCCTAGCCTTTGTGGACACTGAAAGAAAAACTCAACATTCAATAATAAAAAAAAAGTTTCATTTATCGTGTTGTTAGTAATTCAATCAAATAAAATTTTGATCTTGACCTAATCAATAGATCCCGAAGGATGAATGGTTTGGATCATCATGCACATGTGCCATGTGCCACGTGCAAGTTACAACATCCGGTGGCACAGAATCCGCTCCCCATGTAACACTCGTTTTATGCCGCGCGGGAACCATGCAGGCTCTTTGAGTCCCACCATGTTGTACATGTGAAATCTACAGTCCATTTGGAGAGATCCTCAGTGGTGGGTAGGACATTGTCCAAAAATCAGCTGGACCCATTGTTGCTATTTACTTTGGACATAAGGCCACGTCTGTAATGAATCACCTGATTTCATTTTTGTGTGTTCGAGCATGTACATGCTAGGTGTGCTTAGGGCTGTAAATGGTCGGGTTCTGGGCGGGTTTAGCCAAAACCAGACCTGCCCATTTACTAAACGGGTCCGGGTCTGGGTCCAAATTTTAGACCCAGACCCTTTTACTAAATGGGCGAGTACGGGTCGGGTCCAAGTCAACCCATCAGACCCATTTATAAATGGGTCCGGGTTTGGTAGAGGTAGATCCACCCAGACCCATTTATAAATGGGTCGGGGTCAGGATCAACTATGCAAGCATTTTTACAAGGCTTAAAATCGAGTTTGGACGGGTCTGGGCTTGACGGGTCCCTTGAAACATAGACCAAACCCACCCACTTATTAAATGGGTTTGGGTCGGGTCAGGTCGGGTTGGGCCTAATATAAAGGAAACCAGACCCAAACCAATTTAGCAACTGGGTCTACTCTTGGACCCAGACCCGTACCATTTAACAAATGGGTCGGGTCTGGGTCGGGTTTAAATGGGTTGGGTCCGGGTACCCCATTGGGTCCGTTGACCCATTTACAGCCCTAGGCGTGCTCATAGGCAGAGCCACGTAGGGGTGAGGGCTCCAAATTTTCAACCGTAAGAGTTTAATCCCTACTAGTTTATGTGGTGTGGTCTAGTTGAACCTTAGGCCTGCCTCCTTTTTGGGCTCAAGCCTTAAAATAACATGTCAAGATAGATGGGCGGCGTGGATAAAACAAATCAATCACCATAGCCCCACAGGTCCCTGACATGACCGTCTGTCTCCAGTTAGGACCTCATCTGTAGGAAATCTTGGATGTCGATTAGCTCTTACGGACATGCGGATTTCCCTTGGTAAGAAGTTCCCGGGAACCTAGGTGGGGCCCACTGTGACGTTTGTGAGAAATCCACCCTGTCCATCCGTTTTTTAATTCATTTTAAGATATGAGACTAAAAATGAGTTGGATCAAAGACTCAAGTGAGCTGCACTAAAGGAAAAGGTGGGTTGGGAGATTCCTACCATTGAAACCTCCTTGGGGTGCATAGTGTTGTTTATATGCCATCCATGACATCATTCCTATAGGGATGAACTAAAAACATAAATATTAGCCTAATTCAAAACTTCTATGGTGCCACGAATATTTCAATTGTGGTCGTTCAATCCTCACGTTTTCAGCCCACTCGAGCCTTGGATCCGGCTCATTTTTTGTCGTATGTCCTAAAATGAGCTCACAAAACAAATGGATGGGGTGAATATTTCTCACAAGTATCACGGTGGCCCCCACCTAAGTTCCCAACACAGGAACTTCTTATAAAAGAAATCCACGTCCAACTCTGATGGGTTCAATCTTGTAATTGAAGTGACATCACCAAGTTCTATGGGCCCCACCATGATGTATGTGTTGTATCAACACCGTCCAACCATTTGGAGAGATCATTTTATGGCTTCGAAAAAAGAATAAGGTAGATTCAAAGCTCAAATGGACCCCACCATAGAAACGGTGAGGACAGTGGCACCCACCATTGAAACCTTCCTAAGGCCCACCATGATCCTCACCCCCTAGATGAAAATTCCGGCTCCGCCCCTGAGTGTGCCAGAGTTGTAATCGACTTAGAATCAAACCAAACACCATGTCACCTTAAGCATCCTAATACTTAGATTAGGACTAAATTGGCTTGACTACTTAGCCATTGATTGATAAGATGATCTATGGGTTCTTATTCTTACCTTGGTGAGTTTCAACACGAGGTTTGGGTTTCAAGTCCCATAGGTGGTGAAATCCCACTACAATGTGTGTGGGGTGTGTCGTGGTTCAAATGTATTCTTTTTGTCTTGAAAATAAAGACTTTTATCACAACAATGTAGCTTGGTCACATTTTTCACAAAAATAATTTAGAAAAGTAGAACATAAATTTAAAGCCTTAATATTAATTCTATCAATATGAATGAAGATTCAGTACAATCGTCATATAAAAATAAATAAAGCATAAAAATGTTACCGACGATGATTAGAGCGGACAAGACAGCCATGGATTAGATGATCTTTAAGATCTAGATGGTCATGAGATAGTCGTGGAAAACCCCTTGACAGTTGTGGCTCTTGGTCAGTGGGGTATGACTGAGGAATTAGTAAGTACAAATTTAGGGATTTAGAGGGTTACAAGAATGGGGTCATGGATATTTATCTAAACTAAAATGATTTGCTACTATGATACATTGGATAGAAGTTGAAACTCTACACCAAACTAAGTTCATCAATGCAGACTTGATGCAACAGATGTTGAACAAAAGTGGAATGGCTAAAACTAGGCTATGTTAAGTGCTCAAGAGGGATGAAAGATTAATAAGTAGCATCGAACTGAAAAAGGTTGATTGATTCTGATTGGCGAGGGCCTAGAGCTCTTCGTTCTATGATGCTTTTATAGACTTGGGGAGTCATTGCCTTGCATATGGTCCTAGGCTTTTGGAATTAGTGTTTGATAAGTTAGTAGCCTTAGCTTGATACGCTTCTTTTTTGGAATGTGGGTAGCTATTAAAACTTCACTTTGTGATCTTTTGGTGGATGTGCCTAATAGTATTTGACCATGTGTCTTTGGGTGTCATTGTGACATCAAATACATTTATGAAAATATAATGCATATGTTTCTCTTATACTTGCTTGCCATGTGTCACAGAAGAATGATCGCTTCTAATTTTTTTGTCGTACGTATCTCTTTGAATATTTGAGTCTTCCTTAGGCAACACATGTATAAAAGGAAGAGTACTTATTCGGGATCCTTAAGATCTCCCTTTCATGCTTCATGAATACTTTTTCTACATCTTATGTACGAATGTGCCAACACGTGGTGGCATTCTGCTCGTCGGTTTTGATTGCAACAGGCTAGGTGTAAACACCCACAAATTAGGGTGGGCATACCATAATGAACAATGTGTGTAGGAGGAACACCAACTATAGGTTGTGGGTAGGCTACTGCATGGTGTGTATCTTTCATCAAACCCACTCACTGGTTATGATTAAGCACAATGAAGGAAATATCCAAAAAAAAAAAAAAACAACTCGATCTAAGATTTAGGTGGGCCACAACATGTTAAGTTAAAGGTTTTCAGTGGCAATATTACGTTGATCTCATAGGTGTGGCCCATATGAGTTTTTATTAGGTTGATATTTATACATATGGTGAACATAAGGGTGATCACCTAACGAACGAAGTGGGTTCACCCATACAACATTATGGGCCACACAGAGATTAAGTGTTTTACAGCAGGTGTAGAGTTTAACAAGGGAGTGAATTTAGCAACGGTTCACTCTGTGGCACGTTGCCCTCTTGTACCAGGATGGGAAGGGGCGGTTAATTAAAATAGCTCCTGATTATGACGTAATTAAGGCGTTAACACTACTTTTCGGAGGCATTTTAATTTTAGCCCTATGGGCACTATTGAGCTTTTTGAATGACGAAAATGCCCCTCTGTTATCCGTATCCTCATACGGTGTTGGTGTCTCGCACAAGTCGAGAGGGCCTTTTAAGACTAGGGTGGGCCTCACTAAATCAACAATTTGGGCCACCCCTCATCCGATATTATTCATTCCCTATAATTGGATAACCATGAACCCATAGTAGGGTTATTTTAAAAAATGGAGTTGTGTGTGGCCCACGTACAACTACATGAGCATTGTGCATTAATTCTGGATTGTTTCCTCCAGTGTGGTCCATCCGTGATAAGTTTTGCCCTCAAGCTTAGGCAAATGGCATGAAATTAAAACCCCTTTCATTTGGACGGCTTGAATATGCTACAAGGCTATTCGGTGGGCCCCACATAAGATGTGGGAGGGGTTCAAAGGGGGCCCTTGATGCAGGTAGACCATTTAGTATTTTCCTTCTTTCCTTCTTCGTTTTCTTAATAGGAGGGGATCACACGAAGAGTCCAAGCCTCTTCGATGGTTGGTAGTTGTATGGACGGACACTACACTCTCCGATGACAACAAAAATCTTTGGCCAAACTCTCTCCAGGCATAAAAAAAGATGGTTTTTTGAAGTTCCCTGACCACAATTTTCGATGAAGAAGCTATGATGGTGAAACGTAGATTATTTTGTGTGTGGTATTTGTTTTTGTTGGTGGGTATCAATGGTGTAAATTTGTAAAAGAGAGGGTGTAGTGGTTTCCTTTATATATATATATATATATATATATATATATATATATATATATATATATATATATATATATATATATATATTTTATGAATGGTGAGAGTTTGTGAAAGGGAGTAGGGTGTGGAAGAATATTGTAATGGATGAATTTTTGTAGTGGAAGAATGTTATAATAGTTAAATTTTATAATGGATGAATATGATAAATGTTGGAATGGATGACAGTTGTTATGGATGGAGTTTTATAATGGATGAATGTTTTACTGTAGATCACCAAATTTTAGGTCAGTTTTGGGCAATCAAATGGTGTCCAAATGAGATGTTTCCAAATCCATTTGAAAGTTCACCAAATTATCTTTCAAACGAGTACAAGATCATCCAAATCGAACATGTAATGAGGGAGCTATGACCATTTTCGTCGAATCGATGATCCACAATCTTTGATGAACTTCGGACCCACTTTTGGGCAATCAAATGGTGTCTAAATGGGATGATTCCAAATCCATTCAAAATTTCATCAAACTATATTTCCAACGAATATAAGATCATCGAAATTGAACATGTGAGGAGGGGGTTATGATCGTTTTTGTTGGATCGACAATCCTCAATCCTTGATGAAATTTAGTCTCACTTTTGGCAATCAAATGGTATATAACTGAGATGATTCCAAATCCATTTGAAAGTTTATCAAATTATCTTTCCAACGAGTATAAGATTACCTAAATCGGACATGTAATGAGGGAGTTATAACTATTTTCGTATAGTTTGCTGATACACACTATGGTTTACTGATATGCATTATGGTTCACCGATACGCACTGTGGATCGTCGATAGGCATTGTGGATTGCTGATCACCGATATGCATTGTGGTTCATTAATACACATTGTGGATTGTCGATACCCACTGTAGTTCACTGATACTAAAAAAAGGGTCATAACTCCCTTGTTATATGTTTAATTTGAGTGATTTTGTACTTGTTGGAAAAATAATTTGATGAACTTTCAAATGACTTTGAAATCATCTCATTTAGACACCATTTGATTCCCAAAAGTGGGCCCAAAGTTCATCAAGTACTGTGGATCGCCGATCTGACGAAAACAATCATAACTCCCTCGTTACATGTTTGATTTGAGTGCTCTTGTACTTGTTGGAAAGATAATTTGATGAACTTTCACATGGTTTTGGAAAAATCTCATTTAGATATTATTTGATTACCTAAAAGTGGGCCTAAATTTCGATGATACACAGTACAATATTTATCCATGACAACAGTCATCCATTCCACGACATTCATCAACGTTCTTCCAATACAAAAATTCATCCATTACAACATTCTTCCATATCCTTATTCCTTTCATAAACTCTAACCATTCATACCCAACAATAAAAATAAACTGCAAAGGGAACCACTGCACCCTCCTCCCTTTCACAAACTACCACAATTGATACCCACTAACAAAAACAAACACAACATACAAAAGAACCCACCTTTGGCTGTCATAGCTTCTACGTCAGAAATTGTGGCTGGAGAACTTCAAAAAATCATCTTTTTCACGCCCAAAAGTGAGGTTGGCTGGAGTTTTTCATTGTCGCAAGAGAGTGTAGTGTCCGTCCATACAACTATCAATCGTCATCGAAGAGGCTTCAAATCTTCGTGTGATCCCCTCCTATGGAAAAAAAAAACGAAGAAGAAAAGAAGGAAAAGGCTAAATGGCCTTCTTGCATTAAAGGCCCCCTTTGAATCCATCCCACATCTTATGTGATGCCCATCGAATGGTCTTCACTACAAAAAAAAGGACCAAACGCTACGGATTATGGCTGGTTTTAGCTAGGGATATAATCCCTAGCTAATTTGCTGCGGATTTAATCCCTAGCTAAAAGCTAGTATGCCAAAATCTCAAACTAGTATTTTGAGGGTGTCCTAGGGGGCTCTATAGGACCCACCACAATGTGTGTGTTTTATCTGAACCATCCATCTATTTTGAAAGCTAATTTTAGGACATGCGTCCAAAAAAGAGGCGAATTGAAGGCTCAGGTGGATCACACCGTAGGAAATGGTGGAGATTAAGTGTGTGCCATTGAGATGTGGTGTGGTCCACTTGAGCCTTTTATCTGCCTCATTTTTTGGATAGTTCCCTAGAAAAATTTTGTAAAATAAATGGACCGGGTAGATAAACCACATATATCAAGGTGGGCCCCACGAGCCCCAAACTCCTTTGGCATATCACCCTCGCGCGGGCTGCTAAAAAAAGGGCGGATTTTTGTTTTTTGCCCCGAGAAAAGACCTCCCTCTCGCGCCCACTCGCCCTCTTGCCCTCCCTCTCTCGCGCCCGCTCATACTCTCTCCCTCTCCCTCTCCCTCTCCCTCTCCCTCTCGCGCCCACTCTCTCTCATTCTTCCTATCTCACTCCCTCCCTCCGTCAAATCTCACTGCCACAGAGGGTTCCTTCCCCAAATACGGCGATCCATCTCTCACTCTTGCTGCCATAGAGGTCCCTCTCTCAAACATGGAATGTTCAGCCCTAAAAGGCCCCTCTCCCTCTCTCTTCATCTCAATCTCTCCCTCATCTCTCTCTCTCTTCCTCTCGATCTCTTATCTTCTCTATCGGACTGCCAGCCACGCTCAGCCGCAACAACCTGGTAACCCTTCTCCACGCACAGGGGGTTTGAATCTGTTGAATGCATTGACGATTGGGGTTGAGATAAGGGTTGGTTTTGATTTGAGCACATGATTCTTGAAATCGATGTTATTGAAATGGAAATCTATTCTGTTTTTGGATCAAAATTGTCACTGACAGAAGATGCATGCTCGAAGTTTTCATTCAGGCCAGCATTTGTACAGGTACGGTCTTCAGTGATCTTGGTTGATTCATTTTATAGGCCACAATATGGATTGGGAATGAACTAAAGGGCTCCCCCATTGAACAATCCCAACCATCTGATCAGTGTACTTGCCTCTTGTTGCATATTGCTTGTTGAGCCTGGCTGGCCAGGATTTCCATTTTAATTGTACATTTACAGGTAAGTCGTTGGCTGGCCAGGATTTTTTTATTGAGGATATTTTCAGTACATTGCAAGCTTTCAGGAAGGTTTTGCTTTCCTCTGTTTTTTTATTACATCGAATATTGTTGTTTTTTTATTTTTCTATTGACTTTGATTTGTTGGAAGGCATTAATTTTTCTTTATGGCCTCGTGTAGTATGGTTTGTGTCACAAAGAATGATGGATTTGGATTAAGTTGTTGTTTTGAGAAAGGCATGCATGATTACATGTTGTGCTGTGTCAGTCCTTTCCAGCTGGAAATGGGCTTGTAAAGCTTGGTTGTTTGGATGATGCTCATTAGATATTTGATGAAATGCCCACTAGAAATCTTGCTGGCATTGTTCTCTCATTTGACCCATAGCCTATCCAGGTAAATTTATTTTTTGATGCCACCTCTCTTTATCTCACTGTTTTACAACTTGTTTTGGTTTTTGTTGCATTTTGATTCCGTTCATATTGGGTTTGGTGTCGCCAGGGATATTGGAATGGAGCTGGCTCCCACACGAATTACAGGTAATGTAGTTGTTTTGTGTGGAATGAGAAGAGGATTCCATTTATTCAATGTTTCTTTGTAGCAACGTGACCGCCCTTTTGCCCACCATGCTGCTCAAACTCATGGCTCCTAGGACATAAGCCAGGACCACCATTGTTCTGACCATTTTGGTCGGCTTACCTCCACCATTGCCACCGTTTTTTTCTTTAGGCGTCGGAAGAAATGACAGCCCAAGTCTTTCGATGATCCTTCCGGATGGGCTATGATTGCAGGGTGCAGCCTGGTAGTGAACAGTGGTGGTGGAAGCTGAGATCCACATGAAAGTGGATGATGATTGGTCCATTGCAAGGTGTGGTGAAGATGGGCTTGGTACAGATTTGGCGGGGTAGGCAGAATGTGGCTTCCATGGCTTGTTGGGTTTTGATGGATTTGTTGTTATGAGGGGTTTGCTTGATAGCTTGCATTTGGTTTTGAGGAGAGGGATGTTGTTTCTACTAGCTGAGTAGATCTGAATCTTACTCTCACATGTCCAATGTAGGATGTGGGCCACTGATAGGAGATGTTTTTAATGTCCATTATTGTTGCCAAGTTCGCTCTACAACCGTCCAGGTATGATCCACCTGATGACCAGATCGACATGAATTTTAAGCGACAGTTGATTGGCCTAGCAAATGAAGTGGTGTGACCCTCAAGGTTGTCCACACAGTAAGAGAAATGCGTGGTGTTGTGACACATCATGAGGACACCAATACCGACATCCTCATGTGTTGACGTGACAAAGTCGCTTGGGCCCACCATGACATATGCGTTTTAAAAAAAATACCATTCATCCATTTTGTGAGATCATTTTACGGCTTGAGCCAAAAAATGAAGCAGATGTAAACCTCAAGTGGACCACACCATAGAAAGTAGTGGAGATTGAATGCTTGCCATTTGAAAACTTCAAGGCAATCATTTAATCTCCCCTACTTTCTGGGTGTGGTCCACTTGATGTTTGGATCTGCCTAATTTTTGGGCTCATGTCCCCAAAATGATTTCCAAATGGATAGACAGTATAGGTATAACACACATATCATGGTCGGCCATGGAACTTTGCCATGTCAAGACACCACCAAGGTCGGTGGTGTGCGCGTGTGAGCAAAAACGGATTGCATAGTGTGCAGCAGCTTTCCACACGCTACCACATTGATTAGTGTGGACCAAGATGTGATAGATGGTGTTTTCTTTTCTGTTAAGGTTTTATTTGGTATTTATTTGCAATCATATGCTTCTTGTCCTAGTTCCTATCTAGAAATCTTTAGTGGCAAAGTTCTCTTAACTGTTTACTTTTTTTAATTGTCTGGAAATAAAGTTTGAGCCAAGTGTTATGTGTGAACACATAGACAAGAAACATTTCGAGCTAGCCAGGTATATTTGTATTATTGTATAATGCAAATATTTTTTGTCCTTTTTAATTTTATTTTTGAGTACCCAGCAATTCAATTGATTGGGATTCTTGAGCATAAAGATTATTCATTGTTGGTTATAAAGTGAGTTGATTATGCATGCATAGGAAGCCATACATGTGAGTGTGTGGAGTTTCTCAATTAGTTTCACTTTTAAGTTATGGTAGGTAGCTTGGTTTGCATCTTTCTACATAGTAACCACTGGAATTCACATCTAAAGGTGCCATGCATGTGTTATTGGCACGTGTATGAGTGTTTCACTGAGATTTTCAACTTAAGAATCCAAATCCAGGATTCTCAATCACTGAGATTTTCATTCTATCAGTAGCGTGACTTTTGAGCTACTCCATAGTTGTTATTCTAACTTGGAAGGTAAGATCCAGCAGAATATAATGAAAGACAGTGAATTGAAAGGCTAGCCTTCATATATGCATTGCTGACAGTGACAAAGTAACAATAGTCATTTGTTTTTCACCATATACATTGAAGCAGGACAGAATATAATTATCTTTGTTGTTGTTTATTAGGAATGAAATTCTTGTTTGGTTCAGGTGCTCCTTGGCCGAAGGTTAGGTTCTGATATCCAGTTGGTTTTGGCTGAAAGTATAGATGGAGGGTCTGCAGTTCATGTAATTTTAGAACATCAGGTGTTTGAATTTGATAAAAATGTTTTGGTATCTGATGAATGGGCTAAAGATACGAGAGTTCTCCTTTCACATCTATCTCAAAACTTCTAAAATGTTTTGGTATTTGTTGAGTGGATTTGTCTTGATTTTTAGGCAGGGCATCTACTAGGAGCTACCTGATGAAGAGGACTCACATCACTGCCTGGCTTTCATGTTCATCAACTGGTCTTTCCTTTGAACTCTCTCTCTCTCTCTCTCTCTCTCTCTCTCTCTCTCTCTCTACCTTTCGCTGTCATAGATTAATTCACAGAAGAAAAGAAAAATAACCCAAATAACTCATATTTTAATTTTCAATCCGGATCCTCTGTTGGCTACCAAATAGGAAAACCTTGTTTAGACCCTTTTTATTGGTCCCCGTAATCACATAGGTCTGCAACCATGTCACATTTTCAGTGCAACCTGATCACATTGACGTCATGCAGTGGATGTGGACCAATGAAAAGGCTCCAAACAGGGTTTTCACTCGTCAAGAAAAGAAAAATTCACCCGTCAAGGTTCAAAACCATGACTTGATCTACTCGCTAATCAAATTCCTATACTCCTGTGCTGGGGAGTGAATTCTTTCTATTTCCCTTTTTTAATGATTTTAAATTATAGAGACTATCTACTATCACAAAAATAGGGTGAATGGTGGGTTTTTTCTTTGGAGTAGTGCTGCAGAAGGGGTTTTATTGTCCATTTTCTGTTTTAAGATCTTGACGGATTTTGACGTTCTGAAAGAGTTTTTTTTTCTACATATCGATATCAGAGATAACATAAGGACGTTGCGGTAAAAGCAAGCAGAAGAAATGATTGTAAGTTAAATGTATTTGTACAGAATGAGTAAGCGAATAGTATTAATCACCGTTTTGATTTTATGGACTCTCAGCTTAAAAAATTCGGTGGTGGCTACTGCTTTGCATTAAAGCTATTGAATTATCATAGAATGAGTTGAAGTTTGCTTGATTTTTTTTTTCCAATTTTGTAGGAAACTATTGGCTACCACGCAGCATGACTAATTATGCAATTTGAATGAAATTCATATTTCATTAGCCTTGATGCCAAAAACTGAAAAGGAAAAAACTAAACAAATTCATGATTATCCACCAGGATGTACAATAAGGCGATCTCATATTATGAGTAGGCACTTGCCCTTTTGATCAGAAGTTTGAGCACCTATGTAGGTCTGGCGTATGCTTATCATTTGCAGGTATACTCTTTTAAGCCTTGGAGGCTTTTTTGTCTTTCCAATTATTTCCTTCGTATAAAGAGTTTTTTTATTTTATGCATTTGGTTTTGACAAATACAGTTGTGGTTAATGCAGTCTATATGCATTTGGAACCTTTTACAGTCTCCAAATTATAATAGTATTGTTAGCATACATCTCTTCAGTGTTTAAACATCAAAGCTTTGTTAGTTTTGCATTCAGGGTTTGTGGTTAAAACCCAATAATCAAGTTTTGCACAAAGATGCTAACTTTGGCGCATGTGGATGAATGTCACCGTGTCACCGATCAGAAAAATGAAATTTGATGTCGCTAACCTGCAATAGTTAAGTCTCACTTGTATTAGAATTTATGAATTAACTTGTATATATTTGCAATATTAAGTCTTGCTTGTATGTTCATGGGTCATGAAAGTTGTGTTTGAATTTCTAAATGGATTAATTTATCAGGGCATGTACTAGCTTATATGTTCATGGGTTTCGAAAGTTTTGTTTGAATTTCTAGATGGATTGTTCTATCAGGGCTTGTACCAGAAACTGGCTAGATATGCCGTTGTTATCTAAAAAAAATTAAAGACACTAGCTACGGATATAGTCCGCAGCTCTTAAAATTAGTCCGTAGCGTTATGTAGACAAAATGCTACGGATCGGATTTCTATGGATACGGCTATTGTTCGTAGCCGAATAACTATAGCTACGGACTATAGCTTAAAAGGCTATGGCTACAGCACCAATAGCTACAGACCGGATACGGGCCTGCTACGGATTATATTCGTAGCTAGAGATGTATAGCTACGAATAAAATCCGTAGCCTTTGCGCCATTTTTTTGTAGTGCTTGTAGCATATCCAAGCCGTCCAAATGAAAGGGTTTTAATTTCATGCCATTTAGCCAAGCTTGAGGGATAAACTTATCACAATGGACTACACCGAAGTAAACAATCTAAAATTAATGCACAACACTCATAATTGTGGGCCACAGATAGCTCTACTTTTTTAAATGATCTTATGTGGGTTCATGATTGTCTCTTTATAGTGAATGGATTAGATCGAACAAGAGTAGCCTTAATCATTGATTTAGTGGGGCTCATACCCCATTCTCAAAAGGCCCTCTTTACCTCTGTGAGAAACCAGCATTGTATGAGGATACGACCTACAGAGGAGCACTTTCTTCCTTAGAAAAGCCCAACAGTGGCCACAAAGGTTAAAATTAAAATGCCTCCGAAAATTTAGTTATGTCATAATGTGGGGCTATTTTAATTAATCACTCGATGAGAAGCAAATTAGGTGTGGGCCGACACGGTGTGGGCCAAACTGCGGGTCCCTCCTTGATGTACGTGTAGCATATCCACGCCGTCCTTTCCTTTTTCGAGCTAATTTTAGGGGTTGAGCCAAAAAAAAAAATGAAGCAGTAAAATATCCAGATACGCCACATGACAGGAAACACAGTGGCGATTGAACGTCCACCATTAAAAAGTTCCCAGGGCCACTGTATTTTTTTATTTGCCATCCAATCTGTTGATGAGTTCATACAGACCTGGATGAAGGGAATAAACCAAAATCATCTTGATTCAAAACTTTTGTTGCTCACAAGAAGTTTCTAACGGTCATTCACCACTTTTTCCTGTAGTGTGGTCCACCTGAGACATGGATCTGATTCAATTTTCATCTCATACCAAAAATATCCGGAAAAATGGATTAACGGAGTGGATGTACTACGCATTCATCAAGGTGGGCCCCACAGTCGGGTCCTCACAGTGTATGTGTCCGGCTCTCTTATTATTTGGGACCGTCCATCTAATAGTCCATACAAGTAAATGAATAATGTCTGCAATACCACACGGACAATCAGTGCCATCTGATGAGTACCAAAAAGCGCGCGATGTAAGAAATGAAAAGGTTTAACGGTCCACATTCACTCTGGATAAGTAAATAAAAATTAAAGGACTATATTATCGGTTTGCCTTTCACTTGTAAAACATGAACCATACATGATGGAATGGACAGTCCTGATCGATAGGGGGGTGCCTCGTCCACTGAAGAAATGTATACGTTCTACCATGTTCTGGTGCTCCCGGCTTCCAAATTCCAAGGTTTAGGTCAGCAATTATCCAACCTTCTACACTATCTCGAGCATAAAAGAAAAATGTGTCAGATCCAAGACGTTCATTAGGTAGGGCACACAATGAAAATGCTCTACCCTGAAAATCAGACCAGTGCATTAAAAGGTAGACATGGACAGTCCATTTTACAGAAACAAGTGTTGCCCGATTTCTGATTCAGGCGATGTGGCTGTCGAGCTAGCAATGCTCATAGTGCACCCTATCAGATGAACAGTCAAGAAATACCACAAATCACATGGTGTCACGTGCGCCCAGCTGTCTATGATTAGCATTCCTCATCTGTTGGCTGTTAGCTGGGCAACGTACCCACTTGGTAGGTCACACCATTCGCCCACCCGTGGGGTTAGTGATGTAGAACGGGTCACTGATTATCATGGCTCAGATTGAGCAAAAGAAGACCGGTTGGGGTCGAAAGTGATCTGGACCGTCAGGACCGTAAATCGGCCGTATCTCACAATCTGGAATGAGTTGCGGGATGTATAATATATCAATTTGGGGTGGTTCAAGCTACTTTAGCCGACCGTAGGATTGAACCAAGAGTTCTAGTAGGATTGAACAACTTCTATAAATAGTAAGTTTACTATTTATAGTAAGTTGCATTTTCTAGGAGTTTAAGTTGGAGTTGGAGTCTGATACGTTACCTAGGGTTTAGTTTCTTATTTATATGCATTGTAATTCCGTTTAGGATTCATTCAATTATCAAAAAACATTATTCGGAATTAATTTTCTCTTTTTATTCTTTTTATTTCTTCTCGTGGATTCGAGAAACACTCGGTTAGGGAGACAGTGATCGACCTACCACGTCATCCCTGCATCAGTTAGTGTCTCCTTACCACTCTGAGAACTATTTGATTCTTTAGAGCCTATTTAATTTCCATTTACAACCTTTAAATACATACAAATAGATAATGCTTAATTATAATGTATTTCCTCTCACTTTTTTTAAGGTTAACAGCGACCGTTTGTTTTTTGTACACTAAAATCAAAGAGGGTGCAGATTTCACAAGGGGCCCATTGTGATACTTGTGGCTTATCCATGCTGTCCATCCATTTTGTGAGGTGATTTTAGAGTATGGACCCAAATTGAGGAAAATTCAAAGCTCAAGTGGATCACGCCACACCAAACAGTGGGTTGATTGCCTGCTATTGAAAACCTTTTATAACTACGATTTCCCACTTGAGCTTCGGATCTAGCTTGCTTTTGGGCTCATGCCCTAAAATGTTCCGATAAAATGAATCAACGATGTAGATATGTCACAGATATCACAGTGGGGCCCACGAAACATACGTTAATCCTTTTACAACATTTTTCATAGGAGAAAAACTCACTCCTATTAAGCCTATCTAAATGATAATAATTACCTACTAGCACCTATTTACATGCATTTACTTAGGGTATTGAGTGACTGTGAGGCCGACCTTGATGTATGTGTGCCGACTGCCGACCACTCGTTTTATCAGCTCATTTTATGGCATGTGCCAAAAATGGAAGCATATCCGAAGCGTCCAAGAGGAAACAACGGGAATTGGACATTTACTGTTGGAAACATCGTAAGGTCTGCAGAAATTTCAGATCAAGATGATAATTGTGTTCTCCTTTAATCCATGTTTGTGTGATCTCATGAATAGGTTGTATGGAAAATAAACACCATTGTGGGTCCTGGGAAAGTTTCAATGGTGGACATCATTATCCCCACATTTTCTTATGGTGTGGTCCACTTGAGCTTTGGATAATGCTTCTATTTTAGTATTATGCCTTATAATAGTTGATGAAATGGATAGACCACTTAGATAAGACACATACATCATAGTGGGCCCCATAGAGTTTACATGGAATGCTACCAAATTCCAGTTGCATGTCCCAAGTCATGGGGAGCAATCTACCCACTTTCATATGGGCAGGGTTTAGCTACTGACGACTTCAGTAGCAAAATTGCTATGAAGTTATATGTTTGACTTTAGTTGGTGAAAAATGATGGGGCTGTTGCAGCATTTAATGCCTCTTCACTTAGGGAGCGTTTAACAAATTTATTAATAAGAACTTATTTGCTTATTTAAAAAAAAAAAACTCTTATTATAAAAATAGACAGTTTGGTAAAGCTTTTATTTTAGAGCTTATTTTTTTAGAAACCAGTAAAAAAACTCCTAAATAACATGTGATAGGGAGGTTACTTTTTCTTTAAGAGCTTATTTAGCTTAAGCGGGTAGACATTTTTAATTAATTTTTAGACAAGTTTGTCCTTCAACTTTTTAAGTAATTCCAATCTTACCCTCTTCTCTTCTTTAGAATATCTCTAAGGTGGGCCCACATGATGAACAACTTATATTGAATGTGGGTTTCCACATTAGGGTGGGCCCACATAATGCATGATCACATCAAAGGTGGGCCCCACATGATGAACACCCACATCAAAGGTGGGACCTACATGATGGATGGGGGACATTGAAGGTGGGTTCACATGATGGAAGGTTAACCTCAAAAGTATGCCCGCACGATGAACAACCCATATTGAAGGTTAGGCCCCACATGATTGACAGTGAACACCAAAGGTGGGTCCCACATGATGGATGACCCACATAAAATGTGGCCCCGCATGATTGATGGACTATCCACATCAAGTGGGCCCCATATGATGGACGGTTCATAGGAAAGGTGGGACCTACATTATGGATGGTGGACATTGAATGTGGGACCACATGATGGAAGATTGACATTAAATGTGGGACCACATGATGAATGACCCATATTGAAGGTTGTGCCCCACATGATGGATGGTCCACTGCAAAGGTGGGACATACATGATGGATGGTAGACATCAAAGGTGGGTTCCACATGATGGACTATCCACATCAAGTAGGCCCCACATGATAGATGGTCCACAACAAAGGTGGGACCCACATGATGGATGGTCCACGTCAAAGGTAGGATCCAAGCGATGGATGGTGGATATTGAATGTGGGACCACATGATGGAAGGTTGGCATTAAAGGTGGGCCTACATGATGACTG
Source organism: Liriodendron chinense (assembly GCA_003013855.2). Taxonomy (NCBI): domain Eukaryota; kingdom Viridiplantae; phylum Streptophyta; class Magnoliopsida; order Magnoliales; family Magnoliaceae; genus Liriodendron; species Liriodendron chinense. Next base: position 619,521 of record ML058513.1, read on the forward strand.
ACCCGTATTGAAGGTTGGACCCCACATGATGGATAGTCCATAGCCAAGGTGGGACCTACATGATGGACTACTTACTTGATGTGGGCCCCACATGATAGTGGTCCACAACAAAACCCACATGATGGATGGTGGACATCAAAGATGGGCCCCTCATAATGAATGACTCATATTGAAGTGGGGCCCCACATCAAGGTGGGCCCACGTAACAAAAGGTTCACATCAAAGGTAGGCCTGACATGATAGATGATCCACATCAAATTGGACGGAGTGGGCTTCACATTATGGATGGCTCACATAAAAGTGTGGCCCCTTATAATGGATAGTTGACATCAAGTGGGCCCCACCTAATGGACAGTCCACATCCAAGGTCTCTCATGATGGATGACCCATATCCAAAGTGGGCCGTATGATGGATGATCCATATAGAAAGTGCACCTCATACGATGAATGATATATCAAAATTGGGCCCCACATGATGGACAATACACTTCAAAGGTAGGGCCCACACTATGGACACATCAAATGTGGAGTCCACGTGATGGTGATGGGTAGTGGACATTACGGGGCCCCACATAAAGGACAATTAGCATTGATGTTGGGCCCCACATGATGGACAGTCCACCCAAACAACCATTTGGATTGCTCTTATATTTAAGTTGTTGTAATATTTAAAAATGACATCAACTACCCTTAAAAAAAACTCTTATTTGAAAGTTTTACCAAATAAGCTTATTTTAAATAAGAGTTTTTTTTGGAGATTTTACCAAACGAGATAATTTAAAATAAGAGCTAAAACAAAAAGAGCTTATTGAAATAGCTCTTATTCAAAAAGCTCTTATTGAATTAGAGTAGAGATGCCAAACGCCCCCTTAGTAATTCAAAATGCGTTAGGTGCGTGTAAGCTTGCTGGATGAGAAAAAACTACCCTCTAGTCCCCTCGCCCCTTTGTCTCAAGGAAGTAGATTGTGTATTGAATGATTTATTTATTTTATCTACTCCACCCATCCATTTTAACCGATAATGTTAGGGCTTGAGTAAAAAAATGAAGCATATCCAAATCTTAAGTGGAGCACACTAGTGGAAACAGTGTGAATTGAACATCTACATATGAAAAATTCTTAGAGGCCATGGAAGCTTTGGATCAAGCTGATATTTGTGTTTTCCCTTCATCTAGGTCTTTGTGATCTTATGAATAATTTGGATGACAAATAAACATTACTGTAAGCCCTAAGAAGGTTTCAAGGGTGGAAATCATTATATTTACTATTTCCTGTGATATGATCCACTTGAGCTTTGGATATGTTTCAATTTTGTGCCGAACCCTAAAATGGGTGGAAGAAATTGTATGGACTGTGTGGATAAACTACATATAGTCACAATGGTCCAAAGTGAGTTTATTGAGTGCAATAAAAGCGAGCGTACTGAGTGTGTGTTTGGCATATGGTATTAGAAGGGATGTAATGGTATTTGTTGGGGTTAGGAGCCCCGCAGCGGAAGCAATCAAAGTAGGCGAGATACACACCACAATAGCAATCAACAAGCAAATCATCACACATAAGAAGGCAATCCGATTTTTACGTGGAAAAACCCCTCACGAGTAAAAAACCACGGCACAAAGCGACACCAATCCACTATGAATCAGAAGTTACAAAAGATTACAGAAGAAATACCCTGGATCACAGCCCACAAGAGAAATTCCAAGCTACCCGAAGCTAATTCTCACATGAGAAGGACAAACACAGCCCTTTCCCTCATCCCAGAGAACTCCAAGCTTCTTCCCTAGCTTTTTCTCTCACCCTAGAACCCTCTCAATCCCTTGGCCCATTGGCGGCAACCCTAATCTCGGATTACATCTCCTTAAATAGGAGAAAACCGGAATTAGAAACTCCTTGCGCAAAACCGCGCAAGAAACCAAGTCCAAAAAGGAAACTGCCCGACCGGTCGAACCCCCCCACCAGCCGGTCGGTCACGTTGGAGATGAAGACAGCGTGTGCTGGAGCCTTTTTTGGGCCATCCGATTGGTCGGCCAGTTTCCTTTTTGGACTTGGTTTCTTGCGTAGTTTTGCGCGAGGAGTTTCTAATTCGATTTTCTCCTATTTAAGGAGATGTAATCCGAGATTAGGGTTGCCGCCAATGGGCCAGGGGATTGAGAGGGTTCTAGGGTAAGAGAAAGAGCTAGGGAGGAAGCTTGGAGTTCTTTGGGATGAGGGAAAGGGCTGTGTTTGTCCTTCTCATGTGAGAATTAGCTTTGGGTAGCTTGGGATTTCTCTTGTGGGCTGTGATCCAGGGTATTTCTTCTGTAATCTCTTGTAACTTCTGATTCATAGTGGATTGGTGTCGCTTTGTGTCGTGGTTTTTTACCCTTGAGGGGTTTTTCCACGTAAAAATCGATTTGCTTTGATTGCCATTGTGGTGTGTTCCTCACCTGCTTTGATTGCTTCCGATGCTGGGCTCCTAACCCCAACAGTATTAGGTGAGATTAACATCATTTATTGCACAATGATGACATGTCTAGTAATCCCATGTGTTTTCACATCCAATCCATTTGGGATCAAATTCTTACCATGGGAAAGATGTTGGATTAAGCAAAATCTCGTTTGGTGGACCATGGACCAAATTCACAACTGATGTCAGTCACTTGTACATTATATAACCATATTGTCATGCATAAAGGACTTGTATGGGTGGACAGCATGGATAAAACACATGTATCAATGTGAGGCCCACGTGTGAAATCTCATAAAAATCCCACATGAGATCAAGTGCAATTCCATCCTACCTAATCCAAAGCCTCTCATCCTCCCCAAACATCATATAGAATTTGCACGGAACCAAATGCAATTCCATCTCACTTAATCTCATCTAATACCATGCATCAAACACCCCTCAATAACTTGGTAAGGAATCCGTTTTCCTCAACTTCAATACTCTTCCAGGAATCTCTCCCTTAGTAGATTGCCTTAATATCTTTGTGCCTGAGCCTATGTGGGGTCCACAGAGATGTCCGTGACAAATCCACTACATCCATCTGGTTTTAAAGATGAAAATAGGATAGGATTTTAAAAATCAGGTAGATTTAAAACTCAGGTGGGCCACACCAACAAAATAGTGAGAACACCACCATCCGCCATTGAAACCTTCCTGTAGCTGACAGTGATGCTTATATGCCATCCAAACTGTTCTAAGAGTTATTAACACTCAAATGAGCTGTAGTAAAAAATATAATCTTGATGCAAAACTTTTGTGGGGCCCACCTTGATGTATAATCCTGAGCTGTTAACCACTTAGTGGGGGTTACCCTTATCACGTGGGGCACACCTTGATGTATTTTTTGTATATCCATAAAGTCCATCTGTTTTACTATGTCGTTTTAGAACAAGATTCGTAACATTAAAATATCCAAATTGCACGTAGACCATACTACTAGAACAAGTGATAAATAACCATTAAACACTTTTTATAAGCTACAAAAGTTTTAGATCGAGTTGATATTTGTGTATTTCCCTCATCCAGATCCTTTTGACATTATCAAAAGGTTGGATGTAAAATAAATATTACAAAAAACTTATTAAGAGGCCTTTGGAATATTTAATGGTGAGGCACTTAATCACTTATTGTGTTATGGTTCACTTGAGATTTTAATTTGATTAATTTTTGAGATTCCGTCCTAAAATGATAGGTAGAAATGGATGGACAGCCTGGGTATACCATAAATCATCAAGGTGGGCCCCATGGTGGGTCTCACCAGATCACTCCCACCAAAAGAGAAGATTTTCCTCATCCTGCAACAGTACACGTGTTTGAATTACTAACGGAGTGGCATTAAATGCTCCAGCGCCCCACTCATTCTTCACCAATTACAGTCAAACACATAACTTCAGTGGGCGCGGATTTCCTGCGAAAGCCTTTCACAGTAAGATCCTGCGCTGGGAACCAAGTTGAGGCCCACAGTGATGGTTTTTGATAAATCCACCCCGTCCATCCGTTTTGGGAGCTCATTTTAGTACATGATCGCAAAAATAAACCGGATAAGAGACTCAAGTGGGCCGAAAACGTGAGGATTGAACTTCCACAGTTGAAATATTTGTGGAGACACAGGAGTTTCGAATCAGGATAATATTTTTGCTTACAGTTCATCTCAGTAGTAGTGACGTTATGAACGGTATGGATGTCATATAAACATTACTGCGGACCGCAGGGAGTTTTCAACGGTAGTAATTTCTCCACCTACCTTTTCCTTTATTTCGGCCCACTTGAGTCTTGTATCCGGTTCATTTTCCTAAAATGAGCTCCCAAAACGGATGAACGAGGTGGATTTATTAAAAACCATCACGGTGGGCCTCACCTTGGTTCCCAGCGCAGGAACTTCCTGCGCAAGGCTTTCGCAGGAAATCCGCGCCCGCAGTAATGAGTCAACATAGTCCGTGGCAGCAATGTACATACTTCCGTACGTCCGTACAGAGCAGTGTTATAAAGCTGCCGTGATTTACTCCAAGGAGATACGCCGTATTATAGCTCGTCGTGTCCTCTCTTCTCTAACCAGCGCGGGAAATATGAGGGCCGGTTTGTTGCACCAGCTTTAACCGGGACGCGGATTGCTTCCGACCAGATTTGTGTGGGCCCCACCGTAATGTATCTGTTCATCCACACGGTCCATCCCTTTCTCTAAAATCATGTTAAGGCAAGACCCGAAAATGAGTGAGATCCAACGCTCTAATTGACCGCACCAAATAGTATGCTTGGTTGATTTAAGTGTGCATTGAATGCACAAAAAGTTAAATGCAAGTTCAGTAGATGCAAGAATCAGTGTGGTGCAGTGAGGCGTTGGATCTGCCTATTTTTGGCCCATTCCTTAACTTGATCATCGGGAGCGAATTAGATGTTACCCTGGTAACACCTTAGTCGGTGTTACCCTATCGTGTGGGGCCCATTGTGATTTATTTTTTATATATCTATGCCGTTTATCTGTTTTCTCATATCATTTTAGGATATGATCCAAAACCTTAAGAAAATCCAAATCTTAGGTGGACCATACCACTAGAAACAGTGATGAATAACCATTAAAAACGTTTTGTGGGCCACGAAAGTTTTGGATCAATATGATATTTATATTTTCCCTTCATCAAGACCTTATTAACATTATCAAGAGCTTGGATTGCAAATAAACATTACCAAAACCTTACCATGGGCTCTTTGGAATTTTTAATAGTGGGGCACCCAATCACCCTATTTCTAGTGGTATGGTCCACTTGAGATTTGGATCTACATAATTTTTTGAAAGTTATCCTAAACTGGGCGGTATAAATGTATGGACGGAGTGGATATACATAATATCATCTGTGGGCCATACGGTAGGGGTAACACCCACTAAGCTGTTCTCCCGGTAACACCTAAATCGCGCCCATCATCTTAGGCCTGTTTGGCCCCAGCTGCATAAGGCAGAGGCGGGCGTGAATTAGGTGTTACCCTGGGAACAGCTTAGTGGGTGTTACCCAAACTGTGTCGAGCCCCATCTTGATGTATGTTCCCCGTTATCTGTTCTTCATGTCATTTTAGGATGTGATCCAAAACCCTAAGAAGATCCAAGTCTTAGGTGGACCATACCACTAGAAATAGTGGTGAATAAAAATTAAAAATGTTTTGTGGGCCACAAAATTTTTGGGTCAATCTGATATTTATATTTTTCCTTCTTCAAGACCTTATTGACATTATCAAGAGCTTTGATTGAAAATAAACATTACCAAAACCTAACTATGGGCTCTTTGGAATTTTTAATGGTGGAGCACTTTATATGGTCTACTTGAGATTTAGACCTGCTTAATTTTTGGGGTGGTGTCGATTTCCTGTGAAAGCCTTGCGCAAGAAGCTCCTGTGCTGGGAACAAGTTGGAGCCCAAAGTGATGTTTGTTGATGAATCCTCTCGTCCATCTATTTTGGGAGCTCATTTTAGGACATGAGAACAAAAATGAGCGGGATCCAAGACTCAATTGGCTGAACTAAAGGAAAAGGTGGGTAGGTAAATTACTACCGTTGAAACCTCCCTGGGTCCACATTGTTGTTTATATGACATCCATACTGTTCATAACGTCACTACTACTGGGATGAAGTGGAAACACAAATATTATCCTGATTCGAAACTCCTATGGCTCGGAGCCACAGGAGTTCAATTGAAATATTTGTGGAGCCACAGGAGTTTCGAATCAGGATAATATTTGTGTTTCCAGTTCATCCCAGTAGTCGTTACATTATGAACAGTATGGATGTCATATAAACATCAATGTGGACCCAGGGAGGTTTCAACGAGAGTAATTTACCTACCCACCTTTTCCTTTAGTTTAGCCCACTTGAGTCTTGGATCCGGCTCATTTTTGTTCTCATGTCCTAAAATGAGCTCCCAAAACGGATGGACGGGTAGAGTTATAAAAAAAACATCACCGTAAGCCCCAACTTGGTTCCCAGCGCAGGAACTTCCAGCGCAAGGCTTTTGCAGGAAATTCGCGCCCGGCGTGGATGAATATTTTGAAAAGTAATCCTGTAAGAGATAGTGTATTGTCAATCCAACATAGCGAATATGTTCTAATCCCAGCCCAAGTTTGAAATGGTGGAGGATCTTAACCAACCATTGGACTATGAGGGCCACTCTGTTTTGGTTGTAGAGTTGGATAGTTTCCGAACCGTGCATCCCATGAGACACTCGTTTGGTGAAGTCTACGTAGGAGGAATTGTAATCCCTTTCATGTTTGGGTGAACGGCCGTCTGATGAGAAGACACCCACATCCACTCCGTTAACGTATGATCGCACCCACCAAGGTCTGTCGATACCCATAACAACGGCCCACCGTCGTATATTTGACTACATCCATACCGTCCATTGCGATTGAAACATCATCAGAAAGGACATGGTACAAAATATGATGTACATCAACTGCTTAAGGTCGTCCACTTGTGATGACCATTTGTAAATAAGGTGATCAAGTTGATGACCATAGACATGGCCATTTCTAACACCATCTCATCTCAGTTATGTTTCTCAAAACGGTGCATTCATAGATAAGAGCCATCACTGCAACTAAAATTTATATCTAACTAAAACCTTATACAATAAAAATCAGTCTCTACAAGGGATACAAAACTTCTGGTACCAGTCCCTGGTAGGGATTTTGTGCACTTCGTGAAGATTGATGCGGCAAACGCACTCCACATTTCGAGCACCTATGGGTCTTCAGTATGTTGCCAGCTTTGAAGTTGGAACCTGCAATATACTTTATAGATGAGTCAACCGTCATACACAACAACCGGCATAACTTACAATCAGAGCAATCACGATTGTATTCAACACAACAGATGCCATTAATGCATACTTGTTAAGTGGCCTTAGATATCTGGTGTAGATGACATACTCCTTCGTAAATGATTCGGATTGTATCCTACAAACAGATAGAATAGTATATGTAAAAATAACCTCAGTCACTTATGAATATCCAAATCTGTATAGGGGATTTCTTCATGAAGAGCAATGATTGGAAGAAGCACTCCTTGGTGAGTGACTAAAATTTATGAAAGAAGAAGAGTGGAAGAAGATATCAGAAAGCCATGATCTCAATCCAATTGGGCTTAACGGATGAGGTCCTGTATAACGTCATGAGGGAGAAGACTGCGGCTGATACGTGGGCAAAATTAGAGAATATCTATGTGAAGAAATTTATAAAAAAATCGCCTGTATTTGATGCTCTAGTTGTTCAACCTGAAGATGACAGAAGGGACTAATGTTGATAGCCACATTAATAACTTCAATAGGCTCGTTTGCAAGTTGTTGGATGCAGATGAACAGATGAATGACAAATATCAAGCGTGCATCTTGTTAAATTATCTTCGAAATTCATATGAGTTATTTAAGGACTCATTATGCGCATGTAGGGGGACCATTAGCATTGAGACAGTTATCTCAGCCCTCCAGTTGAAGGTGATGAGAAAAAAAAAGCGGTGGTGTGGATTGTTCTACGTAAGAGGCACTAGTTATGAGGGGAAGAAATTCTGAGCAGGATGGGGGATGTTCTCGATCGACATCTAAATCCAAAAGCAAAGGAAATAGTAAGGTGAGGTGTTAGAATTTTGGGGAGACGTGGCTCATGAAGAAGGATTGTCAGAATCCTAAGTAAAGGCAAGAGAAGTTTGAAGATTCTTCTACGGGGGCTAATACTGCGAAATCCATGGAGGATGAGTATGATGTTTGCGATGTATTGACTGTATCCGAATTGGAGTTACTCGGCAATGCGTGACTCTTAGATCCAGGTGTATCGTGTCACATGCGTCTTGAACAGAGTTCATTCATGATGTACAACAAGTATGATGATGGATCGATGGTTTTGGGCAATGGCTATGCTTGCAAAGTAGTGGGTATTGGCATAATGCGCATTAGGATATTCATTGGATCGAACGAGTCCTGAAAGATGTGATGCATGTCCTTAGGTTGAAAAAGAATTTGATGTCTCTTGGTGTACTTGAGGCAATGGGGAGTAGGTTCATCGGTTACGATTGGTTTTGTAAAGTGTCAAAGGGAGCACTCATGATGATAAAGGCACGAAGATGCGACAATCTTTACAATTTGATCAGAGCACTTATCACGGTGGAGTTGCGAGGTCGGCAGCAGAATCCACGGTTACTTGTATGTGGCAAGTGCACAAGGGCCACATGAGTGAGCAGGGTGTGAAGGTGTGGGAGTAGAGTTGGTGAAGGCACAAGAAGCAATAAAGCTATGAAGGAGACGACTTAGAGATGAAGAATTGAGCTTAGGAGCAGTGAAGTAATGAAGATTGAAGCAATGGTGGAGATTGTTGAGATTTTTCTTCAATCTTGGACATAAGGGGGCTTCAGGCACCTGAAACTACCCTTGGATGGGCTTTTGAAATCTGGACATTGCTGGATCAAAAAGTAGGGTTGTCGGTCGCCTAAAACTCCCCGGATATTACTAGTTACTCTCTAGACTATTTAGGCTGAGTTTGGTCGCTCGATAGGGTCAGGTCGGGCGCCTCACTGTTGACAAACTGTATAGGTCGGTTGCGTGGTTTTATGTAGGATTTGTTTCTAATTCCGATTGTTTCCTATTTAAAGGGGTGTAATGCAGGATTAGGGTAAAACACAAGGAGTCTTAGATGTGTTCAAGGGATCGAGAGAGTTCTAGCGTAAGAGAAAGAGCTAGGGCTAGCTTGGGTTTCTCTTGTGGAGCTTTGGATCCGGGTAAGTCATTCTTCTGTAATCTCTTGTAACTTCTGATTCATAGTGATTGCTAAGTGCTGTGATTTTTTTTTACCCGTGAGGGGTTTTTCCATGTGAAAATCGGATTGTCTCTTACATGTTGATTTGCTTGATCATTGTTATTATGTGATTGCCATTGTTTGATTTTCGCTTCCACGGTAACACCAGTTGTAGGGAGCATGTGCAATAAGAAGCTCTGTTGACCCACCATGATGTGCGTGATATTCACTATCCATCAGCTGTAGTAATTCATGTTAGTATACCAGCGAGAAAATCAAGCTCATCTAAAGGTCCAATGGTTTCGTACCATAGGTAAGAGTAGGGATGAGAAGGACAACCGTTGAAAGCTTCCCAAGGCCCACTGAAGCTTCGGCCTAGGAAGGTTTCAACGGTTCCCTATGTTATGGCTTGATTTTTGGGGCAAGTATCCTATAATGATCTGTCCAGGTTGATGGACAAAGTGGATGTTGCTAAAACATTATGGTGGGCCCCCAGTTTTTTTGTTGCAGTGCGTTCCCAGGAACTGGTGTTGTAGGCAATTCACGTCCCATTCAATGGTTCACATGTAATGTTAGTTTCACTCGTGCACACAAACTTTGAGAAGCGGATTGTATGGTGTGCCACATGCTCGTTGGTTGTTGGTGTGATTGAGTTCTATGGGGGCCATCATGATGTATGTGAAATATCCACACCGTCCATTCATTTTGCGAGATTATTTTAGGGTATAAGCCCAAAAATGAGGTAGATCCAAACATCAAGTGGACCATATAACATAAAAGCAGTGAGGAATGAAGGCTTACCATTGAAAAGTTCTTGAGGGCCACACCGTTGAAACGTTCCTAGGGTCTATCCAACCTGTTCATAAGGTCACACGGACCTGGATGAAAGAAAAACACAAATATCAGCTTGATCAAATATTTTTTTTTGGGAAAACAAGCAAGGATACTCTCTTGTTACTTACCCAGGTACAAAGCTTGAAAAGGATACAAGCCAAGTAAACCCCAAGAGAAAGAAAGGAGGAAAAATAAGCAACCCACACCTCGGTGAAGGGGGGGATGAAAAAGAGGAAGAGACCGCAAAGGAAGGAAACACCCACAACCCAAGCCAGGCATCACATCAAGTTTTCTATCTCATCTTCAGTGATAAAAGTGGTTGGCGATCATAAGGTGATGCCAGCCAAAGAAGATAAGGCTGTTTTCAGATGATCATGAATAACCTCAATATGACAGTTGTTGGAAGTATCTTAGCAAATAAGCGCACACATCTCTTAGGTAAAAATCGACAGGTCTTTAATGACATGAGAGCTTTGCTGATTTCCAACCAATATGCTAGAACCTGCATGATGATCAATGAGAAAATAAGTACGACAATATTTAGCATTTACAAGCATCTATCCAAAGCCCCTTGCGTATTATGATCAAAGACTATTCCCCAAACGGGCGCCCTATTAGGAGAGAAGCAGAGCAACCCAACTTTGGCAGTCGAAATGAAGGTCTATGACGCTGAATAGAGTGGTGAAGAGGGGGACGAACAATGGAGAGAGCTGTAGGGAAATCCCAAGCATTCGAAATAACGATTGGGGCTTTGACAGCTATGGAGGCACTAAAATGGAAAAGAGCCTTAGCTCTTATTTTCCACTAATATTCTTTAAAATGGTCTCTTTAGGGGAGGAATTTCTATTGAAATTGCGATTGCTTCATTCTCTCCGAACGTTCCATACAAGGGCTGGGAAAGTGAGCTTGCAAATAAAGGATGAGATGGGATCAGTAGCAATTTTCACAAGATAAGCAACAGATTGGGGGAAAGAAGGGTGATGGGTGAAAGGAATAGAAAGTTTAGAATGTAATTTACTCCAAATCCATTCCGTATACCTACAAGAGTAGAGTAAATAATTAATGAATTCTAGATTATGTTGATAAAAAATACAAGGAGTATCATCAATTATATTGAGCGAGTGAAGAAGATCTCTAGCTTTAAGCTTCCCAAGGAAGGCCCTCCAAGCCACAATGGAGTGTCTGAGAATATAGCAATTGAACCAAAGGAAATGAATCTACTACGGCGTAGGATTAGTAGATCTGCAGGCTTGTAAAGTTGAAGCAAAAGTGAAGGCATCGTTTGGTGAGAGGGTCTAGACAATGTCATCTTGAATTAGCACAATATGGTGCTTCTTAATTTCTTGAAAATGTTAGCCAAATTTGCATTGCTAGGGTAGGGGAAATGCCATTCAGAATCATGGATTAGGATGCTAACCAAAAAGTTAGTACTCAAACCTAAGTCAGTTATGGCAAGAGGACCCATATGATCAATAAGGCTATAATCTCCTGGCCACGGGTCAAACAAAAAAAAAATCGTAGATTGGCCATTGCCCACTAAGAATCTAATATGGGTCTTAGTAATGTCGCGAATACTAAGAATATTGTCACAAGCCCAGGAGGCATTGGGGTGGGGTAATTTGGGCATTCTATATAGAAGAGGCACCAACATATTTTTCATGTACCCACTTAACCCAAAGGTTGTCCCCTTTGTAAATGATTTTCTAGAGTTGATTCAACAGGCAACCTTTGGCAGAAACATCCAAAGGAGTTATACCAAGGCCACCCTTCGCTTTGGACTTGCAGATTTGATCCCAACTAATCACATGCATAGGCAAGAAGCCCTACAAAAATTCCTAATACGTTTACTAATAAGATAAAAATAAGTTTTAAGTAATAAAAAAGCATTGGACCAAAAAATATGGAGGTTAGAAAGAGTTGAATTGATAAGCTTCAGCTTGCAACAAAAGAGAGGAGGGATGTTGTCCATCCACCAAGCTTCCTATTAAGGCTATCAATCAACTGTCAATAGTATGAAATATGGAGCCTGATGGAGAAAAGGGGAACACTTAAGGGTCTGGGTCTGAGTCTGGTAAAGGGAGATCTACCCAGACGCATTTATAAATGGGTCGGGTCTAATGGGTCTGGGTTTGAATCTGGTATGCAAGCATTTTTACTAAGTTTAAAATTGTGTTTGGACAGGTCTAGGCCAAGATGGGTCCCTTGCAACATAGACCAAACCTGTCCATTTACCAAATGGGTTCGGGTTGGGTCAGGTCGGGCCTAATATGAAGGAAACCAAATCCAGACTCATTTAGCAATTCTTGGACCCAGACCTATACCATTTAACAAATGGGCCAGGTTTAAGTCGGGTCTATATGGGTTAGGTTTGGGTAACTCATTGGGTCGCTGACCCATTTACTGCCCTAGCCACAACACTTGTTTAGCTATTATTTTTTATTTTTTAGCCTCTCCACAACTTTTTAAATTTTGCATGGATAAAAATGTCCCGCCTTAGTAACCATATGATGTTTAAATGTTGAAAAAGTTACGAGGGCCCATCCAAATGTGTGGAGAGGATGTCATAAAATCATGATTAAGCCCACTCCACAAGAGATCAAATCCACTTATTGTATTTAGACAATCGTGGACTGTTCGCTCGCCTCAAGTGCAAGGCTGCGATGTAGTAATAATTCTCGGTAAGACCGAGGTCGATCCATAGGGAATAAGGTAAACCAATTCAAGTTGTTCCAACAACTTTAAATTCAATGAATTAAGGATTTCAGGTTTATAAACTAACTTAAAACAGTAATTGTAAAAATCTGTAATTAAAGGGAACTAAGGCTTTCGAGGATTCACTTGTGATAGCCCTCATGTGAATTCATTCATCCAGGCATAACACAACTAGAATTGAAGTTCTATCCCTCTTCTAGATGGAAGATATGGCATTCAAATACAAACAATCTCTACTCAAGTTGAAGACTTAAGGTTTCTAGTTCTAATGAAGCACATAGAAGTCGAATACGTAGCCTTCGAAGTAATGACCATGCCAATGGACTATGGTACGCTCTAGGGTTACTATAATTCAAATCTAATCAATTCAAACATGATAATCTTAGAGAATTGCAAGGAACTCATGTCCGAAGCACATGAACTTTCATAAAACATCCAAAAATATCACTTTTATTCAAACTAGAACTTAAAAATCAAAACTTTAAGCAAAATACTTAAATTAGAACGAATCTACTCACAAGCTTCACCTTTTAACCTTAGCTAAGAGGTTCTAGCCGAGCATTATCATGCTTCAACTAGAATTCAAAGAAAAACTACATAAAAACATGAAAAACTAGAAAAAAAAATCCTAGTTGGAGGAGTTGCGGTCGCTCCACGATGATCTCCCTTACTCCCCACGAACTTAGAACTCTTCTAGGATACCTTAGCAAGGATGCCAATGTGACTTTTTATAGGAAAAATCACAAACCACCATGGATCGCGTAAAAACTTATGCATTTTATTGGCCATTGGACGATAGTCGGGCACTCGGTCAGGTAGTGGTCGGGGCGCCCGACCGTGCTTGAATTCGGTCAGTGCATTTTTGCGAAATATCTTTTGAATATCAGGCGCCTGATCAAATTGTGGTCGGGCGCCCGATCAGGTCCAGAACTGTCCAGTAGTTTCAGCAGAATTCTTCCCAATTTCGGGCACCTGGTCAGAACATGGGCGGACGCCCGGTGGCCCTCTATTATGTATGCTGATTTCCTCTTTTCTTCTGGCCGATCTAGGTCTTTCTAACGCGATTCTTCAGGGCTTCTTTTCAGTGTCTTCAATGTGGTTCCAAAGGACCCTTTTAGCAACAAATTCATGACTTCTCTCTTACATTCCTACATACACAAAACAAGCATTAGATGGGTCTTTTAAGCATGCAAACCATGTATGTAATGTGATGTAATGGGCTAGAAAATGTATAAAATGGAAGCTCAACACACACCCCCAATCAGCTTTTTGTTAGTCCCGAGCAAAACATGCGTGAAACAAATTCAATCTTCCAAAATCCAACTCTCCTTCCGAAACAATGCTTCTATACATTCCAAGATATACAAGTGCAAAAATTAGAAAAACTAGGTGATAGAGGTTGCAACCTTAAACTCTCAAAACATAAAAAGTGTTCATATAGAATTCCCGCTGATTGATTGATAAATAGAAGAACTTTGAACAAAATTCAACCTAATGTGCATAGTGATGGCTCATCTCATGAGTTTACAGGATCATCTTCTTCATAGATCAACTAAACTATAGATTTCAAAGTATATAGATCAACAACAAGCCTATGACAGGGATTTGCCTTACCGTCCTTCCGACGACTGTCACACAGCGTCCCATTTCCGGCTTTGGTTACGGATAGACCATCCCCCGGTTGGTAATAGGTAGCCCTTTTAAAAAAATTTCCACCATATTCTCCATCATTCACATGTTTTCATCCTTCCTTTTTCTTTTTCTTTTTACATTAGATAGGATTTTTAGAAATCCATATCTTTCGTTATTTTTCCATGGACAAGGATGGACAAAGTACCCCGGCTTGGTTTCTCAACACCTCAAATCTAAGTCTAACCAATCCGCAAATCACATAATTCTTTTAACCCATGAAACCCGTGTAATGTGAACTAGGTGTAAAAGTGTTCAAATTTTCTATCGATCACATAAATAGGGGAATTCACATATAAAACCATTATATTAGAAGTAGTTCAAGACTTGCAACATTCATCACTTTATATCTCCTTTTCTTATACCCATATCATCCTGAGTGTATAGAAATAAGGTTTTCCAAACGAATTTTGAATTTTCAGAAAATTTAAAATTTTTTTGCATATATGATGCTCGAAATGTTACAAACTGCTAGATGAGGAATCTCATCTCACCCCCAACCAAATTTGCATTGTCCTCAATGTAAAAAAATATGCAATGAGCATGAACATGAGAGCAATGGTAAAATAAAAGAGAGTGAGAACAATAGTACCTGAGAGAGTCGATCATGGAAGTCTACAACAACGACAACTAAATCTACTAAGCAAGCAAAACTAAAACAGAAAAACAACTAAACTTACCTACGCTATACCTCCGTCAAATTAGGAGATCAATCATCCTGATACACAGGATCATTCAGAGTGATGGACATGTCCTCTGAATCAAATTTCTCAACAAATGGTTTAAGGCGTTGTCTATTTACTTTAAAATAATTACCATTTGCAGCATTCTCTATCTCGACAGCCCCATGAGGAAAAACTTCTTTAACAATATATGGGCCGATTCATCGAGATCGTAATTTTTTCGAAAAAAGATGAAGTCGGGAATTGTACAAGAACACTTTCTGACCTTCATGGAAGAATTTTCTGAAGATATGTTTGTCATGAAAGGCCTTCATCCTACTCTTGTAAATCCTCGAGTTCTCATAAGCATCGTTCTGGATTTCATCAAGCTCATTAAGTTGGAGTTTGCGAAGCGAGCTAGCCCTGTCAATGTCAAAATTCAATGCCCGAATTGCCCAATAAGCTTTATGTTCAATCTCTACAAGCAAGTGGCAAGCTTTTCCATCGACAAGTCTATAAGGGGACATTCCAATGGGGGTCTTGTAAGCGGTACGGTGAGCCCAAAGCCCATCATCTAATCTCAGTGACCAATCTTTGCGATCCAGCCTCACTGTCTTTTCCAAAATCTGTTTGATTTTTCGATTGAAAATTTCAGCTTGCCCACTCGTCTGTGGGTGGTATGGGGTACTCACTTTATGCCTAATGCCATATTTCTTCATTGAGGCTTCAAAAGGCCTATTGCAAAGTGAGAACTACCATCACTAATGATGGCTCGAGGTGTTCCAAATCTGAAAAGTATGTTTTCTTTAAGGAACTTTAGAATCGTACGATGATCGTTGGTTCTACATGGAATGGCCTCTATTCATTTAGACACATAGTCTACGGCAAGCAATATGTAGACATGTCCAAAAGATGAGTGAAATGGTCCCATGAAATCGATGCCCCAACAGTCAAAGACTTCAAGATGTTGAATTGGGGTAAGAGGCATCATATTTTGACAGGATAATCCTCTTAACTTTTGGCAACGCTCGCATGCTTTACAAAACTCGTGGATGTCTTTAAATAAAATGGGCCAATAAAAACCACACTGCAGAATTTTTGCAGTGGTTTTCTTGGCGAAAAAATGACCCCCACATGCTTGATCATGGCAAAAGGAGATGACAGAATTATGTTCATCATTAGGGACACATCTCCTAATTATTTGATCTGGGCAATATTTAAAAAGTAAATATTCATCTCAGAAAAATCTGCTCACTTCCCTTAGAAATTTTCGTTTGTCCTGCGCAGTCTAATGGATGGACATTGTACCTGTAGAAAGATAATTGGCTATGTCAGCGTACTATGGTAGATGCATAGCAACAAAGAGTTTCTCATCAAGGAATGAGTCCTCAATAGGTGACTCGTCAATGGAATTAGGTAGAACTAGGCGAGATAATTGATCTACCACCACATTCTTTACTCCCTTCTTGTCCTTGATTTCCAAATCGAATTCTTGAAGGAGTAGGATCCATCTAAGCAAAAGGGGCTTAGCATCCTTCTTAGAAAGAAGGTGCTTTAGTGCCGCATGATTCGTGTAAACAATGACCTTGGATCCTATTAAGTAAGGCCTGAATTTGTCTAAGGCAAAAATGACGGCTAGGAGCTCCTTCTCCGAAGTCGAGTAATTGACGTGGGCGGGATTTAATGTCCTACTCGCAAAGTAGATTACGTGGGGCTTCTTATATTTCTTTTGGCCTAACACCGCCCCAATAGCATAATCGCTCGCATCACACATCAACTCAAAAGGTACAGACCAATTAGGTGGTTGTATGATAGGAGCGGTTGTCAACATGTCTTTTAGCTTTGTAAAAGCTAATTGACATTTGGCAATCCACTCAAATTGGTTCTCCTTTTGGAGAAGGTTACATAAGGGCCTTGAGATATGACTGAAATCCTTTATGAACCTTCTATAAAAGTTGGCGTGTCCAAGGAAGGACCGCACATCGCGTATGCTTTTAGGTGCTGGTAGATTGGAAATTATATCAATTTTAGCCCGGTCTACCTCTATTCCATTAGATGAGATGATATGTCTGAGGGCTATTCCTCTTTGTACCATTAAATGACACTTTTCCAAGTTTAAAATGAGGTTCTTCTCCTCGCACCTTGTCAAGACCAACTTCAAGTGATTTAGGCACTCCTCGAAAGTACAACCGAAAATAGAGAAATCGTCCATGAATGCCTTAAGAAATTCACCCACCATGTCTGAGAAAATACTCAATATGCATCGTTGGAATGTGGCGGGTGCATTACATAGTCCGAATGGCATTCTTCGGTATGCGAAGGTGCCAAACGGGCATGTAAAAGTGGTATTCTCTTGGTCTTCTGGGGCTATCTCAATTTGATTGTAACCGGAGTAGCCATTTAGGAAGCAATAATAGGAGTGCCCCACTAACCTCTCTAAAATTTGATCCATGAATGGGAGGGGGAAGTGGTCATTCTTAGTGACCATGTTTAGCTTCCGATAATCTATGCACATTCGCCAACCGGTGGTCACTCTGGTTGGTATAAGCTCATTGTTGGCGTTTTCTACGATGGTAATATCGAACTTCTTAGGGACAACTTGGGTAGGACTCACCCATTGGCTATCCGAGATGAGGTAAATAATACCTTTAACACCTCGACTCTGACAACCTCTATCATGTTTGGATTTAACCTTCTTTGAGGTTGTCTAGTCGTTTTCACATTCTCTTCGAGGTATATATGATTAGTACGGACTGAAGAGTCTATCCCCTCAAGGCCCGCTATCATCCAACCTATGACTCCCCTATGTTCTTTGAGTAATTCAATCAACTTGAGCTCTTGGTCTTTTCCTAGGTGAGAGGCAATGACAACCGGGAATGCTTCTTCTTGACTCAAATATACATATTTCAGCTTAGATGGCAATGGTTTAAGGTCAAGCTTCGGCGGTTTGATATTAGACGGTAGAGGCCTTGATGTGGTTGGTGGCAATTTTTCAAAATGGGGCCTCCGCCGGCTAGTACCAACTATCGGTTTCTCAATATTCAATGCTTGCACAATTTCACTAATAATGGGGTCTTTGAAATCCTTGAAATATGCCAAGCATATCTCTAAGCTTTCTAGTGGTTTAAGTTGGAGGAGCTCTTCTTCTTCAAAAGATTTGAGCATGTTTACCTCGAAGAGCTCGTCGTCATTAACATCCTTATGCCTTTTACCCATATGGAACACATTCACCTCTAATGTCATGTTCCCAAAAGATAATTGTATCACCCCGTTCCGACAATTTATGATTGCGTTTGATGTAGCAAGGAATGGGGGGCCTAAAATCACCGGTATTTAAGTGCTAGCATCTATAACCGGTTGTGTGTCCAAGACGATAAAATCCACCGGGTAATAGAATTTGTCAACTTGGACTATAATATCCTTAACTATCCCTCTTGGTACACTGATCGATCTATCAGCCAGTTGCAACGTAGTTTTGGTGGGTTTTAATTCACCAATATCAATTACTCATATACCGAGTACGGGATCAAGTTTACGCTTGCCCTCAAGTCTAGCAATGCAGGCTCAATCCGGTAGTCGCCAATGATGCAGGAAATTGTGGGACTACCGGGATCCTTGAATTTTGGAGGGGTCTTTTAAGTGAGAATGGCACTCACTTGCTCATTCAAAAGGCCTTCTATTGCACATGATTTTTGCGTTTAGTTGTGCATAGGTCCTTTAGAAACTTGGCATAAGAGGGGATTTGTTTGATGGCATCAAGCAATGGAATGTTGATCTTGACTTGTCTGAAAATCTCTAAAATGTCATGAGAGTTTCGGAGAGATTTTGGAGCAACCAATCTCGAAGGGAATGGTGCTACGGGTTTGTAAATGCGTTCTGTTTCTTATGGGGCTAAGTTGGATCCGTCCTCATCCTCAGAATTTACCGGATCATTAGGCTTGTCGACCTTCACCGGAATAGTTTTATCAATTTGTTTACCACTTCTAAGAGTGGTGATGGATTTGGCTTGCTCCATATGTTGGTTAGAGGGATTATGAATGCTTACTTCATGTACTTGCTTTAGATTGGGCTGAGGTTGGGCCGGAAAGGTCTCTTCCCTAGCATTCAAGCGTCCCTTAATCTCATCAACCGAGACTTTAAGCTCTTGGAACATTTGCTGATTTGATTAATTGATTTGCGTTTGCCCTTCGATAAACGCCTTTAAAGTATCCTCCATTGAGAATTGAGGTGGGGCCATATTTTGCATGGGTGGCCCTCCTTGAGAGTTGGTAGGATTGTTCGTGAGAGCATTCTTCCAACTGAAATTTGGGTGGTTCTTCCAAGTAGAGTTGTACGTGTTACCCACCGGTCCATTAAAAGGCCATTGATATCCATATGTGGCATTTGCGTGTTCTTGTAACACCTCTTGAAACGCAGGAATTGTAGGACAATCTTGCATAGCGTATATATTAGTGAAACAAATCCCACACGTGTTCTCAATAGCTTCATTGGACTTTGAAACTCCACTCTTACTAAGTTCCATGGCCTCGATCTTCCTTGTGAGGCTGGCTAGCCTTGCATTTACATCATCTTCCTCCTTAAGAATATAAATCCATCCTTTCTCTTTTTCTTAAGGAGGCTTGATGTTATTAGATTTGTCCGAGGTATCCCATGATTGGGCATTCTCGGCCAACATATCCAAATAACTCCAAGATTTATCTGAATTTTTCCTCATAAACTTGCCGTTGCACATCATCTCTACGAATTGGCGCATATTGAAACTTAATCCATCATTGAAGAAGTTTAGATTCGCCAACTTTCGTAGCCGTGATGTGGGCAAGCCAGTAGGAGGTCCTTAAACCTTTCCCAACATTGGAAGAATGATTCATTCTCTTTAACCGAAAAGTTCATTATGGCTCTTCGAAGGGTATTCGTTTTATGAGTCGGGAAGAACTTTTTCAAGAATTACTGGGTCATCTCATTCCATGACCCTATCGAGTGTGGTCTAAGAGAGTGGAGCCAACTCTTGGCTCTTTCTTTCAATGAGAAGGGAAAAAGTTTAAGTTTGATGGCATCTTCTAAGACATTCACATATTGTAAAGTAGCCACCACTTCTTCAAATTCCTTTAAGTGTCAGTATGGGCTCTCGGAGTCTAGCCCATGGAACCTTGGTATGAGTTGAATTACACCTGGCTTTATATCGGTGTTTCCCCCAGTTAGTGGTAAGACCACGCACGAGTGTGTAGTTGCACAGGCCGGTTGTAGGTAGTCCCGTAAAGATCTCATTGGAGGAGCATTGTGCACCTCATTCTCTCCTACTCCTTCTTAATTTGCGTTTGTGGTTGGTTGGGGGGGGGGGGGGGGGGGGGGGGGGGGGGAGGGAGGATTTCCTAATGAAATTTGATCCATACTTCTCAAATTTTCACGATGTTCTACAGATTTTCGGACTTGTCTATGAACGGAGAGTGGTCCAACTAAACCACCTTCGGATTGGAGACGATTGCTGTGGTCACGTTCCCAACGGAACATAAACAACACAATCCAAAATCTAAACTAAACCTAAATCTTAAAATCTGAAAATAAAAACTGAAAACTAAAAGAGTTCAAGTTGGAAGGATAGTACCCGATTTGCTTGAACTAGAAGAACTTCCTGCAAAACAAAACAAACTTTGTTAGTTCTATAATTTAGAAAAATCAATCCTAGGAAAACAATAAAACCTAACTACTTCTACTCTATAGCTACCAAAACAATTTAGAACCGTTTAACCTAGTTCCCCGGCAGCGGCGCCAAAAACTTGTTCGCTCGCCTCAAGTACAAGGTTGCGATGTAGTAATAATTCTCGGTAAGACCGAGGTCGATCCATAAGGAATATGGTAAACCAATTCAAGTTGTTCCAGCAACTTTAAATTCAATGAATTAAGGATTTCAAGTTTATAAACTAACTTAAAACAGTAATTGTAAAAATCTGTAATTAAAGGAAACTAAGGCTTTCGAGGATCCACTTGTGATAGCCCTCATGTGAATTCATTCATCCAAGCATAACACAACTAGAATTGAAGTTCTATCCCTCTTCTAGATGGAAGATATGACATTCAGACACAAACAATTTCTACTCAAGTTGAAGACTTAAGGTTTCTAGTTCTAATGAAGCACATAGAAGTCGAATACGTAGCCTTCGAAGTAACGACCATGCCAATGGACTATAGTACGCTCTAGGGTTACTACAATTCAAATCTAATCAATCCAAACATAATAATCTCAGAAAATTGCAAGGAACTCATGTCCGAAGCACATGAACTCTCATAAAACATTCAAAAATATCACTTTTATTCAAACTAGGACTTAAAAATAAAAACTTTAAGCAAAATACTTGAATTAGAATGAGTCCAACATGATAACTACTCACAAGCTTTACCTCTTAACATTAGCTAAGCGGTACTAACTGAGCATTATTATGCTTCAAATAGAATTCAAAGAAAAACTACACAAAGACATGAAAAACTAGAAAAAAAACCCTAGTTGGAGGAGTTGTGGTCACTCCACGATGATCTCTCTTATTTCCCACAAACTTAGAACTCTTCTAGGATACCTTAGCAAGGATGCCAAGGTGTCCTTTTATAGGAAAAACCACGAACCTCCACGGATTACGTAAAAACTTACGCACTTATATCGATCGTTGGAAGCTGGTCGGGCACCCGGTCAGGTAATGGTCGGGCACCGGACCGTGCTTGAATTTGGTCAGTGCATTTTTATAAAATCTCTTTTGAATATCGGGCACCCGACCAAATTGTGGTAGGGTGCCTGGTCAGGTCCAGAACTGTCTAGCAGTTTCAGCAGAAATCTTCCCAATTTCGGGCGCCCGGTCAAAACATGGGTGGGCGCCCGGTGGCCCTCTATTATGTATGCTGATTTCCTCTTTTCTTTTGGCCGATCCAGGTCTTTCTGACGCGATTCTTCAGGGCTTCTTTTCAGTGTCTTCAATGTAGTTCCAAAGGACCCTTTTAGCAACAAATTCATGACTTCTCTCTTACATTCCTACATGCACAAAATAAGCATTAGATGAGTCTTTTAAGCATGCAAACCATGCATGTAATGTGATATAATGGGCTAGAAAATGTATAAAATGGAAGCTCAACATGGACCCACAAAAAACAATGATTTCAACCTAATCCATGCATTTTGTGGCCCACAATAGTCGATACTAGGTGGGAGTTCATTCTTAATTATTTTCTGTGGCGTGGTCCACCTTTGCTGTGGTTTTTCCTCATTTTAGGGTTCATGCCTTGAAACGAAAATCCGAATCATATGGGCAACATGAATTTTACACATAACTCATGATGGGCCCAACAAACGGTTCCCTTTTCTGTGTCTAAGCCGTAGTAGAGGCCCCATATTTAAAATTTCTGATTTTTTTTTCAAAGAGGGGACCACCACACTCTCCAATGAATGTTCGAAGCTTTCTCTGTGGGACCACCACACTCTATAATGACTCTCCAATGAAATTTTCACTCTCCTTTGTAGGACCCACAACTTTCCAAAAAAACCATCGTCTTTTACTCTCCGACATACAATATTTAATTATAGAATTAAATGTTGATAAATATGTAAATATAATGTCAGAGATCACCGAAATAGATATGATATGGAGTTCGATGTTGTTAATGATAACCTTCAGCTCTGGTTGAAGTCCTTAGATGCATAAGCATATGTGGGAGTATGATTTTATAAACTCGTAGTTGCACATCTAGATGAATAAATGGTACAAGTTGAGATGTGTTAAAATATACTTATAATTATTTCCTTTGTATGTGCTTTATATGTATACTTTCCACTTAACGTGAATCATCAACATTGGTTCTTGGATATTCTTTACTCTTACAAAGGAGAGGTTATGCTGCTTCATAGTTTACATGACGAATTAGCTGAAAAATATGTAGAGATGGACATTGAACCGAACCAAGTTGAACTCTGCCCAACTCGACTCGGCAGTGGTCTGACGTTGACTTAGGCTCGAACTCAGCTCGGCTTGGTCTTGGGCTTGGTCGGGTCAGCTTGAACTCAGTTCGGTCTAAGATCTGACTGATCCGAATCGAGCTCGACTCGGCCATACTTTCGACTTAAGCCGAGTATCTATCAAGCCGAGTCGAGTCGAGCCTACTCAATTTTCCTTTTTTATTTTTATGTAACTTTTTAAAAAATTCCATAAAAACCTAGCTTAGTTATAGAAAAATGTTAAGTTCATGATATTTTTGGCACACTTTGCCAACCATTCTATACTTTCAATATAAATTCATACAATATTACAATTCTGATACAAAACTAGTTATCTAAACAACTTTAAAGCTAATTGTGCAATTCACATTAACAAATCTATACAATGTTACAATTCTATACAAAACTAATTATCTAAATAATTTCAAATCTAATTGTGCAACCCAGAACCAACCTACACCAAACTTGACCCTACCTGACCCAACCCGGACACCCTAAACCAATTGAGCTCAACCTGGAACCAACCTGACCCAACCCGGAACCAACCCACACCTAACCTAACCCCAACTGACCTAACTCGGACCAACCCAGCCTAACCCGCACCCAACCCGACCTCGTATGACCCAACTAGGACCAACCCTACCCAACCAGACCCTAATTGACCTAGTGTACAAACATGAGCCATCCTAGAACCAACTTAACCCAACTTAGAATGAACCCAACCTAACTCAGAATCAACTCGAGCCATCCCGGATACCTAAACCCTACTAGATTTAGGGTTTTTGTTCTCCAAATCAAGAAACCTCAAAAAATAATAATTTAAAACCTATCTCTAAATCATTTATATATGCAATGAAGAAGAGGAAGGAAGATGAAATACCTCTTGAGTCAAATCGAGTTGCACGCGCTCATATAGAGATGGTTGGGCTGTCGGGTAGAGTAGCAAAGATCGAAGATGGGAGAGAACTCAAGAAGGGGTTTGGAGAAGGAAGGGCTTGGTCGCCAGTCGGGCATATATGGGTAGGGGTAGGGTTTGGAGGAAAGGGTAGGGGTAGGGTAGAGGGTTTGGGACTAGTCAGGCTCGGGCAGCTAGGAGTTTGGGATGAGTCAGGTAGAATATAAATAAATTAGGTTTTTTTTAAATATATTTATATATACACTAGACGAGTCAAACCGAGCTTGAGTCGAGTCAAGATCGAACTCGACTCAGTATTTTTTCGAACCCCATCTACCTAACTCGACTTGGACTGAAATTCAACAACAAGTCAAGCTGAGTAGAGTTATTTCGAGCCAAGTTAACCGAGTTAACTTAGTTCGTGTTCAGCTCTACAAATACGATACATTCGTCGGGGCATTGGTCGATGGATTTTTTAGCTCTTTCATATTTTTTTCAATGGGAATTCTTTGTAGAAAGTTAAATGAAAAATTGTAATGATGAAGGATACTCCAAAATAAATAAATGGGGATGATTGTAATGTGTACATGATGAGATTTATTGACTTCTTATGTAGTGAGAAGACTATTGAGTTAAGTTGAGAAAATAAAGGAACTGAGAACCTAGCCGAATGTCCCAATTCCAATAAAGAGGAAGAAGACGACTTCTAAACCCGCAACGAGGATGTATATATTTGTTTGATCATTAGATAGGAATACAATTAATTTATATGATTCTTTTTTACTTATATGATGTATATATTTGTTTGATAATTTAGAATGCATATAATTATGTGACTGAATGTTTGGTGTATAATACAATAAAGAAATATATATATATATATATATATAAGATTTTGTAAATGTTAAGTCAAGTTGGATGAAAAAAGGTCTTCAGGTTGATGGTGTTAGTGTTTTAATGCAAGTTTGTGCTGATTGCAGTTGTGATGTGTAAAGGGTTACTGTTGTCATGTGAAGGATTTTCAATTGCCCTTTACGCTGTTGTCATGTGATACAGCTCACCATTATCATATGGAAGGGGTCGTCATTGTCATTTATGTCATTTTCATGTGCAATAGGTTGTCGTTATTGTATGCTATGGGTCATCATTATTATGTGCAACTGCTCATCGCTATTAGAAAAATAAAGTAGCTGTTTCATTAAATCTTTTATATCAATGTACATATATTCACAATACCATCCACCATTAAACCTTTTAAATCAAGGTATATTTATTCACAACACCCACATCACACAATTAGCATAAAAAAATACTGATCATATCATACTTTGAATCTATATTATTTGTACATCGAATAAACAAAAGTAATTTTCTCTTACGATGGGTACGAAGGTCAACCCAACCTGATTGTGACCCGTTCTCTTGCACCTTAAGCATCTTACAATTGGCTTATCTTTTCATTGAGTTGTAATTTTAGTTTTCTTCGATCTTTCAGAACATTTTCTTTATTTCAAAGGTTAGATTTTTTCACATATCGCTTAACTTTTGCCGGTGTACCCCATTGGCTATTGTTGGGGACTGGGTAGATCGATTCCTTGTAGGTCCATTAATAAGTTTCTATCATGTAAAATAAAGAACAACAACCGTAGTGATTGAGTTAATACTTACCACAAGCTACAATTACATGCAAGCATTGCAAAAACATTATATATAGAACTCACCATATGTACTGTCACATCTCTCAATCGAACTACGTCACTAAAATCCTATGCTGTGACTTAAAATCCATCTTAAAAAATTGAAGAACATTTTGTCTTTTGCTCCTCGGGATAAAGTTTTCTTAATTATTTCTCTGCTCATTGAGTCAATCTTCCCGGCAATGTTAAAGCATTTTCTCTTCTAAGGAGAAAGAAGTGTTATATTTTGTTTCCACTATATCAAGAAATTTAGTTATAGATATTTCCTTGCTTCTTTCAACAATGTGTTTGCGCTCTCAAATATTAGTAAGCCACTAATATATAAAGGGGCTGGCCAATTTTATACAGCACATGACCTCTTTTAATCTAACTTGTCTAAATGTCTTAGCAGTTGGTTAAAAATAGTTCTTCAATGACTTGTCCCTACATGTTGACATCATATTTGTAAAAATATGATATGCGTAATAGCCATGGGTTTTTATAAGGAAAGACTGTTTTACTTCATTTATTAATCTTTTATAATGATCAGATATAATAATAAGTTTTAAGATAAATCCAACTACTCCAATTTTTCGATCCCGTATACTACTGGTAGGATGTGATTATCTATATCTAATACTGCAGTTATGAAGAGTACACACTTATACTTTTCTTTCAAATGTGCCTCGTCAACACATGAAATCTTTCGAAACAACAACTAAAAGCTTTTAATGCATTGTCTAAGTGTAACAAAACATCTCTTGAACCTATTCGGTTCTTTATTTATTTTTAAATCTATTATAGTCTCATAGTTTGCAATTGCTAGCTCGTGAAGATAGGCAAAGAGCACAACATATGATTTTTAATAAGATATAATTACCTCATTCATTGCAATCTTCTTATCATTTTATATTTTTCTATAGTTAATAACAATGCATATTTTTAAAATTTTCATGCATAACATCTCCTAGCCTTCATATTAGCTCGACTTTATAAGGCTAATAACTTAGTACTTATCTTATTACTTGCTTGGGGATGATGTCTCCTCGTCCTTTAGAAGTTGCTCTATGATTATCCCTTCCCCTCCCCTCAAAAGATGCCTGGTGATGAGTTATCGCCTTGGAAGACGCTAAATGTGTGTTCAAATTTGTATGTCTTTATTTTACAAACTCTAGCATCGTCTGGTCTCAATTCATGCACTCTCTAACCGTAATTTTTTATAAGATATTTAACAATGTATCTTTACTTATTTAATTTCAATACTTTATATTAGAAGTGATTTTACAAGGCAAATTTGCTCAGAATATTTTTTAATTAGCTCTTATCTTTAAACATCTGTTCGACGACTATTTCAATGGGGTCGTCGACCACATTCGGATATCCCAAAAGGTGTGCGTTAATGAATGTGACATCATCTTCACATATATTCAGTGGCAAGATATCAGATGACATAACCACGATATCCACTAGAGTATGACTTGATTGAGTTGATGATTCAGAAATATCTGCACATTCTTGACTAATCGATAAATTGAAATTCAGTCTCAAGGTTGATGGCCGCTCATAACTATCGATTGTTGGGTCAATGTCTCGGTTTATTGGTTGATGGGTTGGGAATATATGTACAGTCTTCACTATCTAACAAGTTAAAAGATGTCACTCACAAATGTCAATTGTTGAATCATGTCTCAATGCATTGGTTAATGGGTTGGGAATATCTATACAGTTTTCACTATCCAATAAGAAAAAAGATGGTCACTTATAATTGTTGACCATTAGATCATGTCTCGGTCCTTTGGTTGATGGCCTAAAAATATCTATACAATCTTCGTTATCTAACAAGTGAAAAAGATGGCTGCTTACAAATGTTGACCGTTGAATCATGTCTCCGTGCATTCATTGATTGGTTATGGGTATCTATATAATCTTCACTATCCAATAAATGAAAATATGATTGCTCACAATCGACTGTTAGATCATGTCTTGGTGTATTGGTTGACGGGCTAGGAATAACTATACAATCTTCATTATCCAACAAGAAAAAAATATGGCCACTCACAAATCAGTATTCACTGTTTTATGCTACTCATTCAGATCTATGAACAAGAGTTTTTAGGTAATAATTGTAAACCTCACTTTCTTTATATATAACGATATTTAAAAATTTGAATTTTGACCCGAAAAAAACATATACGCCAGAACATCTTTGTCGTCTCTGATGATGTGCAGAGGGAGTGATACGTGATATAGTTATGATATACCCTTCATCCTAACATTATATTCCTCCAGTGTTGTTTTTATAATCTTGTGCATTTTAGCTATGAGCTCCTGTATTGGTCGATGGGTTGGGGATACTTGTACAATATTCCTCATTCCAAAAGCGAGAATATTGTCGCTCACAACTATTGACCGTTGGATCATGTCTTGGTACATTAGTTGGTGGCTTGAGGATATCTATAGTGTTCACTATCCAACAAGTGAAAAGATGACCGTTCAATAATGTTAACTGTTGGATCATGTCTCGGTGCATAGGTTAATGGCTCAGGGATATTTTCACTGACTAGTGGGGTGCATATAATTCCATTCCCAAATCAGCATATTTTGTTCTGTGCTGCTCATTTAAATATATGAACACGAGTTGCTATATAGCAATTGTAAACCTCACTTCTCTATATAAAATAACATCTAAAAATTGGAGTTATATCCAACGAAAAGTATATATGCGATGACATTTTCATTATTTTTTATAATGTGTAGAGAAAGTGATACGTGACTGTACTCATGATACATAACTTTCATTCTAACCTCATATTCCTCTGATGTTGTCATCATAATCTTTTGTATTTTACTTATGAGCTCTTAATATATAATTTCAATGCACACAACGATACATTTTAAGTTGCCACCCTCACACAAGAAACTCTCTTTTTAATATACACACTTTCTATCATAATAGTATAGGATAGGCCAGAAAGCTATGATCTTCAAATATGGGTGTACCTGAAAATAATGGTTATTAGGCTTAGAAAAATAATATTAAATACAAAAAATAAAAGTGAAAAACAAAGATTGTAGTTATCATGTACAACGGGTCGTAATTGTTATATACAATGGGTCTCCGTTGTCATGTACAGTAGGCTATTGTTGTTGTTGGAATGCTAAAGTGCCTTGATATACATTGATACGCCACACTCTAACAGCTCGAGCTTTTAAATTAAGTGGTTGTTTGACATGGTATCAGAGAGATATAAGCAACATGTGTGTGATTTGCTGATCTTATCCTCATCTTCTCCAATCGTGGATCTCTCCTTGATCATTGGTTTAACGGTGAAGTGCATACCTCTCTCTCTTATCTTCCTTCTTCCTCCTATAAAACCACTTGGGTTCCTTTGTTGCCATCAATGGTGTAACACGATTAACATTTTCTTCTTTGTGTGGTGGAAATCGGATTAGTTAGATCTAATTCATTCATCAGGTGGGCAATGTGTTGGAATCATGATAGGATTAGTTGGATTAAAAAAATCTTGCTGATTGGTTACTATATTGGTGGCCCACTGCATTATTAAGCTCTAGCCCATCTATCGTGCTTGCACCATGATTGTCGTGCATTATTGGGCCTTGGCCATTGTTAGTGGGTCTGACTACTATTATCACCCATTGTTGTTGCGAAGGATCTCGTATTCGAGGTTGCCCATGTTCTACTTTATCTTATCAACATATATTATCATAATTGTCCACATCTCCAACAAAAACACGATTGCCTCCAATCAGTTGTTATTTTTTAATTCATTGCTTGAGCATTTTTTTATCCCATTCATTTTGTTTCTTCGACCCTTTATGATTGCTTGAAGATGGAATTCCGTGTTGAAAATAAGACAAAGAATTTGCAAATTGTATCAATTAAGTTACGGGGGGTAGAGACTTACTTTCCTTGGGCTCGTTCAATCACAATATTTCTACAATCAAACAAAAAATTAGAGGTGGGCACAAACCAAGCCAGCTCGAAAGCTCGGCTCGGATTGGTTCGAAAAAGCTCGGCTTGGATTGGTTCGAATGGAAGTTCAAACCAAACCAAGCCTCTTAGTCAAGCTCGATTGAAAAACAAACCAAACTCAAACTAGAGCAGTACTGGCTCGGCTCGGCTCAAAGCTCAATCTGATTCAGCTCAGTTTGATTTGGCTCGTAGATTATAAGCACACTATTTCTTGTGGTGTGATCCACTTGAGCTTTGGATATGATTCCTTTTTGGGATCATGTCCTAAAATGATATGTAAAACAGATGGACAGCATGGATAATACATATACATGATGACGTGGATAATACATAATTCATATACATGAATGCACACTGTTGCCCTGCACTCGTAAAATTATGCTTGTGTACTTTTGTTTGGAAAATACTCTTACATGTCTATTTTGAAGTTGCACTCCTTTGGAGGATGTTAAACATTATATAGTAAGATGCGTTTGTACTTTTTTTTTCTAACTTTTAAAATTCTTTTCTAATTAAATAAACAAGGAAAAAAAGAGTCGCTGCCTGTTTGAACTAGGCCTGGCCCGATTCGAAATTTTCGACCAAACTGATCCCAGCTCGAACCAGATTTTTCTGGAGCAAACCAAACTCAGGCTGCATGGGTCGGCCCGAAACCCAAACCAAACCGATCCACAAACTGCGGTGGTACAAAAACAAGCCAAACCAAACTAGGGCTAACTCAGCTCGGCCCGGATCGTTGCTCACCTCTACAAAAAATACAAGCATTCGTCAGAAACTAGCCCCAATGAGACATCTGATACTTACTCCAAGCGGAAAGAAGATAATTATCTAGTGCTAAGTTCCTTAATATACTTCGATACACCATCATCTAATGGCTCAAGATTTTAGATCAAGTGCTTATTTGACATGGTATCAGAGCAGAAGGTTAAGTGTTTGAATCCTGGGAGAAGCAAAAAATGTCTTAGTTAATATATTTTCCCACGGGGGGCAAGCCCGGCCTATTTATGGTGTGAGTGTCCCTCCACCTGGCCTGTTTATGGTGTGAGTGTCCCTCCACCCTTACCCAATACATTCTCGTGCGGAGTTCCACCCCGCATGTGCGGGGGAGTGTTGGAGTATTACAATCACTTGATATACATTGATATGCCATCCTCGGACGGTTTGAGCTTTTAGATCAAGTGCTTATTTGACAGTTGTCATGTGCAGTGGGTCATCATTCTCATATGTAGTGGGTCACCATTGTCAATTGTATAATTTCAACTATTTATCATCTTACTTCAATAATACATGTTATAACTACCTACCTTCTTACTTCTCATGTCGATATTGTAGACGAGGGCCAGTGAGTAATTTGATGGAATGGAGAAGATCCTAACGAATATCATGTTTTAAAGAAAATATAGCTATGTAGGAGAATGATCCGTAGGAAAATAGAATGCCGAAGAGTGGTGATCAATTTTATGGAGGAAGCTATGAAAAGAAGGGTTTTGGAAAATGCAACGTCCTAGAATTGAATGGAATACTAAATAATGTAATGGCCAAAGAGTGGTGGTGGGTCCCACTAAGGAAGCTTCGAATAAAGAAGAAAGGTTTTAGTAGGTCTCTCTGTAAAAAAAAAAAAAAAAAATTCTAAATGGGGTCTTTAAAATTGACTTGGCCCCACAAAATGGCATTCAAACAACGCTTGTAGGGACCACCATGAGTTATGTGTCAAATCCATGCCATCTATTCAATTCAGATTTTCATTTTAAGTCATGGGCCTAAGAATGAGGGAAAATCAAAGAAAATGTGAACCACCCCTCAAAAAACAGTTGGGAATTAACGCCCACTATTATCAACTATTGTGGGCCATAGAGGACTTGGATCAGGCTGAAATCAATGTTTCTGTGGGTTCAGGATTGCTCGAATACAATGATTAGATTGGATTTCCTGTGGAGTGGGCTAAATCAGGATTTCATGGGACCTACTTCACACATTTGGACATGGTCCCCTTAACTTCTCTAGCATTCAAACATCGTACAGGCACCAGGGCCGATGTAGGGGCATTTTCATCCCTGTAAAATTTAAAAAGTTGTCATGAGATAAAAAGAATAAAAAAGAATGGGAAATGAGGCTAAACACGTGCGGCGATCACACCTTGGTGCCATTTTAGTAAAAAAAAATTCATTTTAAATATTAAGTTTGCTCTTCAGAGGATTCAAATATCATAGATTCACCTACATGATCATCAGGTGGGCTATACCTTTACAAACTAAATGAATGATTTGGATGAATTTACAAATGGTCCAAATTTAGTATATGTATATGGCTCACTTGATGATCATATTTGTTAGAATGTAGATGTACATGTGTAATATATTTCTAGATTAAGTACATGCATGTGTATCTTATCAATATATTCTCATGGAGCACCGTATGTAAGCTTCTCTTGAGAATGTATGTACAGATCAAATATAACTAATTGTATATAAATAAGTTGTGTATAAGGCACATTATGGTGTGAATTCGAGTGGTTTATTTATTGTTTTTTATTTACATTGTCTTTTATTTACTATGCTTCTACATTTTCTTTATCATATACTCCCTTGTTATACACTTGTTTTCCTTTTTATTTTATTTACTTACGTTCTAGTGATAATCTATAACTATAATTCCAAATTCTTAAAGCATAGATCGCTTGTTTGTATGGCTGGAAAATTGTACTTAACACTTTCATTCTCTATAATTAAGGTCCTTATAAAGGATCTATGGACGTACAACATACGAAGTCATTCAAATCTAAATTGTCCATCTGGACCTACCTAGGTCATAGTACTTCTATGGTCTCTAGCCTATTGTAGAATATGAGACGTTGATTAGTAGTGCCTACATAAAACATTTTTCGCTTCCTCCTGTCACATTTCCATCTCCAGTGTGTTTCACACGGTTTGTTTTACATACATCTTGAAGAAGATAATTTAAGAGGATTTATAACAATTTTATGATATTCTTTAATAAGTTTCTTAGAGTATTTAATATAAAATAGAAAAATGTTACTATTCTTCCGAGAGATCTTTGGATAATTTTTTCATATGGATTAGGTAAGGTTGATCATTTGTAGTCACCAATTTCTTTTTAATATCATTTTCTTAACCAATCAAAACCAATACTTTCATCTTCCTACTTTAGATATGCTAGTCAGTGTTTCTTACTTTCTTTATTTTAATGATTTCATATTTTTATTAGCTTGAATATGTCATTGCACATGACATGCTCTGAATATTTTAATAAGAGTGATGGTTTTGTGTACTTACAATGTGATTTTTAACCCCCAAAGGCAACCTCTTATATCTAAGTAACGATCCAATGCTCTTAGAACTCTCTAAGTTACAATGCTCTTAGTTCCAACGTGACACTATTTAAGGATGATATGATGTTTTCTGTGAGAAATGGGTCCCATGAAATCCTTGTTTTGAAGTCTTTTTTTTTTTTTTTTCTTCTTTGCATTCATGTTCTTATGTTTGGAGGTTGTGTGAAATGAGGTGTAGATTCATGTTGAGAATGATAGTTGTGTAGTTTGTGCCTACTCCTGTGCTTAGAGGGACTATGCACACATGCCATTTCGGTGTAATGATCGACCCAACTTGATATAGAGTATTTTTGTAAGCAATGAAAATTTTCTTTTCTATTCATCATTTTTTCCTTTACTATGACTTTGTTATTAGTTATGGGGTTAGTTCACTCACATTTATGCATTACATGTGTTTTCACATGCCGTTATAGGTGTAGTTGTTGGGCTGAACGCCTCAACTCTTCATGCGTGAAGACCACCGGCCGGCCGGCCGGCCGGTCGGTCACGCTGGATCCCAGAGGCAGCAAGACGCTGGACATTATTTTGGCCTATCCGGCCGGTAGGGGTGTCCGACCGGCCGGACGACCAGTCGGCAGTGTTCTACCGCAAAGCGGTTTCTTGCGCGGTTTGCGCGCAAGAGGTTTCTAAATCCGGTTTTTCTTCATTTTTAAGGGGGATTACGAGTTTAGAGGTTACCAAGGTTGCAAAGGGGATTGATGGAACTTCTAGGTGAGAGAAAGAGCTTAGAGAAGAGGGTTTCTTCTTGGGTAAGCTTGGGATTTCTCTTGTGGGCTTGGTTTTTTTGGGTCTTGGGTTCCATCTCTTGTAACTTCTGATATTATAGTGGATTGTTGTCGCTTTGTGGCGTGTTTTTTACCCGTGAGGGGTTTTTCCACGTAAAAATCCGATTGTCTATGTGTGGGTGATTGCATGCATTGTGATTGCATTGTGTGGCTTGTTTGATTGAATTGTTTGCTTGTGTTCGGCTTTGCTTCCGCTGCTGGCCCTCCTATCCCAACAACCGGTATCAGAGCGATCGTTAGGGTGTAGCAGGAATTTGAATATGAGACAAGAGCATGGCATCAGGCATGAGGTTCGACATAGAGAAGTATTCGGGGAAAAATAACTTTGAGCTTTGGAAGGTGAAGATGAAAGGCCTTCTAGTTCAGCAAAGATTGCAAGTTGCGCTCCTTGGAGAGCGACCAGAAGCTATGAAAGAAGAAGAGTGGAAGAAGATCGATGAAAAAGCCAATGTCTCAATCCAGTTGTCCTGACAGATGAGGTCCTGTATAACGTCATGAAAGAGAAAATTGCGGCTAAAACATGGGCGAAGTTGGAGAATATCTATGCGAAGAAATCTTTTGAAAATCAAATATACTTGAAGCTTCAGTTGTACAACTTGAGGATGACGGAGGGGGCCGATGTTGAAAGCCATATCAGCAATTTCAATAGGCTTATTTGCAAGTTGATGGATGTAGATGAGCCGATGAAGGACGAGGATCAAGCGTTTATCCTGTTGAATTCTCTTCCAGATTCATATGAGTCACTCAAGGACTCTTTGTGCGCAGGCAGGGAGACTATTGGAGTAGAAACCGTTATCTCAGCCCTTCATGCGAAGGTGATGAGAAGGAAAAGCGGCGGCGTGGGTCCCTCTATTGATGAGGCACTGGTTATGATGGGGAGGAATTCTGAGCGTGGTGGAGGATCTCCTTCATCGAGATCTAAATCAAAAGGCAAGTGGAAGCACAAGGTGAGATGCTGGAATTGTGGGGAAGAAAGACATGTGAAAATGGATTGTTCTAATCTTGAGAAAAGGCAAGAGAAATCTGGAGGTTCTTCTAGAGAAGGACCCAATACCGTAGAGGACTGTGGTGACGGTTGTGATGTTTTGACTGTATCTGGCATAGAGCCTCTTGGTGGAGAGTGGCTCTTGGATTTAGGGGCATCATATCATGTATGTCCTGACCGAAGCTCATTCATGTCATACAAGGAGCATGATGGTGGATCGGTGTTTATGGGCGATGGCTACGCTCGCAATGTGGTAGGGATTGGTTCAGTGCGCATTAGGATGTTCGATGGAGTCGAACGGATCCTTGAAAGTGTGAAGCATGTCCCTGAGATGAAGAGGAACGTGATATCTCTTGGTGCACTCGAGGCGAAATGGTGCAGGTTCATCGGCTGCGATCGATATTGTAAAGTGGTAAAGGGAGCACGTGTGATGATCAAGGCACGGAAGTGCGATAATCTTTACAAGGTGATCGAGTGCAATATTCATGGTGGAGCTGCGGGATCGGCAACGGGATCCACGGTTGTTCAAGTGTGGCAAGAGAAAAAGGGCCACATGGGAAGAGCAACAAGGCCTGTGAAGATGCAAGGATAGAGTCGATGGGGCATGAGAAGCGACGGGACTATAATGATGACGAAGTAGAGGTGGAGATTGTGCGTGGCAAGGAGTTGCATGAAGAATTGAGTCGTGGTGGAGTTTATTGGGCTGAATGCCTCAACTCTTCATGCGTGAAGACCACCGGCCGGTCGGTCACGCTAGATCCCAGAGGCAGCAAGACGCTGGACATTATTTTGGCCTATCCGACCGGTCGGCCGACCGGCCGGTAGGGGTGTCCGACCGGCCGGACGACCGGTCGGCAGTGTCCTACCGCAACGTGGTTTCTTGCGCGGTTTGCGCGCAAGAGGTTTGTAAATCCGGTTTTTCTTCCTTTTTAAGGGGGATTACGAGTTTAGAGGTTATCAAGGTTGCAAAGGGGATTGATGGAGCTTCTAGGTGAGAGAAAGAGCTTGGAGAAGAGGGTTTCTTCTTGGGTAAGCTTGGGATTTCTCTTGTGGGCTTGGTTTTTTTGAGTCTTGGGTTCCATCTCTTGTAACTTCTGATATTATAGTGGATTGTTGTCGCTTTGTGCCGTGGTTTTTTACCCGTGAGGGGTTTTTCCACGTAAAAATCCGATTATCTATGTGTGGGTGATTGCATGCATTGTGATTGCATTGTGTGGCTTGTTTGATTGAATTGTTTGCTTGTGTTCGGCTTTGCTTCCGCTGCCGGCCCTCCTATCCCAACAGTAGTCACCCTCTCAACTATTGTTAAGTGTAATTTATTCACTTGTTTTTGTAGTACTGTTGCCCATGTATTTAAAAGAATTGTGGGTGTGAGTGGTAATTTGGTGGCTTGATGTTTGTCAAGCTTGATTATGGCCTTCTACTTGAAGAGAAGATTCAATTAGCGATGAAAGCTTAATCTCAAATAAGCATTAATAGGTGATTTTGGGTTCCACAATGTTATATTTCACGGAGAGTTGGGGCCCAAGTTAATCCTTGTTATCTTTCCATGTGTTCCGAGCTAAGCACGCTGAATATTTATGCTTTAGTTTGAGAGAGAGCGTATGAAATATATGTAATTGTGTGCTTGTGTGTTTCTACTAGATGTTAATTTTAAGATGATGATGATGATTGGACATATTTTTCTAGTCGATTTTGCACCAAGCCTTGCTTTTAGGTGT
Source organism: Liriodendron chinense (assembly GCA_003013855.2). Taxonomy (NCBI): domain Eukaryota; kingdom Viridiplantae; phylum Streptophyta; class Magnoliopsida; order Magnoliales; family Magnoliaceae; genus Liriodendron; species Liriodendron chinense. The sequence goes on from ML058513.1 coordinate 656,049, forward strand.
ACGAATGAAAGAACAATTTGGATTGACAATAAGTCACTCCATGTGTTGTTTAAATGGTTTTGGGACATTGCTAACATCCCCATGAAGGGGGGACATTAGTAAAACCTGTACACACACGTGTAAGTGTGTGTTAGTCTTTTGATTATAACATGCAATACTTCTCTTGTTGCCTTAAACTACTTTCTCCTTCCATTCTCTCCCTCCATCTCACCAGTTTCTACTGAGTAGAATACGCTTTCAAATTGCAGTTGTGCTAAGCATCTCTAACCTTAATTGACAGTAGTTAAGATATGGTGTCCCAATGTTGATTTAAGGGCTATTATGTCTCTTTCTATACAGGGGTTAGCATGTAATTCTCCTTGTGTGGACCTGTGTCGGATCTATCAATGTAGTGGTTGGCACGTGCTCTCTCCCCCTCTCTCTAGTGGCAATGGGCCTACACAATAGGCCCAGGCCCTACATGATAAAAATTAGTTGCACCGGCTCAGCTTGACCTGTGGCAAAGAAATAGACATTTTAAAGGGGTAAAATGAGTGGTCCATGGGTCGCATGATCGAAGATTTGAATGACATATTTGTAGGAGATAACACATGTATATAAAAAGTTGAGTTGGGCCAAGCTAAGTTGGGCTAAAATGACTTGAGCCCAAGCCTGATCCAAAATTCGATCAGGCCATGATTGCTCTTAACCCACATCCCAAGCTGGTACGGCTAATGGAAGGAGTGTTATTTGAAGATGGTTTCTCACTTTTGTTAAGGTGGAGAGAAAAGCTGAGATGGTTTCTTTGGGAGTAGTCTCATCTAGGTGATATCAACTTTCGCCGGTGGCAAAAAAAGAGAAAAAAAATGGTATGAAAGGGATAGCTGTGATGTATGCTTCCAATGACAAGGACTTTGGTATCAATCTCATGTGCAAGGTTCACACACGTGTCCCCCTCTCCATCCACAACCTTTTGCTGCCTAATGATGGATGGCCCATTGCTCTTTTGTCAAACAGCAACATTAAAGGTGGGCTCCATATGATTGATGATCTGCACCCTGATATGATTGATATGAGCTTCCATTTTCTAGGAGCTTGAGATGATGGTGATCATTCCACGGAAGTGAATTTTACAAGGATCGACAACAGAGGTGGATCGAAATCAATTTGTGAAGGAGTGCCACATGAGCTGAGAAATCAAAGTTGGCCCACATGATGGATTTTTTAAATAAATGGTTAGCTGTTTCAGTATGATGAACATGGAAATCAAAGTTACTTCGAGAGGAAATGTAATCAGAGGTGGGCCCTACATTATGACCATTGATTGGACATTTTCTTGTATGATTGGCATGTAGCATCATTTTCCCAGCTTGCAATCGAAGTGACTTTTTGAGAGGGATGGGAAATAAAAGGTGGGCACACTCTTATAAATGGTCAGAAGTAATGATCAGATATGGACCTCCTATTTTTTCAACAATCGAATCGAACAGTATGATGGTTAGGATCATCGTATTAAAATGATGTGAGGGGGATGCATGGGAATTCAAAAGTGGACTCGGCAAGATGCATGTGTGGTCCATATCAATGAGATTGATATTCACCTTGAACAACCATGTAATTAATTGGAATAGTCCCAAAATCCAATCATACCAGTCACTGAAAACCTTTATGAAAAGAGGGTCTACGCACGGGGATTCACACTTACAAGCAACCAGTTTACAAATTCCATTTCCGAACTCCCATTTTGCTCCTATTTCTCAGATTTAGTTTTAATTGGATTTTCAGGCATTTTCTTTCCTTGCAAAAATAGAAAAAAATAAAAATAAAATCTTCGGCTCATAAGTTGCTAGAGGTGCTTAGGTCAACCGACCAACTCTAGTTGAAGATCGATCATAAATAACTGGGCTTTGTGATATTTCTTTCAAACTTTTTTAAAGAATAAAAATAGTCCAACGTCAAATAAGAAGTCTTTTTTATGTTTGTAAAGTTTTTTTTTTTCTTTTCTTATAGCTTATGAAAAAAGTGCTAAACTATACTCTAGCTTGTATTGTATGCGCGTACAATAGAAAACTAGTCCAACTTGATGTAAGGTTAACTTTCTGAAGTATGGGTCAGGTTCAGATGGTTAGAGTCAGCTAGACCCAACTCATTTACTAAAGAGGCCACCAAGTTCGGCCAGAAACTGAGCCGTGACCGAATACCCTTTGACCTGACCTAACCCACTCAAAATTTATCAAGACTAAACCTAGTCTATTTAATTGTATGCAATGTTAACTTTCTTTAAGTATGGATTCAGGTGGTTAGGGTCAGCTAAATCCGAGCCGTGACCCAATACCCTATGGCCTGACCCTGCCCACTTAAAATTTATCAAGACTAAACCCATCCCATTTATTTGTAATCAGGTCAGGCTCAACCTAGCTGGCACCAGCTCACTCAGGTTTAAAAATGGAACAGGGGGCCATAGATATGCCCAGCCTTGTCCAGTCAGTGGATACAAACACAAATAATTCAGAGGTGCATATCTATACTTACTGTCCATTAATTTGTTTCAGGTTTTGGGCCAGGTTGTCTAAACGTGGCCGTTAGTAAGCTATACAGGTGAGGTGGGGTGGGTAGGGTTCAATCTGAATCTGACCCATTTACTTAAATGAGCCGATTTTCTAATCGGGCCCGGTCCACTATGCATTTAGCTTGGCCCAAGTGCAGCAAAAGAGGGCCTGGGCAGTTGACCCACAGGCCGATCTGACCCATTGCCACCCTTATATATGGAACATGGATATGAGATCCAAGCTGTCCATCAGGTGGGTCTCGTTGTATAGATGTTCTTGCCCTAATAAGGCTGGTAGTGAGCCAAATTTTACCAAACAAATGAATAGTTGAAATAAATTTTGACCCAGATTTTTCAATCTGATTAATCATTTCTAATATTATGGCCCACTTGTATGAGGATGATGCTGAGTCCACATCATCTAAGCAATTAGATCCAAACTGATAAATGAAATGAATCTTCCATATGTAGTTTGGGGCCAGTTCTGAAAGAGGAAATACAAGATCCTCTAGGCAAGGATCCTTGACTATATTCAGGTTCTTAGTTTGCACAAGTGGGCTCATGCATTAGTGATCTTGACCATTGGTGTGGTGGGCCTACCAATGGTGGACCATTCACAGAAAACATCCTTATGGAGATTCCTATATTTCAATTTGTATCCTGAAATAGATGGTTAGGGAAAGAAGTGCAGCAGTGGTTCACAATGAACGGGTATGTCTGGCCCGTTGATCTGGACCTGGGCTTAAAATAGGTGCTCAATCAGCAAACGGGCCTGTTGAGTCGATATTCCGAGAATTACACTCATGACTGAATTTTCATTGGAATGGATTGTTACACTGTTCATTTCTGACCGTCAATTGAATCAGGCAGAACATAGGTCTTTTACGGTCTACCCCGCTATGAGAAAGGACACCCAAACATGCTTTTTGTGAAATATCAAAAGCTTCTTTGCTTTTGCTAGCCTAGAAGTCACACAGATGTTGGGCAGCAACGGAGGGCTCTGATGTAGTTAAGGGCCTGCCTCAATGAAGGGCAAGGATAGCACAAATTTAATTAGGCCGGAAAAGCTTCGATTGGACGAAGATGGCCTATGCATGCACTAAAGCTTCCAACAGCCATAACTTCGCCATTGACTATCCGTTTTGCACTTATTGGAAAGCTGTCGATGGGCTTTACACCTGGCCAATCACCTAGAATTTATTAGCGCCAATCACATTCACTAAATTTCATCATGTTATGCATCAAAGTAGGATTTTAAGTTAAAATTTATTATTTTTAGTTAGTCTTTCCCCTTATTTTAAGATCTTAAGAGTCCAATTATGATTCATATTATTTATATTAGCGATTTAGGAGTTGTTTTAGGAGTTCCAATGAGTATGGGCATCTTTTTATTACTTTTAGTAGTTTTTACTATTTTGGGATGGTTGGTTAGTTCAAGTTGAGCCAAGGTCTGATGCTTATATAAGCACATTAGATGTGTTGTAATTTTTTTTTTTTATTGGGTTAGTACACACATGACCGCAATGTTAACCACACACACCCCTATTGTTACTCACACTACAATGTTAGCCACCCCCTACTTGGGAAATGATACTTAGACCTTTAGTTGAAATGAGATTATCTTCATTTAGTCTACCACGTCTTGAGCTATGGATTGGGGTGTAAATGTGTTGTAATTGATAATTTATTAATAATATCATTTTTATGCCTTGATTCTTAGAAATGTCTATGATACAGGGAAGAACGTGATGAGGTCGATTAACGTCTTTCTTAGAGAATAAATACCTTAAATTCACAAAAGAAATTTCGAATCCATGAGAGAAAGTGACAAAAAGTTAAAATTTGATTGAATAATTAAAAACGAGTCTTAACAACTTTATATAACTCTAAATATAATGCTAAGAATGCATTAATAGAGTTCTAAACAAAATAGGAAAGAAATCATAGACATTCAGAAATTTTCTCAATTTCTCGCAGATTCATCAAACTAAGTTTCAACCTGTCGAAATGGATTTCGACATGTCTAAACTCAATTTCGACATGTATAAGCTGGCAGAATTTGTCCAGAAACCAAACTAAAATTTCTATTAGAATTTTGATCAGTTGATTCGGCTGGTCGATCGCTTGAACTTTGCTAAGTTTTGTTGATTTTTTCTTTGAGTTTTTTTCGGCTCATGTGTGATAGAAAGGTGCTTGATCCTTGTCCTACACAAGGCACTCTCTTCATGTGGATTCAAGTGCTATTCATGGGGAGGTAATTATCTTCTTCTTTTATCCAACATTTACGTCAAGGTTTAGTAGGCCTACATTTGGATTTAAACTCAGTTTGAGGCCTTGGTGAGTAACTGGTAGTCAATGTACAAGTCCATATCCTACTCACCATGGAGAGATTTGTTTTGGTAGCTAGATTGTGAACATCATGGTCATCTTCAAATTGACCTAATAGGGCTGCGAAGGTTTATGGTTTAGTTTCTTGTGGGCTGCTGTGGGACTTGTGCAACGCTTAGTGGGCGAGCTCCATATCTCAGCCATTCGATTTAGATATGTAAATTAGACCCATTATTCACTTGCAGAAGGAAGATGAATTATAAAGATTAGTTCTAACAAGACTGGATGTGATGATGAAAGAGTAGAATCACATATTATTCCCAATGAGACAGGTTGGGATGGTAAAAGCTAGGAATCACAAAAACATATTTGGCAGATATAAAAAAGAAGACATGCCTGATTAATATGCAAATGGCACTATTTTATTAAAGCAGAGTTGGAAGGGGCACATGATCCCATTCAAGCCCTACGTATAAAAATGTAACCTCATTTGCGTATGGTTTAGACAGGGTGTCTTAATTTAGGAAGCAGATTGCATACTTGAGTAAACTCAGTGGGGCCCACTGTGATTTATGTATTTTATCCACTCTGTCCATCCATTTTACCGTATAATTTTAGGGCTTGAGCCCGAAATCCTTAATTTGCATCGTCTATGTGCTCCATCTCGTCCATTGATCAAACCCAATCTGCTTCTTCCGTCATCTACATCGTTTGGTCTAAGTGGTGAAGATCTTCTTTCCTTAGGTGATCCCAGGCTGATCAAACATTTTACACTGCAAAACCCAAAAACTCGCCTTGATATTCAGCCAGGCTAGGTAGACTTGAAAACTGATGGGTCAGCTCTCTCTCTCTCTCTCTCTCTCTCTCTCTCTCTCTCATATATATATATATATATATATATATATATATATATATATATATATATATATATATATGAGGAATGCTCACCTATGCACCGGTTTTTCCAATAACTCGTCAGTACCTTTTAAGCACTCATCACACGTGATGTGAGCTCAAAATCTAAGCCGTCCACACGATGCAACACCTCCAAAATGTCCCAGGGCCCAATTTTCTACATGGTGCAGAACTATGATGTGCCATAGCAAAAGGAAACAGTTTTCTCGATGTATATTGTTGGGAATAGCAATTAATATTAAAAATATTTAGAATTAGTCTAAATATTTAAAATAGTTAGTGTAAGTAATATAAAATAAACAAAAACAGCATAGTACTGTGATAGACCAAGTGACTTGGTTCAAGTCACTGCTAGTCGTGTTGTGTAAACAGCTTGCCGAGTTAACTAGCTGAATTTTAAGTTAAGCCAGTAAATTTTAGAACTAGGATTTCGCAGTCATTGTGCCATTGAATTCATTGAAGAAAACTGAGTGTCACCCAGATGGTAGGACATGCCTGCCGTTTATGATGACCCGGAATATTGATTTGGTGGACCACGGAATGGATGGACCATAGACTGAAAACTGTAATGATTGGAAGCCTCTGACCGTCCGATTGTGTATTTTCTGGTACAGGGATGGTCTAAATCATCCACAGGGTAAGTTTCTTAAGGTGCCCGTGTTTATATCAAACAGAACATGGACGGTTCCTATCAATGGACCATCTCAGCACGTAGGGTTCAATGGGGTGACACATGCTAGTGATCCTGTATCACGTACTTAGGCAAAGTGAATCAACGGAACAAAGTAGAGCCCCATCATTCGATGGAACACTTATAAATGGATGGTATCATCACGGGGACTTCATCATAAAACAGAATGAGGCATTTATACAATGCTCCACCCATGAACGGCTATAGTTTCATCTGTTTTCTCAGTTTCAACAGGTGGGGCCCTCGGTTGTCCAAGGTTTCAAAAGATTGTACCAGATGAATGATCCTAGTCATCGAGTCAAAAATAAAATAAAAATGTTTCCAAAGCTCTGGGTGGACGGTTCGGATCTGGTCTGACATTGTTCAGGCTCGAGCATGTGATATGGGCCCATGGGTCCGACCCGTTTTCAGGCCCGTCATACATAGATTGGGCTCGGACCGAGTTTCCTGTGACACAAGATATCCGTTATCCAACCGTGCATCGGGTGTGAGTCGGGTGTGAGTGGGATCAACGATTCTTTCCTCATGGATATAGGGTAGGCCCCACCGTGAAGATCACCTCGCAGAAAAATCAGACCAGTCATCTTATCAGGTGGGCCAGACCACACCATACGAATTAATGGACCACCAAGAGTGACTTACCGATGCAAAAGACGGACCATACCATGAAGTTCCCATGCCCTGAAAATCAGGCTCATCGTGTTCTCTTTGCTACATAAGGTCACGCGTGCCAAGATATCCAACCGTCCATATGCAACGGTTGCATGTGAACTTTGATATCCATCCATTTCTTTCCTGCCAACGTATCACATGTGAGAACATATGATCCGACCATCTTTCCTGTCCATCCACTAATTAATTAATCATGATTTGACAATTTCAACTTTCTCTAATTGGATCATTAAACATTCAAGTACGTCAGGTTAAGTTGATTTTGGACCCAGATCCATCAGTCGAAGTTCTGGACCCACACCCATTTAACTTCAGGTCGAGTCCAATGGCCCATTAGTTCACCCGACCCATATGCATCCCTGATGGTGGCCTACAGCCACCCTGCTTCGGCCCTTATTTTTACCATGGTTTTAACACTTGAGCGAGTCTAATGCAACTCATCTGAGTTGACTCGAACTAGGTTCGACCCGGCACGGTGGGGCTAAAGACCCGCAGGAGTGGGGCTCGAGCATGAGTTTTGGAGCCCCATAACAAATTAGGCTGGCTTGTGGTTTAGGGAGTCTGGTTACAAACTTATTGGCACTATTGGGCTTGGCCCTCAGCCAGGCCCATTTGGGCTGGGCATTGGCCTTAGTTGCGTAGCTAGTGTCCTGGTCTAGCACGAGTGTTTAGTTCATGCCATGGGCCTGAACAAACCTCAGTGTCACAATGGTGAAAGATTCAGGCCATCCATCAAGTAGGTGAGGCTGGGCAAATGATCAGGCCCATTAATCGAGCTAGACCAAAGTGGGCGACAATATCATAAACGTGGAGGGGCTTTTTTTTTTTTTTTTTTTTTTTCAATTATAAACCGTGGCCTGCCTATTAATAGACCTCCAAAAATTTGGCCAGCCCATCTTCTCAGTAAGACTCGCCTGATGGCCGGCGGCTTCGATCTTTTGCCCATCTGCTATGCTACCACCCACATGGAAGTATGTCTGTCAATGGGTATCAGGAAACGTGGGTAGAGCTGATCATGAGCCAAGCTAAGCCATGTTCAAGCTAGGCTCAGTCACTGAATAGCTTGCCTCATGTTCAACTCAGCTTGACCATCGAGTTGGACTGACATGTTCAAGCTGGCTCGACCGAGCTTTCGAATCGAGTTCGAGCCTGAAAAGAACAAAATTTAAATAGGCTCAGCCCAAAGCCAAGCCTAAAACTATTAAAAATCAGGCTCAAAGGCAGCCCAAAGCCCATTTACATCCCTCCACTTACTTTTATAGAAAGTATCACCTCTCATTTCCTTGCTCACTTCCAATGTGGGACTAAGAAACATACTTTTCCATCTAAGTCAGCCAAGTTGAGCCAAGTTGAGCCATATTGAGCTTGGCTTGAAAATCATTTCGATCTTGGAAAAATGGCTTGGCTTGGTTCGAACCCAACTTTCGAATTGAGCTAGTTTGAGCCGAGTCGAGCGAACTAACCGAGCTAGCTTGGCTCATGCACAACTCTAAACGTGGGTGCGATGGATCTGACCCATTTTAATGGATCTGGGATCCATTGCTCGCACTTATTGAGAAATCGGGTCAAGCTTTGGGTCTTGCCTTTTGGTCCCGGTTAAAAATTGGATTGTGTAAGGTTTGGGATGTGATGAAGAACATATAACTTTAAGTACAGCTAAGATCAAGAAAAAAAATTAGACCAAAATTGGTCGATCTAGGGCAAATAGGGGCTACATGCATGCTTTAGCTTCCAATATCATAACTTTGTGATCGATTATTAGATTCATGTATATAATATGTTGTTGGAAAGCTGTCAAGAGCCCAACTTTTACCTTAATCCAAAGCTTTGGTGAGCAATGACAAAAGGAAATAATTATCTCCCTGGATTTGCCTCTTTCTCTCTCTGCCAGGCTCACTAGAGCTTCGGATCAAGTTGAAAGTTGGGCCCAGGGTTTTTTTGGGGTGATGCATCACATGAATGGTTCAGATTCAGGACTTACATCATGTGTAACAAGCTCTCAAAAAGTACTCACAAGTTCATATATATATATAACAAAAATGACACATGATGCATGATGCATTAGTGTTATACACTCCAACCATTAAATGCCAGATTGAAACATAGGCATGAATCCCAAACATCAGGACCATCGGTGATCTAGGTGGGCCACACCAAAGGAATGGTTTGAGGGTGTTCGTTGCCTTGTATATTATTTATAATTAAGTAATCCAAGTAGGACTGATTTTTGGGCAGTAGGCTTAACATGAGATGACATATGTAGTGGCCAAGGTGGACTCCACGTAAGCATTAGGATGGGGGCCTAACTTGGCTACTTTGCTCTTTGCTCGCAAAGTGGACCCCCAACTTTTGTTTACTTTTGTTAAGAAATGTAATTGGAAGGTATCCAGTGATGATTATTTAAATTAATGGGTAGCTTGGTGAAAGACTTTTTAAAAGGTATTAGAATGTTAATTCGACAATAATTAGGTAGTATTTCATAAAATCACCTTGTAAATAAATGGTTTTTATCTAAAAGATTCCTAGATATGATATTTCAAGTAGATTCTTTGACTTTTAATATTTAAATAATCCTATAAGCTGATAAAATGCCAAAAGTCTAATTTGTCCTAAAAGGACTCCATGCCAACTACTTCAGCATGGCCCACCCAAATCCACCCACTAAAGGATAAATTTGTGGGAGATGAGAGATTTTTGGATGGCGTACACTAAGAGGAAACACCCTCCCCGAGGGAGAGAAATTAGTGTGTATATGGCATACGCTAAAGGAAACAGTTGTCCTTGAGAGACTGCATGCAATCTATTTTTTGGAAGATTGGAGACTTTTGGAAGATCCAAGTGAGCCACACTAAAGGATACACATGGGATAGAGACATCCTCCATTGATATTTTGCAGGGCCCATCAAAATGATTACATAAAATCCACTCGAACCACTACATGCCACATAAACATTTAAGCCTAGGCCCAAAAATTAAGATAATTCATAATTCAAGTGGGCATACCTACAGAAATAGTTTGGAGCGTTGGTGTCACCTTGTACACCGTTTTGCAATCATATAGTCCATGAATCATGATGAGGCTAGTTTTTTAGCTCTACGCCTAAAATTCGGCCATGCACCTAGTGGTCATAGTGGATTTTAGAAACACATTGTGCTTGGTCTCACCGCCTCCTATCTGGGGGATTTTATATGGGACACATACATACTTGGCCCATTTGCAACTGATTATAACCCATCTCCATGTGAGAGAATGGATGTTAATGGGTGAGAATAAAGTAGGAAACGTAACTTCATAAATGTAAATTTTAAAGGCATTTTATGTAAAATTTATGTCCAAGTTCTATGAGTTTTTCCAAAGTTGTCCCCATGAGAAAATACTTAGAGATAGTGGGCAACTTTGATACTTTAGCATAGTGATGATACACAAACACTTAGAAAATACACGTCTCGTATCAGTAACTCAAATTAAACTGTCCAGAATATGTGTAACAGCTTTTTTTTATCATCTAACTCTCTTCGTCGTATATGGCTTTTGAAATTAAAAATATCTTATGGTCTAATTTCAACATATAAGTGTCCATCAATCATAGGTCAAGATTCTTCAATCAATCTATTTTTGAACTGTAACTTAGCAACAACGGTTCCACAATTTAATCTGGATAATTCAAATTAATATATGACATGTGTAACGCTTCTAAGTGCCGACATATCAAGCATCATGTGAAGTATCAAATAAGTCACCATTTTCCGATCTTCCAGTGGAAGAGGGCGACCATTGTCTCTATTTAGACACCCTCAGAACTACTTGAGGGCCAATTTGACCAAATTCAGGAATTTATTAATTATAATTTGAAAATTCATACTTAAGATGTTGACATCTCAACCACACTCAAAACACGAGGTCAACAATGGTTATTACACTCCAAAACTTGGTGGGCCCCACTAAGATTTATGTGTTTAATTCATGTTCCCGTTCATTTTGCCTCTTATTTTAGGACATGAGCCAAAAACTAGGCAGATTCAAAACTCATGTGGCCCTGAGAAGCCTTCATTGGTAGATGTTTAATCCCCTTTTCTTTCTTTGTGCCGAGGTTCACTTGAGCCCTGGATATGTCTTTTCGTTTTAGCTCATTTGGTAAAATGACATAAAGAAATGAATGAACAACCCGGATATAATGCATACATCATTACAAGGCCTACAGAGTTTTGACTTTAAAACAGGCACTGTGAATTTGGAAATTGATTGATATTAGAAGTGGAACTCGGCACCTTTTCAAACACTTATTCAAAATCATAATTATGTTTTTACCTAAATTCACATGAATCACAGGAAATCAAATCACCCTTGAGAATTTTCTTTTTCTTTTTTCATAATATAAGTTGAACACATTAGCATTTGTATACGTCTTAGAGCACACATATAACACACATATTGTTAGCAAGAGAAGGTTTTAAAAGTCACCACCTGTTTGGACCATAATTTACAATCTAAGGAGCGAGTAAATCTTCTTGTAACATCCAACCCTTCCAATATATTGGTCCACCATGAGGAACGCATCAAAAAAAAAGAACCATCCACTCATGGACGGGTGACATCTAGCCGTTGATAAATAACACAACAAACGAGTGGTCCATTCGATGAGTGGATGGTACTTATTTGTTCTCATTGTGATCCTCATGGTGAGATAAACCTATTGGAAGGATTGGATGTCTCAAAAAGATGCCAGGATGGAAGTTATTCGCTGCGTTGGACATATATTAACATCCGCCCATTGAACTTGAGACCTTAAAGTAATTGGATAAGCTTTAAAAAAGAAAAGGGAGTTGAAAATGGAATTTGGAAGGTGAAGTAGTACAAGCACATCATTGCCAACATGCCCCCAAGTGGGCCATCAAGGTTAGCAAATCTTCTGGAAAGATCCCTCACTCCATTGAAATCATACCCATGTGTTTCAGGCATGATTGTGGAGTGTGCGTTTTACCATTTACACAGTTTTTCACTATATCTAGGCCAATGAGAGGACTGATCTTAGCTAATATGTAAAAGACAAATTCCTCAAAAATGGCAAGAGAGAGAGAGAGAGAGAGAGAGAGAGAGGGCCTGCAAGGCCTATTCGCAGTCACTACATGCCTATGTGTCACACACGTGCCTGATCAGAGCTTTCCATCAGATAGACTACAGTCTTCAGATCTTTATGGTCTAAAAAGGGCAAGGATTGGATAGTGACCCTGCCACTAGCCAATGGCCAGTGGTCGGTACTCTGTGGGTCCCACCATGACGTATGTGTTACATCCATGACGTGCATCCGTTTTAACAGATCGTTTTAGGATTTGAACCAAAAAATGAGGCAGATATAAGTCTAAGGTGGATCACACCACAGGAAAACCGTAGTAATTGAATGTCCATCATTAAAAATCTCCTAGGGCTCACCGTACTGTTTATTTGACATCCAACCTATTGATCAGGTCAAACACACCTGGATGAAGGGAAAAAACAAATATCAGCTTGATCCAAAATTTCTGTGGCCCCTAAGAAATTTTTAATGGTGGTCGTTCAATCAACACTGTGTGGTACACTTGAGATTTCGATCTACCTTAGTTTTGGTCTCATGCCATAAAATAATCTTCAAAAGTCGATGTACGGAATGGATGAAACACATACATCATGGTGGAGCCCACAGAGCACCGACCACTAGCCATTCCCACTAGCGTCACTGGCCAAACCGCGTCCGCGTCCGCGTCCGTCTAAAAATAGGGCATTTCACGACTCATGTGTGCCATAGCATACAAACTAGAAAAGAATGTTTTAACGGTCCATTGACTTTGTATGATGTGCCCCTGATGATGAGTGAAACAAACTGAATTCTGAGGCAGAGGATCCGGTCATTGTGTGGAAGCAGTTGAAAAGCTCAGATGTTACACACGTGGGCATATAGGCACGTGTGGTTGCGTGTGAATGGGCAGGCTTCCACACGCGTGCGGGGGCTCTGGAGGGGCACAGCGTGATAATAGTGCATAATCTGTTTTCATAATAATAATAATAATTAATTTTCTTTGTTGGAATAATGAGGAGATGGGAAAAGGTGGGTCATCCGCACGCGGACACAAGCCTCCAGACTAAGCTGTGGGCCCCACAAGAAATGATTTGTCGCTTCTTAGATTTTTGGGCCAGGTTTCATTGATAGTTTACTACCATTTTTGACATGGCGGTAGCTCATCGACTGTACACGTGGCAATAGCTGAGATCCACACGGTAAAAGCTATTGGTCCCACTTTGTATGGATTATAGGCAGCGAATGACATTGATTAAATGATCCTAACCGTTAAATAGAAGCTTGATGAATGATTAAATGTTATATAATTAGTAATATAAAATCTGATGGTTAAGATCATCTGATTAATGTCGGTTTTGCTGCGTGATCCATCTGCAATGTTGCTCCAACCTGGACGATCTGAGTTGCCTTTCACGCTTGCAACGTGTACAGTTGATGATTCACCACCGTTGTTAATTGAGGCCGGATCCACTACGAAGCCTAACCTACAACGCAATGTGTGGGGCCAACCATGATGTGTGTATGACATCCCATTCGTCCATCACATGAGCTTACTCATGTTCTCCTAGGAAAGAAAAAATCTAGCCCATTTAAAAGTGAGTGAGACCCACCATAGATAAATAGTTGGGATGTGGACACCTACTATTCAAGACCTTTCATATGTTTTGTTGGGTCCACTACGCTTTCTGAGCCATCCAATCCATCCAGAAGATTCGCCTCACAAGTATGAATGGCCATGCCGAACTCAGGCCATTCGAAAATTCAGGTGGGCCAAACCTCGTGATTTTATAGGTTTTAGGCATGATTTTAAACAGTGTGGCTCAAATGAGTTTTGGATTGCCCTAGTTTTTGGGCTCCATGGAGAAAACGAGATGACATACACGACGAAATGAATGGATGTCGTGCACACATACTGGTGGGTCCCACACGTCCCCTTGTAGGTTAAACAAAGCTTTGTCACCTGAAATATAAATTGAGATGCACTAACAAGGGTGAGATCGCTTTCCCCAGTTCCACCAATTGGAGCCCCAGACAGCCACTGGACCCACATGGGCCACACCAGTCCTGAAAAGCATAATTGCTTTCATCATGCTTTGTGTGCGTGTGTGCGTGTGTGCGTGTGTGGGAAATGGTACTACGAGCTGTGTGGGCCCAACTGTGATGTGTAATTGCCATCCACACCATCAGTCCGATGCACCGTTCCGTGGTGGGCCATGGGCCCAAAGCTCAGGGCAATCCATTACTTGGGTTGGCCACACCACTAACAACATTTAAGAGTGGATATCTACCCATTGAAAACTTTATGATCGTTTATAGGATTGACTGAGATGTGGTTGAGAATCCAGACCATCCATTGTGCATGTCCCACTTAAACAGGAAGTCACACCAACTTTCAACCATATCCAAAACTTAGGTTGGCCCCAACAAGTGCTTTTAGATGTTGTGGGCATGATTTTGCATTCTATCAATTGGTATGGTTTGCGCACTATGAATGAAACTTCCTAATCGGATCTTTCGCTCGCGCCAGAGAAAATCTCTCTAATATTTGAGAGGGGCGCGAATTGGGTGAGACCCTAACTGTAGGGCTCACCTGGATGTATTTTTTGCATATCCATGCCGTCCATTTGTTTCTTTAGTTTATTTTAGGGTGTAGTTTAAAAAATGAAGTAAATGAAAGTTTTAGGTGGACCACACCACAGAAAACAGTGTTCATTGAACACCTACCGTTAAAAACTTCTTGGAATCCACCATAATGTTTATTGACCATCTGATCTGTTGATAAAGTCACGTAGATAGGGAAGAAAGGAAAATACAAATATCAGGTTGATAGAAAACTTTTATGGCTCACATAAGGTTTTTAATGGTCATTAACCAGTGTTTCTTATGATGTGGTCCACCCAAAACTTGCATTTGCTTCATTTTTGGTACCATGGTATAAAATAAGACTGAAAAGAAGATGCATGGCATGGATACAGAGGTGGACTCCTACGGTCAAGGTCCCACCCACATTGGGTCTCACCCAAGTCCGACCTTGAGAGGAGTGCGGATCGTCTGTGTTGAAGGCACAGGAAATTCCAGCGCGGTTGCTTCTCATTAGTCCACGTCATTTTCGATGACTCCATCTACCAATATACGACCGGATATTTCTCTCTGACTACACAACCGACTTTTAACGTGTGAAACTTTTTTTGAGTCCCACCATGATTTTTTTTGTTAAATCTATACCGTCCATTAATTTTTCCTGATAAATCTATAGTAAGATCCCAAAAACGAGGTACGTCCAAACATCAAGTGGATCACACCACATAAAACAGTGGGGATTGAGCAAACTTCCGTTGAAACTTTTCTAAGGCTACCATCGGGGCTTATTTTCCATCTGACCTATTCATAAGATCACACATGCCTAGATGAAGTTAAAATAAAAATATAAGCTTGATAAGAGCATTCTGTGGCCCCAAGAAATTTTCAATGGTAGAATCAATTCCTAATGTCCTCAATGATGTGGTCCACTTTAAGTTTGAATCTTCATTATTTTTGGGTTCATAGCCTATAATGATCTGAAAAAATGAATTGACAGTGTGGATCAAATAAATACACCATAGTGGAGCCCACACAAATTTCACACATCCGGTGCTTGCCGTGTGATGAGGGGAGCAGATTAGGTGAGACTGGGCATCACCCAAGACGGTGCAACCCTTAACATGGGACCCACCTTGATTTGTTTATTCTTTATCCACTCCGTCCATTTGAATTTTCAGACCATTTTAGATCAGTCTACCAAAATTTAAGAATATCCAATTATCAAGTGGACCATACTCTAGGAAAAAGTGGTGATTGAATACTCTACTATTAAAAACTTCTTAAGGATCACCTTAATGTTTCTATGGTTTTTATTTGACATCTAATCTGTTGATAAGTTCACATAAGCCTGGATGAAGAGGAAAAACATATATCAGCTTGATACAAAACTTTTGTGGCCCCTTATTGGTAAGTCACCACTGTTTCTTATGGCATAGGTAATAGTAAGCCACCACTGTTTCATTTTTTGGATACTTCTTTAAAATGATCCAGAAAAATCGGATGAACGGGGGGATATAGAAAAATCGGATGAACGGGGTGGATATATGATGTGTACCAATGAGAATAGAAGTCACTGCAAAAGTGGGTTGTGTAGCGCGCAATCCAGGGAAAGAAACACTGGTTAATGACCATTATAAACCTAACATGAGCCATAAAAGTTTTCTATCAACCTGATATTTGTATTTTCCTTTTTTCCCTGTCAACTTGACTTTATCAATAGATCAGATGGTCAATAAACATTATGGTGGATTGCAAGAAGTTTTTAACGGTAGGTGTTCAATGAACACTGTTTTATGTGGTGTGGTCCACCTAAAACTTTCACCTACTTCATTTTTTAAACTACAACTTAAAATAAACTAAAGAAACAGATGGACGGCATGGATATGCAAAAAATACATCCAGGTGAGCCTCACGGTCAGGGTCTCACCCACGGGGTCTCACCCAAGTTGCCCCCTCTCAAATATTGGAGAGATTTTCTCTGGCGAGTCTCTCTCGAATAAATCGGGCTCTCTTACTCGAGCAAAAGACCCGATTAGGTTTCATTCATAGTGCGCAAAAGGCTATTTGCGCTCTGGAGTGCAGTGGATCATTTCTCTCTCTCTCTCTCTCCTCTCTCTCTCTCTCTCTCTCTATATATATATATATATATATATATATATATATATATATATATATATAGACACACACACACCTCTTTGCAGATCCATACCGTTCATCTAATACGTCCTAGCTACCATGGCCCACGGGAGAAAATCTTCCTTGCTAAAGACCCTGTAATTTGGATTGCTGTTTTCACTTCAATATTTTATTTGGACAGTGACAGGCCTTGATAAGTGAATTTTTGTGATGTAGTCCATCCACTTGCCGCCTTCTAGAAAAGCCTGGATCCCCGCGTGGTGGACCAGAACGAGCGAGCCTCGTGGTTGGGCCCATTAACCTTGACTTTCATCATTTGGCTATTGGTCTTCTCAACACCTTGCATTATTCAAATATGTTAACTTAGCATACCACGTTTTATTTCCCGCGAACATGTGATCCAGGAAAAAGGATGGACCATGCCATGAAGATCACCTTATCAGGTGGGCCACAAACATATCATCTTGGGTGCACCCAGCTGCCCGTTGACACTCAATCCAATACTCATTTCATCAAATATCGGTATGTTTAGGGATCATATTTTGAAGAGTTTAATTCAAATTTCTTATATTCCAAGTATGCAAGAGTTTAAAGTACGCAGTATCTAACCAATTTCTAAGCGCCTGTGTATCATCCATCATGCTCAGCCAGAGTAGCAAAGTTTTTTCTCTTATGCCATTTCCTAACAGACTGAAAGATCAGGTCCATTCTCAGGGGTGGAAATGGGCCTATTTTTAATGACCTAAAGAATGCCCAGGCCCGGTCAATGGTAACCGTAGATAGCCCTGTACCCATTCTCAAGCCAGGTTTCAATTTAATAAATAAATAAATAAGTTGTTATCTCGTAAATGGGGCCCATATAGCGAGGCTTGAGTCATTGGCTTATAAATCAGGCCCAGGCCAAATGCTTAGTGGGTCACAAAAGATCAGGCCGTCCAATGACAATGCGGGCTCTGGCCCGGGTCCATGACATGTTGAATATAGAGCGTTGGTACTTTTTCCTGCACCGCTCATTGTTTTGTTCATGTGTGGCCCACCTGATGAGTTAACAAATGTTGGGACTGGTCGTCTAACACTTGAGGCCCACCTGGTGCATGGATGTCCAACGTACATGCCACGTTGGCAGGTGTGGCCATCCTTTAGAGCTGCTGGTGGGCCTAAACTCCCTGTATGTTAAAACATCATGAATATTCCCTTAAAAAAAAAAAAAACAACTGTTTCAGAATTAATAGTTGAAATAAAAATAAAGGTGCGCAACAGAGGGAGAAAACGGTTATAACGGGCTAACTCCTATGTCAGTTTTTCACTATTTAAAAATAAGTGGAGATTCTTTAACCGTACACGTGCTTTAGTTGTATAGTAATATTCTCAAAATTGGCGAACCAACTGTCGATGGAGCGTAACCGAAAAGTTGCGCTGATCAGATAATTTTAACTTTCGGAATTTTCCCTTTAAATCTGGACCGTTCACTGTTTTATTTTGAACCATTTATTTAACAACCATTTATTGAATGGTTAGGATTACTTGATTTATGTGATTTTAACGACTCCATCCACAATGGATTAATACCCACAGCTGTACATCAGCAACACATATGTGACCAATGCCTCACCCTTTACTGCCATTTTTTAAAGGGATTTACCCACTTAACCGCCTGTCTTTTAAGTTATTTCTAGATAAACACATGCTTTCGAAATATTTATATTAAACCGTCTAACCGTTAGACATCTAGCCACATCACATTAGTTAGTGTTAGGATTGTATACAGTTTTTAATTCATATTTTTCAAAATGGCAAAACTGCCCCGTTCTATATCAAATGAGAAAGCCTCTCTTCCTTCCTTTACGTTTGGTAAAAACAACAGGGTCTCTCCTCCGAATTCCACGCCATCCATCCATTTTGGCAGCTAATCTTAAGGCATGATCCAAAAATGAGGCAGATTCAAATCTCAGATCGACCAGGCCAAATGAAACAATAGGATTGGATGTTTATTGTTGAGAGCTTTTTTAGGCTGGAGAAGTTTTGAATCAAGCAGATATTTGTGTTTGACCTTCATCCATGTATGTGTGTCCTTATCAACAGATTAGATGGGAAATAAACATTGCAGTAGGCACTGGGGAGTTTTTAATGGTGGACGTTCAATGTGGTCCACCTGAGTCTTGAATCTACCTCATTTTTGGGCTCATGCTCCAAAACAATCGAGCTGCCAAAATGGATGGATGTAATGCATAAAACATACATCATGGTGGGGCCCACAGAGCTTTGACACTAGCTAGTTTAGGTCACTAGCCAATAGTGCTGTACACGAGTCAAGCCAGCTCGGGTAGCTCGCTTGATTTGACTCAGAATAGCTTGATTTGAAAGAGGACTTCAAATTAACCCGAGCCTTTTTCCCTTGCTTGAAATGAATTTAAAGTTGAACATGAGCTGGGCCTCACTCGATTCATCTTAGCTTGGCTTGATTTTATATATAATATAATTAATGTTGTCAAAATCTTACGATTTACGATATACGATTTTAGTTGAATCTTAAGCAAAAGCGATTTGAATCCCAATAATGAATCCCTTTTTACATGAATCCTACGATTTTATGATTTGAATCCTACGATTTACGATTCAAATCCCGATTTACGATTCAAATTATATTTGTTCTCTTCTATTTTAAACTTCACTTGGCTTTCATTTTATGTTTTCAAATTAGGTGGAGGTTTTAAGAATCATTTAGAAAAAATAAATTGTTTTATTTGTTTTTAATAAGAGATCAAACAATATATATTCTCTTCATCATTAGATTATATAGCTTTTTATTTATTATTATTTTTTTTAATAAGAGATCAAACAATATAGGCAAATTATTTTATTTGTTTTTAATAAGAGATCAAACAATATAAGGCAACCTTAACAAGAGAAAAGGAGGCAATATTCCATCTTGAAACTCTCATTATGAAAATATCTAGAGACGTCGTGCCGCGTCATTAGGAAGTCCTTATGTCCAAAGCCATGGACCACACATGGTTGAAGCCCTTAAGGACAATCAACCACACTGAAGAGGCAAAAGGACACTAGACAAGGAGATGATTCACATATTCAGTGGACCACACGCATGTAAGATAAATATTAGGAATGATCATAATTCTCTTTTAGAGGTTGTCAATGGTTAAGATTTTATTCCTACCCACCTAGTCAACCAAGTGTCACTAATTTTTAGGACACACTTTAATGCCATATATAACTAGTGGGAGCTTTCTTCATACCTTACTTTTTAATTAAAGAGTAAAAGGATTGAATTGATGTCCAAAGGCATGGACCACTTATGGTTGAAGCCCTTAAGAACAAGGGACCACAATGAATAGCGAAAGGGCACTATATAAGAAGATTATTCACATATTCGGCTAAAGACATGCACACAAGACAAATATTTAGGATAATCATAGCTCTCTTTTGGAGGTAATTGTCAACTTTTAAGATTCTATTCATGCCTGCATGCTAGTCAACCAACTACTGCTATATTTGAGGACGCATTATAATGCCAAACGTGACTAGAGGGAGCTTTCTTCATACCTTATTTTTGAATTAGAGAGTTAAAGGATTGAACCGATGTCCAAAGGCATGGACCATGCATGGTTCACATCCTTAAGGTCAAGGGACCACAATGAATAGTGAAAGGACACCAGATAAGAAGATGATTCACATATTCAGCGAAAGACATGGACACAAGACAAATATTTAGGATAATCATAGCTCTCTTTTGGAGGTAATTATTAACAATTAAGATTTTATTCATGCCAGCACGCTAGTCAACCAAATACTGCTATCTTTGAGGACGCATTATAATGTCAATCATGACTAGAGGGAGTTTTCTTCGTACCTTATTTTTGAATTACAGATTAAAAGGATTGAACCGATGTCCAAAGGCATAGACCACGCATGGTTTACGCCCTTAAGGACAAGGGACCACAATGAATAGTGAAAGGATACTAGATAAGAAGATGATTCATATATTCAGTTGAAGACAGGCACATAAGACAAATATTTGGGATGATCATAGCTTTCTTTAGATTTTTTGTTAACACACCCTATTGTAATTAGTACACCCACTCACCCCTATTAGTCACATCACAATGTTAGCCACCCCCACCATGGGTATCGTTACCATGACCTCAGTGTTTAAACGAAGCTATCTTCACTCAGTCTGCCACTTGAGCTATGGACCTGGGTGTAAACAACAACAGCAATTAAGATTCTATTCATAGCCGCTGGCCAACCAAATGCCGTTATCTTTAAGGGGGCACTATGATGCCAAACCTAATTAGTGGAGTTTTTCTTCTACCCTGCTTTTGAATTAAAGAGTAAACCAAGATTTGGCCTGATTTGTTTTAATCCAAATCTTCCTTCCCTTTCTTCATTAGACGAGCAGTAGTGTTATCTTCTCAATGTCGAAGATTATACAGTAGATAAAACCATTTTTGGTTGCATTTTCCAACATTAGGGTGCCAAAGTATACAAAAGGGGGGCCATTTGATGCACTAGAAGAGTATGATGATGATACACACGTAGTGCTATCTGTACACGTGGCATATAGATAAATTAAACCATATGAATAATGGAACCAATATCTATATGTATAAACCTGACATAATTTTTATTGGATTATGACAATTTGTTTCCTTGAATTTGAGCTGTTGATTATATTTGTTTATGATCGTCCATCGAATATCATCTAACCAACCAGTTTAGGCATTGTTTAGTACAATGGTCATTTTAGATACGATCTCAAGAAGGGCCAACTATACGGACGGTTTCATTTTATTAACAAGCGTGCAACGTGTATTTGTCTTCATACAGTGCAGCACACTCTGCCAGAGTTATGGGTCAGGTAGCACACCCGTCCCAATGAGCCCAACTCCGCTTTGGACTAGGGTTGGATCTACTATAGCTTCTCTACCGAGCTGAGCTTGGGTGTCTCATGCATGGTCTCATTAATTTCAGGTTAGGCTCGGGCTTAAGCCATTTTAGCATAACCTTACCTGTCCTCATGTGTTTTATTCTATAAATATACCATTTTAATTCTTTAAGCAACCATTTATCTTAAATTGGAAATGTTGGTTTCATTTCTTGAAAATGTTTATTTCTTTGCGAAATGTGATGCGCTTAATAAACCGATAAATTGAAAATTTTAAGAGGGAAATAAGAATGTTATCAATTTTCGAGCCGAGCTGGGTTCGATGGGCCCCACCAAAAAAAATCTATTGAGCTTGGGCCTATCATGTTCGGCTCAGTCAAGCTTAGGCTAAGTTCGAGCCTTAGGTCTTAAGTGTCAAGTTGGGCCCTGTCCTAATGTGGCACCTAAGTCAAAGTAGCATTAAATTTGGTGGGCTAGACATCCATATTCCTTTTTATTTGGTGGAAGTGAACTACGTGGTGTGCACCACTAACCTCGGTAGTGGTGTGTTGACGTCACCAAGTTCTGTGGGCTCCACCATGATGTATTTATTATATCCACACTGTCTATCAATTTAGTGAGATCATTTTCGAGCATGAGCCCAAAAATGATGTCTATCAATTTGGTGAGATCATTTTAGAGCATAAGCCCAAAAATGAGTCATATCCAAAGCTTAAGTGGACTATGCCACAAAAAACAGTAGGGACAATAATTTCCACCATTGAAACATCCCTAGGGCCCACCATGATGTTTGTTTGCCATCTAATTTAATGGCTGAGGTTCAATCCCCATTGTCTTCTGCAGTGTGGTCCACTTGAGCTTTGGATCTATCTTATTAATGGGCCCAAACATCGCGCCAAAGGTATGGACAATTTGGATATAACACATAGAACTGTTGGGACTGCAAAAGCAACTCATATGAGAATTAAATAAAGCACAAACAAAAGCACAAGAAAATCTAACTACAAAGACAAACGAAATTATGTGGAAAAAACCATTGCAAGAAAAAATCCATGGCACAATGTGAATGACTATGAAAACGAAAGTCACAAGAGATGGAGAACACTTACAAAACAAACTGGAGAGAAAACGCTTGCCTTTCCTTTTCCCAAAATCATCATCACACTGTTTAGAATTCAAGTATTTTTCCATGTAAAGTCGTGTGCCTTCTCTTGTTGGACTTGCCTACGCGATTATGATTGCTTTGTTTGATTTTACTATGCGTGTCTCTGCAAGTCCCAACAAGAACTTGGTGACGTCCACACACCACTGAGGTTGGTGTATGTGCACCACCACCCAATCCGTTTCAGTTTTTCCCACTCCACTGGAGCCAACAATCCACTATCACATGTTACAACACTGATTTTTCAAACCGATTTTGGCAAATTTATTCAAAATTGAAATCATAGAACCTTTTAAAAAGGGGAGCAAATTAGGTGAGACTCCGGCCTCACATAAGACCGTGAGGCCCTCACCATGAGCCCCACCTAGATATATGCATTCTGTATCCAAGCCGTTCATCCATTTTATCATATCATTTTAGGGCATTATCCCAAACATGAACCAAATCCAATTATCACGTGGACCATCCCATAGGAAGCAGTGGTATGGTCCCCTGATAATTGAATCTACTTCATTTTTTGTGTTCTAGCCCTAGCCAAAGTAGTGTCAAACTTGGTGGGCCATACATTCATATTTCCTTTTTTCCCACTCCACAAGGCCATGAAAATTCGTTTGAAAATCGCAACACTGATTTTCAAACGAATTTTGACTAATTTACAACCCAATAATCATAGTAACTGCATTTCCAATTCCCTTTTTAAAAAGACCTTTTTTTTATTTTATTTTGGTTATTTTCACTTGAGATGCCTTCCTGTAGAAAATTCTTTATGTTAAATGACGACATTGCCGTTCTAATTCGATATCTGTTTTTAACACTTCGGGCTTCTCCTATAGATGCAATTTGGTTAGTGACTAGGCCCGACAAAATTCCACATGACCTGCCAACTCGCATGAAACCCGCGCAAAAAATTCAGTGTTCGGGTCGGGCCTTATCGTGTCGGGTCACTAACGAGTTAGCCCATCAAGACCCGTTAAGATAATGGGTCGGGTTAGTGAGGTTATTTTGGTAATTATTTTTAGTGTGGTGAGAAATCCCTAAGAACCTAAGACAACCAATAAGACTCTCTCTCTCTCACACACACACACTTGGGAGTTTTCTCCATCTTTCTACCTACGGCCATGCTCCAAAATCTCTGTTGAATAGAGCCCCTTTCCTATCTCTCTGCCAACAAAAGCACGGCCCGTTTATGTAACGGGTTAAATGGGTCGGGTTGCGGGTAACCTAATAAATTAATGAATAGGTTTAGGTTTCTAGATTTTGACCCGTTAGTCAACGGGTCGGGTTTGGGTGAGGGCCTTTTTTACATGACACAAATACAACACTACACGAACACGGTTCAATACGACCCATTGCTAGGCCCATTAGTGACCCCAACACTAGCGAGCTAGTTGACATCCAAACGTTGTAGGCCCCACCATGATGTATGTGTTTTATCCATGCCGTCCATCTATTTTTCCAACTCATTCTAAGACATGAGCCCAGAACTCCGGCAGATATAATTCTCATGTTAAAAATTATAATTTGAATGGTTTAATTTGACATATTTGTATGCTGTTGTAGAGCGGGCTGCAGACACTTTCATGGCAAAGATGGACAAGAGAAAGTCCAATTGGACGCGGAAATGATTCAGACTATCAGAACCCTACTTAAATCAGTTATATCTTGCAAATCGGGATAAGTTTTTCAACATATTATATATGATTTGGGGGGGCGCTACTTAAGACAGCCAACCCGGCTATACTAGGATGCCCATGCCAGATTTGTGAGATTCCATCATATCGACAGTCAAAAGTTCCATTTACTTCATTTTTACTATAAATAGTAAGTTTTAGTTTTAGTACATCTCTTTATATCCTTTGAATTGTAGAAGTTGTGCCCAACATGAAAAGGGCTTAGAAAAGCTAGGAGAATAACATGGTTGGGCCAAATTGGACACACACTATATATTTTTGGTAAGAAACCACGGTGTCTAGTAGGAATAGAGGTTGTCTATAAATAGTTAGTTTACTATTTATAGTAAGTCACATTATTAGGGTGTTTGAGTTGGAGTCTAAGTTTAAAATACCGTTCTAGGTTTAAGTTTCTTATTTAAAGAGTTGTAATTTTGTTTTCTATATTCAATTAAGTTATTTCAAATTTATTAGGAATTATTCCTGCTGTTATCCCTCGTGCATTTGAGGAAACTCTACGAGGAGTCTAGAGAGCTCCGAGAATTCGAAGTAGTTATCCAGTGAGGAAGATGGTGATTGACCTTACCACATTTTGTGCGTCATATGCTACATAAATTAATGTAAGCAGTTTCTAAGAACCTGTTTATCATCTATTGTTCTTTCAAAACATCCAAATTCCACTCGTAACCTGAAAGAACACCATTTCTGGCATGAGCAAACGTGGGTAATGTGATAGAAGAGATTGACAATGAGAATTGGATGGGCACACAAGCAAATATGGCATTGTGGGATCTGGATTGCTCATCAGGTGGGGCCCACCGTTAATATTTCCTGTTACAGAAGCTGAGGGGAGTGGATTAGGTGAGACCCCTTATCCACAGAGGTGGGTGGGACCCTTGATTGTGGGGTCACTGTTATGTATGTGGCTACATCCACACCGTCCATTCATATTGAAAGTTCATTTTAGGGCACGATCCAAAAAGTGAAGCAGTTGCAAATCCCAGATGGACCATAGTACACGAGACAGTGGTGATTGACCATTAAAAACTTCTTGTGAGCTACAAAAGCTTTGGATCAAGATGAGATATGTGTGGTGTGCTCATCTACATGTTTGTGACCTTATCAAGAGGTTGGATGGCAAATAAACATTCCAGTGGAATCCATGAAGCTTTTATTGGTGGGGGTTTAACCGAGACTGTTTCTTGTGGTGTGATCCACCTAAGATTTTATTCAGCTTCATTTTTAGATCATGCCCTAAAATGAGCTTTCAAAATGGTTATACTGTGTGTATTTAAGGCACATATATCATTGTGAGCCCCCACAGTCAGGGGTCCC
Source organism: Liriodendron chinense (assembly GCA_003013855.2). Taxonomy (NCBI): domain Eukaryota; kingdom Viridiplantae; phylum Streptophyta; class Magnoliopsida; order Magnoliales; family Magnoliaceae; genus Liriodendron; species Liriodendron chinense. The sequence continues at coordinate 682,022 of ML058513.1, forward strand.
ACTGAGGTGGGTTCCACCCACCTCAATGGATCAGGGGTCTCACCTAATCCACTCCCGAAGTTGAGTGTTACACTAGCCAAGGTGCCTATATGTAAGATGCAAAAGACATCAATCGACTATATTTTCCTAACCACTCGTATTGGCCATATTTTCCTATCCACTCATTCTCCACACGCATTGCCAACCTAACAAGTCGAACAGCGTCAAATTTTGGACAGGGCATGCTAAGAATGGGCCCCACACGACAAATGCCGCAGATCTCACATGCAATACCTTTTCCACACCCGCACCATCAATCACCACATGAAAACTCACCTTATGCATCAACTTAAATAGGAAAGCTTCATCCTTTAAAAAAAGAAGAAAAAAAATCCTCCTAATCTCAAATCCCAGGTAAATACATGCTAATGGATAATAATTATTTACTATTGTATTTGCAGCATATCTCTCAATATGATGTTTACATGGTATTTGTTTGATGTAGTCTGGCATTAAACTCCAAACGAAAGCATAAATAGTGCAAGGCCCACCATGATGTTTGTTTATGACTTATCCACACTGTCTATCCCTTTTGCCAGGTCATTCTAGGGCATGAGCCGAAAAATGAGACTGATCCAAAGCTCAAGTAGACTGCACCATAGAAAACAGTGGGAATTGACCGCCTACAATTGAAAACTTCTTAGGGCCAGAAGTTTTGAATGAAAGCTTATATTTGTGTTTTTCGGTTCATGACTATGGTGTGGTTCACTTGAGCTTTAGATCAGTGCATCATTTTTCGGTTCTTGACTTAAAATATTTTAGCAAAATAGATAGACGGTGTGGTTAATTCACATACATATATGGTGTGGTTAATTCACATACATTTCTGTGAGGCCTGCATATTAAAGTCAACCCTTTTAGACGAATTTTCAAAAAGAAGATGCACACTCATTTCCATCTTTTTACAAACATAAGTAATAATAACCTATCAATATGTATTTACTAAAGAATTCAAAAAAAATCTAATTGGTAAAAATCCCTTCTTTTTAAACCATAGGTTGGAATTTGTTAGTCATTGTATAAATGTAGAGAAAAACATAGATGCTCTGACTTAGTACGATAGATGATGCAAGGCCACTTAGGAATTACTGAGAAACTGCATACGTGGCACACAAGCAGTTCAAGATAAACTGTACAAATGATGGTTTCAGTTTATTTGATCATCTCACTGTAAGTTTGGTGGATATTTATTGGACGGTAAGAATGAAAAATCGAATGGCTCTATTTCTACGAACAAGTGTCCAACGGTCACGATAATAGGATTGCTCAAACAAAGGACTTTAGGTTGTTAGTTATGAACGGTGGATTCCATACTTTAGTGGGTTTAATTTGAACAAAGGTATTCTACATGTACAATTTCTAAGTGCCTGGGCATGAAGGGTTATTCTCTGTCAGAGTATCAAACAAATCCCTTTCTGCGGGCTGGCCTGAAATGGATTGTTCAAACCGGTGGGCCCTGACAGAAATGACATTGAGTAATTAATAATCTTAACCAACCGCGACTTGGCTGCAACACCATTAGAAAGAGGCCAAGCGGAATGACAAAGTAATGGCCAAAGTTCAGAAATTTCAACTTAGTTAGACATCCGACCATGAGCCCGATTACTCCAGAGAGTTGCTAGACCAACTTTTGAATTTTGAACGCTCGACCATCAGGTCATCTCATCGGGTGCCTGGCCAGTATTGACCAGACACCCGAAATTGCTCGAATTTTCATCCTAACTCTTTGGGTAATTTTATGCCCCACTGGGCGCCCGACCGGTCCTAACCGGCCGACCATGCGCAAATCTGTTGTGCAGTTATTGCGGGAACTTTCTAAATTGATCTATTCTCTTTCTTAGTTCATTTAATATTTTTAATTTACATACTTAGGATTTCTATTATATAATTTAGTCTTTAAATACTCATTTTAATTAGTTCTGAAGGACAATTAATTCATCTTTTATAAAAGTTCTCTTTAAGTTTTTTACTCTTTATTTGTGAATTCGAGCAATCCTTTGAGAGATCGAAGAACGTCGAATGAGGATTCCCGATAGCTCCATGGATTTGGAGTAATTATCCGAGTGGAGAAACGGTGATCGATCCCCCACCCATCTACGTTACACCACCCTAGAACCGACTATGTGGGTGCGATCCTGACCATAGTACCCACCTCAATGTATGCATTGTATATCCATACTGTACATATGTTTTTCTAGATTATTTAAAGGAGTGGTCCAAAATATGAAGGAGATGCAAATTTTAGGTGGACCACATCAAAGGAAACAGTCGTTATTAACCATTGAAAATCTTTTGCGGCTGCAAAAGTTTTAGATAAAACTGATATTTCTTTTTTCCCTCTCATCCCGGTCTGTTTGCTTTATCAATAGTTTGGATGTTCAATAAAGCATTAGAATGAACCCTGGGAAGTTTTTAATGGTGAGCATTCAACCACCACTGTTTCCTCTGATGTAGTCCACCTGAAATTGTATCTGCTTCATTTCTTGGGCCGCTCCCTTAAGTAAGCTTGCAAAACAAATGGATAGCATGGATATACAATGCATGCATCAATGTGGCAAAACATATGGACGGCCGGGATATACAATGCCCTGCAGTCAGGGTCGCACCCACCGGTCGCAGCCAAGTCGTCCTCATCCTGACAACCCTGTTGCTGGACTTTTTCGGTATACTATAGATCAATTAATTTTAACCGTCCATTTCAAGAGATATGATCCAGTGTTCTCAGAGCACTATAAGCTATAGTGCTCCTAGTTACATTAGGACACTTGGAAAATTTAGGCAACTTATCTATCCTGTCCATTAGGTACGACGCACATCTCATGGTCTACCATATAAAACTCAAATAAGCAGATGAGTCTGACCATTCGATGAATTGCCTATAGAACGAATGGTCTATATCAATTATGGGAAAATATTCCAAATAATCAATTTGAGTCACTTAATTGTTAGGGCCATCATGGATTGCTTGTGATTTTCACGAGTCACTTTTATCAGAGAATCCAATCAACTCATCCATTGATTGGAAAATAGATGGCTGTATGGGGAAGTTATATCCAAGTGTTCCAATGCAGCAGGGAGCACTAACAAACACGAAATTACCCCAGTATGGTAAATGAAAAGTACACGAGAATTATAGCCGGTTGCAGATGTTTTCATATAAGAGAAAAACGTGCTTATGATTATTAATAATAATGTAAAAATGACATCATTAAAATTTTACCGCGGAACCAAACATGACCATCAACGGTCAAATGCAGATTTTCTCACGAGGCAAGTGAGGGAATTTCTAATGACTGCATTTTCTTTACATTGCCATAGTAATTAGTGAAACAAATGGGCGTTATTGGGCCCAAGTGACCTTAAGGCCTGTTTCTTTTTCATTGTATAATGTAAATTAACTGTAAATGCGTAATTATTATATCTTACATTTGTTTGAAAAAGAAGAATGTGCACTTGCAGCTGTAAAATTTATGAGAATTGGCATTATGCATGTGTCTAATCCATGCTGTTCATCTCTCTTACGTGCTCATTTTAGGACATGCTCTAAAAAATAAGGTAAATATAAAGATCCAAGTGGACCACACCACAAGAAACAAGGGAATTTAAACACCTGCTATTGAAAGCTAAAATGAGCCTAGGGCCCACAAGAATATGTACTTGTCATCCAACCTGCTCATAATGTCGCCCAAACATGGATGATGGGAAAACGCAAATATCAGCTTGATCCAAAGCTTTGTGGTGATAGAGAAGAGACGAACTGTAAGTGTTCAATTCCCCCTTATTTCTTGTGGTGTGGTCTAATTGAGCTTTAGATCACCTCATTTTTAGGCTCATGCCCTAAATTAATGGGAAAAATGGATGGATGGCACAGATCAAACACAATATCAGTGGGCCCATAGATTTTAGTGAAAAAACCCTCATTTCCTCAGTTCAAGGGTAAAAGCTTTCTAAACAAGCTTTTTTGTCAAAATCAAGTCAACGTCAAGAGGCTGCTGTAGAAGGTAAATACCAACGTAAATAATAATTACTTGTTTACGCTGGAATTTGAAAAACAAATAAGCCCTCAGTAGTCATTACACATATGAGTGCAAGCCTGCCATCCATTTAAGTAGTTCTATGATTACTCTTAAGTGTACCATCCAACTCCTATTCCCACGTCCTAGTTCATGTGCAACATCAAAGCCATTCATCCGCTACTATGTATGGTATCTAGCCTTGAAGTTATATCAATCAAATTATCAGTTGGTGTTGCAATGAAAGCCAATAGGTCACCATCATCAATCCAAGAAACAAATTGAGCTCATATTAGTGAAAGTGCTTTTACCATATGCATACAGAATCATGCTAACAAAATACAAAATACCAATTATCATAGATTTGAGTAGACATGAAAATAAATAGAGAAAGAGACAAGATACAATTGATTCATTAAAAGGTGACTATCTTTATGGAGAAGGCATTGACAAATTATTAATCCCAAAGCAAATAAAGAAAGAACATGAGATAGGCACCACTGGAATATAATGAATATACAAGAAATATCTAGCATCACTTCTCAACAACATGAGAATCTTTGTGAAAAATCATTCCACCTCTTTTCTTTCAAACAATTAAGAAAACTTTTGGAAAAATCATTCTACTTCTATCTTACCGATGCACAAGAAGAGAAATCTTTATGGAGAAGGCATTGACAAATTAGACATGAAAAAATCATTCTCTTGGACCTCAAGAGAGATTTTCTTCTCTCCCCCTTTCTCTCTTATTAGTATAAGAGAAAAACCTTCTAAGCTTGAAAAGAAATGATTATCCTGTAGGGAAAATTGGCAGCGGAAGGAGGCCGAATAACACAACAGAATATAGGTTCAAATGAGCAACGCAACACAAGCACACCCATACGCAATCAACCACACAGAGACAATCCGATTTTACGTGAAAAAAACTCCTCAACGAGTAAAAAATCAAAACACAAAGCAATCTACTATGCATATCAGAAGATTACATAGATGAACAACCCACAAGCAAGGAAACTTAAGAGAAAACCCAAGCTCTCTCTCTCTCTCTCTCTCTCTCTCTCTCTCTCTTCCTTCCTCTCTCCAAAACACTCTCCTCACCCTAATACAATTAGGACTCTCTCTCTCTCTCTTCCTTCCTCTCTCCAAAACACTCTCTCCTCACCCTAATACAATTAGGATACCTTGGACATCTTAGGATACCTCCTAATCCCGGTTACAACCTTTTTTTATAGAAAAAATTCAAAATTAGAAACATCTTACTTAAGACCGTGTAAAAACACTGACACGGTCAGTCGCCTAGCTCGGCGTTCGAGCCCTCTCAAAATCATCTAAAGAGTTTGCTACCAAAATCTGGCCATGGTTGGGTGCCCGACCACCCGGTTGGTCACCCAAAGGCCCTGTCCAACATAGATTTGAGCCACTGGTTGTAACATATTTCTCTAACTTTTATAACATTTTTCAATGTTAGTAAAAAGATAATTATGCAATTAAAAATATACTCCTCACCTCAAGTAAATGTATTGAATCACTAATAGCCCTAACAATCGGGACATGCATTTAAATCCTATAATATAGATCATAAACCATTAAAAAAATTTATTCGTGAGTGGCCCACTTGACGAAGGACCCGCCCACTTCTTAGGCTATGGCACTTTTACAACTAGATCAAGCAAAATAACCCCATCTTGTGCACACATATAGAGCTAATTGAAAACTTAAGCAAAAAGTTGTTGTGTTGTACCATATTTCCTGCCAACATGCCCCTTGGGCAGGATATCCGTAGTAGGACCCACTATGAAGATGAACCTTCTCTAAAAACAGGCTGATCCGCTAAGGTGGTTCACACTATATATTACGTTGTTGTCCATTGATTCCAATGTTACGGCCCACCTGTTGATTGAACGGTCCCAGAAGTTGTTTCCGTTCACTGCAGTAAAAGGAATGCCTATGGCATCTCACCACGAGTGCCAGGATCTAACCAACCATGACCCCTCTGATTCTTTGATACGAACCTAGGGCCAAAGATGCCATTCTTATCCATCCCGGACAATTATGAGCATGTTCCAGTCATGGTCAGTCGGTGAGGCCGAACCAATGGCCTACTTGGTCAGAGAGTTTGACATGGCCAATGGATGTGTATCACCCAATCCGACTGCATTCTGAGTAAACTATATTGGGGCATATCGTGATTTATGTGTCTTATCCATGCCGTCCATCCATTTTACCAGGTCATTTAAGGGCATATGCCCAAAACCCAAGCATGTCCAAAGCTCAAGTGAACCACACCACAGGAAATAATGTGAATTGAACTGTTATTATTGAAAACTTATTGGGGGCCACAGAAGTTTTGGATCAAGCTAATATTTGTGATTTTCTCCATTCATGTCTGTGTGACCTTATGAAGAGATTGGATGGCAAATAAACATCACTGTGGGCCTTAGGAAGGTTTCAACTGTAAATGTCATTATCCCCACTATTTCTTTTGGTGCAGTTCACTTGAGCTTTGGATATGCTTCAATTTTAGGCTATTGTTCTAAAATGAACTGTGAAAATGGATGGATGGATGGACGGACGGTATGAATAAGACACCTACATCATGGTGGCCCCACCAAGTTTACTCAATATTCAACATTCAATCCGACTCAAAAGTCGTTCATTCCTATCCACACAATCCATCCGTTATCCCAATTCACTTCAGGCCATAAGCAAGCATATCCAAAGCTCAAGTGAGCCATACCATACCATGGGAAACGGTGGGGGCTATTGTTGAAAACTCCTTGGCAGCCAGATCAAGCTGATATTTGTGTTTCCCTATCCGTGTGGCCTTAGGAACCAGTTGGAAGACAAATAAACATCACTGTGGGCCTATAGGAAGTTTTCGACAGTGGATATCATTATCCCCACGGTTTCCTATAGCGTGGTCCACTTGAACTTTGTATATGCTTCAATTTTGGGCTCATGTCCTAAAATGAGCGGGCGAAATAGATGGACAGCGTGGTAAAACACATACATTACAGTGGGTCCCACAGAGTCCTGCCACCATGGAGGTAGGTGGCGTTAGGGTCATCATGCAATCCACATCCACAGCTAAGAGGCTTTCGAAGTTCATAATACCCCAGGATACTTATCATCTTTTTTTTATACTTTAGGTAATTAAGGCTTTACATGGTGGCACTCAAAAAGCATGCACCGGATGTATCAATGGACCCTAAAGCTAGGGGTGTTTAGCATTTAAGTTTTTTTTAGAGGAGCTACTTATGCCACAAGTAGCTTAAAGTATTTTTGGCAAACAAGGTAATTATAAAAAAAAAAAAAAAAGAAAAAAAAAAGAGAGTAGAAAAGCATGTTTGGTTTTCAATAAAATATAAGTATTTATCCCTCAAGTCTGTCCGGTCCACTTCATATCCACTGTCCATCATGTGGGCCAACCTTTGATATGGATTGTTCGTTATGTGGGCCCCACCTTTGATGTGGGCCTCCTATCATGAGTGGCCCACATTGGATGTGGGCCATTTATTATTAGGGGCCAACCTTTAATGTGCCATATGGCCCACCTTCAATATCCACTGCCCATTATGTAGAGCCCACCTTTGATATGGATCTTCCATCATGTAAGCCCCACCTCTAATGTGGGTCATCCATCATTCGGGCCTACCTTGGTTATGGGCCACTCATCATTAGGGCTGACTTTTGATGTGGACCATCCATCATGTGGGCCCCACCTTGATATGGATCATCCATCATATGGGGCCCACCATTATCACTTTCCCATCATGTGGAGCCCAACTTTGATGTGTTGCCCACCTTCAATATGGGTTGCCCATCATGTGGGGCTCACCTTACGTTCAGGTCATTCATCATTAGGGGTTAACCTTTGATGTGGACCATCCATCATATGGGGCCACCTCAATGTGAGTCATTCATCATGTAGGCCCTAGCTTCAATGCCCATTGCCCATCATGTGGAGCTCACCTTTGATGTGGATCATATGGATTGCACCATGAATCACCTTCACACGCAAAACTTCCTCTTCCAACAAGTTCTCTCTCTCTCTCTCTCTCTCTCTCTCTCTCTCTCTCTCTCTCTCTCCTTGGACGTGTAAATAACCTATTGAGATGCCCTAATCTCGTTGTGGAACCTCTTAAATAGAGTAACAGGAAACCATGGAATAGTAGTTCGCGCACAGTCGGGCGCCCAGTCAGTAGACCATCGGGCGCCTGGCCAATCACAAAGTCGTCCAGTGAGTTTTGTAGAGAGCCTGCCGAATTTTGGATGCCCGGACCAACACGGTCGGGGACCCGTCCTAGGCACCGAGTGCTCGGTCATCAGACCATCGAGCGCCCAACTGTTTGTAAAATAGTCCACTAACAATCTGTTCATCCGGGTGAATTTCGGTCGCCCGACCAGAACAGACCGGGCAACCGACCACACCCAGGCTGCACCGTCTTCTCCTCTACTCTTGAGGAGGAAAATCCTATCAAATCTCCCCCTTTTCGACTCAGGAGGAATCCGCCTTCTTCAAGCCAGTCATGTTTCTACAAACCTCAAACTTGCCCTTGAGCAAAGCCTTGGTCATCATATCTGACCCGTTATCGTCCGTATGGACCTTCTCGAGCTGTAACACATTTTGTTCCAAAGTATCTCTAATTCAGTGATACCGAATCTCTATGTGCTTCGACTTGGAATGCTGACTTGGATTCTTGCTCAAGTGTATTGAACTCTAACTATCGCAATAGACCGCGTGCTGCTCCTGCTTCAAGCTGAGTTCCTATAAGAACTTCTTCATCCAAAGCATCTCTTTGCATGCTTCTGTGACCGCAATGTACTCGGCCTCTGTCGTCGACAATGCTACGACCTTCTGCAGCTTGCTCTGCCAAGAGGCCGCTTCCCCTGCAAATGTGAACATGAACCCCGATGTAGACTTCCTGAAGTCTATGTCACCTACCATATCTGCATCTGTTTAGCCTTTTAACACAGGTTTTCCGTCACCATAGCATAGACTTAACCTGGATGAGCCCCTCAGATACCGTAGTATCCACTTCACCACTATCCAATGTTCTTTGCCAAGATTGGCAAGATACCGGCTGACAACACCAACCACATACGCTATGTCTGGGTGCATACATACCATAGCATACATCAAACTTCCTACCGCCGAGGCATAGGGTATCTTCTTCATCTCATCTACCTCTGCCTTCGTCATGGGACACTGCTTGTCGCTCAATTTGAAGTGACCATCTAGTGGAGTACTGACCGGCTTTGCTACATTCATATTGAACTACTCTAAGACTTTCTCAATATATCATTCCCGTGACAACCAAATCTTTCTGTTGCTTCTGTCACGGGCTATCTCCATTCCTAGGATCTGTCTAGCCGGGCCTAAGTCTTTCATCGTAAACGACTTACTTAACTCCTGTTTCAGCCTGTCAATCTTCTTGATGTCTTTTTCCATAGTGAGCATACCATCAACGTATAATAGCAAAACTAAGAAATCATCATTTGAAAACTTACGCGTGAACACATAGTGGTCCGACTCCGTTCTGTCATATCCATGCTTTAACATGAACAAGTCAAACTTCTTGTACCAAGTCTTGTGCGTGAACACGCAGTGGCCCAAGTCTTGTACCATTGCCTTGGAGCTTGTTTTAGCCCATACAAGCTCTTCCTATGCATACACACCATATGCTCTTTGCCCTTGACTTCGAACCCCTCTGGTTGGTACATGTAGACCTCTTATTCTAGGTCACCATGGAGGAAGACAATTTTAACATCTAACTATTTTATCTCCATATCCATACTAGCCGCCAACCCAAGCAACATCCATATGGATGTCATCTTCAGCACTGATGAGAATATCTCCTTAAAGTCTATACATTTTCTCTGACCAAAACATTTTACCACAAGTCTGGCCTTGAACCTCGTCTGTGAATTCTTCTGCTCAATCTTCTTTCTAAACACCCACTTGTTACTCAGAACTTTCTTGCTCTTAGGTAATTTCACAATATCATAGGTGTGGTTCTTATGCAAGGATTTCATCTCCTCTTGCATAGCTTTTAACCATTCCCCCTTATGCTCGTCAGTTAGGGCCTCAAAATAATCTTCTAGCTCTCCCCATCACCAAGCATAATGTACTCATGCAGCGAGTACTTCTTGGACAGGTGTCTGTCCCTTGATGTCCTCCTCACCTGTGACTAAACAGGTGGATCAGGTGGGGTCTGCTCCCCAAGTCCATCTTCTGTAGGAACTCCCATTTCCTCTGCATCTTGTTGTACTCCCCCGTCATCAGGCACTATGGGAGGAGTAACCGGATCCATGTCTTCCAGCTCACCTGAACTGGGCTGGGTATTCTCTGGCTTTTCAATGTCTTTTATACACTGTTCTTCAATGAAAATCACATCTCTGCTCCTAACGAGCTTCTTCTCGGTCGGATCCCACAATCTATAACCAAACTTTTCATCACCGTACCCTAAGAATACACTACTGCCTGATCTTCATATCTAGCTTGGACCTCTCATCCTTTAGTACATGAACAGATGCCCTGCATCCAAACACCTTGAGATTACTGTACGAAGGATCACGTCCAGTCCACACCTTCTCAAGTACTTCTTTATTCAACGGGGCTGATGGAGACCTGTTTATCAAATACACCGCCGTGTGCCTTGCTTTTCCTCAGAACATCTTGGGCAATTTCGCATGGGATAACATGCATCTGATTCTCTCTACAATGGTGCGATTCATTCGTTCAGATACACCATTGTGTTGGGGGTCTTGGGCACCATCTGTTCATGTCGTATATCTAGAGACTTGCAATACTCATGAAAGGCCCTAATGTATTTGTCATCATTGTTAGTGCGGATGCACTTCAATAATCTACTTGTCTCTCTCTCGACCATGGCATGAAACATTTTAAACACACCAAAGACATCGTCCTTCGATTTTAAAGCATAAGTCCAAACCCTCTTAGATGTATTATCTATAAACGTGACAAAGTACAATGCCCCACCCCAAGGATTTTATCCTCATAGGACCACAAACATCAAAATAAACCAAATTTAATGCATGCACTTTGTTAACATGAGAAGCGGTTTTTACAAATGAAACCCTATGATGTTTTCCTGATAAACAATCAATATAGGTTTTAAGAGATATACCTGTCAACTCTGGAAGGAGGCGCTTCTTTGGTAGTAGTTGAAGCCCTTTCTCGCTCATGTGGCTGAACCATCTGTACCACATGTCTGTCACTGAATCTTTCATTGCGTTCAACTTATCCTTGCATATGTTGATACATATCTTGTATAGGGTGTAACACATCTTCCCTCTTTCTGCGATCATCGAACCCTTGACGAGCTTCTAGTGCCCATCAACAAACCAACTCTCATAACCGGCTACATCCAACCTTCCCGTCGACATCAAGTTGAGGCGAAGGTCGAGAATATGTCTCACATATTTGAGAACTAATGTACAGCCAGCATCGGTTTTCACACAAATATCACCAACCCCCACAATCTGGGATACTCCAGAGTTCTCCATCTTCATTATACTGTAGCTTCCTTGCTTATAGCTTGTGAAGAAATCTCTTCATGAAGTTGCATGAAATGACGCTCTCGAATTGATTACCCGGTCGATGTCCTGATTCGTAGCCATGAGACAAGCATCATGATCGCTGAGAGAATAACCACAACAGCGCCATCAGAGGCGACCACAGTAGAGTCTGATTTATCACCTTTTTCCTTTCATTTTCCTTTCTGATCATTTTTCTTGTGACATTCACTTTTATAATGGCCCTTCTTGCAACAGTTCCAGCATTCAACATCTATCCTGACATTAGACTTGCCTCTGGATTTATCTCGGGCTTTCCCACCCTTTTCTGTTCTTTCCTCTCCCCCCGATCCTGTGTCACAAGGGCTTCTTGCTGAGTAAACCCTTAAGACTTGAAATTACGTCAGATAGTCTAATACGACACCCTATGCATATGCGTGCAGAAGCTTAAAGAGCAATTAAAATTATGGCTAAGTCCTGGGGGGGGAGTGATTAGGACATTTTTAAATCTTTTCGCCTATTTGACAAATTTAGTAAATTAAACTAAGTAAGCGATTAACACTTCGGCTTCCAAGCTTAAGTGGGTCTAATCAATCGACTAGCATATGATAAAAGCAATTAACAATCTAGTCTAAGCAAGCATAAATTAATAAATGATTAACCTAATAAAGAACCTAATCTATGCAACTCAAGTAGACTTAAATGAGGATGAATCAATTAAGCTCGAGTCTACTTAAGGAGTGAAAGTACATCTTATGTGTGTGGATGTACCTATCAAAAGTCTAGCATACATTCCTAACTAAGCATTCATAATTAACCAATTAAACATAATGCATAAAGAGAAATATGCTCAAGTACAATAACAAACACAAGCATGTATAGTGGTTCGACTACTTGTCTACTTCACTCCCGGTTCAAGTACTCAAACCTTTTGAGCACACCGGCATTCACTGGAAAGTTTAAATCTGATTCCTCCCAACCAAGGTGTTTAAACTTGGATCCACCCAACTGGAAAGTTTACAGGTTTCTCCTAACCTACACGTTCACACTCGTGTTGATGGCTCCCCTTGGAGACTTTGTTTAGGCCCGACAAGCGTGCCAAGGAATGACTAACGTCCCTAAATTTAGGCCCGGTAAACGAGCAAAGGAGTGCCGAACAACGCCTAGTCTTTAGGCCGAAAAACAGGCCAAGGAACGGCTAAGGTCCTTAGACTTTAGGCAGACTAACAGGCCAAGGATCGGTAAACGACCGTAGTTCGAGTTTGTTAAACAAACTCTACACTCAACTCCCACAGGGAATTGAGTGAACGGACTCTTAACAAAGACAACCTTACTTGTCGGATTGAGCCCCTTTGTAGAGCCTCTTTAGGTTGCTTCTTCTTGCTCTCCCATGCTTGAATCAACTCCCCTTGTGCTCCCCCGATCTTTGATGCCACTGCTTTGCTAAGGCTTCAGCTCCAAGATCAGCTACCTTGCATGTGATGCTCCATTAGAGATGCCCAAGGTCCTAGGGAATGGTGAATCCTCTACAAATGATAGGAAATAGGTTTCCTCGAGGAATACACCTATTTGGACTCCTAGGTGGTATTTAGACAAGGGATTTAACTATAATCAAGGTATCATAAAACCCTAGGAATCAAGAGGGAACAAGTCCATTCTCAATATGATATTGAATGGCTTAAGCTTGTGATGAAAACACAAGGAGAATGACTTGCTATGGGTTTGGAATAGAGCCTCTAATGGCTTTAGTAATGGTGGCTTCTATCTCCTCAAAATCACCTCACTAGGCCCTAAAAACGAATCCCCCGTTTATATAAAGTTTCTCCCAACGGTCAAATAACGAGCAGATTCGCGAAGGGTCGGGTGCCCGAAATCCAATCTATAAAAAAAATTTAGTTGTTGGACAGAGTTGGACCTGGTCGGGCGCCCGAACAAGTTGTGGTCAGGCGCCCGATAGCCATTTTTTCACTGGTCGGGCACTAAGAATTCAATCCTAAAATGGTCTGTGCTGTTGGACGGTTTTTGTACTGGTCGGGCGCTCGGACATGTTGTGGTCGGGTGTCTGATGACCATTGGACTTTTAGGCCAACTCACTGGACAAATTTCCCTCAGGTCGGGCGCCTGGTGGATACTGGGTTGGGCGCCCAGCCAAACATGATTTTCTGCTGTTTGAATAATGTTTTGCAGCAGATCATGCAACCTCTTTGGCCATTCTTTTGGTGGTCTTTTGAGATACCTAAGGCCAATCTAAGATGACTAAGGATATACCTATTGGGTCATGATCATCTAGAGGTTAATGGTTTTGTGTAGGTACAAGGTTAAGGCTCACCAAGGCATCACTTTTACCTATTTCTTCTTTATTGATGCAGCAGGTCCTTCTTAAGTCTTTGGTCTTCATCTTCATTAAGCTCAATCGACACTAGACTCACTGACCTAAGTAATTGACAAACAAGGTGCACTAATATGCCACAGAAAAGTGCACTAATAAGACTTCCTCCTTGTCTCCTCATTGAAGACACAACTCGTTACCTGCTCCATGGGCATCTTTCTGTCTGGTGTGGAGTTACTCAGAGACACTACCAATGTCTTCCAACTGTCAGGCAATGAGCTAAGTAATAGCAAAGTCTGTAGTTCATCGTCCAGGACTATCTTCATAGACGAGAGCTGGTTCACAATATTGCTGACTTCATTCATGTGTTCAACCACGGAACCATTATCCTTGAACTTGAGATTTATAAGTCTTCTAATCAGGAAAATCTTATTGACGGTTATCTTCTTCTTATATAGCCCTAGCAATTTCTGTCATCGGCTAATGACTAAGGTCTTCGTAGACACATGGTGGAACACCGAATCATCCAACCATTATCTAATGAACCCTGCTGCCTTCTGGTCCAACTTCTTTCAATCATCATCTAGCATATCTTTTATCTTCACTGATATGCCTAAGATTGGAGCATATAAGTCCTTGCAATAAAGCAAGTTCTCCATCTTAGCCTTCCATATGGTCCAGTTAGAACCATTGAGGCTAACATCCTTGATGAGCCACCTTTCATAATTCAGACTTGATCCCACTTCTGTTCAACCAACCTGAACGCTCCGATACCACTTTTGTTGGGTGTGTTTCACAAAACCTTAAGATCTCGCCCCCCAAACTACTTAAATTATGGGATATGATAAAGCAACGAACTAAATCAAATCATAAACCACACGACACAAGAGATTTTTTTACGTGGAAAACCCTAGAAGAGGTAAAAACCACGGGACCTAGTTTAGACTAACAATCCACTATGAAAGAGAACTGCTATAACCGATCACAAGCACAAACCACTTGGATCAAAACTTCTTCAGTCACGTAAGAGTGGATAAACAGTAAGGGAACTAGAAACTGAGAGATCTCACAGAGCACGAGGACTTTGAAGAGGCAAGACATCGATTGCACCGTGAATCACCTTCACATGCAAAACCTCCTCTTCCAACAAGCTTAACCTCTCTTTTTCTTTCTTTTTTTTTCACTCTCTCTCTCTCACCTTGGACGTATAAACAACCTATTGGGATGCTTTAATCTCATTTTGAAACCTCTTAAATAGAGCAACCAAAGAAACAGAGCCAAAACAGGAAACTGCGGAATAGCAATCCACACACAGTTGGCGCCCGGTCAGTAGACCATCGGGCGCCCGGCCAATCACAAAGTTGTCCAGTGAGTTTTGTAGAGAGCCTGTCGAATTTCAGACGCCCGGACCCACAGGGTCGGGCACCTGCCCTAGGCATTGGGCGCCCAGTCATTAAACCATCGGGCGCTCGATTGTTTGTAAAACAGTCCAGTAACAATCTGTTCATTCAAGTGAATTTCGGTCGCCCGACCAGAAGTGGCCAGGCACCCGACCACACCCAGGCTGCACCATCTACTCCTCTACTCCTGAGGAGGAAAACCCCATCAGATCGTCCCGTGAATGCCTCGCACGTGCCCTCACTTCGTCGGCTTTCTTCTCTCTATTTGCTCTTTTTTTTTATTTGATTTGAATGTGGTGTTGACTTAAAGATAAAAGCGTGTTTGACTTAAGAGTTGTTTGGTAAAACTTATTTTCAACACCTATGACTGAAAATAGCCTACTTTCAGTGATTTCTCATGATTCAGCTCATTTGATAAATTCAAAAAATTAAGTGCTTAAATCTGATTTTCACAAAAAATATAAGACTTTTGGCTTAATACGTAACGCAGAATGCAGTGAGTGATTTTGAGTTAATTTTTTTTTTATAAATGACAACTTTGCCCTCTTTATGACAACCTACACGGGGTAATTGTGTTGGGCAGAAAATGTGTTGATGTGACAAAGTTCTTTGTCCCTCATCATGATGCACGCATTGTATCCACTCCGTCCATCCATTTTGCCAAATTATTTTAATACAAGAGACAAAAAATGAGCAAGACGTAAAGCTCAAGTGGACCGCACCACAAAAAGCTATGGGGATGATTACTCCCACCGTTGAAACCTTCCTAGGGCCCACCATGATGTTTATTTGCCATCAAGTCTGTTCATATGATCACACAAACTTGGATGAAGGGAAAACATAAATATCAGCTTAATCCAAAACTTTTGTGGCCCCAATAAGTTTTCAATGTTAAGCATTCAGTCCCCACTGTTTTATGTGGTGTGGTCCACTTGAGCTTCAGATCTGCCTTAATTTTGGTCTCATGACCTAAAGTGATCTAAAAAAGGATAGACGGTGTGGATATAACACATAGATCATGATGGTTTACTAGCATTTTCCTACATAAACACATCATGACAACCTATACCAAGACCTGCGGATATAGATACGCAGGGATACAGATTGCCTACCAAAAGGCCCTCATAAGAAGATCGGGGCTAGGAAGGTAGGTGGGGCCCACTGTGATGTTTGTGAGAAATCCACTCCACTCATCCATTTTGATATATCATTATAAGGCATCAACACAAAAAGGAGGAAAATTAAAGGCTCGAGTGGACCACACCACAGTAAGCTTGGGAATTGAACGCTTACTGTTGAAAACTTTCTAGGGCCCACCGTGATGTTTATTTTCCATCCAACCTGTTCATAAGGTCACATAGACCTGGTTAAAGAGAAAACATAAATATCAGTTTGATCTAAAACTTCTATGGCCCCCAAGAAGTTTTCTAAGGTAATAAGCATTCATTATCCATTGCTTCCTATGGTTTGGTCCACTTGAGCCTTTGATCTGTCGTAGTTTTGTAATTATGCCCTGAAATGATCTTCCAGAATGGATGAACGGAGTATATGAAACATATACATCACTGTGAGCCCCATAGAGCCCCTGACAGTCTCTAGCTACGTCCGTGTGGGGGTAGTATCCAATTCATGTCCTGCAGGTGCTAGAGTGAATTATTAGGTGTTAGCGGTGTAACATGAGAGTTGGTGTTTCCCTAACCATATGGGCCCACCTTATGAATTTGTTGTATATCCACACTGTCCATCCATTTTTACATCTCATTTTAGGGCCTGATCCCAAAGCTTAAGCAAATTCAAATCTTAGGTGGACCACACAATTGAAAAATGTGATGATTGACTTAAAAACTTATTATGGACCACAAAATTTTTGGATCAATCTAATCTTTGATTAGGTCAAAGACTTGGATGAATGGAAAACACAAACATCAGCTTCATCTAAAACTTTTATGGCCCTCAAGAACTTTTAATATTGGGAATTCAATTACCAAAGTTTTCAATAGTGTGGTCTACCTGAGATTTAGGTTTGCCATATGCTCTAAAATAAGTTGAAAATTTGGTGGAACAAGGTGGATTTCTTATGGACATTAAGATGGGTCATCTCATTTTTGGCACACATAGGTTACATGGATTGGATGAGGCGGTGCTTGTGGGCCCACTATATATGAACTATGAAAAAATAATAATAATAAATAAATATTAGATAATTTTAACCTTTAAATTGGCCTTTATCAATTAAATATGTGATATTTAATTGTCCGATTCAAGGACACCAATTAAAGGGTTATGATTATTCTATTAAGAAGAACATAGTACATGGTCCATCAATCAAAAGATTATATTTGAGAGATGTATATGATTTGAGTGTAGGTGTGTCAAATTTGGTGGCATGATGGTAACAGGTTTTGTCTCATACTCTACAGAAGATAGAAATTAAGATAATAGGGTAAATATGACAAATTGGCAATTTTTAGACATTTATGGTTTTCATTTACCAAATAAATTTTTTGTGAAAAAAGTGCTTAATTTCAAATATCAGGACTTTTTTCAGATAAATTGTCAAACAGATTTTTCAATACATATAAGTACTACAATTCGGCACTTTAAGTTTTCAGTAGTTGTATTAATTTTCAGATCTTATTTTTTAGTTTACCAAACAACACATTAGAGTTGTCACTAGTCAAATGAATCTTGGAATCTACGGCCGGTTACAAACCATAAAATCACTTAAAGGTCAGAGAATGGTAAAATTTCCCAACTCAAGTGACTCCTATGTTGGTCTGCTATTGTAAATTCTGAGTAAGGGCTCCAATTACGGAAAAAATGATGGGGTTAGGCACCATTTTCCGTCTACATGATGTGCAGTCTCTACCTTAAAGATTTTATGATTTTTAGGAGGTTCGTAGAAATTTCATTGTTAGTACTCGTGCTTCACGGAGTTTAAGACTCCTAACAGGCAAAAATTAAAATAAATAACACCTAGCTTTACTTCACAAGGTTTAAGATGCTAAGTAAGCAAACAAAATGAAAAAGAAGGTAGATCAGAGGGAAGATAAAAAAAATAAAAAAATAAAAGGTGAGTGCGTATACTGCTGATGTGTTTGGAATATGTGGATTGGAATGCAAAGTGATTTAGGATGTGAGAAGGAAAAGGGAGACTCGACACCTTTTTTTCTACAAAAGGAATGACCGAATATCCCCGATTCTAACCCTACTATTTGACTTCAGTGGCTTCTTTGGCTTAAAATATTTGTGTTTTTAGTTAGGTAGAGTAACGATACAGTTAGGCCTTTCTCAAAATTGACGGGGGATCAGAATGAATTTAGCACATGTAACTTCGAGCAACCATTGGTGTGCCGACACTCCGATTAGGCGTGAGATAACCCGCAAATAGCTTTACCAGCTTCCCCAACAATGACCCTACTTTTAAAACGACCCTTTATCCCCCTTGGTGCCTTCATTGTGCCCCTTCAATGGCCAGCAGCGAGACCTTTAAATAGGCTTAAGTATGTCAAATAATGACCCTTGACATCCTTTTTTACTTTTAAAATAATAGCCCTTTAAAGGCCCTTTTTAACTCTTTTACTTAGTATGTTTCACGCGGCTTTTTAGGCTTTTAGTGAAGCCATCATACTTTATTCCATCAGCCCTTTAAGGGTCGTTTCTGGATATGAACCTTTTGTTGTGTTAGTGCTTTATGTAACTGGCCATCTGACACTCCTAGAGTCTTTTAGAGTTGGCATGCTCATCTTGATCTTTGTTGCTCATTTGTTTCGGTGCCAACTGATCTGATCCAATGGTTATCTCTGAGAGGTATCGGGGATCCTTTCGGTAGCTTTTAATGGACTCTTGGTACCGTTTGAGTAAAAAAAATGTGCCATCAACTACTTTACAATTTACAAATACTTTTGGACGGACAACCAAGATAAGTTGAATG
Source organism: Liriodendron chinense (assembly GCA_003013855.2). Lineage (NCBI taxonomy): Eukaryota > Viridiplantae > Streptophyta > Magnoliopsida > Magnoliales > Magnoliaceae > Liriodendron > Liriodendron chinense. The sequence continues at coordinate 701,276 of ML058513.1, forward strand.
GGCAGCAGGTTTGTCAATTCGTCCCGTTGATCATTTTCAGGTTTTGTTAAGGGCCTTTCTGAGCTATCCCTCCTAGTTTTTTTGGGCCTTTTAGGGTAGCTGGGAGCAGCTTTATCAGAAAATTATGTATGCTTGAGCATTCTGGAGAGCTTGATGATTTTGAATGGAAACGAGTTGGCAAGCCCCTCGATTTGCTGATTTGGCCTGTTGATTGCTTCCAAAAGTTACCTTAAGTCATACCCTGTATGACTTGTACGACTGCACAATGAGTATCGAGTCGTGCAGATGCTTTTGATTGAAGTTTAACTGAAGTCGAAGAATAGTTTTAATCTGGTTGAAGGTCGGGTATCTACACGTCTATATGTGGGCCCCACTTTGAAGTTTGTTGTCCATCAAACACACCCATTTTGGATGCAAGCTATTTATCATTAGGGACCATCCATTATGTGGGACTAAGTTAATATGGGTGATTCATCATGTGGGGCCCACCTTTAATATGGACAGTCCATCACGTGGGCTCGTCTTCAATATGGATGTGTGGACAGTCCATCATGTGGGCCCACTTTCGATGTGGACATGTGGACAATTCATCATGTGGGGCCTCCTTCGATATGGACCTTGAGAGAAAGAGAGAAGTAGAAAAGTAAAAGGTTAGAAGGTAAAAAAAATAAAAATTAAAAATTAAAAAACACTCTCACTGGGAGATGCAATTTTGAGCACATAAGTTACTTCGTCAACCATACTTACCAAACTAACTTAAGTGAAAGAAAACTACTTTATAACTTAAGGCCCATTTGGATACCACCAAATAAGTTACTTTTTCCATTATAGCAGTACATAAGTAACTTATTTAACATAAGTAAGTTTGGTTTAAGATCAATTATAAGTAACTTTTTTTTACTTAAAGTTGCTTAATCACTTCAGCTTAATAAGTAAAAATTAAGATAAGTTATTTGAGACATAACTAGCTTATCTTAAGCTGTTATTTGGCACCATAGATTTGGGGGGATTTGAGGGGATTCAGGAGGCATTTGGCGCATGATATTAGATAGCATTAGGTGGGATGGAATTGCATTTGGTTCGTGCAAATTCCATATGATGTTTGGAGAGGATGGGAGGCTTGGGATTAGGTGGGATGGAATTGCATTTGATATGCAGGGTTATGTGGGATTTCAAAATCGCACAAACATGTGGGCCGCACATTGATGCGTGTGTTTTATCCATGTCGTCCATTCATATAAGCCATTTATACATGACACTATGCTTATACACACGTACAGGTGATTGGCATCTGTTGTGAATTTGGTTCGTTGGTTACAATTCCATGGTCCACCAAATGGGATTTTGCTTAATCCAATGTTTTTCCCATAGTAAGAATTTGATCCAAACATGGGATTGGATGGTGAAAATACCATAGTATTACCATACATGTGATCATTGTGCAATACATGATGTTAATCCCACCTAATACCATTCCATCCCTTCTAATACCATGCGCCAAATATGCCAAAGAGGGTTTGAAATCCAAGGTAAAAGCAAGGATTACATCTAAATTCCTCTCATGAGTCGCATGTGTAATATGTGTGTCACTAGCTAGGCTACTAATCTATTGGGCACGTGGCCCATTAATGATATCCCAAAACAATTAGATTATTGAATGCATCACTAAAATTACTTTAATAGAATGATCTTCACAATCCAAACATTGTCTATGTAAATCAACAGTTAAAAATCATTAATTAGTTGCTTGGTTGTAATCCTATGCTTGTGGCCCATCCAAGACTTAGAATTTCACCATTTTTTGCCAAAGTATATATTTTAACAGGCTTATGACAATCATTGTGTCAAACATTACATATGCCTCCTAATTAAGGATATTTAAGTTGATTTAGTAATTAAATTTAAAGCCTTATAAATATGCTATACACAGCTACTTTTGGATCACAGGAAATTCTAAATCCAAGGTGCCAAACATAACCACACTATTCCAAATCAAAGGGGTTCTAAATTGAAGTGTTTCGAACCCAGGGGTTCCAAATCCACGCTCCCAAACCGGCCCTAGGTAACTTAGGATCCAAATCCTCCCTTAAGTTAAAAAATAAAAAAATAAAAAATAACTTATTTGGTGGGTATCCACCTAAGTAACTTTTGGTTCATCATATATCTAAAGTGGAACTGATAATTGGGACAGTTTAATTTAAGTGACAATTTCTTATTAATTTGTAAATGACTATGTACCATCCATCACACTCTGCCAGAGTGTCACAGCTTTTCTAGACATAAATGGACGAGCGATGCCCACAAATCTCCTCCCGATCTTCAGCCATTGATCGGAGACAGCTAAGACAAGGAACACGACAGCGGTCCAAACTCATTTGGAGACAAGGACAAAGATTGGAGGGCTGGAAACTTTTAAACCTAGTTATTTTTAGGGCACGAATCATACAGCGTGGACCCCATGTGAACTGCCTGGATCACTGAAGCATGGACCCACCTTTTCTAGATGCGGATTGCTTGCTAACTCTAACCGCAGGTGGGAAGCAACGTGGGGCTCACCCAAATGTTTGTGAGAAATCCACCCTATCCATCCGTTTTTCGACGTAGATCCAAACTCAAGTGGGCCACTCGACAGGAAGCAGCGGGGTTTGAACATCCATCGTTGAAACATTTGTGGGCCACAGTAGTATTGGATCAGGCATTTTTTTTTTTCCAGTCCATCTCAGTGGGAATGACCTTATTGGCATATAAACATCATGGAGGGAAGGTTTCAACCGTAGTGGTTTCCCTTTTTCCTGTATCATGGCGTAGGTCTCTCAATGGAGCAGGTCAGATCCTAGATTCTATTTGTTCCGAATCCTTATAATGCCGATTTGGATATTAAAATATATCCAATTAATTTAATGGATCAGAATCGGATTCACATAAATAAATTTGAATCCTATTTGAATCTGCCTATAGATTTTCCAAATTATTTTAGGGCACATTTCAAAATTGAGACATGTCAATCTCAAATCGGCCATGTCACAATGTCACAGTAAATAGTAGGATTTGCATCATTTGCTACTAAATTAAATATATTATATTATATATTTTTTAGATTTGTGATGGGGTGGATTTGGACCTAGATTTGACCGAATCAGATGATCACAAGGATTTTGGATAAAAATAGATCTGGTTATTTATAAATGGATTGGATATGGATATCACATTTTGGATTGGAGTTGAATCCGATCTGAATTCCTCTACAAATTTTCAGACTTGGAGCTGGATTCAACCGGATCTGATCCAGATTTGACCCATTGAGAGCCCGATTGTGGCCTGCTAGAGTTTTGAAACGACCTAATTTTTTGGCAAATGTCCTAACATGAGCTGGAGAGACAGATGAATGGGGTAGATTTTGCACAAGCATCACCATGCGTCCCACCTAGCTTCCGACCAGAGAACCTTTCTTGACCGGTTAGCAGGAAAACCGAGGTCGCCCTTTTTATTTTTTTTTTAATATTATCTGGCAGCACGTTTATTGTACGCATCACATGCATGCACCACAATCCGGACCATTAAAATGGTGAGCCCTGCTGTAGTTATTAAAAGACTTCAGCAATCTCATTTTGGCCGTTAAAAATGGACCTCAAAGCATTTACTCTTAGCCATTCCATCTAGACATTTATGATCATCGGACCGGAGGGAAGCTTGATCATGATCCATCCAGAATGGGCCCTGCTATTTGGACAGCCCGGTGCATTGAGTCTGCACAATGGATGAATCCCACACCTTTGTACGTTGTGGCAACATTACATACTGCCCCATCAACGGGGACTTCGTGGGAGCGGATTATGTGCTATCCTTACCGTGGGGCCCACCTCGATGATGTGTTGTACATCCATGCGGTACATTTGTTTTTCCAGATCCAAATCTCAGGTGGACCACATCTGAGGAAACAGTGGTTATTAAACGCCCACCATTAAAAACTTTCCACGGCCCACTCTAATCAGATCCGTCGCTTTTATTTGGTGTAGTCCACCAGAGATTCATCGGGGTGAGCCACACCGCACGGGACTCCCCCACTTAGCCACATCACAATGTTAGCCACCCCCCACCATGAGAATAGATACCATGACCCTAGGGCCTGTTTGGAGCTTGGATTCACCAGTAATTCAGAAGTATGATATTTACTAGCGTCTGAATTTAATTACTAAATCAATTTTAATATCTTTAATTAGTATAAGTATTCTACACAATGGTTGTAATAAGCTCGTTGAAATATATACTTTGACTAAAAATGATGAAATTTCAAGTCTCGGATGGGCCACAAGCACAGGATCACATCCAAATACTTAAGCTACGAATTTTAACAGTTGATTTCCTTAGACAATGTTTGGACAACACAAATCATCAGATTAAAGTAATTTTAGTGATGTAGTTAATAGTCTAATTGTTTTGGGGTATCATTAGTGGGCCATTGTTAATAGCCTAGTAACACACATATACATATGTGACTATTAGATGGATTTTAGATGTAAACAAGCTTCTACCTTTGGATTGCAAGGGGATTTGAACCACCATGGTGTTGAAACAAGGCAATCTTCACTCAGTCTGCCAGTTGAGCTATGGACCTAGGTGTTTCAGCCCTTGGTAATTCAGCCCGCCTTTGGACGTACTTTAATTTTGGACTCATGCCCTAAAATGAGATAAATGAATGGACAGCAGGGATTAAACACATATATCACAGTGGGCCCCAAAAAAGTTAACTCAGCAAGCGAGTCCAATCGGTCCATCCATTTTCCTGGCTCATTTTAACGCATGTGCCCAAAATTGAAGTACATCCAAAGCCCAATAGGACCATATCACACCAAACCAAAGGAATTAAAAGCCTACCATTGAAAACTCCCGCGATGCCCATGGATGTTTGTGCTATCACTTCATATATGTTTGTGTGACCTTATGAATAGGTTGGATCACAAATAAACATCACTGTAGGCCTTAGGAAGGTTTCAAAGGTAGACGTCATTATCCCCCACTTTTTTCTCCGTGTGGTCCACTTGAGCTTTGGATATGCTTTAATTTGGGATGCATGCCCTGAAATGAGTTGGAAAAACGGATGGACGGCGTGGATAAAACAAATCGCGATGGACCCCACAGACTTACTCAACCCACTGTACGGTGCTGAGTTAGTAGGCAATCGGCGTCTATTCTTTACGTGTGATGGTGGATATACAGGCACATATGTACAGGCACATATCCACGTCTCGACGCCTACTCTTGATATGTAAAAATAGGAAGATCCCAACCTCTGATGAGTAGAAAGTTTATTTTGAAATAGTTGGGCCATTGAATCGTATCATCTTGACCGTCCATTAAATGTCCACCAATTACCCAGTTAGGAAATGGATTTGGTGTCACGTTTTGGTTAGGCCCACCGTTGTTTGCGTGACAACTACTCCCTCCGTTATTTTCGCCTGTACATGTTTGGACGTGATCCAAAAAGTGAAAAGATATGCAGTGAGGGCCCACCATTGTTTGCGTGACATCTACTCCGTTCGTCAGTTTCCGGAGCTCTTGGTAGGACGTGATCCAAAAAGTGATGAGATCCAGAACTCAAGTGGGCCATGAAATACGAAAAAGTGGGGATGGAAAAGCCCATCATCGGAACCCTCGTGGGGCCCACCGTGACATTTATATGCGCGCCAACTATTCACAATGTGATTCCCGCTGGATTAGGTGAAAATACAAATAGCAGCCTGATCCAAAATTTTGTGGGCCCCACAAAGGTCTTAATGCTGGCCATCTATTCCACACTGTTTCTCGTTGTTGGACCACTTCAGATTTTAAATCTGCCTTATTTTCGAATTTCCGTCCTAACCTGAGCTGGCTCACCGGATGGACGGAGTGGATGTTACGCAGACGTAACAGTGGGCCCCACAGAGCTTTTTGTTACAGGGGCTCTCTGTAGCAGGTGTGTCGGAAACCCGAGTCGTACTGCGAGTGAGTCGAGGGCTACCTTCGTAAATAATGATATTCAGGAAGGGCAATCTGGGAATAAAGAGCAGCAGCCCACGCAGTCTGCCCTCAAAAGCATAACATACAATCATCTTCTCTGCGTAAAAAATAAAGTAAATAAATAAAATTTCGCTAAAAACAAACGCTTCTTCACCTTTTCCTCCTCTCTTTCTTGTATAAGTTACAACTCTCCCTGCGTTTTCTAACCCACTCCAACTTCCATTTTCCAGAGAGAGAGATCTGAGAAAACCGCTACCTGGCGGTTTCAATGGCGGCTGATCGCGCTTTTCTCCGTTTTCTGATATTCTCCTTGGCAGTTTCTTCTCTAAGGCAAGCTCAGAGTCTGGAACCGAAAGATTTCGATCGAGTGTCAGATTTGCCGGGGCAACCACCGGTGAAGTTCCAGCACTACGCCGGATACGTCAAAATCCGGCAAGAAGATGAGAAGGCGCTGTTCTATTGGTTTTTTGAAGCGGAAAGTGGAGTTTCAGAGAAACCACTGGTGCTTTGGCTCAATGGAGGTCAGTTTCTCTCCATTTTTTCTAATTTATGAGAAGGATCTGAATTTTTGAGTAGTTCTTTTATTTTCTTCTTTGAAATTGATAGGATTTTTTTTTTTTCGTTTTTGATATTTTTCGATTATCGGAAATCAGACGAATTTCAGTGTCTTCTGTAACGAATATTCTCGATTTTGAAATATAATATGCTTTTTAACGATTTTGTGGTTTTTGAAAGGCAATCTACGACGATTTAATGAAATGCGAATTTCTTTTACGGTTTTTCTTTTTTTGTAAAGCGGATTTTAAGCCATTCAATGCTTTTTTTCTGTAATTCTTAATGATTTTTCAATGGAGGAGAAAAAATAATCGGGATTTAATGATTTTTTCCGTTGCATTTAACTTTTAGCGATTTTATTATTTTCTGTATATTACATTTTGCTGCAAAATCAAAAGTTTTTTTTTTCTTTTTTCCATTTTCGAGTTAGTTTTTGGTGTGCGGGTTTTGCTTCGTTATTACCGATGCTGCCGTTATCCTTAACGGCGAATTGAGCACGCGGTTCTCGCTTTTATAAAAGTTTTGAGAGACGAGCAGCTCTCGATTGTCCGTGATCTTTTGACGGTCTCACGTCGAGTAAACCCATCTTTCCGTGATCTTTGACGGTTTTTTGCGGTAGTTCGGCGTTTGGAGCTCTACCCAACGGACGCGTCCTCTGCAACGAATCGATAATGTGATTATTCTTTATTTTTATTTTTTTTCGTTTTTTGAAGAGATTTTTTCTTTTTTTAATTATCATTGACTGGAGTACACCATACTCCTCCATGCCAGACACTAGCATATACCACTTATTCCAACGTTGACAGTACACGTGGCATGCATTATGTCTTTTCAACCGTCTAAATCTTGATTCAATGTGGATGAACTAAAATCCAGTGATTGCGTCCATTGGGCTTTCTTTCTGGGTATCTCTGTGTTAGGTCGTCCAAGCGTCAATAGGGTCCATCCTTTAACGGTCTGGATTGTGTTATATGCAATCCCAGTATACTTTTGTTGTGTGCATGCGTATGATATTCCATAGACATGAATATCTGGGATAATTCTCAGTGGATTGACTGGACTATCTGCACAGCATGTTAGAATTATGAGAAATACCTTGATACTCTGGCAGAGTGTGAGGGATGATACGCAGGCAGTTAGATATTACTGAAAATTTGCATACCATACATCTAGTCATCTAACAAATATTTTTCTGGACATTTATGGAACGGTTGAAAATGAAAAAATCCCATTCGTCCGTTTCTAAACAACAAAGTGTCCGCCGAAAAGATATTAGAATTGTTCAACCAATCCAAGTTTTAAAATGTAGCTTAGGGACAGTAGGCTCCACAATTTATTCAGTTTAATTTTCAGTTAATATATGCCACGTGTACCATTTCTTTGTGCATGTGTATCAAGCATCACACGAAGCAAGAGTATCAAATGACTCTCCCTTGGAATTAATATATTGCGGATAAAAAGAAAATACTTAAAAGCTAATGGAGCGCCGCGCCTATAGTGATGTTTCACTGTATGTGACTGTGTATTGCGGATAAAATAGGAAAAAGCTTTTGTTTTTTGGGAACCGAAATGCGTTTTTTACAGCGAACTTCTTCTTTCTTCTCTTTTGTCTTTTTACAGAAAGTGGGAGTCTTTGACGGCACTATTTTCTGCTAGAGTACAGTATTAAACTCCTATTCACATAAGTTAGTTATCAATTCCTCTGTTTCTATACGTTGGGTTTTGCGCACAAGGTCTGTAATTATCACTTGCCTGACCCCGACCATGGGTGGGCCATACCTGAAAACCGCAGTCGTCTAATGGTACAGAGGATGATAAGAGGGGACTCGGATTGCATACTGCCAGTAGCAACCTGTTGCTGGACTATGCTCTGTGGCCCCCACTATGATGTGCTTTATCCACGCCGTCCATCCATTTTGTCACTCATCTAGGGCATCAGTCCAAAAATGAGGCAGATCCAAATATCATATCAGGTGGACCACACCACAGGAAACAGTGGCGACTGAAGGCCCACCATTAAAAAATTCTTAGGGGCCACAAAAATTTGATATTTGTGTTTTCCCTTCATCAAGGTTTTTGTAACCTAATCGACAGGTTGGATGGCAAATAAACATTACAGCGGGCCTTATGAAGTTTTCAATAGTGGTCGTTCAATCATCACTATTTTCCTGTGGTGCGGTCCAGCTGAGATTTGGTTCTGTCTCATTTTTGTGCTCATGCTTTAAAACAATGGTCCAAAATGGATAGACGGGATGGAATAAACACATACATCATGGTGGGGTCCACAGAGCAACGTCCAGCAGCAACGTTGCTAATGGCAGTGTCAGTACGCGCGTCAGATAAGAGAGCCTTTTCCTCGTTGAATGCTGACCGTTGGTTCGCATTTTCTTTCTGTGATCATATCCGACAGGTGTGGTTTTGGGGGTGGGCCTCTTCCACTGTAAGGCCCAGCAGATGAACAGTCCTTTCTCATTGAAGTGCCACGTGTATAGAAAGGATTGGTTGATAACTAGATTAGACTATTGAGGAAAGTTTTGATACTCTTGCAGAATTGTACAGGTAACATTCAAGTAAATGAAAGTAAACTGTTCAAATTGTTAGCTCCACTTTGGATGGATCAATGAACCAGAAGTCATACTGATTATTTAAATAGTCAATTGATGGACACATATTGGACGGTTGAGATGAGAGATAGACAATGATCCAAATTCAGCAAACATAAGTCCTTTAATAAGAAGCGTAGATTGTTTAATTTGCAAACCTTTTTTTTATTTTCCCCGTTCATGTTCCTTTTTTAAATAGACCAATGTAGCTAATCTTTTGGTTTTGGGTTTTTGGCATAATGCTCAAATAATTACAAACCCTTTTTTTTAAATAGACCAATGTAGCTAATCTTTTGGTTTTGGGTTTTTGGCTTGGGGAGAATTTTCTTTATTTTTATTTTTGTTTTTATTTGGTATATACACGCCATTGTTAGTACACCCACCCTCCCATGTTTGTCACATCACAGTGGGGAGTCGATACCAAAACCTCAATGTCGAAACGAGGTTATCTTCACTCAATCTACCAGTTGAGCTAAGGATCGGGTGGGGGAGTTGGTTGATACTCCTAAAGAGTAGGATGCTTGATGCACAGTACAATTGGCATTCATTAACTCAAATTACTTTAATAAATAATATTAAGAAAGCTTAATTTTGTTCATGATTCATGTAAATGATAGCTATAATTTTGATACCTTGATTGAATTAATTGCACCCAAGTATGCAATTTCCACGTAATTTGGATGTGCCTGAGTATTATTCATCAAACTCTGCCAGAGTATCAAAGTTTTGCCATTTGGGATTTCGAGTGAAAATAAACGTTATTATTAGCAGGCGTTGTTGTTAAACTGACTTCTTCCAGTCCTGCAACTTTTAACCGTGTTATGTGTCAGTGGTGAACAAACTTCCACAAATGGGAGGAAAGAGATTTCCTGTTCGTGGTTCTCTTTTAACCGTCCATTTATCTCATCTGAGCTCGCCCACACGATGTATTAATTGTTTTGATGTCTAGGTCACTGCATTTTCACGGTCTCAGCCACCTAACCATTGCCCCAGATCTAGTTCTCATGTGCCAATTTGTCACGTGCTGAATAATTCACCCCTTCTGTCTCCCCGGCCGCAAAATCGCTCTAGCTATCATTCACGGACGCGGTTTGGCTGGTGATCCTAGCACCTGCCAGCTAGCTGGTGTCACAATCTGTGGGCGCCACCATGATTTCTGTGTTTTATCTACGCCGTCCATCCATCTTGCCTGCACATTTAAGGGCACGAAGCCAAAATCGAAGCATATCCAATTCTCAAGTGGACGACACCACAGAAAATTACAGTGGGGATAACAACATCCACCATTGAAACTTTCGAAGGGCCCAAAGTGATGTTTATTTGTCATCCAACCTATTCTTAAGATCACACAGGATGAAGCAAAAACATAAATATTAGCTTGGTCCAAAACTTCCATGGTCCTCAAGAAATTTCAATGGTAAGTCTTCAATTCCTACTTTTCCCTGTAAAACGAGTTGAAAAAATGGAAGGACTGTGGATAAAACATATACATCATGGTGGGGCCCACAGAGCTTTGACACCAGCTAGCTGGCTGGTGTTGGGGTCACCAGCCAAACCGCGTTCAGTAGGTACCATACAGCTGTGCCTGTGGGTCCATATGCACCAGTGTGAACCCATTGGTTGACTTATATTTTCGACTTTGAAAGGGTACCGATGGTAATGCGATTCCTCTTGACGACCGTTCATTCGGTGGACCCCACCGTAGACTAATTAGATCGTTGTTATCATCCTTTTTTCTGCCTTGAACGCCAATCATTCCGTTTTTGCTTTTGAAGCCAACCGTTCGAAAGGCCGTGAGACGAAAAGCAGATTACAGTGGTCCATGCCAACGCCGTTTTCAAAAAATTACGACTAACGGTAATGTTGCCGATAGCTACGTCCGTTCTTTTTCTTTTCTTTTTTGTAGTACATTCTTCTTTTAGCTAGCACAGCAGCACCAATCTGTGCTTTTGTATTACTAAAAGCTGAGAAAGGGTGTAGCTATCAACCAGGAGGGTGTAAATACTGGCCAAAAAGAAATTTTGAATTGGAAACCTTTCAATTGACATGGTGATAAAGCGGCCAGATCCTCCACAATCGTTGTAGGCAGAGCTCTCTCTGCAACTCTCTGTTCATATGCGTGTTAATGTTATTAAAGTTAGTAAAACTTTATTAACATGCCTAGAACTTATTCACAAAGGTGTAAGCTTTATTCAACTAGCATGTGGGTCCGCCATGTTGTATTATGCTATCCAAACCCCAAGTCTAGTGAGCTCTCCAATGATGATGTGACGCCCCAAAAGTAAGGTCCATACCATCACTAGATAGCCCACGCCATAGAAAACAACGAACATCCACCCAAAAACTTCAAAATTAGGGCTCTCAATGGAGCAGGTCAGATCCGAGATCCGATTCGCTCTAAATTCATATAATGCGGATTTGGATATTAAAATAGGTCCGATTAGTTAAATGGACCGGATATGGATCTTAAAATAGGTTCGATTACTTAAATGGAGCGGATATAGAGTCACAAGAACATATCCGAGTTAGATCCGAATCCAATTAAGATCCGACTCATTGTCACCCTACTGAATATGTTATAGTCTTGCTGGCCATCCGTTTTACAAATTATTTTAGGCCATTTGGACCATACCATAGTAAATAGTGGGATTTGCATCATTTTTCTACTAAATTAAATATATTATATTATATATTTTATATCATATATTTTTTAGATTTGTAATGGGGGTGCATTCGGACCTAGATCCAACCCGAATCCGATGGTTATATCGATTTTGGATCGGAAATGGATCTAACAATTTATAAATGGATCGGATATGGATATCACCTTTTGGATCCGAATTCGATCCGAATCCGTCTACAGATATACGGACTTGGAGCCGGATCCAACTGGATCCGATCCAGATCCGACCCATTGAGAGCCCTAAAAATTGGCACAATGGGTAACATGTGGTTGAAGCTGCCTCACTTTTGGGGCATCTTACCTTCTCGGGAGAGACTTTTATGGACAAGCAGATTCCCGACATAAACCCCCGTGGGCCTCACAAGCATAGTTGTAGAGAGAGCTCTGCCTGCAAATAATGTACATGACCTTTTTTTCTTTTTTCTTTTTGGTTAGTAGAGGCACCCCACTGTTAGTACACTCACCTCACTGTTAGTCACACTACAATATTTAGCTACCCTCACTAGGGAATCATACCAGGACCCAGTGTTGAAACAAGGCTATCCTCACTCAGTCTACCACTTGAGCTATGGATCAAGGGTGTGTAGAGGACCTGACCTGACCTCTTACATACATTGACGACAGTATACACATGCACCTTCTCTAGGACAATTAGGACCCATGTTCCATAAATCCTTATTGATAGACTATGGCTCAAAACTCTCTTCGACCAGAAGTCTTAGTACATGTTTGGATGGTGAGATTAAAACGGAAAAGAAAAAAAAAAACTTTTATAATTATTTAATGATTTTTCTTTTAAGATTTCACATGAATTACATTTTTGAGGGTTGAAAGTAAAGTTCCCACAAAGTCACCATGTATTTAGTGCATAAGAATTTGACCATGATATTTAAAGTAATAATTAGATTTTGAAATTTAAAATGGGTTAAAATTCAAGAATTAATTTTCTATTCAAACATAGTGAAATGGTTGGTCATAAAATAAAAAAATAGCAATCCATTATTTATTTTTTTCACAGACCCACACCATAAAACAGAATTTGTCTACCACTCAGCCATGTAACCAGACCATTAACCTTCTGACTTGGGAGTACACAAAAAAGATTTAGATGAAAAGAGAGCAATGGTACGCATTCCGCTGAAAAAGGAGGATCTTTGGGATCATCTAATCTGGTTTATATTGTGGTCATTCTCCATCCACGGTGGAGATAAGCTTATATCGTTGAACCATCAATTCCACTGGTCAGATTGGAAACCCGTGCATGCCATGAAAAGACGCGCTGGAATGGCTTTTTTAAATGTTATCTTAGGCCGCTATTTATGTGGGGACATTCGGCCGTTCTGTCTCCCTGGAGCGATTGGTGAGCTTCAAAATGCTCCTTATTCTAGCAGTATTCGTTGGGAGAGTTAAAGCTAAGATGAAATGGATAAAAGGTAGGTCGTCCGCGGACTACCGAAGTGAAACCGTAGTCCACCAGCTTAGGTTAGTTAAAACATTCTTCGCGGGTGGGCCCATCATTCTTCACAGCTAGGAAAATGGACTTGAATGTTTAAGGTTTTTACCGTTCTCTGACTGTATCTGTGGATTGTGCTGGTTGGGACCCACCTCTTGAGCGGTTGCAATAAATCTATTCTCGTGATAGATAGCAGGAAGTTTGGTACACACGCAATGCAAACGGTCCACACGTGCTATGCACATGCCAACTTAGCAGTTGGGTCCATCTCCATCAACATACCACATGCACGTGTGCCCAAAATCAGTTGCTGGGAAGGGCATGATGTGAGCGGGTCGCCAATTATTTCCTGGCCTTGATGGACCAAAAATAGACCGGTGGGGGTTGGAAGTGATCCAAATCATTAGGATCGTAAATGGTTGTATCTTGCAATTCGAAATGAGTTTCTGGACATATAATATATGATTTTGGGATAGCTCAAGATACTTTAGCCACCCAACCCGCTACGCCGAGTTGCTGATGCCGGAATTCGAGATTCGATTAGATCGATGGTTATTAGCTTAATTTTATTTCAATTTTACTATTTATAATAAGTTTTATTTCGATCATAACTTTTGATCCGTTAGGTTTTAGAATTTGTGCCCAATATGAAAAGGACTTAAAATAATTAGTAAAATAATGTAGTTGAGCTTGTTTGAACACCTTTTATTTTCGGTTGAAAATCATGAGTAAGTAAGATGACTTAGAGTTGGAGTCTAATACTTTACCTAGGGCTTAGTTAGCTATTTATATGTGTTATAATTTCGTTTTTAAGAATTCGATCAATTATTATCAAATTCTTGGGAATTATTTTTTTTATCTTGTTTATTCTTCTCGTGGATTAGAGAACCAACCGGTGAGGAAGAACCTCCCACATCTTGCCTATGACAGGGAAAAATCATGATGGGCCCCATCTGATCTGTGGCCGTGATCTAGCCAACATGTGCCATGTTGGCACATGAGCCTACATCACATTTCAACCTCGCCTCCTGCGCCTTGCCGATAACAGAGATTTTGCAGGTGGAAGGTGGATCCAGGCCGTTAATGTAGCAGATCCTATCAGTGGATGGCCCAGAAATTAAAATCACAACAAAAGGATGGACCCAGCCATTACTTTTCCTGTGTTGAATGCTGACCGTATACCAGTTCGTTTTTACCGTACATGCGAAGGCTGCTGCTTGTAGAGATGCTTAGATGTAATTTTCAACGATGGGCCATCCATCTCTAGGACCCACTAAATAAATGGTCCGGATACCCCCTCCCCCTTGGAGATCCAGTCTACTGATTATAAAACCTGGGGTTTCATTACTAATGTATTCTTAAAAATGGGGAAATGCAGGTCCAGGCTGCTCATCTGTTGCATACGGTGCCGCGCAGGAGTTGGGTCCGTTCCTCATCAGAAACAACCGATCGGAGCTTGTCCTCAACAACTTCTCTTGGAACAAGGGCAAGCACTTTTGTCTTTTTTCTTTCTTATGTTATTTTCGTTGTCAGGCCAGGCTGGTTTTGGGCTGGGTTGGGCCTCCTTTTCCTGCAATGGTCTGGACATGAACCTTTCGATTCTGGTGGGTCGGATCAGGTTGAATTCAAGCTTGGGGTGAACAAGCCCCAACGTAGGACAACCCGGCCCATTTTTACCATGTGGTTCTTTATCTCGCTTGAATTTTCAAAAGCGGAATGTGGGTGTAATCTCCTTCAACATACCGCATGGAGCCCATCTGTCAACTCGGTGGATCCCATGTTTTATATGGGATTTTCTATGGTGGGTATGGCCCTCTCAGTGACTCCCATCGTGCGTAGCCCACTAAACTTTTGGATGAAGCTGGATTTCAGGATCTAGACCTAAAATGGAGGGGCTCATCTAATGGATGGTTTGGATAGCACTTAGACATCACATCAGGCCCTACAGCTGGTGCATATAGTTGGAACTTACGTGATCATTTCCTTCTTTCAATTTGATTGTTTTTATCGAAAGCTTTGTGGGGGCTGTCGTGACTCCCATGTGGCATCCACTCCCTCCATCAGTTTTCCGAGCTCACGTAAGGACATGAGTCCAAAACTGAGGCAGATATAAAAATCAAGCGGGTCATGGTATAGGAAACAGTGGAGATTGCGCATTATTGGAATCTTCATGGGTAAGTTTTGGATCAGGTTAATATTTTTAGCTTCCATTCATTCCAGTGGTAGTAACCTTATGAAAGTTTTGTGTGGGATATAAACATCACAGTTGTGTGGCGTACTTGAGTTTTGGATCTGCCTCATTTTCTAACCTGGCGAAACTAACGGACAGAGTGGATGTCACATGGACTTCTTGGGGCAATTCGCTTCCCTGGTTTTGTAGTCTATGAACTACAGTGGTGTTTTTGTACTAGGCTAGTGGGACCATGCATACTATGGATCATCAGAACCATTGAAGAGGCAGGTCCTACACTGTAAACTGGTCACGAGCAACGTAGTGAGTTGCTGACGTTGATCTTACACTGACCACATGGCCCACCTGCGGGGCTACCATTTCACTTCACTAGTCCAAGGATTGCCTGCCTTTTGAATTTTTCTTTATTCGAGTTGGTGTGTTTAATTTAGTTAATTGGGGAAATGGACTGCAGTTGCGAATCTTCTATTCGTGGAATCACCGGTTGGAGTGGGCTTCTCTTACACAAATAAATCAGAGGATTTAGAGCAATTAGGGGATAAGGTTACAGCTGATGATGCACACGCCTTTCTGGTTAGCTGGTTCAAGAGGTTTCCCACATTCAAATCCCACGATTTCTATATTGCTGGAGAGAGCTATGCCGGTATCATTCTCTTTCCTTTCTTTGTTTAGCTAGTCTCCACCATTTTAAAAATGGTGGTCAACAATCACAGGAGTTTAGCCCTTGAAACCACGGTTTTAAGACTCCAATAAGTCGGATACAGCTCGTCTTAGTCGACTTGGACTTGGTAGTGCCTGATTCTGTTCGAGACCAGCTTGTCAGGCTGATACGACTCCCACTCGACTCAGGTGAGGCACGGCTGGACTTAAGACCAAATGTGTCAATCCAAGTCCCCAAGTCTAAAAGCCATGCTTGAAACACTGATAGTTCCTCGCCATTTTGAAAATGGTGAACTCCTCCACGGGGTACTCATGTATGGTTATCTAGACCATTCAAACTTTGGAGCATACTGCCGACGGAGCATATCTCCCTGATCAAGGAAACTCAGCCATTTAATTGATAGTTCTCAAATGAATGGTCAAAAGTAAAATAGTGAGTGGTCCAAGGGAAGAAAAATTAGATGGTTATGATTATTTGGATGGTTATGCTGTGTCCACAATGGGAACTGTGATTGCCATGCATATGGTGGAAATGCTGGGGAACTATGATAGGAGTATAGCCCTTGAAATTAATGTTCTCGTTGTTTTGTTACTGTAGGGCATTACGTTCCACAGCTTGCCGAACTCATCGTCGATCGAAACAAGCGTGCGAGTAAAGATGCCTATATGAATTTCAAGGGCTTCATGGTGAGATTTTTAAATCAAATTTTGATGCTTTATTTATTATCATTATTATTTTTAATGAAAGATCTAGGGTGCGTTTGGTTGCACCAAATATCAAATTGTATGTCTTTTCAGGACCCATCTACGGTTAACTCAGAAAATGAAATTGCTTAGACTATGGATAATGGGCTAGGCTAAGGCCGGGTGAGGATCGGCCCTAGCCTGTCTTGGCCCTACAAGGTTGGCTGAGATGGCCCTGTCTTGGCCCTACAAGGTTGGCTGAGATGGCCCTGACATTGGAGTTTGCTCTGGCAACTGGTCCGACACACAAACAGCTTGGATCATTGAAACATTACTCTAGATCCAACGAGTCACGTTAAACTCCACATGTACCTTCAATGAAAAGTGCTAAAACCATCTTCAAAACATCTTTGTCTGCAGAACAATGGCCCACTCAATGATTAGACTGGTCTGGCAGCAAGGGCTGTGCCATATGCCTGAGCCTGTGGCAGCCCAGGCACTGGTCCTGAATGAGTCCGAGTTGGCTTGACGAGTCAGGTTTGACTTGCGAAAGTTGATAATCCAAGCTGTGGCACTACAATAAAGCCAGTTGGTCCGATCACTGTGGACTGTCGGCCCACATTTTGTAACAGTCTATCCTTTCATGTACTTGTGGCCATCTGATTCTTTTAGCATCACAACAAGGTGATGTGCCCACTATACTGACAACCCAGGTTTGGCACACATTTGCCACATGAATTTCAGATTGGAAATGCTGCATTGAACGATGCAACCGACGAAATTGGCATGATCGAGTATGCATGGAGCCATGCCATCATCTCGGACCAGCTCTACAAAAGCATTAACAAGGAATGCAATTTCAAGACCGATCGCCAGACCAGTCTCTGTGGTTTGGCTCTCAAGAAATTCCTTGATGCTTATTCCGACATTGACATCTACAGCATCTACACTCCTGTTTGCCCCAGCGATTTTGAGAATGCTTCTCCCAAGCTCCTCGTTGCTTCTCGATCTTTCTCCCAGCATGTAAGTTTAAATCCTTCACCTATTGAAGTTTTGATTAACTCTCTCATGCATGAGATCCGTAACATTCATCTTCTGAGCCCTAGAAATGATTGAGCATACTCCCAAAAATCACCATGGTCCTATGTTCCTAGCCACTTGGTTGGAGGGTAGATTTATTATCACCACCATTGTAAAAATGGTGGTGTGTCCTCAACCGTGCACATGGTATGGTTTTATGGCAACCAAACTGTCCAAGTCACTAATCCAAGAGCATGACCCAGAAATTACTCTGTGAAGATGCCAGTAGCTAGCCATCTGATTTTGCCATTGAAATTTGGAATAGCCACTGATTCAATGTTTAGGATTAATTGATCAGTGTGCTTTTGGAGAAATGCTTCATCTACCATGTGCCCCATAATTTGGATGGTCTAGATAGCTATAAACAAGTGCCACACATGAAGAGGACGAGGCACCAATCTATGATGGAAGTCTAGCTCGTGAGGATCACATTAGGAAAAAAGACCATCATCAACATTCAATGATCACTTCATGAAAATTAGTTATATGCCTTGACAATGCATGCGGTCCAACATCATTAATCAGGTGAGCCCCACCAGGCCAGGATAGACACACCCAAACTCAGGTGGAACGGCACCACATGAATAACTATAGGTTTCAGGCGTGACTGTGCATCGCTCCTGTGGTGTGTCCCGCCTGAGTTGACTTTGGGTCGGAGGGGTTTCAAGCAGTAAGTCACTCGTCTGACCAGACAGGGAATTTCAGAAATTGGAAAATAGTACTGAGGGGAGTTTAGAAACTATATTCTTGGATACGAGAACAAGTGCCTCTACTGATACACCAACCATTAAGTTATGGTTTTTGGCTGCTTTATTTTATTTAACCTGATAATGAATTTTATTACCTATAGCTTTTGCATTAAATATGGACTGGAGTCAATTAAAGACTCCTCAGAGTCTTCAAGCCGAGTCGTCCCAGCTGTACATTGGGTCGAGGCAAGTACGTGAGTTTTTTAACTATCATATGCCAATTTTTTTAAGAGACATGCTCCCACAACTAGTTGTCATGTGGGGGCCACTATGGTGTTTGTATGACATCTTGCCCGTCTAGTAAGGTTGTCCCACACCCTGAAAATGGGATGCCTGAAAAATTAGGTTGATTCAATTAATTGGTCACGCTATTAGAAAACAATGAATAACCACCCAAAAAACTCCGCATTCACATGGGGCACACCTTTTTTTCAAAGGGTTGTACACTCACCCAACTGTTAGTACACCCACCCCCACTGTTAGTCACTGTATAAATTAAATATCACCTTCTTGATTGCAGGACCTGTGGCATAAGCTGCCTTCGGGTTATGATCCATGTACAGAGGACTATGCTGAGAAATATTTCAACAGGGAGGATGTTCAGAAGGCTTTACACACCAATGTCACGAAACTTTCCTATCCCTACACCCCTTGCAGGTATGCATTACCACAATCCCAATATCTTTTATTCCTTTCCTAATACATAATGTTTTTTTTTTTGGGTATAACTATTGAGGAAGATATTGCACACGTGGGTTTAACTGATCCTGACCATTGCTCTAATGGGGACTCAAAACCCAACATTGGAGCAAATCTAAAAATCCACATTCAATGGGGGAGAATTCCAAAGATTGAATTACTAGTCTCTTCCAATTTGGGCTATTTGTAGGGTGTCGACCATCTTCTTAGGACCCATTGGGTTGATGGTTTGGATCGCCAAATCCAACTGGTAAACTCAAAGTTCCTTTCGATGACATGGAACTTTGCTGCCTCTGTCTCACACACGCACAAAAATCTGCCTCTGTTAGTGCTGAGTTTACTGCAATTTGAACCATTCACATTGTGGCCCATGCTGTAGATGGAGCATGTCCAAACATTCAGATGGTTTAGACAGTCTTAAAATCTCATTAATGGGAGCTTTGGCAAGCCCACACGACGTGTACAAGATATAGCTCATCTACAAACTACATGTCCCAGCATGGCCGATAGGTGCAATATCTAGGTCGTTCATCAGATGGTCATGACCATGTATGTGTTCTTGCCCAAAAGTAAATCTTGCCCAAGCTGGTTAGCCAGAATGTTAGAAATAATTGGACAAGCACTCCAACAATTTTTCTTCACCCATTTTTTGTCAACTGTGGCCCACCTAATGAGTGCACTGACATGATTCTGGTGTGAACCCATCTGCGTATTGCTAAGCCCTGATGAATGGATTGGATCTTGTACCGATGTGCCATTCAGTCGCATGTATGGTGGTATCCGAGCTGCATGTTTGCTCATGTGAGTTTTTCAAAGCTCTTTTAAGGATGCTTGTTTGTGAAATTTTGACTGCAAACTATTTCAGTTTAACCATCCATACACTGGCCACTAATCAGACGGTTACAATGATAATTCAGTGTGACGGTCACGAGCCATCCACAAAGGGCCACATTATTCGGGTACATGTGAACCATTCACAAAATGGCTGTATGCCTGCCTATGGATGCTCATACTCTGGCATTGTATCTAAGGTTTTTTTTTTTTTTTTTTTTAAATCAATTTTAAAAATTGATTTTTTTAATTTATTATATGCGTATTTATTTGGATATTTATTTCATTCTGTCTGTCGTTAGTTGGGTCGTTGAAGTCCGCACCTGGAACTTTCTAGCATTTAGTAGCTATATTTTCTGAATCTCTGGACTAGGAACGCCTTTCATGTCACTGACAGCCTTAAATTTCGGAAGTCAAGTTGATTTCGACCTTTCCATTTCACGGTGATACTCTGCTAGAGTGTGGTGGATGATACACAGGCTTTAAGAAACTACTCGGAATTGCATAGCACACAAGTAAATTAAACTAAATTATGTATCCCAGTTTGGATGTTTTGTGAACTAAAAATAAGGCTAATTTGATTATTTGACTGAGTAAACTTTTATTGGACAGTTAATAATGCAATCCAATAGTATTATTCCCACAAAAAAGTTTTCATAAAGTAGAGGTTGGAATTGTTCAACCATTCTAGTTATGGGACAGATTGTTAAAACAATAGATTTTCACAATTAAGTGGGTTTAATTTTAGTTAATCTATGCCATATATATAATTTCTGAGTGACTACGTATCAGATGTTATACACTGCCCGAGTATCAAATAACTCCCCTTCCATATGGGTAGGCCCACCTAATCTGATCCAGACCATTCATCTACTCCTTGACCTTGGCTGGAAGATGGTGCATAGAGATCCATCATCAGATGATCTGATTATGTCATAGAAATGGATAGTTTAAAAGTAAAAATGTAAACAAAAGTCAATATGTAATGGATCATGTTAAATTATCTGATCCAGATTTCATGGGATCTAAACACATGACATTCTCCTCAGATACCATGTCAAATCACTATTTACTCTAAAAGCTTAAGACGTTAGAGGCATCAATGTTTAGATATGCCAGAGGGTCAATCTTGCTAACATTGAAGGTTATAGACCGGACTCATTTGACATTTGAGGTGGATCTAAACCTGATAGGGCATGGACGTTCGCTTAGGTGGCTTCGTTACATTCTGAAATTAACCTCGTACATCTACTGCGCTGGTAGAGTTAAAACTCCAGCATGTGAAAAATTAAGAAGGATGGTTGCCCACTTCTTCTCTTTCTCTTTTTTTTTTTTCTTTCTTTTTTTGTTTCTTTTCTTTTTATTATTATTATTTTTTATTCCTTAGTCACTTGTAGAGCTGTACACAAACCGAAAAGCTCGCTTGGCTCGATTTGGAGGGTGGTTCAAGCTAAGCTAAGCCGAATTTTGGGCTTGACTCGGCTTCGTAGAGGCTCGGTGTGTGTAATAAAAATAAAATATATAATTTAAGTTTCTCGCTCTCCTTAGTCCTTTTTTATTTTCTTCCAGCGCCCACTCGCTCGGCCCTAATCCTAAAAAACAAAACTCACTCGCCCACCCTCCCTGCAGCCCCGACCTGACTAGTGGCAGCGACCACCTCCGGCCGTCTGCATCATCTCCTTCCTCTCCGGCTCTCCCACATCTCATCTCTCTCCAGCCAAGTAAGCTTAAAGCTCAGACAGGCTTGAATTCGGCTCAAAAGCTTGTCCAAATCAAGCCAAGGCCATCACCTAGGCTCAAGGACCAAGCCGAGTCAAGCTCGAGCCCAAGTCGCACAATGACCAAGCCGAACTTGGCGAGCTCGTGTACAGCTCTTGTCAGTTGGAAAGAAAACAATTACCCAAAAAAATACTCAACAGATCAGATTTCATGTCAATTCATTTATTCTCGAGTCTGGTGGACCCGACATGATAAAGTCCCATTGAGTCACCAGGAGCAATTTGCACCGCTAATTGCAGTCCTGATTTACCAAGAGAAAACCTACAGTGGAAGGCTCAGGACGAACTGCCATGGTACAGCTGCTACAGCCATTACTTCCGAGCGACCCACCAACCACTTCCGATACAGCAACGTCGCTTTGCCGTTTGTCAGTGTCTGCTTCCTGTAGTAAAGAGAATAACCACTATGGCAGTCTACTGCCATGGATGGTACGTACGCACTTAGAAAATTGCACACGTAGGATTCAAAGTAAACTGCGTCCACAAAAGATGGTGAATAATGAAAAATATCCAACGATCATACATCCACAATCAAGTGTCCCCAAATCAGATGTTAGGATTATTCGACCAATCTGATCTTAGGACTGTGACTTGGCAACGGTGAGCTGTATTATATAGTCAGTTTCTTTGAGTCCAGATATGCGACGTGTCTAATTTATGAGTGCATGTGTATCAAGCGTCATACGCAGCTAGTGTATCATATAACTCTTCTGTAGTGAAACGCCGTTAACTGATCGGTTTGGCTGTCTTTCATGCAGCAACGTTATCAGGAAGTGGAATGACTCCCCAGATTCCGTACTTCCCGTTCTCAGAAAGCTCATCGCTGCCGGCTTGCGGATCTGGGTTTATAGGTACGTGTAATTCTATCTGTCTTTGTAACCATGGACTGAGGAATAATATGGTACGTGGCCCTGCATTCTTTCTGTGCTTTGCATTGGATTTTCAATCCTGGCAAGTGGGGTTATGTTTTAGCAATCCAAACCACAGGTTTGTTGGGTCCCACTGTGGATAGCCTATGCCTCACAAATCTTCTGGGTGAGACAAATAGCCCACATTTACTTAAAAAATGTCCCACTATTGGTGGCAGGGAGATCTTCTAATTTGAGAGAGTTTTGGGCCATTCTCTATCTATGATGGGAGTCATCTGACCAGTGGTCTGGATTACCGAAAGGTGGGCTCCACGTGTTAAATTGGAAACCTATGTATACCGTGCGAATGGGCGGGCCATTTCATCTAATTTCCCGCCGAAGAATAGGGGTGGTGATGGGTTGGGTTTCGCCCACTGGTTGATTCGCCGGGCTGGCATGTGTGATCAGTTGGCACTGAGCTAAATGGGTACTCAGTGGGGCTTGGTGTAGAAAATGTGGCCTATTTAAGTAAATGGGCAACGATCAGTTGAACCCTGTCTTTGACCAACTTGTTCGGTCTGAGTCTGACTTAACTCTACTGAGTTGAAAGCAACTCATATTATCAAACAAAATCAAGTCTACCACGTTTGTGTCAACTCGAGCAGTCGCACTAGACTCTTCCAAGTCTGAAAATCATGCCTACCCAGACTTTTAACTCAACAATACCAAAACCCAATGCAGAATAATGATAGTTTAAGTAGGGATACCACGTGCATATGATGTATTGCTGGACAGACCTTTCTATCTTAATTCGGTTATTGCACTAGAGCTGAGTAATCCAGGGTTGCGTCTGGTCGGCTCCGTACGACCAACCCTATTACAATTAATGGGTCTGGCAGGTCAGGTAGGGCTTAGGTGTGATGAATTTTATGTGTGGGCCGGTCAGGTAAAAGGTTACTGAGTCGCGCTTGGGGTCCAGCCAAGATTCTTGGCTCGTTTAGTAAACAAGTTGGGTGGTTGACCATGACTGCCAACACTGCCAAAAATAGCCTACATTTAGCACTAGCATATGTGACAGTTCTGGACCATTCATCAGATGGGACACCTGGGTCCGTTCATTAAATGGGTTTGCCTATTTATGAAAAACAGCTGGCTAAAAAAAAAGAAAAGGAAAAAATGGCCCACATCTTTATTTGAGATACACGTCTTTCTGACTAATGGACCACACCGGTGATTTCCCTAGGGACATGTTCATGGTGGGCCCAGCCTGATGAATGGCCTAGATTTTACACGTGCAAATTTAGCTTGTGTGGTTCTTGAATCTATCCTCACGTCATGGCATTTCTCCTTTCCGCGAATTGGTAACGACGGTGGGCCACTTCTACACGTCCCATTGCTAGTGTACAAGCAGCACACGTGTACATCCATTATTAATTGGGCATATTACTGGGTGGGGACCACTGGATGAAAATCCGTGCATCGTAATGGCGATGCACGGGAAACACTTTATATGCTGTCGCACCCGCGCCATAAATTAGATCTCTTCCACAAATTATTAAATA
Organism: Liriodendron chinense; assembly: GCA_003013855.2. Taxonomy (NCBI): domain Eukaryota; kingdom Viridiplantae; phylum Streptophyta; class Magnoliopsida; order Magnoliales; family Magnoliaceae; genus Liriodendron; species Liriodendron chinense. Next base: position 725,649 of record ML058513.1, read on the forward strand.
ACTTCATCCATTGATACACAGAGGTTTGGTAATTCCACACGCGTGTAGGAGAACTGCTCATCCACGCCAGTCACACGTGCCACCATGTAACTTCAAATGTCCAAGATCATAGCTTTTCATCAGGTGGGCTGCACTGTAGATCTTCGGGCCCAAAAGTCAGGCAGTTTCACAAGTCTAGTGGCCCATGTACAAAACCAATGGGCTGCGAGGAAAACTATTTTAAACATCGTTTGCTTTGTACGTTGTGGCCTACCTACCTGAGGGAAACGACATGGCTTGTTATAGGAGAAAGATCATATTGACACAGTTTTGAAGAAAAGCTCGGAAACACCCACGTCCATAGCTCAAGTGGTAGACTAACAGGGGTAGGTTGTTGTACTAATAATGGGGTGGGTGTAAGCTCAGAACTTGTGCATGTGCTCCACATTGGGCTACATTGGCACGTGTGCCTTCATTCCAAAAAGAAAAGCTCACAACTCGTGCATGCGCTCCACATTGGGCTACATTGGCACGTGTGCTTTCATAATGATGGTCAGGGATCCACGCGCGTGGGTAACTAGCATACCTCCAATAGCTGATAGATGGGTCCTTACTTATGCCTCTTGGTAGACTCACAAGAGTTTCGACACGAGGGCAATATCCTACTACTGTGGTGTGAGTGCATGGGTGTGTATGGCCTTTTTAGTTATGGAATGAAAACCTCCCAATTTTAAACTATTTTCATGAAACCCGCCCATAATTTTAACTGTTAAAGATTAAACCCCCTACTGTTAGTTATCTATACGAATGGGCTTTCTTACTTTAGTATTGACCACACTGCCCTCACTTTACGGCAGTTGGCAATCGCTCAATTACGTTCGATCCATGGCGTGCCACCCTAACCACCAATTGTACGTGGGGGCCCAACTTGTTGTTTGTGAGAAATCCACCCCGTATATCTGTTTTGATAGCTCATTTCTGGGAGGGCATCCCAGAATGAGGCAGATCCAAAGGTTAAAGTAGGCCCCGCAATAGCCCTAAAATGTTTCAACAGTGGGGGTTCAATCCCCACTATTTCTAGTCTTTGCCCCATACTGGCCTCATTTTTTGGCCCATGCTATAAAATGATCTGAAAAAACAGATGGACAGGGTGGATTCGTCACAAACATCCTGTGGCCCAATGAATGTTTGAACGGCAGGCATTTAATCCCCACTGTTTCATGTTCTTTTGGCCCACTTGAGCTTTGGATCAGCCTCATATTTGGTCCCATACCTTAAAATGAAGTGGAAAAACAAATGGACAGAGTGGATTTATCACAAACATTATGGTAGGCCCCACTTACGTCGGGCAACCCTCGCCCTGTGGACTCAAATGTCCATCTACGATGATCTGCTAAGCTGACCTTGACCACACGTGGGCCACTTTGATGTTTTTCAGAAATTCACTCCGCCCATCTGTTTTTCCAGCTCAGTCCTTAAAAATGAGGCAGATCCAAATATCAAAGTGGCCCCAGATGGCTTGAGGATGTTTCAACGGTGTACGTTCCATCACACTCTCTCGCATCGGCCTCTTTTTTGGGCCCCTGCCATAAAACGGGCTGGGTAACAGCTTCGTGGGTGTTGCCCTCTCGGTGTGGGACCTACCTTGATGAATTTGTTTCATATCCATGCCAACCATCCGTTTTCTCAGATAATTTAAGGACGTCATCCCAAAACTTAGGCAGATCAAAATTTTGGGTGGACCACACCACCCGAAAAAGTGGCGAAGAACCATTAAATGCATTTTTGATCAAGCTAATATTTGTACTTTCCCTTCATCCAGTTCCGGTTGACATTATCAACGGGATGGATGATAAATAAACATTACAAATCTACTTAAAGTGGTCCTTGGGAAGTTTTTAATGGTGGGCATTCAATCATCACTATTTCTTGTGGTGTGGTCCATCTCAGATCTGGACGTGCTTAATGTTTTGTACCGCGTCCTAAAATCGGCTGGAAAAATGAATGGACTGAGTGGATATATAATATATCATCAAGGTGGGGCCCTACGGTAAGGGTAACACCCACTAAGCTGTTACTCGGGTAACAACTGCGCAAATCGTTGATTGATGCCTTCAACTGATCGAATGCAATCGATGGGTCTTCGATTGATCGAGCTCCCACCTTTGATCAAATCAAAGGTGTCAAAATGTGTTCAACGAGTTTCATCAATTATCCGAATTTCCTTGATACATTCTTCGATTGATTGACTTGGATCGAAGGTCTACGGATCGATCAAACAGCTCTATCAATTGATCGAATTTCTCTCCTCTTGCTTTGAAAGTTCACTTGATTGGTGATCTTCTTCCATGTGAAGTATTTGATTCTTTTGCTCTTCAATCTTCACTTTTTCAGTTTTTCACAGTTCACACTCTTGATCTTCATCTCTTATGGGCTTTAAAACTCTACGAACGGCTTGAATTATCCCGGACTTCTATCGTTCTTCTACACATTGAAAATTCATTTAATAAGCGTAATTTACTGTGCATATGCAAGGGAAGAGGATGCAAAATTGGGGTCAAATATACAATATCTAGTAGTTATCACTTAACATTCTACCACTTAAAAACTAATATATCTTCTAGTAAAAAAAAAAAAAAAAACCCCTCAATAATAGATATCTAAATATCACCAGGTAATAACAAGCCCAAGGAAAGTCCTACATCAATAAACTTTTCCCTTACAATAACTTTTATGAGCATATTCGCTACGTTGTTTTTAGTGTAAATCCTTTGCAATTAGATATATCTATCTTTCACCATATTATAAAGTAATACTGTACATCAATACACTTGGTCTAAGCATGAAATATCGAGTTTTTAGCTAAGCATAATATACTCTGACTATGACAATAAATCATTACAATTTTCTATTTAAATTATAATTTTCCTAGCAATCTCTTCAACCAAATATATTCCTTGCATACTTGTGTAACTAACATGCACTTTATTATAATGTACTTCATGCTTATAATACACAAAGCCCCCATTATTCGATTAGCCAAATCTGCTTGATCTCAGTATTAGTCATTTATTTCTTAGCATTTTCCTTTGTAGGCATCGAAAATCAAATAAAGTTAAAGATGCTATGCTCCATCATCTTGGGACCTATCTAGTTAGATTGGTCTCATTTCTCATCTCTAGTCCTTTTAGCAACTGAACAGTCAGTGGAGGGTATAATCGGCTCAACCATCAATATTTTCATGTTTAGATCCATGTGTAACCTCACACATTTTAGGCTTAACAAAAGCCCATATGGATGTTTCCTATCATACCACCCCCCCACTCCCCCAATCTCTCTCTCTCTCTCTCTCTCTCACACACACACACACACACACACACACACACACGCATGTGAAGCCTAGTTTTAAGAAATTTCTTTACCCATGAGAGAGGATGATAATTTGCCAGTGAGAGATTACTTGTACAATGGAAGAATGAGAGAGAGAGAGAGAGAGAGAGACACACACACACAGAGGTTCTAGTGAAAAAAAAAAACTTCACATCATTACCCTGTGGAGTAGGCATATCTCCAAACCACAAATTCTTGTGCCTCGTCACTTGTTATTCTCTTGCTCTTTTCTTATGTGGTTTAGCTTTACTTGTATCGATTGTGTAAACACTCTTTCTGCTCTTAGTAGTATCTTTGAGAGTTAGAATATCGTTTGATAATGTTAGAATTGAAGAGATACTAGTATACAAGTCACAACAAAATACTCATATTAATATATATTTTGATATAAAATTAATCATGAACAACAACCAAAACATCATGTTGATCTATTATGCTATCTTTGAACAAATCGATGAAGCTGTCAATTAGACACCGTTGCTATATATACTTTTGTCAATTAGTTTCAGTTATATCCAACTGCTCATCCAATACGATTTGATCAAAACCAATGATCTATGATGGCCCACCAAAACGGAAAAGTCTTAAACAAGGATCGTATTTTGTAAGGAATCGTGCATTGACATGCATTGAGTCTTGATTAGAGTGGAACCGGGCAATGAGACATGACCTTTTTTTTATTGGGTTGGCAGTGGGGACACGGACGGGCGAGTGCCAGTAACATCGACGAGGTATACCATTAATGAATTGGGGTTAACGATAAAGGGAGGATGGAGGGCATGGTTTCACAAAAAGCAAGTGGCTGGGTGGGTGGTGGACTACGAGGGCTTAACTTTAGCAACCGTCAGGGGTGCGGGCCACCAAGTCCCGGTCTTCACTCCCGAGCAGGCTCTTTCTCTCTTCTCTCACTTCCTCGCAGGTAGAGCCTTGCCACTTGCTCGTTTCTAAATCTCTCTCTCTCTCTCTCTCTCTCTCTCTCTCTCTCTCTCTCTCTCTGTTATTTTTCTTATGCAATGGAATTATGTTGTGATGATTAATGCCATCATAGATGCAATAGCTTCCAACGACAAGTAAAAAATAAGAAGAAAGAAAGGCATGAAGGTTGTCTTGCATTTCTCCTTTTTTTTTCTTTTTTTCTTTTTTAAAGATAAATTTCGTCCGTTTTACAAGGATAACGAAGGCTCCAGAGTTAATGGAAACGACCAAAATCTCCCTCTATTATTGGCGAATCTATCTATCTGGGGTTTTGGGACACAGCAACCCATGCTCTATCCACACGTGGAAGAAGAGTGTGTATTTTCAATTTTCATACATGTGAGACCCACCTGCAGAACCGACCATCTGCTACTGCTGGTAGACCAGCTCAGCAAGAATAATGGATACGGCTAGTTCAGTACCCAATTTTTATTTGCCAGCAATCAGCCTGGCTGTAGCCCTTGTCCCTACATGGAAACTGTTTAGATCGTAGGTTTGCAAATCAGGCATGTCAACTAGGCCCAAGTGACTGACCTGCTAACTGGGTCCGTAAAACCAGGCATGCACAGGAATCGGACCTGGCTTCCCCATCCAAAGCATGGCTTGGTTTAGTCAAGATTTTTCCTTGGTGACTTTTAAATCATCCATTCTATTTTATTATGTTGACCACTCATTGATTGGACTGAACCAATAGACGATGCCAGGTCGATCATCATTAGCCCAGGCCCTGCCAGCAAGCCTGGCCTAGGGCAACTTCGGGCCCTAATACTTGGTACCTACAACTACAAGAATTTGCCACCCCTACTCTGACGGTCTGGATCTGTCTCCAACACCCACGTCATGCAACGAGTAAAGTCCCCGGGCTCTAGCTATCGGGCCCACCATGTTGTATATTTCAATGAGACTCTTTATCAAGTGCTCTCTTCAATGCTAGGACCTGAGACCTAAAGTCATCCGAATCAAAAGTTCAAATGGGTCATATACAGGGAATCAATAGGGATGTGGATGCTAACAGCAGGTTTTTGTGTGGGGCCATAGCACTATCTATCTTTCATGACCGCGTTCATCAGGTGTGACTCATCAGGATGCAGAAATGGTTTAAAAAACAGCCTGATCAAAAACTCTACCATGCCAACTTTACATATTTTAGGCATAATTTTACATTATTGCCATTGCAATGTCCAATCTTAGCTTCCTAACTTGTTGAACTTTCATCTCATGTACAGTGAAAATAATGGCTATCACCTAATGGACGAAGTAGACTTCACATATACCACTAGAGACATTGCTGAATGATCAACCCCTGACCACGTGGGGCCAACATTAATGTATTTTTTGTATATCCATGCGGTCCATCTGTTTTATCATCTCATTTTAGGACTCTATTCCAAAGCTTGAGAAGATCCAAATATCAGGTAGACCATACCACAAGAAACAGTGACGAATGACTATTAATAACTTTTTGTTGGCCACACAAGTTTTGGATCAAGCCGATCTTTGTATTTTTCTTTTAACCAGATCTTATTGACATTATCAACAGGTTGGATGGAAAATAACATTATGAAACTTTACTATGGGCCCTTTGGAATTTTTAATGGTGATGCACTCAATCACCACGTGTTCCTTTGGTGCGGTCCACCTGAGATTTGGATCTGCTTAATTTTTGGGACTCCACTCTAAAATGGGCTGAAGAAACGGATAGACGGCATGGATATACAAAACAGCATCAAGGTGGGTCCCACGGCAAGAGTAACACCCACTAAGCTGTTGGAGGAAAGGTGTTGTAGACGATTCCGGTTCTGGTCTGACGTGGGTAGTAGAAGGGGGGGAGCGGATTAGGTGTTACTCTAACCGTGGGGCCCACCTTGATATGTTGTACATCGATGCTGTCCATCCATTTTTCCAGCCCATTGTCATTTGTGGACCCAAAAATTAAGCTAGATTCAAATCTCAGGTGGGCCATACCACAGGAAACATTGCTAATTGAATATTGTTAAAAAAATTCCCAGGGCCCACTGCAAGCATATCCGTATAGTTTATTTTCCATCCAACCCGTTGATAAGGACAAGCAGACCTGGATGAAGGGAACTAATAAATATCAGATTGATCTAAAACTTCTGTGGCATACAAAAAGCTTTAAATTTTCATTCGCTACTTTTTTTCCCAGTGGTTAAGGTCCACCTGAGATTTGAATCTAGTTAATTTTTGGCATAACGTTCTAAAATGATCTGTAAAACGGATGGACCACGTGGATATGCAAAAATTTCATCAATGTGGGCCCCACACGGTAAGGGTAAGAGACAGTAATGAGTAATTCCGATGGGCCATCCGAATCTTGTCTTTTTCCTTACCTTTTCTTACCATTTTGGACCATTGAACTAACAACTTGCACTTCAACGTTGTAAACAATCAACCACAAAACGCCTTTCACGAGATAGATGAAAGATGACCTACCGGTCCGGTCCGGCCCGGCCACCAGGGAAGTCACATTGTTCAAACCATATGGAGCACCTAAAAAATTGGCCAATCGTGTGCATTAGTGTACACGTGTGCGTGACCCTGATGGACTGATCAGTCCGGCTCTTGCACTAGTGGTTAGCCGAGCCCGGGCATGCATAGCTTGATCAATTTCCAAGCCGGGTTTTGGCCTCAAGTAATTTTAGCTTGACCTGGCCTATGTAAGTCTTGTATCTTATAAATATGCCATCTAATCCTTGATTAGGCAACCCCATGCATCTTGAATGTGGACCGTTGATTTATTTCTTCTTAAATGTCTATTTCCTAATGCAAATGTTGCTGACTTGACCACCAGATTGATTATGAACATTTAAGTGGAAAAATAGGGATTTTATGATTATGAACTTTTAAGCCTTTTTTGGGATCGGTCTTGGGACCATTTAGTTCAGACGGACTCGGGCTTAAACTAGCCCCGGCCCACTGCCAACCCTTGCCATATGGGACGCGGATTGAGTACCGAGTAAACTCTGCGGGGGTCCACCGTGATTTATGTATTTCATCCACTCCTGTTCATCCATTTTAATAGATAATTCTATGGATTGAGACAAAAATCGAAGTATAGAAGAAGCTTAAGTGGACCACACTGCAGGAAACAATGTGAATTGACGTGTACTGTTGAAAAATTCTTGGGGGCGGTGGAAGTTTTGGATCAAGCTGATATTTGTTTTTCCCTTCATCAATGTCTGTATGATCTTGTGAACAGGTTGGATGACAAATAAAAATCACTTGGGGCCTTAGAAACGTTTCAACGGTGAAAATCATTATAACCACTGTTGCTTGTGGTATGGTCCACCTGAGTTTTGGATATGCTTCAATTTTGGTTTCAACCCCTTAAATGATCTGTAAAACTGGTGGACGGTGTAGATAAACTACATACATTTACAGTGGGTCCAACTGAGTTTAATCACTATGATTAGACCGTCCTGAGTAACTCAGGACGCAATCCGATTTCTACCATATGCACCACGGGACGTACTTCCCAAAGTTGTAAACACAACATATGTTATCTTATATAACTAGATAAAAGGACTAGACCTAGAATATCTTTGAAGAGTAAATTCAAAATGGGACACGCGGCAGTTTTTTATTGGCTAGGAAATGCTCGATAAGCTGCCCTGAACGCTTTGGAGCATAGGTAGGAGTTGCATGGCCTGCTCCTCTCAGAGTAACAAAAGTTAGACCATCGTACCCTATGGTCCACCCACCTACCTGCAAAAATATAACAGTTTAATTAATACATTAATTAATTATCAAATATTTAAAAAAAACAAAAAGAAAAAAAAAAAAAAAAAAAAAAAAAGAAGAAGAAGAAGAAGAAGAAGAAGAAGAAATAAGTGAGGTAACCTGTGTGCAGGAGCACCCTAAATTCTAGTTCGTGTGATAATCGGCCCACCCAGAGCCCGACTATGGCCATCCAATCCATTCAACAGGTTGGTGCCAGCATTAATTGCAAAAATTGTAAAAAATAAAAAAAAAAAAAAATACCAACGATTGAACAGCCTGGGCCCCACTCTAGCCTGAAAAGTGACGGTTTAACTAAGAAGGCCAACCAAAATTCCACATATTAGAGAATTCTGTCCGCTCAGATTGAGTGATTTTTGCACTTTGGACCATCCATAGTGGATCCAGCATATATGATGAACATTTTCGATCATCATCATGAGGTGGGCCGAACTGATCAGGTTGAATAAAAAATAAATAAATAAAAGAAAATAAAAAGTAGTGTTTTATTTTATACCTCCCCGTGGGTGAACCAAGGAGCCCATTCCTCAGTCATATCCAATCCCAGCTTGTTTATTGTATATCTCGTTGATGTTACAGGCACCACACCATCTGTGTCCCCACTGAGAATAAAAGAAAGAGAAAAACTACTTATCAGGTTTGTTGGCCCCACACAGCTTGAACGTACAGTAAGCATTCCAATGCATGCAATAACTCCGTCTGCCAATGAGTCGTGCTGGACCAGCTGGGCTAAGCATTGCTTGGCCCATTCCATTGATAAAACAGGACCAGGCCTGATAGATACCAAATAAGCTGGGGAGATAGGCCCAGACCACCAGAGTCGTCGAGCCTAGAAACTCATCCTGGCCATTGTTTTAAGACTCGGATGAGCCCCCCTGTGCTACTCATCCGAGTCGACCCAGACAGATGCAATCTGGTTCAACACCACAAGGCACCCCTAACTCAGACAAGTCAGGCTTATTCACTCACGACTTGACTCAAGACAACGAGTCAGTCAGAGCTGCCTGAGTCTATTACCATGATCCTGGTCCTCTCAAAAGACCTTTTGGTTAGCCAAAATCCAGACAACTTTGGACCAGGCCCTGGTTGGGCTAACACAGTTGCGACCTGTTTCTTGGTGTCTAAATGAGTGTGTACCATACTACCACGTATTGTTTGTATTGTAGAATATACATAATCAAATTTTAAAAAAATGCATGAAATGCAATTGATTTTGGATATTCATTTACCTGTAAAGCCAAACGCGAATGCCACTGTCGATCAGTTTTTTAATGACAGGGAGGGTCGAAGGCGGCTCATCATTCCAATGCTTGATTATGGAGCTGTACAAATTATGGAGAGAACGGTTCATTAGCAGGTGATTTTGTGGTACATGTGACACACATGACATCCAGACCGTTCATCTTTTGAACCAGTGTGAATTGCCAGTTGGGCCGGGAAAATTCAATGGTCGAATTGGTTTGGATTATATTGTTTATGATCTCACAGTTCATACCGGTTTCCCAGGCTGTTGATCTGGTTTGGGCCGAGCTGATAGCTTTCCGGTTCAACTTCCGGTTTGTGTTTATGTACATAAAATTGATCCATTTTAGGACTGGCGACATGGACCGGCTCGTTTGTTCCTTTATCGAGTCGTGACTCGTTGTGACTCGGTCGACTCAGAACAAGTCAGCTCTACTACTCAACCTGACCCACAGTGCTGAACGGGATCAGACTCGACCGAGTCTGAGTCAACTCGGACGAGACGTCGGCACGCCAGTTCCTACTTCCACCCGAGAACAGTCCTTATACATGAGAATGTGTGCCGTGTCTTGAAGCACCATTTTGTATAATTAGGAAACACGGTTGGGGAATCTAAACCGTTGACGTGATGGGTCCGACTATGGATGGGAGACCCTCTGAAATAATTCAGATTCGGAAGATCCTAACCCTCTGATCAGCATCCCAGAACAAAAAGCTTTCAGAAAAGTACTGCAGTGATCTTTGAGAGAAAGCAATGTGCTAGGATCTTCAAATCCATATATATTCTGGGAGCCCACCAATGACGATGGAGGGGCCCACCTGCACCAATCGAATTCATCAGGACACTCAGAATTGAAGTACCTGCAAAGTGACCAGGGATAAGGGATTTTGGTGACATTGGCATGCAAGGCTTCTTGAACATCTGGCCTGTTAAAATATGCCTCGGTGTATTCAGGCAAGCAAGGATCATACCCTCTCGCCACTCTACTCCAAGCGCCCTGCCAGTCCACGTCAATTTTCAAATTTGTTATTTTGCTGGGGTTAAAGTTGTAAAATAAAAATAAAAAATAAATACTCTGGCAGATGATGGATGATATGCAGGCACTTTTTCTTACTCACAAATCGCATACTTTGGTATACAGCTAAGACAAACTAAACTTTCCAAGTTGTGGTTCCCAGTTTAGACGTATCATGAACCAAAATTTACACTCAATTGATTGTTTGAATATTAAATTGGTGGATATTTATTGGACCATTGTAAATGAATAACATTTCAACATTTGGCTATTACAAGGACCTAAAGTTTTCTGTTCGGCTGTCCACCGGCTGTCTTAAGATGAGCCGAGGTTAGCTCGAGCATGTTTAGGGACCGTAGCATAGGCATGGCCAGGTTTATAGAGCTGCAGTAGACCCAAAATAGACCCTTGGCGACCATTAAGGCCCAGATTAGGGTGTCAATGAGCTGGGTTCGGTCCGGTATAGGGCACCCATATCCACCAATGGGGTACTGCATTCATACCCATGTCGGTTAGAAATAGGTACTCATAGTCGGACACGGTGGGTAGCCTCTAGTATTGAGCTTAGTGCCGAGCTTGATACTGACGGTGCTAGAAAAGATCTGTGGAACCCACCATGATGTATGTTTCTTAATCACGCCGTCCATTCATTTTGCAAGCTCATTTGAGGGTTTGAGCCCAAAAATGAGGTAGATCCAATGCTTGGGTGAACCACACCATAGGAAACAGTGGTGATTGAATGCCCTCCATTAAAAACTTCATAGGGCCTACTGTAATGTTTATTTTCCATCCAGCCTGTTGATTAGGTCACACTGACCTGGATGAAGGCAAAACACAAATATTAGCTTGATCCAAAACTTTTGTGGCCTCAAAAGTTTTTAATGGCAAGAGTTCAATCGCCACTGTTTTCCATTGTATGTTTTAGTGAAATTTGGATCTATTTCATTTTTGAGATCATGGCATGAAATAATCCCAAAAAATAGATGAACTGCATGTATAAAAAATGGCATACATCGTGGTGGGGCCTACAGAGCTTTTTCCAGCATTAACCACTACCTAGGTGGTTATATTAAAGGTTTAATCCAGAAGGTTCACTATTTTAATACATGAAATAGAAACAAGTATACATATATCTAATTTATTATTAATTTATATATAATGGGGTTTGCGTGCCCTAAAATTTATTTAAGCAACATTAAATACCTTAAACAAATTCTAAGAGCTGATTAACTAGAATCCTAATCAAAATAGAAAGAAAATGAAAAATCACACCAAAATTGCTGAACCCATGGTGTCAATTTGGTATGTCCGGCCTCAGTTAGGTTTTCTTTTTCTTTTTCTTTCTCAGTTCTTCCTTTCTTTAGCTCTAACCTAATAAAATTTTCATCTTCCAAAATAAAGTCACACACACACACATATAATAAGTTACCGTTTTGAACAATTGTTTGGGTGCAACCCCTCCGAATTCTTGCAAGTGCATCGAGGGCAACTTCCTTCCGTGGCATTTTGGAGAATACAAGCTGTACATGTCGATGATGTCAAAGAGTGAGTAGTAGTATCGGTTTAATGCCTGTTGGCATTCCTGAGTCTGGATTTGGAGGCGGAAATCGCAATTAGTCTTGATCACTTTGTAAATCCGATCGGAAATTAGAGCGTGGTCCCATGCATAATCAATCATTCCATCTTGGTCCGTATGTTTGTCGATCCATGCATTTCCTATCTAAAAATACATTATTAATATAAATTATTAGTTGATTACACTAATATCTCTCCACATAGACATAGCAAACAAATATAAGGGTTTTTACCACGAAAATCTTTTCTAAAATCTCAAAATAATTATTTTGGAAGTGGAATGACTAAAATGTATGTCCACTCTTTTACCTAAGTGGTGAAATCAACCCCATGTGATGTGTGTGTGACATGCAAAGCATCCACATGGAGGTTTTGGCGTGGTGTCTTTTAAACTATGGCCCACTTGATGATTGGTTTGCTTCATTTTTGGAGCAAACCGTATGGGTTAGTTGTAATACACACACCCTGTGAGCCCCACAATGCTTGTCTCCACAACTTATTTAGAAATGGGCGAGTATGTTTAGCTCTTTTCCACCCCCAAAAAGATTTTTTTGGAATTTTCAATTCCAATTGGTTTTGGGCTGTATATTAACTCCCAGCAAACAAATGGACTAGGCCCAAGTGAAAATTCTACAGCAATTTCTTTGAGGCCCAGCTCGAGCCCAAATCTGCACATTTTTTTTTGTGGCTGTCAAGGGCTGAATCTGACCATAAATTTCAAGGCCCATGGCTCACACGCTTTTCTGAATGCCAAGTGGTATCCAGCAGATGGTGCCACGTGGCTACATCAGTCGGAGCTTTGTATGTAACATGGGCCTCTTAGGAAGTGGGCCGAAGAGCTTTCACCCAATTTTCACCGAGCTTTGCTAGCCCAGACGCGCGTTTAAGCCACACGGCACATACCTTCTAAAAAGCCACCATTCACCCAATCCATCCATTTGGTGGGTCCGACCTTCTAGAGGTTCTCACCCAAAAAGCAACCCAGTCTACTCGAGAGGTGGGCAATAAGGTTAGAAATAGCCGCACGTGTTATAAAAATTCGGCCATTTTCATCCGTACGATTGTTTTGTAAGATATGGCCCATCTGATGAGTGGATCGATCTGATTTTTGGTCCAATGCTTCTACAAAGGGGAACCCCTCTGACCAACGGATCAGATCTGATATCTATGTGCCATGATAGAACACGTGCGGATACATGAGCTGCTTTATACACGCTCGTGGGCTGAGCAAAGCTAGAAGGAAAAGAAGCTTACAATAAAACCCGTGAGATTTATAAAATTCTCCTCAGCTGTTCTTTTGTTCTCCTCAAATATGACTTCAGCAAGCTGTGGAATATAATGCCCTTAAAAAAAAAACAAAAAAATTCCCAAAGTCAAGACCGGCCACTCGAGAAAAATAAAAATAAAAAAATAAAAAACTTTGATACTCTGGCAGAGTGTATTGTTGATACGCAGGCCCTAATAAACAGTGCGTGTGCAGTAACTCACATTAAACCGTTCAAATTGTGCGCTTCAAGTTAGATGGATCGTAAACCAAAATTTATAATACTTTGATTGCCTGACTATCTAATTGATGGACTGCTGCCTACATCAGTGGATAGTTGGGAGAAAAAGTATCCAACGGTGCTAGTTCAGCAAGAAAGTTTCGAGGAATCAGAGGTTAGGATTGACTCTGGATCTGCAAATTTGGACGGTTTATTTTGAGTGGATATAGATCAGGTTTACTTATCAACAAAAACAAGCAGGGTAGAGCTTCAACTTTTTCTAATGGACGGTTATTTGATACTCTGGCAGAGCATGCCACTTAATGCACAAGCACTCATAAATTATACACGTGTCATGTACTGATTTAAAATAAACTGGTTGAAATGGGGAAGCCAATTTTCCTAACTCACAGTCCCAAGATCTTATTGATTGAGCAATTGGTGTTTTTCAGTTTTAACCGTCCAATAAATGTCCAGCAAACTGATAATCAGATAACTGAGTGAGTCCAATTTTTTGTTCATGATACAACCAGGACCCATAATTTGGACAGTTTATTTTAATTATTTATATGCCACTTATGTCTAAGCAATTTCTAAGTGCATGTGTATCATCCATCACACTCTGCCACAGTAACAAAGTTTTTCTCAAAATGAAAAGCGAATTCCATTTTCCATGCGACCTTCCACACAAGCTCCTTTTGGGACATTTTGCTGAAATGAACCATGGCCCAAAAATCAGGAACCCCAAACAATCCCAACCATTCAATTACAACAGGGCCCACGAAAGACGTGGAGTACTTTTTTTTTCCCTGAATCAAGCACTTCAAGATAGTGCCATCAGCTCTTTTACATGGGCCATGGCCCATCCACGGTGTGGCCACAGGATTACCAGTTCCGATCTTGTAAACGTCTGCCACGTGTCCCCATGGTAACTCGTGTGCTTAAAGGCGTACACTTTCATCAATATATTTATTTTTCATACCTGCATAGCTTTCTCCGGAAATGTAAAATTCACTGGGCTTTGAATTGCGGAAACCTTCGGAACCAGTTGACTAGGAACGTATACGAATCCTTTGCTAAAAATGGTATAAATACGGTATAAATACGATGCGTGCGTTTAATGACGAAAAATAAAAGAGAAAAAAAAAATACCGGATTACCTGTGATTTGATCCCCGAGTTCTTCTAGATCCGAACTCGTATTTGTATACGAAAACCCTACTCCCACCGGACTTTCCAAAAATAGTAAGTTTGCCTCTGAAAAAAAAAAAAAAAAAAAAAAAAAACACAACAAAAATACATATGTTACAGTTGAGGTGCAAACGAACTCTGTGGAACCAGCATAATGTAAGGATGAAATCCACCCGACTATCATGCAAGTCAACCTATGTTTGGCCATGACCCCAAAAATCATGACCATCCATGAGACTGGTGGACCACACCATAGGAAATACTTGAGAGGGCACTTACTCCTCCCAACTGTTCCAACTCGTGTGGCCCCACCTGAGAGAGGTATTGCGTGCACAATAGTAAGATTGGATGTCACGAACACATCATGGTGGGGCCCATGCAACTCGTTTGCACTACAATTAGAATGAACAATGGATCATCACAGGAGGGGTTTTCACTCGTACAACAACAGGTAGGAGAAAATTTTGGCAGCCTATGTTCAGGACAAGACGCCTCACGAGCCGACGTGGCATAAGGTTGTGATATCCAAGTCATCCGTTGGGTAAATCCCACCATATTGATGGGACGTGGACCAAAAATCACGCTCGTGATGAGTTTTTACAAGCCGTCTATTTGTTTCTAATAAACGTGGTCAAGTGGATGAGTAGAGCAGCCTGATTCCTGGGTCAGGGCATCTACATGAAAAGACCAACCTGATGAATGGTTTGGATCTCGAACAGATGAACATGATCTCACACACATGCGCCATATAACCGTTCCAGTAGGTTGGGCGAACCATGAGGATCATTTTGTTCAAAAATCAGCCTGTGGATCGTACAATAGAAGACAATTTCTAACTATTGACGAGAGCCCCACTCTCTCTCTCTCCATCTCTCAATTTCTAACTACTAATGAGAGCACATCTCGCTCTCTCTCTCTCCTTCGAAATGGTACAATGAGGTCGACCTCATGGGAACTTCCTATGAGGTCGAGCTGTGTGGGCCTCACCGTGATGTAGATCGGAAATCAACACCATGCATTTCATAGGTCCCCTTCAGGATATGGCATATCCCAAAAATCAACTGTACACAGAACTCTGGTGGGCCATACCATTTAAAATCATGTGAAGGCATGCATAAAACATCTAAAAGAACTTTGTGGGGCCCACCTGAGTTTTAGATGTGGCTGAAACTTGGTCCGACCCCTCATCCAGGTGACACACACACAATGGATAGGCTGGATTTGTGAACCACGTCTCAGTGGGCCCAATAAACAATCATGAAGGCTTTAGTGGGCGGATAATCTCTCTTAACTGTTATATGTGGTGTGCTCCACCTAAGTCATAGATTGACCTGAAATTCAATCCCCTGGTCCACCATGGAATGGTGCATCTAACTGATGGGGTAGATGTTCTACACAGATCACAGTGAGGCCCACACAGCTCAACCTCATGGGAACTTTCCCATGAGGTCGACCTCATAGTACCACTTCCCATATATATATGTGTGTCTGTGATGTGCGTCAGACATCCACAGACATCCACACCACACATTTGGTGGATTCCTTTTAGTTTATGGGATATTCTAAAAATCAGCCGTATCCGCACCTCAAGTGGGCCACACCATTTGCAATGGTGTGAAATCATGCCCAAAACATCTAAAATCACTTGTTTGGGAGTTTTGGATACCACTGAAACTGGGTGTGACCCCTTATCCAAGTGGAACACACAATGGATGGGCTGGATTACTAAACCATTTCAGTGAGCTCTACAAACGATCATGAAGATTTCAATGGGTGGATAGCCACTCTAAACTGGTTCTTATGTGGCCCACCTAAGTTATGGATTTGCCTGAGTTTTAGTCCTATGGCCCACCATGGAAGATTACATCTGATTGATGGGAATGATCACAGATCACAGTGGAGCCCACACAGCTGAACCTCATGGGAAGCTTCCCATTACGTCAACCCCATACCTCGTAGTACCTTATATATATATATATATATATATATATATATAGAGAGAGAGAGAGAGAGAGAGAGAGAGAGAGAGAGCTTTTTTAGAACTCATCTTTGATGACAAAAGCTGAAAATCTGAGCCGTCCCCACGGTGCAGCACCCCAAAAAACTCATAGGGTCCAACTTTTACTTTGATCCAAAACTTTGGTAGGCCATCTCTACAAAGAGGGAGGCAAATCAAGGGAGGAAACTATTTCCTTTTGCCATGGCCCACCAAAGTTTTGGATTAGGATAAATGTTGATACAGGAGGTTTCTTGAGGTGTTGCATCACATAGACTATTCAGCTTATGAGCTTATATTACGTGAGATGTCACGTCAGATGAGTTCTCGGAAAGCTGAACTCATATCATGTGAGATGTCAAATGAGTTCTCCAAAATTGCTCACAAAGTGCTCACAAGCTCGAACTCATGAGAACCAGTGCATAGGTGAGCATTCCTCTACACGTACCTTGGGTTCTTTGGAGTACTGCATCAAGTACTGCATCACATAGAATTGTGCATCTAACTGATGGGGTAGATGTTCGACACAGATCACGGTGAGGCCCACACAGCTTGACCTCATGGCAAGTTCCCATGAGGATGTGGACTAGACATCTGCCCCCATCAGTCAGAAGCATCATTCCATGATGGGCCACGAGCTTAACAATCAAATCAATCCATTATTTAGGTGGGCCACACCACAGACAAGAGTTGAGTGGAGTTACCTGCCCATTAAAACCTTCTTGATCAGTTATTGGGCCCACCGAGATGTAGTTCACAAATCTAGACCATCCATTGTGTGTGTCCCACTTGGATGAGGGGTCATACCAAGTTTTAGCATCATCCAAAATTCAGGTGGGCCCCACCAAGTGCTTTTATATGTTTTAGGCATGTCTTCACATTGTTTTAGATAGTATGGCCCACCTAAGTTCCATATATGGCTGATTTTTTGGATATCCCACAACCTAAAGGGTACCCATCAAATGCACGGTGTTGATGTCCGATCCACATCATGGTGGGGTCCACACAGCTCAACCTCATGGGAAGCTCCGATGAGGTCGAGCCCTATGGACCCCACTGTGATGTGGATCAGACATCTATCCTATCAGTCATATGCACCATTGCATGGTAGGTCAAGGGCTTAAAAATCAGGTCAATCTATGACTTAGGTGGGCCACACCATAGACAACAGTTGAGAGAGGTTACCCACCCATTAAAACCTTCAAGATCATTTATTGGGTCCATCGAGATGTGGTTCACAAATCCATCACATCCATTGTGTGTGTCCCACTTGGATGAGGGGTCAGTCCAAGTTTCAACCTCATCCAAAACTCAAGTGGGTCAAGTACTTTTTGGATGTTTTATGCATGTATTCACAGGGTTTTAGATGGTATTGCCCACCTGAGTTCCTTATGCCACTGATTTTTGGGATATCCCATCATCTAAAAGATGGGATATCCCATAACCTAAAGGAGACTCATCAAATGCACAATGTTGATGTCTAATTCACATCACAATGGGGCCCACACAGCCTTACCTCATGGGAACTTCTCATGAGGTCTACCTCATAGTACCATTACACACACACACACACCTTATGGGAGCTTCCCATAAGGTCAACCTCTATGGTCCCGACCATGATCTGTTATGGATATCCACACCGTGCATTTGGTAGGTCCCCTTTAGATTGTGGGATGTACCAAAAATCAGTCATATACCAAACTCAAGTGAGCCATACCATCTGAACCCATGGAAAATCATGCATAAAACATCTAAAAACAATTGGTTGGGCCCACTTGAGTTTTGGAATGGCCTAAAATTTGGTGTGACCCCTCGTCCAAGTGGGACACACACAATGGATGGGCTGGATGTGTAAACCACATCTCACCAGGCCCTATATACAACCAGGAAGGTTTCAATGGGCAAGCATCCACTCTCAACTAGTCTTTTGGTGTGGCCCACCCATGTCAGGGACTGGCCTGATTTTTAGGCCCACGGCTCACCATGGAAGAGTGCATCTGATTCAAGGGATGGATTTCCAATACACATCACGGTAGGGCTCATAGAGCTCGACCTTAGTGTGTAGACGCACACCTAGAGAGACCAACAAATGACATCTATTCTATCATGTGCATGCAACATCCTACCCTCCCAATAGGTTGTGCGAACCACGAGGATCAACTTGCATAAGAATCAACAACATCCACTCATCCTGTGGACCACACTTGTATTTTATTATTATGATAGAAACTGTTTTCTATGATATGATCCGTCTGATGAATGAATAGTGCTAATTTTTGCACAAAATGATCCTTATGGTTGGCCCAACTGACTGGAAGAGTTGGATGTTGCACATAATCAAAAGAAAGTTATTTGTTGGATGGACTGTAAATTGTGGTCCAATCTTTTGGACTGAGACCAAAATAATCGAGCGTCAAACCACCGTGAATAATTAATGCTACTAATTATGAACCCAAGGGACAAAAGGAAAAGGAGTGGCCAGTTCAGGTAGACCACACCATGGTGTTTATTTAAAATCTACCTCAACCACTAGGTCTATCACTCCATGTTAGGCTGAGGACTCAAAAATTAGCCTCATATATGATTAGGGTAGACTATACAATTAAAAGTAGTGTATAGGCAAAGCCCACCCACCAAATGATTTCCCTTGATATGGTCCACATGAGTCATTAATCGGCCTGATTTTTGGGTCCTAGAACTAAATTTTAGCATAGCATCTAATTATTGGAGTAGCTCAATATAATAATCATGATGGTCGCTTGAGAACCAAGATTAGATGTCTCTCTCCCAACTGTATTCATTGGTGTCCCACTAGATTAGCCTGATGTTTTGAATTTAGAGCTACCATGGGGTTACACATATAACTGTCAAAACCGTCACACATCATGGTGGGCCCTTCAAAAAATAAAGGAAAAGCATCCCCCAAGCACCTTTAAAAAAAAAAAAAAAAAAAGGTGGCATTATTCTTTCTGACCTCTTTTCCAACAAATGCCAATGTTTTTTTATACATCCTACATTCGTTTTGAAGGGCAGTGTAATGGTGCTGTTATGGTGCTATCCTTCATCTCTCTCTCTCTCTCTCTTTTCTTATCTTTTAGTTTGTGTTTGTGTGTTAGTCATGCAATCGCACCCACCCTGTCAGCTCGGCAATACTCCTACACGGTTAGTCACACAATGCACCCACCCACCAGTGGGGTTAGTGTGTATCCTTAGCATTTTGAACCAGTGTTGAAATGCCTAGTTGTCTTCTAGCTAGGATGGTAGGCGAGACATTTCTCATCTTATCAATCAATTTTTTTTCTCCTTATATTTATTAACATAGATTTAAAGTAATAAAATCCAAATTAATTGGACCAGAGGTCAAATCCAACTACTTGGACTATACCTCAGGTCCTACCAATTTAAATTTTATTAATTTAAATTAATAAGCAGAAAGACGGTTCAAGTAGGTGAAGAATATCTCCTAAAGCACCTTATATTTTCATGTGGTCCACATGATGTTTACATAAAATCTACTTCACCCATTACATGGGTTATCTTACTTTAGGCTCTAAGCCAAAAAAATCAGACTAATTTATAATTCAGGCGGGCCACACCAAAAGAAGCAGTTGGGAGAGACACATCCACCATTGATTGAACAATATCATGTATTTTAAACCGCACATCTGTCTTTGCTAAAAGCTTACAGTTGTCTCCAGTTGTCTCCAACTACTTAATGATCAAAGTCATTTAAACATACTTAAATGCACTTAGGTGCACGTTGTAAATTAAGGTTAACATACAGTGTTTCGTATGGCACCAGTGCTCCTGCAAACATGGTTTTAGGACTGGCCACTCAAACCAACCCGTTCGGTCACGAGTCAAGTCGAGATTTGGCCGACTCATAACTAGGCCAAGTCAGGCAGAGTCGCCCCTATTCTCAATCCTAACTCGATATGCTGAACCGGATCAGACTCAACCCAGTCTGAGTTGACTGGCCGCTCAAACCACCCAGTTTAGTCACGAGTCAGTCATGACTCGGACAAGTCAGGCTGAGTCACCCACTATTCTCAAGCCTGACTCGCTATGTCGAACCAGATCAACTCGACCGAGTCTGAGTTGACTCGGACGAGTGGCATATCAGACTCGTACTAGTCGTCAACCCTCAAATTGCAAAAAAAAAAAAGAAAAAAGAAAAAAGAAAAAGAGAAGAAGAAGGAAATACTCCTAAAAGTAGGAAGGATGAAAGAGAAAGGTCCACAAGCTTGCCTTTGTTCCAGGTGTAATTATTGAATTTGAGCTCTGGTGGTCCCTTTTGCACTAAGAAAGGTCCGAGTTCTTGGGCTTCTCCATAGCCAATAGAAGAGCAACCGGGTCCTGCCACCCACAAAGTTTCAATTTTCTAGTAATATATAATCGGGTCCACGTGCTTTTTTACCCATCTCAAATAACCTCTTCCTACTAAATCCAGAGTTTTAACCCTCCAATGTAATTAAACTCATACATAAAAAAGGAAACACTTCTAATCAATATAGGAATCATTTTAATTCAGCAATTAATTTTCGGCTGTCCATTGCACTCTAGGTCCATTGATGGCCCATAAATGGATGCGACCACGTGGCTACACAGTTCGATGATCCAGATCGCTTCCCTACTGAGACTGGCCAGAGATGGGACAAGATCCAAAAATTGCATCACAGGGCGATCCTGGCCTCCTAACTTATGACACAATTAAATGGACAGTCACCATTGGACATCTTTAGATTGTGTAATCTATAAATAGATTCTTGATTTATAATTAGTCTTGTAATTGAAGAATCTACTTAAATCAAAGAATCAAAGAATCTATTTATAGATTACACAATCTAATAATTTAATGAGGAAAGTCCATTTAACGGTTTTGTTTATAGATAATATTCCAGTCATCGGATGACTACAATTGCTTAGTCGGTGTGATTTTGTACTATGAACTATCCGTGCGTTGTAGGGCCCTCTAGATGGACGGGTTGGATCACTTAACAGTGGAGCTGCGGGGTCCATCTATGCAAGGCCCTTGGAATAAACACTCCCAACTCCCCACTTCTAAGGATCCAAAGGGAAGTGGATTGCCTGAGTAATCTGAGTAGTCGGGAAATCCGCTTCCCATCAACAGGTGGGGCCCAAGGATCTCCCACGTACTGCTCGGGTCCGTAAAAGGGGGGCCCACAGTTGGGTGATCAAAACAATTGATCTGATAGGTTCTAGCTAGGTGAATCATGCCCCCAAAGACACCCAGATTGTAATATTCCAGTTTTATTTTCATCTGGCAAATTGCACCCAAGTGAACGAATGGTTAGAATCACCCCACCAAGGAAAGTTAGGGGCCATGGTCCACTCACGATGGGACCATCAGACCAATGTTCTGATCATCTAACCATGGTCCCTACTTGCAGTGAATCGGGGCCAAGGGCAGTACATAATGGGGCTAAGGACCCCATACAATTCCTGCAACCCAATTTAATAAAATAGTGCGCTTAATCTAAGCAAGAGAAAAACAAGCCATCTAAAAAGCATGCTCACGATAAGACTCTCAAGCACATGGGTGCATATTAGCACTCCCACACTTAAGTGTCCACATGTATGTAAACACATATCTATGTATGCATACATGTACTAATACTATGTGCACATACATTTGTGCATTGTAGGATGGTAGATGACCACATACCTCCATTGAGCCAAAGGAGAACTGGTTTGGACTCAGGTTCATGCATGGCTTCAAAGAACCAGTAGAAAAGCGCCTTCCCGTGGGCGTCGTCGATGTTCACATACCCTGCATATTGTTGGAATTTCACCGGAGGCTGCCCCGGGAGTCTGACAACACGGTCCGCCTCTTGTTGAGCTAAGGCCGATGAATCGATCGGCCCCAAATGACTTTGGTGCCAAATCGGTCCGTATGAGTGCCTGAACTCAGGTTCATGCCGAAATGGCTCGACGAGATGGACCATGGAGAGAATGTAGAGTACGAGAGAGCAGGAAATGAAAGGGAAGAAAGCCATTTCATATGAGACGAGGTGGCTTGTGTTGGAGTTGATGAAAGGAGGGTAGAAGACAGCACACTTAAATAATGTCCAAGATTCCAAATAATTCTTCTTTAGTAAGGAATCATGTTGAGAGAGAGAGAGAGAGAGAGAGAGAGAGAGATTTACTGTAATTTTGGAAATTAAGTGCATGATTAGTCAGCCGTTTTGGCTTACGTGTATGAATATGTGAGATGCATTGGCCTTATTTAGAATAATTAATTACATGATTAACGGTTCCCGCGGAACTTGTGGGACCGATGGATTGGTTATTCAAAAGAGTTTTCGGTACAAGCCTTCCCCAATACAATATTTTACAGGTGGGTCAGGTAAGGCCAGGCCTTGGTGTGGATGGTTGATCGCAGGCAGATGGAGCTCGCAGGGTGCCTTTTTTTAGGGCTTTCACTAACGCGTTTAAGTTGTAGGAGTTATTTATATTTGACTAGAGTTGACACTAGCTATTTATTCAGATTTCTACAATTAGTTACACCATGTAGAAACCTTAGGGGAAGGAATCAGAGGATCCCTTACTCTAAAATGACTCTTTGATTTGTAACCGAAAATTTTGGGTTAGTGACTACTGTTATGGGTTAACCTGGGATGACCCCAAAAGCTATACGGTCAAAGTTACACACGAGTGTTACTGGCATTCTCTATCTCCGCGCTCGAGCGCTCAAGCACTTGGTTGACAGTATTCGTACTTCATTACCCTCTGCTACTTATTGAGCTCGAATTGTCGATGTTCTCCAATACCCAACCGATCGCATTAGACTTGAGCGATCGATTTTCCCTAACTCCCCGACCACCCACCTTGAAATTGAGTAGTCGACTCTCTCTTATTTACAATTGACCCATGATGACCAAAACCTCGTCGGTTCCTTACATCCTTACGAGCATTGTTTCCTGAGTACTACTATCCGAACGACCGAGACTCAATTGACGTGCTCCGCAAGTCACGAGATTCACCTCTCCGGATTAATATGAGAGATATCCGCACTGCGCAGATATTCTTGCTTACCTCTCCAAGGCAATCACGTATCTAGCCATAATCATGACCCATCTCATGTAGAAGATAAATCTTGACAGAATCAGAATCCTACTCAAATACGGTAATGATATACCTTATAAATACCCCTCCATGCTACAATAAAAGGTACACATACAAAAACGAAGATTTACTTCTATTGGGTGATTACTTTATCATCACTAACTTAGGCATCGGAGGGCCATCAACCAGAACCCCTAGCGGCCATCCTAACTCTTGGTGGTGCTTATAAGTTCTTTAGATCTAAAGTCTCCATCTTTGGTCACCAATACGACGGCAGAGATTCGAGTTGGTCCCTTATCAACATTTGGTGACGTGATTTAGCGTCAACAGATTGGCGCCCACTGTGGAGCCGACTTGAAACATCTTTGCTGTTATTCCACAGAATTGCTTTGCGAAGCTTTAACAATGCCGCCAAGGAAGAAGCACGGATCGAAAGTCACCGCCCAAGCAAAATCTATCCAAAGAAACAGGGATCATAACATGGCCAAAACCCAAGCTTCTTCAACGCATACTCGATCACGAACAACACGGGGGATGTTGCTGCTCTTCCCCTGCCTCCACCACATCCAGTAGCAGATAATCCTATGTGGAGGAACGTTATCGAAGCCGACATTCAAAACATACGATCGGAGATGCTGCGCTTCGTGGACATTGCGGACCGAATAAAGCGTCGCCTACCACCCCTACCTGCCCTGCAGCAGGGAAGGGCCTCTTATCGAATCCAATCGAGTAGCCACACTCCGTCCATCCAGCGGGCTCAACCATCTGTGGAGCCCATCCCACCTCCGGTGACTCAAGGCCATCGACAAATCAACAATGCGGGGGGAAGACTCCCCGTCGGTGACCTGCGTCACTCGTTAGACGCTCGACATCGAAATAGCAAGCAAAACAATGTACCAGAAGGGAGCGATCACAAGCCTCCGGAACCGACAGAAGTTTCTAGCACCAATCACGCTCCAGACTGGGAGAAAGAATTAAAAGATCTGAAGAAGAAGTTCGCTGCAATGGAGCAGCAGCACACTTCCGGTATACCGACATCACTATAGGCTATGATCGATCAGACCAAATCGCCCTTCACAGACAAGATCATGTAGGACCCTCGGCCCAAAAAACTTCCAGGTGCCCAGCAATATCCCGTCCTACAAGGGATCCGGTGTTGGAACTAGAAAAATGCTCAAGCGCAGTTTTCTTGAAAATGGTGTTTTGTTGCTCTGGGGTTCTGAGTAATGGAAACATTCATAGACAATCACAAGTATTCACAAATGTGCACAAGAAGAGATATTGCAAGGCGAATTTTATTCCAGAGATCCTGAGATCTTGTACATTCCAGGCTGTGATCTGGCATGAGCCCTTAATTACATCGAATGATCGATCACCCTTGATTAAAAGGCAAGAGTAAATGAATGCATGCATCATAGATAAGTTAAATAAAGCATTGAGAGAGCACGAATGTAAATGAAACAAATCACAAACAACATAAAGATTTTTACGTGGAAACCCTTGCGGGAGAAAATCACGGCACAAAGCGACAAGATTCCACTATGAATGTAGATATACAATAGATGGAATGTTAGAAAGAAAGCACGGATAGATCGAGCAAGTAATTTAACTCGTCAGGGATTATGATCTTGAATTCATGGTCATATAGACCTATTTGTTTTGTTATGTACTGAACCATCTTTGTATTAGTCAGATGTCTATGTCCCATGTTTTGGCCGGAGATGCGGCAGAGACTGTCAGGGTTTTTTACTGAGAGGGTACGACTCTGGGTCTGCAGCTGTCATGTGTGGACAGGCGACCTCGGGAAGACCGGTCCGCAGTTGTGTGTACCTGAGCAGCCCAACCGACGGATGCCGTTTGGATGGGTAGGGCATCGACTGTTGTGTTGTGGCAGTTCATAGCAATTGTTTTGTAGAGAATTGAAACCCTTTGGCATGGTTTATCGTGATAACCATAGCCCTGCTTGTCTAGCTTTCTACCCAGATCGGGTCATATTTTTACAGTAGGTATAAATGGTTGACATATTTGCATAGTTCTGGATGCTGGCGGCTCCTTTCCGAGAAGTCACTTCGTTCATCGCGTCGAATCGGGTCAAACCTCGAAGATGCATAATTTTACTCATTTAGAGTTCCCGGAACGTCCATTCGACCGTTCCATTACATCCGGAACGCTCGAAATATCCAAAATAGGCTCAAGCGGACCTTGAAAACACTTAAAATTGAGTCCGGAACACCCGTAAATGTGTTTTGCAATTGGCTGATTTTTTGGGTGCGTGGAACTTATTTTATGGGTGCGTGGGACTGAATTTGCAAATCTGAATTTCATTGAATTTATGGATGCGTGGGACCTGATTTTATGGACGCGTGGGCCATTTTTTGGGTGCGTGGGAATCCGTTGCACCTGTTTGATTTATGTCGAATTAATGGACGCGTGGGACCGAATTTATGGACGCGTGGGCCATTATTTGGGTGCGTGGGACCATTTTTAGGGTGCGTGCCCACACTTAGCGATTTTCAGGATTCAGACCTACGGGAAAAATGCTAGGGGATTGGAAGGAATTCTGGCTACCGGGAAGGGTTTCCGGCGAGGATTTCGAATTCCCAGAGGATCGCGGCTCTCTCCTTTTCTGGAAATCATCCAAATGAATCGGTGGACAGGGTATTTATACCCGAAGTCGGCCAATAGGAGACCGCCTTCAAATATTCGACTAATGACCATAAAGTTGCTCGCAGGATCAAGACGTCTGCTCGAAGACGCGGTAACTGTGCGCCGTATATATCTAATATGCGAGACGCGAGCAGATGATATCGAGAGTCGAATAAAGCTGCTCGCAGGATCAGGACGTCGGCTCGAAGATGCGGTAACTGTGCGCCGTATATGTCTAATATGCGAGCTGCGAGCAGATGATCCTAATATGCGAGCCGCGAGCAGATGATCTCGAGAGTCGAATAGAGCTGCTCGCAGGATCAGGACGTCGAAATACCTTTAGTCATTTTTCGGGCGCGTGGGGTGCCTGAATTTGTGGGTGCGTGGACACAGTAAATGTGAACTCCACCAATTGGGTTTTGAATTTTAGGGGGTTTGTGGGGCCCATTTGATCGTGAAAACCACATGCACTGCTCATCATAAATCACAAGGAAGTTACGGGTCCAATTCCGGACGGTTCTGATCACGGTGATTGGCGGGACCCGCTGGAGATTTCGGTCAAAATTGGCTGAGGAAATTTTATAAATCTCCGTTTTGCGTCCACCAGAAGGCGTTTTGCGTGATTCCTTCAAAGGTATCTGGTTATTTTGTTTATTTTAAGGGCCCCTACCTTTTGGGACCCCAACAGATGCCCCTCCGATGTGTTACGATGGATAGATAACTGTTCAGTGTGACGTATCGGACCCTTGGGTCCCTACTATAAATATAGAAGATAGCCATTCTCGTCATTTCATCATTTCTTATTGGATTTTCCGGGCCCTTCCGACGTTTATTCGCCAACGCACCCAAAAATTACCTTCAACGCACCTTTTACTTCCGCACGCACCCTTTAATTCAAGGTAAAATGATTTTTCGGGTGCGTGGAGGCTCACGCGCCCAGACTATAGGACTTGTGATTTTTCGAAAGTTTGTGAAATCTACTTTAATAGTTCTTGCTGTACTAGATCTCTAAAGGATATGAGCCCCTGTACCTCTGCCTCGCATTTACGTATATGTGACAGTTATTTTGAGGAGGCGTAGGGTCTTATAGACCTAAAAGATTTCTAGATCGCATCAGTTTAAAGGGTAATCCTAATGGTTAATTTAAGTGATGTTTTGAGCATACCTTTGCATGTCTCTTCTTTGCCTTTCTGACTTTACGTGACTAGCTTCACATGCTTTCTCGCTTTCTTCTCTCTTGTCGGACTGCCCTATCGGTTCATCAGTCTTGTTTCTTAGCAGACAATGGCCATAACTCGTGCTTCTCTACGCGCGGCCCGAGACTATCTAAGGCGGCTTCTGGGCTCTCTGGATCTCCCTGGGACTTGGTCATCTCCCGCGGACTCTCGCCCTATTCTTCAAGCTATTCAGAACGTCTCACTGATGGCCTCCATTTCTGACGAACATAAGGAGGCCATTTTTGACTTCATCAGCGATTCTTCCCTCTTGGAAGAGTTAGCGATCCTCGAGGCGGCGGAGCCTTCTCTGGCCGCTTCTTTCTTATCCTTGTCGAACCGGCTTCACTCCCTAAAGGAGGAAAAAAAAGGGAGAGCAGAGGATTCTTAGCTTGGCTTGTCCTGCTGGCGGAGGCCGAGTTTTCAGATCGCCACGCTGGTATCTGGAGGATAGTCAGGGAGGCCCTACGGGAGCATGACAGGCTGGCGATCGATGTCTCCATTATGAGGAATTATGCCAATGCCGAGCACCTGAACTTCGACTTTGTGTAGCAATGCATGTCCTTTCTAGTGGACCTGATTTTCAAGGAAGCCCAGGTCCAGGCGAAGGTGGACGAGTTGAAAGCTCGGGTTCTTCCGCTGGTGCAGGACTGAGATCCTCTCTTTCTGGCTATGAGGACGGATCCCCGCAATTTTGCATCATTTTACATCGATTACTAATTTCTAACATTTAAACGATTGATATAACAATCTAGACATTTGGAATTGCCCTTGTGGTTGATGAATGATAATCATATCTTTCTGTTTTGCATATGTCCTCCCTTATTTGCATGTTTGTGATGTCGGTGTTGCGGTTGTGAATGTTGTTGCTTCATTTCTTCTTCCACTGGTTTGAATGCATTCTGTCGGGGCCTGGATTGACGCTTGTACTTTGTTTACCTGCTGCTTCGCATCTCTTTGGATTTTGTGAGTGTTGGATCGACTTTATGCGAATATTTTCCTTTTGCCCTGTATCTAAGCCTTTTACATGCCGTTGCAGATTACAATGGCCAGCGATCCTTCACAGGCTGGTCCTTCAGGTCAACCACTGACTCCATCAAAGCGTAAACGGGCAGGTCCACTGAGGGTCAATCGTCCGTCTGATCAGAATCCTCAATGGTTCATGCCTCCAGAAACCTTCAACTTTTACGAACGCATCCTGACGCTGTCCAAGGATATGCAGAAGAAAATCCTTTGCGACAAGGTCGTGCCACCTCTTCCGGATAGGGGTACACAAGAGCAATGGGATGCTTGGTACGCTCCCCTACGTGGTTTTCGATCGGACTGGATCGTAGGATCTGAAGATGGTCATAGTAGATCATCTGTATCATTTAATAGGTCTGAAAAATCGGCGTGAATTGTCTTCAGAAGAGCAACCTGGTTATGCGCCTCCGCTGGGTTCTTATTCTTTAATTATTTTTTTCTTTAATCGGTATATCAGGTGCACTTGTCATTCTCATCTTCTGTTTTATTATTTATAAGAGTTATATCACAAAATTGTGTAAATACATATTGTTACCATTGATTTATCGTGTGCTGGATTAACAAATTGAAGGCGATTTGAACTTTTAGTATCCTATAATACTAAAGTATATTTGCATTGTCTTAATAACCCTCATATAACCGTGATATTATTATTCCTATGCTAACTACCCAACAAATTTTATATTTTCGTGTTAATCTTTTTTATAATTTCACATCTATTTGTTTAATTAGATTTGTTTATTAATCAAATCTGTTTGTTTAATTACATCTATTTATTATTTCAGATCTATTTGATTAATTAGATCTGTTTGTTATTTCAAATATGTCTGATAATTTAGATGTATTTGATTAATTCAGATTTGTCTAATAATTCAGATCTATCTAATAATTCAGATTTATCTGATAATTCAGATATATCCAATAATTCATATTCATTTGATAACTTATATCTAATTCATATTCATTTGATAACAACAATTTATTATTTTATTTTTAGAGTTTAATAAATTTTAGTTCCAAATCCGTGCTGTTCAGTTACATCAGAATAGTTCTAGTATAACTTTTTTGCTAAACTTGCGTAATGGCATCGTCCAAATGTCTCTCCCACTTTTTTGTTACTTTAGATCTGTTTGATGGATCTAATTTCAAAGGGTGAGAGGAAGATTTAGTTTCTCCTTAAAAAAGAGAAACTACTTTATATATAAATGAGGAACCACATACCTAAATTATAAAATCTTATCGTAATTTGAGATTAAATAAATGAAAAAAATGAGTTATATAAGGACCACATCTTGATATGTATGACGAATCCATGTTTAATCTTTCTTGTAACTTTAAATCATCTAAGGAACTTTAGAAGTCCTAATTAAAAAAACACCACACTGAAGAGGTTTGAAGTTAGATTAAAAAAATATGTGGTTAGTAGTTTTAACCACTATATGATGGTAGACAGTAAATCGGCGGTATCTCTAATCGAAGAAATCCAACTCCTTTTCAATGAAGTATTGCAAGAATGAATCAAGGTTAATGAGCAGTATTTAGTAGCCTCTATCATTGACTAGTTACCTTCTTCATGGAAGGAATTCCAAAAGGATCATAAACAAAAAATAAATGAAATTTAAATTAAAAAGGTAATAGCGGATATTCATATAGAAGATGAGGCTCATCTCCAAGACCGCAAAAAATGCAACCATACTAAGGTCCATTATATAAAGACTTAAAAATAAATTCCTATGAAAACATTGTCATCCAATCCAAAAAATAATAAGGACTTGTTAAAACTAAAAAGGACATTTTCTGTATAATGTTGCTCTGGGGTTCTGAGTAATGGAAAAATTTATAGACAATCACAAGCATTCATAAAATATACATAATAAGAGATATCGCAAGGCGAATTTCATTCCAGAGATTCTAAATCTTATACACTACAGGCCGTGGTCTGGCACGGCCCTTAATTACATTGAATGATTGATGACCCTTGATTAAAAGGTAGAAGACTAGTCAACAGGGACTATGGTCTTAGAGTTTGTGGTCGTAGAGACCTGTATTTATTTTGTTATGGACTGAACCATTTTTGTATTAGTCAGATGTCTATGTCCCATGTTTTGGCCGGAGATCCGGGCTGAGACTATCAGGGTTTATGACTGAAAGGGACAACTCTGGGCCCGTGCCTGTCATGTTTGGACAGGTGACCTCGAGAAGTCCAATCCGAAGTTGTGTGCACCTGAATACCTCAACCGACGGATGCCGTTTGAATGGGTAGGGCATCGACTGTTGTGTTGTGGCAGTTCATAGCAATTGCTTTGTAGAGAATTGAAACTCTTTGATACGGTTTATTGTGATAACCATAATCTCGTTTGTCTTGCTTTCGACCCTAATCGGGTCATATCTTAAAGTACATGTGAGTAATGATACATTTATACAGTCCTGGATGCTGGCGGCTTTCTTCCGAGAAGTTATTTCGTTCATCGCGTTGAATCGGGTCAAACCTTGAAGATACACAATTTTATTTATTTTAGTGATCTCGAAATGACCGTTTGACTATTTCATTGCGTCCGGAACGCTCAAAATACCCAAAATAAACTCGAACAGGGCCTGAAAATACTTAAAATTAAGTCTGGCTCACCCTAAACGGGGTCTAAAGGATTCTAATTTTTGGGGTGCACCAGACCTATTTTTCGAATGTGCTAGCATCGGAGCACCCTGAAAATATGAAGTATCTGGTGCTGATTTTTGGAGTGCGCTAAACCTATTTTTCAGGTGCGCTAGTGTCGAAGTACCCTAAAAATAGATAAGTAGAAAAATGTTGATTTTTCGGGTGCTCCAGACCATTTTATGGGTGCGCTAGAGCACTCGAACAATTTTCTAAAGATGTCATGTTTTGTTGGCTTTATGCTGGACCTGCCGTGATCGGAGGTAGGTTTCCGTTGTGGGATTCTGGTGATTGGAAAAGGATTCTGGTGGTTGGAAAGGAATTTCGATGGTCGGAAAAGGATTCCAGCGACGGTTTCCAGCGACGGTTTCGAATGTCCAGACGGTAATAACTCTCTCTCTCTCTCTCTCTCTCTCTCTCTCTCTCTCTCTCTCTCAGTACGTGTACAAATAAATAATGCAGAGGGGTATTTATACCCAAAAATCCTGGAGGATGAGCCAATCATCATGCGACACGTCGAGCGCACCTTGAAAACGACTAATTTTTAGTCTGGTCTGGCACACCCTAAAAATGTCTGGAGCACCCTAAAAATAATTAAAATCGATGTTTTCTAAAATGCCTATTTTTTTAGTGCGCTAGACTCTGGAGCACCCTGAAATTACGTATTTTTTGGGTGCGCCGAAGTCGAAGCACCCTAAAATGGTCTGAGTGGACTTTGTTAAAATCATGTATTTTCTAGATGCGCTAGACATTTGTGAGATAAAATGGCAAGTATGAAAATCACCTATTTTCATAGTACGCCGAACGTATTTGTCGGGTGCGCTGGACAAATTGGTTCGGGTTTCATGGAGTTTTACAATGCTGTATTTATTAGGTACGTCAGACCTATTTTCGGGTGCTTCGGAAGCTGTTATATTGCATTTCTAACCTTAATTGCGATCTATCTCTGACTTGTGGGGCCCACTTTGATGATGAGTTTTCATCCACTCTTTCTAGTGGTCCAACTATCTGCCCATGACCTTATTTTGGAACTAGTTTGGTCATCGTGCGATGTGGGGCCCACCAAAAGTCATGTTTGGGTCAACGTATGGTCTGGCGCACGTTGTCATTTTGCATCAATTTCTGGGTGTGCCAGAGGGAATTGAATCTCATTCTGTATTCCTGATCTGGCTTGAATTGTATGTGCATTTGGTGTAATTTTGGAGGTGTTTAAGATTGATTTTCTGGGTGCGCCCCCTCAGTATTCGATGAAATTTTGTTTCAACGAGTTAGATATTTTAGGACCCCAACAGGACCCAAAAAAATTACACAAGAATTTCAAGAAAAATTGTGGTTAAATCAGACTATTTTGTATGTGGTATTCTAAGCCACTATACACAAAATTGCAGACATTACAAAGGGAAGGTTCCAGTTAATGATACAGAAATTGATAAAACTATCAAGGTGAAACACATGGTGGCCATGATCACAGAGACATGTATTGTCGAAGTAAATGTAGGCTGCTGGTTTATCTCAGGAGTGATGAGGCACATTAGATTTGACTAAACCTAGTTCAAAACATACAAATTACCCCAGCATGGTCAGGTTATCCATCTAGCTAGTTCAGCAACTGCGAAATTCGTTAGAAAGATAATTGTGGTCTTAAAGTTCACCTTTGGTTGAAAACTAACTATGAAGGATGTTTTACATGTTCCTGAACTTAGAAAAAATCTAGTCTCTTACTACCTACTTGATGAGGTTGGCATAAAAGTTGTGATTGAGTGTAGATAAGTAATTTTTTTTAGGAACAAAAAGTTTGTGGATAAGACATATAAAGTTAGATGGAATGTAAAACTTTCAATTAATATTAAGAAAATTTCTTATTTTATTATTATGTTGATGTTTGCAATGAGAATGTTTAGCATAGTAAGTTGTGTCACATTAATCTCAAATATATGAAACATATGAGTGCTTTGAAACTTAGCTTTAAGTTAAGTGATAAAGACTCAATTAAAAAAATGTGTGCACTACAGTAAGGTTAAAATTATTAAGAAACCTTTTAAATTAGTTGAGAGAAATTTCAAACTCTTAAGTTTAGTTCACTCAAATATCTATGATTTGAAAGAAATCCAAACTAAAGAAGGTATAAGATAGTTTATTACCTTTATAGATTATCATTCTAAGTTTTATCATGTATATCTTATTAGGTTTAAAGATGAAGCCCTGAACATATTTAAAATTTTTAAGGCTGAAGTAGAGAGTCAGCTTAGTCGTACAATTAAAAATCTTAGAAGCGATTAAGGAGGTGAGTATACCTCATTAGTCTTTAGCAACTTTTGTGCATCCCAATAAATTATACATCGATACACTACTCCCTATACCCCTCAGTAAAATGGAGTTGCTGAGAGAAAAAATAGGACTTTTATAGATCTAGTAAATGTTATGCTTAGTTCTTTAAATCTACCACACAATTTGTAGGGTGAAGCTATTCTTATAACATCCTTCCAAAACAGAAATCCTTCTAGTAGCTCAGATAAAACTCCATACGAGCTATGAAACAGTAGGACCCCCAACCTAAACTACTTTAAGACTTGGGGATGTCTATCTAATGTTAGATTAATTGACCCTAAAAGACCTAAGTTAGGAGATAGAATTGTTTGGTGTATATTTATTGGATACGCACTTAACAATAAAGCTTATAGGTTTTTAAGATTGGATGATTCCTTTATCATAGAGTCTAGAGATGCTGACTTTTCTAAGGACATGTTTTCTTATAAGTTAGAAATTTGTGAGATGGTCTTCTAGAGTCAGGGTCTAAAACTACAGCTTCATCCAAATCCTAAGCTAAAGCTAGTAAGAATGATAGATTTGTGAATGATTTTATACCTGATTTCTATACCCATAATGTAGAAGGTGATTCAGTTTCATATAAAAAAGGATATGTCATCTTGTGATGTCTCCTTTTCTAATGAAGCTATAAATAGCGAGATGGATTCCATCATAGCTAATCATACCTAGAATCTAGTTGAATTGCCTGCTAGTTTGAAATTACCCAGATATAAGTGGATTTTTAGAGAGAAACTAAAACCCGATAGGTGTATAGGAAAATACAAAGTTCGGTTTGTAGCCAAAGGATATAGATAGAAGGAAGGTATAAACTTCTTTGATACCTATTTTCCAAACTCTAGGATTGGATCCATTTGAGTCTTTATAGCTATCATATCTTTACATAATCTGATTATATATCAGATGGACATAAAAACTGCTTTCTTGCATAAGAATTGATTAAATCCCTACATAGTCTTAAACAAGCTACAAATCAATGACATACTAAGTTTGATTCAATACTTAAAGATAATGGCTATAAAATTAATGAAATAGATAAGTGTATATATTCTAAGGGTAGTAATTTTATAAGTGTCATTATTTGCTTGTATGTTGATGACATATTCATATTTGGATCAAGTATAACAATCATTAATCAAACTAAGGCCTTTTTATCTTTCAAGTTTGAAATAAACGATTTGAGATTAGTAAATGTTATTCTCGATATCAAAATTATTGGGAAAGTAGATGAGATCATTCTTTCAATCTCATTATATAGGATTTATTCTAAAAAATATATATAGTATGTCAGATAGCAAGCCAGTTTGTACTCGTTTTGACCCTAACATTCATATATATTCTAATAGATGGACAAGTGTAGATCATAATGGATACATTAGTATAATAGACAGTCTCATTTATGCGACGAGCTACACTAAACCTAACATAGTTTATGTTGTAAGAAAGTTACATAAGTTCATTAGTAATCTTAGTAAGGAGCACTGGGAAGCTATTCATAGAGTACCTAAATACTTAAAAATGACTCAACACTATGGTTTACATTATAGTAAATATCTAATAGTGTTAGAAGGATATGGTGATGCTAATTGAAATTCTATTTCTGATGGTTGTAAGGCGAACAGTGGTTATATCTTTCTCATATGTGGAGGAATCGAACTTGAAAATTCAAAAAATAATCTATTTTCTCTAATTCTACTATAGAATCTAAGCTTATAGCTCTAACCTCCATTGTGGAGGAAGCCGAGTGGTTAAGAAATCTTATGTATAATATTTCATTTTGGAGTAAACAAATTCTTCTTGTTAAATTAAATTGTAACAATCATACAACTATCAAACATGCAAATAATGAACAATACAATGGTAGAAGGAGACCATTAAGCCACTAACATAGTATAATTAGAGATTTACTCAAATAAGTTATCTCCATTAATAATATTAGATCGTTAAAAAACTTGGCAGATCCTTTAACTAATGGCATTGTAAGTTAAAAAAATCTATAATACTGCTAAGGAAATGGGACTTAAGGCAATTGAATGAACTACCTGTGACAGCAACCCAACCTGTATGATTAAAGATCCTAAAAAATAGATTCGACGAGACAAATGAATTACAGAGTAGTTCTAGGAGACACTAGCTTAAGGAAATAGGGTTTGTAGACCTATTCTGATGTTGGACTAGTGTTACTTGTGATATATCGGAAAATGATATCAAACCTCTTAATGATTAATTCTATAGTCCTTATGGATGGTACGCATGGTCACAAGTGTGTTCTTGATAAACTTATTTATATAAGTGTGAAGGTGTGGTTGCCTTATATGAGAATCTAGCTAATACTCTAGAGCACTCAAGAAATGGAGATAAGCACATAACCTTATTATGCATATTGTTCATATACATCAATAGAAGTAGTGATTTTATGTGTGTTTCAAGTCTTGATTTTATCGTTCAATAGCTTAATTTTGTAAGGCTTTATTCACTACGTCTAGTAAGGGATTACTTCCCACTATACAAAGGTTCAAGTCTACGTGACACCTCTGCTTATGCACACAAGATCTAATGCTCAAATATCTTTTTCTTTTTAAAAAAAAATAGTGAGGAATTGTTCGTTTTACAAGCACTTTTGAATAGTCCTACATTGGAACTTGAGGAGGGAGTTTTACTCCTATATATATATATATATATATATATATATATATATATATATATGGGAAATGGTACTATGAGGTCGACCTCATGGAAACTTCCCATGAGGTCGAGCTGTGTGGGCCCCACCATGATGTGTGTTAGACATCAACACCATGCATTTGATAGGTCCTCTTTAGGTTTCGGATGCCCCAAAAATCAGTCGTATTGGGAACTCAGGTGGGCCTTACCATCTAAAACCATGTGAAGACATGCCTAAAATATCTAAAATCACTTGGTGGGGCCCACCTGAGTTTTGAATGTGCCTAAAACCCAGTCAGACCCCTTGTATAAGTGGAGCACACATAGTGGATGGGCTGGATTTGTGAACCACATCTCAGTGAGCCCAATCAACAATCATGAAGGTTTTAATGAGCTGATACCCCCTTCTAACTGTTGTCTGTGGTGTGGCCCACCTAAGTCATGGATTGACCTGATTCTTTAGCCCGTGGCCCACCATTGAATGCTACATCCAACTGATGGAGTAGATGTTCAACACACATCACGGTGGGGCCCGCACAGCTCGACCTCATGGGAAGTTTCCATGAGGTCGACCTCATAGTACCATTTCCCTATATATATATATATATATATATATATATATATATATATATATATATATATATATATCATGAGTTGGTTTTGTATTAAAACTTGGGTATATATAATAAACATGACACACATGCACACGTCCGCCGTGCCGCAACATGTCATGTGTGCACACCGGGCTAGGCTCGTACTCGAGCTTCTCTACATATATGACTCTTTTCTTTTCTTTTTGCCTTTACCGAGTCTTGCACGAGAAGTTCGAATTCTTATCGCACATTATAGCAACATTGTTGTGACCGTTTTTACATGTTGGCAACTACCTCAGCACCATGTGGCTCCCATTGCCCACGTAGTTTTCTATATATATGTTTTTAGAAACCCTAAAGTAATAAAATAAGGAAACAAAAAAACTCTTGTGCCGCCAGCTCTCTAATTAGCTTTTACAAATGGCATTCTTTTTTTTAATTTGTTATTTTTTATATTAGAGCATCAATTGCTATGGTGATTGAGATGACGATCTTTCAACGTTTTGTATCCCAAAGATGGTTCTAGTAATCATCTGTAGTATTCAGTTGGTCTGAAAAATTAGCGTGAATCGTCTTCAGGAGAGCGACTTGGTCACACACCTCCGCTGGGTTGTTAACTTGTTATTCTTTAATTATGTCTTTCTTCAATCGGGATATCAAATGCACTCGTTATCATCTTCTGTTTTATTATTTATAATTATTATATCCCGAAATTGTGCAAATATATATTGTTATTGTTGATTTATTGAGTGTTGGAATAACAGGGCCCACGTGCCCTGCTAATACATGTGTGCATGCAAGTCTTCGTCTTAACTTTGAAGGTTTCCAACGTTGAAAAAATTGTCGATGTGCTTGGAATCATAATACTTTATTGTGATTTCAAATTCTTACTTTTTAGAGATTTGAAATGCATTTGAATCCAAATCCTCCGCTACTGGCAAATGCAAAAAAAAAAAAAAAAAAAAATGTTTTGAATTTTGAATACACTCTAATACCTTTAAATCCAAGCTATAAAATGGCTTGTAAACAATTTGAACTAGACCAGGATGTCGGGTTTTTAGACAAAGGCCTAGCCTAGCCCAATTAATATATGGGTTTAAATTTTATACCCAACCTATCCGTCAAGCGTAGTATTCCAACCCAAGCTTGGCTCAAAAGTCTGTAGGCCACCCCAGCCCATCAATAGCCCTAGTCTCTCGGGCATAATGACAAATCTTTTTTTATTGATTATTCTACAATTTCTCGGCATAGGAATTTCTTAAGAGATTTTCATATCCGATGTTCCTCTTGTGATTTTATCAGAAAAATCTAACCAAAAATAAATATTTTAAAATTATTTATTGTAACTTAATAAATCATTTTAAAATTTTAAAATATTGGTAAAAATGAATTAATCTAAAACTTCAAATAAGTAATAAAAATCCAAAAGACCAAATGAGACATTGCCAACAAAAGTTTCTATATTCATGGAGGTATAGAACAATATATAAGTTATCATGCTTGTATATTCATTGTTAGTCTTTAACAATTATTCCAATAATTACATATTCAATTTGACCTATCTTCGAATATGCAAGCATCTATTTCATGCTTGTTGGTTAATAGCAATTAGATTCCCAATATCATATTAAGAATAGATAGGATTTTCAGAAGAAGATGCCATTTGTTTGACGAGAAGTAAAAAGGAAAATCAAAATTCCCTCCAACGGCTGATACTAAAGCTGATACTTTCAAAGTGGAAGAGTCAGAGTGGAAAAGAAGATTCCTCTCTTTTCCCACCACTTCTCTCTTTCAAAACCATGCATGATGACAGTCCATTCACAAAAACCCCGCTTCTTTGAAAATATCACGATACTAAGGTGTGATGAATTTCTGCCGAAATATCTCGAGATTTTCATTTTCATTTTCTCGGCAGTATTTCTCACCATGATCTTGATGTGTCCTTGGAACCTTCAAGAGTATCTGTAGAAAGGTCCATAAGAAATCATATTATATGAAAGAAAAAGTTAGATCTAGATCAGATTTCCACTATATCATTATAGTGTTTAGCTCTTTCTAACTATTTCAGGTACATGAGTTCTCTGCTACGTTTCCTTTTACCATCCAAACTGGGTTATGGAATTGCCATTGGGATATGGCTCATACCAGAGGTAGTCTACCAATCCAACGGTCCATCTTCGCCAAATTGCACCAATCAACGGTTTGTAAGATTGACACCATTTGCTAAATGGAACTAGATGCACACTGAATCCAAAACCTCCTGATAACGGTTCCATTACATTCCTTGTGTGTGGGCCCAACCATGCTATGTGTATGCCATCCAACCTACACATTGAGCCCCACCATGAGTTAGGATTCGCCAAAATCAGTTTTATCTTATTATTAGACAAGTTGTTGGACATGGGCCTGTGGGGCCCACTTATGAGCAATCACTTAGTGGATGGGTCCCATGACATTTTTTCTCGATTTTTTAACAAAATCTCAAGAGCTTATAGAGAACATAGAGAGATAATTCTTGTATCCTGTATATGTCCATTTAGCTCATCCTTTAAATGATCCAAGCCGTAGATTATAATTCAGATCCATCCTTACCTTTGAATTAGAGAGATAATTAGACCCATCTGCTCCTGTAGTAGTTTGGCGGACCACTGAACCTGCGTTGTTCATCATCTACTTTTACAAAGGTCATATATCATATAGACTATCAGATCCTGCCGGGCCATTCTTTTGGACCAACTTTCACAAGCCACACCATAGAAAATAATTAACAACCACCTGAAAACTACATTCTACATGAATGGACCAACTTTCACAAGCCACACCATAGAAAATAATTAACAACCACCTGAAAACTACATTCTACATGCATGGCGTCCGATGTAATAGTTGGATCGGCCTAATTTTTTGGGCATCAAGCTTTCAAGTGGACCAACCCGACTGGACAGGTTGGATGCATGCCATACACAACCGGGTGAGCCTACACAGCCCGTGTAGAATAGGCTTATTCGACAAGTGCTCGTGGAAGAACCAGCCTCAATCCTCTTTATCTAGAAGTCGCAATTTGATTTACAGACGGGGTGTGTTTGGTTGCATCACAATCATGAAATTTCATGATTACCCATTCAAATTTACTGGAAATTTCCCTGATGTTTCATGAAATTTAGTGCAACCAAACACAATATAAAGTACTCTGGTCGTTCTCATTGCACCCTTAACATAAGGCACGCATGTTCACTTGGTGGGCCCCAATGCAAATCGCAATCAGTTGTTGCTAAATTACCAAACTGCAACATATCCGCAGTGGGCAGATTTTCCATCCATTTT
Source organism: Liriodendron chinense (assembly GCA_003013855.2). Lineage (NCBI taxonomy): Eukaryota > Viridiplantae > Streptophyta > Magnoliopsida > Magnoliales > Magnoliaceae > Liriodendron > Liriodendron chinense. Next base: position 765,783 of record ML058513.1, read on the forward strand.
CCAAAAGTGCAGTCTTAGCTGTATCTTAAAAATTACAACGTAAGAGATTTTGCCACCTATGAATCCCATTGATTTGGTGCATCCAAACAGTAGCCAAAAAAGACCCATGGCCCACCTTGTCTCCAAATTCAAAATCCACAAAGAATCCATCTTCCCAACCAATCTTGTACTGATTGAAACGTATAAGGACGAATGCTCCATTTTTTCAATACAAAGAATGCTTGTGTATGTCTTTCAGCTATTGGTTTGTCCACAACATGATATGCCACATGCCAATATCTTGTTACTAAAATGCCAAAAAATTATAATATATTATCACTTGAGATTTTTCCACCAGGTGGAAGACTTGTCCTTTCAAAAGTATACATCCTCCTCCTTAGTAGGGAGAACCCCAGAAATGGCTCAGCCATCACTCTATGGTACACGTGGCAGGGTGATGCATAAATCGAACCGTCCATCTACTGGACCCTAATACGGACTTTAAAATATTTAAAAACCACACTGATCGGTATTGTCTATGCTATTGGATCGTTGGCCTTCAAAGCAATGGTTGAAAACAAAAATATCTGATTGTTGGAATTCAATGTACAAAAGTAGAGAAATTTTATGGCTAGGATTGTTCAATAGGTTTGGATTTTGAACCATGGTCCACCCATGATGTATGGACGGTCACAATTGGTTTGTTTAGACTATGGTTGGCCAATGAAACAACATTCAATAAGATCCAACGGTACCCTTAATGGGAAATCTCCTAAAAGGATACATTGGAAGCGGATTGCCTCCTGCCCCTGTCTGGGGCTCTGTGGGGCCCAACGTGATGTAGGACTATATCCGCTCCATCCATATATTTCTCCAGATTATTTGACCATATGAGCCCAAAATTGAGATAGATCCAAAGCTCAAGTGGACCACCCCAAAGGAAGCCGCCGTAATTATGACATCCACCGTTAAAACCTTCCTAGGGGCCACCGTGATGTTTATATGACATCCAACCTGATCATAAGATCACATAGACCGGTATAAAAACAAATATCATTTTGATTCAAAACTTCTGTGGCCCCCAAAAAGTTTCCAACGGTCAGTTGTTTAATCCTACTGTATGGTTCACTTGAGCCTTAGAACTGCCTCATTTTTGGTTTGCAACCTAAAATGATATGGTAAAATGGATGAACGATGTGGATAAGACCCATACATCACGGTAGGCCCAGAGAGCCCTGCCTGGACGGATTATGGTATAGGCTGAGGTAGTACGCAATCCTTATGAGAAATATTATGTCAGACTACGTGGACGGCTATATGTCATTGAAGAATAATAAGATATTACACGAGTGGAAAGAAATTAGGGCATTTGTGCCACGTGATAACGTGTCAAAGTTTTTAGGTCATGGAAAGTGTTGGGTGTACGGATTTCTCAAGAGCGGCACATCTGGCAAAGGCAAACATGATGAACCTGAAAGCGGATTGGCTGGTGTACGACCTTGTTGGTGTGGGTAAGGGGCGCGGATCCGGTAATAACCCCACCACTAGGCATCAGGATGCCTACGTAGCGCGTCACTATTGGCCTATATAGCATGACTCGCATTTGTCACATCCCACTAATACCAAGGGGTGGAGCCCTCCACACCTGGCAATGGCAACACGCCACCTAAGTGTCCATCTCCTCATGAGTCCTGGTGGGGTATTACCTGATCCCAGCCCGTGGGCAAGTGGCACCCAGACGAGCATGTCCATCGTCGATTAACATGAATGTACAAACATCTAAACAAATCAAGGTTTTTTGGGCCCCATAATGATGTATTTAATATATCCACACTGTCCATCCATTTGGCGAGATCACTTCAAGGCATGATTCCAAAAATGAGTCATATCCAAAGCTCAAGTGGACCACACCACAAAAGACAGTGGGGACAATGATTCTCACCATTAAAACTTTCCTAAGGCGCATCATGATTGTTTATTTTCCATCCAAACTGTTTATAAATTCACACGGACCTAGATAAAGGTTAAAAACCAAATATAAGATTGATTCGAAACTTTTGCAAACGCCAAGGAGGACGTACAATCTCCACTGCTTTCTGCAATGTGGTCCACTTGAGCTTTCGATCGGTCTCATTTTTGGTATAAGGCCTTACAGCAATCTATCAAAATGAACAGACGGTTTAGATATAATACATACCTCTTGGTGGGGCCCACTTATTGATGTCAATACACCAGCCAGTCGGTAGTGTAGGGTACACCAGCCAATCCGCTTCCGATGAACCCAGGGCCCAGACTTCGGAATGGACAGGGGCTCTGATGGGCCACTGTTATTTATGGGCTTTATCCACACAGCTTATCCATTTTCCCATATCATTTTGGGGTTCCATCCAAAAAATGAGGAAGATCCAAGGCTCAAGTGGACGACACCACAGGAAGTAGTGGTAATAATGACACCCACCGTTGAAACCCTCCTAAGGCCCACTGTTACGGTTAATTGCCATCCAACTTGTTCATAAGTGGATGAAGGGAAAACATGAAGGGAAAACACAAATATCAGTACGATCGAAAACTTCTATCGCTCCCAAAAAGTTTTCAACGGTATGAGCTTAATCCCTACCGTATGGTCCCCTTTTGCCTTAGATCTGCCTATTTGTGGGCTTGTAGCGTAAAATGATATGGCAAAATGGATGGACGGTGTGGATACCACCCATACATCACGGTGGCCCCTCACATCTTCTGTCCGTTCGTAGCTAGGGACGGACGGGGTAGTACCCAATCCGCGTCAGTGAGCACTGGACCATTGCCCAAAATTCACGGACTGAACGATCCTGATCACAAGAATACCTTTTTCTTTAATTACCACACGTGTGCACGTTATTTAATTTTATTTCTAGTTATTATTTTACACAGTTCTAAAACTTGGTAACTCACGCAACGCGGCCGAGTCAACTCGACTCAATGGGATTTCTAACCGAGTCTGTATTTCAACCACGAGATGATCCAGTCCGTTCATCTAGAAGTCTCCATGGTGATAGTTGCCGTGGAGATGAAGAGTAATGACGTACTCTCCGGATAACCTGTCATTCTCAAATTAATCGGGGAAGAATAAGTAAACAGAAGATAATTCCTAAAAAAAATTGTAATTAATTGATTAATGAATAAAAATAGAATTATAATGCTTTAAATAATAAATTAAATGTTATGATGAAGTATTAGACTCTTAAAATATGTTACTTACTATAAATAGTTAACTTATTATTTTATAAACGCTTACTATTTTCATGATTTTTGGCTAAAAATAATAAGTTCATTATTTATAAACATCTCTTTTTTTTCATGGTTTTCTTACCAGGTTTGGTGCAATTCCTGATTTTCAATGGATTAAAAGTTATAATCAAATTTAAACTTACTATTGATAATAAAAACACAATAAAATTAGTGATTATGTGGATTGTTGGCTTAACTAGCTAGATTTCCAAAATCATGGATTATACGTTCAAAAACTCAATGAGGATTGCAAGATATGATTGTTTCACGGTGTAAATTACTTTCGTCTTCAATCGGGCTTCCTCTTATCCATCTTAGCTATGAAAATGTTTGCGGACTGCTCTAGTCTAGGTCGCTGAGTGGAAAAGCATGGCTTAGATGATTAGGAGCCTCCAATCAAAAGTGATTTTGGTGCATTTGCAATTTAAGGCTAGGGGAAGCAAGTGGTCGTTAATGGACCATCAGAGTGCCATTATCATGGACTCGGATTCGGTAGTGATCCCTCAGGCCTCAGTACACCCACATTTGTACTGGTCGGTTCTGAAAAAGCTCTCAGAGCCCCACCATGATGTATGTGAAGTATATTACACCATCCATCCATTTTTTTCAGATCATTTTAGTGTTTGAGACCAAAAACTACTTGGATCAAAATTTTAGGTGGACCACATAATAGGAAGGAGTGGTGATTGAACGCCTATCATTAAAAACTCCCTAGGGCCCACTGTAGTGTTTATTTACCATACAACATGTTGATTCGGTCACACAGACCTGGATGAAAAGAAACACTCAAATATTACCTTCATCCAAAACATGTGTGACACCCAAGAAGTTTAGATGGTGGATACTCTGTCTTATGGCCTGAGATTTGGTTCTACTTCATTTTTCTTTTTTTAGCTCATTTTTTGAAATGAGCCGGAAAAACATATGGACGGCATGGATAAAACACATACATCATGGTGGGACTCATATAAAGCTTTTCCGGCACCCACCACTACCAACATCGAGAGTGGAGGGGTGACTCCCGAATCCAAGCATCGTGAAAATACCTTTTTTTATAATCTTGGCTCATGGCAATTTCAAGAGTCAAGAAAGAGGACGACCATTCACGTTTGAACGTACCGTATATTAGTTATTACCATTGGTTCAAGCTGTGTGGGGCCCACTCGTGATGCTTACGTGGAATCCAAAACGTGCAACTGATCTGGCTACTCATGCTAACGTACAGTACATGCCTAGCTAGAATCGAGAGCAGATTCGTACGGCCGGGGAAACACAGACTTCAATGAGGCTGTGACCATGGCCCATCTTGATGTATGCATTGTATATCCACAGAGTCCATCCGTTTTTCCATCTCGTTTTAAGGCACAATCGAAAATTTGAAGCTGATCCAAATCATTATAGGAAACAGTGGTGATTGAACGCCCACAATTAAAAACTGATTGTGGACTACAAAAGTTTTGGATCAAGCTGATATTTGCGCTGTCCCTTCTCTAGTCAACATTAATCTTTCCTACCGTGTGGTCCATCTACATCGTGTTTGGGCTCATGCCCTAAAATGAGCTCGCGAAACGGATGTACGGCATGGTTATACACATACATCAAGATGGACCACGGTCACGGCCTCACCAAAGTCGGTCTTGTCTGATCTCACCGAATCGGGAGCGGTTTGGGTGGATCCCCGGATCCACCGAGATCACTGTGATGTATGTTCCTTATATCCACACTATCCATCATTTTGACTACTCATTTTAGGGCATGACTCAAAAAATGAAGTGGATCCAAATCTTAGTAGACCATACCACAGGAAAAGTCTCGATTGAATCCTCACCATTAAAAACTTCATGGCGGGCTCTGGATTGTCGATTTTCCAAACAATCTGTTGATAAGGTCACAAAGATCTGGATGAAGAGACCACACAAATATCAGGTTGATCCAAAGATTTTGTGTCCCATGAGAAGTCTTTAATGGTCGATTACTACTGTTTCCTGTATTATGGTCCACCTGAGATTTGGATCTTCTTCATTTTTTGCATAATGCCCTTAAATAAGTTTTTAAAACAGTTGGATGGCCTGGATGTAAGGAACATACATAACGGTGGACCCCATATTCAGGGATCCACCCACCTCGGTGGATCCGAGGATCCACCGAAACCGCGCTTCACCGAATCCGCTCTGCCTGGAATCATCGGACGCGGTTTGGGTAGTGACGCTGATAGTTGGCTAGTGGTCCGTGATCTGTGGGACCCACCATGATTTATGTATTTTATCCATGCCGTCCATCCATTTTTTCAGATCATTTTAAGGCTTGTTTCTGAAAATAAGTAGATTTAAATCTCAGGTGGACCACACCACGGGAAAACAGTAGTGATTGAATGTCCACTATTAAAAGCGTCATAGGGCCCACTATAATATTTATTTGAAATCTACCCTGTTGATTATGTCATACAGACCTGGATGAAGAGAAAAAACAAATATAAGCTTGATCTAAAAGTTTTGTAGCCTCCAAGAAGTTTTTAATGGTGAGCATTCAATCAATACTGTGTGGTCCACTTGAGACTTTGATCTACCTCAGTTTTGGGTTCATACCATAAAATGATCTATAAAAATGGATAGACCGCATGATAAAACACATACATCGTGGTGGGGTCGACCGAGCACCGACGAGACTCTAACCAATCTTTTTCCGGAATCATCGTGATAAAAAAGGGGCGCGGATTGCCTTTTGCAGGCATCACCTGCGCAAGGAATCTGGGTGGGGCCCACCGTGAGGTTTGTGAGAAATCTACGCCGTCTAACCGTTTTGTGAGATCATTTTAGACGTTGCAACCAAAATTGAACGGGATCCAAGACTTAAGTGGGCCGAAAACATGACGATTGAACTTCCACAGTTGAAATATTAGTGGGGCCACAGTAGTTTCGAATCAGGATAATATTTGTGTTTTCAGTTCATCTCAGTAGGAATGACATTATGAACGGTATGGATGGCATATAAACATCACTGTCGACCCCATAGAGGTTTCAACTATAAGAATTTCCCTACACACCTTTTGCTTTAGTGCGGCCCACTTGAGTTTTGGATCCCTTTCAACTTTGGTCGCAACGCTTAAAATGATCTCACAAAACGGTTGGACGGCTTAGATTTCTCACAAACCTCACGGTGGGCCCCACCCAGATTCCAGGAGATGCCTGCGAAAGGCTTTCGCAGGTAATCCGCGCCCTTCAAAAAGTCGGGTTGGACACACCACAGGTCCACAGGGCAGGGATCACTGTACAATAATGTTTAAAACCCGTATATTCAAATGGCTTGGCCATCCTGAGTTTTTTCAATGGTCTGACCTTCGGCGTGTGTCCTTTCATCCTTGTGGGGGCGCACCTAATGACTAGGTTGGACGGCACATGTACAACAAGGTGGACCTCACATTCCATCTGGAAGCTTTTATGTATGTCTTGAGTGTCATCCTTCCCTATGTCTTCCATTGTTCCCTTGACGTCACGCACCCTGAGGTATTGACATATTTCAAAGATTAACGCTGATCTAATAATTCTAACCACCTAATTGATTGTCATAAATGAACGGTTAAAATTAAAATAGCGCATGGTCAAAGTTAGAAAGGGTAAAAGGAGGTCCGTATCATCCACGCTATAATTTTTTATTTATGCACCATCTACAATAGAAGACCTGTAAAGAAAAGTGGAAATCCACTAGAAAAAAGAAATTAGATTCTCCTAGCTACACATGCTATTGGTATTAGTGGCGAACTACGTATTCCATTAAATAATTATCATACTTATTCGTAATGATCATTATTTAACATAAGATACGAGTTGACCGTTGTTTTGCTTGTATCCAAACAAGATCTCTAATTTTAAAACCCTATGTTTTATAGTAAAAATGAAATTAGTCGTATAATTATAATTTTTACTCCTACATTTTTAATTTCTTTACCCAAACATGTACTCATAAGAAAAGCCCGAGCCCATCCCCATTGTTAAATGGGCGTAAAGTTTAGGCCCGGCACTATCCAAGTGGGGCAGACCTGAAAGCCTGACAGACTAGTCGGACCCATTGATAACCCTACTTGGGGTAGATTATGCTTTACAAACAATGTGGCCATGATATGGATGGTCCATATAGAATGCATGCATTCAACAAGTGTAGATATTGTTTTACAAGAGGGGAAGTAATAGCTCAGTGGTAGATAGATTCCGTTTCACCACTGAGATCATGGGATCGATTGCATATGTGGTGTGGTTGTGTGTTTTAAACATTTGACAATGGTCTCTTATTGTAAACCCTACATCTTGAATGGTTGCGATTGTATACTTTGATAGCCAAAATTGTGGACTTCAAAGACTCCTCAAGGCGAGTTTTGAAATGGGCCTTACCATGGCTTTTGAAGCTACCACAATATGTGCCACTAGATGGATGATCCTGATCTCTTTAGTAGATAATCATCACACTCATGGCATCTGATTAAGGATCTGCAAAGGGCCTTCAAAGTGGTTGCATGCCCTTAATCGGATGGTTGTAATCATCCAATCATGGTTTTTTTAGGCAAGTGAGATCTGTTGTGTATGCTCTTGTCCAATGGTTACTCATGATCATTCAGTGTTTTTGCTAGAGTTTTGACATCTTGAAAATAACTACTTGGACTATGCCCACATGTGCCGATGCAGCATGTATATAGAGATATGGTTGTTTATTAAGTGGGCTCTACCTTGGATGTACTATGGAAAAGAAATTATTGAATTTCTAAAATAAGAACGAAAAGAGAGCTGAAACTCATTACAATTATTGTCTTAAAGACGGATTTACTCCCACAAAGATGTAAATAATACACTAGGCCGGGTCCCAGCTCCTCAGCCATTGGAATATAACAACTCTCTATAATGATAATGACTTTAATCAAATGCACACTTAGATCAAAGCCTCTTAACTTATATTTGCTTCTACCGCTTTAACCCATCAAGGAAAAGAGAAGAAGAAACAAAATAAAAGAGGGAGTTAAAAAGTAATGTAGAAAACCAAAATATATACAATAAAAAAAAAAGTTTTAAAGAACCTAGTTGTTGCGAAAAAACACCTGCATGTAATTAATATAGGCGAAGTCAAAACCACAAAAAATGGCCAAATAAAAAACAAGGACGAGGCACAGAGATTTACATGATTTAATAATATGCATACTCCATGATGCAACAACACAGAGTTTTCTTCTTCATTAAAGCAAGACTAAATATAAACAGAAGACTTACCTCTTTTACACTGTATAAAAACTCCGACAAGGAATAACCCAGAAGATAAATGCAGTAAAATACTTCTCTCTAACTATAGTCCCCCTTATATAGATAACACCACATAAGAGAGCATATAGCAAAGCAAAGGAGAATAAGGCTTCACCATACCTATTTGTGTGTACGAATATACGAAGGTAAACTACAAAGAATTAGAAATAGAGAAGCAAATGTCTCTCCCGAGGAGACATGTACACGTCTCCACTGCCTTAATATTTTCTCACTTGAAGACTAGTTTCTCTAATAGAGTAAAAAATACTCTAAATAATAGCTACCCAAATGTCACAATTTACTAGGTAACAACAAGCTTAAGAAAATCCTACACCAAACAAACTTCTCCATTGCAATAAGCTTTGTCAACATATCTGCTATGTTGTTAGTGGTGTGAATCTTTTACAATGAGATCAGACTATTTTTCATTACATCATGAACAAAGTAATATTGAACATTGATATGCTTGGTCTGAGTACAAAATACCAAATTCTTAGTCAAGTGTAATGCGTTCTGACTGTCACAATAAATCACCAATATTTTTTGTTCGAATTTCAATTCTTCTAACAATTTTTCAACCAAATGTCTTCTTTGCATGTATCATGTGTAGTTAACATTTACTCTGACTCTATAGTAGATAAAGCTACCACTGACTGCAATCTTAACATTCAACTAGCCACACTACCAGCTAAAGAGAAAATATAACATATCGTAAATCTTCTTTTATCACAATCCCCTGCATAATAGGCATCAACAAACCCAACCAACTTTAAATTTTTACCATTATAATAAATACCCGCATCAGAAGTATCCTTTAGGCAATGAATGATCCACTTCACAGCGGTCCAATGATCTCTAATCGGGTTCGCCATGTATTTACTAACTGATCCCACTATTGTACAATGTCTAGTCTAGTGCACACCATAGAAAACATAAGGTTTACAATCTCTAATAAATATAGTACTTAAGACATACGTCTTCTCCGCTGATATGCTAAGACACTAATATGAAGACAGATTGCAACCAATATAAAATAAAGTACTGACCGGATTAAGATTTCGTTTGTTAAAGCAGTGCAAAAGTCTTTCAATATAACCCTTTTGGGTTATCCAAACTTTTCTATTATTTCTATCTCTAAGTAGGTCATCTTTCTGTTCTTCTTATCTCTAAGTAAGTCATCCCAAAAATCTATTTAATGACACATAAATCCTTCATGTCAATTTTTCTAGCCAAACAATATTTTAATGCTACAATAGTATATTTACTAGTACTTACAACCAACATGTCATCCACATACAATAACATAATAATAAGCTTACCATTACCATAACTGTAAACATAAGCATTATAGTTCCCCTTATATCTCTGAAATTCCAAGCTTACAATGAAGAAATCAAACCGCTTATACCAATACTTTGGTGCTTACTTTAAACCGTAAAGCGATCTGTTCAACTAACAAACTAGATTATTCTTATTTTTTTCAATAAAATCTTCAGGGTGGAATCATATAAGTTTTTCCATCAAAATTTCTATGTAGAAAAGTAATTTTAACATCCAACTACTCAAGCTACAAGTTAAGCATCATTGTTATACTCAACACAGTACAAATAATACTTAATCAAACGATAAAAGAGAATTTCATTAAAGTTAATACCTAATTTTTTAACATGCGTTTGACCACTAATCAAGCTTTGTATCTTTTAATATTTTCATTAGTATCTTTTCAGCTTGTAAACTCATCTACAACCAATAGTCTTTTGCCATTTAGCTAATTCAATCAATTTTCAAATCTTGTTTTTATACAGAGTTTTCATCTCCTCCTTCATAAATACTCTCTATTAGCTAACATCCACATATTCACATGCTTCTTGATATAAATAAGCCTTGCGCTTTTCTGCCATGCAAGTATAAGCCCTAACATAACTCTTGGGTCAAACAGAAGGTTTTGTAACTCTCTTCGGTCGACCTTAGTCACTTTAAATTTCAGCACCCTGGTATCTTCTCTACGTGCTCTTCATAAGCTTCATCTTCAACGATATCATCATCTTACTGATTTTTTTAGTTAGAATCTTGATTTTAAACATCATTTAAAGATTCTAATTCAATTATCTCTCGTAATTCTGAGTTCAATAATTCTCCATCTTTCTGCAATTAATCTTCATTAAAAACATCTCGGTTAATCACGGACTTGTGAGCAGTAGGATTCTACAATCTGTACATCTTTCGTACATCTGCATAGCTAAGAGAAAATATACTTTTTAGACCTTAGATTTAGTTTAGTCTCGTACTCTTTGGTAATCTATAAATAAGTGTCATAATCAAAATTGTTGATGAATGAATAATTAATAGGTTTTTCAAATCATACCTCTATAGGGATCTTACAATCTGCTGTAGTCGTAAGTGAACGACTTACCAAGTAACAAGTTGCGTTAACGGTTATCGTTCAAAACATTATTCAAGCCCAATCGAACACAGCAAACTCCTGGCACGATCCATAAGCATACAGTTCATATGTTCTATAACTCCGTTTTGGGGCTTATTTGTTAACACTAGAAAAAAAATATGAAATAAGGAATTCAGAATACACTCGGCCCTAAGTGTTGTTTGTTGATGTTGAATCCAAAAAGCGTTTTGCCATTTACCCTGAATTTTTTCCACCAAGGAGGCCTGGCTTAATGGTGAATTCAAAATGCACTCTACAGACTCTTTTTAAATAATCTAAAATTGCCCTAGGCGACAAATTTTGTTTCCATTTGATATGCAACCCAACATCTTACGTGTAGCACATCTCTGGATACACCATGTTATGTGTTAAATCTACACCGTCCATCAACTTTTTCAAATTCTAGAGCATGATCCCAAATAATGAGGCACATCCAAAGCTCAAGTCAACCACACCACAAAAAGTAGTGGGAATGGAATGACTACCGTTAAAACCTTTCTTGGGTCTACTGTGAAATTTATTTGCCATCTAACATCTTCGTAAGGTCACCCAAACCTAGATGAAGGGAAAACACAAAAATTAGCATGATCAGAGCCTTCTATGGCCCTAAGAAGTTTTCAATGGTAGGCACCCAATTCCCATTGCTTGTGTGCCCCACTTGAGCCTTAGATCTCTCTTGTTTTTTTATCTTATACCCTAAAATGATATAGAAAAATGGATGGACAATATGGATAAAACATATACATCATAGTAGGCCCCACGGAGCCCTTGACAAGACCGTCCGTCTCTAGCTAGATCCCAGTGGGGATAGTACTAAATCCCGCCTGGATTTAGGGGGAGCGGATTAAGTGAGACCCTTGACTGTGGGGCCTACTGTGATGTATTTGACTACATCCACACCATCCATCCGTATTGAAAGCTCATTTTAGAGCATGATCCAAAAAATGAAGCAGCTCAAAATCCCAGATGGACCATAGTACAAGAAACAGTGGTGATTGACAATTAAAAACTTCTTGGGGGCTATAAAAGCTTTAGATCAAGATGATATTTGTGCGGTCTCTTCATCTAGGTGTTTCTGACCTTATCAACAGGTTGGATGGTAAATAAACATTATAGTGGAATCCACGAAGTTTTTTATGGTAAGGATTAAATCACGATTGTTTTCCATGGTGTGGTCCGCCTAAAATCTGTGGCAGCTTCATTTTTTAGATAACGCCCTAAAATGAACTTTCAATATGGTAGGACGGTATGGTTTTAAGGTACAAACATCACCGTGAGCTCCACATCAGGGGTCTCACCCAAGTCGGTGAATCGAGGGTCTTACCTAATCCGCTCCCAAAGGGGGCAGATTGCGTGGAGTGCCACACGCCACTGACCTTCCTCTTCTGTGTTGACATCACCAAGTTCTGTGGACCCCATCAAGATGTATGTGTTATATCCACACCGTTCATCTATTCGGTGACACATACATCATGATAGAATTCATATTTTTGAAAAAATGGATGAATGACATGGATAAAAAACATACATTATGATGAAATCCATGAAGTTTTTAATGGTAAGGATTCAATCACAACTATTTCCAGTGGACGGGCAAATGTGTCAAATTAACATATTTCAAACATTTCAATCATTAATTAACAAACAGGTTGTTCGAAATTCAATACTAATTTTCTGACTTCATATTCAGACTTCGGACTTCAGATTTAACAAACAAGCCCTTGTTGTGGAGTACAAGGACCATATAATACATCTCAATGTCATCCTTACTAAATCTTAAATTCTTTTAAGGTGTTTTCTCCATTATTAGTTCTTAGACACTTAATTTTTTTTCTTTTGATTTTTAACCAATGTTTTAAACTTAATAAAACAAGAAAAAACATAATTCTTCTTTTTCAACATACAACCACATATCTTTTTAGAGAAATCATCCATAAAAAATAAAATACTTTAAACCTCCTAAGGATTCACAGAAACCTTCCAAATATCAAAATAAATTAGACTTAGAACATCCTTTTTTTATAGTGAATAAGGGAAAATAAGCTATATAAAACTTTTCAAATAGAAAATCTTCGTAAAAATCTAAGTTAATAGACTTTAAACTATGAAGTAAATTTCAATCAAGAAGTACCTCTAGTTCTTGCTTGCTCATATGGCTCAACCGCCTAGATTTTAGCAGTTCGTCGTGGCATTGGCAACAATAGCATCGCCAACCACGATATTTTCAATCAAACGATATAAACCGACTATTGACTTCTTTTAGCCATTATCATCACCCCTTTTACAATCTTCAATCGACTCTCTTCCCCAAAAAAATTATAACAATCTTTATCGAACTTTTTCAATAACAAAAGACTCTTCCATAAGTACGGTAGGTGTCGCACATCAAAAACTATACGTGTGATACAATCAAACATAATAATTCCAACATCTCCAATCCCTTATATAATTTTACATGTGTTATCATCACCCATAAAAACCATGCCGTTATCACATGATCGAGATGTATGAAAACAATCTCTGTATGAAATCATATGAAATAAAGCATCCAAATCTAAAATTCATTAATGGTTCAGATTCTCTCGTGGAATGATTGCTGAAAATACTTTCCTGTCCTTGGATGAATTGTCTTTCTCAACTTGATTTCCTTAAGAACCATTTAAATCTAATGCTTGATCAGTGCAAATCTAATTTGTAAATTTTTTTAGTTTGCTTTTCTGAATTTATAATTTTTGTGTAAGTGGCATTTCTTTTCACAATTTCAACACTTATTACCTGCTTTGTACCATTTCGACTTGAATCTCATTTTATCTCTCTCACTAATACCTTTCTCAGTAGATCTTCATCTAATCATCATAACATTACCAACAGATTCTCCATGCATTTTTTTGCGAGACTCTTCGATGAGTAATGTAGATATAGTTGATTCTATAATGAAATATGAACCGTTGTTAAGATTCATAATTAAACCAACCTATGAATCTGACATCGAACAGAGTAAAAGTGTGACCTTTTCTTTTTATCAATCGTTACATCAACCACCGCCAATCTGCTAATTAAGTTGTTAAACCATTAAAGTGTTCTTACAAATTTGACCATTTATCTTCAAGTTGTACCATTGTCGTAAGAGAAAGATCTTGTTTGACATCATTTTTTTCTTCATATAGGCTTCGCAATTTATCCTACAAACCTTTTGCAATGGTTTAATCAGACACGCTCAACAAAACCAAATCATCTAGCTCAAGAAGAAGTTTTGCCATAGTTAATTGATTTTACTCCTCAAATACATCATCTTTCATGTCTATATGCTTTTTTTCTTTTTCTTGAATTGTAATGGCACAACCTTCATTTACAAACACCGCGTTCATCTTCAATTTCTACAACACATAATTGGATCAGTTGAATTTCAGAACCTCGAATCTGGTAAAACCCGATTCAACCATCTGAAACATAATTACAACACAAACACCAACGACCTTATGCTAACAAGTTCTCAACCTTTAGCTCTAATACCAATTGTTGCAAAAAAATACTTGTACGTGATCGATGTAGGCGAAGCCAAAACTACAAAGAAAATGGCCAAAGGGTCAAACATAAAACAAACATGAGCCACAATAATTTATGTGGTTCGGCAATATACTTACTCCATAGGGCAGCAACATAGAGCTTTTTTCTTCACTATAACAAGAGAAACAGAAATACAAGACTTACCTCTCTCTCATTGTATAATAACTTCCCACTAAATAATAGCCCAGAAGATGATTACAATGGAATATTTCTCTCTAATTGTGGTCCTCCTTATATAAACAACACCACGTGAGAAAGCACATGGCGAAGTATAGAAGAAAAAGACTTCACCATACCTATTTTTTTGTACGGATATACAAACATAAACCACGAAGAATTAGAGGAAGAGAAGCAAACGTCTCTCCCAAGGTACATGTCTCCACCACTTTAATATTGGCTTGCTAAGGAAGTTAACCCTGACATGTAACACTCACTGGTTGGCCATTAGTGAAGTGCACTAGTAACCAAGAAGCAGTGGATTATAATTGTGTTCTACCAAAAAAAAAAAAAGATGAGAAAAATAAAATATTTTTTATAAAATGAGCTCATGAGACACAGCACACCATATTGCGACCACCCTGGCTTGGTTTTTTTTTTTTTTTTTTGTCATGCAATGTACCAACCCTATTATCTGCACAACACACCCACACAGTTAGTCACATGACGCACCCACCCATCGATGGGTTTAGTGTGTCTCCTTGGCATTTCAAACCTGAGACCTACTGTTGAAACGCCTAGGCGTCTTCCAGCTGGGCCAATAAAAAGGCTTCCCATGCTCTTTCCCTAGCCGATGTGGGATAAATACACATAAATAAAAATAGAAAAAAAATACAACGATTATTTTTATATTTTAAATCAACCAACCCAACAATCTTCTATAATTTAAAATATACGAAATAAAGAAGAAAACTTAAAGAATTAAAGCAAGTGGGTAAATCAATGGAATGAAGTGCAACAGCAGAAGTATCTAAAGATTTGAACCTTGCCTAGTGCAAAGATATTTGGTTTGTCAGGAAATTAGTGATCTGTTGTCTTAAACTAACCTTTAAAAAGACATTCATGATACATCACATATACAACATTACCAAACAGCTCTTAGCCCTTACAAAGTAAACGTATTATGACCATGTGTTATATACCAATTTTATGAGTGCTCTAAAGAACATCTCAATTCTTATAGAAAGCAGCCCCACTTCCACACTCATATAGGTATAAATTTTATTGTATTATAACTATGGAGTTTATTAAGGACATAGTCCAACCTCTCTCGCTATATGTCATAACACTACCATATCATAAGAATAGAGCTCTTAGTTATAAGTTTGCGGTATTGATATCACTCAAGAGCAACTTCTTATTATCCATTAAACCTAATTCTTAGGATCTCCAATTACATAGGTTAGTTTTTTCTGCCGGTGATTTAATTTACATGAGACTCAGTTCCATTCATCTCAATATATTCAACACTAGCTCTTTGGATAATTCTTTAGTTAGTAGATTAGCTAAATTATATTTGGATCTTATGAAGTTAATTACAATTACTCCATCATTGGGCAATTGCTTGACTAAGTTGTGCCTTAGAGGTAAATGTCTTAATTTTTCATTGTAAGTTCAATTATTTGCCTTTACGATAGCAACTTGCAATAACAATGTAAGTGTAAACAACCCACCTAACACGAGATGACTAATGCAACGAAATTAGACTATGACTTGTAGCCCCACAACCCTCAAACATAGCAACCTGTATCATTAAGACCTAAGAAGCTATAAATCCCCAGAACCTATCTACATAAAATCTTGTCCAGGCCATACCAGCTCCTAAAATCTTACCAAAAAACTCCATTGACCCAATCTAAGCTAACCCATGGCCTTAATAGGCTGTCAGAATATTGAGACAAGCCTAAAAGCCCACTTTTGACTTATCAGAGGCACCTCATTGCTCGTCAGCACAATCTCTAGGGAATCGAAGAGTGGTAGAAATTCAATTTCCACCATCCTTAAAAGTCAACCCACTCTCTCTATCTCCGAAGTGTGAGTGAGGATATGAGTATGTTTGATGTGGCTGAGTTACCAACGAAAATTGAATTTTCACCGCAATCAATTACCCTCAAACTTCCTCCAAATTACACAATCTGTCCACTTCAGTAGCTAATGAGAAAGTGTCCGCGTGTCCTCAAGGGTGCCAACTACCAATCAAAACTTGTCACATGGTATTTTTCCCTCTAAACTCCCACAAATTACACTAATGTCACCCACTCTATCTATAAATACCCCAACCATCCTCATTTTACACAACAATTTTCTATACCAAGGAAAGAGAGTGAGTAAAAGAGGGAGGAGGGAGAGGGAGAGGGAGAGAATGAGAGAGAGAAGAGAGAGAGAGAGAGAGAGAGAGAGAGAGAGAGAGACTATCCAAGCCACTCATCCAAACCCTATACCACTTCTGAGCCAATCCAACCCATCGTAAGTCATCACCCAATCAACATAAGTCATCATAATGGTTTGGATCTTGTGGAGTAAAGTCAGAGTCTAAGACCGTCAATCATCTCTTTTACGAAGATTGTCAAGTTTCTTCCATTTCTCATATCTTCATTTGTCGTACATCCTATGTAACTCTTTTTTTTTTTTTACTTTACTTAATCACATCGCAATATTTCCCTTCTTAAATACCTTTGTACCTCTCTATGGGTGACTCCTAAACATATGCTCTATGTCTTGCCAAGTTTCTTAGATCCTGAAATATCAGAAACCTAGAGTTCCTTAGTTATGATTGATGCAAGAAAATTGTCTCGACGGTCATAATCGAGCTAAACAAGATCAGCATTTTATTTCTTTTTCTATAATAATTAACGTATCTTCAAATCTCCTCTCTAGTTGAGCAATTGTGGTCTCATAAGTAATAGTTAGAGTTGAGCATTCAATTTTTCTAATTAATTTCATATCTAATCTACAACTAATTAGACAATAAGACCATCTAGAGTTTGAAATCTCCAAAATTATATAAATCACACACAAAGTAGAAACCGCACGTGGGTGCGAGTGGAGCAGATTGCCTCATCCCTTCTTTCTCTGTCACACAGGCCCCTTACTCAAAGATAGCAAGCCAACCATAGGAGTCATTCTAATTGAGGAGTCTTTGATTCTTCAACTAATAACAATGCTACGATATAAAGCCAACCATAAATTCCAAACTTCATCGGCTAACAACCCAATGTCAAACATCACAATATTGAGTCAATACCAAACCCCCTTACAAACCATAAAAGCAAGAGTTAAAGGGTGGTGGGCCTCCCGTGCCACAGAGATCATTTATAATAAGCCTATTGTTGCCACAAATTTATTCCATATAAGTACATCTATAAGTAAATTTTTTAGCTATTTTACTTCTTCTCAATTATTGTTAGATTAATGAATTCATATTTCATTATGGATCGAAATATGCATGTTTGCTTCTTCAATTTTTAGGAAACCGCTGCCCCTCCTAGAGTGAAAACATATCTACTCCTAAATTTGGACTCGGCTGAGTTTGATATCCAATCAACTTACCAATAGTGTATGCAATATCGAGTCTAGGTAATTCATTAAGTACAATAAGTGACCAATAATACTAGAGTACTCAATTAGGGATACATTACTGCTTTCATTTTTAAATAATTTCACATAAGGATCATAACGAGTACTATATCAAGAACCTAACGAATACACCAAAAGCCCTAAGACTGATGGAATGCATCAAGCTAGGCTCTTTAAACCGTTGGGATTGTAACATTCCAACACGCTCTACAGTCGACATCCATGGTGGCACACTCTATAGTGACACTCACTCTAGCATCTTTTCTACGTAACTCTTTCCAAGGCATGGCAGTTGCGCTCTGGTTATCTAGGTGGCCCTTTCCACTTGGTTGTTGTACTCTGGTTGTCCAGGTAGCCATTTCCACGTTATGGCAGCTTTCACTACGGTCTGGATTGTCATTTCCACAAGTCCCCCCTCTATGATTCGAACACAGGACGTGGTGTTAACTTTCAAACCAATTGTTAAAAACCTAACCAATATGCCAAAAACCCTAAGACTAATGTAACTCGTCAAGTTAGGCTCTTTAAACTATTGGGATTGTAACATAGTAGTAGGTACATAATAAAAAAGATTATACTTTTAACTTTCTCAACATAATATGATTGTATTAATGTAATTATAATTCCATTTAAATTCTTAATTATCTTAATTTATAGAATTACTTCTTCCCTAAAGCCTTTCATATCAAAATAAGATGACTTGAATGATTTAGTTTCATTTACTATTTTTAGATTGGTATTAAATATCAATATGTCCATATATAAATATATTATAACACATACATTATTGAAGTGCTTGTTGTATATACATTTATCATTTCATTGAATAGAAAATCATTTGATAACAAAACTTGGTCAAACTTCTCTTGCTATTGCAAAGAAATCTAAATAAATTTCTTTTTTTAATTCACCATTTAGAAATGCAGTTTTTACATCTTTCGATGAATTACAAAGTTATAAATAGAGGCAATTATTATTAACATGCGAATAGTGGTGATTGTTGTAACCAGTGAATATGTATCAAAAAGGCCAATGTCTTCCTTTTGTCCATACACTTTGAACACTAGCTCAGCTTTGAATTTCTCAATTGATATGTCTAATCTAAGTTTCTTCTTGAATACCCATTTATATACTATGATTTTATTACGTAATGATAGATATACAAGATTCCACATATGGTTGTACAATATTGAATCCATTTTTTTTAAGTCATGCAACACACCCACCCTATTAGTTGGGCAACACACCCACACTGTTAGTCACACGATGCACCCACCGGTGCAGTTAGTGTGTCTGCTTAGCCTTCGAACTTGTGACCTGCTGTTGAAACGCCAAGGCATCCTCCGGTAGGGCTAGCAGGCGGACAGTATTGAATCCATTTTATTATTAAAAGTTTCTCTCCAAAGAATGCATTGGGAGAGCTCATTGCCTCTACATATGTCATAGGATATTATTCTACTAAGGTGTAGAAATCAGGTCAAATTATTGACCCAAGTGTAGATGGAGCGTAATCAAAACCACACCAAGTAAACATTTGATTTTTCCTTCTGAATTTGGACTCTGACTATGCTACTTTTAACCACTCTAACTATGCTACTTTTAACCATTCAATTGACAGATTTCAACTGGAAGCTTGGGATTGCTTGATCAATTTATTTTAGCAACATGATCCATCTACAATGGACCCTACTACTCGGAAGGTATGGAAAACCTTACATGGGTATTAACTATTACGGCTGAGAAGAATGAGTCACCCATGTGTGAGGAGTCACCATCCTTTCTAAAATGGTGGTGAACAAGCTTTACCATGTTTTTCTGCTAAGCATTTTTTCTAACGTGTTATTATTGCTTTTAAAAAAAAAAAAAAAAAGACTGGAATAGGAGAAACAGAAAAGTGCACACGAGAGGGCCTTTGCACCGGAAGCCCCTATCCGGAAACCCAAATTTCTTTTCTTTTATGATTTTGCCATCTATTGGACCGTGTAATACAGATGGTTTAATTTTCAAAAATAAAATATTTCAAACGATCCTATCCATTAATTTTCTTTTGACCATTAACTATTTGCATCTTCTACCGTATCCTTATCAGCTACCAGTCAAATAAATATGAAGGGCTTATAGGAGTAATTTTTTTTGTAAATGTACTATCAAAGCAAAGGCTCAACATATGAATAGACCCGATTGGTGGAAAAGCATGCCATTTCAACCGATTAATGATGCCTTCACTATATTCCATTCCACCCAATTGCATCCCTAGCTCTAGTCTTGCCAAGATTACAAAGACCTAGCCTATGGATAGACCATTCAAGCTCTGTGGTGCCCACCTTGTTGTCTAGCCCGACCATCTACTTTCGGCTCTTGGAGCCCAAACTAGGTCCGATACAACACATGGGTGGGTCACCAGATGGACAAGGTGGATGTTACAACTTGGAAACACAATACCATTGGGCCCAGTGGAACTCGGGACGATTCTGTCGGTTGCAAATACATCTTTCTCTGTGAACTTAAAGCTAGAAAACCCAAGCTTTCCTAGTTTATTAAATGGTAGATTATATAAGACCGGAACGAATGAGCTCTTTCTTGCCCACATTGAGTGGACGCAGATTAGCTACTGACAGGTTGAGTGTCTATCTTGCTACTGAAGTGACGTCACCAACCACCGTGATGTATGTGTTGTATCCACACCGTCCATTCATTGGGAGAGATTATTTTAGGGAATGATCTAAACAATGAGATAGATCCAAAGCTCAAGTGGACCCCACCAAAGAAAACAGTGGGGACAGTGACGCTACCGTTGAAACCGTCCCAGGACCCACCACGATGTTTATTTGAGATCCAACCTGTTCATAAGTTCACACAGACATGGAAGAAGGGAAAAGACAAATATCAGCTTGATCGAAAACTTCTGTGACCCGAAGAAGTTTTTAATGGTAGGAGATCAATCCCCACTGTTTTCTTCGGTGGGGTCCACTTGAGCTTTGGATCTGTCTCATTCTTTTGGTCATGCCCTACAATGATCTCTCCAAATGAATGAACAGTGTGGATACAACATACACATCACGGTGGGGCCCACAGAAGTAGGTGACGTCACTTCAGTAGCGAGATAGTTACTCAACCTGTCAGTAGCTAATCCGCGTCCACATTGAGTATGTCTCCTGATTTTTGGAAAGTCTGAATGAGCTCTTCCTTGCCCACATGAGTATGTCTCAGTGATTTTTGGAAAGTCTAAAGCGTATAAATCCCAAAATTCACGAATTATTCTCACGCCTAGCCCTGAGGTCACATCCAGAATGCATTAACCAATGGGACATTGGGTCCGGACGACCAACGCATGCTGCACTCAATATTCCAGAAACATTAAAGCTGTATTTGGATGCTCACTCAAATAGAATTTGCTAGTTCAATTTCAATGAAAGAGCAGATGACCAAAGTGGTGCTGTCCAAAATATCATTTTGTAAATCCAACCTGAAACACACATAATTGCGATTAGAGGCTTGATTGTCTTTATCAATTGGCAGCAGGGAACTTCCTTTACAACAAACCGAATGGATAACAATTCAGTTTAATCGAGCATCCAAACGCACCAAACTCACACCCTTGTTGCCGCTAGCGAATATGCCATGATGGATTGTGAAATGAGTGGAAATGGAATGATCAACTATGCTCAAGTCCGACAGAGCATATCAAGCAATCAAAACAAACTGCAACATCGCCAAAGAAAATCAGACCACAGACTATCTCTAATGAAGCTCCAAAGCATACAGGCCCCACAAGTTCATTTCTGGATTAGTGTGTAGATTAGGATTTTTGTGTCGGTGGGCTTGTGGGCGTGTCTGTGCGTGCGCATGTGTATGCACATCTGTACCAATATGATCAATGCTCCATTTTAAATTTCAGGCTTTCCATGTATTTTTGGAATATTTATACCACCATGTTTGGCAGCTCCACCTTAGATTTTTCGAACCGATTGCAAAAGAAAAGAAAAAGGAAAAAGGAAAAAGGAAAAGTGATCACAAACAATGCTGTCTGCTAACTTAAGGTGGGCAATCCACTTCAGTGAAAAGGAGCTATGGAGTATCAGCCCGGCCAAGAGCAAAAGGAGCACACCATGGAACATTATGCCTTTTGCCATGTGTTGGGAAATATGGAAAGCAAGGAACTCTAGAATCTTCATGGAGGCCCAGATTTCTTCAAAAGCATTGACACAGAAAATCAAGGGTTCTGTTCTGAAATTCGTGTGTCCAAGGTTCAGTGGAAAGTCTGTTAGAGATTAGAGCTCAAATGGCCCAATCTGTTAGGTTAGGTCTTGGGGTTTCCATCAGCTCCCAATCCTTGCTCTTCCATCTGCTGGCTTTTTCTTTTTGTTTCTCCCTTTGTGCTGTAATTTCAATCTTCCAATCTTATCGGAATGAAATTTCATTCCTTGTTCTAAAAAAAAATCCCCTTCAGTGAAAAGATCACCCGGAATGAAAAATGGTAGCAATCTACTCATCGGGCAGACCAGGCCACACACATTTTGTGTCAGGTCATCAGCTGTATATTGATTTCAGTGGTCTTGCCAGCCGGGTTTTCACCCCAGGTGGTCTTTCTGATGCAGCCCACCTTTTGCACGCCCGAATGCTATATACAAGTGACACATCAGCAGAAAATAAAAGGGTTGTATGTTAACAAACAACATTGTATACGATCATTTTTCAAAAAGAAAATATGGTGAGCCATATTCAAAAGAAAATTAATGGACCTTAATGAAACTGCTCTAAGCGGTCAGTCTATTAGTCGACTAGAGTACTTTTATCATGCAAGAAAATATAAGGATTTTTTGAGAGTTGCGGATTTAGACCCATCTTTTGACAACTAACGAGATCTTATGCTCAGAGAAAGCATCTATCCTTATCAGTGTGATTGTGGGTGCGGAATTCAACCATTGTTACGTCCCACTTCCTCACAAGGCCTAAATAATGATTGGCAAAATAAGATGTGTAAAACTGACCTAAAATAACTAAGATAGGTATGATGATGACGGTGACAGCAATGAAGATGATGATGGAACAAGAGGAGGGGGTTGTCCAAAATAACTAGATGTGAATGCAAAATATCACAATTACAGCATCAAACCCAAATATCACACACACTCTATGAGAACAATGGAATATTAGTTTATAGAATCTACATCACTCATCATGGAAAGGCCCATCATGGATGAACCATAGCCCAAAACTCAGAAGTTGGACCATCTTAACTGCTCTAATGGATTGTTCAGTAAATGTAAACTGCTGGTCAAACATTCTATAATGACTCACTCCATCAGAATTCCCCCAGTCAAGTGGCTAGAATCATCCGACGGGTTTGGTTTTCAGGCTACAGCCCATCCATGACGGGTCTGCTAGACAGGAGGCCCAGATTATGCATGTCCTGTGTTCCCATGGGAGACCCTTTTTTGGGAGCGATATTAGCTTTTTCCCTAGGTATCGACAAGCAAGCTCATGCAAACCTTTTGAGTAAAGCTGAAAGCTAATTCAAATTCAACAACTTAAATTTCAGAAGGAAAAAGGCATAGCTATATGTTGTCCTGCAGACACTTTTCATTATTGGTTATCAAATGGCCTGCAGATTTTTTTAAAAAAATGTATATTGCTGACTGCATCAGAGGCTACATCCAATCACCTCAAAAAATATGAGGAAGCCGATGGTTTTGCAAACAAAAAAGAGGGTTATTCCGCATCATAGGAATATGATAAAGGCCTTCTAACTTACAAGACCTTGCTCTTTGAAAACATCAAGCATCGCAGTGCCAATTTTAGCAGGGGACTCTACAACTGTCACGCCAGCTGCTCTGAGGGTCTTAATTTTATCTTGGGCAGTTCCCTTCCCGCCAGAAACAATTGCTGCACCATAACATATGGAGAACACGTCCATAATACATTCATTCGATAAAGAAACAAAAATCTAGAGAAGAAGATAGAAACAAGAGTCTCAATCAAGGTATGCAAAAACAGTTACATAACAGCCATTACATACCAGTAATGATGGCCACCATTACGCATTACAAGGTCGTAACGGCCATTACAGAAAAAAACGATTTGTAACAGCCATTATGGGGCCTATACAGGTCTTTTTTACGAGAGAGACTTTAATGGCTAGTATCATAACGGTAACGGTGGTGACTATTACGGCCACCGTTATCATTGTGGAATACCTTGATCTCAATAGAAGATTTGAAAACATACAAAAAAGTAGTGTTGCAAGATTTATATTATAAAAAGTAAAATGGAAAAGAAAAGGATAAATTCAAGTAGAATGCATGCCTCAAAAGTATAACAGCCAAGGAATGCAAACTGCACACAAGTTAATGTACACGTTACATAGATTCTCGTGGGGATACGGAGTATGAGACTGCACCATGACAGATATGTGCAGTCACCAAAATATCACGCTAGTTGGATGATCCTAAGGACTCAGTTTAAGGCAAAACAACCATCACATTTTTTGGGCCCTCTTCCAATTGAGTAGTTAGGATCATGTTCAATCAACTGGTTTATTGTCCAAGAACCATATAACTGGCCCATTGGTGAGCATTCTGGAACTTGTACACCCCTGCCACATGCCCTGATGGGATGTCTTGTGCAATTAGGATTCCATGTAATGATCACACAAATAGTTTTTGGAATTTTTGTTGCAGAAGTGCATGTGAAAATACCTCCAGCATGACCCATGCGACGACCCGGTGGTGCAGTAAGTCCAGCAATAAATGCAACGATAGGCTTCCGAGTTCCACTTTCCTGTTTGATTAATAACAGAAAAGATCAATCCATTTGGAAAGCACACAAACCATCCAAAGGAAGAAATAAGTCATTCAGGAGAAGTAAGCGGTTAAGACACCGATGAACATTGAAATGCTCGTCTACTCAAGTCTCAGCAACATCGGTGATCAAATCAGAACTGAACTCTACTAACTGCAAAGATATCCCTACCCTAACATGAAAAATAGCTCCATGAAGCAGATATAAAATTACAGTATGAACAAAAAACCACAGAAGGAAGCTTATTGAAGTCCGGACTAGTGCTCTAAATGTTGCAGAACGATAGTGTAGCCAAAGGTAAGGAACCATCATTCAAAGGAAGAAGCTCCCTTCATCTCCATACAACTTAGTGGTTTCTTTCACTATAGTTCTAACATATTTCGTATGCATTATAGTGTCTTTTATAAATCAATCAAAAGTGAAATATGATGAATAAAGAGATGGCAAAAAAAATTTACATACAAAAATTTTCTTCCGGTGAGATTATTTTTCGTCTGCATTGAATTACCATCGTTAAAATAGGAACAATCAAGAATAAAAATATCAACGTATTTCAATTTCAAAAGATTAGGGTTTCCGTAGTTTGCAATTACTTGTAGAGATTGGCTCACTTAACATGAATGACCGAGCATATCTTTTGGCAGAAGTATTTTTTAACTGAGCATTGTCTTAGTTCACAATAAATCATAAAGTCTTATCTTATAAGTTTTCTACTAACAGAAACTAGAAAATCCACTAAAAGCATGCTCAATCTTGTGTAAGTTGCTTCATAACTTCCTTCTTTTTTCCTTTTTTCTTTTCTTTTCTTTACTTGGTGATACCAAAGGAACTTTTCCAAGTATACCAACCAAAACATGGAATAAAGCTCTGAAATACAGAAAGAGTTTTCGGTCTGGGTTACCAAAAGCAACTTAATTGCAAAAATATTTGACACGTGTAAAAACCGCATTCGAATTTTGACATAACAAATGTCCAAACCATTTTCAAGCATCGTGTCATCTGATTACAAGCTACTTAATTTAATTTTTTTTTTTTTTGCAGGGATTACAAGCTACTTAGTTTAATCAAGCTCAAACCATCATCATGCATCAAGCCATCTGCTCTCACAGACTACTCTTAATCAACCTCAATCTTCAATACCTTGATTAAGGCTGCAGCATCCTCTTCTGCAGTTCCTCCAATCTCTCCTATAAGAACAACCCCTGCAATGCAAGTCGCATTAGCATCATCAGATAATGACCAACACCTTGTTACTATGTGCTATTTTTTTACAAACAATTGAAAAAATCTCTATGTTAGCAACATGTCTTGTTGTGACTGCTGAACTTAGAATAAGGGATCATAGAATGCAACAGAAGAGTTCTGGAAACGTTTCTTCAATTATCATGCAAAAAACCATCAAACGGCATCACAGCACAAGCAAGGTATAAGCTGAGGAATATATTTATAAATGTAACTAGTGTTTCTTTTCCATTGGCTTATAAAATCAGGAATGAAATGCAAACTCCACACAAAAGGCATGCATGGTACAGCCCAAAAATGTCAAATTCTATTCATGAGCATTAATTCAGCTTGGTCGAGCCTTCTATTCATTAAAACATGCCACTGAAAATTGGGTCCTTAAAACCAAATATTTTAACAATATCCAGTTGCAAGAAAATTAAAGTTGCCAATAAGAAGGTTTTATCAGCAAAACATATACTGAGAAAAGGAGTAGTAATAGAAAATCCCCCAGATTTTTTTTCTCTGTATGTTTCAGAAGGTCTGGGTAAGCACGTTCATAAGAGCGAAAGCCTCCTCTTCTGCAGTTCCCTAGAGTCATAAAGCTAGGGACTGTATCATGCAGCGGCAGAGAAAGGAAAGTGAGTTACCACTTATCAAGTCGCCATCAAGCTAGGAAGGCAACAGAAGACAGAAGTGGAAGGAAGAGGGTTTTGGCAAGGATGCATAGAGTTGCCAACAGTCCCACCTAGTCACCACTGCAGGAATGCCTAACAACCCAAACACAAGCCGCAGCATGTAATGTTGCCATTGAAGCCTGACAAGGGATAGGCATCCAAAAAAAAGTTGCACTGATTTGTTCCCTATTTACTATTCATTTAATAACTCCTGTAGTTGCATCCCTACGTTTTCTCCTTGCAAAACTGATTATTTAGGATCATAAAGCAGAAGACTCTAGTCTAGCTACAAGCGGGCAGCATTGCAAACTTACAGGTAATTTTTCATCTACCAAATTATAGCCTTAGAGAGACCAACACATTACATAATAGGTTATGTTAAACACATTCTTCATTAATGATGTAATTTATTCAGAATGGTGTCGGCAATTCATGATAGGTTATGTTAAACAGAGTAGAACTAAATGATTTTTTCAAGTGCAATCAACCAAAAAGTGGTCACAAAATTTGAAAGGCTAAAGAAAAGCTTCAAGCTCAAAGTCAATATACACATTGCACAACATTGACCAGACCTGAAGACAATCCCAATGGAGAACAGCCATACAGGTGACCTGCTATGCAATTCCAAGAGGATAATGATATGTCCCAGCATCATGAGATGGGATCTTCAAAAGAAAACACCTAATAACTAATGAATTACAGTTCATCCTACCATGTCAGATACCTGTCAACAATGACACCCGCACAACCAATCATCAGCACTCATTTAAAAGGCTGTAAAAAGGGTCCTGCGTGTGATTGGGCGGGTGTGTTTACAGTTCATCCTACCATGTCAGATACCTGTCAACAATGACACCCGCAGAACCAATCATCAGCACTCATTTAAAAGGCTGTAAAAAGGGTCCTGTGTGTGATTGGGTGGGTGTGTACATACATATAAAGAGGACCCACTACAAAGCAACCCAGTTGCCACAACTTTGACAAGATTATCAGGGGCCCCCCTAGAATTTCAGTCATGAAAAATGATGGCAGAAACAAAAGGACCCTTAAAGAGCAATTTTCCATGGCAAGCACACTCAATAGAGTGTGATTGCCATGGCAAGTACACTCAATATAGTGTATATCGTCTTTAAAGGTACCAACTAAAGCACACAGAAAAGAAGTGTTGATGGACTCGGAACTTTCACATCTGCAACTGGTTTACCTTCGGTCTGAGGATCATCAAGGAATTTCTTCATGCAATCCACAAAGTTCGTCCCATTGAAAGGATCCCCTCCTATTCCTACACAGGTAGATTGTCCCAGGCCAACAACAGTTGTTTGAAAAACCTGACATGCATATAACAAATAGAATCACATTCCCATGACGTGTGCCCTCAAAGCAAAGGCTACAACTAACAAAAAACCATACCGCTTCATAAGTCAAGGTACCCGATCGGGAAACAATTCCTACACGTCCTGGTTTGTGAATATAGCCAGGCATAATTCCAATCTTGCATTCTCCAGGCTTGATAATCCCAGGGCAGTTCGGTCCAATTAGCCGAGTCTTGGTTTGCCTGTTAAGAGCAGCCTTCACTCGAACCTGAGATTTGAAAAAGAAAGGAAAAGATAAGAATTTCTTCAGGGCTACTCAAGGGAGCAATAAAATGAACCATGGAGAAACACAAAATGGCAAGTAAGAATTGTTCATCAGATAATACAAAAGAAAGCATCAGACATACCAAATACAGTGAACTCAAATAACTCTTAGGTCATCATTGATAATACCCATCCATATTAAATAATAAGTATGCAATGACCATCATCATCTAAACCGTATTCCAACTTCCTTCTTTTTCTTTTTTCTTTTTTGACAGTTAAGCAAAATTTTATTAAAAGAAAGCCAAAAGCAGCCAAGACAACTGCTTTAAGCTTAACCACAGAAAAGGGGGGGGGGACGACGGATAAAGAGCAGTGCGACAACAAGAGCAAGCCAATACATCAACAAGTACTCTTTAAAGGAAAATGCACCTAAACCCAAAAGGCTAGCCAAAGCAATAGGCTCGACCCTCCTATTATTTTCAATTAACAATGAGGGTCTTGATGTGCCAACTAATTGGGGCCAAGATATATCAACTTTTTTATCATCCCAACTATTTGGGGTCAGCTACGCGAATCCCCCTCCACCATTCCACTATATCAAGGATCATATGATCAGTTAAACCATAAGTCATCAACTCCGCCCAAATCCTTTTGAAACTTACCCTTGACCTTTTAGAGCCTTCAACTTGAACCAACTCACTCCTAAGTGGTGCAGTTCTTGGTTTCCGTTGCACATGGCCTAACAATTGTACTACGATAAATATATATTTAAGCCCATTGCCCATAGAGCAGTGATCTATTGACCAAAACATCTTCGGACCAAGTTAGTTCTTAAGTCCACTGGGACAAAAATCCAAATAAGGCAAATTAAAAGCTATTTAGAATACCCATTAACACAACCCTACATACATGAGAACATTGATGCCCAAGTGCACTTGCTAAAATATGCAACGGAATAATCAAGTAAACACAGACACTAGCATACTAGCAGGCAATAGATGTACATCCTATGCATAATGTGCCCTGCAGCTCTCCACTTACAACTGCCATTGACAGGGGCCGTTTAGTCTGCAAGATCTAACAAGATCATCTGAAGAAAATGATGCTCTGATATTCTATAGTCCATACTCATTGCTCCCGTCAAACTGATAGTAACAAGTTACAGCGTCAATTAGCAGAAACTTATCAGTTCTACACAATCCAAGACTGAACATTCTTGAATCCATACTCTCAGAAACTTGTAAATTTTATATGACTGAAGGCTGACGGTCATTTTCCACCTATCATATTCCACACTCACTGACACAGCAGTGGAAATGTCATTGAAGCACATTTCTACATATTGCTCAGAATTGGAGGGATGATGAACGAAAGAGGTGAACTCAAAAACTTAGATTTGATCAGGTAATCCTTCCAACCATGGTTCAAAAATTCACCAAATGCGACTCAGGTTTGCCCAAGACGGATCAGTTTCAGTTGGGACCGGATGATGAGTCACCAGAATGACCAAAACAGGAGTCAGGATGAGTCATGCCGATGTCCATTTCCAGGCGACTCACACTTTGACTGAGCTATTTAAAACCATGATTACAGTTGCATTCCACAAAAGCATTCGAAGGCTATGGAAATTGTAATCTGAAAGGATTTTCTATTTCCTGAATATAGTGCAGCCCAGGGCATAAAAAAGAAAGAAAAAAAATAATAATTTTTTTAAATTATCAAATACTGAGAAGCCCAATAATTGACAAAAATGAAGTACAGCATATTTTCTTAGAAAAAAAAATCCCAGGATTCTAAGTCTCATTAGTCAAAAGATAAAACAATTCCATGTGTGGAAGGACATAAACTATAAACCAACTTGTTAACAATGACAAAAAAAAGTAGCACCAAAAAGAAGATCCGGTTTACCATGTCATGCTGAGGGATCCCCTCTGTGATGCACACAACCAGATCCAACTCAGCTTCCATTGCCTCCAAGATAGCAGCTGCAGCAAATGGTGGGGGAACATAAATAACCGATGCATTAGCCTTTGTCTCCGCCTTTGCTTCTGCTACTGTGTTGAAAACGGGAAGCCCTAAATGTTCTGTTCCACCTTTCTTTGGTGTCACCCCACCGACCTATTTAGACAGAAAACGAGAAAGAAAATCCAAATTGAATCAGGCTGCCCCCACAATATTCATACAGAAACACAATACTTGTGCAAGGAAAACACTGAAGTTTTTTTTTTTAAAGGATAAGCTTGTTGGTGAGTTGGGATGCAATAGTGCATTGACTAGCGATTATAAGTCTAATAATGTGGAAATAACTAAATCATAATTTCCTCAGCATTCACACAGAGGCTCTGGGTAAATTGTGATATGCTACTTACCAGTTGGAATTGAAAGGGATGTACCTGCAATTGGAAGGTTACTTCCTCGTTATGAATATTAGGAATGTTCTTAAAATTAAATACTAGGAACGTTATTCAAAAATTTATAATAATTAAAAAAAAAAAAAAAAAAAAAAAAAAAAAACTGGGAATGTCATTAATTGTTTTCATTCCCTCCTGACTAAACTGAATGGCTGCAATTTAAGTCACTTGTGGATCCAAAAACAGCCTTGAATGAGAATGTTTGATTATCTAATATCATATACTTTGGAAGACGTTAGATCGATCCAGACACGAGCTCACATGGTCTATGTTCTTTTGCTTTCAAGGGGTTAAAAGGGTAGCTCATTTGTATGTCCAGCATATAATGTGATGGCTGCAGAAATTCGCACCACTTCACATGATGGCATGCTTGTGAATTTTGTGTTTTCTTAGTATGAAAGAAATATCCCACCCCCTATACTGGTCTTGTTACAAGGTAATGGAGTTCTTGCCAAGTGAAATGGTCACTGCATAGAGTCCGGCTCCATGGCTCAGTGGTAGACAGGCTCTATTTCAACACTGAGACCAGGGATCGAATGCCCATGTGATCGAGTGCCCATGTGGTGTGGGTGGGTGGGTGTAAAAACAAAATGGTCACTGCATAATTGGGATCCTCTGCGAGTAGTATTGTTACATTCAAACTGCTGGTAAAATGGAAGGGCGTGGACATCTCTTGTTCCTAGGTAGATTGTGTTAATCAAGAGATGTTGTCCCACTCATGGTTTTAAACATCGAACAAAACCAATGGACAACTTCGTTTCGGTCAGCAATTGCTGCAACCATCCTGGATCCCAAGGATTGGGCTGCAACCTTCCTAGGCTCCCAACTCTCAAAGCTGGACTTATTGAATGACAGGCTTGATTGTTTGTGCTCAGTAGCCACAACATTTGGCTACTCTAGGAATGGAGTCCTCCTTGCGGACGAGCTTTTTGCAGCGGGTGGCGAATGATCCCTGGTTAGTAGCGGAGGAGAGAGTGCGCAATGGTGAGTTGTGTGTCAAGAACGGTGAGACGGTCGAGCTTGGAAAGCCAAGTGTATCTCAGAGAGAAGAGACGAGGAACGAAAAAGGAGGTTTCCGACAGGGGGTAGCGGGCAGGTCTCCCACTGAGAGGGATAAACAAATAGGCAATACAGATGATAGCAATAATCCCAGAACCGGCAGGGGGGCTGAAACAATGGCAGGCTTACAGCGTAACAAAGGGAAAGACGTTATGTATGGGTCGAATAGGGAGAAAGATGCAGGAAAATGGGAAATGGTAAAAACAAAAAAGAACGGACCTGTTAGCCATGGTAAAAAAGGAGCACTTGCTCTATCGGAATACCCCACGCTCTTCGTTGAAGGATTCCAGGAGGCGTGGAAACCAATAAATTTTGAAAGGGTTTTTGGGAGGGCCGGTTTAGTTATGGAGGTGGTCATCCCTCGACACAGAAGTTCGTCTGAAAACAGGGGTTTTGCTTTTGTTAGAATGAGTTTGGTAGGGGAAACACAAAATGCAATCCGTGACTTAAACGGAGAGAGCTTTGGGGGGTATAAACTCAAGGTGCAGAAGGCAAGATATGGGCCAGAGAGGAAAAATAAAGAGATTTCAGGACAAAGCAAGAGGGACTTTAAAGTAATGTCAGAAAAGAAAAATGAGACCCCTTCGGCAGCGGATTTGTATAGACGGTCATCTCTACCGAAATCCTCACATAAAGTAGCAGGGAAATCCTTTAAAGATGTGGTAACAAACAATCCACAGACCAGTCACGAGTCAACAGAGGTAGATCACAACGCAGGGATCAGTTCCATCTCTAGGTCAGTCACAGAGGAAGGCCCCGTTGTGACAATACATCCCAAAGTCCTCGACGATTCGATGAGAACTTTTGACCTTTGTTTCGTTGCGGTTGTCAGGATTGGTACAGGGGAAAATGATCTCCTTCTATGGTTGCTGAGAAATTGTGGAGGTTTAGAGGAAGAAGATGTGGTTGTTAAACAGGCTTCGAGAGAATGTTTTTATGGTTTCAGTGGGATGTCAGATGCATGCTGATGGAGTGTTTGCTGTTTGTAGATCGAGTGTGGATGGTATTATAGAAAAGTTTCAGAAATAGAAAGATTGGTCGATTCTCGGTTGGGAGGAGCATTGGTACCAAGTATGGTATATTCCCATTGAATTCTGGATGGACGAGATTTTTAGAGAAATAGGGGCATGCATTGGTACGGTGGCGTCGATTGACGAACACACGGATAGGAGTGAAGAGTTGCGGTTTGCTCGAATTCGTATAAAAAAGAAGAAATTAACGCAGTATCCTCCTTCGATAGGTATAGAGGTGGGTTCTGTAAAGCTGTATCTCGCAGTGGTTCAAGAACAGGAAACTGCTCCGCTGGTTGCTGGAAGGGATTTGCAATTGAGTCAGGAAGGTGAGGAATGGAGCACCAAGGTTCAACTCTGCTGGAGTACCAGAGTTTGGAAAGGTTGCGTGTCACAATTTCAGTGATTCTTGAATAGAAGAAGCAGGTGCTGCGATTGAGTCAGGAAGGTGAGGAATGGAGCACCAAGGTTCAACTCTGCTGGAGTACCAGAGTTTGGAAAGGTTGCGCGTCACAATTTCAGTGATTCTTGAATAGAAGAAGCAGGTGCTGCGATAGATGTTGTGACGCGTGTCCAAGAGGTGCAGAAGTTGCAGCAGGAGGCAGGCTGCATTTATGTCGAGGCAGAGCAAGGGAACAGCCCTATATGCAAGGGGTCGACACGTGGAAAGGCTCCTCCAGAAGCTTCTTTTCGGGCTTCAGTCGAGCCGAGCCATGTGTTTTCGACTGGGACACGTTTGGAGCCCCAGCCGTGTGACGCAATGGCGCTGATTAGTGGGGACACGTGTGACATTGAGCCTGACGCAAATACTGGTCATGAATGCATATCGTCGCAATACCCGGCAGTTTCTTCGCCAAACTTGTCTTCTTCGATTCTGTTACAAGAAGCGCATTTGTCAGAGGATCGATTTTTTCATCTGGAGAGTGCATCGAATCAGGCGCGTCCATCAGAGGAAGAAGAAATAAGGGGGCTTCACAAGCAAGTGAAGTGGGTTGATGAAGCAACTGTTCCTGGGAGCAAATTTCAGGAAGATTTGCAGATTGCGATCCCAGATGTTACAGATTCTCAAGCCTTTGTAGGTGGCCTTCAGATCACTGCGTTTCCGAGTCCGATACAGATCGTTAGTGTAGGTGCGATTTCTAGTGTGGAGGATATTCATACTCCAAGCTCTTCAGCGCCAGATGACATCACGGCAGGAGACGTTGATATACCACATTCTCTGACTCCCTTAGCGATACAGATTCAGTCCAAAATCATCGTTACGGCAGATTCGAGGGTGATGCAGGTGGGTTATATATCTACAGATCCTAGGCAGATGCAGGTGGGTAGGATGCTGATGGCCCAAGTAATGAGGAGAATTAAGATGGTTACGATGGGGGTTGCGAGGCTGGTTGGGGTGACTTTTAGCGATAGACTAGAGGATTATGTGGACTATTTTAAGTGGGTAGAACAGAGGGGGAGACCCATAATCCCTCTTCAGTGTCCCGCAGTGGGCAGGGAGATGATAGTTCAGAGTGTATACGATAGTGAGGTGGCTAATCGCATTTCAGTTTCAGTTTCTGGATCGGGGAGACAGGAGGGCCTAGTTAGTCATTAATGAAGATAATGACATGGAATGTAAGGGGGTTGGGATGTTCCCAAAAAAGGGGTCAATTTCGAGACATGTGTAAGAGATATAAAATTCAACTAGCAGCGATTCAGGAAACCAAATTGAAAGAAGTTGATCAACTCGTTATGGGGGGGTCGGCAGAAAGACTGGCTTTCGGTGGATGCGTCGGGAGCGTCAGGAGGCTTCATCCTGATTTGGAATGCAGAGATTTGGAGTAAAGAGGACAGCTAGGCAGGGCAGTTTTCCATTTCAATAGTGTTAAAAGAGAAGGGGTCAAGTTTCAGGTGGTGTTTTTCTTCAGTATATGGGCCATGTAAACCGAAAGGAAGGGACATTTTATGGGCAAAATTGGATTCTTGTAGATCAAGATGGGATGGTCCTTGGTGTGTCGGAGGTGATCTTAATGTAGTGAGATTTCTTCATGAAAAATCTAATGGTGGTCGGATGACGAGGAGTATGAAACAATTTTCAAAATGGGTTCAAAAGCATGAGCTATTAGATCTTCTGATGGGAGGTGGCAAATTTACCTAGTCGAATGAGCAACAAGTTCCAATAAGTGTAGGTCAGATAGATTTCTCATCTCCCCTGACTGGGTGGAATATTTCCCATCGATTCACCAGTACAGCTTGCCTAGACCAATCTCAGATCATTGTCCGGTTCTTTTGGAAATAGATGAGGAGGATTGGGGGCCGCGGCCGTTCAGATTTGAATTAGCATGGTTAGAGGTGGAAGGTTTTCGGGATGAGGTAGTGGAGTGGTGGTTGTCTTTTCCTAAGCTAGGGGGTGCGGGCTATTCCCTTTTTCATAATCTTAAGCGATTGAAAGAAAAAATTCGGGAGTGGAATGAAGAGCACCTCCAGGGGCAAGAAGAGGAAAAGTCCATTTGGCTACTACAAATTCAAAGATTAGATTTGAAAGAAGAGGGGATTCTCTCGGAGGAGGAAATAGCTTGGAGGGAGGTGTTTCGAGCAAAATTTAATGCTAGATTGCAGGAGGAAGAGATCAAATGGCGACAAAGATCAAGAGCAATTTGGTTAAAAACTTAAAAGCGGGGGGCAAAAATACTAAGTTCTTCCATGCTGTAGCGAGTGCTAGAGCGCGAGCTAATAAGATCACCTCAGTTGATGGTGGAAGGGGAAAAGATTGAAGACGGGAAAGATTAGCGACACCATAGTCAATTACTATAAGCAGCTTTTATCTAAAGAGAGAGGTCATAGGCCAGTCCTTGATGATTTGTACTTTGAAGCTATATCTAGAGAAGAGGCAAACTCTTTGGAACAGGCTTTCTCGGAAGAAGAAATTAAGAGGGTAGTAGCAGAGCTGGGTAGGGATAAAGCGCCGAGCCCCGACGGTTTTCCTTTGGCTTTCTTCCAAATTTTTTGGGAAAGTGTTAAAGGTGATCTGGTGGCCTTTATGCAGGAATTTTTCAACAAAGGTGTTATTACAAAAGAGTTGGGGGCAACTTAATTACTTAATTCCCAAGAAGGAAGGTGCGGAATCTTTGAAAGACTTTCATCCCATTAGTCTGCTAGGCTGTCCTTACAAGATCCTAGCAAAAGTGTTGGCTTCTAGAATTCGACAAGTTTTAGGGAATGTTATCTCCGAGTCTCAAGGGGCCTTTGTAGACGAAAGGCAGATTGTAGATTGCTCGTTGTTGACAAACGAATATGTTGATTCTTGCTATAGAAATGGAGAGAAAGGGCTTCTGTGCAAATTGGACATTGAAAAGGCTTATGATCATGTCGATTGGGCGTTTCTTAACTACATGTTGGCTAGGTCGGGTTGTGGTCCAAGATGGCGTTCCTGGATCCAAAAATGTATTACATCGGCTAAATTTTCGGTTCTGCCTAAATGGGTTGCCAAAGGGTTTCTTCGCTGCTTCTCAAGGACTTAGGCAAGGAGATCCTTTATCACCTTTTCTTTTTGTCATAATCATGGAAGCTCTTAGAAGAATGATAGAGCGAGGAGTGCAAAGTGGTTTGGTGGAAGGTTTTAGAGTGAACAACACAAACTTTCAGATTTCTCATATTCAGTTTGCGAATGATACTCTTCTATTATGTAAGGCAGATGACTTCTATGTGCAGAACCTTCGTTCCATCATAGTTAGCTTCGAGGTTGTGTCGGGTTTGTTGGTGAACATATCCAAAAGTGAGACTTTCGGGATTGGTACTTCTGAGGAAGAAGATTGCCTCTTTGTGTCGGTGTTTAGATGTAGGAAAGCTTCTCTTCCGACTACTTATCTTGGTCTTCCATTATGTAGAGGGAGGCCAGCGAAGCACATGTGGGACAAAGTAGTTGAACGATGTGAGAGGAAGCTTTCTAAGTGGTCTTCTAGGTCTCTTTCTTTGGGAAGCAGATTGGTTATGATTAAAGTGCTTATGTCTAACCTTCCGATCTACTTTATGTCACTATTCAAGTGTCCTAAGTCTATACTCAATGCCTTAGATCGGCAAAGGAAGGAATTCCTTTGGAACGGGTCGGATCAAAATTACAAGTTTCATCTATTGAAATGGGAAGAAGTCTGTAAGCCTACGGTTCTAGGAGGGGCGAGTATTAGGAAATTGGAGTTGAACCTAGCTTTGTTAGAAAATTGGATTTGGAAATTTGGTTCTGAAAGGGGGGCGAAATGGAGGGAGGTGATTAAAAGGAAATATGGGGTAGAGGAAGGGGGGTGGTGGACTAAGGCTTCTTCCTTGTACCATTCTTCCTATCTCTGAAAATCAGTGGTAGCCATAAAGGAGAAAGTGTGGGAGGGGATAGGTTTCAGTTTGGGGAATGGAGAGAAGATTAGATTTTGGGAGGATAAGTGGGTAGGTAATTTGAGCTTAAGGAATAGGTTTCCATTAGTAGTGGGGATAGCTAGGGAGGAGGGGATGATGGTGAGTAACTGTTTTTCAGTTAGGGCAACGAAGTAATTCCCCCCCCCCCCCCCACCAATCTGGGGGATAAGGAGATCGAAGAAATGGTTCTTCTTTTACAGCTTCTTCAGAACATTTTTCCTAAAGTTGTGGAGGTGGATTCCCTCAAATGGTTGATAGGAAAGTCTGGTTCCTTTTCAGTTCAGTCTCTATATGGGTTTTTTTACGGACAGTGGTGCTTTTGAGGATATCTATCATACGGCCTTTCTTTGGCGTTATGGTGCTCCATTGAAGGTGGCGGCGTTCGGATGGCTTGTAGGAAGGAACAAAGTTTTAACAATTGATAATCTCTGTAAGAGGAAGATGATTCTTCCTAATATTTGTCTGATGTACTATAAGGATGCGGAATCGGTGGATCATCTTTTCATTCATTGTTCTTTTGCTTGGGAGGTGTGGACTCTCCTTCTTCAGATGTGTGGGGTGTTTTGGGTTTCCCCTCGATCAATCTCTGAGTTTCATCTTTCTTGGCATGGTGAGGGGATGAGGAAATCGGAGAAAAGTTTGTGGAGGCTTTACATGCTAGCAGTTCTTTGGGCTTTATGGTGGGAAAGAAATGAGCGATGATGCTTCAGGAGTAGAAAAGGAAGACCTATTGATGTGTTCAGAAGGGCAATTCGTGATGCTAAAGAGTGGGCGAAAGCTTAGCTTTCCAGTTTTTGTTGTAATTTAGGGTGGGTACTTCGGGTGTGAAGGTGTATATCTGTATATGGTTTCTTTTTGTTCTTTTTGCTCGAGCCTTTTTTGGCTCGATGCTGTTTTTAATGAATTTTCATCATCGTCTCAAAAAAAAAAAGACTTGGTTTCGGTCTTAAAATGAATCAACCCAACCTATTTCAGTTAATTTCAGCCCATTTAAGGCCTGTTTGGATTCCCAATTAGCACGGTAATGTAAAGGAAAAGTGTCATCATCACAATTTTACCACCATCAAACCAAACACGAGAATGGTCGGTCAAATGCAGATGTTTTTAGGAGACAAGTAAAGAAATTTGTAATCATTGCACTTTTTCATGGCATTAGCATGGAAATATCAAATCCAAACAGCGACATCAATGTATGGATGCGATGATTTGACATTAACGGAAAAATGTCATCATTACAGTTTTACCACTGTAAACCAGTGTTATAAATAGTCACACTAGTCACACTATGTAGCATGTAGCTTACGCTACGTAACGTAGCATGGCCTTAACGCTACGTAGCTCATGAAAATAGCTTAAGTCGCATGTAGCCTACACTATATGATAATTTTCATACGCTACATGCTTCGTAACTACACTACACGCTATGTAGCTCACATGATGTTTTCAATGATTTGTTACATTTTTCCATTTCCAATAAAAATTAGTTAACCTTTTTAATGATTTTAGTAAAATAATATTAAAAAATATATATATATTAAATCAGTTTCATTGCTTTTTCTTTACCTTTATACTTGATCATTGCCCTTTCCTATTACTTTAGGTTCCATTTTGTTGCACCAAAAATCATGAAATTTTGTTGAATTTCATTATTAATCAATCTAATTTGGTACAGAATATCATGACATTGGTGCGACCAAGCACCTTGATTAAAAATCTAGTAGTTGCGTGTGGCTTACACTACACGCTATGTAGCTTACGCCTCACACTTCAAAGGAGTGAACGCTATGCTACATGCTATACACTATTTAAAACACTGTTGTAAACCAAACATGGGAATCAGCCGTCAAATGCAGATGTTGTGAGGAGACAGGTAAGGAATTTGTAATCATTGCACTTTTCCTTTACTATGGTAATTGGTAATCCAAACAGGCTTTGACTTGACCATGACAAACCAAAACTGGTTGACTCATCCAAGTTGACTAATTTTCAGACCTTCCGTCCAAAGCAAGCCACATGCCATAAAGAGGAACCTAAAGCAAATGGGTCCCACTTGCTTATCAGCTTTATGACAACTTATTGGACTCTTGCATTTGTCACTAAAACCATAAAGAGGTACAGAGAATTATATGATCCTCAAGTCCAGTAAATGGACAATTTCCTCAAGCCTTGTGTTAGGAATTGGGGCAGTTGGACCACATAGATCAGTTATCTAAACTGTCAGTCTTATGGGCTGCAACATTGAAAGATCATGCCCCCAAAATTTCCCAGTCGGAAGCTCGCATACGATCCATATTTGTTTTTCCATTGAATGTGGACTGATGCTGTATTTTCTTCTTAACTAGCAAAAACGCTAATAGAAAGGTTAAAATTGTTCAATCAGGAGAGTATGGGGAAATCCCATATCCATGATGGGGCCCATCAGATCAATGGTCTGCATCACTGATCCACACACTCCACTTGTCCAAACATAAGGATCAAAGATTCTGTTCACATCCTCAGCTCAATGTTCATATAATCAAGAGGTCCAAAAGAGGAAAGCTCAAGGAGTTATTGTTGGAGCAGATACTGTATCTATTCAGTTGTTCACACATGCCAATTCATGTGGTTGGGTTGGGCTAGGGAAATGCTTAGTTAGAAGATCTGGTTAGACTTGAGTTGAATGTAGTCAGATTAGGATTATTGTTAGGTCTATTGATTAGATTGCAGATGCTATATCACTTGTCCTCTTGAATATATATATATATATATATATATATATATATGAAAGATTTGGAGGACAGTCCCATTGTAGAGATCAAACACCATCAATTGAAGGACAGAGTCAAACAAATCACCATCACCGATCAATTGAAGGAGATGAGCAAAAGCAAATACTAACCATAGCTTCTTTGACACAGGTTTCCAAGGTGACACAGGTCAACAGCCCGTTGATGGATAATCAATGATAAGGTTGTTTCCCAACTCTAGGATCCAATCTGGACCTGGGCCGAAGATCATTTAAGGGAATAAGGTTGAAGGTGGTGCAATCATCCAAGCTCAAAAGATGAGGGTTGAATTTTCTAAGTTAAAAAGGGAAGGCCACGCAAGCTGCTATTTTACAAATAAAAATAATTATCCCGCAGGTGGAGTTTTCTTGGTTAGGACAGTTCAAAAGAATCAGTAAAAGGTACCAATGATCGTATGTGTCCCTTGGCATCAATGGGCAACATTTTTCTGTGGTTTGAGTGGATGGAGCGGGCTTTTGGAGAGATGAGTTGCCCTTTAGTTTGTGGGTTTTGTGCACCTGATTCAGGTAACCTGAATTTCAACCTCTTGAGAAGCACTCTACAAGTCATCTAAAACAGAATCTATAGCAAATATCAGACATGCTTTAAGCGCCTGGCAGCAAATATCAGACATGATTTACAGGCCTGACCAATCATATCACAGGATTACATGAATTTCTTTTTTGGTGAGTTCATGTTGGGTTGAAAGATGACAGAGGCCACACAAGTAAAGGCACAGTCAGGGCCAATCATAGACCAATTGCAGCATCTCCAATCGCAGGGGATTACTCTCGCTTGCTGAGATGGCAGAAGTAGGAAAGTAGGGAGTTAAATTTTAATTGTGCTGAGAAATTCGTTTCGTGCTACCATGCAAGTTCCATGTTGCAATTTTAGAGGATCGCCACGGCAATGATTAGGCCCCTTGAAAATTTGCTAGTGGAAATCACAAAATTCACTATAGGAGGGGTTTTTTTTAAGAGGGACTGAGGGAGAGAGATACACGTGCCCAAATGGATCTAGTTGTTCACATGTGCCAATTCACACAGTTTTAAAGTATCATTAGGAACATGATTACTAAGAAGATTCAATTAGATTTGACAATGGTTTGATTATTGATTGGGATAAGGGTTAGAGCTGGCATGGATTCTAGCTTATGTTGTCGATGACGTATGGCTTGGTTTTTCAGTAAGAAAAATAATCAGAATTTTGGAGGTGGATCCCCTCAGAAAGATTCAAACTCATGATACGGCCTGAAGTCATTTCAGGAGGTTGTGCAGCATTCTTTTGTCCAATAATCAAAAAAAAGTGTCATGTTGTCACCATTGTAGTAACCAAAATCTCCCAACCCTCTTGTAGATTCCGGGCCACATTTAATTATGCTAACCATGTACTGCTTGAAATGTGATCTCCACTTTCCAATACCCATACATAACACTCAAGCAACATGATTAAGACTTTCAGTAGCAAACTGAGTGACAGAATGTGAAACGAGGATAAATTGTGGCCAGTGGTCAA
Source organism: Liriodendron chinense (assembly GCA_003013855.2). Taxonomy (NCBI): domain Eukaryota; kingdom Viridiplantae; phylum Streptophyta; class Magnoliopsida; order Magnoliales; family Magnoliaceae; genus Liriodendron; species Liriodendron chinense. Next base: position 807,322 of record ML058513.1, read on the forward strand.
CCAATAAATAGTGTCTAAGAAACCACAGCGCAAAGTCGTATCTCTTTGGTTAATAAGATCCAAAAGGTTTATTGATCCCAGGCGGTGCAGATCCATAACAGGCATATAAAGATTATTGTACGTCAAATAACATCCATGTTTTCAAAATCCGGCGTAAACGTACATTTATTGCGAAGTTGGCAGCCTTACCTCTAACCAGGAGTAGAGCGAGAAAACATAGGAGAGGTTCTTTATATTTATATATTTAAATATACTCATCATCATCCCACCACTCCTACCAACAATAATAGAAGTTTCGAGTGTTGGACAATGAGTTAGAGGAGTTAGTGGAGCTGCTGGGTCGTTTGCAGCATTATTTTCTTACAGGAGATGGAGATTCGATGATTTGGCATGCTCACCCTTCAGGCAGATTTACGGTGAAATCTTTTTACAAGCTTATTCGTCCCGTGGAGCCCAATGCTATGGAGAAACATGCGTAACTCTTCTGGTCTTGTGGGATTCCGCCTAGAGTAGCGGCCTTCACCTGGTTGGTCAGGAGGAACCATTTCTTTACGATTGATAACCTCCAAAGCGTTCAATGCCAATCCCAAATATGTGCTCCATGTGCCTTCAAGATGCTGAATCAGTTGATCATTTGTTTATATTCTGCCCTTTTGCTCAGCTAGTGTGGAATCATATATTGGCAATGTTCGACATGTCTTGGGTTATGTCAGGAACTGCTTCGGAACTCCTATGAGCATGGCATGGCGGTTTCGGAGGAAAAGAAGACAAGGAATCTTGGCTGAGGACGTTGTCGGCCGTATGGTGAACGATTTGGGAGGAAAGGAATAGGCTGTCAATTTCAGAACTCTGTTAGATCTATTGATGCTGTTGTGAGCCGTATTAAATGGTGTATAGCGTTTTGGATACAGCCGGGTGGTCGCTTTTTCTGAAATTTGCCACTGACAACCTGTTTCTGAAATTTTCCCATATTTTTCTGGAAATATATCAAGAGATTTTTCCACGTTAGGTCCATCATTAGCCACCTAAACCAGCCTATACAAGTTCCCTGTTCAATCCTGAACAAGCTGTCCATTAACTGCCTATAATAAGTGTCTTTAACCATCATCGAACCAGTCCATAATCAGCCCAAAATTCGTCTTAGAAGCCTGCTAACATCTACCCCCTGACACAACCCATGGCCCGTCGTTAAAGCAGTCCTTAGCTATCCAATCCCCATCCTCATGATTTCCAAAACAATCTCTTTGACCTCCCCACCCAAAATGCACCAAAGTCATACCAATTATTTATGCCCATGAGAAGAGAACAGCTTATAGTCCTAGGATGGCTGGAGGAAACTAGAATGATGTATCAGCAGTACGGCAGTGCCCAAGCAAATTTTGAAAGGTTGGACCAGATGGATGGCCAGTTTGAGAATATGGAGCTTGAACGGCGGACGATGAACAATACATGCCCATTCTAGAGGAAAACAATAAGAAGGATGAGAATATCCCATGGGGGTCAATGGTATGCTTGAGGAACACAAAGCTCCAAAAGGATACATCGAATCAGGCACGGACACTTCTTGGCAATGACCTAACCCCCACACACTAGAGAGGCATGACATTAATTACAGACATGAGCACAAGACATTCCCAGATATCAGCAGCCCCAATATTCTCGACAAGGTTCAAGGGTACCTGCAGCTTGTCATGATTATTCGAATTACATTAAGGCCACTAAATTTCCTCACACAGAAGATCCAATCAAGTAAAGGTGTAGATTGCATACAAAAGTGATAGTGTAGACTAACATTTTCCATCAATAGTTGGAGTCAATTGAAACCATGCTGAGTGGTTTTGGCTGCCCAAAGAAGTCAAGCTGAGATCAGTGTTTCAAAAAGAGTGCATAGCATTAGCAGTGGTGTAGCATAGCTGTAGCGTTACTAAATAGCGTAAATACACAGTAACATATGCCATAGGGGTCGGAGTGTACGCTACAGCTATGTAGTGTGTAGCATATGTAGCATACACTACAATGTAAAGTTTTTTTTATTAAATAGTGTAAAACTCAAATTGGGAAAAAAAAAAACTTAAAATGTAAAGTTAAAACCAAAACTTTCTTTGTTTATTTTCACTTAAAAAGGTGGTGACCCATTGTTAAATTTGATATGCAACTCACATAGTAAAAAAATCTTTAAAACTAAAATTAAAAGAAAAAGGATTTCAAAAGAAGGTTTTAGGAAACCCCTCTTTCAAACCCTATGTGTGACGCAGTCCCCTCTCCACCCAGAACCCATCTCTGATTCTCTCGATCCAAAAGTTAATGAAGGGGAGATTTCAGCCAATCAGTCAACCTTGTGAGAAGGTCCATTTGTTGTATTTTCAAGAGCATTGGATCTGAAACAAAGGGGAAAATCATATTACCCCTTGTCGCATCCGTACGGCTACGAAGCTCCAATTTTGAGTTTTTTAATTGATTGAATCTCTTCTTGAGTCTGTAAGAGGTATTTTCTTACCCCTTAATGAGTTCCTTTTCATTTTGAATAAAGATTTACTGCTTCTTTTCAGATTTTTTCATTTTAGGATACTAGGTAGTTTGCAATATTCTAGGATAGGGGATGCTACCCAATTTTTTTCATTTTTTTAGAGCCTATTGTAGTGTGTGCATGTCACGTTAGGGGTTGCTATGCAATTTTTTCCCTTTTTTTTTCTTTTTTTTAGGTGGCCTGTTGTGGTGTTTGTATGGGTGGTTGTGCATTGTTTCTATGGCATGGCCCACGTGGAGCCCACTGTGGTGTGTGTGTGGTATGGATTTAATAAAAAGATGCGTATTTACTCTTTTTTTCTTATTCTTTATCATATTTTTCCTATTTTTAAATTATAAAAAAAAAAGTACAATGTAGCTTACGCTACACGCTACAGAGACCAAAGGGTTGAACGCTACAACAACATGCTACCGCTAGTTAAAACACTGGCTGAGATATGGGTGGAAATTGCATCTCTTGACTACCTTATCTGTCTCCATTGTTAAGTTCAAAGAACTCTCTTTTTTGGGGGGGTTAATTCACACACCCCCATTGTTAGTACACCCACCCACCCCTGTTAGTCAAATCACAATGTTAGCCACCCCCATTAAGGGAATCGATACCATGACCTCAGTGTTGAAACGAGGCTATCTTCACTCAATCTACCACTTGAGCTATGGACCAGGGTGTTAAGTTCAAAGAACTCAAAAGAGACTGCAGCTAGTGACGATTTTGGGAAAATAGTTCAATGCTCTCCGTGGCCCATGCACCAAGTACCCACAATATAGTTTGCATGATGAGTACCTATTCTATAACACAAGGTTTCGTAAAAATCCCTTTAGAGAGCTTGCGATGCAAGAGCTTGATTTAGGCGATCTTGGTAGTCACTCTAGGATGGATAAAAACAAAGTCCATGGTCGATGATCATTTCTACTGGCTAGGTTTGAAGAAAAACGTTGGAATGGCCGTTCGGCAGTGCCAAGCATGTTAGCTAGGCAAGGGTAGCAAGCAGACACCAGTCTATATTACACAGTCACTGCAAATGCCCAAAGAGAAGACATCGGCATGTACTTTGTTTTAAGATTACCCAAGACCCAATCACACTATGAATCTCTTCTTCTTTTTAAAGAGTAACAAAGATTTTATTAAAAGGCCCCTAAGCAAAAGCTAAATGGGAAAAGAATACAAAGAGAGGAAACCTTAGAATTTACAACCCAAAAAGAGAGAAGATCACAATTGACTATTTCTTTTGAAAGGGAAGCCCAATCTATCACTTCCACCTTAACCTTGCCGACCACCATCTCCTCCGAGACTGATCAATTCCGAAAACATAACTATTTCTCTCCCAAATAACCCACCACAATGCTGGTAGAACAAGATGCCATTTTGCCCTGCCTCTCTATCCCACCCTCATCCATGTCAGGCCTATAAAAGCTCCCCCACGTCACACGGCATGACCCAAGGCATGTTGAATAGAGTGAGAAAGTGCACCCAAACCTTGTAAGGAAAGGGATGATGGATAAACAGATGGTCAAACGGACTCCACTACTTGCATGCATAAGGAACAAATATTGAAGATGATCATAGACCTCTTTTAGAAATTACCTTGCCCACTAGCCAAGTGAAGGCGACAACCTTAGGAGGGGCACCATAGAACTAGAAATGGAAAGCATGATCCTGGCCATCATCCGACCCACCCATCCGGAACAACCTATATAAGTACCTAAATGAGAACTGGCACAAACTATGAGCACACCACACCATCAAATCTTTCCCTCCGATGGGAGTTAGGTGGCCTACAACCAACCCAATAATCTAATGAAACCCCATCTCCCTATCCAACAAGTCCCTCCTGCATAAAGGCATCCATATCGTTGCGGTACCGTAAGAAGAAAAACAATCAGCAACTTTTACTTCTCTGGTTGGTGACACTAGAGCCAGCCTAGGAAAGTCTTGTTACAATGCTATATCATCACACCATATGTCCTCCCAAAATCTGACTCTTGAGCCATCACTTATCGTGAAAGAGATTCCTCTCTAAACATGGACATCAGCGAGACTATCGTCTTCGAAGTGTTAGAAGCCCCATAGAGAGGGCTCTTTCACTTCCCATCCCCATCCTAAAGACCATGCTTGCAATAATCTTTCACTAAAAACTCCATTCCTCACTTTAGTACCAAAACGCCACAATCATTTGCCCAAAAGAACAAGCTTCATACTACATAATTCCCTTAAGCCCGCCCAACTGCAATGAACCGTCTCACAAACCACCTCCCATTTTATGAGAGATGGAAATTCTGATTTTCTTCAGACCCCCTCCATATGAAATCCATCTTTCTAAGATAGCAGCACATTGGAGAAGGCAACTTTGATTAGAGTTAGACGGCCTCCCAAAAAAGATAGTGAATTTTCCATTTTGATAGTTTTCTCTCTACTTTCCCAATCATCTTGTCCCATAGGTGCTTAGCTAGCTTCCCAATGCATGAGAACCCTAAATATGTAGAAGGGAGAGACCCAGCCTTGCATCCAAACACCATGGCCAATCTTGAGACCTCTTATTTTTTCAGATGAATACCCGGCATTTCGCTTTTTTCTGAGAGATTCGTTCTTCCTTTTTCGCCACCTTGAACCAACTTATGAGGTTTGCCTCTTGGCCTTTGGCTGACAACTTATGCTATGGTTAAGAAGAGATAGGGAGAGAGCGGATCCCCCTACCTTAGACTCCTTGACGCCTAGAAGCAGCCTTTCAAGGATCCATTCACAAGGACGGAAAAAGATGCCAATCTGATGCACACCTAAATCCATTTCCTCCATTTGGTCCCACACCCCATCCTATCCAGCAAATAATTGAGGAGCTCCAACTCTATCTATGTTGTGGACCTGTGGTCGATAGGTTTTCTAAAATGACCTATTTCATCCCTTGGACAACGACATCAGACACATTATACATCATTAATGTTTTCTTCGAGGAGGTGATTCATTTACACGGAGTTTCTAAGAAAATTATATCTAATTATGATGTTAATTTTATGAAATATTTCTAGCAAACCATGTTGTCCAAGATGGAAACTAAATTAAAGTTCTCAAAGGCCTATCATCCATAAACAAATGGATACAACAAGACTATCAACCGCGGTCTTAGGAATCTTCTTTGATGCTTGGTTAGTGGATCGTATTAGTTCATAGGACCTCATGTGGTCTCGCGCCAAGTTTGCTTACAATATTTCCATAAATCTCACTACAGAACTTTCTCATTTTGACATTGTGACTGAAATTAGACCTTAACAGCCTATCAATTTAATTTTGCCTCCTTTTTAGTTTTTATAATTAAACCGGGGCAAGACACCAAGGCTTTTGCTCAGCATCTTAGGAGATATGTGAGGAAGTTAGGTGGAAGATATCCATATTAATGAAAATGACAAGGGCCATTCAGATGTTCGACGATGCTTTGCACAGTTTAAGGAAATAGGGTCATGGTGCCCTCAAGCCTAAGTGATTTCCAGCAAGAATCTACACCAAACTTCACTCAAGAAAGCCAGGTCCTTTTTGTGTTCTAAAGAAGCTTAGTGATAAAACGTGCATGATCGAGCTTCCACCCAATACGAAGATCAGCCATATTTTCAATGTGGAAGACCTTGCATCTTACCTCAAACAACATGAAGACGAGAGTAATGAAGAACAAGTTATCTATATACCGAAAGTGCCATGCCAACTTGAATAAGCTATAAAAGATGTGTTGGACAATCAAATAGTTTTGACAGGTCAAGGGAAAAAAAAAAAAAAAAAAAATCTTATCAAACAGCACGTGGATTTCCATTGATGATTTCAAATGCATCAACCCAGAGCTCTATAAGGAGTATACTGCCATAAACTCAATAAATGGGTCTTTCAAGCAGAGGGAATTGATGCAACACATGCACATTCCACAAGTTTGCAGAAAATACCCATATTTGATCCCAAAATAGTCATATGTGTAGCAAGAGTCCTCATTTAACCAATTGTTTACATGCATATATACATGCATGGCTATGGATATAGCCCTCTTTTTTACACACATGGTCTATGTAGCAAGAGTCCTCATTTAACCAATTGTTTGCATGCATATATACATGCATGGCTATGGATATAGCCCTCTTTGTTACACACGTGGTCTAGAGTCTTGGTAAATTTTGATAATCTGTTATTTATTTCTTTTTTATTTTACATATTGTAACCAAAATAGTATATGCATATGTTCTAGCGAGAAGAAATAAACTTAGAAGAGATTTTCTTTGGCAAGGTGGAGCATATGAAGGAAAATTTCATCTGTTAAATTGGTGGGAGGTGTGTTGCCCTGCCTCCGAGGGGGTACTAGCATCAGATATCTTGACATTGTTAATTCTATTCTGTTCGGGAAGTGAGTTTGGTGCTTTGGGGTGGAGGAGGATAGTCCGTGGAGGTCCAATGTAGCTGCCAAATAGGGTTCTTGAATGGGCTGGTGGATTAAAGAATCCTCCCTCTACAGTGCCTCTTTTCTCTGGAAATCTATTGCTCATCTCAAGAGCAATGTCTCTGCCGACATGATTTCTGCAATTGGGGATGGCTCTAAAGTCAAATTTTGGGAGGATGTCTAGTGTGGGGATTCCTCTCACCTAGAGTCCTTTCCCTCTCTAGCTAATCTCTGACCTGTGATGAATATATCCATGGCTAGTTGTTTCTCTAGCCAGTGTAACAGGGGGGAACTGAGCTCCTCCATGTCATCGGAATTTTTATGATTCTGAGCTCGATGAATTCCTGTGTTTGCTTTCTCGCCTGTAGGGGATCCAACCCTCCTGGAGTGAAGGATTCTCTGGTTTGGCGTAGTAGTAAGTCTGCTCTTTCTTAGTGTGTTCGCTGTACTCACTATTATCCGAAGCGGTCTCTGATGGCACCATTTTTTCACTGGTCATGTCGGGTCCTATGGGGCCCTCCAAAAGTTGTAGTGTTCACTTGGCTCATGGGCAAAAGCAGGACTCTTACCATCAACAACCTCTGAAAGCGTGCAATGATCCTGTCGAACGTGTGCCTCCTTTACCTCAGCAATGAGGAATTGATGGCCCATCTCCCCATTAATTGCCCTTCTCCTGGGTAGTCTAGTCCAAGATCCTGTGTTCAGCCTATGTTTCCTAGGTGTTACCAGGTTTGATCAAGGCCATGTTCCAGTCTTGGCATGGTTGTCAGGATGGGGCGCTTGGATCTAGGAGATGGAGAGTGGCCCTTCTGGCAGTCTTGTGGTCAAAATGGGGAGAAAGAAATAAGCATTGTTTCAGCAACAACAGCGTCCCTGTTGATGGGGCTTTTAATCAGGTTGTCTTATATTTAAAGGGTTGGATGCGCTAAGAGTTGCTTTGTTAGTGCACCCTTGGGCTGGTTTCGGTTTTTTTCTTTTCTGTTCCATGTTTGTTCTTTTGTTTCTTTTTTTTTTTCTTACTTTAGCCCTCCAGCCCTAATAATATTCATCATCTTTCAAATGAAAAAAAAAAAAAAAAAAATTGTATGGTCTACAAATACCACTCTATAGCTAAATTTACAAGACAGATTTATGTTAGTTTTCTGAATATAAGGGCTGAAGTTTTCTTCTCACTGTAGCAGTGTCTTGGGAGGGGGAAGTTCACTCATTGAGACTAGTTCTAGACTAGTGGACTGTTAGACAATCTGTCCAGAGTTTTTACTCCTTTATATCCTATTGTGTGTGAATGTTTATGTTCCGGATTGAAGTAGTTTCTGCTGCGAATCTGATATTCTCATGAGCAGAAACGATTAGTGCAAAAAACCAACATCCAGATCCATGAGCTAAACACATCAAACTCAGAAAAATCCATGAAAAACAGATCGAACACAAGGGTCTCAACAGTCAATCTAAACACCAAATTTTCTAAAAGCGGCAAATTTTCTAAAAGCGGAAAATATCCACATCGTATATCCACAAGTAGATTAAAACTCATCAAGACAACAAAAAAAAGAGCGACCGATGAGTTGAAAGCATTTCATGCTATATTCTCAGTTCCACTTTCAACAATCTACAAAGAAAATTCCCGAAAAATAAAAAGACCCACATCATAAATACATGAATAGATCAAAACCCATCAATATAGAACAAAAATTAAGGGAGAAAAAAAAGGAATGAGAAGAAGAGTTGATGGTTTTCCGTACCATTTTAGTCCCGTATTCAATAGCTTGTTCGGTATGGAAAGTGCCATTCTTCCCGGTGATGCCTTGGCAGATGACTCTGGTGTTCTTGTCGACAAAAACAGCTGGCGATGGATGGGATGGAGCGGCTGCGAAATGGCGAGATGGCTGAGAAGAGAGAGAAAGGGAAGAACGGAGATTCGAAGATATAGAGCCCAGGATTTTCGTAGCTTGCCGAGCCATGGCTGAAAGAGAGAAGGGGGGGTTCTTTTGCTTCGCTGCTGAAGATTTTGGTTCGTTTGTATTTACTTTTGCTACCTTGTGGGCTCTCTCTCTCGCTCGCTCGCTCTATTCGTCTTCAGCTCTGGGAATGGAAAAGAGGAGAGAAAGAGAGAGAAAGAGAGAGAGAGAGAGTCCTCCTAACGGGACTGTGCGACTGGTCAAGGAGAGTGGCTGCACCCGCGTCCGTGCATGTGGGATGGTGAGGGAGCCGTACGCGTGTCGACATGGCAAACTTGTGCGAGATCCGATCCATTCAATCTGTGGGGAGCACAATGGAAATGTCCTGGATGGAAAATTAGACTCGTCTACTCAACTGGTGGGCCACCACTCGTAAGAAAGTTCTAGAGGAATGATCGGCTACGGCCGTGGCTTACCTGTCTCACCTCTTCCTTCCAATATTTACGGAAGATCGTATCCGTGGAAAAGGTGGGTCAAACCATGAGGATGATACGGCGCTAAATTTGGGTTGATCCGTTAAAAATTGAGCAACGACAGTAATACAGTCAGATTGTTGGCCATCCATTGATTTTATTGATGTGACCCACCTGATGAGTGGAAAAAGCTTGGTTTTCGTGCCGGTTTATCTTCATTGCGGTTTTCACCATTTTCACGGATGAGATCATTCGTCTGAGAAAAATGGACGTCAAATAGTTCGTATGGAAGTTTCAAAGTACACCCCTGTTACGCACCGATCCATTGGCCAGCCTTATTTTTTTGACAGGGCACGTGTAAGGCGCCTCCTCGGCCATTCGAGACGTCTTTAGTTTTAGGACCATGGGCCACAGTAGGGCCCTCCAGATGGACAATTAGATCACAACATTGTGCAGCCACATAAGCCCGACAGACTCGATTTGTGTAAAATGTCCTCCGTTTAGAAATAATGCTTCACGGTGGGGCCCGATCTGATGGACAATTCAGATCGTATTATTGTACAACCACATGGCACTGGTCGAAAGAGGCCCGACTGACGCAAAAAAAAAAAAAAAAAAACGTTCTCCATTTGGAATGCATGTCATGTGGTAGCCTAAAACATGCTTCGTCCATCCCTGCAATCACTTCGAAGGGCATTTTCGTAATTTAAGCAAGCTGCTGGGGGATTGTTTCGAGGAGCCATTACAGGGCCTGCTCATTAGCAAACGTACATCATTCTGACCGCATGATTTACTTCACGTGGGGGGGCATCGTTCCATGATCCAAACCGCTTATCTAATCTCTCTTGCAGTGGATCAGCACACAAGGAGCTGTGAGGAGCTGCAGGCATTTTTTCGGGGAGGGAGAATTTTGAAAAGGTTGTTATTTAGTAAAAATCTAGAAATGTCTGATCGAATAAGTGTAAAAGATAGAAAGAACAATATCTGAATTTACACTTGAAACGTACACCAACAGGCCCCACGCAGACATTCCGGTCACCAAAGAGGTCTTGCAGAAGTTCAAACCTAAAATCAATCAGCTTGCAATCGTAATGTAGGTACAAAACATGTGGTATAGCAGCAAAGATCATTTAAGGAGGTATTCTTTTCCATAAATAGTTTAATAGCCAGAGATACAAAACATCCACATTACAGCAATATTTTAAATAAAAATAACAAAACTTCCAAATCGACTCGGCTGTTCAACCCGCAGCATATGTTCAAACAACAAACAATGAGAAAAAGGGTTGTGGCAAACACTCACTTTCTGCACAAAAAAGGAAACGACCGCAGTAGATGCATAGTGGGCCATACAAACAGCTTCTGCAGCTTTACATATAAAGTTAGTGGATATCATCAGCAGCTCAGACAAACTCAAAGTTCTTCTGTTCAACACATCATTTGAATGCTCCAGTAGGCCTCGGCTTGTTTGGAGGCAGCTTTGACTTTTATGATGCAGGTGATGATACTAGTTGTGGGGTCAGGATGATGTGGCTGTGTGAGTTTCGTCGTTGACTTCAGGCCTTCATCTGCAGTACCTAATCCAGGGAGATACAACAAACTGAGTATTTGCATAGAATCATCAAAAGATTGAGAAAAATCAGTAAAACTCCACCTAAATGAGTGCATCAATTGCACGAGGAGAGAGACTTCTCACTTGCTGCTTCTATGTGAGAAGTGAATGTTGTTTTTCCTTTATTTCTGTTATGATCCCAAGGGTTTAAGAGCCTAACTTTACACATTCCAACAGTCCTGGGGCTTTTGGCGCATTGGTTGGGTTCTTAACAATTGGTATCAAAGCCAACACCACGTCCTATGTTCGAGTCACGGAAAGGGTGACCTGTGGAAAGGGCAACCTGGACCAGAGTAAAAGCCGCCACGGTGTGGAAAGGGCTACCTGGGTAACCAGAGTGCAGCCGCCACACCGGGGAAAGAACTACCTGGAATAGAGGCCAGAGTGAGTGCCGCTACAAAGTGGGCCGCCGTGGATGCTGGTTGCAAAGCGTGGTGGAATGTTATGATTCCAAGGGTTTAAGAGCCCAACTTTACACGTTCCATCAGTCTTGGGGCTTTTGGCACATTGGTTGGATTCTTAACAATTTCGATCCTATTTTACCCTACATTATCCTATCGAATTAGTTATGGATTTAAAGAAAAACATCCACCCAGCCCGACTTTCCCCCCCTTTCACTCTGGTTCTGGTAATATTAATGAGACCCACACTTGCTAACCAATGACAGCTCACAAAAGGCTTCCCACCCCACTCACTGGATCCTCCTTTTCCTACAAAATAGGCTCCAAATCTTTAGGACTCCTAAGAAGATTTCATTGGTGTATCTACTACGCTCACACCCAAAATCCAGCACTCCTAATCTATACAACATACCTTTTACTATTTTACACACATAGTATTCCTTGTACATAAGATCAGCCCCAATCCTACGCATAATACTTGCATCAGCCCCATAATCCAACATGAACAGGATATTAAAAAAAATATATATTAAAAAAGGAAGAAAAAAAGAAAAGAAACACCTCACCGCATGGTGATTGGTGCATGTGGGGCCCCCATGGATATCAATGTTTGCCTCGCTTTTTCTTTTTATTGCTCTTTCCCTTCTTTTTCCCGGTCTTGTTATTTGTCGGTGCATCAGTATTAGAGCTGAAACAACATACAAGATGGTGAAAGATGGAGATTTAGAACTTCCCATCTTGTAAAGTGCACTGATGAAACTAGGCTTCAAATGTCTTCCATTGAGGTTTCAAGCTACTCACATTCTTTTGGATTCAGGCTCTTCTAAATCCTCCACTGCTTTGTTGATTGCATGAAGAACCATTTTCTTTATCTGTTTTACATGGAGCAACACAAGTAAAGCCATTGTAGAAAGGTAAACACGCTATTGCCAGAGATGAGTGATCTGAACCATGAGTCCTATGGTGTCTTAATAACACAAGAATTTTGTATTCATGTGCCGTACACATGCTACACATGCAAGCACAAATGGCTAAATTCACAAAGACATGACAAGATATATACCTCTAGTTTGTCTTCATTGGCCCTATGATCCTGGGGAAGTTTACGGAACTCTTCAGTCAACCGGAAGCACTCATGGACATTTTCAGGTGAGACGAAGTCAAGTGCAACCTTTATACATGACTGCACAGGAATGAAAGTAAGTTTCATAAGATGCATTAAGCCCTTAGATTACAACAGTTTTCCAGCAATCGTGACTGTCAAACAGAGCTCAGCTTATCTTGCACTGGGAATTGGGAATCATAAATGTACAAAAAGAAGAACGACAAGAGCTGAGATCTGTGATTGAAGAAGAAAACCAGGCTGTGAAAGAACATGTTTTTGTTTTGGGACTGCCTTCCAGCCCTTACGATGCCTTTTTTGCTTTTCTAATAGGAGTTTTGCCACTGGTCAAGGAAAATAAAGAAAATACAGTATTATCTCATGTTAACGGTTTGCCTACCTTGAGATTTCTAACTTGATGGGGACAACCGGCAGGAATAAAGACTGCCTCACCAAGTTTTTGGACAAAAGACCACGGTTCAATTCCTACACAAACGCCCAATGATCCAAAAAGTAATCAGTCACAAAGTGCCCCAACAGAAATAAATAGAGTGTTTAATCGATAGTAAAAACAGCCAAACTAACCAAATTCCTCCTTGAGCTTCCTTTTGTGCTCCATAGTTAAATAGAAGGACTGATCATGAATGGGATGAACGACCTGATCATATAACAATGTAAATTACAATGAAAACATCAAAAAGCATAACATCCGCTTTTATATCAAATAAGAGACTACCTGCTCTACAGGAGCACAGTGGAAGTGTCTGAATTCTCTTGAGTGCTTCTTAAGGTATTCCTGAAGCTTAGGACAGTCTTCTCTCCGGAAGATGTCCCAGAGAGCACCATCTGGCATTTCATCAGATGCCGCATCATCACTGGAAACAACAGGTTTCACTGGAGGTTTCCTCTCCTCATTCTTCTCAGCACTCTCTTTAGAAATATTAGGAATATTTCGACAGCTACCAGTTTTGTTCCGCACATCGTCCTTAATTCCCCTTTCTGTTGGGAAAGGAGAGAACCCACTTCCCCCCTTGCCCTCATCAATCAAAGACTTTTTTGCTTCATTAGTTTCTGTTTTATTATTGGACCTAACAGCATCATCCCCTTCATCTATATCAATTTCTTTAGACCTTCGAGGCCTCCCCACCTTCCTCTTTTTACCCCCATCTTGCTTCTGCCCTTTATTCTTCTCAGAATCTTCACGAGTATTATTCCCACTACCAGTTTTTCGCCCCATATTATCGGACCTAACAGCATCATCCCTTTCTGTGTCAATTTCTTTGCAGGTATCAACTTGATCAGAGAAAGAACTACCCTCTCCCTTATTCTGTAATTTCTCGAGAGCACCGTCCATTGCCAATTTGGATATTGACTTGTTGCCAGAGCTTGGAGGTCTCCCCCTCTTCCTCTTCTCACCCCCATCTTGCTTCTGCCCTCTATTCTTCTCAGAATCTTCACGAGTATTATTCCCACTACCAGTTTTCCCCCCCATAATATCGGACCTAACAGCATCATCCCCTTCTGTGTCAATTTCTTTGCAGGTATCAACTTGATCAGAAAAAGAACTACCCTCTCCCTTATTCTGTAATTTCTCAAGAGTGCCGTCCAGTCCAGATTTGGATATTGACTTGTTGCCAGAGCTTGGAGGTCTCCCCCTCTTCCTCTTCTTAACCCCATCTTGCTTTTGCCCTGCACTCTTTTCAGAAACTTCAGGAGTATTATTCCCAATTCCAGTTTTTCCCCCCACATTATCATCAATTCCCCCTTCTGATGGGAGACCAGAAAAACCATTTTCTCCCTCTTGCTTACCGTTCCGAGTCTCATGTGTTTCTGGGGGAACAGTCATAATATAAGATGAACCAGCATCCCCTCCATCTTGTGCATTACCAGGTTGTTGATCAATTGCAGGCATCATATGAGACAGCTCATTTTCTGTTACAGAACCTTCAGGTAAAGTGAGCATTCCATCGGCAATGGTATGTGATTCAACACGGTTCAACTCTGCATTGGTGGCAAGAGACCCGACACCATCAATCTCTAGCATGACTTTCCTCACAGATGGTTCTGTCTGCATTTCATCAACCATTTGCTGATCTCCCAGGACTGCAACAGGACGCCCACTTGTATCTTCAGACCCATGCCTCTCTTGTAACTCTTCTCGTATAGAAAGCTGCTGATCCGCTGGGACTAAATTAACCATTTGTTGATCAGCCTGGACTACATGACCAAGCCGACTTGTATCTCCAGACTCATGCCTCTCTTGTACCTCCTCCATCATGGAAAGCTGCTGATCTTTCAAGCACAACTTGCCACTTTCTACCTTTTGTTCATCAACTGAAACATCAATTTTTTTGCTGCTTTCAATTTTCATGCCTTTGACGTGCCCAATCCCATTGTGTTCTTGAAGGCCTCCAGTTTTTGAAGTAAACAAACCACTATCTCCCACATTCTGTTCAGTGCCAGCAAGCTCCTCACTTTCAGCATTTAAATCAGAGACCCCAGCATCTTCATCTTTCTGGTCCCCAACTGCAACATTGAACTCAATTGGTGCAGGTTTGATATCAACACCTTCAGTACTCTCAATTTTGGCACCTTTACCTATCCCAATTGAAACATCAACAGCTCCAGTACCAGCAAGTTCTTCACTTGTTTCAGCTTTCAAATCAGAGACACTGACACCAGAACCTTTATCTTTAAGGTCTCCAACTGCAACATCAAGCCCAATCGGTACAGGTAGAGTATCAACGTCCTCACTTCTTCCAATTTCGACGCCTACGACTTGACCAACTGAAACACTGACTTCATTATCTTTCCTGTCTCCAACTACAACATCAGTTGGTAGAGGTTCTGTGGCAACTTTTTCACTGCTTCCAATTTCAATGCTGATGACTTGCCCAACTGAAACACCAGAATCTTTAACTGTTTGGTCTCCAGCTGCAAGATCGAACCCAGTGGGTGCATGCAGAGTGTCAACATCCTCGCTTCTTTCAATTTTGATGCCAACAAGTTGCCCATCTGAAACACCAGCATTGTTATCCTTCTGCTCTCCAACCACAACATCAGTAGGTAAAGGTTCTGCGGCAACTTTTTCGCTACTTCCAATTTTGATGCCTGTGTGTTGACCAACTGAAACACCAACATCATTATCTCTCTGGCCTCCAACCACAACACCAAACTCAATTGTTACAGGTTCCATGGTAACATCTTCACTACGTTCAGTTCTGATGCCAACAGCTTGCGCAATTAAAACATCAGCATTATCACTGCTTCCAGTTTTGATGCCTGCAACAAGCCCAATCCCACCAAGTTCTTCAACATATTCAGTTTTTGCAGCAAACAAAGAACTCCTACCCAAATTCTGTTCTTCAGTACCAACACACTCTTCACTTGTTTCAACTTTGAAATCAAAGAGACCGACCTCGTTATCTTTCTGGTCCCCATCCATAACATTGGACTCACTTTTAGGTTCAACATCAAAGACAATGTCACCTCCCTTCTGCACAACAAAGCCATTACTGGATTGTTTATCGATTGCAGTCGCTGTACAAGACAGACCAGCGCCATTACCTTCTATTTGCTCACTCTCTCCTACATTCTCTTCTTTGATAGCAGCAAGTTTTGCATTCATCTCACCTTTGAAACCAGATGTACTCGCAGATTCATCTTTTTGGCATGCATTTGCAACATCTAACGTGCTCGTTTTGAGTTCTGAGTCAAAAGCAATGGCAACTCCTTTTCTATCATCATAGCCGCCATCAGATTGTGTATTTTCTGCAGCAGGTATAGTAAGAGACAGAGCAGTTTTTGAAGTGGAACCTTGGAATAGAGGCAACTCACCATCAGTAGCAACAGCATTTGACTGGAAATCATCCAGCCCTGCCACTGATTTGCCCGCCACTGGTACTGACCTCTTTTTGCCAGACTTCTCCTTCATCCGTTGAACAGTATGGGCATGTTCTCTTTCATCTTGAAGACGATGCTTCTTCTTCAACTCTTCTATAGTTGAAATCTGTACAGGGGAAAGCTTCACTTCTGAGGTATGTGTCAAAACATTCACCTGGGTCATAAGGTAAAAGGGAACATTAGTGCATTAAACGAAAAAGTCAATAGTTGAAGAAGTACCTTGTGTATCTTCCAACATAGAAGATAAGTAGACCAATTTGAAAGTATGGTTTGAACAGAAACATCAGTGCAGTATTTTTTTTCTTCTTCTTTTTTTGTTTCTTTTAGGGGTCATTGGAGAGCATGTACTGGGTGGTATTGGTGCGTTTGAGAGTGTATTTGATGTGAATTGGAATCCAATTCACATCAAATACACCAAAAGCCCCCTTTTTTTAAATCACAGCAAATCCATGTGATTCCATTTCACATCGATCCCAATCACCACCACTTCGCAAGTCACAGTCATCTCCATCACTCTCTCCAATGCATTCCAAATACTGGCTGCCAAACATAATCATACGGATTCCAGTCGATTCCGATTACAGTCTGCCAAACACAACTGATGATTCCATGGTCATTCCTAATGCCTATCAAACACACGCCCCCAAATAAGGCCTTAAATGCCGGAACCAGGTTGTATCAGTGTTTTTTATGCTACTTTTGGAACAAACAGGTTTCTCTACCAATAATTTGCAGTCGTAAGTGATCTTGCCTAAATAGGATTATTGACATCTACTCAATCCAAATATTTGACCAGGGTGACTTCTTGCAGATGAACCTTTCCTCAGATGCAAATTCATTCGGTGATAATTAAACATAAATCATTTGGAGAAACAAAGCTAAATTATCAGAAAGTATAAAGAAGAATCACATTATGGATACAAAAGCTGAATAACAAAGTGCAGGTAATCGAGTAGTTATCATCAACAAACTTGAAAGTCAATGAATCCCCAAAAATGGCAGTTCTTATGATCTGCTATCATTGACAACTGCATAAAATCGCAAACACAAATGTCAAAATTTGCTGAATGACTCAGAAATCCAACACAAGTCTACTCAGTTTATCATTAGGGCTACTACTCAGTTTATCATTAGGGCTCCATTTATGGAATCCAACTTTAGTTCTACATAAAATCATCAAGGTTTCTAGTGTCCGAGATATCAAAAGGCCAATTCTCAGTTGAGTCCAACTTATTAACCACTAAAATAAGACAAGCAGTTAGATATTTCATGAGCAAAGCATACCGCGTCAGACATATCACAATGAAGCTTAGTTACAGAATCTCCCCTTCCAAGCTCTTCAGCAACACCATAAGCAATATATGACTTTGGCCCCAAGTCTGGCTTCAAGCTTTTCTCTGGCAGCTTCACAGCAAGATTAAGAAGACCAGATTTTGGATCCGTGTATTCCTCATATGGCAATGCACTGATGAATTCAGAACCGTGGCGTGGTAAGCGCTCCTCAAAGAAGTTAGAAGGGGGCCAATCCTTCAGTTTGAGCATCTGAGGCCATTCATTTAGATGGTGTCGCCCCTCTGTATATCCTTTGAAGAACTGGTGGATGTTAATTTCACCCTGCAAGTCGTAGATTACAGATACGACTCTTAGATATAATCCATTGATTTGGAACATTGATGCATGTCGAAAATAACAATCATTGGCGAAAAATACCCATCAAAAAGATCAAAGCTTCTGCAACACAATAAAAGAAAGAGAAAGTGCAACAGTGAATAAGAGTCTATTGGACAGAAAGATAAAAGGATGATCTAACCACTTGGCTTTATTATTCACAAGAATGTTTTAAGATCCTGAATCAATTTGAATCCATTATAGATAATAGAAAATGGAAATATCACACCAAAGAAGGCATGAATTCACATGCAAATATCTTGAAAAGAGTATTAGAGAACATAGTTAGCAAGCTCTGTTTAAACTTGGTCATCATTATCATCACCGCCACCTAAGCCTCATCCCAACTAACTGTCATTGGCTACATGAATCTTGTTCCGCCATTCCACAATATGACTCTATCAAGGACTATCCTCAGTTTAACTCACCAGTGAGAGTTTTGCGCTCTCATTGTCGGTCACGCGCCTGGATAAAGGAGGGTTGCATTAGCTTGGCAGCTGGTATCAAACTTTTTGGCCATATCTTTTTCTCATAAATCCGTCTTAAACTTAGTATTTAAATAAACAAAACCTGCATAATTGCCTAAACATTTAAAACTCCGTATATATCAGAAGATTAGGCAAACTGGATTAAAAACTTATTTTTCCTAAAACGCTTAACTCAAAAATAAACTTTTAAGGGTAATGTAAAACATTTTTAAGGCAATTACTCAAAACTTTTGAGGTCATCATCCACTGTTAGAGTTGAGTAGGTGGAAAGTTTCAAGGGGAAAGGATCGATTTATATGTGAATTATCTGAAACGAAAGAATCTGAGAGAAGCAAGTGAATGATATTAACCCAATATTTGACTACCTATGTAGATTACTACCTAAATTTAACCATTTAAATTGAAGTTTTGCATTTTAATCTTATTATATAATATATACACCTGTACGCATACATATATACCTATTTTTTCACACTATTTCTCAGTCAAAACCGAACCAAATCCGGATTTCTCATTCTTTTTTTTCATCTTTCACATAATTTTTTACGTATTTTTAATTATGGAAACCAAATTAAACGTGAAAATTTCCCGCCCCAATTTTTTGCCGTATGCCATTTTGCTAACTATGTTCAAAAACAAGTTGCCAGTTGACATATCAAAGAGTAGATCTTATCTAAGAATGCAAGCAACCCCCATAAGACTTGGAATGAAGATATAAACAAGAGTTAAATCCAAAAGGGAAAGATAAAGAGACCATTAATATGGTTCAAATGTCATTGGAGACAGGCAACTGTTACAGCCCATGTAATTAGCTTGCGAGCTGGCACAACTAAAGGAACCACCACTGCCCAGTTTGGCAGGGATGCTGAGATAGCATTTAGCAACATTCACAGGCCAGCAAATGGCACTCCCAAAAAGGTGCCATTTGAGGAAATTTAAACATGCCTCGGAAATTGTGATCATTACTAATATTGTCAAAATCATTATCGTATCGCAAATCGTAGTAGGGGTTGAATCGTACGTATCAGATCGCAAATAGTATCGTAAATCATAAGATTTTTTTAGAATTTTCTTAAAATTTTGAAAAAATATGAAAAATATAAATAAATCAGATTTTTTTTTAAACTCATCTATCTTCATTTTGCCATTCATGTGCACCAAGGAATACCATGTCATAATAGTATTAAAGAATTCTTATTCCTTCATTTTTTTTTCATTTAATAATTTATGTTCTTGTTACCTTTCTTGAATGTAAAATCACGGTGGAAAAGCGGCCTTTCATACTATAGACTGACAAAAAAAGATATTTTGATTTGTAAACATCATTCCATAATACATATAAGTCATGTTGATCGTAACGATCTGTAAAAACATTACAGGTATGTCATACATCAATTTGGTGTTTCAACCAATTAAGACATAAGGAATCACAAAAAAAAAAAAAAAAAAAAGATACGTGATTTAATGTTGAAGAGAATATTATCATTTAATCTCTTATAAAGAACAAATAAAAATAATTTACCTTTTATAAACAATTCTTAAAGCCCCCACCAATTTAAAAACATAAAATGAAAGCCAAGTGAAGCTTAAAGTAGAAGAGAACAACTATAATTTGAATCCTAAATCGGGAATTGAATCGTAAATCATAGGATTCAAATCATTGAATCGTAGGATTCATATAAAAAGGGATTCATGGTTGGGATTCAAATCGTTTAGCTTAAGATTCGACTAAAATCGTATATTGTAAATCATAGGATTTTGACAACACTGATCACTACAGCTCCATCAAAGTGCCTCTTCATGTGTAGTGATGTATGCTGACATCTAAATTACAGCAAATGGCAATCTTATTCAGTGGAGCATTTCATCTCCGAAAAAAGCAACTCACAACACACTTATTACAACAGCAAAGCAGCTAAACAAGATGAGTGGAAAACATAATGAATAATGTGGGCAACAGTGACTTGACCTGTAAGGGTTCAGACACATTCTAGCTGTAAGTGTGATTCTGTGTCCAAGGAATGGAATAAATACAAACCAAACTATAGCAGCAACAAAAAATAGCACAACTTCAACTAACCTCACACCAATCGAGGCAATCAATAGCCATCACTTCCAAGTACTCGAAACCAGACTTGGAATTCGATGCCTCCCGAAATGCCCGATACATAACCATAGGCTCCCAGCTCAAGCCAGATGTGAACTCCAGAACATTGCGAACAATCACTGGCTCACCATTGATCCAATGACTCTGGAAATGCCCCAACTCTCCATGTCGAATATCTCTGGCAGTTGGACAGTATAGATAGTTGTCCATGGAATCTTCTCTGGAAGCTGCTTTACGTAAGTTCTTATTACCAAAATCAATTTGCCCATCCTTGCTAAAACAGGAGCACTGGGCAGAAGTATTAGGCATTTCAATTTTGTGGTTTCCAGCCATTTCTTGTGCTTTTCTTTCCAACTTTGAAAGCCAATTGTCTGAAAAGATAGACTTCAACTTGAGAGGTCCATCACCACAGCCACCCATTTCCTTCGGGGGACAAGGAATACTACCATCATCATTAGCTTTCCATTCAAACACTGGCTCCTCATGATTTGTGGAGCTCTTCTCCTTTGTGCCCGATGTTCTCTTTCGTTTGATAGTGTCAGAAGAATCTTCACCATGCAAATAAGCTTTACCTCTGTTAGGATAATGTATAATCATCGGTTTGCCACCTCCCTGTAAGTTGCCTTCACGAATCTCCCGGCAACAGCTAAGGCAGAGATCATATGAACAGTTCAGGCAGCTTCTGTGAAAATCAGCAATAGAAGTCTTGCAGTTGTTGCTGCACAAAATAATCATATTATAGATCAGGTCATCCACCAACCACGGAGACAGCACAATGAACTAAGGAGATGTGCAATGAACTGCAGTAGAAATATTGCAACTTTCATAGGAAAGAAGCCTACCAGAATGCACGCTCATTGCGTGCACAAACCGCCCGTTGAACTTCTACGTCAGATGATGATACTAACCCTATCCAAAGAAAAATTCCAGTAAGCAAACAACCAAAAAATAATAACAAAACTCACGCAGGCCATACCTTGAATATTAGCTTCAATCTCCTTCTCCATCATTTGTTCCTGATGTAATTGCCTCAAAAATGGCAGAAGAGCATGTATTAAATAACAAGAATGCTGGATTTTGTTAGCCTTATTAACCTGCTTTTCTGTTTTCTGCAGTTAAACCATGATAAATAGAGTATCAGATGTGCTATCTGTGGAAAGAGGAGTCCGAAGAGTGATTTCAGTAAAATAAGAACGCTGCATAATAGTCCAAACAGACCTTGCGCATATCAATACGCAAGCATGCCTTGCAATTGCAAAATCCACGACAAACAGGGCAATCCTCTGAAATTTCTTCCTCTGTCAGCTTTGGATACCTATATTCCATGATCCAGGAAAAAGACAACTGAGTTAAAAAAAAAAAAAAAAAACACCAGAGAAAAACCACCACCGCACTTCAAAATTCAACATGCCACATCACTCGATGAAAAGCAACCAATTTAATGGTATTTAACATCCAATAATATACATGCCACATCACTCGATGAAAAGCAACCAATTTAATAGCATATAACATCCAGCAATATACACTTGCAGTTATTTTATTAAGATGCTATCCTTTTAACAGAAATTGAACTATCATCACAATTACATCCCCACATAAACACTAAATTCCACAACCTTGAAATGCACACCTGACACCTAGATTAACATCGTGATTGCAGAAACTGTAACTATATTGAAATCCTCAAAAAAATGTAGTACCAATTTCAGTACTCTGAAGGATAAGGGGTTTAATTACTGGAGACTTGAACACATCCTGGATTGTACACTCTAGGACCTACCAATTACTTTCCATGAAACGAACTTTGCACCAACCAGGCTATAACCCAACTTGTGATGCTTTCAGGAACTATTTAAACATCTTTAAATTTTATAGTTGTAACTACTCTTTCTCATATCCAAATCCTGAGAATTTCATATTTAAATGAAATGGTGCACCATGACCTTGGCGAACATGATATTGGTGATGCTATTGGGATATATTTTGTAAAACCATAAGATTAAAGAGAAGAAGATACGAGAAGAGAGTTAGGAGAAGAGAGGAAAAAGAGTTAGGATTAGTTGTCCCCACTCTTCCCCTTTATATTAGTAATAAAAATAAAAAAAATTACAAAAATACTCTCACTAATAGTTTTTATATTCCAAACAAGTCCTAATCCTTTTTTTTTTTTTGAAGGATAAAAAAAAAAAATTGAAAGATAACGCAATTTAATTAAAAAGGAAAAGAAACACAAAAGAGCTCGCAACATCATATTACATCCCTTAACATTTTCTGCATTAGAAGCCCATTCGATGAGGAGAGATCTGATTCTAAGAGATATGACCTCCGCCACGTTGGTTTCCCCCCGAAAACATCTACCGTTTCTATCTTCCCAAACGCACCACCAAACCGCTAAAAGAGACGGCCTCCAAAAGCTTTTTTTTTGCTTACCGAGACTCACCCCATGCCAAGCCTTTTTAAGAGATCACCAACAACGTTTGGAAGGACCACGCTATTTGGAAACGGGACAAGAGATCCGCCCATATCAATGTTAAGAATGTACAATGAAGAAAAAGATGGTCCACCGTTTCTTCATTTTTCATGCAACAAAGGCAAATGTTGGGGATGCACATACCCCTTTTACGTAGATTATCGACTGTGAGTACCTTCTTTTTCCCTACCAACCACCCGAAAGCCACAATCTTGGGAGGACCTTTATACTTCCAAATCTGCGTTGTATTTGCCTCTTCCCCTATCGTACGTTCCGAAGAAAGGAAGTTGTAGAACGACTTTACAGAAAACGTGCCGGTCTTGTCGAGCTTCCAGCAAATAGTGTCCCTTGTGGATAATCTCAGCTGAATGGGTTGAATACGATTGAGAAGAGCCACATACTCGTCGACTTCTTCATCACGGAGGAGCCTTCTAACAACCGGTTCCCAAACCACATTTCCGCTGATGCACGAGAAGCAATCAGAGATGAAGATTCATCTTTTGGGAGCAAGCCTAAAAATACTATGGAATACGTCTTTCAAAGGCATGTCACCAGCCAATGTGTCTTCCCAAAATCGCGGTCTGTCACCGTTTCCAACAGAAAGCTGATACCTTTCATAATCTCCTCTTTCGTCGATAAGATGTCTTTCCAAAGAGTCAAGGTATTGTATATGGAAGAGTTTTTGGTCCACCATCCTCCCTCCAAGCATCCATACTTGTTTTTTATGAGTTTATTCCATAGAGCACCTTTCTCAACTTCCATTCTCCAAATCCACTTTCCTAACAAAGCCGAATTCATAGTTTTAAGATCTTTTATACCTGTCCCTCCTTGCTTTATATCTTTACAAACCTTTTTCCAGTCAACAAGACGAAACTTTTTCCTGTCTCCCATCCTGTGCCATAAAAAATCGCGTCGAAGCTTCTCGAGAGTGTTCAAAACCGACTTTAGACATTTAAAGACTGACATGAAGTAAAGCGGGAGATTTGACAGGCTGCCTTTATGAGAGTAACGCAACCTCCTAAGGATAGATATTTGCATTCCCATCTTACAAGGTATCTTTCGAATCTTTCGATCACCTTGACCCGCACTCTTGGGGGGCTTTCCGATGCACAGAGGAAGACCCATGAAAACGACGGAAGAGAACCAGCGGCACAACCGAAAAATTCTGCTAACTCTCTTATCTCCCCCATGTACATATTAACCCCGAACATCTTACTCTGGGCCATGTTCACCTTAAGACCCGACACAACTTCAAAACAACGAATAATCGTTCTCATGTGTGAAACTTTCCCCGGATTGGCATCACAAAACAATAGGGTGCCATCCGCAAATTGAATATGGGATATAGGACAATCCGTCCCTCCAACTTTGAAGCCTTCTATAATGCCTTCATCTTGACCTTTTTTCAATATTCTAGACAAAGCCTCCCCAATTATGATGAATAAAAATGGGGATAGAGGATCCCCTTGCCGCAAGCCCTTAGAACTCTTGAAGAAGCCTTTAGGCGAACCATTCAGGAGAATTGAGAAATATGCCGATCCCACACACTCGCTTATCCATCTTCTCCATTTGTCTCTGAATCCGAGACGTTGAAGCATGTATTGAAGAAATCCCCAATCAACATTATCGTAGGCCTTTTCTAAATCGAGCTTGAATACAATACCTTTTGATTTCGATCTATGTCTCGAATCCAGGCATTCGTGGGCAATAAGAGCACTATCTATTATTTGTCTTCCCTGTATGGACGCACTTTGATTTTCATCTATGATCTTCTCAATCACACCTTTCAACCTGAGACACTAATATTTTTGCCAAAATCTTGTAAGGCCCTCCGATTAAACTGATTGGCCGAAAATCCTTGAAAGAGTCTGCACCTGAAACCTTAGGGATAAGCACTAGAAACGAAGCCCCAATGTCTTTAGACAGCCTACCTCTATCGTGAAACTCTGATATGTAATCAAGCACATCCGTTTTGATTGTATCCCAGAAAGCTTGGAAGAAAGCAATCAAAAATCCATCCAGTCCCGGGGCCTTTTCTCCCGCTAATTCGTCCACCACCCTCTTGATTTCCTTCGTAGAGAAAGGCCTCTCTAACCAAGATGCCTCCTCATCAAAAAGGCAATCAAACTGAAGCAAGTCGAGATTCGGCCTATCCCAATCTTTCCCTTTCAGTAGGTTGCTGAAAAACAGAACTGCCTCCTCGGCTCCTCCGCCATTCTGAGTTTGTCTGTTACGCGCTCCCCTTCCACGACAATGCTAGTGATCTTATTCCGATTCATGCAAGTCGTCGCCACACTATGGAAATATTTAGTATTTTTATCGCCTTCCTTGATCCATTTGCTACCTTGCTCTCTGTTTCCATTTGATTTCGTTTTCCATCACTCTGCCTGCGTAGTCTTACATCAAATGAACTCTATTGCCCAACTCTTCACGGGTCATCAGTTCTCTATCCGTCTTCTCGTCTATGGATTTAATCTTATCAAGGATATCAGCTATCTCTTTCTGATGCAGGGGCATGCGATGACCTAACCCTAGATGCATGTATATTCAGTTGGAAGATATTCAAATAATAAAATTACGAAACAAACTACTTTCAATCAGAGAAAACTAACAAATCTCAACACGAAGATGAGATATGTCCGTCCAGATCATGCCTCTTAGCATAAAACCATGTAAAATCGTAAAACAGGGAGGATCTTGGGATATGAGAATATCCCAGATCTAGCACAGACCAGTCCATAATCAAGTTTGGATCTGGTTCTCATGGCTAAGCATCCCTCTTTTCGATCGTATACAAAGAGGGGGGGAGGGGGGTTCAGAAAAGGACGAGGTATGTTGAAAAGCAATGGGTTCTCATAAAGTACGAATTAGGAATTAAAAGAAGCTTACCTTTCCTCACACCTTGAAAAAATAGAGAAGAGAAAACAGAAACTCTGAAGTGGAATCCTCAACACCCGAGGGCCAATCCTGAAACCCTAATCTCTCAAACAAAGAGGAAGAAACTCACGAATTTTTTATTCATTCAATAATTCGAAATAGGATTTCTCACAGTATATATAAGCTACGAAAATATTAAAAAAAGTGCACTAAAGTGCCTGAAAACCAAAGAAATAACATAAAAACGTCTAACGTAAATAGCGACACTAAAGCGCCTAGAAACAAGAAAATAAACAGAAAAGCGCCTAAACGTAAATCCGCTCCATGGTCCAATGGTCATGATGCTCCTGCGCGATCCCGCATCTCGCGTACTCGTAACGCGTCAGAAAATGGGCCCAATGGGCCCGGCGTCCATCCACATCAACTCGTTTGCTCCAACACTCAATCTGCGACGTCGCTTCCTCTGGTACACTCTAAAGGGTGCACCACTGATGTCCGCATCACTCTCTCTATTGCCCAGCTCTATCGCCTTCCACAATTTGATTTTCTCTTTAAGAAGTCTTAATTTCTGACATAGCTTGTACCCTGCGCATCCTCGAACCTCAAACTTGCTCCACCAGTCTTTGACCATGTCCATAAAACCTGCAATCTTCATCCAAGACAACTCGAATCTGAACGGTTTCAGTCCCCAATTTTCTTCGTCAGAGGCTAACATAATCAGGTTGTGATCGAACGTTGGCTTCGGTAGGACACTCTGCACTGCAAAGGGATACTTTTCCATCCAATCCGCCGAAATCAGAAATCTAAGCCTGGACATGGTAGGATTCAACCTCCCGTTCAACCAGGTATACCTAGAACCCGATAAGGGAAGATCGATCAATTCCTGTTGTTCGATCCAATCTGAGAAAGAACGCATAGCTGTGGTAACCTTGCCACTGTTCAATCGCTCTTCGGCATAACACGTGATGTTGAAATCACCTACTATACAACAAAGCCCATCGAATTTGTTTCTGTTGTAAGACAATTCCTCCCAACAGTCTTCTCTATGGTTGTCAACGCTAGGGCCGTACACACAAGAGATTAGACGAGTAAAGTCAGACAATGCGTCTTTGATAATAACCGAAATTGAGAAAATTCCTTTCCATTGATCCACCATACTCCAAATAGACGACTTCCAGGCTATAAGAACTCCACCCGAACTGCCAACTGCATCTAGCGATGTCCACTTCGCGTCGTTCTCTTTCCATTAGGCGGCAATAAGCTTGTCGTTGAAGTTACAAACTTTTGTTTCTTGAAAACAAATCACCTCGGTCTTACTTCAATCGCAAAGGTCTCTGATCAGCCTTCTTTTGTGCTTAGAGCCCACTCCCCGAACATTCCAAGATAAAATTTTCATCTTAGAACATATTTTCCCCATCTTCCCTAGATGTTATCCTCCCCCATACTCCTATCACCCCTTTCCGAGCTCTGGAGAATACTTTGTAATTCCCTATTGCTGCCCGATGAGCTGCTTCGCTTCCTGGGAGGTGTTGACCCTGCCATAGGACGCCCTCTAGCCTCCACACACTGGAACAGTGCAATGTAGTCTTCTGGTCGATCACCGAAAGATAATCCGATCGATCTTCCCACATGACCCATAGCATCCCTTGTCCACTTCTTCTTTTGAATCACCTGGATCATTTTCGACCTCAGCTCTTCACCTAAAACTGTAACCTCCTTGTCATTTGTGGGCCCCACCGAAGGATTTGAACCCCCGTAATCTGCAAAGGCTCTGCCTCTATGACACCCTCTTTCGTCCTCTCTTGGAACAGAGTTGATGACTCTTCCTCCTGGAACGCTTCTAAAATTCTAGAAGGGGAAAATCGCAATCAGACGAAGCCGCACAATCGGATCTCCAGGAAAACGCATCATCATCTTTGGATAAATGAGCTGGTCTACCTATTTGGTATGGAATAAGAGGTAATTCGTTGGATAAAGAATCGTCTAACTCCTCGCACGAGTGTGTGGAGCACAAGTCTTCCGACACACATGCCTCCAGCGCATGTGCTTCATCGGGCCCTCCTTTGGGCCCTATCATTCCCCCATTTCCTACGTGGTCCACTGTCACGCCTGTGGTACTTGAGTATGGGCCCGGTTGCAGCTCCGCTGTATCCAAAGAGTCCAGGATTATAAAGCCCAGGATCCGAACCTCCGAACCACCCCTAATCGTTCGTTTCTAAGTCTCCTAAAGACTGCCAAGTGTCTACGCCTAATCCCGGTACTCTAATCTGCTTCCAGGTGTCTCCCAATTCATTGCCTTACCGATTACGTCCGCTCTCGAATCTTGTGGAGAAATCTGATCCGTCCACCAATTTGAAAAATATGCCACATCACCCTTCTCTTTTGAGATCGGTGCTTCCTCCATCATGTCTTGGGCGCATGTCCTGATTACGTGCCTGCTTCTGTCGCTGTCATTTGACCCGCCTATCAGTTCGTGTCGTGTGTTGCAATATTCTTTCGATGGTCCGGCTGACTTTGTTTTCGATGCTCCCGCAATCTCGTTCATGGCTTCTATAGGTTCTTCAACCATCGTACCCTTCTCCCTTACTCTCCAGAAATCACCCCAACGAGGAAGACGGCATTCCTTCTCCTCTTTCTACACTGATAAGATACACCTCCTCTTCCCGATGACCACCGGTATGTGTGACGGCAAAACGTCAGCGTTACTTTTTCTAATACAAACACTGATCACGCCCATCTCTTACCCGTTCTTTGTTTTTGAATCTATTTCCAATAGATCTCTCAGACAGGATGCAGTAGCCCTGAAAAATTCTACATTCCATAGTTCCAGTGGTATTCCCCATATAAGGACCCACATGTCTTCCGATCCGAGAAAAGAAAACTCATCCCACTTCAAGACCCTGACAATGGGTCCGTCTTTGTCTATTTCACCCATCCACTCTTCTTGGACGAACTCGAAGTCTAGTGTGAATTCGATCCATAGTTCATTATATCCCATAGGCTTGATTCGGTATAATTCCGGCACGATCTTGACCCGATCTGAGATCCACCTCCTCACCATGGAGATCGAGGATCCTTCTGCTATCATCAACACCACCGTTCTACTGAGGGAATCCTTGGATCAGTTAAAAGCATCGATACTTACACGCAGGATGGGATTCCCTCCTTCCCTCTTTATCTTTATTTCAATCGCTTCCTTGGTCGAGAGAGTATTCTTTTCTCTGCCCTCCTCAAATTCCTTCGACGCTGGTCTAGCCCGTCTCTTTCGACAACCTGATTCCGCTCATGAGCGTTTCGGTTCGACGCTACCAAGACCTCTTTAAAGGATGTGGACCCTTGACTAGCAGAGAACCTCTTTCCAGACGTACCTGAGTGATACAATCTAGTACCCTTCTTCGTTGGCCCCACGAGATTCTTCCTCTCAAAAACTGCCTCCTACTTGTAGCGCCTTTCGAGTCCGAATCTGGCCCTCTGTACCATAAGTTTAACCCCTCCAAAGCTCTCACCATGTAGCATCTCCACTGCCTTGCTCAGTTCCTCTTCGGAGCTCATCCTCACAAAAGCAAATCCCCGAGAGGTGACATTGTGCATCTTCTTCGGCAAGACGACATCCATAACCGCCCCTGCACGACCGAACACTTGAAAAATCGATTGGCATCAATCCTTTAGGGAAACCTAGCACGAACAGAGTTGGATAATGCGCCACGTCTCTGTGATTCGTACCTCCGGAGAGCGTCGATTTCCATTTTCTAACCGGTCTCTTCCATTCCCCTTCTTCTTCTACGGCATCTCCCATCTCCCAAGTTCTAATTTGAGACCGAGATCTTGCCCTAGATGAGAAAACGAGCAAGGATAAAAATATTATTAAAAGGAAAAAAGAAAGGACTATACAAAGAGCTAGCAAAACCCAAAAGAGCGATCAACAACAAGGCCTAAAGATGGACGAACAACTGACTGTCCCACAAAAACAAAAACTATACAAAGAGCTATTGTTTGTACATAAATACGGTAATTCTTCTACCCCTAGATATAACTTTAATATGTAACATACTTATATATCTTAATAATATCTATACAATGTGTCACACACGAAGTCCAAAATACAGAGCGTCACTTCTTCATAAGAAAGCAAATGACGGCTACAAAGGAGGCTACGTTGTCCGTGACAACTTGATAAACATATTCTTCTCCTGTTTTCTCAATGACACTATTTAATAATTTAAACAAATATTTGACCATGTGGGAATGGGCCCATACATCCACGACTTCAAAAACATAGTCCCAACCGAACAATTCACAAAAAGTTAATCAATATCCGACCAGTTCTATCGGTCCATCCATCGGCCATTAGAGTAGCACATACATTTTCCATGCCTCTTTGTCTTCGGCAATAAAGCTTCTATTAGACTCAACCTCTATTTTTAGCCAAGTCTCCCTAACTTCATAATATGAAGGAGGCTTTAGTCCAAGTCCAAATTGGCCTATTGTTTCAGCCATTACTTTGGAGCTCTTCAATATAACAGGTGTTGGAAACAACATCGGCTTGGTATAACCATTTAGCAATATATTGGATTGTAATTTTTATAACTTTATATTTATAATGGTTTTCTAGTGTTATTTGAGCAGAGATCTTTTACCCCTTTGGTTAACCACGTCCTCGAGATGTGGTCTACGCCAACTATTTAATGGCACATGCCCACAAGATGTTTTGGGTACTACTGGTCTAAAGCGCCCTGTCAACATAGGAGTAGAGTGATCATCCGCATCAACATCTAGTTCAATATATTCAAATGCTTCTTGTTCCATAAACTTTTCTTTAAGAATCGCATCATCATGCCTTTTTCTAGCATGTTTCTCTAAGTACTCCATAATTTCCTTTTGGATCTCTAGAATAACATTGGGACATGCTCTTACATTTTATCACAACATGTGTTCAAGGTATTGCTTGTGTCATCCAATGCCACCGGAACTTACAAACCCACAAAACTCACACACTATGTAGGACTTTTCGATGACACTACAGTAGTGGCCGTACTTCTAACTCGAGTCATTATACTTGGGTTTCAAAGAAGAGGATTGGAAAGAAGACTCTAGTTCTAGTCATACACTTGTAGGGATAGGGGTGGGGGGTTTAATTCCAGTCTTATAGTAAAACACTTGTAAGGCAGAGAGAGAGAGAGTCTAATTCTAGCCTTATACTTGTACACTTGTAGGGGGGGAAGAGAGAGAGTCTAATTCTAGTCTTATACTTGTACATTGTAGGAGATAGATAAAGAGAGAGAAAGACAGAGAGTCTAGTTCTTTATTAGTCTTATAGAGTTACAGTTGTGCACTTCTAGGAGAGAGGGAGAGAAGTATTCTTGTCTTGTAAGTTGTAATTGTAATCTTACCCTTGTAACTTAAAGGAGTTCTAGCCTTGTATTGTGAACTTGAAGAGTCATATTTGTAACTTGAAAGAGTGAGAGTACTCCTGAATCTCTTGAGTCTTGATTGTTGCTTCTTGAAAGAATGAAAATCTTCGACTCTTGAACTTGAAAGAGTGAGACATGAGAGTCTTGATTCTTGAAACAAAAACAATTAAACTTGAAAGATGTTACGAGTTTATGACTTATGAGTTATGAGAGAATAAGATTATGAGAGAAAACACAAAAGAGTAAGAGAGAGTGTAAGAGACTAAGAAAGTTAAGAAAGAATGAGTGAGAGAGTGAGGAGTCTTGAACTCTTGATTCTTGAGTCCTTGAAACTTGAAAGTTGAAATTTAAAAGGGCCTCACTCTTGAATTGATTATTGAATGAGATTAGAGAGACGAATGAGATTAGAGTTTATGAGAGAGAGAGATTAAGAGAGAGAACGAGAGATTGTATATTAAAGTAAGAGAGGAAAATGGTGGGTGGGAGTGCATATTTATAGGCGGAAAGGGAGAGATGAAAAAATAAATTTGTACTTGTGCAATCGCATAACCACATACAAATAGCCTATGTGATCCCATAAGTGCCAACAGTTTAAAAAATGCATATGACATCATGACATATGCGGTACACCTGTCCAAATTTGCATATGCGATCGCATGTGACAACATTGGGAACACATGAAGCTCTATCATTTCAGTTTGATAAAGATGTGTTCTGCAAGATGAAAGCTCAACAACAAAGATATTGTCTAGCGAACAACCCCCTTAAAATAGGAACAAAGCCTGATCGAATATGCGTGTCCAATATTTCTCAAAATGCTTAAGAAAAATGTGAGCTCCAACTCTTAGGCTCAAAGTCATGTTCTTGACATGAAAAACAAAATGCTAGAAAGAACCGAATAATCTTTTTTGCTTCAATATTGAATTCAGGAGATCTACGGTTGGCTTACCAAGCTCTATATGCTCATTTTTCTTCTTAGATCCTAACTTCCTATCTAAATTCTACCAGGATACTCTCACTCATACACAAAATCTTCCATCCAACTGGAAGCAAAAGCATGCTGCAACTGCAGGGATCAATACAAGCTATTACATAAGTATTGGCCAATTTGCTGGTCAATACAATGGCTGTATTGGCTGAAACAGCCCTGCAACAGCTTTATTTTCTTTTGGCAGAAAAAAAATCTCAAAATCATTGGTAAATTTCCAAAAATTGTGAGAATCCCAAATATGTTTTCTTTCTTCGTTTGGGACATGTATTTGGCAACGCTTTTTTTTGTTCGAAAGGTGATATATTATTGAAAAAGAAAAGAACTACAAACAAACAAAAAGATAACATAAAGAGCAACAGGGGAAGGGAAAAAAAACCAAGGAAAAAGCCCCCTACTAACTAGAACCAATCCGAAACTAAGGGGCCCAATCTCTTTGTTTCAAGTTGTGTCAGGTGTGAAAATCGATCTCTAAAAAACTGAGTTTTTTTCTATCAATATTGCCCCGGAGGAATGCAAATCTTTGGTTGATTCTTTTGGGTGCAAGGTTTCTCCTCTTCCCACTCTTTATTTGGGTTTGCCTCTCTGCGTTCGTAAGCCTCCGTTGTCTCTATGAGATAGAATTATTGAAAGAATGAAATGGAAATTATCGGCTTGGAGACTTAACCTCCTTTCCCTAGGAGGGAGAATTAATCTCATTAAAGCCTCCCTCTCCAACCTGCCAATTTATTTCCTCTCCCCATTTAGATGTCCCAAATCTGTTATCCTTAAGATCAATAAGCTAAAAGGGTTTTCCTTTGGCAAGGTGCTGTGGGGGGGAAATTTCCTCTTTTAAAGTGGAAAGAGGTTTGTTCCTATTACGATTATGGAGGAGCAAACATAAAAGATATTTCTCTGTTTAATGAGGCTTTGCTGGGTAAATAGGTATGGAGATTCGAGTGCGAGGTAGATAGTCTTTTGCACAAGATCGTTGCGGCCAAATATGGGGCGTCGCCCTCCGGGTGGTGGACCAAAAGCTCCTCCCTTTACCGCGCTTCTTTCCTCTGGAAAGGTATTGCTAAAGCGGCTAGTCCTATGTTTGAGAGATTATCTTTCTTGATGGAAAGAGGAGAAAACATTAAGTTTTGGTTGAATGTGAGGTGGGGTCCCACCTCTCTGGCTGTTTTGTTTCCCCTTATGTTCTCTCTTCTAACCCCAATGCTCTTGTGATTGATTGCTTCAGTCCTATTGGGAGTGGAGGGATCTGGACTCCTCAGCTAAGTAGGAATATTTCTGATACTAAGGTCCAAGAAATGACTTCTTTGTTATCTTTGTTGCAGAATGCACCAACCCCTCTCTCCTCTAATCCCAAAAATTAAATCAGTTGGTCGTTGTCGGCTTCAAAGATTTTTTCAGTAAAATCCTTCTACAACTCTTTGGTTGTCCAATCCTTCACTGCCCCTTGCAGCACCAGTCCTCTTTGGAAGTACGACATTCCTCCTAAAGTTGCGGCTTTCAGTTGGCTCGCGGGTAGAAACAGAATTTTGACTATTGACAATCTTAGGAAGAGAGGGATACAAATTCCCAATGGGTGTCCTCTATGTCTCTCAGAAACAGAAATGGTGGATCACCTTCTCATTCATTGCAAATTCATATTAGTAGTTTGGAGCAAAGTTCTCAATACTGCGGAGGTTTCCCGAGTTATGCCGAGTGCTATAGACGATCTTCTGTCTCAATGGCATGCGGATATGGGGGGGAGGTTTGGGAAAAAAGAAAATAGCTTATTATCTCGCTTGCGGTGTTTTGGGCAATCTGGGCAGAGCGTAACAATAGATGCTTTAGGAACTTGTTCAGCTCTGAAGCAGGAGTGGTGTCTCGTGTTTTTGTTCTGTTTAGGAATTGTGCTCCTTAATGTTGGGGGCCTCTTTCGTTGGTGGGAGTGGGGGTTTTAGTTTAGGTTTCTAGTTTTCATCTTTTCCTTGTTGCATTTTTTTTGTTTTTTGCATTGTGTTGTAGTTTTTCTTCTTTCTAATAAATTATCACCTTTCAAAAAAACTAAGGGCACAATCCCTGAACAAAACTAACACTCGAGAGAACACTCCCGCAACAGCGGAGGATCTATTCCTGAAGTATCTGTTATTACGCTCCACCCAAACAACCTAAAGAACCGCCAAAAAGATAGTACACCACTTTCTTTTACCCAACCCTCCTCCAGATTTTGCATGCCATTGAGAAAGAAGGTTGTCTATGGAGATAGGCATAATCCAAGAAACCCCAGCTATCTTTAGAACGTTCCACCAAACTGCAATCGTGAATTCGCAGTGAATGAAAAGATGATTGTATTTGGCAATGTAACGGGCCCATTATTTGGTGAGAATGATGGCTGTCAAGCATTGTTAGGCATTGTCATCTTGACCTACTGAAAGTCGACCAAATAGGCCACAATCGAACACAAATCAAGCATGATTTGGAGGATTAGGGCTTACATATAAATACAACAAAAAAGAAAATGAAAAATGAAAAAAAAAAAAAAGGTGATGACCCCGTCTTCCAATATTTGCCAAAATGGTCCTTCATGATTGAAATGGAGGACAAAAGTGGAATTGACTGCCAACTTGTGGGCCCATCTGTACCATCAGATTGACTGCCAACTGGAGTATATCCATCTATGGACCAAACAGGACAATCAAACCATTAGTCCAAATATGTGATCAGACCATGGATCCAATTCAGATCCCCCATCAGAACAATATGGACCACTGATGTGGTCCAAACCTTCAATCTGGAGTCATATGGTCCTGATAATCAATAGGATCCATTTGATGTTGATGTGTGGCCCAAATGTATCAAGTTCTTTATATATTTTTCTGGGCAGTGATTATCTTGTCCCTTGAAATTCCTATCTATTATATCACATGCATTTTTGAGAACGTAACCATGGGCAGATTGCGATCTTCCAACAGTGATAGCTTTCATCGCTTTCTTCATAGAAGCCATTCCCTAATGTCCCATATTAGGAAGCAATACTTGATGGTTAAAAGGCCATAAAATCCCCCATAAGTTTTTTTTTTTAATGGTGGACAAATTTATTAATCAAAAGCATACAACAAAATAGAAAAACTGAGAAGATTCCCCCGGCAGACCTTATAATAGAGATTTCCCCCGTATAAGATATTCTTGCATATCTTCTCAACCTTGAAAAGGAAAACCCCCATAGACCATGACATAGTGTTTGGTGTTCCCCTGATTTATGGAAAACCAACTCAGTGATTTCCATCTTCTTAGATTTCCTATTATTGAATTCTTTCCATAGGCAGATAGAGCCCACATCATTGATAAACCCACGAGCTTCCATAGAACAAACCGCCTCTTTCCTAGCATTGTCCATCTTCAATCTAGGAGGGTAACCACCGAATCTGGCATAAGCCATGATACTCCGAAAAGATTGAAACATTCTTCTAAATTACTGTACCAAAGTCACAGTGGATAAAGATATGATTAGCTGATTCATCTGCTTTCATACACAATGGACATAAATTTGCAATAATCATGTTCGTTTTCCAGAGTAGTTTGATCGTAAGAATTTCTTCTTTTGCTGCTAACCATCCAAACACAACCACTTATGGTGGTCTTGGGGATTGCCACATATATGGTACAGCATTCATCAGGCATTCTCTACCAACCATTTTCAACGTTCTGTAGGATTTAACTGCAATTTTCTATCTACTCTTCAATGCCATTTATTGCTCTGCCCTGGTCTTATTTCTTCGAGCACTTAAACCAATTTCCCTCCAAGATCCACTAATGCCAAAAGCAGCGTTAACTAGATGTGAAGTTGCAACATAAATTCAGTTAGAAACTCTAGCCAAAAATCCACCATGCTCTCCTTCTAGTGGCTTCAAGGCTGTAAATAGGCAAGCCATGCTAGACCGAGGCTTGTCCAAGCACAGTAAACAACATGAATATCTAGGCCTAGGTCCAGAACACAACCCCACTTATCAATAATCCAGGCCAAAAAGTCCAAGAGAGTCCATAATCCAAGCACCCACCCCATAGCTGGGCCAAGCTGGGCTGTCATGTCAGATCATTAGGCAAACTCAAACCCAGGCATCATAGTAAGACCTGAAATTCATGCTAAGATGTGGGCTTCCAAGCTCAGTCCAAATCCAGCACAAAATGGGGGCAGCTTGGTCCACTCTCACCCCTGATGACTTGCTTCATAAAAGTTCCAACTAGATTATAGACTCACAAATCAATCTCCAAATTTCCCATGCTAATAAGCAGCATCTCAATGGTTATTTACCCAATGTTCATTAGAAAGGGTGATCGGATAATGACTAAACCTTACTACCAATATAAACTTGGACTAACCACATTGACACAGTATCAGATGAAAATTGTCGTACATGGGTTAACAAAATTCCCTTTTCATAAGCTTATTTGAGTGCCACTAGCCAGGAACAGAAGCTAACAAAATTATATCACATCAGGATCATTTTCTCATGCACATGTCAGACAAGATAGTCAAATTTGCATGTCTATATCTATACCAGGCCGGTACAGATTCCAATAATATGCACCACAATTTGCCTCAGAGATTAAGTGCATCATATTAAATCCGCAGCAAAATTATTTAAAAAAATAAGGACAAAGATGAAAGAGCTACAAAATTCAAATAGAATGGATAATTAAGCTTCAGAATGGATAAGATAATGAGAGGGCCCTACACGCACTCAATTCAGATATCACAAGAACAGATACAAGAGTAACAAACAAGTCAAAAACTTTCAAATACAAATGTAGATAATTATCAAAAGATGCATAAAAAGAAACTGTGTAATTGAGCTAAATCAGCAACGAGCGCATGCAAAATGTATGCATTAACCAATAACAACCGAAACAAAACAGTAAAAATCCACAATCAAGCGATCAAATATAATAGCCAGTTAAGAAAAAGGTGGTTTTGTTGAAAGGGGACAAACCATCGCTCAATGCATGGCACACAAAATCTTTTGGTTCTACACTTTATGCACCGAACAACCCTTCCTTTATCATTCCTTTGACACTGATGGCACATGTTGCTTAATTTTCCACCTTTTCCCATCATCGGAAAACCCTAAAACCAACCAATACATCAAAACCTCCAAAATATAAAACAAATGCAAAAAATAAAAATAAAAATAAATAATAAAAAAAATGCATGAGGAGAAATCAGTAAAAGAGACCAACTACCTCCACATCCATCGGCCTTGAAAGCCACCCTTTAGTCCTACCACTAGATCGTCCTTCCTCTTTTGCACTCAAAACCCTATCCGTAGAACCTCCTTCCTCTTCAACCTTCACCTTCTCCACCTTCCTTTCCCGTCTCCTCAAAGATCTCTCATTTCCCGCCCTCTGCACCTCCCCTTGCCAGTTTTTCTGTGGCGGGACCTCTTCCTCTTTTGCACTCAAAACCCTATCCGCAGAACCTCCTTCCTCTTCCACCCTCACCATCTCCACCTCCGTTTCCCTCGTCGAGATCTCCTTCTCCATCTGTTCCACCTCTCCTCGCCGCTTCTTCTGTGGCAAGACCTCTTCTTGCTCCTTGATTTTTTTCCGGTTTCGTCTCCTAAAAGAACTCTCCTCTTCCTCTTCCTCTTCCTCTTCCTCTTCCTCTTCCTCGCTTTCTTCCCGGATTCGTTTCCTCGAGCTCGCGTTTCCCACCTTCTTCCTCCGCCCGCGCTTCGGCCCTGCTGTCGACTCAGCACTCGAAACCCTAGACCTAGATTTCGTTCCTTTCCCCACCTTAGCCCTAGTTTTCTTTTTCTCCAGTGAGGATGTGGCCTCTGTCAAGCAATGATCCTGACAGGGATTCTCCTCATCCTTTTTGCATTGCTCACCTCCTCCATCGCTGTGAGAGCAGCAGAGATCTTCGGAAGACGGTCGATGGCCGTCAGATCCTTCGTCCATGATGGAAACCGGGTTCGTACTCGGAAACCCGGGATTTCGGGATAGGAAAACCAGGTTCTTATCTGCAAGGGCGGTTTCGAAAAAAAATACTCGCGGGTTTTGGGATGTGAAAACCAGGTTTTTTCCCGCAAGAGTGGTTTTAAAAAAATCGCTCGTCCCGCCAAAGACACGGTTTTCTATTTGCTTTGTGTGAGTTGAAAGGATACAATCAGATGGAGCCTCCTTAAATAGCCATGGATTCGGGCAAGGTGAAAAACTTTTGATATTCTGGCGGAGTATGATAGATGATACGCAGGCACAGGGAAATTGCATACGTGGCTTAAAAATTAAACAAAATATAACTTTAAAAATTGTGGGTCCTAGATTAGATGTGTTTTAAGCTAGAGTTATGCTTATTTAATTGTTTGGCTATTGGATTGGTGGACCTTTATTGGACGGTAAAAATGAAAGATATCCAATGATCCTATTTCCACGAAGAAGTGTCCACGAATCAAGGGTTAGGATTGTTGAACTGATCTGATCTTCGGATGGTCACTTAGAAACGATGAGTTCCACAACTTAGTCGGTTTGACTTGAGCTAATGCATGCGAGGTGTACAATTTCTAACTGACTGCGTATCAAGCGTATTGCTCTGACGGAGTATTAAGTAGCACTCCTTGGGGAAGCGAGTTGTAATAAGCGTCGCGTTCAAACGGCGTGCTCGGGCAGCCCATAGTTTGCGGATTCAAACCGACGATCAGACGTGCTCCGCCGTGGAAGGCCCATTCACCAAACATTGTTCAGATTGGAAGATCCTAGCCGTCTATGGCCTTTTGTGTTGAGCGTGGACGCCAATTACCAGGTGGAGATATTCCCGTTTGGAAGATTTTCGGTTGCTGGGCTATCCAGATCAGGGGAAATCATGACAACGGTTTGGATCCCGGAACCAGGGTCACCACGGGCATGTATTCGAAGAGAAAAAATTTAACTACTCTGGTATAGTGTGACGGATGATACACCTGCA
Source organism: Liriodendron chinense (assembly GCA_003013855.2). Taxonomy (NCBI): domain Eukaryota; kingdom Viridiplantae; phylum Streptophyta; class Magnoliopsida; order Magnoliales; family Magnoliaceae; genus Liriodendron; species Liriodendron chinense. Next base: position 846,589 of record ML058513.1, read on the forward strand.
CTGAAAATTCGCATATGTCATTAAGTCAAATCAAACTGCCTAAACTATTGGCCAGTTTAAATGCATCATGAGACGAAAGTTACACTTATTTGATTTGATTATCAGATTCCATAGTCAGAGGACAATTTATTGGACGGTTGAAAATGAAAATATCCGATGATGATAAGAGGTTAAAATATTAAACCAATCTGACTTAGTCAATTTAATCTGTTTAACTTTGCGTGGTGAACTTAACACCACTTTGGCCATGGTCTAAGGACGGTGTTGGGCCACCTTGATGTATGTGTTTTATCTAGACCGTCTATCTATTTTTGCCGGCTCATTTTAGGGCATGAGCCCAAAATTGAAGAGTCCGGATCCTCTAAGAGAAGGAGCAGCAGAGAATACGAATTCAAAATTGAAACATATCGAAACTTAAGTGGACCATACCTCAGGAAAAAGTGGCAATAATGACTTCTACTGTTAAAATCATAACGCTTAGGGAAACCTAGATGAAGGGAAAGAACACATACCATCTTAATCCAAGACTTCCATGGCTCCAAAAACTTTTCAACGGTAGACATTCAATCCCCACTGTTCCCGGAGGTGTTATCCGTTTAAGCTCTAGATATGCTTGAATTTTAGGCTTATATCCTAAAATGATCTGGGAAAATAGGATGGACGGCCTGGATAAAACATATAAATCAAGGTGGGCCCAACAAAAATTCTGTTAAAGTGTGATAGCTTCTTATTACGTAACTCCACGTACGAACACAGCCACTACCCGTCAATGGATGACGTTTTCTTGCCCGCAATAGATTCTCATTAAAGAAGTAGATCAGGTGAGACATGGGTAGCAGCTGAGTGGGTGAGGCCCCTACCGTGGGGCTATCTCGATGTGTGTGTCGTATATCCAAACCGTCCATCCGATTTTCCAGATCATTTTAGGGCATATTACCAAAAATGAGGCGGATCCAAACCTTGAGTGGACCACACAGTAGGGATTGAATTCCCACCATTAAAACTTCATGGGGTCACAGAAGTTTTGGATCGAATCGCGGTTTGTGTTTGATCTTCGTCCAGGTTTGTCTAACCTTATCCACAGGTTGGATGGCAAATAAACATTATAGTGACCTTGGGAAGCTTTTAATGGTAGGCGTCCAATCCCCACTGTTTTTTCAGTGGTGTGCTCCATTTGAGATTTGGATCTTCTTCATTTTTGGCACCATGCTCTAACATGATATGAAAAAATGGATGAACAATACTGATATACAGCACATGCATAATGGTGGCCCCACAATCAAAGCCTTGCCCGCTAAGTTGTTACTGGCCTCATCCTCGGATGCAATGGTGTGGTGATGAGTCGGGCAAGGTAGGGCCTAACTTGATGTATGTGTTTTACATCAATACCATTTATCTGTTTAACCAGCTCATTTTAGGGCATCAACTCAAATACAACACAGATTCGAAGCTCAAGTGTACCACGGTACAGGAAACAAACAGTTGTGATTGAACTCATACGGGGACCAAAAGTTTTGGATCAAGCCGATGTTTGTGTTTTCCCTTGATGTAGGTTTATAACCTCATCAATGGGATGGATGGTAAATAAACATTAAGTTGGGCCCACAAACATCACTGTGGCCCCACAACACCCAACACATCATTAGTACAAAATGATAAGCCATTATATCCACGCCATCAAGCTATTTTGTTATTGTTGGGGTAGCCTTCAAACTATGCATGGATTGGGTGCTTAGATTGGTCGAGCAACCGGTCTGAGTGTGTAACCCACATGTATGAGAAGGCCCCTGGACAGGTCTCTGTGTTGCCCCAGACCAGTCGGCCGACCGGTTTGCAGGGGGCTCCGTCCGATTGGCGACCGATCAACTGTGAGGCACAGGTAGGCGTGAATCTCCCTGGATTGTTCTGTGCACAGGCTAATCAGTTGATCGATCGATCGGACGTGCGCATGGGTTTCTTGCGCAACTCGCAGTACTGCGCATGATATTTCTATTTTCAAAGTTTTGCTTATTTAAGGAGTTGTAATTCGACATGGATGGAAATCCTAAGGTGTATAAGGTTTCCTAATCGTGTTAGGAAAAGGGGAGAGGTGTGTGAGAGAGAAAACTTGGGGTTTTCTCTATTTATTCTTTGCTTGTAGGCTGTCAATCTTTATAATCTTCTGTTTATCATAGTGGATCGCTTTGTGCTATGGTTTTTTACCCGTCGATGGGTTTTTTCACGTAAATTCAAAGTCTCTTGTGGTGAATGCTTGTGTGTGGTTTGATTGCATCTCGTTTACTCATTTGATCTCAGATTGCTCCGCGCGTTTCGGCTTCCACTTCCGCTGTCGATTTTTCCCAACAAGTGGTATCAGAGCTAAAGTTAGGGTGGAGTTGAATTCGTATCTAAGACGAGAAGATGGGATCCAGCGAAAGGTTCGAGGTAGAGAAGTTCTCTGGTAAAAATAATTTTAAGCTATGGGAGGTAAATGTTAAATCTTTCCTAGTTCAGTAAGGACTTGATGAAGCTCTTGAAAAGCGACCCGAGGCTATGAAAGATGATGAGTGGACGAGGCTCGACAAGAAGGCTAGAACCTCAATCCTATTAAACCTTACTGATGGTATTCTCTATCATGTCATGAGGGAGAAGATTGCGACTGAAACGATAGCGAAGCTAAAAAAGGTTTATGCCAAGAAATCTCTAGAGAATCGCATATACGTGTTGATGCAATTGTTCACCTTGAGGATGACTGAGGGAACGGAGGTGGAGGACCACCTGAGCACGTTCAATAGGCTGGTTTGCAAGTTGGTGGAGATCGATGAACCGATGAAAGATGAATATTAAGCATGCATCATGTTGAATTCTCTTCCAGATTCATATGAGTCGTTCAAGGACTCTGTGTGGGCAGGGAGGGAAACCATAAACGTCGAGACCGTTATCTCAGCCCTCCAGTCGAAGTCGATGAGAAATAAAAGCGGTGACGTGGCTTTCCGTTATTCCTCAGAGGTACTGGTTATGAGGGGAAGAAGTTCTAAGCATGGAGGATATTGGAAATTGGGATCTAGGGCCAAGAGCAAATGGAAGGTTAAGGTGAAGTGCCGGAATTGTGGCAAGGAGGACCACATGAGAGGGGATTGTCAAAATCCCAGGATGAAGCAGGAAAGGTATGGAAATTCTTTTAGAGAATGAGACAATACCATAGAGGAAGGTAACGATCTACGTGAAGTTCTAACTGTATCTGGTAAGGGATTTCACGGTAGTGGGTAGATCCTATATTCAGGGGCTTCATGTCAGGCAAGTCCTAACCGGAGTTCATTCACGACATACAGGGAGTATGGTGGAGAATCAGTGTTTGTGGGCGATGGATTCGCTCATAAAGTTGTGATTATTAAAACGGTGCGCATCAGGATGTTCGATGGGGTCGAACGAGTCCTAAAAGATGTGAAGCACTGTCCCCAAGATGAAGATGAATGTAATTTCTCTTGGTGCACTTCGAGGCGAAAGGGTACATGTTTATTGGCTGCGATCTTTGTTGTGAAGTGATGGAGGGGACACACATGTACATAAAGGCATAGAGGTGTGACCATCTTTACAAGTTGATCGGGAGCACAATTCACGGTGAAGCTACGGGAAAGGCTGCAAGATCCACGGTTGCTCGTATGTGACAAGTGCCCAAGGGCCACATGAGAAGAGCAGAAAAGGGCATGAATTTACAAGGTTAAGGTCGATGGTGGCACGAGAAGTGGTGGAGCTATGATTGAAGATGAGATGACATTGCGAGGATGGTGTTGATTCGTCGTTTGAAGCCTCGATGGAGATTGTTGGGGTAGCCTTCAAACTATGCACGGATTGGGTGCTCAGACCGGTCGGGCGATCGGTCTAACTGTGTAACCCAGATGCATGAGGAGGCCCCCTAGACAGGTCTCTGTGTTGCCCCAGACCGATCGGCCGACCGGTCTATAGGGGGCTTCGACCGATCGGCTGTGAGGCAAAAGCGGGTGTGAATCTCCCTGGACTGTTTTGTGCACTGCCCAACCAGTCGGCCAACCGGTCGGACGTGTGCATGGGTTTCTTGCGCAGCTCACAGTACCGCGCAAGATGTTTCTATTTTCGGAGTTTTGCTTATTTAAGAGCTGTAATCCGACTTAGATGGGAATTCTAAGGCGTCTAAAGTTTCCTAATCATGTTAGTTAGAAAGGAGAGGTGTGTGTAAGAGAGAACTTGTGGTTTTCTTTGCTTATTCCTTACTTGTGGGCTGTCAGTCTCTGTAATCTTCTGTTTATCATAGTGGATTGTTTTGTGCCGTGGTTTTTTACCCGTTGAGAGGTTTTTCCACGTAAATTTGGAGTCTCTTGTGGTGAATTCTTGTGTGTGGTTTGATTGCATCTTGTTTACTCGTTTGATCTTGGATTGCTCCGCGCATTTCGACTTTCGCTTCCGTTGTCGGTTTTTCCCAACAGCTAGCTCATGATTTTAGGGCAAAGGACAAAAACGAAGCAAATTCACAGCTCAAGTGGACCACACCACAGTATTCTTTGAGGCCATAGATGTTTTGGATCAAGTTGATATTTTTGTTTTCCCTTCATCTAGTCTTACGTAGGTTGAGTTCCAAAATCTTAGGTAATCCAAGGCTAAGGTGTGCCTCACGGTAGAAAACAGTATAGATGATGCGCTCACCATAGAAACTTTCGTGGGGTCATCCCATGTTGTTCATGTGCCATCCAAACCATTCCTTGCGAACAAGATAACTAAATATACATAAAATCAGCTTATTCCAAAGGCTCAGATGAGCCCCGCCACGCTAATATACATAGTTTTGCATTTTTCCCTTCTTGTGGCTCAGGGAAGTTTTGGGTCTTAATTTTGTTAATGTAAGATGAAAATGAGGTAGCCAAACTAATGGACAAGATTTTGCGTATAAGTCAAAGTGGTTGCCACAAAGATCATGTTTTGCGCAGAGAAAGATTTGTCCAGATCACAAACTCCCTCCTAATTTTTAACTTTAACTGCTTGAATGTAGTCCTGTCAGATCAATGGCTTACACATGACACATCCAAGCCATGCATAGTGTAAATGAACCTCGCTTTAGATTCGAACATGAGTTTTTTTTTTTTTTTTTTTTTTATGGGTTAGTACACACACCCCACTGTTAGTACACCCACCGCCATTGTTAGTCACACCACAATGTTAGCCACCCCCACCTGTGAGTTGATACCAATACCTTGGTGTTGAAACGAGGTCATCTTCATATACGAACATGAGTTATTCAAACTTTTCCATTAGATGTTCTAACTTCATCCACATAGGCAATCACCTGCTCTAAAAATGTTCCTTAAGATGGTCTATACAATATGTAATTCAGAATGTGAACACTTTAGAACATCATCTTGTTAGGCTTTATGGAGCCTAATCACCAAGTATGTATCATTTATCTAGCCAACATGATCTTGGAAGGCAATTTCATAATTTCACAGTATATAAACCCTAACTCATCTAGGATACTATATATAGTTTGTTGAGAGAGAGAGAGAGAGAGAGAAATTGCATTGTATTAAGTTTTTTTTTTTTTTTTTAAACCTTTGCACATAGCAAATCAGTGTAAATCCACACACGCGCGCGCGTGCGGTTTTGTCACATAAATCTAGACAACAGATGAGGTCAGTTGGGGCCGGCCCTATAGCTTTTCACGTTCTCATTCTCTGTGGATAGAGGATGATTGAGAATTCCTTGAACTCACCAGAACTTGTAAGAAAATGACAGAGTAGACAAAGGGGAAGTGTTGTCGTGTGACTAAGACTCCCTAATGTCTAAGTTAGATTTCTGGGAGTATTAGAGAAAGGGAGTTTAAAGCTAAGATGTTTCGTATCTTGAAGGTGGAGACCTAAACCTTATTTATAAGACGTGGAAGAGGCTTTTGGAGAGTTGGACCCTTTCAGGATGTGTCAGCTAAGTCTCGATTTTAGTAGGATTTTTCCTCTTATCGTGTAGAGGAGGTCCTATTAAGAATAGGAGTCGATCCCAAAATATGCAGATCTACTCAGATATCTCGTACTGACTCTGGAGAGTGGTCTGTTGATCCTGTTCAGAGCTTAGTATCTAAGCTCCCTCACTTGGGTCTAGAGGTGGGCAACGATCTGGGCCGAGCCGAGTTAGCCCTAGTTTGGTTTGGTTGTTCTGGACCACCGCAGTTTGGATCAATTGGTTGGGTTCGGCCAACCATGTGGCCCGAGTTTGGTTTGCTCCAGAAAAATCTGGTTCGAGTCGGGATCGGCTTGGTTGAAAATTTCGAACCGGGCCGGACCGAGTTCAAATAGATGGTGGCTCTTTTTTTCCTTATTCACTTAAATGGAAAAGAATTTAAAAAGTTAGAAAAAAAAAGTACAAGCATATCTTACCATATGATGTTTAACATCCTCCAAAAGAGTGCACCTTCAAAATAGACATGTAAGAGTATTTGCCAAACAAAGGTACCCAAGCATAATTTTACAAGTGCAAGGAAACAGTGTGCATTCATGTATATGTATGATGTATTAAACATGTCATCATGTATATGTATTATGTATTATCCATGTCATCCATCTGTTTTACATATCATTTTAGGACATGATCCCAAAATGGAATCATATCCAAAGCTCAAGTGGATCACACCACAGGAAACAGTATGCTTATAAGCTACGAGCCGAATCAAACCGAGCTGAATCACATCGAGCTTCGAGCCGAGCCGAGCCGGAACTACCCTAGTTTGAGTTTGGTTTGTTTTTTCAAACGAGCTTGACTCGGAGGCTTGATTTGGTTTGAACTTCCATTCGAACCAATCCAAGCCGAGCTTTTTCAAACCAATCTGAGCCGAGCTTTCGAGCTAGCTTGGTTTGTGCCCACCTCTACTTGGGTCTGATTCGGATTGTAGACTTCCCCTCAGTGAGGACAAGGACTTTAGTGGTGCGTACCCTCTAGACGGGGCGTCGTTGATAAGCCCTCGACTCTCAGCCTTAGCTGAGGATTGGCTTGTAGTCGAGCTTCGCTCTTGCAGTCGTTGAAGTACATTGTGGTCGTCGTCAGATCTCCTCGGCTCATTATGGTTTGTATCTTCTTAAGTTCTTTCTTTTTTTTCTTTTGATTTCAATATTACTATGTATGGTTTGCACGGTGTCATTTGTAACAGGAGACCCACCATATGCATGGCTAGGATGTCCCGTAAACAAACACAGGGACACGATTAAAGCTCCTGTGCCTCAGTGTCCTACAATTTCTACAACTATTATTTGTTGGTGATACTAATTGCATTGAGGGATGGATGAAGAATTTGGCAGTGCAGCTGTGTATTCAAGCCCTTCAAAGAATACTAAGCATTCCTTTGCCAGATGAGCCTACAAGCTTAGTTATTGGGCACGAATGCAATACTCCTCTGACCATAGGCTGGAGTCCACGGATTAATTAATTGCATGGCATATAACACTACGGTGGGTGTCCCATTCCAACTATTTCCCATGGTGTGGCTCACCTGAGTACTGGATCATGGCGATTGTTTGGATTCCATGAGTGTACCCGATGGACGGAGTGGCTCTTGTGTGAGTTCCACCAACTTGGCTCACGGCCAGTGAAAGAAACCCAGTATCAGATAGCTAATAATGAACTCCCATGAACAGGCTCAAGTTAATTTGGGTACCTCACCGGTGTTGGAAACAACACACAATCAGCACCTTAGGTTCATACAATGCACGGCCAGGATATCAGATACGAAATATCCTGTTACACTGAATGAGCACATTGGCCGTTTGAATGATCCCACCACCACAGGCAATGCTTGGGCTTGCACCCGTGCCAACATATAAGCCATTAACCATGCAACAGCCTGAATTTTTAGGGAAGGCGTCCATGCATTGGATGGTCCACCAAATGAAGGCAACGACCTTCTATAAAATCAGGCTAATTAAATTAACTCATTGGATGGTCCATGCATTAATGCTGAGTCAAACTCCCGATTGAGATTAACCATTGATTTCAATGGTGTGGCCCACTAGATGAGCATGCTAGCCTAATTTCTGTACTAAACAATTTCAATGCAAAAGCACACTATTTCCATAGTAACTGGTGTCTTATAAACTAAAACCATCCCAGGCATGAAATGGACACTCATACAGGCACTCATTAGCGCGTGTGCTACCCATTTGCAATTTGAAATGAAGAATGTGTGGGGTACCTTTACCTACCTCCACCATGATCACTGTGAACTAGTGTCATGCATCAAGCATGAGCCCGTCACAACTTTATTTTGTATCAAATTATCTTTCTTCAAGTTCCCAATTTCATTTACAAGGGAATTTGCATTTAGGGCCCCACAAAGTGTGTATGCATGCTATCCAACCTGTTCATCAAGACAACCCCACCAAAGTGATTGGATGATCCAAAACACGGGACCATTGAATCCCCCTGTGGGCCATACCATATAAATAAGGAACAACCACCCCTAAAAACCACAAATTCACTTCATGGCTCATGTGGTTATCTTGGTTTTGCCTAGACCTTTAGGGCTTGCTTGGCCTGTGGGATTAATGGTATGGAATTGCATTATATGGCATTAACACCATCATTACACAATGATTGCATATCAAGAAATACCATGGTATGCCTGGGATTAGATTCTTCCTCAAGCAAAAACACCATAATAAGGAAAACCTTATTTGGTGATGGACCAGATTCATAATTGATGCTGGTCACTTGCACACATATACAACTCAATTGTAAGGTCTAAGTAAAGGATGAATATGGATGGACTACTTGGATAAAACACATGCATCAATGTAGGGCCCACATATGTAGTGGGAAATTTGGCATGGGACCAAATGCAATTCCGCTACACCTCATCTCATTCCTTTCCGTGTCTCTCTGAATGTCCTGTGGAATTTGCACGGAACCAAATACAATTTCATCCCACTTAATCCCTCATCCTACTACCAAACAGGCCCTCAGGCATCCCACTTTTCATCATGTTGGATGGGTTGGATGGCATACAAACTACACAACCATGGTGGCCCCACATGCAAATATTTATCCTACAATGTTATAAGCAACCTGCCTTTTATCTATAGTTTTAGTCTTGCAAATTAAAAGTATTAATCAATATTAGTAATTAAAATAGTAATTACTTATTATAGTGGCCAAAGTACTGTCCAAACTGGTACCCACGTTCAATTAGCTCCGCCTATATTAGACCCATGGCAGGCCAGACTACAGGCTTAGCTTGTTAAAATAACCTACTTTTAGAGTGGCATAAAAGACATGTTAGACATCTGCATCTTTGCTAGGGCCGGCATGGCACATGTTATTAGGTGGCATGGAATTGCATTTGGTCCCTGCAATTTTCATCCATTATATCTAGGTGCCTCATATTGATGCATGTGTTTTATCGGTGCTGTCCATCCATATGTGCCCTTTACACATGACATTCAAATTGCACTTGTGTATGGTGACCGGCATCAGTTGTGAAATGTGGTCCACTGATTACAATTTCATGAGCCATCCTACATATGCTTCATTAAATACTGTGTATACAAGGCAAGAATTCGATCCCAAATATGAGATAAGACGGTCAAAATACCATAATATTTCAAGACACAATCATTGTGCAAAAATGATGTTAATTCCATCCAATGCAATTCAATGCCAGTTAATCTTGTGGCCCAAACAGGCCCCAAGCATATTTAACCTTTTAAATTTAGTCGAAGTGGGATAGATCTTTTTGGTCAGCATGCCATTTGTACAGGACATCCACACCACACAAAAGCAAGCTCAATCGATCACCCATCTAAAATATCAGCCAAATCCATTCAATGAATTGGCCACGCTTTTGTGTCCATTCAGGCTACTAGTCGTCCACTGGTTCCTACTTCCTGGCCTATTGCATGAGCATACCGTTTTATTTGGATGCTGATTGGGTATTTCCCCGACCTGTCCCGAGCTGGGGATCAGGCTGGGCCTCTGAGGGGCCATTGTGATGTATGGGTTTATCAACATTGTCCATTCATTTTTTTTATATCATAATATAAGCTCAAAAATGAGGCAAATACAAGGCTCCAGTGGACCACACTAAAGGAACCAGCGGTGACAATGATGTCAACTGTTGAAACCTTGCTAGGGCCCACATGATGATCATTTTCCATCCAACCTGTTTGTAAGTTCACATAAATATGGATGATGGAAAAAAACAAATATCAGCTTGATCCGAATCTTTTAAGGCTCCCAATGAGTTTTTAAGGGTGGTGTTTTATCTCTACTGTGTGGCTCAAGTCCCCATTTTTTGGCTTATTACATAAAATGACTTGGAAAAAAAAATAGATAACTGGTGTGGACAAACCCATATACGTTACGGTGGGCCCCTCAGAACTTAAGCTTGCTCTGACCTCCGGACAGGCGATTGAGGTAAATGTAGACCAAGCCTGATGCGCATACCTTACATCCATGTTGTTAATCCATTTTACTCATCATTTTTAGGGTATGATCTAAAAAATTAAGCAGATCCAAATCTCGAGTGACCATATTACACGAAACAGTGGTGATTGAATACCCACCATTAAAAATTTATTGGGGCCACTAGAATGTTTATTTATCATCCAACCTATTGATAAGGTCACAAGGATATGAATGAAGGTACAACACAAATATCAGCTTGATCCAAAACTTTTGGGCCATGATAGGTTTCTAATGTCCAATAGTCACTGTTCACTTGGTGTGGTCCACTTGAGTCTTGGATTTATTTATTTATTTATCATACCTTAAAATAACCTCACGGATGGACAGCTTGGATGTAAGGTACATAAATCAAGGTAGGCCCCACAGACAGGGACCTCCCCGGATCCCCGGCCGGTTTATTTTTGTAAAAGATTTCTTTACCGTAATGTCTGTCATCCTCATAGCACCGAATTCGTACAAAAGTGTCGTGTTTGCGGGGAACAAACTACTGCTGTCTTTTATGGGCATTTCCCTTAGGTAAAAGTTTCGAAAACAAAAAAAACAGATTAAAATAAAAAGCGCTAACCGAGCTCCACGTGGGGGAATGACTCAATGGTACTATGGATAAGGGCTCCATTCTCATGTTAGTTAAATCATTAAAAAAAGGGAGTGACCCATCCTCCCTGTGTGGCCCAGACTCTGCAACCATCCTGACCGTCCTAATTGTGGGTCTGGAGTTTGTGTCTAAAATTAGAGTGATTAATCAATCTCAACCATCTAATTAATGACTTGCAAATGGATTGTTAAAATTAAAATAGCGGGTGCTCTTGGATAACTCAAGATGATATTTCGGTTGATCGATCGCCATGTGGATGTCCTTGCCAAGTCAGGAGAGGGAGTGGACGCGGATTCCCTGCTAAAGCCTTGCGCAGAAAGTTCCCATGCACTAGGAATCTAGGCACGGCCCACAGTGATTTTTGTGATAAATCTAACCTCTTTATCTGTTTTGGGAGATATTTTAGGACATAAGACCAAAAATGGAATGGATCCAAGACTCAAGTGGGCCAAAAACGTGAGAATTGAACCTCTATAGTTGAAATATTTGTGGGGCCACATGAATTTCTACTCAGGCTAATATTTGTGTTTTCATTTCATCCCAGTAGTAATGACATTATGAACGGTATGGATGTCATATAAACATCATTGTGGACCTAGGGAGGTTTCAATGGTAGTAATTTCCCTACCTACCTTTTCCTTTAGTGAGGCCCACTTGAGTCTTGGATTCCACTAATTTTTTTGTCGCATGTCCTAAAATGAGATCCCAAAACGGATGGACAGGGTGGGTTTATCAAAAACATTAATTTGGCCCTACCTTGGCTCACAAGACTTCTTGCGCAAGGCTTTGGCATAGGGCTCTCAATGGAGCGGGTCAGATCCGTGTTCCGATTCGCTCCGAATTCGTATAATGCGGATTTGGATCTTAAAATAGGTCCGATTAGTTAAATGGACTGGATTTGGATCTTAAAATAGGTCCGATTACTTAAATGGACCGGATATGGATTCACGGGAACATATCCGAGTTTGATCCAAAGCCGATTAGGATCCGACTCATTGTCACCTTATAGAATATGTTATATTCATTCCGGCTATCTTTTTTACAAATTATTTTAGGCCATGTCCACCGTACCATAGTAAATAGTGGGATTTGCATAATTTTTCTACTAAAGCAAATATATTATATTATATATTTTATATCATGTATTTTTTTAGATTTGTAACGGGGTGGATTTGGACCTACATCCGACCCGAATCTGATAGTTATATGGATTTTAGATCGGATATGGATCTAACAATTTATAAATGGATCGAATATGGATATCACCTTTTGGATCCGAGTTGTATCCGAATCCGTCTATAGATATACTGACTTGGAGCTGGATCCAACTGGATCCGATCCAGATCCGACCCATTGAGAGCCCTACTTTGGCAGGAAATCCGTGTCAGGGAGTTGGCTAAAAGTGTACTCTGGTGCAATCGAGAGAGAGGATTAGGTGACACCCCGGCCTCACCCAACGGCCAACACGGTGTGGCCCCTACTGTGGGTTACTGTAGGCCCCACCCTGGAGTGTGTATTATGAATCCACGCCGTCCATACGTTTTTCCAGACTATTTTAGGGGATATACCTAAAATGAAGCAGATCCAATTATCAGATAGACCATAACGCATGAAACAGTGTTTATTGACCATTAATGGGCCAAAAAAAGTTTTGGATTAGGCTGATGTTGTTTTTTTTTTCCCTCATCCACGCTTGTGTGAGCTTATCAACAGATTGGATGGTAAATAAACACTACGTAAACATTAAAGTGCGTCCCAAGAAGTTTTAATGGGAGTATGGTTAGTCACAACTGTTTCTTAAGTTACGGACCACCTGATAATTTTCTGTCCTTCGTTTTTAGGATAATTCCCTAAAATGATCTGGAAAAACGTATGAATGGAGTTGATATGTAATACATACATCAAGGTGGGCCCCACGGCAACCCAACTGTAAGGGGCCGCACAGTCTTAGGTGAGCCCGGGGTCTCGCCTGACGCGGATTAGCTACTGACAGCGTGAGTATTGAAGTGACCGTCACCAAGTTATGTTGGTCCCATCATGATGTATGTGTTGTATCCACACCATCCATCCATGTATAGAGATCATTCAAGGCATGAGCCAAAGAAGGCAAATCCAAAGCTCAAGTGGAACCTACCACAGAAAATAGTAGGGAAAATCATACACACCATTGAAACCTTTCTGAGCCTACTATGATGTTTTTTTAGATTGAACCTGTTCATGAGTTAAAACAGGCATCGAAGGAGGGAAAATACAAATATGAGCTTGATCAAACACTTATATTGCCTTTAAAAGGTTTTTAATGGCAGGCGTTCAATCCCCACTGTTTTTTGTGGTAAGTCTATTTGAATTTTGAATCTGACTAATTATTTTAGTCATGCCTTAAAATGATCTCTCCAAATGTATGGACGGTGTGGATACAACACATACATCGTGTTGGGGCTATAGAACTTAATGACATCACTTCTGTAGCAAATCTCGCTACTCACCTTAGTCACCCTGCGAATAGCTAATCCGCGTACGCCGCTCATTTGATTAAAGTTTACAACTGGATCTATGTGGAGCCCACTTTGATTTATCTATATCTGTTTATTCACAACGTCTAATTTTTTTAATATCATGGTAAATATAGGCCCAAAATTGAGGTAGATCTAACACTTTGGCATACCACACCGAGTAGTAATCTTGGGTTGCATTAAATGCACAAAACATTAAACGCAAGGGTCAGCTCTAGTGTGGTTTATTAGAGCATTTGATCTATCTCATTTTTAGTCCACATTTTAACATGATCTTACAAAAGGGATAGATGGTACGTGTAAACAAATACATTATGGTGGGCTCCCACACATATCTAGTCAGACCTGACAGGTCCAACCTCAATATGTGACAAATATTCCTGTCAAGTTCTTGTAAGGCTTACTGTAATATATTTGTATTATCCAAGCTGTCCTATCCATTTTGAAATTGATCATTTCAAGGCATGAGCCAAGAAAGGAGGCAGATCAAAGGTTCAAGTGGACCACACTACGGGAAGCAGTGGTGACAATGACCCTTGCTGTTGAAACCTTCCTAGGGGCCACCTGGATGAAGGGAAAACAAAAATATCAGCCTCATCCAAAACTTATCTGCCCCTTATTCATGATGGGGCCCACAAATCTCGACTTCATGGTACCTTTTCCCATTAAAAGAATAAAGAGTTCAAAAGTTTTTTTTCATGATGCAGACATAGTGCTGGACTGCAGTGGTAATTCATTATGTGTCACACGTACAATTATCCAAACCATCCAAGTTGTGAGGACATTGTAGATGGAGCATGTCTCTAAGATCACACTGATCGACCAATCATAGCCATCAATTAATGGAAATCAAGTGGGTGGTTATAAAATGTTAAATTGTGAGCAGTCATATTGCTGTCATTTTTGAATTATGCTCCATCGCAGTTGTGTCAACGGCTCAAATTATCTTGCAACTATGTCACGTGTGCCGTTAAAGAGTCACCATCCTTTCTGAAACGGTACTAAATATCACATGAGTCTTGCTCATGGATGTGTACAAGGGAATTATGACGTGAGGTTGACCTCATGGCATTTGAATGCCATCAGCCCATCAAATAGGTGGCCCTCCACTTGATGATTATCCAATGGGCCATGCCATCGAGAGCAATAAACCACCGGATGACGCTCGGCTAGTGACCGCAACACTAACTAACTAGTTGGTGTCAAAGCTCTATGGCCCCAAAATGATGTATGCGTTTTACCTATCCATACATTTTGCTACCTCATTTTAGGCATGACTAAAAAAATGAGGCAAATCCAAATCTCAGGTGGACCACACCAGGAGACATTATCGATTCAATGCCCCTCACAAAAGAACTTCGCCAAGCCCACCGCAATGTTTATTTGCCATCCAACCTATTGATAAGGTCACATAAACCCACGTAAAAGGAAACAAAAAGTATCAACTTGATCCAAAGCTTCTATGGCCCCTCAAAAAAATTTCAACAATAAGAACACAATCTCCACTTTTTCTGTTATGTGGCCCACCTAAGATTTGGATCTGCCTATTTTTTAGGTCATGCCTTAACATTAGCTGAAAATATGTACAGATGGCATGGATAAAAAACATACATCATGATGGGTCCCACGTAGCTTTGACACCCAGTTGGCTGGTGTTGGGGTCACTAACCAAACCAGGTCCTAGACCACCCGCCTAAAGCTCGTAGTTAGGCGTGGATTCCGCAGTGTATCTTCTTCCAAGGCACTGACCGAGCTCTGCAGGTAGATTTTGATTTCATGGCGTTGGTGGAGTGGGCCGATTACGATCAGTTCATGTCCTGAACGACTATTTTTGTCATGCTCAGGTGCAATGGCTCGGTAGCAGAAAAGTCCATAGGATTTAACGGTATACTACCTATTTGTAGTCGACTTCGGTTGCACTGCAGGCGCCAACTGGGCTGTCCATCGAATAAATTCGTAACAGGGCTTCCCTCGAATCAATACTATGATATTTCGGAATAAGGAGTCTGTCGAATCACGGTCGGACATATCTTAAGAGCACTTTTAAGCAAAAAGTTGCTTTTGTATGGGGCGCCGATTAGGTGCTACACACCGGCACCTAGCTAGGAGAGCGGATTAGGTGAGACCCGGCCTCACCCAAGACGCTGCGGCCTTACGTAGTTTTACCATGGGCCCACTTTGATGTATGTATTACATATCCACGCCGTCCAACCATTTATACATATAATTTTAGGGTATTATAGAAAAAATTAAGCATATCAAATTATTAGGTAGACCATTGCATAAGAAATAGTGGTGATTGACCATTAATAGGTCACAAGAGATTTGGATCAAGTTGATATTTGTTTTTTACCTTCATCCATTCTTATTTAACCTTATTCACATATTGGATGGCAAATAAACACTAAGGAAACATTAATATAGCCTTAAAAAGTTTTTAATGGTAGGACGGGCAATCACCACTGTTTCTTATGGTGCGGTTCACCTGATAATTGGATATGCTTAATTTTCTGTATGATGCCTTAAAATGATGTGCAAAAAACGGATGATGGCATGGATACATAATGCATACATCAAGGTGGGCCCATGGAAAACACACGGTAGGGGTCTCACCTAATCCACTCTCCATAGCTAGAGACTGAGGGTCCTCTTAGGGGCTCTGTGTGGCCAACTGTGATGTATGTGTTTGATAGACCGTTTCATGCATGAGTTCTGACAGAAGTCAGATTGAAGGCTCAAGTAGACCTATATCACAAAGAGGCAGTGAGGATTGAAAGCTTACGATTGAAAATTTCTGGGGGACTGTAGAAGTTTTGGATCAAGCTGATATTTATATTTCCCCTTCATACAAGCCTATGTGACCTTATGAATAGGTTGGACAGCAAATAACATTACGGTGGGGCTTAAGATATTTTGGATGGTAGGAAATCAATCCCTGCCCCTTTTTTATGGTGTGGTCTACTTGAGCCTTCAATATACCTCTTTTTTTTTTTTCAGTTCATTCACTGAATTGATATGTAAAAATAAATGGATGGTGTGGATAAAACATATACATCGTGGTAGGCCCACAGAACCTCTAACCGAACCGTCCGTCCTGGTGGGGGTAGTACCCAGTCCGCGCCCTTTGGTATGCGCTTGCCTCTTCCTGTTTAAATAGGTACTGGGAAATCTCTGAATAGGTGTCTATCAAATCCCGGTCTGTCGCATCTTAAGAGCACTTTTAACCCAAAAAGTCCTTTTGCACGCCGCTTGGCGCTAGTTTCTTGGGACGCAGATTTCCATGAGTGGGCCCACTGTGTGGTTTGTGAGAAATCCACCCCGTCCATCCATTTTGTAAGCTTATTGTACGACAAGAGGCCTAAAAAAGCCAAATCCAATACTTACGTCAGCAAAAAGCATAAGGATTGAACGTACACAGTTAAAATATGCTGTGGGGCCACATAAGTTTTGAATCAGGCTGATATTTGTGCTTTCAGTTCATATCAGTGGGAATGATGTGGATGGCATATAAATATCACTCTGGACTTAGAGGGGTTTCAATTGTAGTAATTTCCCTACCCACCTTTTCCTTTAGTGTGGTCGACTTAAGTCTTGGATCATGCTCATTTTTATTCACATGTCATAAAATGAGTCTAAAAAATAGATGGACAAGGTTGATTTCTCACAAACATCACGATGGGCCCCACCTAGGTTCCAAGTGCAGGAACTTAGGGAAAAAGCTTTAGCAGGAAATCCTAGTTGGTCCTGGGCATTTGAATACACTACTATATTATAGACTTATGGTAAAATATGTTCTATTCTACCATCTTCCTTTTCATGTCATAGACACCTAAGGTATGATTGCTATAAAATTTGATGTTAAAAAATAAAAGGAATTAAAACAAAAGGCCACATATGTGGCTTGAGAGAACACTTATGCCCGCATTTACAAGGGGTACGACCTGCCCCCACCTGACATGCAAGTGTATAACACCCCGGTCCATAGCTCAGGTGGCAATTTGAGTGAAGATAACCTCAACATTTAAGTCTTGGTATCGATTCTCAAGTGAGGGTGGCTAATTAACACCGAAGTGTGACTAATAGTAAGGGTGGGTGTACTAACAGTGGGGTGTGTGTACTAAAAGTGTGTCAGAAAATGCACCTTAGCATGTACTCTACTATGCTATCACATGCATGAGATGAGAAATAGTCACTTACGAGTAACTTTAATGTGCTAAATGAAGGAGTGGCATGAGATGAGAAAATGCACCTTAATGTGCCAAATGAAGGAGTGGCATGTGTACAGTGTACTTGTCAAATCCGAGGCTGATAATAAAACAGCAAAAGCATCATTTCATCATGTCTAAGTCTTTGCTTATATCTTATATTGCGTTTGATGTTATTTTATTGAGCCACGGAAGATTCATGTGGGCTGCAGATTGCATCCAATAATGCGTTGGATGCACCTCACACTAATGTCAATGAAAGAACTATGTGCTTGCTTTAGGGGTTGGAACCGCGTTGAAAAAAGAGAAAATCACAATTTTAATACGGAAATCTTTATTTTTCATAGATGTAGTAGAGCATTAAATGCATTCCACCGCACACATGAAAAGGCACCCCAAAGCACTGCATGTGTGAGCCATGAGTGAAATGTACAGTGAAAAAGTAAAGACTCATTGTATCAAATGACAATGATTTCACCCTTCATGCATGGGTCCACATGTGGACGCAATCCACTTCTGTTTTTTCCTTTTTCGTGGTTTCACGAATGAAACATTGCATGTGGCTTGACAAGGCGCATCCGGGACATGGATTGCTTGGTGACCTTGCCACCACAGATGCACGTGGCAACCTAGTGTGGTTGGAATTTGACCGGGCCATGTGGGCTGTCACAAATGGGGCCCGTTGAGTATGTACTCAACGTAATAACTTTGAAACATGTTTTGCATGGGCCATCCCAGACAATAACACGTGCCCAATTAAATCTCGCCCCACCGCAGGTCGCCCTAGATGCCCGTGGTGGCAGATTCACCATGCAATCTATGCCTAATGTGTCCATCACCCTGCGGGGCAAACGTTGATTACTCAGCGACTAAGTCACTGGGGATGTGGGACCCACTATGATGCATGTGTTTTATCCACAGTGCACTGTTCATTCATTTTGTCAACTCATTTCAAAGCATGAACCCAAAAAAACGAGTCAAATACGAAGCTCAAGTGGACCACACTGCAGGGGACACATGGTATTGAATGCCGTTGAGAACTTCTTGGGTGCTATGGAAGTTTTATATCAAGCTGTTCTCCAGGTGTTCATAACCTTGTAACCTTATGTACAAGTTTCATAGCAAATAAATATCTTGGTGAGCCTTATGAAGGCTTCAATAGAGGGCATCATGGTTCACACTATTTCTTGTGGTCTGGTCCGCATAAGCCTTTGATCTACCTCATTTTGGGGCTCATGCCTTGAATGTGTTGAGCAAAGCAGATCGGCAACATGGATAAAACACATGCATCACCGTTGGCCTCACAAAGTCGAGTCACCAGGTATATCCTCAATGACATGGCAATCTGTGTCCCGGCCGGATGCAACCTAGTTGAGTTGGCAGCCTCGCCACCGTGGATCTCTATCCTGGCAGGACTCTGTGGGGCCCATTGTGATGTATGTATTTTATCCACATCATTCATTCATTTTACCAGCTCATTTTATGCCATAAGACAAAAATAAACCACGTCCAAAGATTAAGTGGACCACACCACTGGAAACGGTGAGGATCGGACACCTGCTGTTGAATACTTCTTCAAGGCAAGAAAAGTTTTGGATCAGGCTTACATTTGTGTTCTTCTTCATTCAAGCTTATGTGATCTTATGAACAGGTTGGATGATAAACAGCCGGTGAGCGTCATTGTTCTCAGTTTTCCCTGTGATGTGGTTCACTCAGTGGTCTACTTGAGCTTTGGATGTGATTTATTTTTGGGCTCATGCCATAAAATGAGCTGGCTAAACACATGGATGTCACAGATAAATCACATACATCACGTGGGCTCCACAGAGTCCTTCCAACACAAAGGCTGATGGTTGCCGGGACACTGCGCAATATGTGTCCTAGTCATTTATAGGGGTGTTAATGAGCCAAGCTTGGGCTGGAGGATCAGGCCGGAGGAGCAGGCTCGTGCTCAAAATGCAAGCGCATTTATAAATCAGGCCAGGCTTGGACTATATGCCAAAAGGGCCTGTCAACCAGCCCGGCCCATCTCTTCTTCCCTCGTCTCCTATCTCTCCAAAAAACAAAAAAAAAAAAAAAAAAAAAACAGCCCACTTGAAAATTGATGCCAAGACCTTAGGGTTGAAAGGAGCTCATCTTCAGTCATTCTCCCACTTGCGCTATGGTTCAAGGTGTTGGTGAAGCGTATGTTGTCAGATGGTCTAACCCATTTTTGAAAGGCTTTTCCCATATCGCATAATGGCCCCACTAATCAAATCTTACCACGTCACCCCAGCCTCACCACCTGATGAGGGTCCATATAAAGGACAGCGATTCCACAGTGATCCCTTTGGTAGAAACCT
Organism: Liriodendron chinense; assembly: GCA_003013855.2. Taxonomy (NCBI): domain Eukaryota; kingdom Viridiplantae; phylum Streptophyta; class Magnoliopsida; order Magnoliales; family Magnoliaceae; genus Liriodendron; species Liriodendron chinense. The sequence continues at coordinate 866,696 of ML058513.1, forward strand.
CGGTATTTTAGAAATGCTCTATGGGCCCGACCCTGGTGTGTATGTTTTATCTACATTTTCCATCCATTTTGCCAGCTCAATTCAAAGCATGAGCTAAAAGATGAGGCATATCCAAAAGTCAGGTGGGCCATACTATAGGAAATAGTGTGCCGTTGAAAAACTTTTGGAGGACACTGGATGATTCGTGCTGCGACTTTGTTAACTGGTTTAATGACAAACAAACATCGCGGTGGGCCTTAGGAAGGCTTCAACGGATTATCCCTCCGTTTCCTGTGGCGTGACCTGCTCGAACTCTGGAAATGAGGCTCATGCCCCTATTATGAGCTGGTACAATGAATGGACACCGGGGATAAAATACATACATCACAGTGCTCCTGCAGAGCTGTTGGTGCATTTGTGGCCTCCATCATAATATATTTGTTTTATCCATGCCATCGGTCATTTTAAACTCATTTTAGTGTATGATTCAAAAAATGAGATACATATTTTAAGTATACTATATCATAGGAAAATTGATAATTGAATGCCCACCCTAAAAAAAAATATGCACGTAACCAATTTGGCCAGGCCAAAATACAAAATAAAAAGGTCAAACTAAAATAAATGATAAAAAGTATAATGATTTTAGATTTACATGCTTCAACAGTATGGATGAACATGAGTTAAGTAAGAGAAACAATAAAAGCTTGAAACAAAAATACTACCAACCCGTTTGACACCATGGATTTGAGGAGAAGTGGTTTCCATGATATGAGTTCTCATCAATTCCAATTTTTATCAATATCAGATTTTCTGTTTGGCAGCTAAGATTTGGAGAGAAATCAAACATGAAGGAATGGATGGTGTAAATTTTAATCCCACCGTATGTCCACAGTATTAGCCTTGATTTTTAAATCCATACCATTCATCCATTTTTACAGATCATTTTATGCTAAGATCCAAAAAATAAAGCAAATCCACATCTAAATTAGACCATAAAACAAGAAAAAATGGAGAGTAAGACCTTTATGATGCACAAAAGTTTTGGATTAAACTGAAATTTGTGTGGTCCCTTCATCCAGGTCTTTGTGACCTTATCAACAAGTTGGATGGAAAACATACATCATGTTGGGTCCCATAGTTAGGGACACATTACGGTGGGTCCCACGTTGGGAACGATTTTTGCTCAGATCCTACCTTTTTTTTTAAGAATTTGAAAAAGGGCTAAGAGGGCCTTTTCGAGTTCTCCTGGATTCCTCTCAAATCCACTTCTCATCAAATCCATGGTGCCAAACTGAATAAAGCAACCAGTTTCTCCTCCTTTCTCCTCAAATCCATGGTGCCAAACTGAATAAAGCAACCAGTTTCTCCTCCTTTCTCCTCAAATCCATGGTGCCAAACGGGCCAAAGCTTTCCGTTTTTTCCAAAACCTCCTAAAGAAATAAATTTCAAAAGATGAATTAATGAAATAAAATACCTCTCCACCATTCTTTTCTTTATCGAGTGGTAAAATTCAAGGATTTACGGAAGATGAAAAAGAGATACTGTATTTAGTATAGGAGACATCTCTACGTCTCCCCTACATGGCCACAGCGGCTACGTTTCTGTGGGTGTTCAATCACTGCTGTTTCATATGGTGGGTCTGCCTGAAAGAGTAGATGACGGCATGGATAAAACATATAAATCATGGTGGGCCTACATAGCACCATCCCGCACGGCCCTCTCACTACCGAGTCCGAGTTCGCATGCAGAGCGGGCAATGCAGCAATTCAGTTGAAGTGGGTCTACTGGGAAACCTTCTCTTTCGAGTCGCCCTCGGGAAAGGTTCTCTTTCTCGCTCGTCTTTTCTCCTTCCACTTCTCCACAGACCTTTCAATAGAATAGCCGATGGGAGACAGCCAGTATTCTTTCTCTCAAGACATTCAGGTGCGGGCTCACGCATTCTCTTTTTTCTACATTTCCCATGCGCCCATCTGTTGACATCTTCCAGCTTTACGTTCTTCTTTCCCAATCCAGTTCTTCCGGAAAACTGGTCCAGATTGAGCATGCTCTAATGGCCGTTGGATCCGGCCAAACATCTCTGGGGATCAAAGGTACTCTCCATCTCACATATACACACTCACGGGGAATGACTGCGTGCATCAATCGGCACGTCACACCAGTGATTCAATCTCCAATCATCCATTGATGGTGGCGGGAATCCTAGCGGACCACCAAGGCAGAAATCTCAATTGTACTCGTGCACAGGATTCTCAAATTGTCGACCTCTTCTTCAGATGCATCGCAAAAAAGCATCATATCATGTGCATATTGGAGATGTGATATTCGTAATTCCTATTTATCTACCTTGAAATCTTCAATTAAACTGGCTGAAGCAACTTTATCCACCATCCTGCCTAGAGCCTCCACCACCCACAAATAAGTAGGGGAAGAGAGGATCACCTTTAGGGCTGTAAATGGTCGGGTTTGGGGCGGGTTTTTCCAAGACCAGACCCGCCCATTTACTAAATGGGTTTGAGTCCAAATTTTAGACCTAGGCCCTTTTTATAAATGGGCGGGTTTGGGTTTGGGTCAGGTCTGAGTCAACCTCGTTAGACTCATTTATAAAATGAGTCTAGGTCTGGTAGAGGGAGATCCACCCATACCCATTTATAAATGGGTTGGGTCTAACAAGTTTGGTTAAGGGATATCCGGACCCTGAACTAGACCCACTTATAAACGGGTCTAATGGGCCTAGTTGGGTCTAACGGGTCTTGGTCACCTTAATTTTCTATCAAAATTAATCAATGCCAAAAAACTTAGCTTGATATAAAACTTCTGTGGCCATACGAATGTTTTAACGATGGTCGTTCAATGCCCACTGTTTCCTCTCACGTGGCCCACTTGAGTTTTTATTCACCTCATTTTTTGTCTCATGTCCTAAATTGAGCTGGCAAAACAGATGGATGGGGCGGATTTCTCACAAACATCATGGTTGGCCCCACTTAGCATCCCAATGCAAGAACTTCCTACAAAAGCCTTTCACATACAATCCGCATGCATCCTAATTCACTAACCCCACCATCTTCGGCGTGTTGGTTCATATTCCATGGTGCCCTGTATTCTCAGCCAGATATGGGGTGGATTTTTCGTTTTCCCATGTTACTTGTCAAGGTATGCAAGCATTTTTACCGGGTTTAAAACTAGGTCTGGACGGGTCCCTCAGAACATAGACCAGACCCGCCCATTTACTAAATGGGTTCGGGTTGGGTTGGGTTGGGTTGGGCCTACTATAAATGAAACCAGATCCAAACCCGTTTAGCAATTAGGTTTGTTCTTGGACCCAGACCTGTACCATTTAACAAATGGGTCGGGTCTAAATGGGTAGGGTCTGGGTACCCCATCAGGTCGGCTGACCCATTTACAACCCTAATCGCCTTGTCTCAAACCCCTCGATGCTGAAAAATTACCTTTTGGTAACTTAGCTAATTTTTTTGTCTGTGAGCATCTCCCATTTGTCAGGTTTGATGTGTGCTAGTGCTAGAGCATCTTTATTGCTTTTGTCCATGGAATGCTGCTAGTGCTTGAACATGCATGGCCTTCTTTTCTTTTCCTCTTTTTCATTTTCCATGTCAAACCATTCCTTGCGTGCATGAAGATTCGTGGTATTGATGATTTTTTTTTTCCTTCATTTTTCAAGTGAATTTACGTTCTTCTTTGCAGAGCACATGTTCTCTTACCTTTTTTACAATGCAATAATGTATGTGATCTCGGGTGTTCTTCAAGTGCAGGTTCAAAAGATACAGCTTTTGACGCCAAATATTGGAGTTGTATACAGGTTGTTAGTTGTGCTATTTGTTGATAATCTGGATTGTTTAGCTGCATTGCATTCGTTCTGCATATTACACTTGAATGCATAGCTATCAAATAGAGTGTTACTTGTGTGCGCTGAAACCTTTGACTAGGGTTTCCCTAATATGTCCTGGGCATCATAAAAAGAAGGCAAGAAACATGCAGGTAGCGGTCAAAATTGAGGTTCTATCAGAACGTGAAATATTGGAACAGCTTTGACTGGAGTGATTTTAAGAGCATTGTCATTTTTTCAATTAAAAAAGAAGAAAAGAAAAAAAGAAGAGAAAAAAGAGTATTTGTTAGTCAAAAGTCCATATGACAAAACCAAGTTGCAGACATCTTTTCTCTCATGTACTCTTCTGTATGCTCTGTCTACTTGTCTTGGTGAGTGACTGGAGGGATCCATAGACATTGTTCATGACACGATCTTGATGCCCTTGTCCATAGAACAAATTTTAAAATAATTTTCCCTGCTCCATGCAACCATCATCTACTATGTGTTGGTAGAGATTCTATCCATTAAAGTCACATTGCAAAATTTTCCAAAGATGTCTCCCGCTCGTTAGATGGACTGGTAGAGACGGTGAAGTGTGTGTGAATGATCCAGGGTTCAACCCCTGGTAGTGTTACCTTTCAAAAAGAAGAAAAAAAAAAAAAAAAGAAAAAGAAAAAGAAAAAGAGCCAAAGATGAAAATTTGACTGAAGCGTGCATGTTGGTTCTTAGCATGCATGATGAATCATCCAAACTGTTGCTTACTTGGACAAGAAGACTAACTGATGAAATATGTTGGGTTAAGATTCTTGAATATTTCTGTACTCTTCAGATTTTCTGAACTGCGGTTTCTTAAGGGTTGAAATGCTCGTTATTATATCCTTTATATTCTATTGCTTGAAAGATGCATACCACATATTAGATGTAAAAATTTTCCTCCTCGAATAACTTTGGGTGTGGGCATGAAAACAATTTGCCTTCTCCCATGCTGAGCGTATGCAACATGTTAGCGTAAATCAAAATTTAACAGAAACACAGTGGAAGCATGAATGTAAACAGCTCTTTGCCTCTCTCTTGATCTTCTAGAACTCCAAGGAAGATCTTCAAAGCCACAAACCTCATTAGAAGCTTTAATCTCCAGGGCACTTCACTCCCAAACCCAAGATCCTCTCTCTCTAAGTAAGGGATGATGGAATCCTGTAGAGCTCTCCACAAAACCCTAGATCTCACACTGTAGGGACAGAGAAAATAGAATAAGGGTGGGCATCGGATCCCTTGGTTATATAGGTTCCAACTTTGATATTTACCAAAGTGCCTCTCTACTTAAGTAGGAGCTCCATCACTTCTCATAGCCAAAGGCAGGGTCTGGGTTCTTGTCGACATTTACTTTCTTATCCTTATGGCTACTGCATGTCTCATAAGTCTGTAAACATCACCCCTACCCTCCATCAAGTGGTCCCATGCCCCATAAGTTGGCCCCACTAGGTAGAAGTTGAAAATAAAGCATCCACATCAACTGGCTACTATAGAAAACATCCTTCTGAAAAAAAAAAAAAAAGCCCGTTGAAAAACTAATTTGGAAAACGTCTTTAAAACAAAAGCTCGCATTCCAGTATGACTTTAGAAACCCAATTGATGTAGGATGATTTTCATGCAGTCAGTTTGTAAATATATTAGTTTGTGGATTGCTTATCAATTTACATGGGCATACTCTGATTCTCTTTCAGTAGAGCCGAAACGCTTATGTTTTATCTCTTTGTGAGACTAGCCTTTGGGTGAATCAAAGTTACCTAGGAGAGAGTTTAAGGCTCCGTGTCTTATCTCAAGTCAGGGACTAGTAGAGTGGCTAGGTGAAGTGTACACTCTCAGTATGAGGCTACAAGAGTGTTCCTTTATTATGATCCTTGTTTGATGAACCAGATGACCCAGTGTGTTCACTCACGTACTGATGGATGCATCCTCCTAGATGTGGTCGAACCAAGCTTCACTTGAATGCTAGTCATCTAGCATCATGAGTTCATGACAACCTCACTGATGAGTGGTCCAAACTAATCTCTGGTTGCAAACTAAGTTTCAGAAAGACAAGGAACTGCATGGCTAAATTCTGTGTCATTTTCTCAGAACCAGTGGATATACTGCTACAATGTCAATCTGCGGACTTGTTCACTACACTGTTTTCTGAAATACAACCCATATGATTCATATACTAGAACTAGAATTGTTACAATTTTGCCATAAAACAAAGAGTACTATTAATCAGATAAAACAGATGTTTAATCGGCTTTCCAGGCCCTACAAACTAACATTGGGTGGTAAGAGGTGGAAGCTGGAAGATACACAATAAAAGTTATGCTACCTACTAATCTGATGTGATAAATCAACAACATAAACACTGAAGACAAACATAGAGCTACCTGTGGTGCATTCCTGCCCTCAATTTCCGAGTCACCTAATGAAAAGCTACTAAAGTGTTGGTTTTCTAGACAGGTACTCATTACGCTATTTCTGATGTTAGATTTGGATGTTCATTGACCGCAGTGCATTAACCTTACACTCATTCCCTGTGGGTCTTACTGCTTCTATTATACTGTTTAATCTTGAAGTTTAACTGGTACTCTTAATTTGGGTGTCAGTTATGGTTTATAAGGGTATATTAAGTAATGCTTGATTGGAAGGAATACCATCTCTATGTTGACCAAGCAATGTTACCAGTAGGGCCTGTCTGTTGGTAACCAAGTCGTTGATCTGGTGGGTCCATTCATGGAATTGGTCAACCCATAGTTCTAAAACTTGGTGACTCAAACTCGAAACCCAGCCGAGTCAACTCAAATTGACCAGAAATCGAGCCAAGCCACTGTGAAACTGGCTGAGGAGTCGAACTCAGCTTGACTCATCGAGTCAGCTCGTCCACATGGTCGACTCAACATGAGTCGGCATGAATTGATCTGAGTCACCCAGTTGAGTCAAGAGACTTTTAATAATAATAATAATAAAAAGCTTTAAGTGGAGTGATTCAAACTTACAACCTCAACCAAGCCAGTCAACAACATTTACCAGTTGACCTAGCAGTTGTTGGTGTTAAAAACTGAAGAGTTTTATATTCATACATTTTTAAGTGTCTATTATTACTATAATCAAACTCCTAGTTTGATTATTAAATATCCACTTGAGTCGAGTTGATTCTTTGTGTCAATCCGACCTAGCTAGATATCGCATCGAGTCGAGTTTTCCAGTTTTTGAACTATGGGTTGACCCTAGCTAAGCAGCCAGTCAAAACGGACAGTAATGGGGGCCTGATTGGTCGATTAGGATCATCCCATGTGGAAGGTTTGTGGGTCATCTCCCATCTACCACAGGGCCAACCATTTGAACAATTTGGAATCTTTGATTACCAAAGGGTGGGCTCATGTATAGTTATTTCTCCCAGCAGATGCTCTATGGACATTCAGTCAGTCACATTTTTCTTATAATAATGTCTTTGCTTTTCTTTGTTGCTAGGTCAAATTTATTAACATTCCTACTTGCCTGTTCTTCTGCACCGGGATGAGTCCCGACTCTTGAGTTTTGGCTCGTAAAAGTAGGAAGCAGGCTCAGTGGTATTACAGGCTATACAAAGTATTGCTTTTATACGCCTTCTGTCCTGCTCTTACTACCACCTTTATAACTTCATTAGTTCTATGATTTGATTTTTGGTCCTTTATTGCAATGTGTAAGTTTCTGAAATGGAGTTTTTTAGCTGCAAGAATTTCAATTATTTTCAGTCACATTTATACTTATGATTTGATATCATGCAAATCAGTTCTTTTTTTTTTTTGTTTGGGATGACTGCCACATGTGATCATGTGTCTTGTTTTGTCTCTGGCCATTTCTTGAGCAGCATCTAGCTCTTATTGAATGTCTTTATGCTGTGTATTCAGTATTAATATATGTACATCTAATCTGCTGGCAGCAATTGCACCTGCTGCTTCCCCTCCTGGGTAATGGAGGATTGGTTTTAGTTGGGCAGCCATTTGTCAAACTTTTGCCAAGCTACCATGATGATGAGACCTGTTTTGGACTCATAAAGCCAGCCCCAAATAGCTGGGGCATGGCTATGACAATGAGGGGGAGCTGCTAGTCCTCTATGAGCATAAGAAAGGAAATTACGTTTTGGTCATTTCCACTTAATCGAACTAATTGATGTAATTCTGTTCAATAGAATATCCAAACACAGCCTAAAGTAAGTCAACATGGAAATTATTTAACAGACTAAGAAATGAATATGGGCAGCGATGCATGAAAAATACCACTTTACAACTTCTGTAATATTACTTGTGCAGATGTGTGAAACATAATTGAGAAATGGGAAGAAAGAAACAAAAGGAATTTTTTGGAGAAACAATTTCCTGGTAACTGATGTTATTGTATTAGGGTATTCTTTATATCTAGACCTTTTTTCCCCTATATTTACGCCTTTATGAAGTAATATCAATAATATATTTTTATAATTTAACTCTATAGCAGTGCTAGTGTTTTGGGTATTCTAGAGCAATGTCCAATATTCACACACATGTTGTTGCCCAACTGAATGGGTTTACGGCCTTTTGGCCATTTGACATTCTGTTACAGAAAAGATGAAACAAGAATATTTAAAATTAAAAAAAGAAAAAAGAAAAAAGAAAATCCTGAAGTTACAGGTGATTGCACTGCTAACTATATCTAGCATCAAGAAGCACAACCCAATGTCGAGGTGGCCCTTGAAGGGCCTAACAAACTATACTTTCATTCTTCTAGGAATTAATGTTCTAGACTTCATGTAATCATCTAGACTTAATGTTCTAGACTTCATGTTAATGTTCTAGACTTCATGTAGCTTAACAGTCCCATGGTGTATATTGTTTGCGGATGACATAGTATTGATTGACAAGACGAGGGAAGCTAGTTTTATGGAGGGGTGCTTTAGAATCTAAAGGATTTAAAATTAGTCGAACTAAAATTGAGTACATGGTGTGCAATTTTAGTAACAATAGGAGTGGGAGCGAGGAATTAGATAAGATTGCTGACCAAGAAGTTTCCCAAATGACCACTTTCAATATCTTGGGTCGATAATTCATGAGAGTGGAGAGATTGAGAAGGATGTTGTCTGTATAATTTAAGCAGGGTGGAAGAAATGGAGATGTGCCTTTGGGCTATAAGACAAGCCATGCTTTATGTCAACACAAATTGACTACATTCATGTGATTGTCGTGTACCACTGAAACTGAAAGGGGAATTTTATAGGTTGTTGGGCAATTAAGGAACAACATGTTCATATAGGATGGGTGTAGCTGAAATGAGGATGTTGAGATGGATGAGTGGTGAGACAAGGAAGGATTGAATTAGAAATGAATGCATTCAAGGGAATTCAGGAGTAACAGTGATAGGTAATAAGATGAGGGAATGTAGTCTTAAATGATTTGGTCATGTACAATGGGGACCAAGAATTATGCTGGTTAGGGGTGAGTTAGTACTAGTTGAAGGCTCTGAAAAGGCAAGGGGAAGGCCCAAAAGGACATGGGTGGAGGTGGTAAGAAAAGACTTGAGGACCTATGGTTTAACTGAAGTTGTGACCCTCTTGATAGAGTGGAATGGCATCATTCATGTAGCCGGCCCTTATAATTCATGTAGCCGACCCCAATTAGTTGGGATAAGGCTTAGATGATGATGATGGCATCATGCAGTCATCTCTACCCCTGGAATGTGATCTTAAGAATTAGGGATGTCAGTGGGTAACTGGATCCACGGTCACACAAGGGAGTCGACCTAATTTAAATGGGCTTTGAGTCCAATTTTCGACCTGTTAAAAAATTGGGTCTGGTTTGGGCCCACCATCTTAGACCTGTTTAAAAGTTGGGTTTGGCTGGGCACATAACGATGCTCTCAGTTACTTATAATATTAAAATGTTAAATTAATCTAACTAATATTGATATATATTATAATAACTTAATGAGAAAGTCTCATGTCCAACCAGTTGCACAATAAGTTAATGTGAAACCAGTGGGTAAGTTCCAACCTGTCATGCATGTGTGAAACCCCATGAGTCCACTGCATTGGCCCCATCATGAAGATCACCTTGTCAGAGTTCAGCCCAATCTACTCAACAGGTGGGCCAGACTATAGTAAACAATGGATAGCTGCTGATGACTAACAAAATACAGGTGTGGCTCACCCAATGAGTGGATCTGCTGATTTTTGCAGAAGGTGATCCTTAACAACCTTTTGGACGGGTTGGATGACGCACATGGATGACAAGATGGAAATTATCTGCTGGTTAGATGGTAACTTAGTGGTCCAACTGGGTGAATATGAGACCTTCTCTAAGTTAATACCTAATGATTAACATACATTTTATACTCAAGTGATTAACATACATTTATGACTTGGACCCAACCTGTCTCATACCCATCCTGAAGCTAGGATCTTCAGACCTGAGGGGTACCTGGAAGCGATTGGATTTGAGCCCAATACCTCGAATATGGTACCTGAACTCAAACATGATACGGTCTGAGACTAATGCTCAGCAGCGTCCGGGTATGTGTACACCAGTACCCAATCCAAACCCAACCCGTTGGCACTCATAGTTGGAATGTCGTGCATTCAATCATAGTGTTGTTTTTTGTGCGTGCGTGTGAAATCCTTCCAAACTGTGATCAGAATAGGCTGTTCTAGTTATACTAGTGGAATCTCCGTTTTCATCGGAGCAACTGAATCTACTGGAACTATTTTGGCGTACTCCTATTTGGTGAAACTGGTGTGGAATCTTATTGCTGTTCTGGGAGGATTCAAACAAAACTGGCATGCCATAGATTGCAGGAACATTCATCCTTTTTTTTTTTTGTTGACATATCTAACTTTGATTTTTCTCCATGGTTGTGTTGGAAATGTGACATGCTAGGTAACAAGAACAGTCATCATCATAGCAGTGTATTATCTGAGGTTGATTTTATTAATAACTTGGCAAAAGTTCAATGACTGGCTACCTGCCTGACATCAGCCCTTTACTTGGGCTGGGAGTTGCTGGCCTATAGCTACCAAGCTGGTAAGGACAATCATCACTAATGTGTTGACATGAGCCATTTTGGTAATCATGTATCTACAGGTTCCCTGGTGCCACCAAATACTCAAGCATGACATTTGGCATATGTGGGTGCTTCATGCTAATCAGTTTGACTGGCAACTACCTTTCCATGGCCCTAATTTTCTTGATCACCCTTTGGCCCATGCATGTTGTAGTTGCACTAGAGGGTTATAGTGGTCGCCGGTTGCGATTGTGTTAGCATATGATTGGCGCCAATGTCAATGTGAGTATCTACCATGATTGGTTCCATGAGCTTGGTAAAAGAGGAGGATTGATGTCTGAAGGGCAGCTGATCGTAAAACTTTTTGCCAAATGTATCATTTAGGGCCAACCCTAAATTGTGGGGAGAAAGGCTAAGATGACGATGTCTTATGTTACAGAGTACATCTTCATAAATATTGTTTAGGGCTAGTTTTGGTCTTTCAAATGAATATATATTGTGATAATAGACAAGGGCTGTACTCATATTCTTTGCAGCTTAATTCATTTCAAGTATTATCCTAGAATGGAGAAGTGCACAACTTTCTCGAAAAAAAAAAAGCTATCTTTTAGCTGATTTTTTTTCTCGTTCCTCATGGTCTGCTTTGGTGCTAGGATTGGAAAGTCCTTATGTGTCCATACAGACTGGCGCATGACAGTCTTTGTCAGGACACTATGGTATATCCATCTATCAACAACCAAACTGGCCCTCGATTGCACAGATGCATCAGCACTTTGTTCTTGGGCACCTTATTTGGAATCTTGTATTTTGTCTGGTGCCAACACAGTTTGCAGTCGGACAGGCTTCATTACATCTTGCTTTTATATGCAATTTGATCTTGATTAGCCTTTTATACATCTATTATTTTGTTCTCCAAAAATTGAATAATTGCTACTGTTTTCACTTTCCGTTTCTCCTGATCAGCCGGTAATATCGAGCTTGCTGGAGTCATGTCAGCCATTCTAATTTTTGTACTGATGTCATAATTGCAGGAGCCAATCCCTGTTACACAACTCATAAGGGAAACGGCAGCTGTTATGCAGGAATCCACTCAATCTGGGTAACAAGCTCTTCTCAGACATGCTTTATCACAATGGCTTGTCATAATGAAAACAGAAAATACATGGTTCTTGGCAATGTGAAGGCTTGACTAGCCTCTTTCACAATCAAATATCTGCACTTGAACTGTATCCAATGATTGCAGTATCGATAATATCGGCCGATATCTCGGCCGATATTATCGATATCGGTGCTCGCCGATACATATCGGCAGAGTAATAACCAAAAATCTGTCTGATTCCTTGGTATCGCACGATATATCGTGCGATATCAAAAATATCGCAGTTTGTATCGATATCGCACGATATATCGGCTCGATATCGTGCTTTTTCCCGCACGCGATTCCAGATATCGTCGATATCTAGACGATATCGTCCAGATATCGTCCAGAACGTCCGGAACGTGGGAGCAGCTTGGTTTTTTTGGGTTTTTGGGAGAAAAAACGTCTGCAGGCCTAATTTTTCTCAAATTTCTCCTACTAAAATTGATTTTGGGAAGATTACAGAGCTTCTATTGCAAGAATCTCAAAGGATACATTTGCTTTCGAAGGAAATCCAAAGGTGGCCCACTATTGAACTCGGTGAGGATTTTTTCTTCCAATCTCGTTTTATTTTCGTTCAATTCGACTACAACTTGTTTTAAATGAGTTGAAGTACTTAATTGTTCATGTTTTGCACGAAAAATCATGTATTTTAACCTTCGATTTCGAGATTTGAGATATGGGGCAAATTTGGGGGAAATTTGAGAAAATTCGAAATATCCCAATTCCTCCCAAATTACCTACAATGTTGGATTGAAAACAACATTTTAAGGATGTAGGGGGGCTGATCTATTGATTGGCAGCATTTTCCCCCAAAATCGAAAATAGTTAATTAATTTTTTAATTACTAATTAATTAAAAAAAATACTTAATTATGAAATTTTTTCGGATTTTTTTTTGTAACAGTTGTAAATCCACTTGTAAGTCAGAATAATAGTTATTATGTTAGTAATTATGCATCACATACACTCCAATTTCATGATTCAAGTGTATGTGGCCCGATTTGGGGGAAATTGGGGAAATTTCAAAATTTCTCAATTCCTCCCAAATTATTTGCAATGTTGGATTCAAAACAGCATTTAAAGGATGTAAGAGTGCTGATCTATTGATCGACAACATTTTTCCCCAAAATCAAAAATATTTAAATAATTTTTTAATTACTAATTAATTAAAAATTAATTAATTATGATTTTTTTTCAAAAATTTCTTTTGGAATAGTTGTCAATCCACTTGTAAGTCAAATTAAAAACTATTATGTAAATATTAATAAATCTCACATACTCTAATTTCATGATTCGAGTGTATGTGGCCCAATTGGGGGGAACTTCGAAATTTTCCAATTCCTCCCAAATTGAGAGTAATGATGGATCCAAATCAACATTGTAAGGGCGTAGGGGGGCTGATATATCAATTACGCAGTACCCACGGATGGGCGTATTGGTTCAGTTTGGAGAGGATGAGTACTAGCGTTATGTTAGGGAGTATCTTAACTGGTACCATTCTACTATGACCTGGGCACAATACTGTCGTTTTGTGGAGCAGCAGCTCTATTCCCAACCCCGTCGAGATGGAGACGATGATTACGACCCACCATGCAACTCTGTGGGTCTAAGCAGTAGTCAGTTGCACCCGTAGGTATATTTCTCAGCTCTCTTGCTTATTTGACTTTGTCAATGTATTGATTGTGTTTACATTAATGTCTTGTAACATTTGTATATGTTATGGAATCAATTTATACAATGGTTGCATCAGTTCAGTCAGATAGCGCATAGCTTAGGATCCTTTTACAAAGGAACTCCTTTATGTGGACTTTTTTTTTTACATATTATGATTTAAATGTGTGTATTGAGGTCCATTTTAACAATCCCTGAAGTTTCATTGAAAAATTCAATCAATTTTCCAATGTTTCCCCATGTTTCCCAAAAAGTGCGATACATTCCGCGATACAACCGATATTTCCCACCGATACACAATATGTATCTGTATCCTAAGGGTGCGAAACGTAACGCGATACCGATACTGAGAACACTGACTGTATCTAGGTTCATCCTCTCAACACTTTGTCTCGTTGTGCAATAGTGTTAAGAGAGAACCCACTGTCCTTCTGAAGTCCAATGCCAAGTGAATGTCATACTCTTGGGCCTGCCTAATTTTGTAACTATCTTTTTTTAGCATTAAGTACAAACTAATGGTCCTAGCGTTAAGTACTAACTCCTTTTCATTGCAGTATGGGGTGGGATTAATCCCAAAGGGAGAATTATTTAGAGGCTTTCATTTCTGGCCGTGTTATGGTCGATCTGGAAAGAAAGCAATCAGAGGTACTTCTGGAATTGCCAGAGATCTCATGAGGTCTTTAGGGAAGCCAAGTTGGATTTCATTCCTTGGGCTGCCTATTAAATCCTTTGCATTTATTCCAGTTTCCCTCGTTGATTCTTTTTTGGTCTCATTTGTAGTTTTTTTTTTTTTTTTTTTGAGGATGCCTTATCCTCCCTATAAATAACGCATGCGACCTCTCAAAAAAAAAAGAAAAGTACAAACTCGTTCTAACTTGGAACCCTAGCTGTTTCCACTTATTCTCCAAAGCCTTTTGTGATGGACTTTCTTACGTGCTGAGCTTTGACTCCGATGTTTGCTATTTTAGCGGTCAATACATGAAGTTCCTGCTGTATTAGTAGTATTTCTTTTCTCGCCTCTCACATATCAATTCCTTTTTACTTACCAGCTTGGGCTCTGTTTTCAGACTAACCTTCCATTTACTGTGTCAGAGGTTCCTGGCTGATCTGACCAAGCCTTCTCAACGCTACCATCTATCAGTACTGCCTTGAGCCTAAATTGCGCTAAGAGTAAATAGCCTTTCTGACATTTTAGCATATAAATATTCTAACTGTAGACTCTCAGTTTTCTTCAAATGAAACTTGTGACAAATTTGGGCTACATCTGTTGGGGTCCTCAGAATAAACAAAATGTTCACACACCGTGAGAGAATCCCACAAAACACCTCTCATTACACACAAAAGATTGAGATTTACAACGTTAGAGGTCCCATTACCTAGCCATTTTTTGGTGAAAATCCCCGGTGGGCCCCGCAAATCCTCATGATCGGAACCACCTAAAATTAAGTCATGATCATCATCATGAATTATCATGACCAGTGCATGACCAATCATCACCAAATGGGCCCCGCAAACTCATCATTTTGAAAAACCCAATTGAAACAGACAAGAGAGTCTGTCAACATACCCATAAAATTTGGTTTGACGCACCCTTAAATTCAATGAAAAACAGAAAATAATTTAAGGGTGCATTGGAGTCCAACACACCCGAAAAATCGACATAAATTAGATGAAAAATTTAAGGGTGCATTGGACTCCGACGCACCCATAAATTTAGTCCGACGCACCCATAAATTCAGTAGAGATCAAAAAATAATTTAAGGGTGCATTGGAGTCCAACGCACCCGAAAAATTACCGCTAAACAGAAGATCATTTCAGGGTGCGTCAAAGCTCGACGCACCCATAAAATCAGTATTTTCAGGGTGCGTCAGAGATATTATGGATGCGTTGCGTGGCAGCCTCTCATTGGTCGATCTCTGGTATTTTCGGGTATAAATACCCCGTCCGACTGTTCATTTGTACGTTCGAAGAGAGAGAGAGAGAGAGAGAGAGAGAGAGAGCCATTATCCCCCGGGTATTTGGGATTTTCGCTGGAAAACCCTCGCCGGAACCCATTTTCTGACCATTGGAAAACTTTCCAGGTCATCGGAATCCCTTTCCGATCACCAGCATCTTCTACCGGAAGATCACTCCGACCAGATCACCGCAGGTCCGGATTTCAAAAAATCACAAGTGCGGGAACGCACCCATAAAATCAGCAAAATCAGACAAGTATTTTTAAGGTGTATTGAAGTCCGACGCACTCATAAAATCAGCAAAATTAGACAAGTATTTTTAAGGTGCATTGAAGTCCGACGCACCTAGAAAATCAGCAAAATCAGACACGTATTTTTAAGGTGCATCGAAGTCCGATAAAATCAGAAAAAATCAGACAGATAATTTAAGGGTGCATTGGACTCCAATGCACCCATAAATTCAGCAAATCGGACAGATAATTTAAGGGTGCTTCGAAGTCCGACGCACCCAAAAAATCAGCAAATTTCATAAATCAATTAAGGGTGCGTCAGACCTCATTTCAAGTGTTTTCAGGCTATATTTAAGCCTATTTTAGGTATTTTGAGCGTTCCGGACACAACGGAATAGTCAAATGGTCATTCCGAGATACCCAATGAGTAGAATACCAAAGATTTGATGGTTGTGATCTTCCAATGTAGGAATTTTTAATGGGCATCCACAACAGTGGCGATAATATCAATGGCATTGAACCTTCAGCTCAACTTGTACAAACTGAGAACCGAGTGCATTGTGAATATTCTTTGGTGAAATATTGTACTATAACTTTTGGTGCCCGTGTGCGTGCGTGCGTGCGTGCATGCACGTGTGCGCAAGTGCACACGCAAAAAGTACCTTTTAGCACTGTATGATACCAAGGTACCTTTTGCAAAACTCGTTGATTGTAATCAGCCTATATAATAAAATGTTAGATGGCGCTTGATTGTATTCAACCTATGTAACTAATAGTCTATTACATAGCGCCCGTGAGAGTTTTGTGCTCTCATTGCCAGTCCCAAGCCCAGATAAAGGAGGGTCGTGTCAGGTTGGCAGCCGGCGTCGAACTTTTGCTGTAACTTTCATCATGAATCGGAACAATATGACATTCCGAACTCATGCTAGGGCGGTTATGGCCCTTGATAGTGTGGAATGGTGGAAAAAGCGTTCATGTAGCCAACCCCAATTAGTTGGGATAAGGCTTAGATGAAGTTAGGTATCATCCAATGCTCAACCAAATTGTTTTGTTGGCAACCTGGGCCCATCACATATGCCATGCTTATGGAATTTTCCCTTTGCATCGAGTATAAAGGATTCAGGTGAAGTGGATGTGAGAGTGATAAGGGAAGGATTGCAAACTTCTGAGCTTTCTTTCTCCAGATTGTTGGTTGTTGAAGGTGATTTGAAAAATGCCATCAAGAGGGCCCTTCAAAGGACTTGCAATTTTGGTGACATTCACAAATTTGGGATCTTTTTGCATTTAAATGTATTGTTGTCTCATGTTTTTAGAGAAGCTAACTACATAACCATCACTCTTCACCAAAGAGGGAGGGCATGTAGGCATCACTTTATGTTGGATCACTTGTCTCTTGTTTGATACCTCTTCTTTATTCGCCTTTCTTCCTTTAACTCACAGAAGAATCTAGATGCTTCCCAACTGCACCTAGTTCCTGAATTTTCTTTTAAGAAATGCTGCTTCTCCTTGACAAATCTCGATGCCTCTTGCATGGATAAATAGAAAGTACATCCAAGTCTATGGCGATGAAGAAGCAGCATATTGCCATTGTCACTCATCTACTCCACATGATTGAATCCTCTAAGCTAGTGACTGATGAGTTTGCATGTGGTTCAATTCAAAACTAGTAGATGCAGCTGAGAAGTGCAATATAATTCCCATTGACTTGTATGGGTGATGTTTTTTTTTTTTTAAGTTTCTCTCTGTGTGTCCGTCCATCTGTCTTGGTTCTTTTTCTTCTTGTTTGTGTGTCATTCTTATTCTCTCTTCAGAAATTGACCTTCTTCTTCTTCTTCTTCTTCTTCTTTTTCTTCCTCCACTGTAGCTACACTGACAATATGGAGCTTGATGATGCTGTCCACACTGCCATTTTGACTCTGAAAGAAGGGTATTTAAGTTGAAGTTCTGGCTTGGGGATATTGAATGAAGATGAATGCCATAAGACCAGTCTCGCACAGCAAATGCCTTCCTACACTTGCAATAATGATCCAAGGCCCCACTGGTGCCCCCCTTCTTAAATTCTCACATCCCCAAATTACCCCTGAAGCGTTGCCTATGACCAATCATGATGTACATGGGAAGGAACTCCCACTGCACCTGACTAGGCATACAATTCCTCTTTACTGGATATCCAATTCTAGTTCTATGCTTATCTGATGATTTTCTTCTGCAGGTTTGAAGGGCAAATTTCTGGCAAAAACATTGAGATTAGAATAACTGGGGCCGACTGAAGTTTCAGGCAAGTCCCCTTTTTCCCTCTTCAATCCTATGGAAATGCCCTTTTACTGCCGAAAACACCTTTCGGCCAAGCAAGAATTTTGGAACAGGTTAAAATGATTGCTAAGGGTATTTGCTGCTTTTCAGCAGCTTTATTGTCCATATTTCAAATTCAATGCAAAGGGTTTCATCCTGGCTGTGGCGGAGCACGTACAATGCTTGGTCACAACCAGTCCGCCTTGTTGGGGACCCCTTCTTTTATCTAGTGGGCTCCACCCTCAGATTAAAAGAAGCATTTTTTGAAGTTTGTTCTCTCATTAGCAACTTGCTTTGCTGTATGTGACAAAAATGTTGGGAGAAAGAAGCTTTGGTGTGAGTGGCGAACACGTAGAAAAAAAGGGAACTGTTCGCTGTAGTTACTTTTTGCTTTCTATTTTTTTTTTCTTTTCTTTCGTGTATACATTTTCTTTACCTGAAAATCAAGTCACTTGGAGAAAAAATAAGTGACAAACACTAGCCTAGCCATTTTCTTCAATAAAACTCATGCTTCAACTCATGGCCGAGCAAAATGAGTTTGGCTCAGCTGTGGCTTAGGGTGTGTTTGGTTGCACGAAATTTTCGATATGATGAAATTTTGCAGAAAATTAGACTGATTAATCACCAAATATCATGATATTTGGTGCAACCAAACACACCCTTAGCTAATGAGTATTTGAACGTTTGGATCCTCAAATAATATAATATGCTGTCAATTCTTGGATAATATATCATTCACACTTCTATGTGCACACACGTGTATGTGCGTCTGTCTGCCCATATATATATATATATATATATATATATATATATGAGAAATTATCTAATGCAAATGTTTTCAATACAATGTGGTGCAAACGGTTGTTGTGGGCTTCACGGTGATGTGTTGATGACATCCACTCTGACCATCATGCACGCCTTCATTTGATTGGACACGGGCCCAAAAATTAGGGCAATCAATGACCCAGGTGGTCCACACTAGTAGAAATAGTTGGGAGGGGATGCCCACCCTTGTTTCATGCTAGGCCTCACCCGTCTCAAAATGGCCTATTTTTCAGGCGTGTCATCATCTGGGGCAGATGTTTCATATCAATGGATTGGATGGCATATACAAAACATGGTGGGTTCTCTATGAGAATCAAGGGTAGGCATCCATTCTCAGCTCTTTTTGCTGGTGTCACCTATCTAAGTCATGGTTGGGGTGGATCTCATCAACACATGACGGTGGGGCCCAGGATGAATTGTTTGCACCACAATGTGGTGAAAACGTTTGCACTAAATAATTTCGACACACACGTACACCTATTAGGAGTTTTACAGCCAAATACCTCATAAATTAGGATTTTACTAGATAATGCCTTTGTGAACCAAAATGCCAGCTTTGTGAGCAGTGAAATTATCATAATGTCAACTATATACTTTTTTCCTTAGAAAGTGATAAAGTAGGTAATTATGGGCCCACGTGATATTTATATGATATCCAATCTGTCCAATAGATGTAATCTACCGTAATGTTCACAAGAACAAAAAATTTGGTCAGCCTAAACACAAAGTGAGCCACACTTCAAAATGCATATGCAACCCATCTAGTGTCACCCATGTAAGTCATGAATTGATCTAATTTTTGGGCATAAGGCCAAATGAGGAAAGGCGTGTTTGATGGATGGAGTGGATTTCATCAACACATGACAGTGGGGTCCACAACAAACCATTTGCACCACAATGTTCATGAGAACAAAAACTTTGGTCGATCTAAACACAAGGTGACCCACACCTTTAAAAATAATATACTCAAGGTAAAAACATCAAAATGCACAAGCAGCTCATCTGGTGATTTAATTAGAACGGTTTTTAGTTTGTGCGATTATTATGGTTGGGTGCATATGATTGACAGGTTGACCGGCATAGCTTAGAGGGCCCCTTGCCGTTGCTCCAGATTCCTCTGCCTGCAAGATGAGCGGAAGTAGCTGAGTCACATGATGTGGCTCAACATTTGAAGAGGATACATACCATGTGGGCCCCAAAATTCTCTTTAAAGTGATACTTATCTACACATCAGGTGGTCCATTGGTCGCTGCGATCCATCATGCATGCAACACTGGTCAGGCAATTGCAACTGTTCATCAAGTGGGCCATGAGTTTGGCTCTGTAAAGAGGTGCTACATGATCCTCGCCTGGATGAGATGCACTCTTCTGGAGTTCTGCATTCAAGAAGCCTGGTTCAATATCAATCAGACCCGGGCTGGTTGCAGTTCTGCGGTGTCCGAATAAGCAAAAAATGAGGGCATTTTGGGTGCTGGCGGGAGATTGAATTTTACAAAGAAGTGCCTACTTGATACGGAATTTATGTATTGTACTTTTTCAGAAAGGATTTCAATAAGTTAGCTCATTAATCTAAGTATTATGTGAGCAAAGGGGTCAACCCTAATATGATGCGTAGGAGCCGTTTAGGTAGAAGTAAATGGAGGGAATTGGAAGTAAATGAAGGTAAATGGTCTTTTAATTGTGTTTGGATAGAAGTAAATAGAGGAATTAAGAGTAAATGAAGTTATATGGTCTTTTTAAGGGAAGCGGATTGCCTCCGACCTTGGTCGGACCTTTAAGCGTCCGACCAGACCTTTTTGGGGACCCACTGTGATGTATCGGTTTATCCAAGCCGTCCATCCCTCTTATAAGATCATGTTAATATAATAACCCAACAATAAGTCAGATCCAACGTTGTATTCGACCACACCAAATAGTAAGCTTGGGTTGCATTAAATGCACAGAGCAAAATTTCAAGTTGCATTAAATGCAATAGTAGTCTCTGGTGTGGTCCATAACACCATTGGATCTGCCTCAATTTTGAGCCATCCATTAACATGATCTCAGGAAACGAGTGGATGGCGCGGATAGACCGATGCATCACGGTGGGCCCTCGCCCAGATCTGGTCGGACGCTTAAAGGTCCGACCAGGGTTCGGACGTAATCCGCGTCCCTTTTTAAGTGTGTTTGGATTGAAGTAAATGCATGCAAATGGAAGTAAATGAACTTATAAATGAAATCCTCCATGGGGGAATTTGGAAATAAATGGGGTGAAGTACCTTTTTGTGCTCCCTTAGAGAGTTGGCGCACTAAACAAGGATGACATCATGCACATGTCTACAATACACATGAGAACATCACTAAAATTACACTAATAAAATAATCTAAACCATCTAAAGGTTGACCATCTAAATGTACGGTTATAAAGCATTGATAAGTTATTTGTTTGTGATTCTTATGTTTGTGGCCCACCCGAGGTTCAATATTTTAAATTTTTTTTTAATTTGGCTATATTATATATTTCAAGTGGACTTAATACAGTGAACTTATTAAATGTTACATATGTACACTAATTTAATATAACAAAAGTTGATTTGAGATATCATGCATGTTGAAAACTTCCAATGCATTCCAAATCCTCCCGGTTACTCCTATCTAAACAAAAAGTATTTGGTACTGAGCCATTTACTCTCAATTCATATACCTCTATTCCATTCCCCAATTACCTCCATTTACGAGCTTTCAAACGAGCCATGTGAAATCCATGCCAACCACCACCAGTTGGGTCATCCTGTGTCATTAGACCTAGGCCCAAAATTCAGCTCCATCCGTGATTCAGTGGACCCCACCCGATTGGAAACAGTGTACAGGTTAATTGCTCATCCTCCAAATAGATGGACCCGGATTCAACGCAATACACATAGACCATGGTGGGGGCCCACAGAACTTGGTGACATGTTGTGAATAGTTGTCATCATGACTCAAAACTACTTCAAAATTTAGGCGTGTCCCACCACGACGAAGATATTAGATTGCTCCCTGTGGTGTGTCTCACATTACTATGTGGTAGCTATATTCTCCATATATACCGTTCACATGAGGCCCCACCAAATGCACGGCTTGGATTTTATACACATCAGGAGTGAGCTCGTACGAAAAGCATGGGATCATTCCTACTGTCTCAAGAAAACACATGTAGACCGTGTGCTCGGAAATACGATAAGACTTAGATCTTACATACTACCATGTGTATTATTAAAAATATACAACCATATGTATTACTAAAATATACTTCTAAAGGGCGTATCTATCAAAAAGAAGGGGTAGTAACTAGAGAAGTAACTTCCGAGAGCATCGGCACCATCGATCATAGCATCTCTGGAGATTGGGCCAGTCGGAGGAGGAAATGGTGAAATCCTGGAGCCAGTTGGCTAGGATTACTTCCTGATCGGTTGCAGGCAAGCTCGAGATCACATCCTCCATCACACGCTCCATCTCCCCCTTCTCGAATCCCGTTAGAACGGGGCAGGTTAGTCCGTTGCTCGCGTAGCAGAGGAGAGGTAGCCAGAGGACGAAGATCCGGAACTTCACCTGCCTCCCTACCTCGGATTCTCCACGAGCCAGCTCCCTCATGAGGATTGCTGAAGAAACATGCATGGCGGTCAGAGATGTGAGGTCATTTTCAAGAATGATCCCAGCTGGAAGCGCATTTTAGCATGTGGCGCTCCCAGATTGAACTATTGTGGGGGCCTTAACTTTCGTGCATGTGTGAATCTGTGATCATCCATCCCGTTGATGGTGGGCCACACTGTTTCAAGTGGGCACGAATTGAAACCGTCACCATGTGGCGTGGGACATGTGGATGGACCATGTACCAAAAATCCCCTAAGAAGATCCTAGCCATTGATCATGTAAGCAGATAGTTGCTGCATTTCTCTTGTAAATATCTACTTGTAATCCAAAGATCAAAGGTTCCGTATCGTCCTATTGACGAGATTTTCGCGGCATGGTCCATCGATTGTGGGACCCAGCAAAGTCTCGGATCGAGGATCCTACAACTCAGACACGCTCGGATCGGGAACAGCTTCATTTCTCAGCCGTCCGTTTTTAGTTGGAACTTCAAAAGGAGAGTACGGTTTCGAATCTCACCCGTTATTTTGACGACGTAGCCTTGGACTCGTGTATTTGCGGTCAAAGAAAGCGACGCCAGGCCGGAAGCATAGCTCCACTGTACAACGGCCTCTTCCACGGCCGAACAAAGCCTCATTTTGCTCGTTATCCATAGCAGCTCCTGCGCCAGCTTCTCAGCCAACACGCCCTCTTCGGCTCCCCAGGCCACGTCACCGGCTACTGCCAGTTGCTTCTGCGATCGACACGTGTCGAGGGACGATGAAGGGAAGAAGCTCCCGAGGCAGAAGCAGATGCCGGAGAGGAGGTGGGAACCGAGGGGGAGCGAGTGGAGGACACGAGCAGGCCACGTGGCGGACTCGTCGGAGTGCTGGTAGGAGGAGTGCATGTTCTGAAGGGAGCGGTAGAGGAGGTTGGATGTACGAGAGAAGGCCAAGGAGAGGGCTGTACGGTTGATCTCAGACAGGTATTCATGGCCCTCTCGGGCGTTCTCGTCCACGATCTTGTCCGCCATCGCCACCGCGAACTGGTACTTGCGCGACGTGACTGGGGTCTCGTTTACAAGCGCGAATATCTGCAAAAAAAAAAAAACCCACAGTGGATTATGACGAAATTACCCCTGGATTTCACTAAAATACCTGCCCTCAACTTTCGCAAATCGATAGCCACATGGATGGAAGTTCCATGAGATCCACCCCGTCCATCGTATATACTGCCTCATTCTAACCGTTGAAATAAAAAATTATGATCATTTGAAGCTCAGGTAGCCCATCTCACGGGAAACCGTAAGAGACGGAATGCCTATCATTAATTCGGTGTAGGACCCACCGTAGTGTATACATGCCATCCAAATGAAAGAGCTACCCAAAAAATCAGATAATTCCAAAACACACGTGGACTGTACCACACAAATTTAGAGATTTTAGGTATCATTTTTTTGGGAGACTCAACTGATGGTTGAATAATCCTGATTTTTTTGGGGATCAAGGCCCAAGAATGGGGCAGATCCAAAGCTCAAGTGGACCCCACCACAGAAATCACACTGATCGTATGATTTTCCATCCTTGTTTTGATCTTATTTTATATAGCCATCCCTTTTCAGAAATTTAGAACGGTTATGATTGCCTAATAAAGGTGATTATTTAGAATCATAAGCAATCCATGATGGGTAATCTGTCTCGAATAGATGGATCCAGCTTAGATCTATTTTATGTAAATGATCATGGCCGTCTGTATTTAAGGCTGCTGATCAAATGGCTAATATTTTTCAGATTAGTGTGATTTTTTCATGGTTGCCCAAAAAATATTCATTGAACCTAATCAACGTCCTAGATCAATGGATTAGACTGTCGATTGGGTGCCTCACGCATGGAAAACCGATCATGGGTTCCTTCACTCTATGGTCCACCTGATGAGCAAGCCTGCTCTGACGTTTGGCCCGGCGCGTATTCCCGGCTGGCCCACCTCATGAACCGCCTTGGCCTTTGTATGCATGCGCCGCGTATGCATTTGGACACACCCGCGCGCGGCGAGTTCCACCTACCCTCAGGACCATTGCCCGAAAGTGAAGACACATTCACATACAACGCTGACGTGTCATTTAATTGGAACATCCGAACCGTGAAAAATGCAGACCATACGATAAAGATCACCCAGAAAAAGAATTAGAACAATCTGTCCATCAGGTGGACCACATGTACGCACTCACCTGTCCATCGGATGTCCATTGATTATTTATGATACAAGCCAACCTTTGCACGGCTGGAAACTAGAAAAAATAAAATCGTTGTATCTGAAAGTTCACATACAACGTTGTATGCATTTGCATTCTCATGTTTTGCTTTGATCCACAAGAATTACGAAAATACCTTATTCAGCTCGTAATTATCTCATTAAGAGGGGTCATTTTTGTCATTTAAAAAAAAATACAGAATTGAGAATTCCAGTTGAATACTTACGTGAGAGAGAGCTCTCCCAATGGCATTAGTCGAAGACCCATCACCAAACTCTTCATGCAAAACCAGCGAGTCTGAAGACGAAGATTTGCCAGAGACCAAGCCATCGAGAATGGCCGGGGGGGATTGAATGATGGAGCAAGGGAAGTGGTCCACCATAACCCTGAGGACCCACACAGTCATCCAGATCATCATCATGAGCATGTATCGTAGATGATCTTTGGGCCTCCATTTCTTGTCATCTACTTCTCCAGAAGCAGCTTTTGCGACTCCGGCGAGCGTCTTTGCCGCGGTGCTCACAGTCGACATGAAGATGGAGTTGAGGAAAGGAGAAGGTTTGGTTGCAGAAGCTGTGTCCAGAGCTAGTTTCAGAGCCATGGCTGACACTGACAGAGAGAAAGAGAGCCGTTTCTCTTGCTTTCTGTCTCTTTGTTGGTGTTGGAAGGGAGGGGAAAGGGCAAAGAGGGGGGTATTTATAGGGGTAGGGACTTTCTATTTTGGGTAAGTAACCAAACTATCTTTCGACAGGTATCGCTTCGTTTTTTTTTTATTGAGATTCGCAGTTTTCAGGGGAGCTTGATATGACCAAAATGCCCCCATGGCCACTAGATGAAGACTTTGATACTCTGGTCCACCGTGACGATGGTACGCTGGCACTTAGATATTACTTGAAAATTGCATACGTAGTGTGAAAGTAGGTCAGAGATGCCATAATAAACTGGCCAAATCATGAGTCCGATGTATCATGAAAAAATATTACACTTTTTTTATTATCCAACCACTGGATTGGTGGCGGCTAAATAAAAAAATATTCAATGGTTTTATTATAAAAAAACAAGTGTCCACGAATCAAGAGGTAGGATTGTCCAACCAATCTAGAGACGACCCGTCAGCTTATCAATCCAAGTAATCCTTACAACCAACTGTAGTCTTACCAATAATAAATGGTAGTAGGAACCTGATATAAAGAGTTAGATACACTTTGGAGTCATGGGCAGGGTCCTCGGACCTAGCCATATATGGTGAGTTAATTTGAGTTAATGCATGTCATGCATACAAGCCTGTGTCATTTCTTTTCTAAATACACTGTAAATAATAAATTATTATACTTCTCCAGTTTGAAAGCTGATGAGTATTATCTAAATACACTGTAAATAATAGATATATGTGACATATCTATGCTGTCTATCTGTCTTACCGGAATATTTTTAGGACATGAGCCTAACAATGATGCTGATCCAAAGCTCAAGTGAGCCACACCATAGAAAATAGTGGTCACAAAACATCCATCCTTGAATAGCTTTTTCTTCCTACGTTCCACAACATTATTTATTTGTTGTTTAACTTGTTCATAATGACACACAGACATGGATATGGGGATTACCCAAATATCAGCTTGATCCAAAACTTTTAGAGCCCCAAGAAGTTTCTAATGGTGGGTGTTCAATTTCCACTGTTTCTTGTGGTGTGGCCCACTTTAGCTTTGGATCTGCCTCAAATTTGAGCTCATGCCCTAAAATCAGTTCCATGTGAATAAGTCACATATATCATAATAGGCCTCACATGAAATTCACACCCCTCTTCTGATTTCTAGCATTTAAAAAGTAAGTCAGCAACCTCTGCATCGAAAATGCTGCAAAAATTGCAGTACTGGCAATTAATTATTATCCATTTATGATGAATTTACACGAGAAATGAGAAATCAAACACCCCTTAGATAAATTAAAATTCTATGTTGAACCTTATTATGCATGGTTTACATGCTCATTACTGTCAGTCAAATTTTATTTTTTTTTTTTAATTTTTGCATCAAGATTTATAATGCCCACCTTTTTTTTATAATAAAAACATTAAATATAAGATACATCAAATCTTTTATTTTGGAATACTTCGGTGGAAGAGTAATTTTCTCTTATTTTTATAAGATGTTTCCATCTTTTATGTAAAGTTAGAATTTGATCTACCACCTCTTCCTTAAGCCATTAAAGCCTCATTTGAGGTCTCATCCTTTTTAAAATAATCTCTTCCACCAATAAAAGCTCTGGTTTACAGCGCATGTTCTAGGGTTTAGTTGTCTTCTAGTTCATCTTATATTCACGTGAATGTAAAGAATACATAACTATACTGGCTGATAGATTCTTATTTACAAAACAACGTAATCAACTGATATGCCATTGTAATCACCAAAATACTTTAAGAAATTCCTACAGGGGACACTTTGTTACTCTTTTTCTACAAAGCTCTTTTCTTATCAATTTTTTTTTCTCTCTTTTTCCTTTTCCTTGTAAAAGTATTGCACAAACTTAAAGGGGGTCGTTTGGATGCCTATAAAGTCCTTAAGTTATAAAGGGATTACAGATAATTCAATTATAGTAAATCCAATTACAGGGTTGTTTGGATGTCTATATTTGCGTACTGTATAGGCTGTATTGACAAAAACTCATGTTCTAGATTATTAGTGAAGTCTTATAGCTAAAAAGATATTATACATAGTAGAACACAATGATTGATATATACTTAATGATACGTGAGGCCCATCGTAATGTGTATGATATATTCAATCTATCCATCATGTGCTTCCCTTGATGCTCTCCTACAACCCTAAGAAAACAGGTCATTAATTATCAAATGGACCACATGAGGGAAGGATGGAACGTCTACCATTAAAAAATTTCAGATTTCATTTGAGGTCCACTGTAATGGGTGGAGGATCCAATCCATCTAGTGTGTGCATGCTTAAATGCTCTCTTAGGGCTCCTAAAAAAATTAAAGTCCTCGTGTGATCTACACATTTTGAGAGGTTTACTACTCATACTCCATGCGATGAATACCTCCTTTTTCCATTGTAAAGTCTTTAAGGGCTAGCCAAGCATATAATTCACTTACCTGCAAGCAAATTACCACTTAAAGTCAAATGGAATAACATTTGAATTATTTATACCTGAAACTCTTTTTATTAGGTGCATTGTGCGTTTACTACTTCAAACCTTATGGGTATCCAAACGACCCTAATGGAAAAAAAATCATTTTTTTTCTTTTTCTTTTTTCTTTTTCATGCCACCAAGGGGTGGGGTGGGGCCACTATGTACTTACAGGACTAGACCACCAATGACACGTACACATGCAAAATAATATACACGGTTAAAAATAGATTCCTCTACTGGCTGGTAAATTGAATAAGATATACATGCATTTGGAAATGCATGAAACTTTGTTGGATGTGGCACTTCAGTATAATCTCTTTTTTTTTAATTGAATTTAATAGATCTTGATATTGAAGAAGCACGCTCTTCAAGATAATCTAATCATTGTAATTCTTCTCAGTAAACTGTAATATGGGTATGGATAAACATAATAAATAAAAAAACCACGCTGGCCCCACCATGATGTATGTGTTATATCCACACCGTTAATTCATTTTGCGAGATCATTTAGGGCCTGTTTGATTTTTTGGCTCAATTGTAATTACCTTGTAAATGGGTAATGATTATTTACCTAGGTAATTACTGCATCTTTCTCCATGAAGACAGTGACACTTACTTTTCTTAACATTAAAATTGAGAAATTTGTACAATAAATATGGGACCCACTGTGATGCATGTGGCTTATCCACACCGCCCATTCGTTATGCCAGTTGAATTTAGGGCGTGAGCCAAAAATTGAAGCAGATCCAAAGCTCAAGTGGACCACACCACATGAAACAGTGGGAATCGAGTGCCTACCATTAAAAACTTCTTGAGGGCCCTAAAAGATTTGGATCAAGCTGATACTTATGTTTTCCTTTTATCCATGTCTGTGTGACCCTATATATAAACTGGTTAGATGATGAATAAACCTCAATACGGGCCCAATGAAAGAAACAACATTCAACGGTGGATAAATTAAGGCCACTGTTTCCTTTCGTGCGGGCCATTCGAGTGTTAGATTTGCCTCATTTTTCGGCTCATGCCCCAAAATGTGCTAATAAAACATATGAATGACGCTGATATATTATATACATTACGATGGGGCCCACGGATTTAAGTCAACACTTTTGGACCAATTTTCAAGGTGGAATTACTCACCCATTTTCAAACAAGGTGAAAAAGTAATAATTACTCATTTACCACATATTTACCTGTATCATAGAAAATCAAACAGGCCTTTAAGAATTGGCAAAATAAAAAATAAAAAATGAGGCACATCCAAAGCTTAAGTGGACCACACCGTTGAAAGTAGTTTTGACAATGACCTCCACCGTTGAAACCTTCCAAGGGCCCACCAGGGTTCCGGAGCCTTGCCTTATTGGTAGACTTTGTGGAGTTTCAACTAGGGCTTGTCAATGGCACGGATCTTGATCCGTATCTGATCTGTATCTGATCCGATTTAATCGGATTCGGATCAATAATCGGATAATCAGGTCGGATACGGATATCCAGAGATGATCCGTTTAATATTCGGGTCGGATTCGGATTAACCTTGATCTGGCCTGTTAATGACCCGATTAAAAAAAAAAAGAAAAAGAAAAAAAAAAGAAAAAGAAAAATCCCAGCCGTCTCCTTCGTCTCTTGGGCGGTATCATATTCGGATATCGGGTCGGATCATATTCGAATCGAAAGCAAATTTCAATATATTTAAATGGGTCGGGTTCGGATCATATACTTGTGATTCGAATCGGATTCAGGTCGGATTCGGCTCAGATATATCCTTAATCGGATCGGATACGGATCATCACTGATCCGACCCATATCCGACCCGTTGACAGCCCTCTTGGTTTCAAAACCCATCAATGGTGAAAATCCACGCTTTGCATGACTGACTGGGTGGGTGTGTTGTGCGATTGATTGGGTGGGTGCGTTGAATGACTGACAAAAAAAAAAAAAAACCGTTCATAAGGTCACATAGTCCTGGATGAACGGAAAACAGAAAATATCAGCTAGATCCAAAGCTTCTGATGGCTCCCAAGAAGTTTTCAATGATAAACGTCCAATCTCTGCTGCTTCCTGTGGTGTGGTCCGCTTGAGCTTTTTACCTTTCTTCTTCTAATACATGCCCTAAAATAATCTCAAAAAATAGATGGATGGTGTGGATATAAGACAAACATCATGGTGGGCCCCACATATTTTAGTCACGTCAACCCACCATGGAGGTCGGTGTTGGGTTGCACGCCACTCAATACGCGGATTAGCTGTTACCCGGGTAACAGTTTAGTGGGTGTAACCCTTACCGTGTGGGGACCATGGTTATGTATTTTATGTACATCCACACCGTCCATCTGTTTTTAAATCTCATTTTAGGACTCTAATCCAAATATTAAAAAGATCCAAATCTCAGGTGAACCATACCATGAAAAGAAGTGATAAATGACCATTAAAAAACTTTTGTGACCCATAAAAGTTTTAGATCAAGCTAATATTTGTATTTTACCTTTATGCAGATCTTCTTGATATTATCAACATATTGGATTGCAAATAAACATTACGAAAACCTAAGATGGGCTCTTTGGAATTTTTAATGGTAAAGCACTCAATCACCACTCCGTCATGTGGTGTGGTCCACCTGATATTTGGATACATATAATTACTAGGGACCCTCCTAAAATGGTCTGGAAAAACGGATGGACGGCGTGGATATACAAAAAATCATTAATGTGGGCCCCACGGTAGGGGTAACACCCACTAAGCTGTTACTCGGGTAAACATCTAATCCGCTCCCTTCTTACGCGGGGCTGCAGAGGTAATATTTGAAAACGTCGGAGGGTAAATCAGTCCTATTGCCTTCAACTGTAGGGCTCAGACTCTACGCAATGAAAGGGTAATATGGTAATTTTGAATCCTTTCATCCCGCAGGGTTGCTGCCTTTCTATATTTTAGACGGTTGTCGCGAGGTGTCGTTTTGGTGGGATTCTCTCACTTTTAGCTGTCCGGAGCTTTCGATGGCGATATGGACAGCAAGCACTGCTCTCTGTCTTTTAATCGGCCTCGATCGACACTTACACACCCCTCCAACCACCCTCGCTAGGCCCTACCATCGATACCGTATCTGTACTCGAGGATGGCTATATTGCACTCGCATATCACACGTGTAAATGAGGCACATGCATGCGACATCGGGTCCACTCATCACCCAATTTCCAGTTTGTTAATGCCATGTGTCAAAATTTGAAGCTGATGAGATTATCAAGTGAGTCACACGTGTACATTGAATTTGGACAGTTGGTTGCTTTCTCTTAACGGTTCAGTTGATTTGTACGTATGTGGCCCACCTGATAATTGCAGGGCAGCTACAGTGTGGGAGTTGCCTGATTGTCGGCTATGATATCTCGCGCATGTGTTTTGAATCCACGCGTGATGCGAGTGCTATTAGAAACTGAACCCAAGTGATCCCATTTTCATCCATCGCGCTTGACGTCTGTTGCATTGTCATGGGACCATGGAGCTGCTAGGATGGATGATGTGGATTGTCCATCTGATGGGCCTTTCAGCAGATGGGATACTTTATAATTGTCAGGCCATTTGCACAATCCTATCCGTCTAATCAACGGCTTTCGGATGGATGATCAGAAACAATAATCGCCCAAGAGTCCATGTTCAACTTAAGAGTCAGACGAAGCAGATTGGGTGGTGATCCCAACACCCCCGATATCCTGGTGTCTGTGGGGCCCACCGTGATGTATGTGTTTTGCCCGCCGTGTTATGGGCATATATCCAAAGCTCGAGTGGACAACACCATAGGAAACCGTAGGGATGATGAGGTCCACCAATGAAACCTTCATAGGGCCCACCATGATGTTTGTTTACCATCCAAACCGTTCATAGGGTCACATAGACCCGGATGAGCATGAGCCCAAAAATAGACAGATCTAAAGTTTAAGTAATGACCACCTACTTACTAGTTATATGTAATTATATAAAATAAAATCCAACGGCGATGTGCTTTCCAGCCCAATTCCAACGTGTTTTGCACAAGAAAGCGATGCCTTTTGACTGAAATGATGGGACTGATGGTCGGATCCAACAACACATATGTTAGTACAATAGTACGTTACAAACTCGCTGACCAGTGGACATGTAAATGGAGGGTGAGATGAAAAATGGCCAACGGTTCAAATTCACTAAACAGATGACCATTAATCTGAAATAAGCATTTTATTTTTTTTATCAATCTGCATTCGAGGCTATTTCACATCTACAGTTGGTCCCTCTACTTGGGAAAACCACTTCGCATTTTGTACCATGTATACGGTTTCTAGGTGCAAGCGTATGGGCAACCAAGCATGCCAGAGTATCAAATAACTCCTTACACGTAACCGCAGACCTTCACGCTCCGCGGACACATGGTCGAGAACGCCCGCCTGTCCACTTACGCGATTTTTCTGGAACCCAGCTAGAGGGGACGCGTATTGCCTCGAGACTCCCTGGTGACCCGACTCTGTGGGGCCCACCATGATGTATGTGTTTTATTCCTGTTGTCCATCCGTTTTTCAGATCAGTTCAGGCCATGAGATTAAAAAAAAAAAAAACGATGCAGATCCGAGCCTAGAAGTTTTGGATCAAACTGATATTTTTGTTTTTACTTCGTCAAGATCTGTGTGATCTTATGAACATGTTGGATTTCAAATAAACATATGGTGGCCTTAGGAAAGTTTCAAAGGTGGATGTCATTATTCACACTGTTTTTTGTTCTTGTGGTGTGGTCCACTTGAGCTTCGGTTCGGACTCATTTTTAGATTCATGCCTTAAAATGATCTGAAAAGACAGATGGATGGCGTGGATAAAGCACATACATCACGGTGAGCCCCACAGTGCCGATCATTAAGATTCAAGATAGGTACGGTCTGGATTGATGCATATGCCATCCATATGTTATAGGGATGGTCTGGATTCATGCATATGCCAACCATATGTGCAGGCAGCGTTTGGGAGAGATGATTGAAATTTGTAGCCTCAGATGCACCCAATACAAGCGCACTTACACTGTTACACATGCCTACGTGGCCCCTAATTGATACAATCAGTTGATATTACGTTTGGGATCTTCCAATCTCGGGCGTTTTGGTGCATAGGTCAAAGACGGTGAGGCCCATCGTATCAACGACTAAGATTACAAGCCTCATTAAGCTGCTGCTTTTATCGTACTGAGTAAACTCTGTTGTGCCCATCGTAAATGCATGTGGTTTATCCACACCGTTCATCCATTTTTTCCAGCTCATTTTAGGGGTTGAGGCCAAAATTGAAGCATATCCAAAGCTCAAGTGGACCACATCACATGAAACAGTGGAAATAATGATTTCTACCATTAAAACCTTCCTATGGCCCACAGTGATTTTTTTTTTGTCATCCAGCCTGTTCATAAGATTACAAGGTGATGGATGAAGGGAAAAACAGAAATATCAGCTTGATCCAAAACTTCTTTAAGAAATTTTCGGTGCCAACTTTCAACACTAAAAGTCGGTGGTAAAGATGTTCGACCATCTCAACACATGGCCCCACGTAGGCAATCATCCTAAGTTATATCACATAGGCAAAAGCGATTTTTGCTCTAAAATGCCTATTTTTATGAGAATGCCCTTGCATCGATCAAATGGAAAGTGCAAATTGTGCATAACTATTAAGGGGATGACAATGGAGCTTCTTTGGCTTTCATATTTCTCTGTCATTGAGATGCATTTTTCTCTAAAAATGACATACATGCTAAATATAGGATGCTTGTTACACTCAGCCT
The DNA here is from genome assembly GCA_003013855.2 of Liriodendron chinense. Taxonomy (NCBI): domain Eukaryota; kingdom Viridiplantae; phylum Streptophyta; class Magnoliopsida; order Magnoliales; family Magnoliaceae; genus Liriodendron; species Liriodendron chinense. The sequence goes on from ML058513.1 coordinate 900,415, forward strand.
ATTGTAAGACAACCTTGGCATAAAAGTAAAGCAATTCTATATTTTAGTAGCCAATAAGCATGGACCCACTAATTCAATAATTAAAACAAAATTTTATATTTCTTTTTGGATGATGGTTAATTTTTTCTATGATATGGCTTATGTATAATTATACAAGCTTATTTTTTTTTGTAGTATCTCATCATCATAATATAAATGCAAGTGAAGGAGGGTTAAATTTTTGAATTTTTAACAATACTCGAATTGAAATTTAGGATTTTTTGGGGGTGCTAAATGACCTCACTTTTACAAATCTTGCATTTAATTCCCAATGGCCAAAAATCCAAGATTTTACGTGGGTTCCAAATGACACATTATGATTCATACTAGAAGAACAGTTTGGATTCTGCATGGACATCATAAGTGGACCTCACATAGCCTGAAAGTATGGAAATTATTAGACTTTGTCTAGGTTTTGTCACCACTCAAGACCCACCGTGTTCCACCATTCAATTGGCCCACCTGCATGATAGTTCAACTATGTTCATATTCTTTTTACTCACATAAATAAGCTTCTTTGTGTTTGGACAACCTTAGCAATAATCTTAACCTGAAATTTCTAGAGCTAAATAAGAGCTATTAAAATTTTTCCTTTCACTGTTCTAAATTCACTTAAAGACTTGTTTGTTTTGCTAACTTTTGATGTAAACAATGTAAATTGGTCATTATTGCTGCTGGAAATTGGACAATGGATAAGATGACTTAAGTTCCACTTTGTATGGATGGGTGCCGCTGATTTCTTCCAAGTGTGTGGACTGGATCAGGACATGACGTCCTGCAAAGTACAAAGAAAGCAAAGAGAGGTGGCCGGGGTCTGATCGTTAGTCATTCGATACTTAAGTTAAATGGGTTTGAAGTAGAGAGTAAAGGCAATGACAATGTGGATTTGTGTGTATTTTAAGTTAGGGGTGAGTGCTTTTATTTATAGGCCATTGGAGAACCGTTGAGGGCCACAATTGTGGCTACTATTGTGGGCGTGACGCCCATTGCGGCTGGTGTAATTCCTAGAGGTATGAATCATGCTTATAACGTTCGAGGATGTGTCTCGACTTTTTCAGAGCCATTCATGGACTCTCATGCGCCTCTAGGGTGGTCGTGGCCCGGATCGGTCCTGTAGTGATATAGGTTGAGCTCTCTGCTCGTCGACCATGTCAGTGGACAACCTAGTTTGGGTTTTTTTTTTTTTTTTTTTATGTATCCAAAATGACCTTCGTAAAGGCCAACCTGTCGTCGTATCGGTTCAAGTCCTTGATTTTCTTCCTATTATGGTCGATTGCCATGCATTTAACATCAGATGTGAACTCAATGACCTGTGCCTGGGCCTACAGGCCCATGGGCTTTCCTCGTAACCTAAGGTCAGCTTGTATTTACCCATAACACATCATTACTATTTCACAACGCTTGTTTAAATGAGTGTTATGGTACACATTTTGATAGCCAACCACAGATGTAACAAGAGATAGATAAAGAACATTATATTTTAGTAGAAACTCCACTCCAAATATCAAAATTAACTTATTTTAATATTGATCTAATATTAAAGTAATACAAAATTATCATCATTACATTTTTGCCGTAGTAAATCAAATAATACAACTAGTTTTATTACCGTGGTCAAATACGATTAATGTCACTAAGGCAAGTAATGTGTAGCCATTGCTTGTTTTCTTTATAGTCGTGATAGACCTTTTGGTTTTGTCAATTACCCCTATCATGTTAAAAAAAGAAAGAAAGTATTATTATTATGGTTTTACTGCCACTGAACTAAACATGTGATTGATAGTAGAATACGATACAAACATTGTCCAAAGATGGAGAAAATAATTTATAACCATTGCATATTTCTTTTACAACATTATGGTAGTTGGTGATCGGTAAAATAACTGTCCTAAATAATGTCATGATTATCTTATTAGCGACAGTTTGCTACAAAAGTATAGAGCACGCATTGCAGAGGCTCTGGAACTTGGACGGTTCTGATCAAAGGAATCCTCTACATGTGGCACATGCTCAATCCAGAGTCGCGGCGGAGGCAAAACTAACCTATAATTACCATGGGTGAGAGTGTCGCATGTGATCATCTCCATTACAACGTGTGACCCACCTGATGATTCACTTGGGAGGCTCACACGCTTACCAAAGTTCACACGTGGGGACAGTTGTAGTTTTGGCTAGAGCTGTACATGAGTTGGCTTTGTTAGCTTGCTCAACTCAATGTGAAAAAGCTCGACTTGACTCAAATCGATCCTAGGTTCGGATTGAGTCAAGCTTATTTTTGGAGCTTGAAAAAATTTGAACCGAGTGCGACTTGACCCATGCTCAACTCAACTCAACTCAAAACTTGGTCCAAATTAATTTAGCTCGGTTCAACTTGACTTGGTTCGACATAATTGATATCCAACGCATTCTTCCAAAGCTTCTGCATGCATATGCCCAATACATTTATTATTTTTACTTATTACATTTTTTTAAATATTATATTTATTTCTTTTTTTTCTCCTTTTCTGCAACTTCCATGCCAGGATACATAGGTGGACTGCTGAGCCCTCTCTAGCTAAGCCGCACCACCTGGGGTGCGAGCCACCCAAGAAGCAAGCTATTACAGCAAGCAGCTGCATACATTAATTATTATTTGAAAACTAAAAAATTACCTTCATCTTTTTTTCTTTTTTTTTTTAATTCATGCATGCATTAATTACTCTTGGAAAATTTAAAAATTGCATTTTTTTTTCTTAGCACAACTCTAATTCATGTTGAACTTGGCTTAAGCTGGCCCGAGATGCTGACCGAGCTGAGCCGGGGTTGGCTGCTGGCCGAACCGAGCCGACTCGGTTTGACCCATATACAGGATCACTTTTGGCGCCCTGCACATGAGCGGCTACAAGTACCACCGTTTTTTGAAAAAAAAAAGAAGAAACCAAAAATCCAACATGTTGTGAGTAAAGAGCCGACCTGAAAGAAACTTGATAATACCGACCCGGGAAAGACGAGCCGACCCGTTTCAGGCTCTAGATACAAGTTGGGTCGTATTAACCCGATAAAGGTTGGTCGGCTCGATCCGATATGATAAAGATCGTCATGAACGAGCTAAATTACACATCCGTGATCTTAGGCCCACGCCGAAATATCAGGAGGAAAGATCGACATTCCCAGCAAATAGGGATAAAGATCTTTGTTCGTTATGGGAAAATCCGAGGATCTCGGGAACCCAGCTGGCAGTCCGTTGAAATCACGACTCTCCAAAAGGGAAACGATTTTGCGACCTAAGTCTATAAATGAGTATGTTCTCTCCATTATCGAGGTATGAAAACTGATATTAATTTACACTAAGATATTCTATTATCAGAGATCCAACTGACTTAGGCATCGGAGGGTTACCGGCTGGGTACCCAGCCACCCCCCTTATTGTCTGTATTTTTCGCAGGGTACGAGGAATCTTCCATCCCGATCGTTCTCTACAAGAAGTTAAACTCCATCCAACCGTCCAGATAGAAGGATCTCCCCTCTCGTTACAATTTTCGGCATCAACACAACACATGAATAGAGAACATGCGTTTTGGTTTCCTGGCCGAAAAGATGGCGCTCCTCCACCACCCCAACCTCGCTCAATCCCTGTCAGCCTTCACAAACATGTCCGAATTCAAGCGCGCCCACGCCCACATCATCACCTCCGGCCTTCACAAAGACTCATTCACAACAGCCAGACTCCTAGCCTTCTCTGCCATCTCCCAAGCCGGCAATCTCGGCTACGCAAAGGTCCTCTTTGAACACGTCGAACACCCCACCCTCTACATGTTCAACTCCATGATCAGAGGCCTCTCCCAGAGCCACACGCCCCTTGATTCCGTCGGTTTCTATGTCCGCATGAGCCGTGCTGGTATCTCTCCCGATAACTTCACGTTCCCTCTCCTTATAAGATCTTGCTGGGTCTCTTCGTGCCTCGATCTTGGCCTGCAGTTTCATTGTCATGTTCTAAAGTTCGGGTTGAATTGTGACGTCTTCGTTGTGAACAATTTGATTAGTATGTATTCGAGTTTTGAGGAGTTGGGTTGCGCCCGCCGCCTGTTTGATGAATGTTCTGGAGTTGTAGATGTTGTTTCGTGGACCTGCGTTGGTGGCTGGGTATTCGAATTGTGGGGAATTGGATTCTGCACGGTGGTTTTTCAATCGGATGCCTGTTAGGAATGCAATCTCGTGGAATGCAATGATCGCGGGGTACGCACGGAGTGGCAAGATCAGTGAAGCGAGGAAGCTGTTTGATGAAATGCCTGAGCGGAATGTGGCTACGTGGAGTGGGATGATTTCTGGTTGCTCACAGTGTGGGCTTTTTAAAGAGGCTTTGAAGCTGTTCGTGGACATGGTCGGCACAGGAATCATGCCTAATGAGCCGGCATTAGTTAGCGCAGTTTCCTGCTGTACGCAACTAAGGGCCTTGGACCAAGGTGAATGGCTTCACCATTATATTATGGAAAACAAGATTGAGGTTGATGTGGCATTGGGTACAGCACTTATAGACATGTATGGTAAGTGTGGGAGCATTCAGAGGGCCCTCCAAGTCTTCGATGCGATGCCCATAAAGAACATATTATCATGGAATTCTATGATAACCGGCATGGCCTTGAACGGCTGTGGTAAGCAAGCACTTGCCCTCTTTGGGCAAATGTGGATGATGGGTCTTAAGCCAAATGGTGTAACCTTCATTGGTGTACTTAGTGCGTGCAGTCACGCGGGACTAGTCGTTGAAGGGCATCAGTTTTTTGATCTCATGACTCGAGTTTACGGTATCAAACCTCAGCTAGAGCACTATGGTTGCATGGTCGATCTACTTGGTCGGGCCGGGCTTATTAAGGAGGCGTTGAGCTTTGTGGAGGGCATGCCAGTCGAGCCTCACCCTGGTTTATGGGGTGCCCTTGTTGGCGCATGTCGAATTCACGGTGAAGTCGGGCTTGGCGAAGAATTGGGGAAGCACCTCATTGAGTTAGAGCCCCACCATGGTGGGAGATATGTGTTGTTGTCGAATATATATGCGGCTGCCAGACGGTGGGATGATGCGGCCATGGTGAGGAAGCTGTTGAAAGATCGGAAGGTGCTCAAGGCAGCAGGGAATAGTGCAGTGGAAGTATAATCATGTTGACTTCCCCAGAGAGAAACTGATGCGCAAGTGGAGAAGCGATCTGGAGCAATTCAAGAGAAGGAAGCGAAGCTGCAGATTAAAACAAGTAACTTGATTGGAAGGATGCTGTCTAAGGGTGCATTTGGGTTCTTGATTGAACCAAATAGCAATTCATTCAATTCATGATAGAGGAAACAAACAGAGTGGGGTGGAAGTACTAAAATTCATAATGGTGACCAAACCCCTCATGCAATTCAGCGTGTTTCAAGCAGGATTGGAAACATCATACCAGTTATTGCAATTTCAGTGCTAGTCCCTCATTACCGGATACTCCCAGTGCCTGCCTCCCATGAAGTCTTGTGGGGTCATATCATATCATCATATCATTGTCATCTTTGTTGTTATCTTTGCCTTTTTTTCATGAACTCAGTTGGCATCTAAATGACAGGTTTGCTATATTGTCAGAAGTTATACAGTCGACGGTCCACCAAACATCAACTCCCTCTTTTTTCCGGGCTTTGGAACTGGCCATCAAAGAAGCTCATATTGGCAGCACTCACATGCCGGCACAAGAGAAATTGGATATGACACAAAGATATAGAAGTAATACAGCCTCTTGATCTCAACATTGCACCACAGAGAGCCCTTGATTGAGCTACTGTGGCAGAACAAGTAACTTTGATGGGAAAGATGTGTACAAGGCATGGATTTAAGCAGCTATTCTGAGTACGACTTGCTTTGGGAACAGTACAACTTTGACTCGGCCAAGTATCAGAGTGGTGACTTGTTTTGTTTTGGAACCAAAACCAATATGAACCAAACCATTTTTACGAACCATGGTACAAGGTGCACCAGAGATGCCAAATCACAATAGAGTGGACATCAAAGCTGATGGGAAGTCCTATGACTTGCAGTAGGTGACCTCACAAGCCTAATTTCATCGATGAAGAGTCACTAAAGTTTTTTTTTACTAGCCAAGCCCATTCAATTGTCACATTGAAATAAGGAAACTCCAATTCTCAGCTTGTTCCATCTCATTCCTTTTCAGTTTGTTAACTTGGGTATCTCAAATGGAGAATCAGGCCAACCACAGGTTTGAACTTACGAAACTTTCCTTGTATTACTATTGCATGGAGCTTTACTATGCCGGCACACGTATAGCGTGACCGTGCCCATCCACACACAAGCACATGTGCCAGAGATTTGAGCTTTTTCCATCAGTTGGACAGCACTGATTGGATTTTCACATTCATGGAGAGTGATGTCCATTAATTAGGGGGCTATGATAATCCAATCCAATCCAATCAAAATTTTATTTAGTGGCCAATTAATAGCATAGCCCATGTGATGATTGGTTCGAATCATCATACACGTGCGACATATATAGTACAAGATCTGGAGATATGAAACTGCCATGCATCCCTTCAGATGCACTCTAGATCAAGCCCCTTGCATCATCCCATGAGAAATAAGGAAACGGGAAGAAGGGCATTTGGTTAACTAAGAGGTGAAGCCATATGGTGAGAGACTGACTTTTTAGTTGGTACCAACATCTTAAAAAAATGGTGTTAACTCTTCAATGACACATATGAGATAGCTTCAAAGGAAATCAAGACTGTCCAAATTCTGAATCGATGTAGATTAATCAAAAACATTTATACGGATAGGAGAGGAGGATGGTGAAAATATGCATTGCCTTGAAATTTAGACCACTCACTATTTTTTTTTTAATCATCCTTTTGATGGTCGTCAATGGAATGGTTAAGATTTCTTCATCAGTATGATTTTAGAGATGATCCATTCACAGTTTTGGAGGGTTTGGATCGACATCCAAAAATGCATGTGTGAGGAAGATAAGTGTCCACTAATTTCAAAATGGTGGCGAGCCATCTGCTTCTCTTCCTCTCCATGCACCTGGCCCACTGGATCATAACTCTTTGATAAATATTGCTAACCTTTGTAGACACCTCACTCAACAGTGTTTCAGCTAATTAACCCATTTATCATAGGAAAAAGGGCCTCGCGTTGTATTATTAAAAAAAAACACGTGTTGCAGAATTTCTTTGAGTACTTAGAGCCAATAGTAAGCCTAAGCATAGCCTGGCCTACCTATAACTTAAAAAACCACATCCAAGTCAGAAAATTTAAGAATTAGAGATCATAGATAAACTAAAATGGTGTAGGACCCATTATAATTCCAAAGGTGCGCCGCATACCCTTTTATTTTGAAAAATTTCTATGATGTAGAAAAAGTTTTTTCTATGTCCCAAGGCTACAACCACAAAAAAAAGGCATTGAATGCAGGAAAGTTTTTCTGCATCCAAGGCCAATTTTGTGGCCATTTTAGGGTCTCAATTTCATTCATCCCCCCCCCCCTTTTTATGTCCAAACCTTATGATCCGTAGGTCCATCTTAAAGCCCATCAAATCTCCTTTCCTATGAGCCCAATTTCAGATCAATCCAATCTTCGGGCGCGAACTTAGGATTGAAATTTTGAATCATGCGAGAGATCATTTGGCAGTTGCATAACCTGAGCTTGACCTAGCTTGTGGACCCCACATCTCCATAAAATCTGATAAGAAATGCACACAAGATCATTTGTTAGTTGCATAACCTGAACTTGACCTAGCTTGCGGACCCACATCTACATAAAATCTGATAATTTTTCTTCCAAACCAAAACCATTAGTTAGCCTATTAAATACCCTTTCAAACAAGTCATTCATCTCCCAAATCCAACACCTTTGCACTAAAAAAAACCAAGAGGTAAGCATGCAGAGTTATACAGAAAACAATTTTAAAAACGACATCATGTCTTTGCACAGGAATTCGAAATCAAATTTTATTTCCTTTTGAATTTTCGACTCATTTTTTTACCAAAATACTCCAAAGAGCCTCAGTTTGACCTTGCCTTTCATCTTTTTTCAAAACTACCGTTCTAACTTACTAATGCAGTAAAATTTCAAAGCTATACTTCTTTCAAATCAAGAGATTTTCTCCAGTATCTTAATCCCAACAATTCCTTTCCTAGCATATAGAAACCTCTTTGAACCTTTCTTAACCCAGTTGCCTCTCAATTCTCTATCATTTACAAACAAACCACCCAATTCACCCTCGAGGTTTTGTTACTTGTCAATCATTCATAGCTAACTTACCCCTTGAGCACCCTCAACCTTTCTATAATTCACAACAATGCCACCCCTCTTCTCTAAAAATAGAGGCGTTTTTGCTACAAGGGAGGTGTCTTTGCGTAAAAGTTCCCAAGGCCCCGTAGTGGAGCCCAATCTAAACACTTGTCTGTTTAATACATCTGCATTTGACTGACCATTTCTATATTTGGTTTGGCAGTGGTAAAAAGGCAATAGTGATGACACAATTACTTTAAATTACCAGGCAAAATAAACAGGCCATTAGAGAGATTCTGTAAATCCTATGGAGTGACACGAGAAATGTGTAAGAGACTAAGAGCTTGGAAATTACATCTTCCTAAGTTTATGGAGTATAACTCTATTTTTAGGTGTGGTAAGCTGAGGTTTTGACAACCTTAGGGAGTAGAGGAATTCACTTGTTCTTCACCTTACTTTTGTTAGAAGATCATACAAGAAAAGATTCTCCTCCTAGCAAGAAGTGTACAAGACTTTGAAGATTAAATCCTCATCCAAGCTACAAGAAGACAAGTGAGCAATCAACTTGCCACATCCCCAAGCCTCCTTTTCTTTTCCCTCTCTATTCAAATTCTTTCTTCTTTCTTTTCTTTGACCCTTGGGACACAAGTAGACCATTTGTCGAAATTCAAGCGATTGGAATTTCCATAAGAGTAAAGATTGTACTTTGCGGGTGCAGTAGGGTGCTTTACTGCTTCCTACTCCATGACTGTGGACCTTAATCGGGAGAGCAGTTCGGAGACCTAGCTGGAGTTAAACTTCTTGAAATCTAAAAGACTTATCTCTTGGATTTTGAAAATCCAACAAGGATTCTATCCTTGAACCATACACAGAAATGGGATAGTGATGACTCCCAAATTGACCTTATAGGCTCTACCACACCCAATAGACCATTTTCCTTATGTTAACATCTTGAAATGAAGTATTAGAATGGAAATATCTAATTAGATAATCAAATATTGTTTCTAAGCCATTTTTTGGTGATAACTCACCTGCTTGGAAGTGCTTTTCCTGATGAACCCATGTTTATATGCAGATTTAGGCCTGTTAGAGAGGCACTCTCCAAACACGCATTTGAGGCCTAAATGTGGTTTCATCCAAACGGCATTTGATGTTGTGTTTTTATATACTTTGCAAAGCACCTTTTGAGCAAGTGTGCCAAAACCTCACCTTAGGAGGATTTGTTTGAAAAGTATTAAGTAGTTCTTTGGTGCATGGGACCCGCTCCCACTGTGATGTTTGTAAGAAATCCACCATGTCCATCCATTTTGCCAGATCCTGTTTGGATATGAGACAAAGAATGAGGTGTTTCCAAAACTCAAGTGGGCCACATGATAGGAAATAGTGGGGGCTTGAACTATCAAAACTTTTGTGGGGCCATAGAAGTTCCGTATCAGGTTAATATTTTTGTGTTTGCGGTTCATCCCAGTGGAAACGACCTTGTGAACAGTTTGGATGGCATATAAACATCAAGGTTGATGTCAGGAAGGTTTCAACAGTAGGCATTTCACTCCTTACTTTTTCGCAGGCGTGGCCCACTTGAGTTTTAGACCCATCTCATTTTTGGGCTTATGGAGCCAAATTTCAGTCATCTCAACCCAACCTGAAATGTTTCATTACTTGAGTCGATGCTGTCCTTTTGGATATAAGCAAAAAGCTCCCTCTTAAAAAGCCTATAACTGCTGCCTTGGATTCATCAAAACAATGGAATCATATACAAAATTTAAGTCATCCTTTATTTTAGCATTCCTCATAAGTAATGGATTAAGCCGCTAACAAATAATCCAACGAGTTCTAAGGTCACTTCTTTGGATTTTGAAAAGTAGTAATATACCCCACTGATCTTTCACGCTTGAAACACGACATGAAATGAGTCCTAGCATGAGCTAGTAAAATAGATGGACGAGGTAGATTTATTAAAAACATCACAGTGAGCCCACCTAGCTGCAAACCACAGGAACTTCATGAGGTCCCGATGTGGGAGGACGTGGATTGTGAGAAACTCAAGTACTATAGTGTAAACTCTATGGGTCCACTGTGATGTATGTGTCTTATGCATACCTTCCATCTGATCATTTTGGGGGCATGAGCCTGAAATTGAAGCATATCCAAAGCTAAAGTAGACCTACCACGGGAAACTGTGGGGATAATGATGTCTGCCATTGAAACCTTCCTAGGGTCCACTGATATGTTTATTTGTAATCCAACCTGTTTATAATGACACATGAACATGGCTGAAGGGGAAACACAAGTATCAACTTGATCCAAACACAAATATCACATGGATTAAGAAATTTTCGGTGTTCAATTCCCATTGTTTCCTGTGTTGTGGTCTGTTTAAGCTATGGATATGCTTCAATTTTGAGCTCATGCGAATGGATGGCGTGGATAAGACACATACATCATGGTGGGCCCCATAGAGTTTACTCAGCAGCGCACTGACTTATTCACTACGCAATCTGCATCCACCAGCTCATGACATTCCAGAGTGGGACCAACCGAATATCGCACCACTCGCATTTCTGTAATAAACGGTAGTTTGGCCTGGACTGGAATCCTACAAGACGCTCAAGTCTGTGGGGCCCACCATGTTATGTATGTAAAATCCACTCCGTCTACAAAGTTCTATGATCAATTTTAGTACTACAGAAGAAAAATCAAAGAGATTCACGACTCATATGGGCCACGTCACATGGAAAAAAGGGGGACGGAATGCCGACCATAGGTTTGTGTGTGGAGCCACCATGGTGTGTTTCTTTCATCATACCCGTTAATCAGACGTAACACCTCAGGATGAAGAGCAAATGAAAAATTCAGCCTAATTCAAAAAATCAGCGTCCCACTTTATGTGAACTTAGCGGTTTTCCTAGCAATTTTACATTTTTATCATTGGTGTGGCCAATAATAATTTTTTTATCAAACTGATCTTCTGAATGTACAGTACAAATAATGTTTCTCACCTGATGGACGGAATGGAGTTTACATATAAAAAAATGTTGGACCCCAGAGATCAGAGGTGTAGACGATTCCGTTCCGTTTGGCCTGTCCTTGCAGGTATAAAAAAGAGGAGTCCGGATCCTCTGTTGGCTTCCAAAGGAGTCCGGACCCTCTCTTGGCTTTCAAGCAAGAAATCCCTGCATCGAGCTTTTTATTAGTCCACGTTACACTGCACTGGCAATAGCACAATGGGTGTTACCTTAACTGTGAGGGGCCCACGTTGATGCAGTTTTTGTATATCCACTTTATTCATGTGTTTTTCCATCTCATTTTAGGACCGGATCCAAACCTTAAGAATATCCAAATCTCAATTGGACCATACCACTAGTAAAATTAAAATTGATGAACGACCATTAATAACTTTGTGTGGGCTACAATATCAACATGTTGGATTTCAAATAAATATTAATAAAACGTTACCATGGACCGTTTGGAATTTTTAACAGTGAGTCACTCAATCACCACTGCTTCATTTGGTGTGGTCCACATGAGATTTGGATGTACATAAATTATGGTACCCCATCCTAAAATGATCCGGAGAAACGGATGGACAGAGTAGATATAAATAAAATCATCAATGTGGGCCCCACGGAAGGGGTAACACCAACTAAGCTGTTACCCGGGTGACACCTAATTCGCACCCATAAATAGAGCTGGATGGCCGTCTTCGATTCGACCGCGATTTGAAAAGCTCCTACAGTTCGCGGGCACTCGGAGACTGCTCATCTAGGGCTGGGTATCTGTCCTAAAGCTTCTGCGACGTCTTATGTCTGATTAATCACCACACGATAAAAATCCGAAGGAAGATGGTGTGGGCCTTGTTTCCAGCCGGCTCCGGTACTCTTTCTTTCTCTGCATCTCCTTTTCGACTTTCTGCTGTATTTCAAGTTCGGTTATGTTAGTCTATGTTAGATATCTGGACCTGAAAAATGGTGGAATTTGGCTGAATGAGATGTCTGGTGTGAATGAGATGGCAGAACTATCAGGTGCAGGAGTTGTCCGTGGCATTTGGTTGTGGACAGACACCCCATGAGCATTGGATTCCCTGGTAGAGGTCCCAAAACGATGTAATTGCTAACGCCGTTGTTGTCACAACCTGTCATTATTACCATGTCTCCGAATAGATGGTTGTAACATTATCAATATGTGAGGGGAGTCTTGGGTCTCATGGACAATGGGGTATGCCGCTCTGATGCTATAACTGGATGCACATACCACCCTTTCAAGATAGGGTATTATGTAATGCCTCGCCCCAGCTTTCGTTCACAGTGAACTAGACTGTTCATGTGGTGGGGCGAGTCACGGACCAGTTAAATAAAATAATCTTCTCCATTGGATGATCCCTGCTATCCTTTTTGGTGGACTTTCTCCCATTGCATATGGACTGTTGTCTCCATTTTGTTTTTTAATCGCCCATTTGCAGGCCTTTTGGAATGCTTGTGAGTTGAATGAGGTCAGTTTAGTGTGGGTCAGGAGTAGGGCGGCCTTTTGGATGTTGGGGATGGGAGATTGTAATTGGGATCCTTTTGCCATTTAATTGGATTGGGGTTTGGTTTTTCTCAAGATGATCTCTCATCATCTTTAGATGTATCTCTCTTTTTCTTCTTGAATAAATTCGTCATTATCTTGGATATAAAATCCCATTTCCAGCACTCAGCTGATGATCAGGATTATCCAAGGAGGTGTTTTTATAGCAACCAAGGAGCCACCTAACATTTGGAAACTAAAATCTAAGCCCTAAAGGCCTACCTGTTCTTGCGATCCTTGGAATTTCCTTGGTTATAAATATCGAAGCTGGGAGAACCTATGAGGTGTCCTGATGCGGACATTAGTGGTGCACCCTTTAGAGTGTACCAGAGGAGGCGACGTCGCAGATCGAGTGTTGGAGTACACGAGCTGATGTGGATGGATGCCGGGCCCATTGGACCCATTTCTGACACATTACGAGCACACGAACTGCAGGATGGCACGGGAGCATCATGACCGTTGGACCGTGGAGCGGATTTACTTTTAAGCGTTTTTCTGTTTATTTCCTTGTTTCTAGGCGTTTTAGTGTCATTATTTACTTTACGCGTTTTATGTTACTTTTTTTTTTGGTTTTTTTGTTTTTAGGCACTTTGGTGCACTTATTATTTTTGTAGCTTATATATACTTTGAGAAATCCTATTTCGATTATTGAATGAATAGAAAATTCGTGTGCTTCTTCCTCTTTATTTGAGAGATTAGGGTTTCAAGATTGGCCCTCGGGTGTTGAGGATTCCACCTCGGAGTTCCCATCGTCTCTTCTCTATTTCTTCAAGGTGCGAGGAAAGGTAAGATTCTTTTTATTCATAATTCGTGCTTCATGAGAATCCATTGTTTTTTGACATTCTTCGTCTTTTTCTGAATCCCCCCCTCCCTTTTGTACGATCGAAAAGAGGGATCCCTTGCCATGAGAGCCGGATCCAAACTTGACTGTGGACTGGTCTATGCTAGATCTGGGATATCTTCATATCCCTAGGTCCTCTCTGTTTTACAATTTTACGTGGTTTTATGCTAAGGGGTATGATTCGGACGAACGGATCTCATCTTTGTGTTGAGATTTGTTAGTTTCCTTTGATTGAAAGTAGTTAGTTTCATAATTTTATTATTTGAATATCTTCCAATTGAATATACATGCATCTAGGGTTAGGTCATCGCATGTCCCTGCATCATGTTTCTCCCAGCTGCCTTTAATGGCTCATTAGGGGAATCCGCCCTACGGGGAACGGAAGGCTCATTGGTGGTTGGGAGGGATGAAGTAGGTAGTGCCACTGTAGTACCTCAAGAGGGGGCGGTATCCTGGGACATAGTCCCTCGTTCCGACAAACCTGAGGTATAGTGTAACGACCCGAGATTTTCGACTCTCGTGTATAACACGACGGTCGAATTCCCAAGTAATTTATGGAATAACTAATTTGTCAAATAATAAAATATAGCATTCGAGCACAATGGTGGAAATAATTATCATCTTATTCTATCAAACTTACTACGTCATGTTTAAATAAGGGAACTAACCAGTATCCATACTGATTAATTAAAATACAAAACCATGTCTTCTCTTGAAGACTTATTACAATTCCATAAATGTATCAACTACTCAAAAGAAATATTTAATAAATGATAACATCAATTAAGCTTCTCTAACATCGTCATCCGCCATGTGATTGTACGAACATCGAACTCTTTTTCTTAAAAATCGGGTTCAATATCTGGATCTTCACCTGCGTCATCTAAATTGTGTTTGGGATAGCATTAAACGCTATCATAGTGGGAATATTTCCTCCAAGACAATCATGAATAATAATAACGGTACAGAGTAAACGCAAGCAATATATTATCATTTAATCAAATCAAAACAACCAACTAAAAATCTTTGTTAATGCGATGCATGGAATGCATGCTCTGGCTAAGGCACCCTGGCTAGAATCACAATACATGAAGTGGGAGACTTCCTGTTACGACTTCACACTAGCCACTAGTCACCAGAGGTTCTTGGGACGCACAAGCCCATAGTTTTGCCCGACCACGTGAGAAACGGGACGCTCATAGTCTAAATCTACACATGACAGTATACGGGAGAAGTATGACACTCTAGCCTATTCTCAATTCCGTACACCCACATGGAGCCAAGTGAATGCATGACTTTAGTTTCACCTTTATTTAAGTGTTTTCGCATACAACCGATTTAAATAAAACTCAATGGTCACTATAGGGAGTCGCAAGTAACCCAGCATAGGCCGACAGCACGGGATTAGTGTCCATAGCACCAACCCCGGCTCATGAGAATTTGTATACCATTAGTGTCCACTCATTGTCCCGTTTTATGATTTCATCATGTCCCAAAAAGCCAATGTTGTACATCATGACTAAATTCATTAAAATACCCATGTACTGTAAATGGATCAAATCAAGCATCATGTACATGTAAGGATCCATTAACAAACAATCACTTCATTCTCTCAGTTAAGTCAAGATATATTCTTCCATCATGGACACCTCTCACGGGTTCTATCTTCTCTACATCGAATAATTTTACCAACTTAGGGACAAAGAGTATACAATAATGGGATGTCCATATGATGATCTTATACACATATTTCATATTACAATATGAAAACCAATGTTACTTGTAATACATGGACTAAGAAAATAAGGGCATAGATTTCACAAAATAAATAACACAAATACACATGCTTCTTAGTCAAAAATTTAAAAAAAGGAATCACATCACCATATAATGATATTCATTACAAATCTCACATCAAACTTCATGTTATATGGATAAGTAATTCAAAACAAAATAACTTCACATGCCACAAAAGAAACTTATGATAATCGTGATATTATTAATGAAAGGCTTGAAGGAAAATCCTCACCTTATGATGGACTTAGAAGAAGAGGGTTGTAGAAAATCCTAGCCGCTGGAAAAATATGAGAAAGAACTCTCTTCTCTCTTCTCTCTCTCTCTCTCTCTCTCTTTCTCTAGGGCATGGAGGCTAGGGTTAGGAGAAGGATTTGGAGGTGCGTAGTAGAAATATAGAGATGGATGTGCACGCGAGGTCTTGTGTAACAACTTCTTGAGGTGGGTTTCTCAAATCTCAATATTCGGATGATCTATGATCAATTCCAATCCATTCATCTTATCAAGCTCGAAGAGTAGAGTCAGAATACGTAAATTTCTTGATGATCCACATTCTAGATTGGCCAATCCTTGAAAATGGCCTAATGGGTGCTAAAATGGGCTTGATCTCAATTAACGGTCTACGCTTGATGATCAGGGCCCAAATTTTGGAAAAATATATGGTCATGATAGGCAAATAATTGTACAAAGTTTAGTAGTTGATTGATGGTGAGAAATGCCTAGATCTGAAATTTCAACTTTTGGCGGAAAATGAAGGGGCTGGCTTTGTGGTTCAACGGTGTAGGATTATAGATCGGGGTCCAAACTTTGTGTAAACTCGTAGTCATATGAGTATAATAAGTGGTCCAAATTTGAGAAGCGATTGATGGTGAGAAATGGGTAAATTGAAAGGTTCAAATTTGAGAAGAGTTGGTAACTCGTTAATTTCTAGAATGGGATAACTTCGCGCATAAGAAAGAGACTTATCAATGTGGGTCACTCAAATCACACTATTGGTCCATGATAAAGACGATCCAAGTCACTCATATGAAGAGAAATATTCGACTACGACTAACCATCTACTTTCCTCACTCGATGGACATGAAAATCAAGGGTTAAGGGCTGATTTGAAAATCGGAGCACTTCTACTATGATTTAAGGGCTGAAATTTGATGTGTATGGTTAATATGTGCCCAAAAGCTCAAATCTAGGATTTTGCGTGAAAGTGATCGTCAGAAACTATAATACTTAAAAATGGCATCTTAACTTAAGTTTAACTAATGGCATTTTCATAATTATCTGAAAAGTGCGTGATTTTTTAAATCTGATCTTTCTACGATGTTTATGGGATCATTCTAAGCAACTTTTGTAAAGGGTCCCCTATCGGATCTCCTACGGATGTCCCGCTATTCGCAAATCAACAGTAAATGTACCGATAATTAATAAAAAATAAATTAAAAATGAATTTTCAAAAATTTTCAAATAAATCTCGAAAATCTGGGGCGTTACATATAGCCAATTGTTCAAGAGAGCTCTGTCAAAAGACTTAAAACCATCGCTCACCCCCCAGCCCCCATAAATATTGAAGCTGAACTCGATCCACTCCCTATTATGGAGAGCACCGAGATCTTAACCCTTCCGCTCAAATTCTCTTTTGGCATTTTGGAACCAATGCCCCTGCAATTGTTGGGAAATAGAAAAAACCTTTTGGTTGTTGTGGCCGTTCAACATGAGGGAATTTTTACCCTTTCAATTCCTGTGGGAGTAGCCTACACCCACTTCTTCTCTTCTTTGCATTGTAGCCCGCACAAAAAGACGTGACGGTAGGGAGCCCGTGCGATAAAGGTTCTGTGGGGCCTATTGTTGGAATTTTGCCCTTGAAAACCAATATGAATCTTATTCATTAATGACATGGATGGTATCTAATGATATTGATGATCTTAACTGTAGATGATAATGACCATAGGTCCTAAATGGGCATATGATTATGCCATAGTTAATATGTGGGAGTGTCGCAAACATACATAAACATTAGTTAAAAGAGAGGGATTCCTCTGGTTATTCTTTGGCACTTAAGAGTGGAGTGGACACAACAATCGTTGACCAAGGGAGAGTTGTGAGCCATGGATCTTAGCACCCTGTTATACCATTACCACCTAGCTAGTTAGAGGACAAACTTGTGGCTATTTCATTGTATGTGGTCATCCTGTGTGATGGGACCAATAATGAATCAGAATGGAAAATCTCCATCATTGAGCATGACAACGTATCAGTGTGCCTTTGCCCTACCCTACAAAGGAGTGTGAGTGTGTCATGGATATAGGCTTTGGTTTGGACATGTTCACTTACATTGGTGGAACGAGGTCGCCTTTATACTGGGTGATCATCATGCTTGGACTATGAACGACTTGAAGATTTATCGGATTCGATTAATCCTTAGACCTGAGGACGTGTGAGGAATTAAGGTTTTGATTACATGTTTTTTCTTTTTTCTTTTACTCTCTTTGAGAGGTCATCATGTGGCCAACAAAAGCGGGTGTAGTTGGGCGCATCCTTGAAGATCCATTGACACCCACATGGGTCAATAAGGGATAATTGGTTTTTTAAGAACTTACTTGTAGCTTAGATCTTGGTGATTAACGTTCATCAATGGTTTTTTCCACTTCAGCACTCAAAAGATTCTAAAAAGGTTTTACAACTGTTTTCAACTGTTAAAATGATTTTTATCGCACTTGATGGTGATCTGATGGCTTGGGTCTAGTGTGATCCACTACTTGATCTACATGGGTATTGACTCAATGGTGGATGACCATGATAGTGAAAGGATTG
Organism: Liriodendron chinense; assembly: GCA_003013855.2. Classification (NCBI taxonomy): domain Eukaryota; kingdom Viridiplantae; phylum Streptophyta; class Magnoliopsida; order Magnoliales; family Magnoliaceae; genus Liriodendron; species Liriodendron chinense. Next base: position 918,697 of record ML058513.1, read on the forward strand.
GATCAATTTAGGTCAATGTGTTGAGGCAGGATCATAGATTTCCAATGTAGTCGGGCATATGGAAGACGATAGTATGGTAGATTACCATAACTAGAGTCTCCCAAAAATTGTAATTCCTCCTCATATTTGGATCCTATGCCAACGGGAGAAGAGCTCTAGAAATTAAAGAAAGAGAAGCCTTAGACGTTCCCTCTTGAGCATCACTTGCACACACACAGAGAGAGAGAGAGAGAGAGAGAGAGAGAGAGAGAGAGAGAGAGAGTCTTACCTCTTCCATTCGTCCATCACTCACCACGATGGACGACTTTAACATTTCCCTTGGCTCTCTTGCATCCATCCATCACTCACCACACGTGGACCACTTTAGCTTTCCCTTGGCCCTGTTTCAAAGGTGACATGTGGCTCTCATCATTTCCTCCGTTTGGGATAAATCAGGGAGAGACCTTCTAGTTGAAGGAGCGACATCGACAAATTAATGATTCATCGGCTACACCAATTGGGTAAATCTTAGCTATAGGTTATGAGTTTTTCTTTTCTAGAAATCCTACAATATCAAAATGGGGATCCATGGGGTTATAAAATTAAAATTGGAAAATTTGAAAATTTATTTTCTGCTATGTTTAAAAAATTCCAACATCTAACATGGTGAATTTGCAATATCCACATCATACATCTGTTGTGCTGGCTCATGTTAGGATATTGGCCTAAAAACAAGGCAGATCTAAAGCTTAAGTTAGTCATAACACTGGAAAAAGCGGGCATGGGTTGCCCTCCGTCGAAATAATCGCCACCCCTGTCTAGCACACATGCATGTACCGCATGACCCATGCCCTTTCCCTAATCTCGCTCTCTAATTTTCTCTTCCCTACTCTCGCCATGTGCATTGCATATGCCATACCCACAATATTGGTAGTGTGAGGGGTGTTATCAAATATCCTATTATTTCTTTATTGATACTCATTGGATTAATGCAAGAAGAAGAAGAAGAGAAGTTATCATGGATGACAAAATACCGCATGCGGTTGGAGGGGTTCTTTCATTGTATTAAATTGTCACAATTTATGTTAATAAAATACCTTTGATCTTGTCTTCTCTAAGGGTTGAGTTTAGTCTTGCACCAAGGGATGACAAGTGGATACTTTCTTGCAAAGGATGATGTCTCCCAAATCTTGGCCTTGTCTCCTGCTTGGTTTCTAGTATCCATTCCATTGTCTTAATGGATTGTTATATAACTTTTATTTTCTGCTCATTTTGTTAAATTTTTTGTCATTAAAAAAAAATCTGGTCTCTGTAAACTGAAGCAATGTTATTTATTGTCCAAACATGGGTTTACATAGTTGCTAGGATGTAAACTCTTCGTCTCTTCTTCTTATGTTTTAGCATTATTGACATGTTATTTATGTGGTTTAATCTTCTTATATTTGTATGGATTATTTTTATTTTTATTTTATGCTTATATAACTGACATAATGTAATAATAAACACTTCTGTTAAACTATATTGATATCTTGGTGTGTCGGGCTTTACAAGTTTATTATGTTAAATACCCCGAGATTGTCTCTAGTGCCACAGATGCTATGTCAAAGCTACATAGCTCTTCACCTTATTCCAGTGGTTTACATTTCTTGTTTGTCTTGAATCTTGATTTACTTTATCTTCATGTAAGGTAGTTTCCTTTTTCCATCATATGTTATTGATTTGGGCTTATGCTAGTTTCCCTTTTCCATCTTATGTTATTGATTTGGGCTTATGCTGTGATGTGCCGCTTGGCATGGTTCTTGTGACAGGTGGACAGAAGTACTATTTCTTTTCTAAAGGAACGTACAAAGTAGGTCGAAAAGGTATCGTTGGATGAGTCCTCTGATGTCTTGCTAAAATGTTGCTTAGTTGGTCACGTAGCTTCTGATTTATTTGTAATTGCACTTTACCTGGCATAATGTGATAAATTGAATGCATTTATTCTTTTTAATTTTTAACCATTTTAAGTTGAAAGTAGTGTTTTCAGTACCTTGCAATATCATTGATATTCAACGATATATTTGTTATCCCAACTGGACGATACGAAACCCAGCTGTAATCTCCATTTTCCATGGTATCGTGCATTGCACGATATCGAGATATATCATGGATATGGCGATATTGTGGGATATATCCACACTCCCCCTTTATAAATTCTTAATTTATCGTGCTATATATCGATATTGAGTGCAATATCGAAAGGGATAAAAGGAAACCAATGTTGTTTTGTCTAAAAAATCCTCAAAATTAAATTTTTTTTTTTGTTTTTTTTTTGTTTTTGCAAAAGAGATTTCTTCTCAGTACATTGTAAGGTGATTTCGACCACTTCACTCTAGTTTTTTGAAAGATTTTTTTTGAAATTTCTCCGAAATCCCAATCAAAAGCTTCTTGGGGCTGGATTCTAAAAGGTGTTTTTTTAGTTTTGATTCTTTTTTTTATTTATTATTATTCATAAAAAAATGTCAAATGGTGAGAAATCCATGATTCTTCATGTTTTACATGAAAAATTATGGATTTGGAGCTTCTATTTTGAGATTTGGGGGAGATGGGCCGAGTTGTGGAAAATAGGGGAAAAATTGAAATTTCCACAATTTTTTCCAAATCAGTTGCAACCTTAGTGTCCGAACATGAATTCAAACATGTATATAACTTGATCCACACATTCTTGGCAATTTGGCAATTTTTTGATTTTTTTAAATTAAAATAATTGAAAAATGTTAAAAATAAATTTTTTTTTTCAAAATTCACAAGTATAATTCTAGTTTTCTACTTCTTTTGCTTTTGAATGTAATGCCTGTGTTTCCATACATGTCTCCTTACATTAGTAATTTTTACGAATTGACTTTGAATATAGTTGCATCATTTTAGTCAGACAACGAATGTATTAGGACCCTATACGAAGGAAACCTATTATGTACACATTTTTGTTGTAATTTTTTATTATTATTTCTAAGTGTGTATTGGTGTCTTTTTTTAACAGTCCCTGAAGTTTCATTGAAAAATTCGACCAATTTCCCAATGTTTCCCCATATTTTCCAACAACAACGATAGATTTCACGATACAACTGATATATCCTGTGTGAAAACCAGTAAGTATCCGTATCCCAAGGGTGCAATACATTACGCGATGACGATACGGAAAACAGTGGTTGAAAGTAACCATTGCATAACCTGAGCTAATGCTTGTTTCACAAGTTTGCTATAATTGCTTGGATCATCCAAGAGTTATTGATCTTTCTCTTTGCTCTTTTGTAGATTGTGATGTGATTATTCAAAATGATAAAGGAGTCTCTCGAATTCATGCGGAGCTAGTTGTTGATGCCATGACTTGTCAAGATCCTCTACAGAACATGTCTGACAGTTTCCTCTCAGATGTTCGTATCAAGGATTTGTCAAAATATGGCACATTTATAAACAAGGAAAAAGGGTCGAAGGCAGTAAATGAGTTACCTAATAAGGAGACGACTCTTAAAAACAGGGACTTGATGTCGTTTGGATCTGGTAATGCAGTCTTCAGGTGATTTTATGAATTTATCTATTTTAACCTGTTATCATTTTATGAATTGTCTATTTTAACCTTATATTGTTTTTTGTGGGCACATGACATATGTTTGGCACTAGACCCTCTCCACCCAAACGTGTTTGACATGACATACGAATTTATGTATTTTAAACTGATATTTTTTTTTCGTGGTCAGACGACATGTGTTTGGCACTAGACCCAGCAGCTATTGGATGGATTGTTGGTAGAGGAAAGGTCCTCACTCCTTACCATTGATAACCTTCAAAAGAGGTCTTTGGCTCTCCCAAACGTGTATGTTATGTGTATGGTGATTGCCAAGCCAATCAACCATCTCTTCATTCACTGTCCATTAGCAAGTCGGATACGGTGGTCCATCCTTGATCCTTTTTTGGCATTCCCTGGGTTATGCCGGATTCTGTCAAGGAGCTTTTCCTTCTTTTGCCTGGTGTTCGGCTCGAGGGAAAGCTTGGGATCTTTGGCGGTTGGCTTGACTCGCTACTTTATGGTCAATTTGGGGGAAAAGGATCGGAAGGTGTTTCTAGAACAAGTTGACCAAAGCAGTGGTTGTTGTCTCCAAAGTTAAAGAGTCTTGTAGTGGAATGGGCTTCTTGTATAAAATCTTTACAAGGCTACAAGTTCTCTTTTTTTCTTAGGTTGTAATTTTTTACGCTTTCTTGGCGCCCTTCAAATAAATTGATTAGTTACTCTTCAAAAAAAAAAAAAAAAAAAACAATCTATTGTCATTTTCCCCCCCATTAGAAGTGATTATTAGATTTATTTGTTGCCACTTTCTTAATCTAGATGCTGTTATCTTTGATTGTGTACCCTTTAATGTATCAAGTTTTTGGCAGTGTTGTATGTTTCTATTAATGTATCAAGTTTTTTGGGTGGTGATGAACAAATTACTCGCAGGTTTTGTTTTGTTCCCCTCACATTTTTCATTCATTCCTTGAACCCCTCCCAAGCAAAGCCGCCTACCCTTCAAGACATTATTTCATCTATTGGTTCGTATCTCCTTTATGGACTTTTTCCTTTTCTGTATTAGGCTGATTGGTTATTGAACGCTTCTCAATGAATTCCTTAACATTCTAGTTCACATTCAAACAAGTTCATTTATTTATTTTTGAAAGTTGCAAATGGGTTATTTATTCCTGCTAGCTTTTAATTTGGTTATTTATTCCTGCTAGCTTTTAATTTGTTTCTTTGTTTATCTTATTTTGTTCTTTTGTCGGAGCCCCTTGTTCTTTCTGTCTATTGTGGGCCCGTATTATAACTGTAACCATTGCTACTGTTATTGAATACCTTGACTGACACTCAATGCTATTCCCAATCAGTGTTTACTGTATCGATATCGGCCGATATTATCGATATCGGTGCTCACCGATACATATCGGCTGAGTAGTAACAAAAAAATTGTCCGATTCCTTGGTATCGCACGATATATCGTGCGATATCGATAATATCGCAGTTTGTATCGATATCGCACGATATATCGGCTTGATATCGTCATTTTTCTTTCACGCGAATCCAGATATCGTCGATACCTGGACGATATCGTCCAGAACGTCTGGAACGTGGGAGCAACTTGGTTTTTTTTGGTTTTTTGGAGAAAAAACGTCTGGAGGCCTATTTTTTCTCAAATTTCTCGTACTTAAGTTGATTTTGGGAAGATTACGGAGCTTCCATTGCAAGAATCTCAAAGGATACAGTTGCTTTCGAAGGAAATCTAAAGGTGGCCCACTATTGAACTCGGTGAGGATTTTTTCTTCCAATCTCGTTTTATTTTCGTTCAATTCGACTACAACTTGTTTTAAATGAGTTGAAGTACTTAATTCTTCATGTTCTGCACGAAAAATCAAGTATTTCAACCTTCGATTTCGAGATTTGAGATATGGGGCAAATTTGGGGGAAATTTGAGAAAATTCGAAATTTTCCAATTCCTCCCAAATTACCTGCAATGTTGGATTGAAAACAACATTTTAAGGATGTAGGGGGGCTGATCTATTGATCGGCAGCATTTTCCCCCAAAATAAAAAATATTTAATTAATTTTTAATTACTAATTAATTAAAAAATACTTAATTATGAAATTTTTTCGAATTTTTTTTTTGTATCAGTTGTAAATCCACTTGTAAGTCAGAATAATAGTTATTATGTTAGTAATTATACATCACATATACTCCAATTTCATGATTCAAGTGTATATGGCCCGATTTGGGGGAAATTGGGGAAATTTCAAAATTTCTTAATTCCTCCCGAATTATTTACAAAGTTGGATTAAAAACAGCATTTAAAGAATGTGGGAGTGCTGATCTATTGATTGGCAACATTTTTCTCCAAAATCGAAAATATTTAATTAATTTTTTAATTACTAATTAATTAAAAAATAATTAATTATGAATTTTTTTCAAAAATTTCTTTTGGAATAGTTGTTAATCCACTTATAAGTCAAATTAAAAATTATCATGTAAATACTAATAAATCTCACATACTCCAATTTCATGATTCGAGTGTATGTGGTCCAATTTGGGGGAACTTCGAAAATTTTCAATTCCTCCCAAATTGAGAGTAATGATGGATCCAAGTCAACATTGTAAGGGCGTAGGGGGGCTGATGTATCAATTTGCGTCATTTCCTCCCCCAAAACAACAATAATTAATTACTTTTTTAATAATTATATTTAATAATTATTTTTTTTCAATTTTATTTGTTAGATTATTGTAAATCCATTCCTAAGCGTGGTTGTTTTGTAACATTTGTATATGTTATAGGAATCAATTTGTACAATGGTTGCATCAGTTCAGTTAGATAGCGCATAGCTTAGGATCCTTTTATAAAGGAACTCCTTTATGTGGTCTTTTTTTTAACATATTATGATTTAAATGTGTGTATTGGGGTCCATTTTAACAATCCCTGAAGTTTCATTGAAAAATTCAATCAATTTTCCAATGTTTCCCCATGTTTCCCAAAAAGTGCGATACATTCTGCGATACAACCGATATTTCCCACCGATACGCAATATGTATCTGTATCCCAAGGGTGCGAAACGTAACGCTGATACCGATACTGCGAACACTGTTCCCAATACAATGAGAGAGAGTCAATGGATCTGAAGAATGTGAGCCAATGCTACCTCCTGGATGTTATGAGATTTATTCTCTATTATATCCATTGTGAAAATTGAGAAAAAGGCTGGATAGATGAATTCCCATTAAACTCACCACTCCTTCATAGTTGCTGGTGGACCTTGGATGGTTCCCTTATAACTCACCACTCCTTCATAGCTTTGAACCCAATGACTGAAATCGATGCGCAGTTTACTGTGGATTATTCTCCATTGCAAACACTTCTGTTGCAAATCTATTTGCCTCTATTTACTCTTTGTTTGTTTTCATAGGATTCAGTTAATGTAAGTGGGTATGATCACAAGAAGCTCATGATGAAGATATGGGTTCAAGAAAGAAGAAGAAGAAGAAGAAGAAGAAGAAGAAGAAGAAAGAAAACAGTTTGCGGGACCTAGAGCCAGATTAGGTGGGCCTCACATGTGGAGCTGTGTTGATAGTGGTTGTAGTGTGATTCTTTAGAGTCTTTATTTAGTAATGATTTTGGGACAGATCTTTAATAGGATCTTATGTGTCATTAAGCCTAGCAGTTTTCTATTTTTGGATATTAGTGTCTTGAGGGATATAGGATATGATTTATATAAAAAATAGTAAAGTCTATATTTATAAGATCTCTTTGGACATGCGTGTGCAATAAAGCTGATATACACACCACACATTTGCTGGCATGGTATGATAGCTCCAAGATCTGATCCATCCATCAGAATGGCACCACTATATTGATTCCCTAGCTCAAGAATCAGGTTGATCCATTCGTCAGGTGGGCCAAAGTTAGCAAAACAATTAAACAGTTCTGAAAAACTTGGCTAAAGTGAATTCTAACTCATCCACCTGTTTCCAATATTGTGGTCTACATGCTGAATGGACCATATTTATTTTTTGGGAAACATGTACAAGGTCAGACCAACCTGATGGATGGATTGGATGTCAACCTATGTGCGATGCTAGCACATATGTGGCACATACATGAGCTTTGTGCTTAGTGGGGTAGTTGATGAATATAGATTGAAATAAAAAAAAATTGTGACTTTTGGGCATAAGTACTCTCTTCAAAGGGAAAGCCCTCAAGCAATTGTTTGGATTCAAGGAAAGTAAAGGAAAATGTTGTTTCCAAGGGAAAAGAAATGAAATGAAACTGATGGAAATAAAAAGAAGTTTCCTTTGTTTGTTTTCAGTAAAAACTTTACATCAAAATTGAGGCCCCCTTTCAAGTATATTGCTTGGCAAACTAAGGAAATTTACTTTGTATTTGGTGGTACGTGCCGTATCGTCGCATGTGGGATGCTTAAAGATGGACAGTGACACTTTTGTCACATGTGGAACTTGGGACGTGGCTCGTGGGGTCCTTGAAGATGGACAATGGCACATGTGGCACATAGGGTGCACTTGAAGATGGATGGCGGCACATGTGGCACATTTGGGGTGCTTGAAGATGGATGGGGGACACACGTGGCAAATTTGGAACGCTGGATGTGGCAAATGTGAGGCACTTGAGATGGTGGCACATGTGGTCCTTGCTGGAAAGTGAAGATGGATATTGGTCCATGTGGGGTGCTTGAAGATGGATAGTATCACACGGACACATTGGCACTTGTGGCATAGGTAGGGGGCTAGAAGATGGACGATGGCACATTTGACACATGTGGGCACTCCGGGATGGACGGTTGCACATGCTGCACGTAGTACATTGCCACATTGGAAATCCTCTTTCTTGCAAGGATGTGAAATGTTGTTTCCTAGGGTCGAAGGTGAGAAAATAAGTAAGACATTACTAAGGAAAAATTTTGCTGCAGGAAAATGCCTTTCCTACACACACGAAAAAAACAAAAAGAAAAAAAATGAAGGAAATGTAGTTACATGGGAAATTACCTTTCCATGAATCCAAATTGGTACTAGAGCAAATTCATGCTTGGGCTTTTGTGAGATCGGTGGCTAACAATGAGAGTAATGTCTTGGGGGAAATAGCAAGGAGATACAATTGTTTGGAAGGAATGCTCCATAAGATTCTTGGTCAATTGGATAAATTTGAAAACCTTGACACAACATCAAAGAGTGCCTCCTTGTGTCATCGTCTTGGAATCAGATTTTGGCAATTCTAATGGTTGTTCCGATTCATCATCCTTGTGGTAGAAATGATGGCTGATTGGAGAATCTTTTCTGCAATTATGATGTAAAACTTGAGATGGCCGGGTTTTATGAAGAATCCAAGAAGTGAGAACTCCAATGAACAAGTCCAAGATTCCTTAGAAGAAGTTTGTGAAGTTACGATGGTTGACATGCTTGCCAAAAGCACCAAAGTCCAAGATGGCAACTGGACAGTCTGCCGGTGGGTTGATAGATGAATCTATTAAAGGACTAACAGATATTAGATAATGACGACAATAAACGACCTCTAGTTATGTTGGTGGAGGAGGAGATGAGCAGATCAACGGAAAACTGTCGCATTCTACAATGTAGATCAAAGTTGAGATGGACACATTGGTCCGTGCTCGCAGTGATGAAAAGCACATAAATCGAAAGACAAGAGTGATAGAGACAAAATAGTGTTGGCAATCTGCTGATAGACACACATCCATTAATGCAGAAGTGGGAGTAGATGTTTAGAATGTAGGAATCAGGAAGATGCAAAAAGAGGTGGCATGATCTACAATACCTGATGCAAGCGGTGCCCATTCGACACTTATGCCTTCAGTTTCAACTGCCACCAAATCCAAATAAGCTAGGTTATAAAGTTGGATTGATCCAATGGATTGCTATTGGCTATCAACTAGTCTACTTGAGGACGAGTTCTTTTCAAGCCGGGGAGAGTAATTCAATCATGCTCAATCACAAGAAGTGCATGATGAAGAAATGGGTCCCAAAAAACTAATTTGCAAGACTCACTACCCCCACACAAAGAATTATGTTTAGAGATTTTTAAGGGGATATGGATCCCATGTGTGATTGTAGTTTTATTCTTTAGACTCTCTCTCTCTCTCTCTCTCTCTCTCTCTCTTAAATTGGGAGAGTGGTATGTTGAAGGATCTTTTGGATGTGATTTGTAAGATCTCATTAGATATATCTTTTGTATGTTATCCTATATAAAGTCTTGTTAGCCCATTGTATGGGGGAGTTGAATATAGATTGGAAGAAAAAAATTTGTGAGTTTTGGAGAATGTTCTTTTGTAGAGGGAGAAAACCCTAAAAATCAACGTTTCTTCTCTTTTTCTTATTCTTCTTTTTCATCTATCCTACGTCGAATTTTGCGTCTCTACTTGGTAAGTTAATTGTTTTGTTTAATCTATATAACCTGCTGATGATTACTACTTTTGTATAGGTGCATCTGCCACTCACAGTTGGAATGTAGAGTGCACCCACGTGATTGCCGACGAGTCAACATCAGTTACAGAAGACCTTATCAATGCCATTTTGGCACAAAAACCTGTTGTCCGTGGTGATTGGGTTAAGGTATCTTTTTAGTCATGGACTTCCCTTCATTTCTTTCTTTGATGTACCTACTGAAAATGCCTACCTTTTGATGAATTAATTTGAGAAGGATCAGACTGGTATAAACCCTATAATGGTAGTAGTCCTTGCCCTTGGCAGACTAACTTCTAAATTGTTCTTCTTTTGATGCATCTTAACAATTGAGATTATCATTGCCATTCAAGAAAGAAAAGAAAAGAAAGAAAAATCTTAGTACATGCATACATATGACGTTTGTGTTCTGGTGCAGGAAATGATTCAATGGTAACTTGACTGCCATGATTACGGTGGTAACGGGCGAGTGCTTGGCGTCTAACCTGTCCATTAGATGCGTCACCCCATGTTTGTACCTTAAGCTTAGAAATCAATCTAATCCAAAACTCAGGTAGGCCACACCACACGAAACAATTGAGAGGCGATGTTCACCACCGATTTGTGTTGGGCTGTTTTGGAATGACCTGATTTTTCAGTATCCCTTCATCTGAGATGGATACACCAGATGAATGGATTGAATGACGTATGCCCAACAAAGTGGGCCTCACATGCAAATCAACGGTGGCATCCCCTCTCAATTGTTTCCTCTAGTGTGGCTCACCCGAGTCTTGGATTGGCCTGATTTTTGCACCCCAGGCCAAACACAAGGTAATACATATAATGGATGGGTTGGATGTCATGTATTCATCACGTAAGGCCCATTCCCTGTATCTATATGTGTGTATATAAATATGTATTTACGTGTGCATGCTTGCTTACATGTGTCGCTATATATCTCTACCATGTAGATAGTGAGTAGCTGTTGATAATAATTGTCACAGATTAGTCATTGGAAGATTGGCAAAATTTAGATCTTAAAGGAGGATTCAGATGTCTTTTTGTCTCCAAACTAGGGTATTTTTGTCATTTTTACTCTTTTGTGTGAGTAGCCCACTACTGGTTCTTTTCACTCATCCACACTTTTCTCTCCTCTTTGCATTGAGCCCACATCTTCTCATGGATGCAAATCATTAGGGAGTCCGTGCAACAAAAAGATATTTGGGGCCCACTGTGATGTCTGTGTGAGATCCACTACTAACCATCAGTAGTGAAGGCTCATCTTAGGACGTGAAACAAAAAATGAGGCAAATTTTAAACTCATGTGGGCCACAACACTGGAAACAGTGGGATGGGACGCCCACCATTGAAACCATTGTGGGGCTGTCTCTCTTTCTTTGCCGGCATGTAGCCCGGACCCTTTTTCGCTGTCTGTGTGTAACCACACACTTTTCCTCTGATCTCTCCATGTGCATTGCGCATGCCATAGCCACTAGTATGTGTCTATGTACGTAAATATTACCTCTAGAGCATATCGTGATTTCAAGCAAGCACATTTCACAAGATGATGCAAGTTTGACTATCTTTCATTGGAAAAGTGAGTCTGTTCTCATATATAACACTTTCCACACAATTCAGATATTGTGAATGCGTAGTGCCGCTCAGCTGATAGATTAATTTTCAGGTTGTTGCAGACAAAAATATTCAGATTGAACTTCCAAGCTGGAGCCAGTAAGTTTCTGTTTTTATCCTTCTACAGATGGAGCTTTTTCTTTTTATCCTTCAACAGATAGAGGGAGTTTTTGTCCTTCCCGTAGCTGACCCCAATTAGTTGGGATACGTCTTAGATGATGATGATCATCCTATGTTATTTCATTGCATCACCTAAACTTTTCAAACGAATTTATGGTGATGGTTAAAATTTGAAGCTGATAAATCAACACTACTTTCCTAGGTATGTTCCAAACTTGAGGTTAGATGGAGTGACAGTCAAAATCGCAGCACCTGATGTTCGGGAAATCTGTTTGGCTGGCCATACCTTTGTGTTGGGGTCGTCACATTTGGTGATATATTTTTGCTTCCTTCTTTTGACTTGGAAATCTCAAGTTATTGTTCTAATCTATATTATTTCAGTGTAGTATAAATTTGGGGGCCAGTTGAAGTCATTACTGGAAATGTGCAGCGCAAAAGTTGTTCTTGTTGATGAATATTGTTCGAGTGACAAGGTGAGTTCTTCCATTAGTTTTTTCTCTTTTTAATTATTCATTTTGGTTGATAAACCGAGCCAACTGGTCTGCATGGAATGCCAAATCACATTCTGATTTTTACTTTTATGGGCTTTTGTGCTGGTGAATTTTAAAATTCTCTTTATTCATTTCTTTCATTCTTCATTGAATCTTAAGATGATTTGGGCACTTTTCCTCCAGTTGATTGGGTTGATTCTTGAAGAATGTGCCTTACAATTGATAGTCTTTTGTGGGAATTTGAGAGGTTCCCCTTTTGTAGCACTGTGTTATATGTTTGTTCCATTTAGCAAACATGGATAGTGTTTGGTTGGATTCCACATATAATCCTATTTCGTGTTCTTTCTAACATTTAGCTTTCCCTGATAAGGAGTTCATATCAAATAGTTGGTGTAAATCATGGAATATTTCATAGATTCTCTCTCTTAGATCATCTGAACTTTTGTGCTTGGGGAAATTAAGTTCCATTATGGATTGTCAATAGAAATGTAAGATGGTACATAACCATTCATCTTAGTTAGGAGATAGAAACTCAAGTCAGCATCAGTATTCAGAGTATTAGTATCGCTGGCTGGGGATATGGAAACAATATCGATGTCACCTAAATTCCACCTTAGTTAGGAGAAAAACTCAAGTTTTGCTGGCCGGAGATACGGAAACAATATCGATATCGCCGATAATCGGAAATGCAGAGAAACATTGGGGAAACATGGAAAACAAAGGAATTTTTCTGTGAAACTTCAGGAGATGCTTAAAATACAAATATTTGCATATTTAGGAATTAAAAAATTTGCAAAAAGAATGCATACACAATAAGTTTCCATTCAATGGGGGCCTCAAAGTATGTGTTGTCGTAAGAAATTAGTCCAACCATCTCATCTATCCATCCAACCATTCATCCAATCATCCAACCTTCGATCCAAACATCCATCTATATTTTAGAATATCGACAGCACATGATATTTCATTGAGAAATTGTCAACAACTAGAAAGGAAACGAAAGACCGTGGTCTCGATATCGCCCATGTTGCGATAACGATGATGTCGCGATATCATCAATATTATCATTAACAATTGAACATGCATACAATTTTTTTTTTTTTTTGGAGAGAGAACAATGAATTTTATCAAACAGAAATGCCAAAAGGCGAAACAAAGAAAAAACACCCCACACTCTTACACCCAGGAATCTACAAACAAGGAGATTCTAAAGATTATCTCCTCAGTCCTCACTGGTATATTGTTAAAACAACATTCATTTCTAGCTTTCCAGATAGACCAAAGCACTACCATGAAGAGTAGCCTCGATCTTTTCTTGCTGATCGTCCCACAACCTCCCCCATGCCACGCCCAAAGCAACCCATCCATGGATTCTGGCATCGCCCAAGACAACTGAATCTTCAATAGAAAGTGGTTCCTAACCTGGCCAGCTGGAGAACAATGAATGAAGAGGTGATCAATCGACTCCGCCTTGCCCATACACATGCAGCAGAAGTTCGGAAGGATCGACCCCTTTCTCTGCAGGTTATCTATCGTAAGGATTCGCTTCCTAGCCGCCAACCACACAAAAACCGCTACTCGAGGAGGGGCCCCATAAAACCAGTGATGAAACGGATGAGGGAAGGGGCGCCTAGAATCCTCAGTAATAATCCCAAAAAGCGATTTAACTGAAAACTTCCTAGCGGCCCCAACGTTCCAAACCAAAGAATCAGCTTCCTGAGGATTGAACTTGACATTCCTTAATAGCTGTAGAAGCCTAGAGTACTCCTCAAACTCGTCATCTGACAAATACTTGCGATAGGGCGGCGTCCAGACCGTCCCATTACCCATATAGGAGAAGCTGTTGGCCACCATAATGAAGCGATCTAAGGCTAATCGGGCAATCCTCAGAAACAAAGCTTGCAACTCTTGGTTTCTGCACCACCTGTCAACCCAAAAACGAATCCACTTCCCATTCCCTAACACAAAGGATGTGCCTCTACGAACAAGAAACTCGGTGGCAGCAATCACCTTCCAAATAGCGGAAGCCTGATATAGGGACGAAGGCTTTACAAACCAACCCCCAGTATGCGTGCCATACCTGCTTGGCACCACCTGCCTCCAAAGCTTCCCCTCTTCCACTCCGAATCTCCAAACCCATTTCCCCAACAGCGCGAAGTTCATCTCCCTAAGCAGTTTAATACCTGCCCCTCCTTGATTAATAGGTCTACAAACCTCTTCCCACTTAAGGAGATGGAATTTCTTCCCTTCACTATTTCCGTTCCACAAATATTGTCTTCGAAGCTTCTCAAGCGTAGCAAGAACCAACTTCGGACAGCGAAACAAGGAGAGGAAATAAATTGGCATGTTATCCAACGTCGATTTGATAAGGGTCAAACGGCCCCCTAACAACATGCCATGCCCCTTCCAACAAGCTAATTTCCTTTCAACTCTCTCAATCACTTTGTCCCAAAGATGCACTGGAGGCTTTCCCACACATAGAGGTAAGCCAAGATAAGTGGATGGGAATGAACCGGCCTTACACCCAAACAAATCGGCAAAGCACAACAATTCTTTATCCTCAACATGAATTCCTAAAAGCTTAGATTTAGCCACGTTAACCTTCAAACCCGAAATTGCCTCGAAACAAACGGTTAGCTTTCGGATATTGTCCACCGCCTTGACCTCTGCCTCACAAAATAAAAAACACCGCATACAACTATTCACTCATAATTTTTTTTAATGGAAATTGTTTTAATAAACAAATTTTGGTGATATTGATACATTGGCGATATTATCAAAATATCGTTGATTCACCGGCGATACAAGCGATACCTGGAATTTACACAGTCGAAATCATTGGCAATACATTGGCGATATCGATACGTTGGTGATACAAGTGACACTTGGAACTCACATAGTCGAGAATATTGGCGATATTGATACATTGGCAATACTTATTGATGCATCGCTGATTCCTGGAATTTTTTATACTACCAATGTTATCGGTGTCGCTGAGTTGGAAATAGGAATAATAATAGGGATACTTCGAACGATGATCATCATCATCATCATCATCTAAGCCTTATCCCCATTAATTGGTTTCACCTACATCAATCTTGATCTGCCATTCAACTATATCAAGGGCCATACCTTTAGTTAGAGCGTAGTTCATCAAGTATTTTCTTAGTACCTCCATCCACATCCTTTTAGGTCTCCCCCTTGCCCCTTTAGAGCATTCAACTTGTACCAACTCATTCCTAATTGGAATGGTTCTTGGTAGCCATTGTACATGACTAAACCATCAAGTCTACTTTCCCTCTTCTTATTACCTATTGGTGCTACTCGTTCCCTCAAATGCATTCATTTCTAATTCTATCCTTCATTTTCTTGCCACTCTTCCATCTTAATATCCTCATTTTAGATGCACTTATGCTATGAACCTATTGTTCCTTCACTGCCCAACATTTTGTGCCTAGATGGTTTGGTCATGTGCAACTGAGACAAAAAACTGTGCTAGTTAGGAGTTGGTACAAGTTGAAGGCTCTAAAAGGGTAAGGGGAAGGCCTAAAAGGATGTGGGTTGAGGCAATAAGAAAAAACTTGATTTTTTTTATGATTAACCTATGGTCTAACTGAAGTATGACCCTTAATAGAGTAGAATGGTAGAAAATGATTCATGTAGCCGACTTGAATTACTTGGGACTTGGGATAAAGCTTGATGATGATGATAAAATTTCCCCTTCAATTTGAATGGCACACGATGATGACTAAAACTTTAGAGGCAAATCTCCATTTCTTCCACCCAACTTGAATTCTATGGGTGACATCCTTTTTAATCTCGTGACTCTCATGAATTATTGACCCAAGGTATCGAAGGTGGTCATTTTGGGAACTTCTTGGTCAACAATTTTAATTAGTTCCTCGTTTTCTTTTTTTTTGTTTTTTTTAACATCGATGATTTTATTGCTAAAAGACCAGAGCCAAAGAATTACAAAAAAAAAAAAAAAAAAAAAAAACAAATAGAAAAAGCTAATTATAGATCTGCCCAGTTAGTAGGATGCTAAGATGGTACCATAGCCATAGATTCGACAACCCATTTCTTAACAAGTTCCTTGGCCAGGTTACACACCTCCACAATATCTCTTTTTCGATTCCTGAAACAGCAATGATTTCTTTCCAATCATAGCGACGAGATCCTAGTTAGCAAGCATAGACTCCAGATCTTCTACCTCATGTTCCCTTTGCTCCCATCGTGCCATGCCAACAAGAGAGATTCGATGGAACCCAACAAAGCTCACTGAATGGCAAACATGAGATAAAAACCTTCTCAAATCTTTCTTGCAAATAGACAATGAATGAAATGTTGATTTGCCGATTCCTCATCTTGATAGCATAGAAGGCACGCATTTGGCAAAATCATTTTCCTCTTTCGCAAATTGTCAACTGTGGGCACTTTATTCCTTCCCACTACCTTTGGCAGAGCACCATATCTTCACACATGAGCTATGTGGCTTACCCCATTGACATTTGATCCACCACTGATTGAATAGTTGAAAGATTTTACAGAAAACTCTCTACTTATCATCGAACCATCTCAACGAGTGCCTATCCGAGATCAATAGACAAACCTTGCTTAACATTTCCAACAAAATCAACAACTCCTCAAACTCCATTTCATCCAAATTTCTCTTACAAGGGGGAGCCCAAATGACTTCTCCTTGAAAGGAAAAGCACCTAGTCACATTCATATTAGCTTCTAGTGAAATCTCTACTAAATGGGGGAAAACCTCCCTCAATCTTTGCTCCCCTAACCAAACATCCTCCCAAAATCTAATCCCCTCACCATTACCTAATAAAAATCACACCCCTTCCCAAACTTTGTTTTTTAACACGGTCGCCACTTTCCAAAGAGATGATGCCCTATACAAAGAAGAATCTTTTGTCCGCCATGAGCTCTCTTGAAGTATTTCCTCTCTACTACTATCCACAAATTATACCCCCCCACCGCCCAAATGGCTTACAAATCCTCCCAATTCAATAGGGAAATATCGTCTAATTTTTCCTAGCTTATTCGACACTACTTTTGGGTACTTTTTTTTTTTTTTTTTAAGGATAATAGGTGAACTTTATTAATGAGACTGTTAAGACAACATGTCAAAACAGCTAGAAGTACAACAGACAAGCAAGGACGAAAACGTCCCAACCTTACATCCCAAACAAAAGAGAGATTTCATTGAAATTTACACACTTAGCCTCAACCGCCCACTCTATTACATCCCTTTTGGATTGACTAGACACATCTACCCACAATCCCTGTTTGTTGAGGAAGCATCTTCGATTTCATTCTCGCCAAATGTTCCGTAATATGGCTATAATGACAACTCATCATGGGACTTGCCAACCTTTCGGAGTGGGGCTGCCATGCCAAGCCCAAAACAAGTCCACAATCAATCGAGGCATCACCCACTCAACTCCGAAAATCTCTAGGAAGGTGGACCACACATGCCTCACAAAAGTGCAAGGGATAAAGAGGTAGTCTATTGACTTCGCGTTGCTACAACACGTTAGACATGTTGGGGAGGATCATGGATCTATGCTAAAGGTTGTCTATAGTTAAGATTCAATACTGCCCTACTAACCAAGCGAATGAAGCCACCTTTGGAGGGGTCCCCTCCTTCCCTTGACTCTACAGAGCCCAAAAGCTTCATGTAGAATGACTTGACTGAGAATTTCCTGGATGGTGCACCTTCCAAACCATAGAATCTTGTTGATCCAGAGAAGGAGAGTTGTTGTTAAACCTTTCCAATACGCGTGCTAAGTTATCCGCCTCCTCATCTGATAAGGCCCTCCTGCAAGGGTGCACCACACTCCATTCACTCTTGAAAAAAAGAAGCAAGTAGCAACTAACATGCTTCTACGAGGGGCTAGAGATGCCAACGATGGGAAATCTAGCGCCAAGGATCTCTCTCCACACCAAGGATCCTCCCAAAACCAGATGCGATGCCCATTACCGGGAGAGAACACCACCCCGGGCTTGAACATTGGAGCTATCGATATAATGGACCTCTATATACTAGATGCATTGATAATGCGAGGATGTTTTGATCTCCCATCTGCCCTCTTGAACCCTATATTTAGACACCCTCTCTCCATAGCTTACCTCCCTCGGAGCCGAATCTCCACTGCCATTACCAAGAAGAGCCACATTCATGAGTTCCAGCCCCCCCCCCCCCCCCCCCCCCCCCCCCAAAAGGGTTTACGCACCTCTTCTCCAATCTATCCATTACTAACTTTGGGCATTTAAATAGGGACATGAAGTATAGTGGAAGGTTAGAGCCGATACAGGTTTTTCGGATTTTTTTCAATAAAAAAAGAGACTGTAATAGCCGTTACACCTCGTATCGTAGAGGTAATGGTGGGGCCGTTACGGCAACCGTTACCATTACAGAATACCTGGCTCCCAATAGTTCACTTATGCTTGTATTTATCTTAAGCCCTGATACCATCTCAAAACAGAGACTAGAATCAACTGAAAATTATCTACCCTTGATTTGTTGCCTTATGGAAAAGTAATGTGTAGTTTGCATATTGTAAAATTTGAAATTGAGAATTATCCACTCTAAAACCTTTCACTAGACCCAACTCTACTCCTCTTGCGATCATCTTGCTCAATGCTTCCATAACCACCACAAAAAGATATGGCTAAAGTGGATCCCCTTGTCGTTGCCCTCCAGTTGCTTGAAAAATAGCCATTCGGAGAACAGTTAACTAGAATCAAGAATTTTACTAATTTGATACAAATACGAATCCACAACGTCCACTTCTCCCCACATCCCAAAGGATATAACATGTAGTCAAAAAGATCCTAGTCAACATAATCAAAAGCTTTTTCGATATCCAATTTGCAAACAACCCCCTTCAAGTCTCTCCTATTACAAGAATCAATATATTCATACCCTATCAATGCACCATCCACAATTTGCCTCCCATCTACAAAGGCCCCTTGCGACTTGGATATCACATCTCCCACTGCTGCTTGAAATTTAGACGCTGATAATTTTGCCACTATCTTATAAGGGCTCCCAAGAGAATAATTGGCCTAAAGTCTCTCAGGCTTTTAGCCCTTTCTTTTTTAGGGGATTAAAGCAATAAAAGTAGCCCTTAACTTTGCCACTAAAAAACCTTTCTGATAGAATTCATTTATGAAGTTAATC
This sequence comes from Liriodendron chinense, assembly GCA_003013855.2. Taxonomy (NCBI): domain Eukaryota; kingdom Viridiplantae; phylum Streptophyta; class Magnoliopsida; order Magnoliales; family Magnoliaceae; genus Liriodendron; species Liriodendron chinense. The sequence goes on from ML058513.1 coordinate 938,073, forward strand.
ATATATGACTTTACTAGATCCCAAAGCTTTTGATAAAGCTTAATCGGATAGCCATCTGGGCCAGGGGCTTTATTGTTACTCAAATTAATGTCTAACTAATTAATTAGTTCCTCATTTTCACTCTTATTGTTACTTAAATTGCACTCCATATACTTTGTTTTAGTCCGACTAATTTTATGTCCTTTATATTCTAAAGCACCCTCTATAACCCTTGTAAGAAACACCAAGCTAGATTTATGACGAGGTGCTTTAGAATATAAAGGAAATAAAATTCGTTGGACTAAAATGGAGTGCAATTTTAGTAACAGGAGGGCTGCAAGAGAGAATGAGGACTTATTTAAGATTGTTGATCAAGAAGTTTCACAAAAGTTAACTATTGGGAGTGGGTTTGTCAAGTGAAGAGGTAGGAATTTTCTCTAAGATCTTTGGGCGTAGGGAAGGCTCTTTTGTGGCCATATATCTTGGTTTACTATTATATATAGGAAAGTCAGCTAAGCACATCTAGGACAAAGTATTGTAAAGAATTGAGAGGAAGTTATCATGTTGGAAGAAGAGACATTTGCCTTTGGGAGGAAGGCTAACGTTAATGAAGGCAGCTATGTCCAATTTACCGGTCTACTTCATGTCTTTATTCAAGTGCCCAAAAGCAGTATTGGATAAGTTGGAGAAGATTATGCGGGATTTCTTATGGGAAGGACGAATGATAAGCACAAATTTCATCCTCATGAAGTGGGAGGAAGTTAGTAAGCCTGGGGAACTAGGGGGTGCTGGTCTTTAGATTTGGGTGAGATGAGTTTAGCTCTATTGGTTAAGCGGGTTTGGAGGTTTGGGGTGGAAGAGGGTAGTCTATAGAGAGCAGTGGACAGAAAATATAGGGTTAAAGAGGGTTTGCGGTGGTCAAAAGATTCTTTGCTATAAAGGCTTCGTATCTTTGGAAAGCGCTGGCTATACTAAAAAAGGAAGTTTGGGAAGGGGTGAAGTTTAAATTGGGAAATGGCAAGGATATCCGATTTTGGGAGGAAATTTGGTTAGGGGAGCAAAGGTTTAGGGAGATCTTTCCCTGATTAGTGGAAATCTCGTCATGAGTGAATTTAAAGGTGGCTAGGTGCTTTTCCTTTTAAGGGGATGATGTCACTTGATCTTTCCCTTTTAGGAGAAACTTGAATGAATTGTTGAATTTATTGGGTATGCTGAGGAAGGTTTGTCCATTGGTGTCAAATAGAGAATCGTTGAGATGGTTAGATGATAAATCGGACAAGTTTTATTGTAAAATCATTGGCAAGCGGATGTCAATGGGGTAAGTCAAACAACTTACATGTGAAGCTATGGCTCTCCTCCAAAGGTGGTCGCCTTAGCTTGGTTAGTGGGAAGGAACAAAGTGCTCACACTTGACAATCTATGCAAGAGGCAAATGATTCTTCCAAATGTGTTTTTTTATGTTATTAGGATGAGGAAGCAATAAATTATCTTTTCATCCATTGTCCATTTGCAAGAAAGATATGGGAATGTTTTCTTTATCATGTTTGGCACTTGGTGGGTTTTCCTGGGTTCCATCGAATCTCTCTTGTTGTCTTAGCATGGTGGAGGCAAATGGAAGAAATGGAAGATCTGGCGTCTATGTTTGCTAGCCGAGATATGATCAATTTGGTTGGAAAAGAATCTACATTGTTTCAGAAATCGGAAAAGAAATATTGTGGAGGTCTATAACCTGGCCAAAGAACATGTTAAGGAGTGGGCAGCTGGGGTTATAGCACCGTCTCAGTCTCCTAATTCTTGTGCAGATTTGTAATTAGTTTTTTTCTTTTTCCTTTGTAATTCTTTTGGCTTCGGCCTTTTTGCAATAATATCATCAATGTTCAAAAAAAAAAAAAAAAGTTTCTCAAAATGACCATTTGCAATACGTTGGGTAATAATTCATGAGAGTGGATATTAATGAGAGACAAAAACTCAAGTGTCAACCTCAGATTATTGATATCAGATGTCACAGTTCTGCATCTCTATTTGAATGGTTTATTTCTGTGATGCTTTTCTTCCTATCTATCTTTCTTTAAGGTAACTTTGTCTTTTTTGGAAAATTTCCAGACATTGGCAGGAGCAAGCAATTCTGTGGTGCTAGTAAGCCCTGAAGGATTGCTGAATGAATTCAACCGTTTTCCCCAACTCATTTCACTGCCAAGAGTCAATGATATGAAGTTAGTTGCTGCTGTTTTATCTGGGCACTTCGATCCTTCTATTGTGGAGTCACCTTCTAGTAAGCATCCTTGTGATATAACTCTGAAAATGATCCCAGCCCTGGGACTCAGCATCAGATCCGGAGTGTCTGGGTCCATGGATTTTCCTTTTGCCACATTTCGCTGCACAAATTTACTAAGATGCATCTTGGGTTTTCTGTTATGGTTACAGCACAACTGCTGTCAGCCTTTATTGGGGAACCAAAGTGTCATTTAAAAGTAACACCTATCGATTTAATGAAAAAAATCCGACCTTGAATTCTAAACCAGAACTCAAAATTTCTGGCACTTTGATGTCGGGGCATATTTTGTAGCATCCGGCAGGTTTCATTTTGGAGATTTTGCTCCAGTGGAACTTGGAATTATTAACCCAGCCAAGTAGAGGCTTTTTTACCATTTTATAGATCTCATTTTCCTTGGTCTTTTGCTGCAATTCTTTTGCAATTTCACCATTTTACACACTTTATGGTGGAGGATGCTCGAAGGAGAAACTTCCATGTCTTCCATTCTTGTTGACATTGTAACTAATTAGCAAGTCATACCTTTTCATTTAAATGACCAATGAAAGAACATCTATCCTCGAAGATACAAGGATAATAGATTTCAACAGAAAGTGCAATCTTGAAAAACTTTCCTTGGTGTCCCTAGTCTCGTTGTGTTCCGTTCTCCATGCTCAAGCAGCATCACATTAAACATACCATACTTTACCCTTCCATAACAGTCAACTGGACAGTGATCTCATTTGGCCTTCTACTCATTTGCAGTTGTTGTCTCTTCTCAGTCCACTGATGAGACCATAGTAGCGGATTCCGATGCGGAAACGGATACTGCGACATCTGATCATGCTGTTGCAGTTGCCCGATCAGAAGCAGTGAAATATGAAGAGAAAAAGGAGATGCCTGAAGATCAAGCTGATGTTGTGTCAGAGAAGAAACTTTCAGGCTTCATGGTTGAGGATGGTGGTATTAAAGAAAGAAAGAACAAAGGTGATGAATCCGAGACCACTGGACACCAAAATTCAGACATAATTTACAGTCAAGATTTGATTGTCAAAGATCTCATCATGCCAACTGAGGCCCGGTCTATATCTAACAAGAAAACGGTCAATTTCAAATGTTTCAGAAAGGTAAATTGGCTTCGATGGGCATGGCTTACTTTGTCACATGTATCTTTTAGACTTTTCATGGATATCGTGTTATGCTTATCTTCTTTCTACTCAATGCTGTAAATTCTTGTGAAACCTGTTTGACATCAATTAATCGGAAGTTGATTGGAGTCTGTTGAGTGCAAGTTGACCAAGTTATCAGTTTGATACTAGAAAGTTTCAATCATATCTTCCTTAATGTTTCTTGTTTTGAATTGAGTTTGTTTATTTATTTTATCTCTTGGTTGAGATTTCAAGCTTTTAAGCAGGTCATGATAAAACTGATCATAGTGGAAGTTTGACATGGGTTATGATTGAGCTGAATCTACATGGGGAAATTTCGAGTTGACCCACTGAGTTTTGAACTGGGTCATTCTTTTTTTTTTTTTTTTACCTTCTAATGGATGTGCTTCTGCCTATACCTGTGTAAATTGTTCTATTTTATGTGTCTGCATGCATATGGGGTCATGTTATTAACAGTTTTTACTTCTAATGGCTTGTAGAGAGAGACTCCCTCCGGGAATAGCTTCAAAGACCTGATTCCATTCTCGAAAGACCCATATAAGTAAGAGCTGAGTAATCTTTAGTTGTTATTCTCTTGAAAATTCTATGATTGATTGCAAAGAAAAGAAAAGATAAACCTTTTATTGGAAACTGGATGGTCATAATAGTTGCATTATTTGCATGTATGTTATGCTTTCTTTCTGGTAGAGAATCTGACCTCGGAAACGAAGAGGTAGCTGTGTATGTGAGAGAAGAAAAGAAGCGAAAGAAAAATGAAGCTGTTGCAGAAGACCTATTCAACAGCGAAAAGGTACCACCATGTGAACTTTGCTTGACTTAATCTATACCAGCTCCAAGATATGCCCATGAAAGCATCCTCTATAGATATATCAGCTGGTAATGGTTTATAATATCTTTTTGGATTGAAAAGTGTGTGGCAAAAACAGTCAAATCTGATAAACTCCCAAGCCATCAACGTTCCAAAACTCTTTTTCTAGCCCATCTTGATTCTGGTTTTATTATGCTCTTTTCCTGCAAGTTTCTTGTACTTCTGCTCCATTTCTCCTTCAGTTCTGCTTGATTCCTGTTTCATGTTGGTTTTTTCCCTGTGAATCCCATTTTGCTGCTTATCTTTTTACTCTGGTCTGCTTGATTCTTCTGCATGATACTGACCTTAGGAACCTGGACATGAATGCATGTTGGTGTCCAACATGTATGTGGGTGTGAGGCATCGCAAATTCAAGAAACCCTACATGCCGACATGTCCATGCAAGAAGAGTATTTGAATATATCATGTTTTAATGGAAATTGCCACATGTGCTGAGTGCTTGGGAACCTCTCTATTCACCTAGATGCATATGGACATGTGGGCATTCCATATGGTTTGTGGACTGCCCATTCAGTTCCGCACGCTTTCCTTTGGCCACTGTGAAAATCATGCTGTGTAGACGATTCTCACCATCCAGACATTTCCCTCCTGTAACCTTCCATTTCCATAGGTAGTCCAAGGTGGGATGCATTGAATGGATTAAGATTGATGATTGGACATTTTTTGCAAACAGTCCCCACTGTTCATTTTTTAACAATTAGGTTCGTCAATCAGCATGTTTTTTTCAGGGTGGTCCATGAAGAATGGGCTGGATCAAATGGGCGATCCAGGTTGAAAATATGGGTAGTCGTCCAAATGCAACTAGGTGCATTGGGCATTCCAGTGTATTGTGTGGATGTGTGTTTGACGCTTGAAAGTAGAGGTAGATTCTGACTATTTCATGTTCACATCAGGTAAAGCGACGTGGAGCAGCTGGTTTGTCTCTCCGCAGTCTCCTTACTCGTGGCTGAAAATGTGAAATTATCAAGCTAAAGGCAGTGTAAGTAATAAGAACTCTCTCTATATCTGTGGGAAATGAATCATAGGGATATTCCCAAGTACTAATGGTTGTTGATGGCATACAGTTTTGTTTATGGAATCGTTTGAGAGATTAGTGTCTTCCTTGAGTGCATTTTGATATTGTGAAATGAGGATTTATTGGGTCGCTGAAGCTTACGCTCTGTACATTAGAGACCATGGTCCAATCATCCAAACTGTTGAGCCGATGTGCCCTGCTATGGATGGGGGATGATATCATATGATTAGATGATTCAGGGGACAATACAACAATTGCTCACATTCACTGAATAGTAGTCCAATGATCAAAAGTCTTCCTATGTTGGAGATTTTTGAGGCATTCCCCCATCTGTTGTTGTTGCCCATCCAATAAACGGTTTAGATCATCAAACCATGATCTTGAGTTTACAGAATCCTGCACGCCAGTAACTTTGTGAATTTGTTGACCAACAGGTAGGAGGTGTGCAACTTAGTGGGTTGACCTGTCTCAAAAAACTCGGTTGTCAACCTGAAGCCAGCCTGAACCAATTTTCATCCAAACTTCATGAACCCAAGCCCTCAATTCTGACCCAAATTTCTGAATTTGGTTAATGAAAATTGATCCAGACCATTGATATGTTGTCATCCCATATGATGCAACACTCCTATAGATTGGAATCAGCTCAGGCCGAGTATGCATAGACAGAGTTGGTGGGATTGTGTTATGACTTGAAACCAACGCAACCCTAATATAAACCGGGTTACAAAAATCCAACCTGTATCTTATCTGCCTGACCCTACCTAAGCATGGTTAAAAGACTCAGCGACTTGGTCCGGCTCATTAATTCCTGAGTTGAGTCACGAATCACCCAAGTGGGGGGGTGACTCGGGGTTTTGAATTGGATCTGGTGCTACTGAGTCCAAGCTAGCTTAGACGTGTAGTATCCTTAAAATGATGTGCCCGAGTTAAAATTGGGTTAGGATCATGTGGTTCCTCTCCTACAGAGGAACTGACCCCCCTACAGGCAAAGGTACCAAAAACTTGTGTTACCATACAATTGCTCCTGCTAATATGCCACTTGGTGATCAATGCACCCCACCATGAGAATTACACTTCTCTAAAATCATGCAGATCCATTCACTTGGTACCACGTCCTACTCCAAAGTCCCACCTCTTTGAATCTGAACCGATGAATTAGATAATGTGCAGCTGCATTTTGCAAATCATATACATGTTTTGATTTATAGCTAGTAGGATGCATGCTATAATAATCTGGACCACTTATTGGTTGTGCCCGGTGGAGTATGGAGCATGCACTAAAAATCTCAAAGATTGAAAGACCCGAGCAACCATTAGTGACTCATATATGGACTTTTTTTTTCCAGTTGAATGTGGGTAGTTGTATCTTTGTAACCATCTAGCTGTGGGCCACAAATCTAAAGGTTATATTGTCTTATCAGGTGATTTTAGGTTTTCTGAGTATTGTGCATCTAAGATTGGATATGACAGACCCATGGTCAGGGTTAAGTGTGGTCCACTTGTCAGGAAAAAAAAAAAAACTTATGCATGAGGCACCAGGTTTGCGAAAATACAATCTGCCTTTTAAGTAAGTGTAATAGAGTACATGGGGGCTTTAGCAGTAGCATTTGAATTGGGGTCCTTTTTAATGACCCAAACCGGCTATATGTCCGGCCAATGCAAATGTGAGATGCTAATCTTAAAATAAAATAAAAAAAGAAGAAAAAGATTCAGTAAGCATGGTCTACAGCAATGTGGAAAGCTTTAGAGGTGGGCAGCAAGCCGGGCCTGGCCGAGTTAGCCTTGGTTTGGGTTTGACTTGTTTTTGTACCACACCAGTTTGTGGATTGGCCTAGTTTGGGTTTCGCGGTGACCCATGCAGCCCGAGTTTGGTTTGCTCCAAGAAAATCTGGTTTGGGCCGAGATCAGTTTGGTCAAAAAATTTAAACCAAACCAACCGAGTCCAAAATTAAATCATATTCAAAGCTCAAGTGGATCAAACCACATGAAACAATGTGCATTCATGTATATGTACTGTGTTATCCATGTCGTCATGTATGTGTATTATCCATCAGTTTTTACATATCATTTTAGGACATGATCCCAAAATTGAATCATATCCAAAGCTAAGTGGATCACACTATAGGAAGCAATGTGCATGCAATCTATGAGCAAATCAAGCTGAATCAAGCCAAGCTTCAAGTTGAGCTGAGCCAGTACTGCCCTGGTTTGTGTTTGGTTTGTTTTGTTAAACCAGCTTGACTCTGAGGCTTGGTTTGGTTTGAACTTCTATTCAAACCAATCCAAGCCGAGGTTTTTCCTATCAAATCCGAGCTGAGCTTTGGGGCTTGGTTTGTGTACAGCTTTACCTCTACCAATCAGCGAGGGGGGAGTACGTTTTGGAATTTTCTAGGACTTTAAGCTAAAAGTGCTTTTAAGATATCAAACGACACACTGTGATTGGTGGCTTACCACATTGTGGTAGACCATGGCGGAGCGGATCATGTGCGGCCCCGGCCTTGGCCCTTGCCATGGGCCCACCTCGATGTATGTGTTCTATATCCAGGCCGTCTGTTTTTCCATATCATTTTAGGGCATGAGTTCAAAAATGAAGCAGATGCAATTCTCAAGTGGACCGTGTCATAGGAAACAGTGGTGGTTGGCCATTAATGGACCGCACATTATGGTGGGCCCTAGGAAGTTTTTAATGGTAGGGTGTTCATTCACCAATGTTTCCTATAGCATGGTCCACCTGAGATTTGGACCTACATTTTTGGGCTCATTCCCTAAAATGATTTGGAAAAATAAATGGATGGTGTGGATATAGAATTAATACATCAATGTGGGGCCCACACCTAATCTGCTCCCACCTCTTTATTTTGGTTAGTACACACACCCCTGTTAGTCATGGGATACATATTTTTATTTTATTATTATTATTATTATTTTTTGGGGTGGGGACCCACCCCTGTTAGTCTTGGGATACATATTTTTATTTATTATTATTATTTTTTTTGGGGGGTGGGGGGGACACCCACACTGTTAGTCACACTTTCAATGTTAGCCACCCCCAAGTTGGGCTGGGAATCGATAGCAGGACCTCAGTGTGGAAAAGAGGTTATCGTTACTCGCATCTACCACTGTTCCAAAGGTGTTGGTACATACACCCACATAGTTAGTCACACTTTAATGTTAGCCACCCTCACTTTAAGAATCGATACCATGATGAGGCTATCTTCAGTCGGTCTATCACTTGAGGTATGGATCCGGGTGTAATCCGCTCCCGACCATGGTTAGCTGAATCATTTCCCGATTAAAGGAATAAGGAGAGTCTACCTATGTTCAAAGGACATAATGGAATGATTTAACTGTATCATTTATATCTTCAGGATAATTTCTTGAGGAAATTAGCCCATTTTTCTTTAGAAAAACGTCAATACTCTCGAAGATTATGGCTATTCATACACATCCACAACACCAAAGTCTTCCACATATGCATGGTATAAACTTACAACAATCAAAACCATCCAAATCATGAGCCCTATCTTATAAGCATTATAGCCGCAACAACTCATTTATTGGACCACCCTTTTGAGGGATTGGACTGTTGAAAGTTTTTAGCATAACCATTCATTTGATGGTTACCTATCTGACAATTAGAATCATCCGTTCAGTGCAATTTCTAGATCATGATCAATCCACAACTGGCCTTGTGATTTGAACGGTTAGGATTCATAGAAACATTTACTACTTATACCTCGGCTGGTTGCAAGTGCAGTGATATTTGTACTCTTCCATTGCTTATCAAATGATTCCTTAACAGGGTTTATAAACAAAATAGCAAACATCATCTTCACCATCAATTCAAATGGTGGCAGTGGCCAACCAATGGTGAGGCTGAATGAATGGTTCAGATCACCATACACGTGTCGGGTGACATCATGGACCCAGCGTCTTTCTCAGCCCACTGTTGCTGACCTTATGAGATGGTGTGATGATTTGAACCGTCCATATTTTCTTCATAACCGTAAACAATCAATCAAGAAAAAAATAGTAAAATACGCTTCCGTTCCGATCATCTGATCACTCAGCATGTGGGCCCCATTGGGCGGCGACAAACGCTGGATTCTCAGTCGCGGCGGAGGTAAACCGAACTCCACCTGAAAGAACGGTAAGCCATACAACGACCTAGTCAGATGGATGAAAATGCACTGGAAAGTAGGATGCAATTACAGAAGCGAAAATCAGGGAAATCCAGATCGTACATCCAACTGAAACTAACTAAAAAAATGATGTGGCCCAGATCGAACATGGATAGAAGAGGATGTAGATCCGGATAGGTAGATGAACTATTTTTAGGAAGCTGTTAAGCCCATTAATCCGTGATTAGTGGGGAAAGGGTGATTATAAAAGGGAGAGAAGGGATTAGGAGACTTCAGATTGAGGGAGGGGCATCCTTGGGTGAAGTGAGAGCCGTTGATTTTAACTGCTTTCACATTTCGGGTGGGCCCAAGGATTCATTGGTGTGTTGCAAGATGGCCGGTGGAGGAATAGTATCGCAGGGCGAGGTGAAGAACTATGCCGGAAAGATGACGCTTTTCGTGTTGGTCACCTGCATGGTGGCTGCAACGGGCGGTCTGATCTTCGGCTATGATATCGGCATTTCAGGTGACTGTGGCCCACCTCTTTTTTTTTTTTTTTTTTTTTTCCATCTATGATCATTGGATCAAAGGGTTAAACAAGCTTTAATTTTGTTACCTGTATGCTGCAATGGGGCCCGTCGAGCCGAGGTCGGATGATTGGGACAATGTGTCATTTGGGCACTAACATGAATGGATGATGAACGGTTCAGATCATCTGACTGCATGCCGATGCACGTGGGTCCCATCTGGTGGGGCATGCTGAAGAACAGAACAAACTCAGGCAACCATTTGTTCGTGCATGAACTAGGGCATGAAGAAGGTCTCTTGATTTGAAGGTGGGCAATCTTTTAACTAACATTGGACGGTGATGATTGGTTTGATTTTGTAGGTGGTGTGACATCCATGGATGTGTTCTTAAAGCAGTTCTTCCCTGATGTGTATCGGAAAATGAAGGAAGATACAGATGAGAATCAGTACTGCAAGTTCGACAGCCAATTGCTCACCACCTTCACATCCTCGCTCTACATCGCAGGCCTTGTTGCATCCTTCATCGCGTCTGCAACCACCAGAATCTTTGGCCGGAAGGTGTCCATGTTGCTAGGTGGAGCCACCTTCCTGGCAGGCTCGGCCCTCAATGGTGCCGCCACCAATGTGGCCATGCTTATCATCGGTAGACTCTTGCTCGGTGTTGGTGTAGGTTTTGCTAATCAGGTACGTAATCCCCCTTCAATACCAACCCATTGAAACAAATCCAAAGGTAGTCCGGCGTGTGCCACTCGTTGGGGCCCACATTGCCGAATGGTCCGAAGATCAGATGATCCAAATCATCCATTTAATGATCGTGATCATATCATCAATGAACATGATTTTATATCCATGCAGGAAGGTTAACAGACAGCTAACTGCTAGACATTGTGTTGGTTTTATGCTCTAATACAGGCAGTTCCGGTCTACCTATCGGAGATGGCGCCGGCCCAGCTACGTGGGGCCCTCAATATCGGCTTCCAACTGGCCATAACCATAGGAATTCTAGCTGCAAATCTTGTGAACTATGGGACTAACCAGATCGAGGGTGGATATGGGTGGAGAGTGTCGCTGGCATTGGCTGCAGTCCCTGCAATCATAATGACCGTTGGCTCGCTCCTTCTTCCGGACACTCCCAACTCCCTGATTGAGAGAGGCCACAAGGACCAGGCCAAGGCCATGTTGCAGAAGGTCCGTGGCACTACAGATGTAGATGAGGAGTTTGAAGATCTCTTCCAAGCGAGTGAGACCGCTAAGCAAGTGAGCAACCCATGGAAGAACATCTTGGAGAGGAAGTACAGGCCACAGCTGATCATGGCCATTGCCATTCCCTTCTTCCAGCAGCTTACTGGCATCAATGTGATCATGTTCTACGCACCAGTCTTGTTCAAGACCTTAGGTTTTGGCGACGATGCCTCGCTCATGTCTGCCGTCATAACGGGCCTTGTTAACGTGCTCGCCACTGTTGTGTCGATCATCTCCGTCGATCGCTATGGAAGGAAGTTCTTGTTCCTTGAGGGTGGCTCTCAGATGCTTATATGCCAGGTAATTATATTTTACAAAGCCTCTCTGGCCTGGGCCCAACAACTCAATAGCCAGGCCCAACCTTATTATTTCATGAATGAAGGCCTGAGATTATTGGTGAATGATCATGTGAGTGGTGGGCCAGGCCACCATGAATTCTATTGGATATGGGCCCAACTTCACCCGGCGGGTCCACTCACAGCTCTAATCACACCCACAAGTTCCTGACTCATTCCGTCCACCCGCGCAGGTTGCCATCGGCATCGTCCTCGGCCTGAAGTTCGGCGTCAGTGGCACCGGAACACTAACCAAGACCGACGCCGACGTTGTCCTCTTCCTCATCTGCGCCTATGTGGCCGCCTTCGCATGGTCGTGGGGCCCACTAGGATGGTTGGTCCCCAGTGAGATCTTCCCGCTGGAGATCCGATCGGCAGGCCAGTCTATCACCGTCTCAGTCAACCTCCTGTTCACCTTCTTCATCGCCCAGGCCTTCCTCACCATGCTTTGCCACCTCAAGTTCGGCCTCTTCTTCTTCTTCGCTGGCTTTGTCTTGATCATGACGTTGTTCATTAGCTTCTTCCTGCCTGAAACGAAGAACGTCCCGATCGAGGAGATGAATAGAGTTTGGAAGCAGCACTGGTTCTGGGGGAAGTTCATCTCCGACGAAGAATCCGTATAAGAAGAAGATGGTGGTAGCTTCGAGGTAGCGTCAGCTACGGGCATGCCTCTCCCTTACATCTCAACGATGATATAATATTGAATTTATGAATTCTCTACTCATTGTAATTCATTACAAAGGAAGAGATGTGAAAGAAGAGAAGGATAGGGAATGGAAATTCTTCTTCTTGTTTTACATTCTTTTCTCTACATTTGCATGAGTTTGAATCATTTATTACTACATTTACTGGTTACAATCTTCTCTACTCACTGGCTTATGATGTCATCTTAATTTGGGGCGCGTTTGGTTGCACCAAATATCATATCATGATATTCGGTGCAACCAACCAAAGGCACCCTTCTAAAAGATGCAAGTGGGCATTTAGCGTACACGTGTCACGTAACTAGGATGCTTGCAGCGGTGGGTCCTACAGTCACAGTGGGCCGACGTGTAGACGAACAATAGTTTGGAATGGCAATCAGATGGCTTAGATCATCCCATCTTGACATTTTTATGCATGTGGCCCACCCACATGACCAGATGAATATGGTACTGAGGCTGGATAGTGGGACATGGATTAATGGCAGATGGTTGGATGGCAATCCTAGTTTCACCTGAGAAATGATTTTTTTTTTAATAGATTTGCTGCTAAGATGCGTTTGGTTGCACCAGAGATATCTTGAAACTCAATGATATTTGATGGAACCAAACGCACCAGAGATATCTTGAAACTCAATGGATTGTACACGTTATCATGCGTTCGAGATGTGTGGGCCCCACCGTGATGTTTGAGTGGATTCCACACCGTGCATCTGGTTTGCCAGCGTCCTGATCCAAATTTCAGGTGGGACACACCACAGGGCCTATGTATTCACTACTTGTGTAGTCCACCTCAGTTTTTGAATGACCTGTATTTTGGTGTCCCTTCATCCTGGTTGTTTGCAACTGATGAATGGTTAGGATGGATTGTAAAAAACGTTGCGGACACCTTATTCCATCACAATGATTCGGTGGCAGGCGTCACCCTCCCCATGTCCTCCATTTTAAGCTTTGGCGTAACGCACGTGAGTTATGGGCCATGCTTGATTTTGAAATCTAGGCCTAACCTGGCTGGGCTCACCAGATGCACGGTGCGGATTACACCTAGGACATCAAGGTGGGACCCACATAGCTCAAACACACAGTAGCTAGCATCCCTCATGAACGCATGTGAATAAAACCCTGATCGGGCATTTAGATGAATGCGAAAAAAATAAAAAGGCCACGCCTCAGGTGGGGTTAGTCATTAGTGGTCAGTGTCAATGGGCCGGGCTCGGGCCTGAAAATTCAGAATTTTGAATAGACCAGCCCAAACAGTTCAAAATCCGGGCCAAGACCTACCCCAGGCCCGGCCCGGCCCATTGACAGCCCTAGTGGTCAACCTGAAAAAGGGTCCGATGCTCAAACCTAGGGTCTTGAGGACTCAACCGTGACACAATTGGGTGAAAAATAACCCTTTTCTCTTGGCTAAAACAATGATGGGTTTATCCAAGCCGTTGATCCTGATGTCCCCATCATGGATATTGAACTATGCCTAGAAAGACTAAAAAATTAGAATATGTAAAACATCAAATCTTGTCTTTTACCCATTGAATGTGGACTGTTGGTGCATTTATTATTAACCAAAGTAGAAAGGATAGGGATGGCATATGAAGAGATGTTATGGGCATGCTTCATCCATGAAAGGGGGACATCAGATAAACGACCTCGAATGTAAATATTAGCACCAAACTTCCATGTAAAAGTAACTGGATGGAAACTTTTGCCGTAATCCTAACCGTCCACCATTGTACCCCCGTGATGAAAATGAGATGCCCTAAAAATCGGATTATCATGTCCATTACATGGGACACATATGAACATGAAATTTTTGGGTGGTTGTTTATCATTTTCTATGGTGTAGCCCACCTGATAGTTGGATTGACCTGATTTTTGGGGCATCCCATTTTAATGATGGGACTAACTTGCTAGACAGTTTAGATGTCATACAAAACACCATGGTGGGCCTCTAACACTACTAGGTAGATGCACCACTACTTTGTTCAAGCCTCTCTCTCTCGTTGTACGTCCAACCAGTTGGCCCACACGAAAATGGGATGCCCAAAGATCAGGTAGATGATGGAAAAACCTTATTGGATGGGTGAGACGCTAAAAACACACCATGGTGGCCACATGGCAACTCGTTGGACATACAACATTAAGGGCCCGTTTGGATACAACCAAATAAGTTGCTTTTCTTGCTGATGGCAGCAGTCAAGTAACTTATTTGAAATAAGTTAATTCGGTTACTTATTTTCTGAAAATCATTAGTGTTTTAGCATTTTTATTTTGCTTTTCTACTTTTTCACCACTGACTAAAGCAATCGGTGCTCATTCACCGCTATAAAAGTGCTGGTTTTCGTGGCAACCACCAAGCCCACGTTGGCCATCCAGCTTGCTTGGCCTATTACAATATATTTTATCCATGCCATCCATTTGGTTTGGACATGAGTGGGGCTAGCATATGAGGCAGATCTAAACTTCAAGTGGACCCCACATCAAGAAGCAATAGTGGTAATGATGACACTATTGAAACCTCCAGGCCGGTGTGATGTGTTTTACTCATGCCATTCATCTGTTTTTCCAACTAGTTTTGAGTGGCCCACTGGGTAGTGGGGCCACATGCTGTGCACATGAAATCCACACCGTCCGCCAATGTTGATCCATCCCAAATACGAAACAGAATTCAATCTCAAATAGACCATACCTCAAAAAACAGTGGTCATTGACGCCTACCATTGGTCGGCCCTAATGATGAGTGACCCATATGCAAGGCAGGCCCTACATGATGGATGACCCACATTAGAGGTGGGCCCTACATTTGGTACGATCCACATTAAAGGTGGCTCCACATGATGGGCAGTGGATATTGATGGTAGGCCCACTTGATGGATGACCAACATCAAAGGTGGGCCCTACATAAAGAAAGGTGCAAATGGCCTACATCCAAGGTGGGCCCCACATGATGTACTACCCACATCAAAGGCGGGGACCACACAATGAACAATCCACACCAAAGGTTGGCCCCAAATGATGGATGGTGGATGTGCAGTGACCCAACAGACATGAGGAATGATGTTGGAAACAAACATGCTTTTCTACTTTTAGGTTGATAAGCATATTGTTTACCAAATATACTTATTTGCTAATTAAGTAGAAACTAAGATAAGTTATTTGATAAGTAACTTATTTTAAGTAACTTACAATTCAAACGGGCCCTAAAGGACATGAAAAATAGTACAAAATGGAAATTTAGCGTAGTCCTCTTATCTGCCAAAAACATCTTCACTTGCTGAAGACACTGATGGAGTTTTCCTCCTCAGCAAAGGAGGAGAGAGAGTGTTTCTGGGTGAGGCCGGGCGCCCGGGCCCTTCAGTGGCCGGGCGACCGGAATTCATTAGATTGGCAGCAATGCTGCTGGAGGTTTTTTGGCCTCAGCCGGGCGCCCCAAGGTTTTGGTGACCGGGCGCCCGATGACCCGGCCAGGCGCCCGACCATGTTGGTCCGGGCGCCCGAAATTGGTCCGATTTTCTGACTTTCTCACTGGACTGTTTTTTGAGTTGGCCGGGCGCCCGACGGTCTGGTGACCGGGCACCCGACCCGGCGCGGACTGCTTGTACGCAGTTTCCTAATATGGCTCTAATTCTTCCGTTTTTGGTACTTAAGCGCTCCAAAACGGGATTAGGGCATCCCATTGTGTTGCTAACACGTCCAAGGTGAGAAAGAGAGAAAAAGAGGAAGAGAGAAAGAGAAGAGAGAGAAAGAGGAAGCTTGTAGAAGGGAGAAGTTGCTTGAAGAAGGATTCTTCTGCGCAACGGTCGTCTCAGCGCTTCTACGTCCTCGGGATCGGTGAGATCACTCCTCTTTTACTATTCTCTTGTTGTTTATCCATCCCTGCGTGGGTGAAGAAGTTTGATCCAAGCGGTGTGTGCTTGTGATCGGTTGTAACAGTTCCCTGAGATAGTGGATTGTTGATCTGGACTAGGTCCCGTGGTTTTTACCTCTTTTGAGGGTTTTCCACGTAAAAACTCTTTGTGTTCGTGTGGTTGATGTTTGTTCTTGATTATTGCATTAGCATAGTCCATAATTCTAGTGTATTGGGGGGCGAGATCCGAAGGTTTGTGTGAAACGCACCCAACAAAGTGGTATCAAAGCGTTCAGGTTGTTTGAACGGTGTGGGATCGGTTCTGAATTATGGAAGGTGGCTCATCAAGGATGATCAGCCTCAATGGTTCTAACTGGACCATATGGAAGGCTAAGATGGAGGACTTGCTCTATTGCAAGGACTTGTATGCTCCAATTCTAGGCATATCGGCGAAGACGAAGGATATGTCAGATGATGATTGGAAGAAAGTGGACCGGAAGGCGGTGGGGTTCATTAGACAATGGTTGGATGATTCGGTTTTCCACCATGTGTCTACAGAGACCTCAGCCGCTAGCCTATGGCTGAAATTGCAAGGGCTGTATGAGAGGAAGACAGCCGGCAATAAGATATTCCTGATAAGACGACTTGTGAATCTCAAGTTCAAAGATGGTGGTTCTGTGGCTGAACACATGAATGAGGTCAGCAACATTGTGAACCAACTCTCCGCCATGAAGATGGTCCTGGATGATGAACTTCAGGCTTTGCTACTGCTTAGCTCATTGCCTGACAGTTGGGAGACATCGGTGGTGTCTCTAAGTAACTCCGCCCCAGACGGAAAGGTATCCATGGATCAGGTAACAAGCTGTCTCTTCAATGAGGAGACAAGGAGGAAGTCCCTAGGGCCTGCTCAACAAGATGCCCTTGTGACACAAGATCGGGGGAGAGGAAAGAACAGAAAGGGCGGAAAGGCCCGAGATAAATCAAGAGGCAAGTCAGTTGCCAGGAAAGATGTTGAATGTTGGAATTGTGGCAAGAAGGGCCACTATAAGCATGAATGTCACAAGAAGAAGAGTGACAAGAAGGGTAAAGGAAAGGAGAAGGAAGATGATTCAGATTCTACTGCAGTCGCCTCAGATGGTGACGTTGTTGTTATTCTTTCGGCAGATCACGATACTTGTCTCACGGCTTCGAGTCAGGACACCGACTGGGTGATAGACTCGGGAGCCTCGTTTCATGCGACTCCACGCAGAGATTTCTTCACAAGCTACAAGTCAGGTGACTATGGGACAGTGAAGATGGGAAATTCTGGTGTTTCGAAGATCGTAGGGGTCGGTGATATTTGTTTGAAGACTGATGTGGGCTGCACATTAGTTCTCAGGGATGTGAGACACATTCCAGACCTTCGCCTCAACTTGATGTCGACGGGAAGGCTGGATGATGATGGTTATGAAAGCCGGTTTGCTGGTGGGCGCTGGAAGCTCATCAAGGGTTCGTTGATCGCTGCCAGAGGAAAGAAGTGTTGCACTCTTTACAAGGCAAGTGTCAGTGTATGCAAGAGTGGATTGAACGCAGCAGAGGATTCAGCTACTGACGTGTGGCACAGGCGTCTAGGCCACATGAGTGAAAAAGGGCTTCAGCTACTAGCGAAGAAGCAGCTCCTTCCAGACGTGACAGGTATACCTCTCAAAACCTGTATTGACTGTTTATCTGGGAAACAGCATAGAGTTTCTTTTGTTAAAACTGCTTCTCATACTAATAAAGTACATGCATTAGATTTGGTTTATTCTGATGTTTGTGGTCCTATGAGGACAAAAACCTTGGGTGGGGCATTGTATTTTGTCACATTAATAGATGATACATCTAGGAGGGTTTGGGTGTATGCTTTGAAATCCAAGGACGAGGTCTTTGGTATGTTTAAACTGTTTCATGCTATGGTCGAGAGGGAGACAGGCAGATCATTGAAGTGCATCCGCACTGATAATGGTGGTGAATACATAGGTGACTTCCACGAGTATTGCAAGTCACTGGGTATACGGCATGAACAGTCAGTTCCCAAGACCCCCCAGCATAATGGTGTGGCTGAGAGAATGAATCGCACCATAGTAGAGAGAATCAGATGCATGTTATCCCATGCAAAGTTGTCCAAGATGTTCTGGGGAGAAGCAATGCACACAGCGGTGTATTTGATAAACAGGTCTCCATCAGCCCCGTTGAATGGAGAAGTACCTGAGAAGGTGTGGACTGGACGTGATCCATCGTACAGTCATCTCAGGGTGTTTGGATGCAGGGCATCCGTTCACGTACCAAAGGACGAGAGGTCCAAGCTCGATATGAAGATTAGGCAGTGTGTGTTCTTAGGGTACGGTGATGAGAAGTTCGGTTACAGGTTGTGGGATCCGACCGAGAAGAAGCTCGTCAGGAGCAGAGATGTGGTTTTCATTGAAGATCAGTGTATAGAAGACATTGAAAAGCCAGAGAAGACCCAACCCAATTCAGGTGAACTGGAGGATACGGATCCGATTACTCCTCCCGTGGTGCCTGATGACGGGGGAGTACAGCAAGGTGCAGAGGATGAGGGAGTCCCTATAGAAGATGGACAGGGGGAGCAACCCCAACTTGATCCACCTGTTGAGCCACAGGTGAGGAGGACATCAAGGGACAGACATCCATCCAAGAAGTACTCGCCGCATGAGTACATTATGCTCACAGATGGGGGAGAGCCAGAAGACTATTCTGAGGCCCTAGCCGACGAGCATAAGGGGGAGTGGTTGAAAGCTATGCAAGAGGAGATGGAATCCTTGCATAAGAACCACACTTATGATATGGTGAAATTGCCTAAGGGCAAGAAAGCTCTGAGCAACAAGTGGGTGTTCAGAAAGAAGAATGAGCAGAAGAATTCACAGACAAGGTACAAGGCCAGACTTGTGGTGAAAGGGTTTGGTCAGAGAAAAGGAATAGACTTCGAGGAGATATTCTCACCAGTGGTGAAGATGACATCCATTCGGGTGTTACTTGGGTTGACGGCTAGCATGGATCTGGAGATAGAGCAGTTAGATGTCAAAATTGCCTTCCTCCATGGTGACCTGGAAGAAGAGATCTACATGCGCCAACCAGAAGGGTTCGAAGTCAAGGACAAAGAGCATATGGTGTGCAGGCTTAGGAAGAACTTGTATGGGCTGAAGCAAGCTCTTAGGCAATGGTACAAGAAGTTCGACTCGTTCATGTTGAAGCATGAATATGACAGAACGGAGTCGGACCACTGTGTGTTCACTCGCAGGTTCTCAGACGGTGATTTCTTAGTTCTGCTATTGTGTGTTGATGACATGCTCATCATGGGAAAAGACATCAAGAAGATTGACAGGCTGAAACAGGAGTTGGGCAAGTCGTTTGCGATGAAAGACTTGGGCCCGGCAAAACAGATCCTAGGAATGGAGATAACCCGTGACAGAAGCAGCAGGAAGCTTTGGTTGTCACAAGAGCGGTATATTGAGAAAGTCCTAGAGCGGTTCAACATGAATGCAGGGAAGCCGGTCAGTACTCCACTGGATGGTCACTTCAAATTGAGCGACAAGCAGTGTCCCAAGATGAAGGCGGAAGTGGAAGAGATGTGGAAGATACCCTACGCGTCAGCGGTAGGAAGTTTGATGTATGCTATGGTGTGTACGCGCCCAGACATAGCATATGCGGTTGGTGTTGTCAGCCGGTATCTTAGCAATCCTGGCAAGGAACATTGGGCAGCAGTGAAGTGGATACTGCGGTATCTGAGAGGCTCATCCAGGTTGAGCCTATGCTATGGTGACGGAAAACCTGTGTTAGAAGGCTACACAGATGCAGATATGGCAGGTGACATAGACTCCAGGAAGTCTACATCGGGGTTCATGTTCACGTTTGCAGGGGGAGCGGTCTCTTGGCAGAGCAAGCTACAGAAGGTCGTAGCATTGTCAACGACAGAGGCCGAGTATATTGCAGTCACAGAAGCATGCAAAGAGATGCTTTGGATGAAGAGGTTCCTACAGGAACTTAGCCTGAAGCAGGAGGAGCACGTGGTCTATTGCGATAACCAAAGTGCTATACACTTGAGCAAGAATCCAAGTCAGCATTCCAAGTCGAAGCACATAGAGATTCGGTATCACTGGATCAGGGATACTTTGGAACAGAAGGTGTTACAGCTTGAGAAGGTCCATACGGACGATAATGGGTCAGACATGATGACCAAGGCTTTGCTCAAGGGCAAGTTTGAGGTTTGCAGAAACCTGGCTGGCTTGAAGAAGGTGAATTTCTCCTGAGTCGGAAAGGGGGAGATTTGATGGAGTTTTCCTCCTCAGCAAAGGAGGAGAGAGAGTGTTTCTGGGTGAGGCCGGGCGCCCGGGCCCTTCAGTGGCCGGGCGACCGGAATTCATTAGATTGGCAGCAATGCTGCTGGAGGTTTTTTGGCCTCAGCCGGGCGCCCCACGGTTTTGGTGACCGGGCGCCCGATGACCCGGCCGGGCGCCCGACCATGTTGGTCCGAGCGCCCGAAATTGGTCCGATTTTCTGACTTTCTCACTGGACTGTTTTTTGAGTTGGCCGGGCGCCCGACGGTCTGGTGACCGGGCGCCCGACCCGGCGCGGACTGCTTGTACGCAGTTTCCTAATATGGCTCTAATTTTTCCGTTTTTGGTACTTAAGCACTCCAAAACGGGATTAGGGCATCCCATTGTGTTGCTAACACGTCCAAGGTGAGAAAGAGAGAAAAAGAGGAAGAGAGAAAGAGAAGAGAGAGAAAGAGGAAGCTTGTAGAAGGGAGAAGTTGCTTGAAGAAGGATTCTTCTGCGCAACGGTCGTCTCAGCGCTTCTACGTCCTCGGGATCGGTGAGATCACTCCTCTTTTACTATTCTCTTGTTGTTTATCCATCCCTGCATGGGTGAAGAAGTTTGATCCAAGCGGTGTGTGCTTGTGATCGGTTGTAACAGTTCCCTGAGATAGTGGATTGTTGATCTGGACTAGGTCCCGTGGTTTTTACCTCTTTTGAGGGTTTTCCACGTAAAAACTCTTTGTGTTCGTGTGGTTGATGTTTGTTCTTGATTATTGCATTAGCATAGTCCATAATTCTAGTGTATTGGGGGGCGAGATCCGAAGGTTTGTGTGAAACGCACCCAACAGACACTCGTTATACCAGCTCGTGTGCACACTGTTATGATGCTGCATGAGCACGGGGATTGAGCCGTGAGACCCATGTCCTATGGATGCCCCACCAAAAATGGCTATGGCTAGAGCTGTACATTGAGCCCAGCTTTGCCAAGCTCAGCTCAGCTTCGCTCGACCTTCATGCTCAAAACACTAGCTTGGTTCGAGCCTAGTTGAGCTTGGATCAGAGTTGAGGAGAGTGAGCTGGTCAAATCAAAGTGAGCTATCTTTAGTAACAAGTAAAAGCCTAAAAATAAAATATGAATAATATGTTAGTGCATTTTTTTGTGGTATATTAGTGAACCTTATTTGTCAATCACTTAGGTCAGTAAGTCTAGTGTCGGTTGAGCTTGACGAAGACGAAGACTGAAGACTCAAGTGGCCCTGCTGCATTAAGGAAGAAGAAACAGGTAAAAGTGATGCCTTGGTGTGCCTTAACCTTGACCAAAACCAAACCCTTAACCTCTTGATGACATTGACCATATTAGGAAAACCTTTAGTCATCATAGATTGGCCCTAGGTGTCCCAAAAGATCACTCATACTATGATAAAAGAGATTGGGTTGTGAAAAAGTGGGTTAGCAAACCCATTTGGCTGAACCCAGGCCTGTCCGACCGGTTGGTTGGACTGGACCGATCGGTCAAGACTAGTCGGACTAGTTTCTAGACCAAATAGCAAGTTGCTGTGTATACAGGTCCTTGGGCCTCTGACCGACCCTCCTATAGAGACAGTGAACTTCTATCTTCACTTGGTCTCTGGCTGACCGGTCAAGACCGATCGGGGACCCCTGGCCAACCGGTCATGAGCGGTCGGTACTAGTCGTTTTTTGCCCGTTTTAAATCCGTTACACACTCTTTTATAAAAGGGCTTGGCTCGAATTGAGGGGTAGCGAGAGGGATTTTGAGAGGAGTGAAGCCATCATTGTTGGAGACCATTTGAGGTTCATTCCTAACCTATGCAAGGCATCTTCCTTGTACTTTAACACAAGATTGGAGCATTCCAAGCTCATGAAGAAGATGACCTTCATCCCCTCTTGATCCCTAGAGTTTGGATCTTCCTTGATAGTCATATCCTTATCCAAATCTCTAAGATGGGATCGTTGTAGGTGAGTAACTCTAGACAACCCATTCCTATTAGTTGTAGAGTTCTCAAACCTACCCTCCTATCACCTTGGGCATCTCAAAGGCATCATAAGCAAGGTGATTGATTGAGTGTAGCTGAGGCATTGGCGACGCAATGGCAACATGATCGAGGGAGCAAGGGAAACTGATTGAAGCATGGGAGAGCAGAGATCAAGCAACCCGAACCGGCGCTGAACAAGGGGCTCATCTGACAAGTAAGGTTGTCTTTGTTGAGAGTCCATCCACTCAATTCCCTATGGGAGTTGGGTGTAGAGTTTGTTTGTCAAACTCGAACTAAAGACGTTGGCTGTTCCTTGGCCTGTTTATCGGCCTAAAGACTGGGGGTTGTTTGGCACTCCTTGGCTAGTTTGCCGGGCCTCAACAAAGTTTCTAAGGGGGAGCCTCTGACACGGGAGTGAATGTGCGTCGGGTTGAGAGTTAGCCCATGTCTAAAACTCTGTTTAGGTTAAGAGTTAACCCTTTGTCCAAAACTCCGGTTATGATTGAGAGGTGAACCGGTAAAACCTCCGTGTAAAGGTTGAGAATTGAACCTCATTTAAAACCTCTGATAGTGAATGCCGGTGTGCTCAAAGGAGTTGAGTACTTGAACTGAAAGTGGAGTAGACTCAAAGTCGAACCACTATACATGCTTGTGTTTGTGATTGATTGAGCTCATTGTTATCTTAGCATTGAATGTTTAATTGTTAATTATGCATGCTAGACACTAGATAGGCACATCCACACACAAGATGTACTTTCACTAGTTGTGTAGACTTGAGCTCATTAATCCATTCTTATAAGTCTATATAGGTTGCATAGATTAGGAGCTTGATTAATTAAATTATTTGATTATCTATTTATGCTTAGACTAGGTTTTTTTTATTGCTTAACCATATGCTAGTCTTATGATTGGACCCACTTAGGCTTGGATGTCGAAGTATTCTTGCTTGCTTAGTTTTATTTGTTAAATTGTGTAAGTGGGCGAAAAGAATTTTAAAAGGTCCTAATCACCCCCCTATAGGACTCAATCATAATTCTAGTTGCTCTTTAAGCTTTCGCACATACGAAGGTGTCGTGTTAGACTACCGACGTAATTTCACAATACATGTAATTTAAAGAATAGTAAATCCAAAAGTGTAATCCGTTCAACACTATTAATATTTTAGAAAAATATGTTTAACAAAATATCACATATATTATAAAGAGCAAGCCAAGTCGAGATTTGAGTTAAGCTTCAAGCTGAGCTACTTGCTGCTTGAGGCCTTGGCTTGTTCCAAATAGGGCTGTAAATGGGTCAGCGGACCCGATGGGGTACCCGGACCCAACCCATTTAGACCTGACCTAGACCCAACTCATTTGTTAAATGGTACGGGTTTGGGTACAAGAACAGACTCAGTTGCTAAACGGGTCTAGGTCTGGTTTCCTTTATATTAGGTGTTCACTCCTCAAGTGTAGGGTTGCGAAGTAGTAATAATTCGGAAAGACCGAGTATCGTTCCCACAGAGATTTATGAATGGGTATTCTCAGATTTTGTCTAAAACAACTAGTAATTAAGATCCTTTTAAGAACTAAAGCTAAAAAGTAGTGATTTGGGTTTAAACAGTGAATGTGTAAGGTAATATCAATCTAAAGAGGCACTAGAGCGCCAAGGATCCACTTTTGATAAGTTTCAATGCATCAACACAACTAGATCTCACATAACTCAATCGGAATCGAATTCATATCTCTATCCAATCGGAATATAGAGCGGTTCAATCAACAATTATCTAAAACAGTTGCTCATTCATTGATTCGATTCCCACAATAATACTCAGGCCTTGGGCACACTCAATTGTGTAGGCCAAGCTTCTTTCCAATCTAGTTGAGATTCACAACTATAGCTTTCATCAAATCCTGTCACTAGACTTGATTACAACTAATGATTAGAACTCTAATTAAATCAAAATCAATCAGCAAACAACTATTTCAGATTATAATAAAAAGATAAGAACTTTAGTTGAATAAGTTCCCACATGAAGATCAGGCCATTGTACACAAGGCAATCAAAGGGTCTACCATGCCCGGAGTCGATGATAGATCAATGAACTACACAAGCATAAACAATGCTCAGAAGGTAAGCTACTAAGCTTAGAATCACTAAGAATCACATGAGCTCGGAGTCATCAAGAGATCAAAGTAAAACCAAACTAGTACTTGATTCAAACTCATATTGAACTAAAATTTTTCAATTAAAACATAAAAGGAAACCTAGGTTGCATCAATCCATCAAAAACAAATCAAAAGCTTCACCTCTTAGTCCTAGCTAAGAGGTTTTAGTTCATCTCTAACATCCTTGAACTAGAAGCCTCAAAAACATAAAAACTACTAAAACAGGAAGAAAACTAAGAAAACTTGAAGTAGAATCCATCTCTCAAGCAATCTCCACGTCCTAGCATGCCTTGGTATGAAGATGAGAAGTCCCTTTTATAGATTGGCGCGGAAGATTCCAGATTTAGCAAGGAATTACGCAATTGCGCAGAGAAAATCTGAGCTTTACGTACACGCTGTTGCACTGACGACCGGTCTGAGACTGTGGACGACCGGTCGCACGACCGGTCTCAAAACCTCCAAAATCGTCCAGTGAGTTTTGTGTTTCTAGACTACTCTCGACCTGTCTGGCGACCGGTCTACAGACAGGTCTAAGAATAAATTTCAGCTTTTCTTCTTTATCTCTTCTCTTTCTTTCTTGCTTCTTTCTTCCACCTTTTGTCACTTGTTATATTGATCTTCAATGCATATAAAGTGACTCTTTTAACCATGAATTGGTGAAGTCTCATTCTCATTCCTACAATCACAAATCCATGCATTAGATTAGTCTTTAAATCATGAAACGCATACATAATGAGTGATGAATTGGGGTTAGAATATGCACAATTAAGAGGTCAACATTAGGCCTGACCCGACCCGACCCGACGCGAACCTATTTAGTAAGTGGGCGGGTTTGATCTATGTTTCAAGGGAACCGTCTAGCCCAGACTCGTCTAAACCCGGTTTTAAGCCTTGTGAAAATGCTTGCATACTTGATCCAGACCCGGACCCATTAGACCTAACCCATTTATAAATGGGTCTGGGTGGATCTCCCTCTACTAGACCCAGACTCATTTATAAATGGGTTTGATGGGTTGACTCAGACTCGACTCGGACCCGCCCATTTAGTAAAAGGGTCTGGGTCTAAAATTTGGACCTAGACCCATTTAGTAAATGGGCGGGTCTGGTTTTGGCTAAACCCGACCATTTACAGCCCTAGTTTCAAATCTTCCTTTTCGGCTAAGGCGATCCGAGTTAAACCAAGTCGAGATGAGCGAGTTTTTCGCGCTAGCTCGGCTCATGTACAACTCTAGCTAATATAAAGCATCCAACACGCTCAATGTCGAGGAACTATGGTAACGCGCAGCCTAGCTCTTGGATGGGCCATGCACAAAAATCTGTTAATTAAAACACTTGTATACTTCCAGGACACGGGGTATTGAAAAAAAAAAAAAAAACTCCTAAATTGAGCAGCATCTGAAGCTTTCAGTTTTTAACTGGCAGCATGCCAATGTACTAACTATTTCAAAGAAAAAAATGTAAAAAGTCCACATTAAACGGAGAAAAAAAGTTACAATATGTGACTAGAAGATTTTAGAGGCATGTCCATCCACCAATGGTATGGATATCAAGGCATGAGCCCCAGTGGCTGGGATGTTTATAATAATAAATAAATTTAAAATAAACCGTTAAATATCAAAACATAGATGCGGAGGGTGTGAATGGGCTAGGCCTAGGACTTTCTTAGGCTGGGATTTTGAACAGTTCAGGACTGGCCTATGAAAATTTTGAAATCAATAATTGGCCAACGCCGCGCCCATTAACAGTCAGGGCCACGAGGATAAACAAAAAGGACAGTTTTTTTTTTTTTTTTTTTTTTTCATAAAGTGAGTGCAAGGATATAGACGAATAATCGGATGAAAAAAGAGGGGAAAAACACTCTTTTTCTCTTTTGAGGTCCGAAATGAGTAAGCAGGGTGAAGCAATAACAGTAAACATTGAACAAAGGCATGTAGACTTGATTACTGAACTGGCTTATTATTTTGGCCAGGGAATGCTCCCATTGAACCCTATCCGATGAACGACCGAGATCTTGCACAGTTGTGCCACATTGCTCTCTGTCACAAATTGCCCCTTCAGCATTCATCAGGATAATGCATTTCCACATCTCAAGGTTTTAGGTCAATTAGCCTTCCATTGCCATTCAAAGGTTACCAAAACATGAGGGGGCCACCAAGCCAACTAACGTTTAGAATATCTCACACGGTCCATCAGATGAGGCCCCATCAAAATTCTAGGCGCGGTTTGGGTGGATCCCTGGATTCACCGAGGTCGGTGGATCCCCAACTGTGGGGCCACTGTGATGCATGTGCCTTACATCTACACCGCCCATACATTTTGAAAGCTCATTTTAGGGCATGATCCAAATCTTAGGTGGACCATACCACATGAAACAGTATTCATTGAATCTCCACCGTTAAAAATTTCATGAGGGCTACTAGAATGTTTATTTTCCATCCAACCTGTTGAAAAGTTCACAAATACCTAGGTGAAGAGACCACACAAATATCAGCTTGAACCAAAACTTCTGTGGCCGAGAGTACCAATGTTTACTGTAATATGGTCCACCTGAGATTTGGATCTACTTCATTTTTTGGATCATGCTCTAAAATGAGTTTTAATGAACGGCATACACACATCACACAGTAGACTCTACGGTCAGGGATCCACCAAAGCCGCGCCCCAAAATTCCAATTACCCTGGCACAGAACTCAGGCCCATCCACTCATCTATTTGTCTGGCACATTGGCCTTGCCTTGCAAGTGAACCAGCCCGATTCTTGGAGCAAGGCAAGGCAAAAAGGATCCACCTGATGAATGGCTCGGATCTTGTACATGCATGCCATGTTGGGACATGGGGCATCATGCGGACAGCCAGGGATCAACATGAATGATCTCTCAGGTTCTACTGTAATTTTATTAGTCAAAATCCATTAAAAGATAACAGTATTTTGTACCGCTCAAGATACTACCAGCAGATCACCGAACATTGGTGACAAACACAGGTTTCCCGCATGGAGGAAATGAACAATGCTCTGCCTAACGCCTGCTTGCTATGTTTGAAGGAAGCGGAAACGGTGGACCGCTTATTCACCTCGTGTTCGTTTGCTGCAGGAGTTTGGGAAGGAGTCTTTCAAGTTTTTCCAAATTCTACGGGTAATGTCAAACTCAGTCCACATTCTATTTTCAGCTTGGCATGATGGAATGCCAATCAAATCAGGGAATCTGGAAATGGCGTTTGTCTTTGCTAGCTGTCTAATGGATTATTTGGGAGGTAAGGAATGATTGCTGTTTTAGGAATAGAAGCAGCTCTATTCCAGCAGCAGGTGTTTAGTCTTTTGAGAGATTTGAGTCCCCATGTAGGGGTTGTTTTGGTTCGTCTCTTTTCTGTTGTAATTTTTTTTCTTTTTCTTATTTAATGAATTCTTTGCCTTTCTAAAAAAAAAAGGTCTCATCCTTGCAAACTGGATGAAAACGGGAAACAAATGCATGTAAAAACCTGTGGGTATTAAATGAAATCAAGTATGAGCATGAATGATGATGATGATGGCGATATATTACAAAACACAAAAAGAAAAAAGAAACAAAACACAGACAATGGAAAAACAGATGATATAAAGATGTTTTGATTATGAACAAATCAGCTAAAACCTATAATTATGATCTCAAAGTTCAAATATACCAAATTTCAATGTAGTATAGTTGCTTGGAAGGTCCTGTCCATGGGATACAGAATTCTGGCCCACCTTCTGAGACCCGTCCAAACAGGTCCAGGGCAAACTAATTGACGAATTACAGGGGATGTTCCTTCAGCAAACATGGCAGTGAATATCCTACAAAATGCCGATAAAAAAAAGTAACCAAAGATGGAATGAAACAGAATGCACTAAAAAAAATAATAATAATAAAGTGAACATGCATATAAATGAGATCCTTTATTTGTGCAAGTGTACTGGTGCAATGCATATGCAAAACATGATGCAAGTGCCACAATACCAAAAAAAAAAAAAAAAAGAATAAAGAAAAAAAGAAAGAAAAAAGAGTGCTGTCTTCTCCACATGAACAAAAGAATGGGGAGAGAGAAAGAAGACCTGTAACTTGCAGAGAGATACCTAAGAAAGTGAGAGGGCTGGTATACTATGCACTACAAAATCATCCTGCCAAACACCACAGCATGGTGGGAAGTAGTGCGCCATGAGATCTTGTCAAACAAATAAAGATAGGCTATTTTGATCCTGAAATGTCTAGTAACTGAAGATTCTAAAAGGGGTAGCAACACGCAAAGACTAGAAGATTCCATGCAACTACAGGCTAGAGGGGTTAAAGATTTAATACATATGATGATGGAAGTCTGCCCAGATATAAGAATGTAACTTACCACTACCAGAGTCCTCCATATGCACCCACATCCTTGTCTGGACACACGTCATCTCATATATTTCAATGAGCTGCATATTTGATATCTTCTCACCCAATTACCAATCCTCAGGAATTTTTTTTTTATATATGCCCCTCTATAGGCATCACAACTTTCATCTGGTCGAATGTGAACTTCACAGGGAACCCAGCTTAACGACCAGCGTGTCACATGTGTAGGACATTGAACCATTCATAAGATGGCCCACAGTGAAGATCACCAGGTGGACCTGTGCTGTACAGAAACAATGGATGGTTTAAACCAGAACTGCCAACAAACTGATTTAATGTACGCCCAGTGTAGCCTGCCTGATGAATGGACCAGCCTGATTTTTTTTACCCGGTGAACTTCATTCATGGTGGCCCACCTAATGCACAGGTAGGAAGTCCTGCACAATGACATGTTGGAACATGAGGTGGGTTGCATGTGAAGTTGACATTTAACCAAGGTTTTCAAACAGCCATTATGCAATGGTAACAGTAGGAACCGTTGCGTAATCGGGTCGTGACGGCTGTTACAGAAAAAAAAAAGGCCTGTTGCTGCCCGTTACGGGGCTGATACATGTTTTATCAAAAAATAAAAAGAAAAAAGAAAAAATGACCGTAACAGGGGAAAGAACAAAACATGAAGTGAGACTCGTGATGCAACTATTGCAGTGCAGTAAGAGGTCATAAGTCTCTTCTTAACCCAAGTGTTGGCAATACTATGAGATGAGTAATGGTAATGGCACTACTGTTTTTTTTTTTTTTTTTTTGAAAGATAACGAAAATTTATTAACAGGGAAGAGAAAAAACTACAAAAGAGTAACAGCAACCGCTGAGATAGCGATGCCGCTACACACCTAGAAAGACCAAACTACAATCCTTAGAGGCATTCTCATTAGAAGCCCACTCTATGATTAGCGAACTGGCCCTTTGAGAAACGAACTCCGCCGAGTGACTTTCGTCTCGAAAACATCTGCTATTTCTTTCTGCCCAAACTGACCACCAAACAGCAAGAAGCGACATTCTCCAAAGACCGGTCCTCTCTTTACCCAGTTTAACTCCATGCCAGCCCCTTAGGAGATCGGCCGCATTTGAGGGCTAGAGCCACAACACTTCAAAACGCGAGAGAATATCTGTCCATATGTGAGAAGTGAGGCTACAGTGAACAAAAAGATGATCCACACGTTTCCTCATTGCTCATACAGCATAAGCAGACATTCGGAATAATCATTCCCCTTTTGCGAAGATTGTCCACTGTAAGCACCTTATTCTTGCCTACAAGCCATCCAAACACTGCGAACTTTGGCGGGGTTTAATACCTGCCAGACTTGAGCTGTCGCTGCCTCTTCCCTTGGGGAGGGATCGCTGTTAAGAGCTAGATATAGGGACTTCACTGTGAAAATTCCTATCTTGTCGAATTTCCAACTTAAATTGTCTGACGAAGAGGAATCTGGACAATGCAGATGAATGCGATTTAGGAGATTCACAAACTCGTCGACCTCCTCATCCCTTAAAAATCTTCTGCAAGGTGGTTCCCACACACCCTCTCCCCCAACCATTGCAAAGCAATCGGCTACCGTGATGGCCGAATCTGGGGCAAGACGAAAGATGTGCGGAAATTCGTCTTTAAGCAAGGTGTCTCCCACCCAGGTATCCTCCCAAAAAACGAGTATTCTCCCCGTTGCCAATGGAGATAGTAACGCCTTTTAGAACTTCCTGCTTGACGGAAAGAACGCCAATGGAGATAGTAAGCCATTCCACCAAATGAAATTTCTTCTTTTCCACCAAATGTAATGGTGCTACTGTTGTTGAATTACCTTGCTAAATGATTTTTTTTCTCAAGATTTAACCAATTCGGTTATCATTCCTCTATACATATCACATCAATTAAAAAGAGGTATATTTTTAGAAAATTCCGTTCAACTTCTTGTTGTTCTTCTTCTTTTCGGAGAAATAACATTTGAGTCCATTATCTGATTGATGTTGGCTAGCCAATACGATACGGCCCGTAATGGCCTTTTTTCTTTTTTACTTTCTACCAGAAAATCATAATTTTTCTAACAAATGGGAGGACCCTAAATATGCATTTATTTTTTGTTTTGGACATTATATTTAATGGTGTAACGGCCCATTCTTTGGTAAGAATGTTGTCCATCGGGCTACATGTTGAAAGTTGAGTACTTAGCTGACCAACTCTAAATTCTAATATACAGTATTCTAATATCAGTACATGAGATTATAAGTCCAAAAATATGTAATGATGACCCAAACCAGAAGTCCAAAAATATGTAATTATAAGTATAATGTATGCTAAATAGATAAACTGATCGAATATCAAATTATCAATAGTCGAAGTGTCAAACACAAACACAGATGCAAATAAGTAAATAACTAATAAATTGCCCATAAATAAGTGAATAACTTTTTTGGAAGGATGATAAATTAGTGAATAACACGGGTCACCCCTAGAAAGAATTACGTGCTGGCCGGCAGTGGCAACTCAACACTGTCATCATCATCCTCTAGCTGTGGGTTTCATCCCACTAATGCATATCTCTAATTTATATAAATAATTTCAACCAAAATTTTTTAAGAATACTGAAAAAATAGATGAACAGGGCCGGCCTATTTGGATACATTCGAACAACCTGTAAAAGGCCCAAAGTTTGTGAAATCCATGGGATTCATCCCAATTCCCACAACTGATTCTTTATAAGCTAGATCAACAATTTCCTTCAACGGAGGGGGGGGGGGGGGGGGGGGGGGGGGGGGGGGGATGATGAATAGTACACAGTTAATTCCTACTAGCCTTGATTTCTGAAAATCAAGTAAATAAGTTGCAATTGAACATAAAGCAAGCATGATTTGGTAGATCAGGTCCATTACATTTGAATCCAAGGTGGATTGAATATTTTTTGCTTTCCCGAAACAGATGAAAACAGCTTCGGGCCCTCAATTTGCACTCAAAGCACCTATTTTAATCTTCTATTTAGGCAGCATGTGATCGAACCTAACACCCAGCAAATCCTCGTGTTTTCTTAAAGAAAATGGGAAAAAAGTGAGAAAAAAATGAGAAGAAATGGGCTCTTATAGACACACTACTACGCACCAGGTGTCACAGTGTCAATACACCCCATATCAGCTGATATGGCTGATAAAGGGTTGTTATGGCCCCTTTTTTTTAACACCCGCCAGTTCACTCCCGTAACTCATAACAAGGTTGACCAATACAGTTACGTAACAGCCAATATGATCATAACGTAACTGATTTTGCAAAACCTTGGATATGTCATTATACATACGGACATGGTTACAGATCGCACTCACAGCATTTTGGCGTGTGACTCGCATTGAAATCAAAATCTGTATGACAAGCCCCCGACTCATTCCATTTCTGTCCTGTTTAGGTTGGTAACTCATTTTGTTGCCCATTGAAACCAATGAGACTCAACTAAGTCAACTCCGTTTTGGACATTTTTTTTTTTTTTTTAATTTAATGATGAGAACAAAATTTTATTACGAAAAAGGCAGCAGCCAGAATATACAAAACAGAAAAAAAGGAACTATACAACAAACCCAAGAGCCCTTATAGCTCAGCCCAACTGGCATTCGAAGCCACTGCCCATTCTATTACATGCAATTTCGCTCTATGAAAAACTTCCTCAACTCGCCCCAACCGATTCCTGAAGCATCTATTGTTCCTTTCCATCCATAAGAACCATATACCCACAAGCATAGCTAGTCTCCACACTTTTTCGCCCCCGCGTTACTTTGCATACCCTCATGCCACATTAAGAAGAATTGGCCAATGGAATCTGGCAACACTCACATTACTCCAACGAGGTTGAAAAACTTTTGCCACAAACGCCTTGCAAAACTGCAATGGATAAATAAATGATCCACTGATTCCTCATCCTGAAAGCACATAACGCACACATTTGAAAGAATCATCTTTCTTTTCCTGAGTTTATCAACAGTAAGAACCTTGCTACACCCTACTAGCCAAGAGAAAGCCGCCACTGTTGAGGGAAGCACCATAGCGCCAAACAAAAGCAGACAAGCTAATACAAATATTGGTATCACCTCCCGCCAACATCTTATAAAAGGATCTTACCAAAAATTTCCCCAATCTATCTTTCAGCCACACCAATGAATGAAATTCTGATAACACCGGCCTCACCTTAAAAAGATGGGTTAACAATTTAACTAATTCCTCGACCTCTTCATCATCTAAATTCCTATTACACGACGGAGCCCAAATAACCTCATCACCTTGGAACGAGAAGCAACTTGCCACCAAAATCCCCTCCCCCAATGCCAGCCTTGCTACCCTAAGAAACAATTTCCCCAATTTCTGTTCCCCCACCCAAATATCATCCCAAAACTTGATCTTCAAACCGTTACCTAGTGAGAAACCAACCGCTTCCCACACCTTAGTCCTAATCAAAGCTACCGCTTTCCACACCCAAGAGGACCTATACATCGATGAGGAACTAGTCCACCAGCCCCCATCATCAACGCCATCCTTCCTACCCACTACCTCCCTCCATAAAGAATCCTCTTCCACCCCGAACCTCCAAACCCGTTTACCTATCAATGCAACATTTATTCTCTCCAAACTTCTCAAACCAGCGGCCCCTTGATCCCATGGCTTACAGACATCCTCCCACTTCATAAGATGAAACTTTTGCTTGTCTTCTGCTCCCTTCCAAAGAAAGTCTCTCCTATTTTTTTCTAATCTAGCCAAAACAGATTTCGGACATTTAAAAAGAGACATGTAGTAAACTGGTAATTTTGACATCGTCACCTTAATGAGTGTTATCCCTTCCCCCTACTGATAAAGTTCTAGTCCGCCATTAAGAAAGCTTCTTTTCAAACTGCTCAATCACCTTATCCCATACATACTTAGGAGGCTTTCCTATACACAAAGATAGGTGGTCAGAAAAAAGGCCACTTATTCATTTGATGTTCCAGCTCCCAATAGTTCACTCTTAGAAATATTAATTCTAAGCCCCAAAAACTACTTCAAAGCATACTACAATCATGCGAAGAGTCTCCACCAAATCTTCATCGGCCTCACATAGCAAAAGTGTATCGTCCACATACTGAAGCTAGGTGGGTTGAGAAGAGAAGCTTCCAAACATAGTCCAAGGGTCTGTTTGGGTGACAGGAGAAAACCAATTTATTTGCCCAATGGCACCCTTATAGCTGTCAGCGCCTTTCAGTTCTCTCACGAACAGACAATATTCACAGCTACGGTGTGACCTACCCACAAAATGGATGGTAGTGATTTATGGGGCATGATATGTTCGTGTCATGGTGTACCTCATGGATGGTTTGCACCCCGCACATGTGAAACCAGTTAGCGTGTGTGGGGAAGGTGCAAAACTGTCTCCTAAACTCAATTTTTGTGAAAACTCTAGAGTGCTATTTTTCAGAAAGCTAAAGTTGAGAGGGAAGATTAAAAAATAAAAATAAAAAGTGCCCCCCAAACAGACACTAAAGAGTCTAAAACATGCATAACTCATGCCAGCCATTGGCCCTTACACAACACATAGGGAGGTCGCTGATGTAGTATGCAGAAAACTCGGGATTGGCCTGCCATCATGATCATAGCCTTGTTCCTGCTATTTGGAGTCAGCTTCACTATTCCTATTACACCAATAGCTCAAAATAGGAGTCCTCGTGATAATTTAGCAAAATTTTGACGAGTGGCTGCCCACCTGAGATCCTTTACCCTGGGCTGGGAGCCTGCTAGCACCTCTACCTGGCAGAGTTGCAAATAAATGCCAACTGACATCATGAATGGATTGATACATATTCTCTGAATGTTTTTGTGCAAATCAGATCAGATACGGTTGATTTGGTAGCCACTAGCCACACAAATTTTTACAACCATGCTTCTATATAGCATACACCAATTCTTTACACTGCAATGAACTCAGATATGTCAACTGATTTCATCTCAAGTTGCTCCAGAAGAGGAATCTAGGTAATATTGCTTCCAAAACATTGGATAACATTAATTGGATCTACCACCACTAATGACATAAAGGAAGAAACTACAAAAATCTACAAACAATATCCTTCAAAAATAAAAATTAAACAAAAGAAAAAGAAATATCTTAGCATCTAAATTATTGCCCCGCTAATAATAACTGTTAACAATGTCTTAACACCTGATCTGAAGCTTCGGATTAGAAGTCACATCAAATCTGATGAGAGACACCACAGATAGTAGGAGCCTTGCACCACTAAATTTCCATCATGAGGCTGTTTCCAGATTTAATAAACCAACGTGAGCTCATTGACCTTCCATTGATGGGTGCTATGTTCACTTGGTCGAAAAATCAAGAAAGCCCTATCATGTGCAGATTGGACAGTTTTTTTTTTTGCCCTGGCCTCTTATAAGAATGGGAGGAGCATTTCATGCTGGTGGCCAAAGATCCCTGCTTGAATGATCCTTTCTTTCTTTCTTTCTTTCTTTCTTTTTTTTTTTTTTCCTTATTTTGAGAGAGAACAAAATTTGTTAAGATGCCTGCCAAAAGGCAGGAAAAGAATACAATACCGCACTAAACTCCAAAAAAGGGGGGAGAGAGAGAGAGAGAATACCGCACTAAGAGAGCCTTAGCTGAATACACATGAGGAGCCCAACCCTTAACAAAACCCACAACTGTCTTGATCACCCCATCCACCGTGGACCTCCCGTTTCTAAAGCACCGGTCGTTCCTTTCTTTCCAGGTTGCTCAAAGAATAGCCATTACGAGAAGCCTCCAAATAACTTTGCTAGCCTTTCCTACACCTCCATGCCACGTCCAGAGAAGAGCCTCCACAAATTCAGGCAAAACCCATGCTTAGATGATCATATTCCCCTATTGCTCGAATGTGGGTCAGTCTTGGGAACAGAGGCCGTAGAAGTACAAAATTAAACAGCATTTAATTCCAGGCTATGTGAAATTGATGGATGTGTGGTAGAAAGATTTCTCCATGGAAAGGTGAGCAGGTTTTTAACTTGCAAAAAGCATCAATTCTTAAAATTAAAACCCAATGTCTGGAATGTGAAGAGAAATGAAGCTCTGGTTGAAGGGGACAAATTACGTCTTTCTTTCATTCGATGGCCAGTGCTCGAAGAAGGGGAAATGAGATCACTTACACTGAGCGAAGATTTTATTGAACATCATGAGGAACTCAAGAAGAGAATGGTGAATTTCTAGAAGCAGCTTTCACCATGGATGGCCAGGCCTCAACCTAACTGCATCTCCTTCAATTGGTTGTCTTTTGATCCATGGATTTTGTGTGTGTGTGTGTGTGTGTGTGTGTGTGTGTGTGTGTGTGTGGAGCAAGTAGGCTTATGGATGATTTAGAAAGGGCTCAGCAAATTGAAAGATCAGGTGCAAAATCTTAAATATATTTTAAGATGTTTTCAAGTGATCTTGGATCTTAGGATAAACCTCTTAAAGAGCAAGATGACAGGAATAAAAATGGAGGATGCATGGCTTGCTTCCATGCCAAATAGTTTAGGATGCAAAACAAAAAATCTTCCAATGACTTATTTTGGGGTCCTGTTGGTTGCCAATCCTAATGCAAAATCAAAATGGAATTCATTTGTTGAAAGTTTTGAAAAGAAAATAGCTTTGGAAAAGAAGCTGCCTGTGTACAGATAATTACTCAAGCAGCTTTCTCAGATCTCTTGGTTAGTCCTGGCAATGGGCCTGGCCCAGGCCTGGATTTTGAACCAGTGGGCTGGGCTTTCAGGCCGGCCCTGTTCAAACTTTTGATTTTACTGGGCCCAGGTCTGGCCCATTGCCAGCCTTACTCCTGGTGTAATCTGAATCATTTTTCAAAGGCAAAAAGGCTTGTGAAAACCAAAGGGATTTCCATTGGTGCAAAGAGGGCATAAAAAGGAAGTACCACTTCAATTCAATAAAAGGAAGTTAGAAAATCAAGGGAGGCATCACTGTTGGCAGGGGATTGGATGTTTGGAAAAACATCTGCAAAGAGCGATACATGCGGGAAAAGAAAAGATTTGGCATGTGTTAAATTTTGTGAGGGAAAAGATGATAGGTAGAATTTTGGGACGCCATTTGGATGAGAAAATGGAAGTCTTGAGATGAAATTCCCAAAAATCTATCATGTATGGTGAGAAAGAGTCTTCTAAAGATGTCGTGGGAGAGTTGGGAGGAAAGTTGGTATGAAATATAAATTTCAAAAGGAACCTCAACAATGGTATACCAAACTAAGTTTCGACTGAGGACAATGCCAGGCTTTTTTTTTTTTTCTCTCTTTCCTTTAAACGACATTTCAAAATTAATTGCAAAAATATGGTTTATGTGTGAAAGGAGGACGAGACAGTCCATCTCTTCATTCATTATTACAAGTAGATAAGGAATAGATGAATAACTGCATCTTTAGTGGTAAGAAGGCCCCTTGCAAACATGGCAAAAAGGATTAAGAATTTTCTCGTTAAGTACATACCACAATATCAAATTTATCACAATGCATCAGCACTCATCCTATAGTTTAAATACAGGGCATCACTCACTACTCGCAATGTTTCGCAAGTATTACAAATTTACAATGACAATGCATACTGCCAAAAATTCAGAAAAAATAAAAAATATTTTCTTAAAAAACTTTTTTGGACCAATTTTAGCAGAATCCTTTTGTAATACATGTTTCAACAACTCCACTCAAGTTATTTTGCATTGAAACACCAGATGGTAAAGAAATTGTAATCAAAGAGGGATTTTGGGACAAAACCCCAAAGGAGAGTTTTTTTTCTTTTTTTGAGAGAGAGAATTAAAATTTATTTGAAAATATGAAAAAGTGCAAAAGAATACAGCCCAACTCTGAAACTCAACAAAAGAGGAGAGATTAGCAGATTTAACTACACTTTTACATAAGAAACCGAACCCAACATTACACTTAATTTCCATAATGACCTCTTGATGCAAAGAGCTTCTATTACGAAAACACCATCTATTGCGTTCCCCCAACACTCTGGCATCACCCAAGAAGTTTGAAAAACTTCAAGGAAATGGTCCCACACCTTCCAGGCAAACATGCAGTGAATGAAGAGGTAATCCATTGACTTTGCATCTCTCATACACATTAAACATATATTAGGGAGGACTAGGGATTTTCTTTATAGATTATCACTAATTAGCACTCTGTTTCTTCCCACTAGCCAAACGAAAGCCGACACCTTTGGAGGGGCTCCATACAATCACAAATGATACGGAAAAGAATTAAGGTGCGTCACTCCATCCATGGATCAACTTAAAGAATGATTCAATGGAAAAACCGCCTGAACTGTGCGCATGCCAAACCATTGAATCCTCATCATGAACCGACAAAACCACGATCTTCAATCTGTCCAATAAACCAGCAAACTCCATAATCTCCTCATCTGTCATATCCCTACGACAAGGACGGGACCAAACCACATATCCGCTACATTACGAGAAGCAGCTTTGCACAGAAATAAACTTATCCGGGGCAATGCATTATAATCTGGGGATATCTTTATGAAGAGACCACTCTCCCCACCAAACATCCACCCAAAAGCAAATACGGCTTCCAAACCTCAAAGAAAAGGAAATTCCTTTGCTAAACAAATGATCAACCAAAGTGATCGCTTTCCAAATACTATATGCAAGATATAATCTCCACTTCTCATCCCCCCTACTGCACACCATATTTGCTTGCAATAGTCTCCCTCCATAGCCTTCCTAGTTCGATGCCAACCTTCAAAGCAACTTCCCAAGCAACACCGTATTCATGGATTCCAAATCCTTCACAAATGACCACCCAACGTCCACCCAAAAGCAAATACAGCTTCCAAACCCCAAAGAAAAGGAAATTCCTTTGCTAAACAAATGACCAACCGAAGTGACCACTTTCCAAATACTAGGATGCACGATATGATATCTTCACTTCCCATCCCCCCTCATGCACACCATATTTGCTTGCAATAGTCTCCCTCCACAGCCTTCATAGTTCGATGCCAACCTACAAAGCAACTTCCCAAGCAACACCATATTCATGCATTCCAAATCCTTCACACCCGCCCCACCTTCGATAATTAACTCGCACACCTCATCCTACCTAAGAAGATGGAGCTTCTTTTTCTCTCCCTCCCCTTTCCAAAGGAAATCTCTTCTCAAATTTTCCAACCTATCCAACACTGACTTGAGGCATTTAAATAACGACATGAAGTACACTAACATATTAGAGAAAACCATTTTAATGAGGGTTAACAACCACCTAAGGATAAATAACAGTTTTTCTAATCCAAAAGCTTCCTCTTAATTCTTCCAATAATCTTATCCCACAAACGTCAAGCCGGATTGCCTACACATAGGGGCAATCCCAAATAAGCCAAAGGAAAGGTCCCTTCTTTACATCCAAAGATAGCAACCAACTGCTCCAAACCGTCGCTATTCACATGGACTCGCAACATTTCACTCTTAGCGTCATTAACACTTGGCCCAAAGACCACTCTGAAGGAAATTATAATTTTTCAAAG
This sequence comes from Liriodendron chinense, assembly GCA_003013855.2. Classification (NCBI taxonomy): domain Eukaryota; kingdom Viridiplantae; phylum Streptophyta; class Magnoliopsida; order Magnoliales; family Magnoliaceae; genus Liriodendron; species Liriodendron chinense. Next base: position 977,469 of record ML058513.1, read on the forward strand.
ATTATCGACCGAGACAACATCACAAAACAAGAGTGTCATTTGCATATTGAAGATCACTAATGTGAGCCCCACCATTTGCCACTTTAAAACCTCCAATCAAACCCGATTCTCCCTTCTATGAAGCATCTCATTTAACGCTTCCCCAACCACGACAAGAGAGAGAGAGAGAGAGAGAGAGAGAGAGAGAGAGAGAGAGAGAGAGAGAGGATCACCTTGTTTAATACCCCTAGAAGCCTTGAAGAAACCTTTTGGTGACCCATTAACAAAGATGGAAAAAGCAGCCAACTGCAAACACACCCGCATCCAATCCCTTCATTTCTAACTACAACCCAATCTACCAAGCATATAGTCAAGAAATTTCCAATCGACATGATCGTAACCTTTTTCAATATCGAGCTTGCAAACTATCCTGCCTTTCTTTACCCTTTTCCTAGAGTCAAACATTCATGAGTGATTATGGCACTATCAAGAACTTATCTCCCCATCACAAAGGCCCCCTGATTCTCATATATAATCTACGCAAGCACTCCTTGAAATCGAAGAGCTAGGACTTTAGCAATAATTTTATAAGGGCTCCCAATCAAGCTTATAGGCCTAAAATTTTTTATCAACTCCACCCATTCAATTTTACAAACGAGAGCTATGAAAGATGGCCCCTAAATCATTTAAGAGAAGACCACAACCATGGAATTCCAACGCATGCTCCATCACATCACTTTTAATCACTTCCCAATTTTTTTTTGGAAAAACATCATTGGAAACCCATCTGGACTTAGGGCCTTCTCTCCAAATGTGAATATAGAGCAACTTTAACCTCTTCCTCTAAAATTAGGTGTTCAAGAGACTCCACTACCTCACTTGGCAATTAAGGGAAATCCAAGTTGTCCAATCTCAACCTCTTCCAATTATCACAAGTTAAGAGGTTCTTATAGAAGGACACAATCAAATCGCAAATTTGCCCCTTATCCAATGTCCTGATACCGTCAACTACCAAACTACTTATTTTGTTACCTCAAGCCTCGGCGCTAGCTATGAGATGAAAGAAACGAGTATTCTTGACCCCTTCTTTTAGCCAAAGTGATCGAAATCGTTGTCTCCATTTAATTTCCTCTTGTTCAATACGGCTTGCATAACTCGAGGCTAAGCTAGATCTCTTTCCACATTCCTTAGAGGATAGCTGACCGGCCTCTTCTTTGACGTCCAAATTGTGCCTCCTTTAAAAGAGATTCAAACTCCGCCTCCCTACCACCAAGAACTTCTTTCTTCCAATGTTTTATCTTTTCTTTCAACATTTTTTAGCTTCTAAGACAACCTGAAATCGGCAAAACCTTCAACTGAAAAGACTCCCACCATAATCAGTTGCTCAAAACTATCTATCTACATCCAGACAATCTCCAATTTGAAAGGCCTTGGGACCCCAATCTTCTTCTAAAACTTCCAATACAATAGGTCAATGGTTGAACATGGGTTTCAACAGTCCCCATTGGCCTGCAAGGGGGAATTTATCCATTCCGCCGAAACCCAAAATCTATCTAATTGCGATATGATAGGATCCTCCCGCCCATTTGACTCGGTAAATTTGGCTCCCCCTAGCAGGAGATCCGCTAGCTCATGATGCTCTACTCATTTCATGAAACCTTTCATGTTGCTGGTTATACGCCCGCCATTTAATTTTTCATACGAAAAATCTTACCACCTTGACATCACCTCTGACGCACCACCAAAGTCCGACACTATTCAATTTAGCCCAAAACTAATCACGTTGATCTAGAACACGTGGCCCATAGGCTGCAGAAAAAATTCATCACTATCCAAAAACTGTGTCCCATAATACCAAAGATAAAATAACAGAGAAGTTGTCCTCTTTCTTCCATACCTCTAAATTCCAGCCTACAGCAATATGCCAATACACCATGCTGCACAATCGAATCCACTGTTATCCACTCTTTATGCTTTGTCCCCACACAGAATCCATAATTCCCCAGTTCATGGATTGAATCTTGGTTTCCAGCAGCACAACAACATCAACTTTTGCCTTTTTACACGTCTTTCTCACCTGACCTCTTTTAAAGCTGCAACCCAATCCCCTAACATTCCAAGAAAAGATTATCATTTATTAACAATCTTGGCCGTTGTGACCCTCTTTCCCCCACTAGTCTTACCTACAGAATCGCAATTGACCATGCACTTAAGGCTGAGAAGCTCTCTCCACCCTCTCGGAGATTTCCAAACCTTCAAAGCTTGAAGATCCTACTATCTTGGAGCTCCTCTACCTTGAACAAATTAGAAGAAAGCATAAGTGTCCTCATCCCACACCCCGAAAGATAGGCCTAGTAAACTCCCAACCCTCTCAAGCACATCCTTAGATTGGCACAGTTGCTCCAAAAGATAACTAACCTTTTTTGCTATAGCTTAAACCTCTGTCACCATTTCAACATCAACCCGGTAGATAGCACACCATCTTCCCCTCTTAATGGAGCCCTGGGAGGTGTGACTATCAACACTTGCTCCATAATGTGATCAACCGATATCAAATTGTCCAACTCCCGACGAGACCCTTCCATTAACCCCAACTCCTTATCGCAATTCGAATCCCTCACCTTTCCACCGTCTTCCTGCAAGAGTTGTCATCCTTCAGGATCTTCCTCCTCATTGACCTCTACCAGAGAGCCATTGATAGTTGAAGGAAAAATACTGAAAAGCTTCCCATGCTAGATCTCCACAATAGCCATCTCTCGATGTGGGTACGCATTTTCAGTCACCTATAGAGGTCTAGAGTCGTTGCACCTTTGCAATATAATAGAGTGGGATACATCCCACGTGCGAGTTTTAATCAATGGTGCAGACAAATCCGATATCACTGAACGTAGGAGAGATGAGGGCGAGAGGTAAGTGGCCCTCGTCAACACCACGTGTCCCTCTCCTTAAGAAATGTCCAGTCAGGTGTCATTTTCCGCAGCCACGCTATCGCCCTCATTATGATGAACCCTTGAAATTATAGCTTCGGAGACGGCTCTGCATCTGAAGCCTCGACTCCACTTTTCTCCTATGACCATGCATCCTAAACTGAGACCTGGCCCTCTCTAGAGCTATTATGTAACGCCACGAGATTTCGGCTCTCGTGTATAACACGACGGCCGAATTCCCAAGATTACTTAGAATGTGTGAGGGATATACCCCCTACATATTTACTCACAATCATACACATTTCACACTATTTGGTAATCCTGAGCAAAATCGCGAAAACGTACTCATTATTTCATTGTCTAAACTAAGTTATCAAATAATATAGCCATTGTTCAGAGACATCAAATAATCACCATGTCCACTTACTGGGACTTATTACAAATTCAAATATTCTAACTAATGAAAATTTAAACTAATATCAGGCCACGTTAGCCTCATCTTCCACCATCTACTCTTACGAGCCTTCATAATCATCTCATTGTGGCTCGAGTTCATCGTCACCTACATATTCTATTTTTTTTCCACAAAAAGAAACTGTTAAAAGCGGTATAGTGATGAACTACTTCAAGGTTAGTGCGATAATTACATGAAAACGTAACAAAACAACAATAGTTCTTATTTAATGCAAAGCATGACCTGGGATTCCTTAAACACGCCGCCAAGGTTTCTAGGTCATGCAAGCCCATAATTTTGCCCGACCAAGTGAGAAGTGGGACGCTCATAGCCCAAATCTCACGAAACAGTGTACGGGAGAAGTAGGAGGCTCTAGCCTATTCCCAATCCCGTACATCCACATGGAGCCATGGAGCCATGTGTATGCATGGGATTAGCCAATCCTTTATTATTACCAGTTTGCACATGACCAATTACGTGCAACCAACCTTAGGTACCACCATAACCATCCCCATGGTTCATCATCCACCAAAGTAGTTCAACCCAACGCATCTCTACTAAGAATGGCGGGCCGTACCACTAAGGTTCATGACAATACATGTACACCCATAGCTTCATGAAGATCCATAAATAAATAGAAAAATAAAAGAAAAAGGATTTATCAACCACTTAATCGAGCAGTCTGATATCACCACCACAGGTCAAGGCGACTACTTAACAGGACAGTCTAACAGCGTCGTCTCGGGTTAGGGCAACCTCTTAACCGGACGATCCTGATATTCACTACCACAGATCAGGGTTCATCCATGCTACTACCATAACAATATAGAAGGATCTTCAATAAGCTTTACAAATCAACATTCTGCGAAAGGGATGGTGGTTCCTTCAAAAGCGATTACACAACCACGTATGTGTAACAATAATCCAATATTTTATCTGTTCTTCAAGTCCAGTATTCGTCCACATCGTCAAGTGATGGGAATAAGGTGTTTTAAAGCATTTAAATCATAAAATACATACTCATATGGAAAGAAGACATCATTACATAACAATGCATGAAACAACATCCACTATCAAAGCATGTAATTATCACACTAAACTTAAAGTAATTCTCATCTCTTAAGTGAATCACTTTCTTGTGTCGCTAGAATTGAGTGTACACACTTTAGGATTGAACTCCCAATAGATGGACTCGGTTTGACTCTAGACCTGGAATTGAGTGCACACACTTTCTTGTATCCATCTATTGGGAGTTCAATCCTAAAGTGTGTACACTCAATTCCAGTGACACAAGAAATTGATTCATTTAAGAGGTGAGAATTACATTAAGTTTAGTGTGATAATTACATGCTTTGATGGTGGATGTCGTTTCATGTATTGTTATGTAATAGTGTTTTCTTTCCATATGACTATGTATTTTATGATTTAAATGCTTTAAAACACCTTATTCCCATCACTTGATGATGTGGACATATTGGACTTGAAGAATGGTCAAAATATTGGATTGTTGTTACACATGTGGTAGTGTAATCGTCTTTGAAGGAACCACCATCCCTTTCGCATAGTGTTGAAAGTTGATTTGTAAAGCTTATTGAAGATCCTTTTATATTGTTATGGTAGTAGCATGGATAAACCTTGATATGTGGTGGTGAATATCAGGACCGCCCGGTTAAGAGGTTACCTTAACCCGAGACAGCGTTGTTAGACTGTCCGATTAAGTGGTCGCCCTGACCTGTGGTGGTGATATCAAACTGCTCGATTAAGTGGTTGATAAATCATTTTTCTTTTATTCTTCTATTTATTTATGGATCTTCATGAAGCTATGGGTGTACATGTATTGTCATGAACCTTAGTTGTACGGCCTGCCATCCTTGGTAGAGATGCGTTGGGTACGACTACTTTGATGGATGATGAACCATATAGGGATGGTTATGGTGGTACCTAAGGTTGGTCGCACGTAATTGGCCGTGTTTAAACTGGTAATAATAAAGGATTGGCTAATCTCATGCATAGCTCCGTGTGGGTGTACGGAATTAAGAATAGGCTAGAGCGTCCTACTTCTCCCGTACACTGTCTCGTGAGATTTGGGCTATGAGCGTCCCACTTCTCACTTGGTCGAGCAAAATTATGGGCTTGTGTGTCTCAGAAACCCTGGCGGCATGTTTAAAAAATCCTACGCCAGGTCATGCATTGCATTAAATAAGAACTATTGTTATTTTGTTATGTTTTCATATGATTATTGCACTAACCTTGAAATAGTTCATCACTATACCGCTTTTGACGGTTTCTTTTTGTGGAAAAAAAATAGAATATGCAGGTAACGATACACAAGAACTTGAGCCACAAGGAGATGATTACGAAGGCTTATGGGAGTAGATGGTGAAAGACGAGGCTAATGTGGCCTAATATTAGTTTAAATTTTCATTAGTTAGAAGATATGAATTTGTAATAAGTCCTAGTAGGTGGACATGATTAAGAACAAGGTGATTATTTGATTTCTTTGAACAATAGCTATATTATTTGATAACTTAATTTAGACAATGAAATAATAAGTACGTTTCCCCCGTTTTGCTCATGATTACCAAATAGTGTGAAATGTGTATGTTATGAGTAAATATGTAAGGGTATATGCCTCACACATTCTAGGTAACCTTGGGAATTCAGTCGTCATATTATACATGAGAGCCGAAATCTCGAAGCGTTACATATTAGTACTAGGAGAACATGTCCCCTTCGGAGCAAACTCCAGGCGAGAGCATCCACCTCCCGCTCCCGCATCCCTCCGAACCCTACGTGCCCCAACCTCATTTCCCCACCAAACTCATCACTAATAGCAAGCTTCCCCCACGCCTCACGTCTCGGCAACTAAAGCCTTGACTCCACCTTTCTCCTATGACCATGCATCCTAAATCAAGACCTGACCCTCTCTAGAGTTGTTAGCACTAGGAGAGCATGTCCCCTTCAGAACAAGTTTCGAGAGAGAGCATCCACTTTCCACACTCCTACATCCCTCCAAACCCTACGTGCCTCATCCTCATTTTCCCTTTCCCCACCAAACTCAAGCCACCCCCAGCTCGTTACCATCCTCCATCACAGCATTTATAGACACCCCGTCTCCCAAACATAACCTAATCTCTAAAAACACTTCCATAAAACATAATGCCAAAGGGAACCCCCAAGATGAGAAACCATACCTCCTCTTTCCTAAAAAAGAATTATCCACCCATCTCCTTATCTGTCTCACCCGTCCATCTTTGAATACCGCTCTTGAAATCAATGATTGATCTAGATCTATACCCAGTTTAACCAAGTTCCAAACTTCATTCGCCTCTATTAGCTTGATGATGTACTCCTTTACCAAATCGTAGCACTCTTCGAGCTTAAGATTGAATCAGCAGAATGGTGGCTTCTTTTGTTATTCAACCAACAGCCACTGCAAGGATTCCCAAGCCTTCGCTATCACATCTAGCATAATTCGAACCACCTGCTCACCATTGGCACTCAGTAGTCTCCCTTCATATCCACCGCTTTCCTTCTTTCCCTTTCTCCCCCTGCAGCTTCTATTGAGGGCTTTCAGCGATCATCTCATCTTCCTACAACTCCTGTTGGACAATCTTCCCCACCACTATATCCCTAAAAGACTACGAGCTAACTTCCCTACTTAAGCCCTTATCCCCCACTCCTAATCTCCTTGGTTCCTGCCCAACACCCATTTTCACTCCTCTATCATTGTTCTCCTTACCACTCATTTCCCTACCCCTTTCTCTATTTTTAATCTTAGGTTTTTTTCAAAAAGTTAGCAAGAAAAAGAAGTTGAAAGCCATATTTGTGCATGAGTTTCATGCATTGACATGGATTTCAAGCAAGAAATTTTGATTTTGAAGGTTAAAATTCTTCCATTTTCACCCTTTATCATAATGTAAATGTCAAAAAATTATATGTTGACAAGTGTAGGCTGAGGTACAGATTAACCCTATTCTTTCTTTTTTTTTTTTGGAAAAAATAATTTCTTTAAATAACCAAAACATAATTAAAAATACATTTTAAAATACTTAGTAGAGATATCCAATGGATGACCTGTTGCATATTTCTATTACATAACTGAACATTATTATTTAAAAAATTAGTTCATTAACAAAATAATTATTAATTAAAAATAACTTTTCTTAACAAAATTTGATGATAGGAAAATCTTATTGATACTACATAATAAATATGTAACATCTAACAAGAAGATTATATATTGAGGTTATTAAAAAATAATGATTACTAGAAAATATTTAATTAATTAAAATAATTTCTAAAATAAAAAATAAAAATCATATTAATGGTTCTTTCTAATATTTATTGTTTTCTCTCCTTTAGTCGTTCTATAGGTAGTCTAAAACTCATGTTTCTATAATCAATTTGATCCCTTGATCCAATTGGGGCAAACACCTACGAAAAGATCGCTTGGATTTACGAAAGAGTCGCTTGGATTGATCCATGGGTTATTCCTTATCTCTAAAATCCTATTTCTTCTTTCATTTCAAATCCGACCAAAATAGGGCTTGATGTTAAGAAGAAGAAGGCAGCTTGACATTGATTACAGACATGGAAGGTAATTGAGAAGAACAAATATTGGCCTAGATGTGATTATTGTAATCATGTCCTGGTTGAAGGAGCATTTGACAGGAGGTTATTGAAACATAAAGAACTACCTTAATATTTTGAAAGAGATGTGAGTGCAGACGAAGGAGGTGCTATATACTAGTGCTCCACGCAAAGAAGGAAGTACTTGACAAGGAGATCAAGGAAGAATTGTTGAATCCAATATGGGCACTAGGAGAAGTAGATGAGGAGCTAGATGACGACTACCATGACATTAGAAACACTATGACCGTGTGACATAGCAAGACATACTAGCTCATAAACAGGCATTTCACACCTCTATGCAAATAATTATGGGACAAAGAGCAGATGCGGTGGGCTGAGTCTAGGCCTAGGTTTGAAGGGTCTAGATACGGGATTGGTGGCAATAGTAAGAGGGATAAAAGTAGGGGATAAGTGTTGGGAAGTAGAGGAGCTTAGTATACGTTGAACCTAAAGCACTCAAGTGGCGGATCCACCCACTGAATCCATCATTGTATAGGAATAAGGGTGCAAAGCAAAAGTGATTGATGGATATTTGGAGTAAGTGAACCGTGAGGAAGAGGATGGTTTCTTTATTTCAATATATATATATATATATATATATATATATATATATATATATATATATATATATATATATATATATATATAAAATCTTACGATTTGCGATTTACGATATATGATTTTAGTTGTATCTTAAGCAAAACGATTTGAATCTCAACCTTGAATCCCTTTATATGAATCTTACAATTCTATAATTTGAATCCTACGATTTACGATTCAAATCCCGATTTACGATTCAAATTATACTTGTTCTCTACTATCTTAAGCTTCACTTGACTTTCATTTTATGTTTTATAAATTGGTGGAGGCTTTCAGAATTGTTTTAAAAAAGTAAATTATTTTATTTGTTCTTTATAAGAGATTAAATGATATATATTTTCTTCAATGTTTAATCATATAGCTTTTTTTGTGATTTCTTACTTCTTAATTGGTCGAAATAACAAATTGATGTATGACTTACCTGTAATGTTTTTATGGATGGTTACAATCATGCTAACTTATATACATTGCAAAATGATGTTTAGAAATCAAAATATCTATATTTTTTTTCTTTTTCGGTCTACAATATCAAAGGCTACTTTTCCACCGTGATTATACATTCAAGAAAGGTAACAAGAATATAAATTATTAAAGGACCCTTGTATGTTTTTAAGGGAAATTTTTTTAAAGACAATAAAAATAAAGGAATAAGGATCCTTTAACACTATCATGAAATGGTATTACTTGGTGCATATTGATGGCAAAAGGAAGATTGATGAGTTTTTAAAAAAATGTGATTTATTTACATTTTTCATTTTTTCAACATTTTAAGAAATTATACAAAAATCTTTCGATTTACGATATGATTAAACCCCTACTACGATTTGCGATACGCTAACGATTTTGATATATATATATATATATATATATATATATATATATATATATATATATATATATATATATATATATATATATATATATATATATATATATATTCAACCGTGTGCTAACCAATGTAGCTAAAACCCCACATATTAAGAATATGATTGATGAAGTGCATCAGGACAGAGTGGGTGTGAAGCCTCCAACTTCACCGGAGATGATGATTCATGAGCGAGTACTTGGATGATGAGATGAAGGAGAGAGAGGATTACGTAGCTTCTATGAAGCAACTGCAAGAGATATACATGGTTATGTTGATGTCTGATGGATGGCCAAGGCCCACTATCAATGTTTTAAGTATCAATACAACACCATGCATCGCACCCCTTAGGATACAAAAACATCTTAGGACAGGGAAATATTGCATGTATCGTGGAATCGGAGTTTTAAATAGCTACGCTATGTAGCGTAGCTTAGCCTAAACACTACGTAGCTCATGAAAATAGCTTAAGTTGCGTGTAGCCTACACTACATGATTAATTTGGATACGCTACACGCTTCATTGACTACATTACACGCTACATAGCTCACATTACAAGTCATTTTTTACTATAACATTAAAATCAATAATGTTTTTAATGAATTTAATGATTTGTCACATTTTTCTATTTCAATGAAATTTCTTTAGTCTTTTTTATGCTTTTAGTAAAATAATATAAGAAATAGTTTTAAATCAGTTTTGTTGCTCTTTCTTCACTTTTATACTTAATAATTAACCCTTACTAGTACTTTAGGTTGTACTTGGTTGCACCAAATATCATGAAATTTTGTTAAATTTTATTATTAATCATCTAATTTGGTGCAATCTTGATTAAAAATCTAAGTAGTGTGTAGCTTACGCTACACGTTATGTAGCTTACACCTCACGCTTCAGAGGGGTGAAGGCTATGCTACACGCTATTCGCTATTTAAAACATTGTGTGTAATGTATCATAGTCTAAGGGAGACACTGGGGAATGTTTAGGAATGGAACTTCAGAAGATGTTAAAAGACACATGATTATGCACTTAGAACTTGAAACATTACAAACAATAACTATGCACAGTAGTTTTCCATTGTTTAGGTGAGAAAACAATGCGTTATTGACTAGAAGGGATGAAATTATATCCAAAATATGCTCATATCATTCAAATCTCATACCATACAACTCAAACAATATTATTAAAAACTAAAAAGAACATTTAAAAAAAACCTTGTACTTAGATCCACATGGAGTTACTGTTGGGCAGCTACACCTGAACATGTTCGATACTAGCAATGCACAAAACCACAAATGGAAAGAGCCAACACAAAAAACAAGAGACGAGGCACAGGGATTTATGTGATTTGACAATAAGCCTACGTCCACGGGGTAGCAACACAAAGCTTTCTTCTTTATCATTCAAATCTCATACCATACAACACAAACAATATTATTAAAAACTGACAAGAACATTTAAAAAAAAAAAACTTGGACATAGATCTACATGGAGTTCCTGTTGAGCAGCTACACCTGCACACATTCGATACCAGCAATGCACAAAACCACAAATGGAAAGAGCCAACACAAAAAACAAGACACAAGAGGCACAGGGATTTATGTGGTTTGACAATATGCCTATGTCCATGGGGCAGCAACACGGAGCTTTCTTTTTCACTAAAATAAGAGAAACCAGAAACACAAGGCTTACTACTCCTACTTTTTCACTACACAAGAAATCTTTCACCCAGAAATCCCTTAGGACGATATATTCACCCTCTACACATGCTCCCCTTGTATAAAAAACACCACGAGAGAATACTTGACAAAGACTATAGGAACTAACCTTCACCACCATGGCATTCCATAATGGTAACGATGGTTGTAATTACTGTAATGATATGGGCCATAATGGTTGTTACAGCCCTTGTAACGGTCGTTATGGTTTCTTTCTTTTTTTTTGGGGGGGGGGGGGGGGGGGGGGGGGATCATCAATCGGCCCTGTTACGTATAAGGCCATCACGGGTTTGTCATGGGATTTTTTTCCATAACAGCCGTTATGGCCTCATAAAGTATACCAATGGCCACTGTTACCTTTATGTAACGGCCGTTACGTAACCCTTTTTGCATACCTTGCACCACCACACACACACACGCGCACCATGAGACGAGGGAGGAGAGAGAGAGAGAGAGAGAGAGAGGGAGGGAGATGGTGTGTTCCCTTTTCCTACCGGGAGGGTAAAAAAACTGCTACTTGACATAGCGATAGTAGTCTATGATCTCCCTCATGAACATAAAGAAGGCTTTGCAAAGGAAGGAATTTAGAGATTGCTCTAAAGAAGTAAAGATGAGTGACAAATGGATCGTCGAGTGACGAATGGATCACTTGTAGTGGGTTGCTGTTATTTTTGTTCTTTCTTTCCGTGTGAAGTAGTAAATTTTCAAAAATAAATAAATAAATGACAGACCCCATGAAAGTCATTCTTAATGTACAATATTTCCGATAGTGGAAGTGTGGAACTTCATTGGATTCATTTGACCAAGGTTGTTTCTGGTTAATTGCAATTATTAATTGGAGAAAGTGGAAATAACCAGATCGTTATTTCATGTCCTAGCATTCATATTGAGGGTCTGGGCATCAAAATCCAGATTGCAATTGTGTCACTTTCAAGTTGGGTTTCAACGAAATACAATAGCCAAACAAAGGCTACCTCCTACCTACGAACACTAGGCCTTAGGAAACATTGATATATTGTCTATTATCTCTGGATTAGACTCGATGTTCACAATCAAATTCAATATGTATCCAACCACACCCTAGATATCATTAAAAAAAAAGGCATGCATTCTGCCTTTTCTTCACCATGTATAACTATTTACTTTCAGAGCATAACCAATGGCAGTGACATCGTTAGCCTCGACTGCTCGCTCATTCCAAGGGTCCCAAATTCAGATTCTCTAAATAAGTGTCTGATTGTCATAAACCCCCAACACAAGGGGCCCAACACACAAAGAAGAGAGAGAGAGAGAGAGAGAGAGAGAGAGAGAAGTAAACAACTGAAAATTATTCCAAGGAACAAAAAAGTTTAAAAAAAGGAAGATGATACCTCCTGCGGTCCTCAATCCAAATCTTCTTGCCGGGTTTCCGAGCCTAAATTCCGATTCCCTCGATCCAGAGAGTTTGAATCCGTCTCCCCTTCATTAGCATCAGTGTTATTACCGCTGCCAACACTGGTGCTGCTTGTCTCTGCGGGCGAACCAGAAGCTCTAAATGGCCATGGCAGCGAGATCCTAAACCTCCGTTCAACCATCCTCTGTGAATCCCCCTGTGCTGATCCCCCATCGGTGCTGCCTGAATCCATGCCCGCATTCCCACCCGTCGGACTCTCTGGGGGCAGCATCCCCCTCGCCTGGTGCTCATAATCCGGGTCATCCGTTGGCAGCTCGTAGCGGCAGACGGGGCATGAATTGTGCAGTGCGAGCCACGGGAGGATGCAGTCAGGGTGGAAGATATGCTTGCACGGCATCTGCTTTGCGGCCAACCCAAGCTTGAACGTGTCCATGCAGACGGCGCACTGTGCGGAATCCGACTCGAGCAGTTCGGCAGAGATATTGATGTCAGGGAGGGACTCGATAGCAGACTTCGAGGCAGGCGGGGTGCCATAGCGATTGGGGTCATTGTCGGCGAGCTGCTGGATGAGCTGCTCGAGGCCAGGCCCAATGAAGTAGTCTCCGAGGTTGGCGGAGAGGGAGGCGTTGGAGGGGGCGCCGTCAATCACGAACTGGATGTTGGCGCCATCAGCCATGAGGGTTTGGAGGTGGTTCTGGAGGAAGAGCAAGGGGTTGAAGACGTCGGAGTCGGTGGTGCCCATGGACGGTGATCGACGGTGGAGGACGGTGGGATTGAAGAGGGAGGCGATATCGGGAGGGAGGCCGAAGCCGCTGCGGGAGGAGGCGGATAAGAAAAGGGGGAATCCGAAGGGGGAGAGGGAGTCGTCGGAGGAAAAGAAGGGATTAGGGTTAGGGTTTGGAGGGTATTGGGATTCTTCAAGAAAGCCGCCATGGCAGATAGGACAGCTGAGGTCGGAGGAAGGAGAAGGGAGGGAGATGGAGACGGTACGGTCGCACTGATAGCAGAAGTAGGGTTTCGGGGCAGTGGGGCCCACTGCCGGCCGTGGGTTACCGTCGGATGACATCTTCTCTTTTTCTGGAATGGATACCTTCCGACCGTCAACCTGGACTAAAGAGAGATTGGGGTTGGTGGGACTGGCACTTGGGATCTTGGAACGCAGAGAAGGCAAAGTGTACGGTCGAGAATATCTGGAAACATCTGTTGGAGGCAGCCCAGGCAAAAAAAAAAAAAGCTGTGGGGCCCACCGTGACACGTATGTAACATCCACTCCGTCTATCATTGTGCCAGCTTAAATTAGGACGTGAGCCCATATATTAGGCAGATTCGAAGCTCAAGTGGGCCACAACATAGGGAAAAGTTGGAATGGGTTGTCTACATTGAAACCATCTTGTGGCCCGCCGAAGCAATGGATCATGCTCAATATTTGGTTTATATCTTCGTACCGGTGGGATTCACCTTATAAACGGTTTGGATGGAAAATAAACATTACCGGTGGGGCCCAGGAAAGTTTCAATGTTGGGCGGCCTCATCCGAACTCTTACTTGTGGTGTGGCCCACTTCAGTTTTGGATAGATGTGGTTCTTGGTCTGTCGTCCTAATATGAGCCGGCGAAGACGAAGGACGGAGTGGATGTCAGAGACACATCACGATGGGCCCTGTGGAGTTTCTTGTTGCACGGGTGTAGGGAATTCGCGTCCCAATACAAACATGTTCTACAGCGATCCCCACGAGATTCCCGCCCCAAGTGGCCACATAGCAGAACGTGCGCGCGACCCAGGCCCCTGGTTTGGTGGGACGCGGATTAGCTACTAACACTAACAGGTTGAGTCGCTGTCTGTGGACCCCACCGGAATGTATGTGTTTTATCCACACCGTCCATCCATTTGGAGAGAACGTTTTGAGTCCGGATCCTCGGTTGGATTTCCTGCTTTGAGCCATTTCATTGGTTCGCATCACACTTTATGACGTCATGTGAGCAGATTGCAAAGAAGTATGATCAGGTTGCATTGAGGATGTGACAGGGTTGCAGACCTATGTGATGATGTGGACCAATGAAAAGGCTCCTAACAAAGGTTTCTTAACAGATCCAAATGTAGGGCAAACCGACCAAAGAAAACAGTGGGGAGAATGACATGACCGATTGAAGCAATCTTAAGGCCTACTATGATGTTTCTTTTGAGATCCAATTTGTTTACAAGTTTACATAGAAATGGGAGAAGGGAAAACATAAATATCAGCTTGATGGAAAACTTTCAGGAAGTTTCTAATGGTAGGAGATCAATCCCTAATATTTTCTTTGGTGAGGTCTACCTGAGTTTTGGATCTAGCCTCATTCTTGGGATCAGGTACCAAAAATGATCTCTCAAAATGAATGGACGGTTTGTATACAATACATACATCACGGTGGGGTCCACAGAAATTAATGACTTCACTTCAGTAGCGAGATAGCTACTCAGCCTGTACTCGGTAGCTAATCCGCTGTCCGGTTTGGTGCGGCCCACGGACAAAATTCCAGGGCCACGAATCGGATTAGCCAACCATCAGGCAGATTACATGCGTGTCTTGAATGAATGCTTTTCTATCCGTCCAGCTTCATACTACGCACGTGGCCCATCAGACCATGGCAAAAGAGGCCTCTGATCAATGGAGCGGATCTTGCACATGCACACGTTTGCTGTCTCTCCCAGGGAAGCGGATTGCGTTCTAGTAAACTCTGTGGGGCCAACTGTGATTTATTTATTTTATCCACTCCGTCCATCCATTTTAGCAGATAATTTCAAGGCTTCAGTAAAAAAAATGAAGCATATCCAAAGCTCAAGTGGACCACACCACAGGAAACAGTGTGAATTGAACCTCTACCATTGAAAATTTCTTGGAGTGCACGGAAGTTTTGGATCAAGCTGATATTTTTTTTTCCCTTCATCCATGTCTTTTTTATCTTATAAACAGGTTGGATGACAAATAAACATCACTGTGGGCCCTAGGAAAGTTTCACAGTGGAAATCATTATTCCCACTGTTTCCTGTGGTATGGTCCACTTGAGCTTTGGATATGCTTCAATTTTGGGCTCAACTGAGTGGGAAAAACGGATGGACGGTGTGGATAAACCACATACATTCACAGTTGGCCCAACTGAGTTTACTCAGCATGATAAAAGCCTATTGAGCAACTCAGTGCGCAATCCGATTTCGTCTGGGAGTCTCCACCGCTAGCCGGAAAGGGCTCCACACATCTGCCAGATCTGTATGCTATCAAGTTGGGCCCACTGAATGAAGCTGGCCCACTCATCACAAGGACTACAAGTGTATACGGAAGGATGCGGTCTGTACACAGCATAAACATGCAGCTCATATGATGAGTTATCAGCCTTGTTGTTGGGCCAAGCATTTTCTTGTTGGATCCCACCTGATGGATGGTCCCGATCTGGCACACAGGTGCCACGAATCAACTCCTCAATCTGCCACTGAATAACCCATGCATGTATCCTCGACCGTATGATAATCTTCTGAGGCATTGGGTCCATCTAAGTCCATATAAATGGACCCACGACCATGCGATTTACACCATTTATAAACATTGGGCCCATTTTGATGGACTACGCCCCAAAGACATCTCTAATCTCCAAGCGGCTAATCCAGAACATTTGAAATGTAGACTGGGATGCTAATGAACGGTTGAGAAGAAAGCCCAAATATTGGATACATTCTTCTGGGATGGAGTTTTTTGGTATGGTCCGTTCGTTGGTGGGGACCACTAAATTAACAGTCTGGATTGCTTAACCAGCCACATTACTGTAACCAAATGAAGTGATTTTAGGGCAGTGGGCCAATGGTGGTGGACCCAACGGATGGGCTGCTTGGGTGAGGGTGCACTTGATCAAGGATGCAGCTGAGATGAAGTGCAGTGATAGTGAGCCTGAACCACTAAAATCAACGTCTCCAGTGATTGAAGGTTTGCTAAAAAGGCCCACCACCACAGTTGAGCATATTGCTCTTTCAATACTTCGTATACATGACATATCTCAGGCTGGATTTAGAACGTTCATTCAGTGGGCCATCAGATGGACGATCCCTAAAGAATAAATAAATTAAATAATCAATGAGATTGGACAAAGTAGCCGAAAGCTAAAAGCAGTGAACAAGCCCCGATTTTCAACAGGCAAATATCGTGCAATCCAATAAAGATTTGTCTCACCACAACATTATTTGTTTGATCCGTCCGCATAATGGCCCACATAATCAACGGCCCTGATGATCTAGATGTGCGACGCATGCACGGGTAATGGTGTTGTGATGGCCCACTCCATCTGATAAGGGCCTGCCAGCAAGTGATCACCACAGTGCCTGTCTGTTTAGATGGAAAACCATGAAAAGAGTATGAATTCCCCCCTCCACATTCACATGCAGCTAATCCAACATATCACAAATGTACATGAATCCAAACTATCTAAATTGTGGGGCCCACTGTGGACAGAGCATAGACCAAAAACAACATTGATCAGACAATCCTTGCCATCTGAGTTCAGGTATTGAATTTGGGCTGCAGACATTCTCAACATCAAGCCGCCAATTGGACGATCAGGATCACAAATCAGGGTGATTCTCAAACTGCACTCATCCACAATGGAGCCCATTATTTGGACGGTCTGGATTGGTATGTCCAAATAAAAACACCATTGCTCCACAACACTCAAAAGTGCACAATGCAGCCAGCCAAATTCTTGGCCTTGGGCATGTTCTCAATGGCCACCACCCAATCAAAGGCCCAGATCTTACAAATTTCACCTTCAGCCATGTCCACACCATCTGTAGGGATTGTTCAGGTCGGCGTGTGTTTTCCAGAGTAGATGCTTTCCCTGCATCCAGAAGCATGCTGATATTCAATTCTCCCTCTGCACTCCAGCAAGGGCCACAAACTTAGCCATGATTGGACTATCTTGACCATCCAATTAATGGGCCTTCTACTGGCTGAATTTGAGCATTGATGATTTGTATCCATCCATCTCCATTTGTATGACAATGTGTTTTGGTATATGGCCCATTCGCAATTGGACCAACTGAATTGAACAGTTTCAATCTCATCCATGCATTCCACATTTGCAGCAATTGTCATGATGGACTGGATCAGATCTGAATCCACTTTCCTCTGTCCAAGGATCTCTGGCATGGAGTTTAGGAAGCAGATTCCTCCCAACCAGCAAGAAAACCGACTTCGATCTCCTTGAAATTGCCATGTTGTTGGTTGAATCCATCATTTTCATATGAATCGTCTTCAATGCTACTCTACTGTCATCCTCCATCATGCAATTGAAGCGGAATGCTATGGCCTGCTACCTACAATCCAGCTACACCCAGGCATTTTCTTCACTTCTCTATTCCCCATCAGCTTTCTCAACTTCCCCACACCATCCCAATTGCTGGAGTCTGCATACATGTTCGATAACAATACATAAGTAGATGGATCCTGCTTGTCCAGAGCGAGGGCATGCTTCCCGGCCCGCTTGCCGGTCTCCAGGTCCCCATGAACCCGGCAGGCCCCGAGCAACGTTTGCCACACCAGCACACCAGGTTGAAAAGGCATGCTCAGTATCAAAGCCTCAGCTTCTGCAATCTGGCCTGCCCGGGCAAGGAGATCCACCATACAAGCATAGTGATCTTCTCCTGGTGAGATACCATGATCGCGGGCCATGGATGAGAAGTACCCCCACCCTTCATTGATGAACCCTCCTTGGCTACATGCATATAGAACACAGATAAATGTGATGTAATTCGGCTCCACGCATGCTACCCTCATCCTATCGAAAATCCTCAGAGCATCACTGGCACAGCCATTCTGTGCAAACCCCATGATCATTGTGGTCCATGTAATGACTGATCGATCGCTCATCGACCGAAACACCCCCGACGCACCATCCATGCATCCGCATTTCGCATACATATCGAGAAGCGCGTTATCAACACAGGCATCAACATCGCTCCCTAGCTTGATCCTGAAACCATGCGCCTTCTTACCTTCCTCTAGAGAAGCCAAGCTCGCACAAGCATTAAGAGCAGTCGCTAGAGTGAATTTATTGGGCTTAACCCCCATCAGCTTCATCTGTTCAATGACTTTGAGAGCTTGTGATGGTTCCCCACACAGTAAGCATCCTGATGCCATCTGGGTCCATGAAACCACATCTCTCTGTGGCATCTCGTCGAACGCTTTCGAACCATCGATCAAACTCCTATTCTTTAAGTACATGTCAACTAACGCGTTCCCCACGCAAATGTCGTCTCCATGCCCGTACTTAACGAGCTGAGCGTGGACTTGCAAGCCATTGTTCATGCTCGAAAGAGCAGCCAAACCAGTGAGAACACTCGCAAATGTGAATTTATCGGGCCTCATCCCCTCACGGTTCATTCTACACCAAAAGCCCCAGACACCCGAGTAAGAAAATTGCAGGTACCCCGCGATCATCGCATTCCAAGAAACAATGTCCTTCTCTCGACATTTCTCGAATAATTCCTTTGCTTCCGTCAGTTTCCCATGTCGGGTCAGAGCAGTGAGGAACGCGTTCGTCAAGAACACGTTCGATTCAAAGCCAGACCGAATGACTAGCCCGTATATTTGGTACGCCTGAGTCGTATCCTCAAAGAGAGAACAAGCATTGAGAGCACTAACAAGGGTGAATTCATTGGGTTCTACGCCCTCCTTTTGCATTCGCCGGAAGATGGATATGGCTTCTTTGGGGTGGTTGTGTTGAACGAAGCCTGCAATGATGGCAGACCATGACACAACGTTTCGCTCCGGCATTTCGTCGAACAGTTGATGACCTTTGGCGAGGGCCCCGCATTTGCAGTACATGTTGAGCAGGTGGTTGTGTAGGAATGTGGAAGAAAGAAGAAAGGGTTTGATGAGCTGGGCATGGATTGCTTGGCCGTAGTCTAAGTTAGACGTTTGAGCACATCTTTGCAGAAGATGGGAGTATTTTTCTTCCTCAACTGGCAATGGTTTCCATGACTTTTAATGCATAAGCCGTATGGACATTTCTTCGAACGGATGGAGGGTGAAACTTACGGTACGTCATCCACCGAAGCATCAGCAGATTTCCTTGCATTACCGAGGATTAATCTTATCTTACCCTTGTATTTTTTGTTGGCACATTTCAGCGAGCCGGCAGGCGATCATGACGGTTCATCAGCTGGGCCTATCTACGGATCACCATAGCTCAAGAATCGTACGAATCATCTGATCATGAACGTGTGACTTGATGATCATTCATAGTTGAATGGGGGCGATTGTGCAGTCTTCCCTATGCATTTGTGACTTTTCTGGTTAGGGATTAGCCCACATCAAGCTCACTCAATCAACCATCTAACTGCGCTCTCCAATTATGAATAGTCTAAAAATTCTCCCTCGTCGCGTTACGCCTTCACATGTGGTGATCCTGTGGCCCACCACTGCATGGGTGGGCCATATCTCGAAAATCATGGATCTTAGGTCCTGGTAGCCATTCAATCAGTGGCCTTCACCATGAATGATAATTGATAAGAACAGTGGTTGCGTTCCATCAGCAACGATCTTGGTGATGGAATGACCTGGGCTGTTCAATTGTTGAGATTTTTTCACCTATTGCCCATTTACATGGTGGCCCACAAGATCAACAGTCCTGATCACCCAACGCTCAAGAAATGCTGTATACAAACCCTGAGGCATGAATATTGCACCCGTTTGCCCCACATTGAATCATGTGGATCGGCTGGGCTGGAGCTCACAGCACACAACAAGCCACAAAAAGCTCCATCAGACTCATCGTATGTGGACGGTCGAGTTCATTTTAAGATGCGAGCCCAAAAAATAGGGCTGATCAAAACTCAAGTGGGTCACACCGCAGGTAACAGTGGGTCCAACCCAGGCGAGACCCACTGGGATGAAGGGAAACCCAAATATCGGTGGCCATCAAGAAAGTATTAGTGGTAGCCATCCCATCCCCATTTCTCCATGTGGTGTGGCCCACCTGAGTTTTGGATCGCACACACATTACGGTGGGCCTCACAGAGCCTTCTGTTGCATGTGCCGACAGAAATCGAGAGTGGATTAGGTGAGACCCCGGCCTCAGTGCGCCCCTAACCAGTGGGTTATCGTGGGCCCCACCTTGAAGTGTGTATTATGTATCCACGCTGTCCATCCGTTTTTCAAGATCATTTTAAGTTATTATCCAAAAAAAAAAAAAAAATGAAGCAGATCCAATTATCAAGTTTACCATACCATAGGAAATAGTGGTGACTGACGTCCTGCCATTAAAAACATCTTAGGGCGTACCTTAATGCTTCCATAGCATTTATTTAGCATCCAATTGATAAGGTCACATAAACATGGATGAAGGGAAAAAAAACAAATATCAGATTGATAAAAAACTTTTGTGGCCTATAATGGTCAATCAACACTATTTCTTATGGTATGGTCCACCTGATAATTGGACCTGCTTAATGTTTTGAATAATTACCTAAAATGATCTTTAAAAACGGATGGACGGCGTGGATACATAATAAATACATCAAGGTGGGCCCCACAGTAACCCCAAGGTAAAGGTCGCACCCTCCATGGTGAGGCCGGGGTCTCAGCTCTCACAGAATACGAACATCTCATAAAAGAGGCGCGGGATCGCTGTACTCACCTCGCCTCACGTGGATCGCACGTGATCAAACGTCTGGATCGCGAGAGATGGAAGGCGCGAAAGAGAGAGAGAAAGAGGCCATGGAATCGGCAAGCGATCCACAGGAAGTAGGTAAATCATCTCCTTTTAATCCGTCTTCAATCGCCCCCTTCTAATTATGTAATTAGTTGTAATGAATTCCATGGGGATTTGATTATGCGTTTCTTCCTTCCCTCCCAAGAGAGAGAGAGAGAGAGAGAGAGAGAGAGAGCGCGAGTTTACAGAAAACTAGGGCATGTTTTCCTTTTCCTTGACTCAGAAAACCAAAGTACAATTCAAATGAGTCGAGTTAGGGTTTCTGAACATCTGCTCCACTACGAGATGATTCTATCATCCCATGTTTAATGGGGAATACGGTTCCGTAGATGGGAAAATCTCACAACAACTCAATCCAAACCGTTTAACTCGCAGGCCCCATTGGAAGTGGCCAAGTGGGTCACAGTGTTACGATCCCATCAGTTTTGGGGCTTTTTGTGTATTGGTTAGGTTCTTACTGGAGTGGTATCAGAGCCACCTTCGGCAATGGCTGACACCCGAGTTGATGAGCATGAGGCTGAGATTGGGCGTCTGCAGGAATCGTCAACAACGCAGGAGCTAATGTTAGCTGACATCTTGTAGAAGCTAACGGCCATAGATATCAAGTGTGACCATCTTGCAACTTCTCTCCATAAGTATAGGGGCAGGAGGTCTGAAGGGCGTACCATGTCCAGCTTTCGCAAACTGAAGCCGGAGGGGATTCTTCACAATCCGGTTCAACTGGGATCATTCAAACAAGGTTGATCAAATCGGATTTTCCTCGCGGCAATGGGGAATACCCATCTAGCTGAATTTACAAGGCCGAGCAATTCTTTGCTTTTCATCGAATGACACCTGACTAGTAACTCATCATCACATCCCAAGACATGGAAGGGGAGGCACTCCAATGGTTTTGATGATTGGAGAAGGCCCAAGGCCCCATGTCTTAGGAGGAGTTTGTTGAGGCATTGAACACTAGGTTCGAACCCACAAAGTTAAAGGACCACATCGGGGCTTTGTCCAAGTTGCGGCAAATCATGTCATTGTGGGATTCTCAGGTTCAGTTTGAAAGGTTGGCTAACTGCACCGAAGTCTTGAGTGTGAGTCTTTCCTGGTCAGCTACTTTATTCGTGGGCTTAAGGATTAGGTCAGGTTTGGCGTTCAAATGTTCAATCCCAA
The DNA here is from genome assembly GCA_003013855.2 of Liriodendron chinense. Classification (NCBI taxonomy): domain Eukaryota; kingdom Viridiplantae; phylum Streptophyta; class Magnoliopsida; order Magnoliales; family Magnoliaceae; genus Liriodendron; species Liriodendron chinense. Next base: position 999,930 of record ML058513.1, read on the forward strand.
GTCCCTTGCAACAACAATCGGGTTGGCCAAGCTTTAAGAGGAAAAGTTGATTGCAAGAAAGAAGCCGATGCGACCTGAGGGGGTCAAGTCCATCATTGCACCCAGTTCAGGGACATCTAAGTGGACCACACCCCAATCAAACGACTAACACCGGTTGAAATCAAAGAAAGAAGGGATCGAGGTTTCTATTACAATTGCGACAAGAAATTCCATCCAGCACGCCGATGCAGGATACAAAAACTCTTTCTTATGGAAGGTAGCTAGCCGAATGAGGAGGAAGAGATCAGTAAAGAGCCTGATGAAGCTGAAGTGGTGATGGAAGAGCCTAAAGAATCCCCACTAGAGATCTCATTACACGCAATTGTGGGGGTTCCAACACCCTAGACTGCAAGGGTTAAAGGTTGCACCAAGAAGCTTCGGTGACCATCATGATCGACTCGAGTAGCACAGAATTTTGTGGACCCAACCTTGATCAGAAGGGCATGTATCAAGGTGTGATGTGGCGCCCAATTTGAAGTAGTGGTTTCCACGATTTACAATTGTGTATTAGCATTGGCAAGAAGGCTGGTTGGACAACACATGCTATGTGATGATTGACGGGATTCTATACTATAAGGGGCACCTAGTGCTCGCCACCTACTCGCATTTACGACCTAATATTCTAAAGGAACTTCACTGAGAATCCAGCAGTTAGGCACTCAGCGTTTCACCTAACCCTTCATTGGGTAACCACATCATTCATTTGGCCAGGGTTGCAATGTTATGTTCGCCAGTATGTAAGAGAGCGTGACGTACGTCAACACCACAAAAGTGAGAATGTGGCACCACCAGGGTTATTACAGGCACAACCACTTCCCATCCTTGAGTGTGTTTGGACAAACAACTCTTTTGATTTCGTAGATGAGTTACCCCTCTCACACAGTAAGAGTGTGATATTGGTGGTGGTGGATCGTTTATCTAGGTATGCACACTTTGTAGCAATATTGCACCCGTACCCAGCTTCAGTTGCGGCTCAGCTCTTCATTGAGCACATCTTTAAACTTCATGGTATACCACATACCATTGTCAGGGACATGGATGCCATCTTCACCACCCCTTTTGGTAGGAATTATTTTGCCTACATGAACCAAGTTGAATACAAGCTCAACTTACCATACTCAATTTGACAGCATAACCGAAGTGGTGAACCGGTGTTTAGAAAATTACCTACGATGTTTTTCAACTGAACGACCGAAAGAATAGGTAGTGGTTACCATGGGCAGAGTAGTGGTACAGTACCTCTTTTCATCCAGCTACCAAGATAATCTTATATGAAGCCGTCTATGGCATGCCTTCACCTTAGCTTCCTCGTTATGTGTCAAGGGCCACTCGAGTTCAAGTAGCAGATGCTGAGCTACGTAGTCAGGATCGCATTCTATCCCTCATCAAGGAGAACTTATAGACAACACGGGAGAGAATTAAACAGATAGTGGACTCCCATTGTACTGAGCTGGAGTCTGAAGTTGGCGATTGTGTGTATTTACGACTCCATCTATATCGTCAAGCCTTTATAGTATTTAGGAGATCCATGTAGCTATCTCCTCATTATTTTGGCCCATATAAGGTTCTGCAATGTATTGGACATGTTGCCTACAAATTGGAACTACCAATGGGGTCTAAAGTCCATCCCGTCTTCCATGTCTCACATCTAAAGAAGAAGTTGGGGACTCATGTGCATGTGCAAGACTCCCTTCCTCCCCTAATCGAAGATGGAGTTATTTGGGGAGTTATTTGGCCAAGGCCACAGACTATTCTTGCTCGTAGGATGGTGAAGCGAGGCAACCGTGCTATTACAAAAGTACTCATTCAATGGGATGGCACGTGGCTAAAAGACACCATGTGAAGAGGTAATCCACTCTTGGAGCGATTTCTTGATGTAAACCTTGAGGACAAGGTCAATCTGAGCAGAGAGGATTGGTATGTGCACATGTGGGATCATGGATCATTTCCATGATATTATTGTTAAGTTGTTGATTGAGTCAAAGAGTCATTCATGTTTTGGCAGTTTCGTAGGTAGTTTAGTGGGCTATGAAGTATGGGACACGTGTTATGTAATTGAGTAGCTGAGTTGTTGTGAGTGATATAGCTATTTAATTACATGTTGAGCACTGAAGAAAATCACATATTCTTATTTCTTCTATGAACATATTAAAGGTTGGTCCTCCTCAAACTAAACTAACTTGCATTATCTTTATATTTTACCAGAATTCCAATGAAAATGAAGAAAGGCTATACCAGTTAAGAACCTAACCAATACGCCAAAAGCCCCAAGACTGATGGAACGCGTTGAGTTAGGCTATTAAACCCTTATGATCATGAAATTCCACCATGCTCTACAGCCAACGTTCGCGGCAACCCACTCCGTGGTGGCACTCACTCTGGCTTGTTTTTCGGGTAGCCCTTTCCACTCATGGTAGTTGCACTCTAGTTGTATGGGTTACCCTCTCCACTCATGGCATGTGCACTCTGGTTGTCTAGGTTGCCCTCTCTATGTTGCGACCGCTTTCACTTTGGTCTAGGTTGCCCTTTCCACAAGTCACCCCTTTTGTGACTTGAATACAAAATGTGGTGTTGGGTCTTTGGTATGGCCTTTCTTCCTTTTCAATGGAGTTGCGTTAAAATAAAAAAATAATGCATGTTGGTTCCATTCGGGAGAACCGACCTCTAATATTTTCATAGAAGAAAGAAGACTAGGTAATTTTTCTTCGTTACTCAACACGTAATTCAACTACTCCATTATATGACATGTGTCCCATGCTTTATAATCCACTAACTACTTACGAAACTACTTAGACGTGGATGACCCTTCAACTCAATCAACAACTCAATGGTAAAGTCATAGGAATAGTCCATGATCCCACGTAGGCACTTATCACACAAACCCAAAACTAGATCGATTAGACGATCCTAATATCTAATCAATTAGCATTCACTTGTTGATAGGATAAGTGGTTATTTTTTGCTTTAATCGTCCTTTTGATGACTCGCGTTATCTAACGACTATGATCAAATGTTGTTCACAACCCCAAGTGTAGGGTCGCGATGTAGTTATAACTCGGTGAGACCAAGATCGTCTTCAGGGATCAAAAGTAGGTATTCACAAAATTTTCCAAAATAATCTAGAATTGAGATTGGATCAAGAAACTAAATTTGAAAACTAGAATTGAATGTCTGCTTTGAAACAATGAATTGAAGAGGAATAAAATCAATATACTAAAGGCATTAGAGTGTCAAGGATCCACTTATAGCTATTTCCAATGAATTAACTCAACTAGGTTTCAACTTATCTCAACTGGAATTAGAGTTTGATCACATCCAGCCGGAATATGGAGCGGTTAAATCATAATCAATCCGAGATAACTATACTATTCGTCAACATAGTTCCCTCTTTACAAGCTTAGTTAGTGGGCGTAGGGAATTCAATTCTTTGAACTATATAGGCCAAACCTTCTTCAAATCAAGTAAAATTATAATAATAGCCTTCCTTTAATCATGTCACTGGACTAGAAGTAAAACCAATCAAATTATGATTAACAAATCATTATCTTATCTCAGAATTCACAAAAGATAATGAGCTTGGGTTTGAAATTGTTCCGACATTAAGATCCATGTTATAGAGCATAGGGAATTCAAAATAACTACCATCTCCATAATTTAATGGTAGATCAATTAACTATATAGGTCCAAACAATGCAAAACAGATAAGAACTTAGTTTTTTTTTTTTTTTTTTTTGAACGTTAAGCTTTATTAAAAAAAAAGAGGGATACTTACAAGAAAAAGAAATAAATATATATATATATATATATATATATATATATATATATATATATATATATATATATATAAACAGCCCCCTCTGCTCCTAGACAGAAAACCCCCAAGAAAAGAGAGATACACCTATCACGGAGCCCAATCCATGAAGAACATCAGAACCTGGGAGAAAACACCAGCCACTTCAACTGAATAATTCCTAAAATAGCGTTGGTTTCTCTCCAATTAAATTGACCACAAAACCGCAAGAAAGATCGACCTCCATTTTCTTCTACCATGGAGACCACCATCTTTTGTGTGCCACTCAGAAATGAGATCCTCCAGGGATGAGGGCATCACCCAATATATGCCAGAGAGTGTAAGAACGCTCCACCACAAGTCTGACGCAAAAGGGTAGTGGATAAAATGTGATTGACCGTTTCCTCAACTCTCAGACAAAGCATGCAAACGGAAGTGATTATCATTCCATGCTTACGCAAATTGTCTGTATTGAGAATACGGTTTCTTCCCACTAACCAAGCAAACGCCGCCACTTTGGGAGGCAAGACGTATTTCCACCGCGCAGCCATGTGGGAAGGCGCATTAAAATTTCCAGTCGAGAGAGACGCATAAAAGGATCGCACTGAGAAATTTCCTGCCGATAAGAACTTAGTTTTAGAACCTCTAAGCATCAAAAGAGCCCAAAGTCGTCTTAAGATCAAAGAAGAACTTAGAACTAGAACTTTATTCAAACTAGAATTAAACCATGTTTATCATTAAAGCATAAAAAAGAAAACCTAGGTTGAATCAATCAATCAAAAATAAGCTAGCTTCACCTCTTAACTCTAGACTTAGAAATGTTGAATTAATCCATCTTGGCCTTAGAAATGTTGTGAGACATGGTCACCATAATTTTTATGTAGAATCCATTCCGATCACCAAGTGTGTCACTTAATTTGAGCCGTAAGGCCCAAATATCAGATTGCTCTATGATTCAAGTGGGTCATATGAAGGGAAACAATAATCCTCACCTTCTAAAGTATTTCCTTTCGTGTGCCCATATGAATTGAGGATGGGCCATGTTTTTGGTTTGTATGCCTACATTTTATCATTTATCTAATGGTTGGAGTGGATTTCATAAAATCATCATGATGGGCCTTGAAAAATCAAGGGTGGGTGTCTCTCTCTTGGCTTTTTCCTTGATATGGCCAACTTGAATCACACACTGAGCTGATTTTTGGGCTCTATGGTTAAATGTGAGGGACACACTTATTGATCGAGGTGGATTTCACGTAAACATGATAGTGGGGCCCACCAATTCTTAAAGCAAGCATTCTGTTGATTCTTACGATGACGTCATCTATGGTAATCGGTGGTAAAGGGATTTGAAAACATAGCTTTTAGCAAGGAATCCAAAATGACTGAAAGGGTGGTAAATGGAATCCATTTACCACCTCCGTACCTCTCTCCAAACGAACCTACTTTATGCATTTACCACCATTTCCATGGTGCTAAACGACCCCTAATAGGGGAGGGCCTTTTGAATGTTTTAGAAATAGAAGGTAAAGAAGAGAAAAATAAATGAAATTAATAATTTGTTTATTTTTCTTAGTTTTGGTATATGCCCTAAGAATTTGCCAATACAAATTGTGCAATTCGTGTATGATTTTGGCCCTTTGTGATTTGGTATGTGATTCAAATTTTATTGCTTCTAATACAATTGAATTATATTATTGGAATTGTAAATCATGTGATAGAAGAAAATGGAGAGAGAGAGAGAGAGAGAGAGAGAGAGAGAGAGAGAGGAGGAGGAGGAGGAGGAGCAAAAGGAGGAGGAAGATAGATATTGATCATGTCCAATTTGGAATACATGATGACGATCTATTTGAGCCATAACTCCCCCTCAAACACAACATGGTAGGATAAACGATTTTTCATTGCTACTTGTCTTTAGATTGAGCTTTCGTTGTTCGTTGATTCTTCTCTTCACATAGTGGTCATCCAAACTCAACAACCATCTATCTACCAAACCATTATTTATATACAAAACCTCTAAAAACCATGGCCAACATTCCATAATAGGCGAATGAACTACACTCACAACGGTTGAGAAGGGTGACTACACCCACAACGGCATGTGAAGACACTCGTGTAATACTGCACAACATGTGACTACACGTTTACACCTGCAAATGATGAAAAAGGCCTAATAAAGGAAGAAATGATAAACAGAAAAAGAAAGGTCTATTGCTTATAGAAATCCTCCATGTCAAGTTAGGTCGAGCATTAAGTTAAACAGGTTGTGTTTGTTATACCTCAATGCATAGAAGGAGAACAACTACAAAATCACCATCCTCGGCATGAATCCCAATGCATTTCACAGCCTCATAACATCAGAACATGAATACACAAGGATATAATGTCACACCCCAACTCCGAAACTATAGTTAAGGCTAACCCTGGCCACGGGTGATGCGGACATCAGGCCCTTTAGGGTTTATCAGCAGTAGGAGGCGAGTGACACCTATATCTTTAGGGCTCGATGATGACGGGCCTGGGTCGTTCGTGACGACTTGAGGAGCATTGAAGACCTTACACATGTAGTCCAAGACATTTGAAAAGACCCCACCTTGGGAAGACATGTGTAAGTTACTTTGAGGAGATGATCAGACCGTTGGATCGTGATGATGATGTGATCGGACCGTTGGTTCATTGTAGCCCACTTTCATCACACCATCACTGGAGCGCATTGGACATCTTAGATTTGAGTTTATTTTACGCATTTTTTACTTATTTGAGTTTTGAGTTAGTGTGGGTACGTTTTTTCATGCAAATGTCTTTTTTTTGAAATTTTGTTAGTAGGGGTATTTTGATAATTATGCTAATTCCGAATTTTATAAGGGTGTTGCCCTAAACCTTTTTTATTAGTTGTTGATTTATGAAAAAGAGCAAACCTTTGGTTGCCTCCTTCCTCTTCCTCTCTCTCATGGTGCTTCTTCTTCGTCCTTGATCTCCTTCTTCTCTATTCTTCTTTTGCCCCTCCAACTTCTTCCAGGTATTTCATCTTCTATTACTATCTTTCTAAACTTCTGTTTTGTTTATTCCCCACGATCTAAACCTTGAGAATCGATCCAAACCCTAAACCCCCAAATTCTCAAATCCCTAATCTGAGAAACCTCCTGGTTCTTCGGACTAGTGATCCTCATTGATCGATTGGGTATGACCATGCAAGATCGGGAGGTTCCATCCCTCACCGGGTCCAACCTAAGCAATAATTGAATTCCATACTCCACGGTTGTGATGATGGCCCGTCCCATTGCATGTTTCCTTTATGATTTTCTTAGTTTGTGATGATTGATGCTAGATTTCATTATTATTATTGCTTTTATTTCCGCTGAATAATTGTATTCATGAGCATGCATCATATTTAGGGCTGTCCTGCATCAACGGGTTAAGGGACATGACCTCGGGTGAAGCATCAACATTCATAATTCAACATTCACATTCCCACATTCTAAAAAACATTCACAAATACCAAAGGAAACGTAACAAACTTTATTTAACTAAATCAAATTGTTATCGTTAAGCCATAATCATCATCTTTCATCAAAATAACCCAAACTGCCAACTTACGTGGCTAAGTATCTCAAAATAATAAGAAAAATCGAATTAAATTATCAGTGTGGTAAAATTCATCCCGCCAGTTCCCAAGTGCCTCTACTTGCTTCTCATTCTGTAATACATCAATTGAATGGTATGAGCTATCAACAACCCAGTGAGATGATTCCTAAATAAGAGCATCAATGATTTCAAAACTTAAGATAAATGGTGGTTTTTGCTAATTTTTAGAGAAAATGTAGATTTCTTCTTTTTTTTAGAGAGGGAGAATTTCAATATATATATATATATATATATATATATATATATATATATATATATATATATAGAGAGAGAGAGAGAGAGAGAGAGAGAGAGAGAGAGAGGGGGGGGGGGGGGGGGGGGGGGGGGGGGGAGTGTCCCCAAAATTTGAGCCTTCCACGTGATGCAGCACCCCAAAAGACCTCTAGGGCTCAACTTTCAACTTGATAGAGAGAGAGAGAGAGAGAGAGAGAGAGAGAGGCAAATCAAGGGAGGAAACTGTTTCCTTTTTCCATGGCCTAACAAAGTTCTGGATCAAGGTAAAAGTTGGGCCCTAGGGGTTTTTTGGGGTGCTGCATCACATGTATGACTCAGTTTTTGGTGACACATCACCTGTGATGAGTCCTCAAAAAGTGCCCACAAGTTCTCATGAGAGATGGTGCGTAGGCGAGCATGCCTCTCTCTCTCTCTCTCTCTCTCTCTCTCTCTCTCTCTCTCTATATATATATATATATATATATATATATATATGGTGGTGATGGCCTTTAAACTCCTGAGCTCACTTCTCCCTCCTAAACTCTACTACCATATGAGCCAATGGTCGTTTCTGAAAGAAGGAAAAATAAGCATACAAACTCTATAAGTAAGAAGACTAGGAAAGAAGGAAAAAATGTTATAGTTATAGTTTGAACATGGGGCCTCTTACTCACTACCCAAGTCCATTGCCAAGTGAGTAATGGTGTACTAGTGACAATGAATTAGCAAATTAAATGCATGAATGAGATGTAACATGATGTACAAGCATTGTAAAGAACGACGACTCCAAATATTATCCTATGGTGTTCATCTTATCATACATCAAGGAACCACATTAATGAAAGATATAAGGCTTATCACAAAGCTGGGAAATGGACGTCCGGATCTATTGTAATGCAAAGGATTAGACTGTAGAATCTCACAATAGATAACATGACTCTCTTGATACATAAATGAATGGGTCATCACGATTTTTGAAGATCAATGGTTGGATGGCCCACGAAGTCATGATGATAGTTCAAAATACTAAAATCTCCAATTTCGTGCTTTTGTGACTAAGACCACCCATTTCAGGATTTGGCTGGCTAAATGATAGACGAGTCAAATTATGTAGGTTTCCAAAAATAGCAGGTTTCCAGAAAAGGAAAAAGTTTTTTGGAAAAAGAAAATTTTGCGCATTGCGCCCCAAAATTTTCTACGATATTACCTATATCAGCTAAAAACCCAAAACAAAGGTTGTACGACATCCATTTCTCATAAAACGAATATCATAGAGCCCCCAAATCTCAACGGAGTTTCACGATTCTTAATGATCTACCACACCTAATCCATGTGACATCTGCCCAAAAATCCCTCAGAAAAGCATCACAACAAGAAAATTGAAGTCTGGATTTTTCTAACTCATCTCTATTTTTGCTGAAATGCCACAAAAAAACTGAAACAAAAATTGCACAAAAATCACCAAGAAATCATTCTCTTCCAAATCCCATGCTTCAAAGGGCTACCTGGCCATACCATGCTAATGTCATTTGTTTGGTATCAAAGCTAGTTTTTGGACCTGATCGCAGTCTACGATTGTCGGGCCCACTGCTGATGTCATCCGACAGCCAGATGACGTCAATGGTGAGCTCCACAATCTCAGACTGTGATCAAGTCTAAAAACTTGCTTTGATACCAAGGAGGGAGGGAGCCTACTACAGCAATTTTGATAACAGTTCTAGTAAATGAATAAGATTTTCTATAACTAACATGAGTGTAACAATAGCACCTTTAGGGAAAAGCTGAGCTCTTCGGCCAAGTGGTACCCAGTGGGCCATGCTAGGTCTAATAGTGCTTTATCAAGTAGAGGATAGCTGGGGGGATAATTCAGTTTTGATTCGATTGTATAATTTCTCACCATCTCTATTGAGTTATCCTTTTTCTCTTCTTTACTAAATTTTTTGGTTGCTAAAAAAAAATGAACAAGATTTTTCTCGTGTTATTTATAAATTTTTTTTCTCGTGTTATTTATAAGTGGAAAATTCAAATTGATCCATAAAAAGCTAAGGGCTTGTTTGGTAGACTCCTAAAAAATGAGTTCATCTCATTTTAGTTAATTGTAATTATATATAAAAGATTGCCTTTTTGGTAAGGATTTCGAATAGTCTTGAACACCCGGATCCACAGCTCAAGTGGTAGACCGAGTGGAGATAGCCTCGTCTCAACACTGAGGTCATGGCATCAATTCCCAGAGTGGGAGTGGCTAACATTTGTGGTGTGGTGTGACTAACAGGGTGGGTGGGTGTACTAACAGTGGGGTGTGTGTACTAACCCAAAAAAAAAAAAAACTCATGATAACCAACAATCATAATCTCTAAAACATAACCGTGATTAGCTAAAATGAGATGAATTCATTCTTGGGCATCTACAAAACAGGCCCTAAATCTTAAGTTCTAAGCCGTTCATCCTAATGTCAATTTTACCTCCTGGCACCTCCAATTTATATATGTTGATCACCTACACCCTACTCCCTGGTAAGCTAGCTTGCAGTCTCATGTTTCCCACCAGTGTGTTGCATGTACGACATCCAAACCATGCAAAAGGTGGGCCCACCATGATGATCGCATGATGTGAAAATCAAGCCAATCCACTTGATAGGTGCACCACACCTGTACTTGCAGCCACCATTGAATTTCCATTGGTTTTCCTGGTGGGTCCAATCAGTGTCAATCTAAGGTTTATATATAAAAGGTGCAGATGATTAGATATGAATGGAGATTTAGAGTCTCAAAACTCAACTCAGATTCATTGAGGGCTATACATTTTGACTTGATTCAGGACATGATCAACTGGCTATTGAGTTTTGATTGATATTATTGCATCGAATTCTCAATTGAGTCTTATTTGGTTGTAATGAGAGCAACTTAAGATTTTTAAATACTCCCCCTTGAGAGAGAGAGAGGGGGGGGGGGGGGGGGGGGGGAACAAAGGTGAAATGTTGGAGCACTCTACCGAGTTTAAACACCAATGTCTGCAAGATCTCACAATCTACCTTACTTTCGCTTTTATTTCCAAGCTTGACCCTGACTGCTACTATTATCTGTATCATTTTGCCTTATTATTTCTTTTGGTTGGAATCAACTTTCTGAAATCTTCTCTAGGAATCCCACAACAATACTAAAATTTCTCCTTTACTGTTTTATGTGTATCTGATCCAATCAAATCACCAATCTTGTGTTTTCAGTTTCTGAAGACGATGTAATCGACTACTCTATAAAGCCAGAATTCTATGATCCAGATCTTGATGATAAAGATGAATCATGGGTTTGTAAGAAAAGAAAGGGTCACAACTCCGATGCTGTGCTGAGCTGTCCAGCTTGTTTCACTACCCTTTGCCTAGATTGTCAAAGGTATTTGCTTTGAAGCATCTTCAGTGGAAGCTCACAACTTTCTCATATGGTTGGTACTGAAAATACCCTTATCATTGGATTAGATGGGTATCAACGAGTTGCTTATGTCTCTTTGTTCCCCCTCTCTTATCCATTCAGATAATCTGTGAGTGTTGAATCTCTATTCCTTAAGTGTGGAATTCATAGTCCAAAGAAGATAGGATAGAAGGAAGAGTGTCTGAACTCAATTGTCTTGATAGAGTTAGAAAGGCTTCTTTTCTTGTAGATCCGGGTGGTTTCTCTTATTATCGGTTTCTAACATATGTGGATCTTGGCTGCCTCTTGCTAATGTCAAAAGCAACCCACAACTATCTGGTTTCAGCTGGGTTGTTCATAGTGAGGAAGCGCAGTTGTTGTTTGCATCTCTGACTCTCAAACCGCGGTCACAGGAACGGAAGCAACTGGACTTTCTGATCAGAAATCATTGTTTAAAATATTCCCTCATCCCTTGATAATAACATGGCTTGCTTTGGTGACAAATCTTCAATTTTCTCACATTTGATTGGTTCCATTTCTCATAGGCTCGTATTATTCAACCTGCTCATCGTAGAGTGGGCTGTTTGGTCAGTAGCACCGTGTCAATGGAGGTATTTGTGATTTAACCACCTCAGGCATGGGGTCTTTGTTTGTCCTGGTGACTTGTTTCCATGCCTCTGATTGTTTTCATGGTTTTTTTTTTCTTTTCTTTTCTTTTCATTTGGACCAAACACAGAGAAGATGTCTAACCTAAGCTATTTAGTAGGTGTATCTTGATAAGTCTCAAGCTAATCATTCTGATTAAGGTTTAAAAACTTGAAACTAGCTTTGGACTCTGATGACCCGAGTCTTGAGTTGATTCGTGCATAGGTGACTACTTGGCTGCTGTTGAGTTTGAAAAGCATGTTTTATATTCTAATTTTCCAAAATTTCAACTCTCTCTAAAGAAAAGGAGCTATCCCTTTAATAAACCCAATTCTTAATCAAGCTAACTTGGTGATCTTTGTAGCCCATTTATCATCATCATCTTCGTCATTATTATTGATAGTTAAATCTCAAGTCCTTAATCCAACGACACTAAACAAAGGAGTGTCTAGGCTCAATAATCTGGATGTTAATGGAGAGATCAAGCTCAAATGGCTTCTTTTCATTTAGACCTGGGTGTTTTCTCTTCTCACTACTGTCTAACTTGTTTTGCTTTGGATTTTGGTCACCCTTTCCAATTGTAGAAGCTACCATTGCATCTGGTTTGGCCTGTTCTTGTATTGGAACACTGATATGTATTAAAAATAGCTGCATTCATAGAGTTGATAGTGATTGAGAAGGGTGTTTCTCATAGAATTAGAGTTGGGTGGATAGAGCGGAGATGTTCATTTGGAGTTTTATGTAATTGCACTGTACAAATGAAACTGAAGGGAAAATTTTATAGGATACTAACACGAATTCTATCAACTCTACAAATCATTGTCGTCGTCATCATCTAAGCCTTACCCCAACTAACTGGGGTCAGCTACATGAATCCTCTTCTGCTATTCCACTATATCAATGACCATATCTTCAGTGAAATCATAGGTCATCAGGTCCTTTCTTACTACCTCCACCCATAACCTTTTGGGCCTTCCCATTGCCCCTTTAGAGCCTTCAACTGGAACCAATTCACTTATTCTAACCAGTATAGTTCTGGTCACCATTGCATATGGCCAAACCATCTATGTCTACTTTCCCTCCCTCATCTTATTACCTATTGGTGCTACTTTAAAGTTCCCTCGAATGCATTCATGAAGGGAAATTTTATAGGATAGATGTAAGACCACCCATGCTTTATGGGACAAAATGTTTGCAGTTGAAGGAACAATATGCTCATAGGATGAGTCTGTAGCTGAAATGAGGATTTTTATATTGATGAGTGGCAAGACGAGGAAGGATAGAAATAGAAATGAATGCACTCAAGGGAACTTTAAAGTAGCACCAATAGGTAATAAGATGAGGCAAAGTAAGACTTAGATGGTTTGGCCATATGCAACGGGGACCAAGAACTGTACCGGTTAGAATGAGTGAGTTGGTTCAAGTTGAAGGCCCTAAAGGGGCAATGGGAAGGCCCAAAAGGTTATGGGTGGAGGTAGTAAGAAAGGACCAGATAACCTATAGTTTCGCTGAAGATATGGTCATTGATATAATGGAATAGCAGAAGAGGATTCATGTAGCTGACCCCAGTTAGTTGGGGTAAGGCTTAGAAGATGGACGACAACAATGATTTGAAGAGTTGATAGAATTGGTGTTAGTGTTCATATCTGATTGAGATTCATTACTTACATAAAGTTCATGTTAACAGCTTGTTTTCTGTTCTTCAGAGACTGGCACAAGCCTGTGCTTTGTCCACAACTTACTTTCCACCGGTGCTTCTATAGAGCTCTTTTCTTCTGCATATGAGGCTTAAATCCAATTGTTGAGTTTGCGATAGATTCTTGTTTCAGCCGAATTCACTCTGACATTCTTATGTTTTTGAGAAGATCATTTATAATATGGCTGATTCGGAATAGTTTGTGGGCAGATAGACAAGTTGTTTTGCAGTTGCTAAACCCAGATGATTGGGAAATGCTACTTGTAGGTTTGCATCTGTAGTCGCTAAACCCAGATTTCTCCACTTTCCAATGTAGCATCTCTGCCAGATCTTGGCTGTTCATCTGGTGGCCCAAGTGTTAGTTTTCTCTGGCGCCTTAAATCAGGCCAGGCTGATGGAAATTGATGTCATCAGGTCAGCCTACACGTTGACCAAAACAAATTGATGTTAAAAGAAAACCAGGACCTACATTCAGTGAACATGTCTGGCCCACCTGATGGGCAGACATGCTGGAAATTGTTGGTCCTGGACACACTAAATGGTGGAGACCCCCTGATGAAGAGCCTGGATCATCCACGTCTGCCACGTGACATGTGAGGGGCATCTGGGTATGCCAACTGAGATGTGCATGGCAATGGGCTGTGCTGGCCCATCGGATTTTAGGTCTTGGCTTGATACGGGTCAGGCTTGGGCCTTTAACAGAGGCCTGTAGGTCAGGAATCAGCCTGATTAGTAAAGAGCCTAGGTTTTGCAAAACTTGTTATTGAAGCTGACCCGAGCATGGGTACAGATCATTTATGATTTTAATGGTCATACATGGGCCTGAAATCAAGGCCCGATTGCTAAACAGGCCAGGACTGGGTTACTTTTAGGCTTGATTAACAATTGGGTTGGGATGACCAGGACCGTGGCCCATTGCTATTCCTGTTTGCAATTAGCATCCACTACATTCATTTTGTACTTGTGGAAAAGAATACCGTCATCATCTAAGCCTTGTCCCAACTCCCAACTAATTGGGCTTGGCTTGTGTGAAACACTATCTTCATGATAGTACCACCATACAGCTTGACTTGCATGCTAAACATTTCCAACCAACACATGAGGAGTAATCTGAGTCTGATGTGACTCATCCCAGTCGACTCTGACTTGGTTGAGTACAACCTTGTTCGGCATTATGAGCCCGGTTGAGGAATAGGTGGTGACTTGTCCAACTAAACTGGGTTGCAACTTGTCTCAGGACCCAAACGAGTCGGTTCCAAGTTCCTGAGTCTGAAAACCTTGTGTCCAGCACCTCATATCCTTCTCCAAGTTGCATGGGCTCTTCTAAGTTCCAAGGAACCTGAGATGAGCAAGATCATGTATTTATCTGCATTTACATTCAATCTGGTGTATTTTACTATCCACACTGATAGCAGCCTTTACCTTGTAGGCATGAGAAGTATGTGACCCAATTCAGGGCCATGTTCGTAGTTAACTGCAAGATCATGACAAACCAAATACTGCGGCAACAAAAACGGAAACTGAAGAGGACCAACAGCCGCATTGATTCTAGTGAGCTTGAGAAGGATGCAATGTTCAGGCCCGTCTGCTGCTCTGTTTGTTCTTCAGAAGTCGGAGTCTTCGATGAAGATGAGGTTTATCATTTCTTTAACGTTCTTCCTAGTGAGCCTTGAACAGTTCAGTGTGCATGAAAATGTGTTAGTGGAATGTTTTTAGTCCCAATGTAACTCAGATAGTTGCAGTCTATTTTTGATGCATCATGCATGTAGATTTTTCCGCATCTCTACATATTAGAACTATCATAATGCTACACACGCACATGATCCATTTATGCACATACATATAGATGCACATGCAATGAAGCAAATAGCTCAATGAACATGTGCTGTCTGTTGAGGCCAAGATGTGCCATAGCGGTATCAGTGGGCATAAAGGTCCCCACTGATCCTGTGTAATGGCTCTCATGGGAGGTGTAACAGTCTGATTTTTTTATTTTTATCAAAACAAAATGGAAAATATAGGTAAAATTCAAATATTTAGTGGATTCCAAATATGTATTCGTGCTTGGTTTTGACCATGTTTATGATGGTGTAACCGGTCCACTCTTTTGTGAGAATGATGCTTCTGCCGGTCTCATGACTTTATGAACCTGACATGCTTACATTGATTGCAGAACTCTATATTTAATTTCGTAAATGTCTAAAATGAATGATAAGATTATCTTAGTATGAACGTAAGTAAATAATGAGCCAATTAATTATTTACACTTATATAACTAAAAAAAATACATTTTGAGGGATTTTTCTTGACAGTTACTATTAATCTGAAAAGAAGAAAAATAAAAAAGAAATTAATAAAAGGAAATAAAATGACTAATATAAGGCATGAATTTGTACATTTATTCATCTTGCATCTATTCGAATCATTTACGGTCAATATTAAAAAGTTTTTTTTTTGAGATTTTTCTTGACAAGTATTCATTTGAAAATCAGTAAAAAATTAAAAGAATACAAAAAAAAATGAGATCATAATGACTCAATATCAAACAATTTTTTTTTTTTTAAAGATTTTTCTTGGTAGTCATTATTCATCCGAAAATCAGCTGAAAAAAAATAATAAAAAATAAAAAATTCAAAGAAATGGGATTTTAGTGACTACTCAAGGCATGAATTTGTACGCGGATTCATCTTATATGTCTATTCTAACCGTTTACAATCAATATTAAACAAAAAAGGGGATTTTTCTTGATAATCACTATTCATCTGAAAATAAGCCGAATATAAAATGTACAGAAGTACAAAATTGGATTTTAATGACTAATATAAGGCATGAATTTGTACATTTATTCCAAAAAATTGCAATGAATGCTAAAGAAAAAACATTTTGGGGGTGATTTTTCTTGATAGTCACTATTCATTGGAAAATAGAAAAATACTGCAGAATAAGATATTTAAATCTTATTTATCCTACATCTATTCCAACGATTTACAATCAATATCAAATAAAAGATACATTTTTGGGGATTTTTCTTAGCAGTCACTGTTCATCCGAAAATTAGCCGAAAATAATTAAAAAAGGATTTTAATAACTAATCTAAGACACAAATTGTATATTTATTCATCCTACATTGATTCAAATCATTTACAATAATCAATATTAAATTTAAAAACATTTTTAGGAATCTTCCTTGACAGTCACTGCTCATACGAAAATAAGCCAAAAATAAAACATACAAAAAAATTGTTGCATTTTAATGACTAATCTAAGGCATGAAGTTATAATATCTATTCATCCTTCATTTATTCCCAACCATTTACAATCAATACTCAAAAAAAAAAAAAAAAAAAAAAAAAAAAGACATTTTTTGAGGATTTTTCTCGACAGTCACTATTCTTCCGAAAATCAGTTGAAAATAAAAGTGTACAAAAAGAAAAAAGAAAAAAAGAAGAAGGAAAAAGGGGATTTGAAACACTAATCTGAAACATGAATTTGTACATCTATTCCAACCATTTACAATTAATATTAAAAGCATTAATAGTTTATCTGAAAATCAGCCGAAAATTTAAAAAAAAAATTTATAAAATGGGATTTTATCGACTAATCTAGGCATAAACTTGTACATTTAGTTATCCTACATCTATTCCAATAATTTAAAATTAATATTAAAGCCCAAAAAACTTCTTCAATGGACGCAGACAGCTTTAATGGCCGGCATTTTGTGAATGAACAACAGATATTTTCGGAATTGTAGTTGAGCAGTGGATGTATTCAAGCAGGCTAAAATGCATGTAAAGGAATGGGTGCGTGCCTTTTAGCGTAACAGTACCACTGACACGTTATGTAATGATCGTTACACCCCCAATGATGGCCATTATAGCACACCTTGGATAGGGCTTTGGATTTGATCTCGGCTACCCACCAAAGAAGGCGCTTTGGATGTACTTAAGTGAGTATTGTTTGTCCATGCTATTGTTCAGAGTTTCCTTAATATAATCCGTATCTCCAGCTTCCAGCTTGGTGGTACCGATAACACTAGTAGTATTTAAAATTTCAGGTATTGGTGATGTATCGCTAAGTATCGCCAATGTATCACTAATATTTTCAACTGTGTAAATTCCAGGTGTTTCTTTATCATAAATGTATCGATATCACCAGTGTATTGCCAATATTTTTTATTGTATAAATTCTAGGTGTCGCTTGTATTCCCAGTGTATCGAGATCGCCACAAATTTGTTTATTAAAAGAAAATTCCATGTCAAATTTTTTTATGGGCTCATAGTTTTATGATGAAATGCATGCTTGTATGTGCATCTATGTATACATGGATGGATAGATTGATATATGTCTGGATGGATGCATCTGTATCTGTGCGTGCAAACACATGCGCATGCATGGATAGCTAATGCATATGTGCGTGCGCAAGCATGGATGGATGGATCCACCATTTTCCCCATATTTTGCCAATGTTTCCCCAAGTCAATGATACATGCTTTTAAGCTTTTATTAAAGGGTAACTTGTTATTTGATTCTTAAATATGCAAATATGTGTATTTTATCCTCTCCTAAAGTTTCATTAAAAAAATTTCGCCTTCTTCCTCATGTTTTCCTAAATTTTCGAGAATTGGCAATAGTATCGGTGAGAACAACATTATTTCCATATCCTTGGCCAGCGGAGCTTGTAGCGATACTAATACTTCGAACACTAGTCCATGCATGATGCATGCATTCTTCCATAAAGATGTGCATGCAGCTTACCTAGCTTCACGTGTCCACACATGTAAATACATTCCTACACACCCACACATGCCCACGCATACGCCTCTCCTTCTATATAGATGTACATGTAGTATGAGTAAGCACAGTGAATTTTGGGAGTATCTACATAAACATACGTACATGCATATATAGATGCTGAAAATGCATGCTATGCTTGCATGTCTTTTTGTGTAATTTAAGCATATATTATATATGACTAGGGACAGTGATGTGCCATTATGTCAATCGGTAGATTCCCGGCATGCATTAGAATTCTAAGGATATCCACTGTATGAATATAAAAATACCTACATAAAATACACATATAAAAATGCCCATGCACACATCGCTTTCTATCTCTAGTAATATAATTCATTTAGAGAACTGATGACCTACAGGCAACGGCACCACTAGCTGTGCTGCTGTACCATCTTTCTCTCCAACATGCCACTCGTTCAGGACGTCCGTGCAATGAAAATGGTAGCCCCCAGCATGAATATCACCTGGCACAAGTTCCAGCTTTTCCTCAGATGGACCATTCCGTTGGAATCAATGGACAGTTAACAGTCTGACTCGACGTCTATTGAGTTGGTGAGCCTGATTTTTTAGATGGATGATCTTCACCGTGGGACTTACTGTTTTCATGGCACGGATGTACTGCAAAAGTGACATGTCAGCGATCATGTATACCAACAAATCTTCTTCATCTGAGTCTTTCCTCCAGCAATTAGGATTGGCTTTCAAATGTTAGATTTGCAAAAGCTTTACAATAATGTCATTCATCGCCTATAGCCTAAACGAGCCGAGGGATACCCATATGTGTCGGACAATACATAGCAGTTTTGGACAATACTTTTAAACCCTCTTTTACTCGTGCTTTAAAGTGCAGAAAAATAGAATATTTTCTTTCCCTTTTTTGTGGGTAATCTAAGATCAGACCCATGATTCCATGACCTCAGTCTACGGCTATGCTAGTTTGATTCGACACCCGGAAATTTCAATAAGATTTTTTTATTATCTTATTTTATTTAATTTTTTTGTCTTGTGATAATCTCACATAGTACAATAAGACTGTTACGATTTTCAAATCCATCACGCGCTTACTCATCTACCCACATACTAATATATGGTCTAGAATCCAATGTTAATTCCCCACCATCGATTCTTGAAATGTGCACATGTCATGCTTATACAGTAATGCAGACCATCCAAATCACTGGCCCAACTGCACATGGATCATAAATGAAAATTTGGGCAGAAGATATAATATCAACTATCTGATTTTTCTTCCTTTGAATTTGGACCACTCACTATTTTATTTTCAACTATCCCGCCATTAATTGGATGGTTAGGATTTATTGGTAAGTGTGATTTGGATGGGGTATGAGTCACACCATTTTTTTCAAATGGTGGGAAACTCACAGGAGATTACCCCACTAACATATAACTTTTGAAAATTAAAGTACTTGAAATCTAATGATGTGAAGTGGGCATTGAAATGGTGATGAGATTATAATACATTTTTTAAGAAAACGCGTAAAGGTGTTGTGTGAACACAAGAAACTTGGGAACTCGTGGCAGACAATGGTGCTTTATATGTGTACACTCAGAAATTGCTACCGCTCAAATTAATCCGTCCGTACCATGGGCCCCACTGCAGATGGGCCATAAACCGGATTTACTTTATACTTATGTTCTAACTATATGTAGAGTGGAAATCTCATCAACGGTGTAGATTGGTTGATGGTCCAAATTCAACAACCATTGCATGGATGCAGGTGTACGGAGTTACGTTTGCATGCAGATGAAACGGCACGCGGATTAGGTAACTCCCCGCCCCGCCCCGAGCTCGGGAAAGGCTAGGGTTCTGAGGGCCACTGTGATGTATGGATCTTATCCACAACGTCCATTCATTTTTCCATGTCATTTCAGATCATGATCCAAAAAATGGGGCAGATCCAAGTTCAAGTGGGCCACACCATAGGAAGCAGTGGTGATAATGATGCCTACCATTATGTTTATTTTCCATCCAACCTGTTCATAAGATCGCTGAGGGATGGATGAAGGGAAAACACAAATATCAGCTTGATCCAAAACTTCCTGAGGCACCCAAGAAGTTTTCAATGGTCAGAGTTTATTCCCCACTTCATGGTCCACATAAGATTGGATCTGTCCCATTTTTGCGCTCATGACTTAAAATGACATGGAAAATGAGTGGACGGTATGGATGAGATCCATACATCAGGGTGGCCATAAGAACCCTAGCCTGTCCCGAGCTCGGGACGGGCGGGGAAGTACCTAATCCGCATCCGATGAAACCTGACACTGCTGGAGAAAAACTTTGATACTCTGGCGGACTGTGATGGATGATACGCATGCAATTAGAAATTACTTAGAATTGCATCTTTGCATACGGTTAATTCAAATTGAACTGTTCAGGTTATGGGTCCTAGCTCTGATTTATCATGCACGAAAAATTACATTCGTTTGATCATCTGGTTACGCATTTAATGGACGGTTAAAAATGAAAGATATCCAACAGTTCTGCCTCTCAAATGTCCACGAATCAAAGGTTAGGATTGTTCAACCAATATGATCTTGGGATTGTGAATTAGCCAAAGTGGGTTCCACAACTTAGTCAGGTTAACTTTAGTTAATGAATGCCACGTGTACAATTTCTGAGTGCCTGCGTATCAAGCTTCGTTGACAGCTGTAGTATCATATAATAACACTCGAGAAAGCATTGTGGGAGTGCACAATAATACAAGATACTCCCCTCGTGTGAAGAGTGGTTGTATCATTCCCAAAGTAATGATAAATTCTCAAAAGAAAAAGAGAAACTTTGCTACTCCTACGGTGCATGATGAATTTATACACAGGTAGTTAGATGATACTCAGAAATTGCATGCGTGGAATACAAGAATTTCAATTCTGACTTGTCCAAATTATTGGGCTTAGTTCGATGTATGGTTATCAAGAAGGATTATGCTTATTTGATTATATGATTATTGGATTGGTGGACATCTGTTCGACGGTTAAAAATGAAAAGATGATTGGTCCTATTTCAAGAGGCAAATGTCCATGAATCAGAGGTTAGGATTGCTCAGTCAACCTGATTTTGAGATTATGACTTGATGACAGTGGGATCCACGATTTGGTTGGATTTATTTGAGTTAAAGTTTCCACGTGTACAATTTCTGAGTGCCTGCGTATCGTTCGTCACGCTTCGCCAGAGTATCTCAGAAAACTTACCGACAAAAAGCTGGCTCCATTAACCGACACTTACCTTTATTTACGCCTTCAATCATTGGAATGAGTTAGTTTATAGATAATGCATGATTATTTCTGCAAGATCTCAACCGTTCATCAGGTAGGCTCTACCTGCGATGATGGCCCCTAAACGTAACACTGATTGAATTCACCTGATTTTCGGGTCCCCATCCAAGCACAGGGTGGAACACCTGATGGACGGGTTAGATCTCATCTAGATGAACTTGTCCCGTCCACGTCAGCAGAAGTCACGCCCTGTTATACCTACCGAAGTCACGAAAGCGTTTTATATTTCTTTCCTAAAATATCATCCCATCCAACGGTTAGGATTGTTCCAGCTGTACGAAATTTAGGATATGGTCCGAGATTCCATCCGACGTTCAACCTTAATGATCGGTTTGGATCTTGAACACATTCAGATATTCTAAAAGCAGGTGACACCTGCCAAAGTTTGTGGAGCGATATTCACACATTACATATGTCATGCATGCATGGTGATCTAAACGGACGGTTCAGATTATCAGTTTTATGGACCCTTTATGGCGGGCAATGGGTCAGGTTCTCGATTATCATACATAGGGGTGGCAATGAGACCGGCTAGGGTCAGGCCAGGGTTGGCCTAGCCCTAGTGGGGAGCCCTGTCACGGTCCTTGTTGAACTTAAAAGGCTCTGGGTTAGGCCAGGTTAGCCTAGCCCGGCCTTTGTGGTGAGCCTGCATGGTTAACTGTTCTGGGCCGGGTTCAAGCCTATAGCTTAATGATATACAGAACACTATCTGTATGTCTACAACAGTCTATAAAGCATTCAGTTTTTCTTAATTTTTATAAAGGTAGACCACGTGGCAATTGGACCAGGGCAAGCTTCTTTCGTTACTGGCTTGGGCTCAGCCCTGCCAAGACATTGGTCATATGTTTCAAGCCCAGGCTCAGCCCCGTTGGAGAGCCTTCAAATATGTACGCGGTTTGGATGCTCAGACTGGTCGGGTGACTGGTTTGGTTGTTTGGCCTTGATGCACGAGAGGGCTGCTAGACAATTTTTTCTCACCCTAAACCTGTCTGGCGACAGGTCTAAGGCGAGGTAGCGTGCATGTTTCTCTTCTGGACTGTTTTTGTGCAAGGCGCGACCGATCGACTATGCATGCGGTTTCTTGCACATTACGCAGTAGTACGTAAGATGTTTCTATTTTCAGGATTCTTGCTATATATATGGCATGTATCTGAACTTAAATAGTATCCTAAGGAGTCCAAGGTTTCTTAATCATATTGGGAAGAGGAGAGAGTGATTTGTGAGAGAGATAGCTTGGATTTTCTCTGTTTTTCCTTACTTGTGGGCTGTCAATCTTTGTAATCTTTTATTTATCATAGTGGATCGCTTTGTGCCGTGGTTTTTTACTCGTTGATGAATTTTTCCACGTAAATTCGAATTCTCTTGTGGTGAATGCTTGTGTGTGGTTTTGATTTCATATTATTTCTTGTTTGATCTTGCATCAGTCTGTGCGTTCGGCTTCCGCTTCCGCTGCCAATTTTCCCAACAAGCCCTTGGACCAAGTTTAGGGACCAACCCTAGCCCTCCAAGGTCGGTCCACCCAGCCCATTGGCACCCCTAATCATACAACTAATCTTCCTCATCTAGTTCCTCTGTCTTTAGCATAACCAACGTTCCAAAACTAATGATCATATAGATAATTTGGCCGAATTGATGTGGTGTGGCCCACCTTCCACGAGTGAAAACACATGATTCACGAAGATGGGACTTTTGGGGACAGGTCATCATTCAATTTTCAAAGCTCACGTAAAGCATGTCCATTATTTTGGTGTACAATGACAAGATTAGCCTCTAAAATATATTATTTGATCTTTGGCTGTAGAATCTGAATATTACAATTGTGTTGGATGTCAGGGTCCACAATAGGCGTATGTTAGATGGGCCCCTTTTAAGTCATTGGGTCATCATACCATTAGCTCAGTAGGTTGACGTGGGTTTAATGTTCACCTCATGGTGAATCTAACGATTAGGACATCTGGGCCCACCTAAGGATGGACCCGAATCCGCCAACCGTGAGGGCATCATTTTGGGCGCGACTTGGGTGAGACCCCAGAACAAGCGATGTGGGTGGGATCCTGAACCTAGGGCCCACATCGATGTATTAATTGTATATCCATGCCATTCATCTTCTTTTTTTGGCTTATTTTATGACATGGTACAAAAAATAAAGCAGATGAAAATTTCGGGTGGACCACACCATAAGAAAAACTGGTTAATGACCATTAAAATCCTTTTGTGGGCCACAAAAGCTTTCTATCAACCTGATATTTATTTTTTCCTTTCATCCCTGCCTACGTGACCTAATCAACATATTGGATGGTCAATAAACATTACGGAGTACTCCAAGAAGTTTTTAATGGTATTAGTTCAATGAGCACTGGTTCCTGTGGTGTGGTCCACCTAAAATTTGCATGTGCTTGAATTTTGATACTTCATCTTAAAATAATCTGAAGAAACATATGGACGGCATGGATATACAACAAATACATCGAGGTGGCCCTAGTTTCAGGATCCCAACCACATCGCTGGTTCGGGGTCTCACGCAAGTCGCGCCTATTTTCTACCCTTGGCCGTTGCTTTTTAATAAGATGAACAGCTTTCTTATGAAGTTTGAAGGACTACTGAAGATTGTGCACCTCCTTACTTAAAATGTCACTGATGTTCCCCCTTTCCTGGCCCAATTAAGTTGTATATGTCAGATCCACTCCGTCCATTGAGTTTCCCCCTAGATGATAGGCCTTGGAACAAAAATCAGTCATTCTTACAACTCAGGTGGGCCACATTATAGGAAAACATGGAGTTGGGATGCAACCCATAGGTTTTTTTGTGTGATCACCATGGTTCCTATTTTTCATTAAACCCGTTAAATAGGTGTAACTCACTGGGATGAAATGAAGATACAAAAATCAGGCCGATCAAAACTTAGATGGGCCGCATCGCGTGAACATAGAGGATTTAGGAGAAAATTTACATATTTGCCATTGGTGTGGCCCATGTAAGCTTTTATCTGGTGTGATCTTTCGCATGATCGGTGAAAAATGGAGTTCTCGCCGGATGGACGGAGTGGATTATACACAACACGATGGCCCCACAGAACTTCGGTATTTGGTGTTGTGCGACTCCGGTCCCCCTCATCCGTGCAAGTCTACCCTCGGTAAATTCAACGGCGGAGAAGTTGTATCGGCGGAAATGATTCTGTGGGGTCGTTTCCATTGAACTTCCATACAACCTCCCTTCCATGCTCACTTGGCAGAGCGTACGGTGAATCAGAACCGTCAATTTAGTGGTCCTATTGTGGATGGTGCAGTTGAAAAACAGCATTGATCGGATGAACGTGAAGCAATCCCACGCACATGTGGCTTGGTTATACGTGTGAGGCGAGTACACAGTAATTGGCCAACAACATTTTCCCGCGGGCATTACCAGTTCTTTTCAAGGGTGTTATCGTCATTTCAAGAAAAGAAGGGCATTCTTGTCAATTTGTTGAAAGATAGGAGCAACTTCAGCAAAAGACACTGACAGATCTAATAAAATCTACCTCGGACCCACCATTTTAAGGTCAGGTCAACTAACATCTTTTTCCGTGGACGATTTTAATTCGCTCATGCATATCCAGATTCCAGGACGTCGCCCTTATCTTTGAGACAAAATACCAAAATGCCACGCCAACCAGCCTGGCTATCGTGCGAATTCATGGCCACTCATCTGCATACCCCCAAACGCAAGTGCCTCTCACGTGCCAACATGGCGCATGTGTGGGATCAGATCCGTTCATCAGAAGAGCCCTCGGCGCCATAGCCTGAAAAAGAGAAACTTTGAAGCTCTGGCAGAGTGCGATGAATGATACGCATGCACATAGAAATTGCATGCTGGGATACGATTAATTCCAATTAACCGTCCAAATCATGGGTCCCACTTTCAATTTACGATCTTCCTACTCGGTCGGTGGGAATCTATTGGACGGTTTAAAATGAAAAATATCCAACGGTTCTTATTTCCACAAACAAGTGTCCACGAATCAGAGGTTAGAATTGTTCAACAAATCTGATCTTGGGAATGTGAATTAACGACAGTGGGTTTCATAATTTAGTCGGTTTAGCTTGGGTTAATGTACGCCGTGTCTACAATTTCTGAGTGCCTGCGTATCAAGCGGCATACGCTGCCAGAGTATCGTATATCTGGATCTGAAAATAAAGTAATTTGTTCGTTAGGTGACCCACACAGACACTTTTAATGCGAGCATGTGGGGCACGGCTTCGGTGGATGCCCGGATCCACTGAGGTGGGTGAGATCCCTGAACGCGGGGCCCACCTTGATGTATGTACCTTATATCCACACCGTCCATCTGTTTTGAAAACTAATTCTATGGCATGATCGAAAAAATGAGTCAGATTCAAATCTCAGGTGGTCCATAATACCGGAAACAGTTGGTAGTCGACCATTATAAATTCTCGTGGGCCACAAAATTTTTGCATCAAAAGGTCTTTGTGATCTTATAAACAGGTTGGATGGAAAATAAACATTCTGGTGGCTCCCATGAAGTTTTTAATGGTAGGGATTCAATCAAGACTGTTTCCTTTGGTATGGTCCAGTTAATATTTGGATCTACTTCATTTTTGGGACCATGCCCTAAAATGAGATTTCAAAATAGATGGACGGTGTGGATTTAAGGCACATACATCATAGTGGGCCCCACATTTAGGGATACACTGACCTCAGTAGATCCGGGGATACACCCAAACCACTCCCGAGCTACTGGGTATCCTCCTTTTAACTGTAGATAATTTCCTCAGGTGGGGCCCATGATGTATTCAAGAAGGGGGCCCACCTGTACGGTTGCAGCCTGCAATTTCATTTCTCACAACACGCAAAACACGCAAATACGAGTTGGTGCTTTCTGTTGGAGACGTGGCGCACGAGTCTGATGCTTGGAGACTGTCCACATTCATGTCTCCAGATTCCACTGTGACCGTAGCCACATATTTTCCTGATGGACTTCTGACCATCGATGAACATTTGAACACTGAAAGGTACCGGTGCCTTTTTTTCTTCTTCTTTTGTATTAAACCGTTTATCAGGTCATTGATTGATCGACGGTTAAGATTTTTTTTTTTTAATTTAGTGACACTATTAGGCCATGGTCCATCCACAATTTGGACGTTTCTTATCAATGCCAGCGTTGTGATATATTGTGGAAATGCACTTCAGTATCAACCATGATACAACAATGGGCCACTCAAAAGATTGAATTGAAAATAAACCGTGCCCCTGAAACAAGGTTATGGTGGGCCCCTCAATCAACGGTTGTGATGTCCTAGCATGTGTGGTCGCATGCAGATGTGCGTGTTGCGTGGCTGTGCTTGTATGCTCCTCGAATTAACCTCATATGAAAAGTGAAATGGCAAAACCACTGTTTCTGGTTGTGACGTAGAGACCAACGGTCCGGATCCCCCCACTTGTAGACATCAGTAGTCTAATGATCTCAACCATATTGCTTGTGGGGTTGTCTAATTCGAAATTCGGTTGTTGCTGCATTCGTGTCATGTCGGACTGTGAGTAGCCATCCATGACCAAAAACTAAAGTAGTTCAGTTGCCATTTAACCATAAATGATATAGGCAATGCACATTGGGAAAAATTCTTCTTTTTTTTTTTTTTTCTCTTTTTTTACTTTCAAGCCAAATAACCTTTTCTTCTTGTCATAACAAAAATAAACCAATTCACACAATATGAGCTAGGAATGGATGAATTTTTATTACATGAAATAAAAATAGAACTTATAAAAATAATTCTCGACGATCCAACATCGCCACGATGATCCAACATCTATGGCAATATCGGAAAGTTAAGTCTTTCTTAATCTAACAACTTAGGAGTAGATGAAAGGAATTATATTATTGAAAATGAAAGAACAAAGTCATTATTGCAATCCAACGTCTGGTGTAGTCATGTAGATGGAAGGAAATTACACTACTTTTAAACAAGTTCAGTCTAGCATTTTAGCATAGACGGACTAAATTATATTACTCCGAAGTTAAAGTCATTCTAGCGTAGCAATGCAAACAAGTTGGATTACACTATTCTTAATATAAAAAAATTAAGATAAGATAAGCAGTGTTGTGGGTAATTCAGAACCGATCGATATATGACAAGGAAAGCCCATCTATGAATGCTCGGACAAGTCCAGAGTTGGAGGCCCGAAATGCCGATCTGCCAACCATCGTGACTCTTGGAACGAGGTCGACAATTAGTAAGCCTTCTATCACAGGTGCTATCTATGAGTATTCCCAAGTTGACCCTATAGAAGCATAAGGTGACCTCGACCTTTAGAAGGGATCTACAATCAGGTGTAAGCCCACAAAACGAGGAGCTTAGACACAAAGTTCCGTCAACTAAGCAAACCAAGTTAGCTCGGCCGAAAGAGAGTGTGTGACAAGTCCAGGCGAGATCCACTCTATGCGAACCAAATGGACATCTGACTTTATCTCAACCAGATATCTCTTCCATCGTTACGGAACATAACTCCTACTCAATGCAAACTCTTCTAACGTATTCTAAATTGACTTTACCTCATAATGAGCTATGGAACCCTATAAATATAAGTTCTCTCTACAGGGCAAGGTATGCAATTGATTACCCAAAAAACTCTTATAATCATCCTACATGCCTGGCTTGGGCATCGAAGAGTTCCCAACTGGACACCGGCTCCTCTCTCCTGCCTCCTATTATTTTGTGCAAGTCTGACAATCACTATTTGAGCTCTAATCTTCTCTTTGAAGGATCTAGACATACCATTAGCAAGCATTGTTTAGTCAAATTCGGCCAACCTCATCCGTTGTCCAAATCTAAGCGACAACAAGCAGCATTGTGCTATAGTTTATGTTGTGTTGGATTGGCAAAGGCCTAGAGCTTTACAATCTTTCTCCAATTTATAAAATTTTGAGACAATAGTTGGAGTGAGATATTTGCAGTCATTCCTCGCATCGGTTAATGTGGCAATAACTATTTAGATCAGTAAAACGGTTGTGGCCTATTATACAACGCTACATGTACTAGTCATTTGTTGTGGGTTGGTCATTAGTTATTAGTTATGCGTATGTCCTACTATTGTTATGTGGATGAGGGTTTTTCTCGTAATGTCAAATATTAATGATTATTATCCCTCCTTTTTTTTTTTTACACAAATGTGTATAATGTGCCATATAACTTGACAAACTTGGTGTTATTGTTACTTTTCTCCTTAAGAGGTTTTGATCATAAGGATTTCTTTTGTGCGATGCTATGGTGCATCGGTCAAATCCATCACTTGCCACAATAGTTATTCAATCGATAGTCATTTTCAATCATAAGACCATTATGATAAGTAGTCGACTCTATTATATAAGTGAAATATATAACACTAGTTTTATGGTAGTAGCCAACTAAACTTATTCTTTTTGGGTCACTTACAACTTTTCAATTTTTTATGACATTCGACCAGGGAGCAGCTAAAATAATCTTTACTTTGCCTTTTGTTGAGATTTTGTTGCCACCTAACATCATTTGAATTGTTAGATTTAATGCGATCAAATTCAAGCATAAATGGACATATAACGTGGACAATAAAAGACACAGTCAAGAGTCAACAGTCAAAAGCTTGTGTATTGTACCTTAGGTAGCTAGAGGGTCACTTTCTCTAATTGAGGGAACAGCACAATGCATGCATGAAATCGACCCCTCCATCAGGTGCATCACCCCTTGTTTTACCTCGACCCAAAAAATAAGAGTACTAATTCATCGTTCAAGTGAACCACCATATAAAATTATAAATAAAAACCTCTAAATTAATCACAGTTGTATAATCTACCTGATTTTAGGAATATTGGGTAATTCTTCATCCCTATGCGCCATGTCAGATGAATGGATTGGATGGCATGCAGACACTACGGTAGGGCCCTACACCAATTTAACGGTGGATGTCCCATCTCACTCCTTTTTCCATGACGTGGCCTTTTGAGTTTTGAATGATCATGAATTTTGGAATCTAATGAGGGAAGCGGATTGCATCCTGTCCCCGCCTGGACGGTCGGAATCGGTCCAGCCAGCTGTGGGACCCACCTGGTGTATGGGTTTTATCCATGCCGTTCATCCAATTTTCTATATCATTTTAAGATATGGCCCAAATTAGGCAGATCCAAGGCTGAAGTGGTCCATGCAATGGGGATTGAACGCCCACCCTTAAAAATTTCTTAGAGCCACAAAAGTTTTGTGATCAAGTTGGCGTTTGTGTTTTCCCTCCATCCACGTCTGTGTGACCTTATGAACAGGTTGGATAGAAAATAAACACCATGATGGGCTCTAGGAAGGTTTCAACCATTGGGATTATCATCACTGCTGCATCCTGTGGTGTGGTCCACTTGATCCTTAGATCTGCCTCTTTTCTGGCTTGCAACATAAAATTATCTGAAAAATTGGATGAATGGCATGGATAAATCCCATACATCACGGTGGGCCCCACAGAGCCGGCAGGATGCAATCCGCTTCTGAACATGAGGCAGCGTGAGTAGACCTGGCAAAATTTAACCCGACCCAACCTGACCGATTTTTTCCAGTTTAGGGTCAGAAAATTTGACCTGAATTCAGTTTTTGGGTTGACTCGACCCGACCCATAATCCGAATTTTCATGGGTCAGGTTAGGGTTAAAGGTAACCTGACCCGACCCAAATCATATAGGGGTTAAGTAGACTATTATATATTGATTTTCTTATCAGTTAAATAATACATAGTTTTTTTTTCACACACCCTGTTGGATGATGGATGGAGTGGATTTCACTTCTGATGAAAGTGGGCCCATTTTTGTTGGTAAGTGTGCACTAATAATTGATGCACATGTTGTACATTGAATTGGGTGGATTGGTCAACATTTGTTGACTCGATCAAAAGCAAAACCCAGAGAAAATCTTCCCTCCCTTCGTTTTCATGGAAATGGCTCAAATGGACGCTATTCGTTTTCAAGATTGTGCGGCCCACTTTCGAACAACAGTCTGGCTGATCCAATTCGTTCATATGGTTCGGACATGGGAGTCTAACAAACCTTATTTCATTGAAGGTATTGTTGTATTGTGTATACAGTTAGAAATCAAAGATAACAGTGGGTAACTGATTTTGTGTTTCTAGGCCCTTCAAAACCTGACCACTGAGACCAATGACCCACCTTGGCTCGATCCAAACTGTCTATCAATTTTTAAAATCATTTTAACTAAAACTCAATTGATATCAGGTGTGGACGCTCATGTGTGTAACCATTGTTTCACATATAAGTTGCGTTGGTGGATGGTGGGTCCGAAATGGAAATATTTCATTTTTTTTTCTCACCTCTGTTTCTTTCGCTATTAACCTAAATCCGTGACAATGCATTCGAGCAAATCTAAGTCATTCATAACCCTTAGTTGCAAGCTATCTTAGTCGTCCATTGATGTTCACCTAGATTAGGGCAGAGAATGCCATCATATAAATAAGATTTTTCTTCTGTTTTTCTTTGTTCTTGCAACAAAAAATCTTAAATCTCATGCTAACCATATAAATATGTCCATTAGAAGGGGTTTGATGTGAAATCTCAGAGTTTCTTAGGCTTCTCTAAATAATTCTACTGTATCATAGCTCTCGGATTGAAGGAAAATCAACAGTTAGCGTTTCACCATTGGAGGCCAGGTCTTCTTCTTTAATGGTATTGTTGTTACTGAGGTCATTGCTAGGTTGCAATCATATAGTTCTTGCTGCTAAGGTATAGGTAAGATAATCAGCCATTTCATCTTTCTGTTACATGTATGATCGACTCGATTTGTTATCGAGTGGTAAACCGAGTCGAACTCGTTCTATGCCTAGTTCATATTAGTTGATAGAAGTTGTTCATGATCCGATGAATGTCTGATTTAGTTCAGCTATTTAGGATTGATCATGATCATATATCCTTACTCTTTAAGTTCAATCTGGTTGAAACTAGTTGTAACTTGTGTTGAGTTGACTCAACAAAACTCACCGAGTCTAGTTTGAGGTGAAGTCTAATCCATGACTATTCATGTCAGATTCATGAGCAATGTTGGGCAGGCATTGGTAGCTGAAGATTTGAGTCTGGTTGTGAATTGATTTAGTAAAATTTCCCGATTAGGTTAGTCTTTCTTGAAAATTCTTAGTATTTTGATTCAATTTGGGGCTTAAAATAAGATATGATTTCAGTTTAATATGCAAATTAGTTAGTTGATCATTAAAATGTGGGTCGACCCGACCTGGTTTAATTTGGGTTGGGTAAGGGTTGGGAAAATCCAACCCGAATTCAATTTGGGTCAGGTTAGGGTTGAGGTGGAAATGACCAGACCTGACCCATTGCCACCTCTAAGCGTGAGTAGTGAAATTTATTAAAGAAGTGACATCACCAAGTTTTGTGGGTCCCACCATGATGCATGTGTTGTATCCATACCATCCATCCATTTGGAGAGATCATTTTAGGGCACGAGGCAAAGAAAGAAGTGGATGTAAGTTTTCTATATAGTGGGCCGACTGATCAATGATCCAGATTTGAATACAGATGCAGATTCATGTGTGGACTGATCAGTGGACCCCACTACAGTCGTGATCTACAAAATCAAGAGGGGTTGCGCGTCTACGCTGCCTATGGCAGTATTGTAGTTGAACATGGATTCCTGATAGCCAAATTCGTGTGGAGCAAGGGTGGCAGTGTTTTGGTGGGTTTCAAACACTGCCACACCCACTACAAGCCCTATTTAAAGGGTGCTGGGTCCCCAATCCGGGATAACACTGAAAACAAGCCCCATCTAAGGTTTTCTCTACAGCAATCTCAGGAGAGGAAGATCCAGACCTCAGATATTGGAGATGGCTCACCAGACAGGTATGTCTTTATTCAGTTTATTAGATCTACATATCTGATGCACAGCAAGGTCCTATGTATTCCGCAATATAGAGATTCTTACAGTTGGTATCAGAGCCTACTGTGCATCGGCTATGGAAGATCAATTCAGTATCTGCCTGAGTATTCTACTGCAGTCCAGACCCATCATTCATGACCCAAACAAGCTCAGATCTGGACCGTTTGTTGATTGATTGTCAGGACCAAACCTGAGCCACAAACCATCGTTATCTATGTTACAGAGGGTTTGCAAAAAAAAAAAAAAAAAAACCCATTCAGTTAATAAATAAATAATAAATAAATAAACAAATAAACACCTTAACCAACACCGCAACCTGCATCCGTCATGGCTGTCACTCAGAACAGCGAGCTCTGCATCGCCATTCATGGCTGCCACCCTATCGAAACCCACCTCGCGCCTCCTCTTCCTCGGCCGTTCAGTTTAAAATGGATTTTCGGCATCTGAAATCACCGGAATCCATGGCTGGGATCCGATTCTAGAAAAGGGACAGCCGGGGCTAGGATTTTCTACAGCGATGTGGTGATCGGTTGTGGTGCTGACGCCTGATTAGTGCCGGCACACCTAATAAATGGCAGGAACCATGGCTTCCGGCTGCCAATCGTTGGTGGCTGTGAGCTAGGACGTGGTGTAGAGGCTGGAACGACCAGGTTTTCTCAACCTTAAGGAGATAGAAAGGGGTTAGGGTTTGAGATGTTGGAGGTGCTGCAGCGCCGCGTTCATGGCTGGCGCATTGACGGCGATTGCAGTTTCCGACAGGCCATTTTTCAGAGGTGGGAAGGTCGGCGGCTGGTCTAGGGTTTGAAAAATCTCTTTTTTCCTTCTAGGGTTTGGAAAAGCCTCTGTTATTATTATTTTTTTTTTATATAAGAAGCCCACCGTGGGACTCTTTGATTAAAACGAGCCGGGTCGGCTCCCTTCTACTGGGCTTGCCCCTAACTTATTGGGCCCAAATATGGACCTACTCCATGTAATTGAGTTTCTAATTGGGCATACTCCATCGATTGGGACCATACCAGTTTATTGGGCCTAATTTGTGGCTAGTTTTGGGCTTGGTGGTGGGCCTGATTTTAACATGTTTTGGGCCAGACCTATCGGCCTGATTTTAACATGTTTTGGGCCAGATCTATAGGCCTGATTTTAGCATGTTTTGGGCCAGATCTATGGGCCTGATTTTAACATGTTTTGGGCCAGACCTATCGGCCTGATCTAAACATGTTTTGGGCCAGATCTATGGGCCTGATTTTAACATGTTTTGGGCCAGATCTATCGGCCTGATCTAAACATGTTTTGGGCCAGATCTATGGGCCTGATTTTAGCATGTTTTAGACTAGATCTATTGGGCCAAATTAGACCAATAATTGTTAATCCACTAAGGGCGGGATTAAATTGCAATCCTAAGTCTAAATTTTGTGGGATTGGATCTGATAGTGCTAGCCACCACAGTGACCTCTGTCAGTGAAGATTTGCACGAATTCAGACTTATAATGTTGGGATTAAGTTAAAGGATTGCATACAGTTGCTTTCACGTCCAATACAGACGGTGACGAAAACACAAACGATCATCACTTTAGCACGGCCATGAACACATGCAGACGGTGACGAAAACACAGACGATCACCATTTAAGTTTTAAGTACAGGAGAACCACGGACATGTTATGACTACCACCCACAGGAGGAGTCATGATGATGTGGGTGATTCTCACCAGGATTGATTTAAGGCCCACCTTCATCCTGGATAATTCAATTGAATGCCCTCAATCAATTGAATGTTTAATCGCCTGAAATTTTATAATATAGTCTAATGTGAGTTTTATTTGACAGTTAACATTTCAAACGATTTTATTTCAGTACCCCTTTTGGAATACGGGAAAAGAAAACAGACTTTAGAAAAGGGTAATTCTGTTCTTGTCTGTTTTGAAAGCAATCTAACTGATGTATCGGCAGATTCCTGGTGGATAGACTCTGGCACGTCTATTCACATATGCACTTCTATGCAGGATATGTTACAGAGCCGACCGCCAACTGACACGGAGCAATCAGTGTACGTTGGCAATGGCATAAAGGTAAACGTTGTGGCAGTAGGAATTTGCAGACTTAGATTAACATCTGGCCATTACTTAGACCTAATAGATACTTTCTATGTACCTTCAATAAGACGAAATTTAATTTCGGTCTCTCGCTTAGTTAAAGGTGGGTACACTTTTAAATTTGAGAATGAAGGTTTTAGTATCTATTTTGGTTTAAATGGAGTTGGCCATGGTACTTTAGTGAATGATCTATATCAGTTAAACTTACATGCCACAAATGTCCTGAACATGAACCTGCAACTTAATAATGGATCAGGAATCAAAAGAAGAAAGAGAAATGAAGTTTCCTCCATATTGTGGCACAGACGATTAGGCCATATCTCTCGCGAGAGAATGGAGAGGCTTGTGCGGGATGGAATACTTCAATCCTTAGACTTCTCCGATTTTAAAGTATGTACGGATTGCATTAAGGGAAAACAGACTAGAATGAGGAAAAAGGGTGCCACCAGGAGCGTAGGTCTACTAGAAGTGATACATACAGATATTTGCGGTCCATTCGCTACAGCTTCATGGAGTGGACATAAATATTTTATCACTTTTATAGATGACTACTCTCGCTACGGATACCTGTACCTGATACATGAGAAATCAGATGCCCTGGATGCCTTCAAAATCTATAAGGCTGAAGTCGAGAACCAACTCGATAAGAAGATTAAAGTCGTCAGATCTGACCGTGGTGGTGAGTACTACGGGAGATATGACGAATCAGGCAGGAATCCAGGACCTTTTGCCAGGTACTTGCAGGAATGTGGCATTGTCGCTCAGTACACCATGCCTGGGACTCCAGAGCAAAACGGTGTAGCCGAAAGGCGTAACCAAACCCTTATGGACATGGTGCGAAGCATGATAAGTAATACGACATTGCCACTATCTTTGTGGGGTGACGCCATTAAGACTGCAGTCCACATCCTCAATAGAGTTCCTAGCAAATCTGTACTGAAAACCCCTTTTGAGTTATGGAATGGGAGAAAGCCTTGTCTTACCTATTTCCATGTTTGGGGTTGCCGTGCAGAAGCTAGACCCTATAACCCGCACCAAAATAAACTTGACCCAAGAACTATAAGCTGTTTCTTTATAGGTAACCCTGAAAGGTCAAAAGGCTATAGATTCTACTGTCCTTCCCATTCTATAAAGATCATTGAGACTGGGAATGCCAGATTTCTTGAGGACACTGAAGACAGTGGGAGCATGAACGTTAGAGAGATTGTATTTGAGGAGGAACGAATCATGATTCCCATGACAGTAATTCCTACAGATGAGGCATTAAGTCCTGCAGTTACTGCAGATCGCCTTAATGAACCTCAAGTACAACCTATTGATGAAGGAAATCAAAATCCTGATCCGATTGAGCCATTAAGAAGATCCCAAAGGGAGAGGAGGCCTGCAATCCCTGATGACTACGTCATCTATTTGCAGGAACGTGAATTTGACATAGGGGTGGAGAAGGATCCTGAATCTTTCACACAAGCCAAACAAAGCATTAACTCCTCTCAGTGGTACAACGCCATGAAAGACGAGTTGAAATCCATGCAGGACAATGAAGTCTGGAACCTTGTCCAGTTACCTGAAGGAATTAAGCCGGTTGGTTGTAAATGGGTATTTAAAACCAAACGGGACTCCAAGGGAAACATAGAAAGGTATAAAGCCAGACTTGTTGCTAAGGGTTTTAACCAACGAGAAGGCGTTGACTACAAAGAGACTTTCTCTCCAGTTTCAAAGAAAGACTCATTTAGAATAATAATGGCTCTTGTAGCTCATATGGATCTGGAATTACAACAAATGGACGTTAAGACTGCGTTTCTCAATGGGGATCTTGATGAGAACGTATACATGTTACAACCAGAGGGTTTTAAAGTTGAAAGCTCAAAGCAACTGGTATGTAGACTCAAGAAGTCCATATACGGTTTGAAACAGGCATCACGTCAGTGGTACCTAAAGTTTCATAAGGTGATTTCCTCATACGGTTTTGTAGAAAACACGGCGGATGAGTGTATCTACATTAAAATCAGTGGGAGTAAGTTCATTATTTTGATTTTGTATGTCGATGACATATTGTTAGCCAGCAGTGATATTGGGATGCTTCGTGATACCAAGAAGTTTTTGTCTCAAAAGTTTGAGATGAAGGATCTGGGTGACGCTTCCTTTGTCATAGGCATCGAGATTCATAGGGATAGATCTCGAGGACTGCTTGGTTTGTCACAGAGAGCCTACATTGGTAGGATACTCGAACGGTTCGGCATGCAGAATTGCTCTCCTGGTCAATCACCTATAGTTAAAGGTGACAAATTCGGAAATTTTCAGTGCCCCAAGAATGATTTGGAAAAGGATCGCATGAAGGAAATTCCGTACGCGTCAGCAGTGGGGAGTATAATGTATGCTCAGGTCTGTACGCGTCCGGACATTGCCTTCGTGGTTGGAATGTTAGGCAGGTACCTTTCTAATCCAGGAATTCAGCATTGGACCGCAGTAAAGAAAGTATTGCGCTACCTGCAACGGACAAAAGACTTTGCACTCACCTACAGCAAAACCGATCGTTTGGATTTGGTCGGATATTCAGACGCAGATTATGCAGGCTGCGTCGACACAAGAAGGTCAATGTCCGGTTACATTTTTCTTATGAGTGGAGGAGCTGTGTCCTGGAAAAGCGTAAAGCAGTCTACCACAGCTTCATCCACTATGGAGGCAGAATTCATCGCATGTCACGAAACCACAAATCAGGCGGTGTGGCTACAGAGTTTTCTCACTGGTTTACGGGTCTTGGAGCATATCCCGAAACCTATGAGAATATTTTGTGACAGTTCAGCTGCGGTCAGTTTCTCGTATAACAACAAGCACTCATCAAGGTCGAGGCATATCGACGTAAAGTATTATGTTGTTAAGGATAGAGTGCGGGATCATCAGGTGTCTATTCAGCTTATCGGTACTAAAGAGATGATAGCCGATCCTCTCACTAAAGGGCTTCCTGTGGCGCCATTTCAGGAGCATGTAGTGTCTATGGGAGTTATTGACCTCACAGATATATTTAGTTAGTGGGAGTTTTAAGATTCAGTTTACATCTATTTTGTTCAGACACTCGTGGAGATCTCATTTACTTTGATGATTCCATCTTTTGGTTTATACTATTTCTCTCATTTGGTGTGCACAATATATTTTGAGAATAGTAGAATTTCAGTATTGTCTCATTGGAGACATCTTAAGAAAGCTCCTAGGACCTCTTGAAGGTAGGCACTTTCAGTCACACTTGAGTGTAACCTTCATACCACACGACCATGTTCACAATCTACGTCATTAAGATTGATGATACTAGTGACCGTGATTCGTCTCACTTCGCCTCAATTAATGTTGTGTAGACTACCATGATCCAGTATTAGTAGTCTTGATGGACTAGATTGGAAAAGACGTTGTCCACAGAATCTGACATATTGGTTGACCACTTAAGTATAATTAAAATCCGTGACATTGAACAGTATGGCCCAAGTGGGAGAATGTAAGTTTTCTATATAGTGGGCCGACTGATCAATGATCCAGATTTGAATACAGATGCAGATTCATGTGTGGACTGATCAGTGGACCACACTACAGTCGTGATCTACAAAATCAAGAGGGGTTGCGCGTCTACGCTGCCTATGGCAGTATTGTAGTTGAACATGGATTCCTGATAGCCAAATTCGTGTGGAGCAAGGGTGACAGTGTTTTGGTGGGTTTCAAACACTGCCACACCCACTACAAGCCCTATTTAAAGGGTGCTGGGTCCCCAATCCGGGATAACACTGAAAACAAGCCACATCTAAGGTTTTCTCTACAGCAATCTCAGGAGAGGAAGATCCAGACCTCAGATATTGGAGATGGCTCACCAGACAGGTATGTCTTTATTCAGTTTATTAGATCTACATATCTGATGCACAGCAAGGTCCTATGTATTCTGCAATATAGAGATTCTTACAGTGGACCCACCACAGAAAACAGTGGGATTGAACGCCTACCATAAAAAAATTCTTGGCGCCATCGTAGTTCTGGATCAAGCTGATATTTGTGTTTTCTCTTTGCATTCTTGTGTTAACTTACGAACAAGTTGGATCTCAAAAAATATCATGGTGGGCTCTAGGAAAGTTTCAACGGTGAGCATCGCTGTCCCCACTCTTTTTTTCGTGGTGGTTCCACTTGAGTTTTGGATATGCCCTAGAATGCTCTCTCAAAATGGATACATTACATGCACATGGTGGGCCGATGAAACTTGGTGATGTCACCGTCTCATAGGCCATGTGAAGCATGGGAACGCCCAATGGTATTGTATCGGATGCGGGTTGGCTGGTCACACGAAAACCAGCCAGCAAGCTGGTGTCAAAGCTTTATGAGTCCAGCCATGATGTATTTGTTTTATCCGCTCTGTTCATCCATTTTTAAATATCATTTTAAAGAATGAGATAAAAAATTAGTTCGATAAAAAGATCAAGTGGACCACATCATAAGAAAAAGTGGGGATTGAACATGCATGGTAAGAAAATTTGTGGGGCCACAAAAGTTTTGGATCAAGCTAACAAATAAACATCATTGTGAGCCCATAGGAAGGTTTCAACAGTGGAAATCATTCTCCTCACTGTTTCGTGTAGTGTGGTCCACTTGAGATTTTTATATGCCTCATTTTTTTATATAATGCCTCAAAATGGGATTTCAAAACTGGATGGACAGCGCGTATAAAACAAATACGTCATGGTAGGACCCGTACAGCTTTGACACCAGCTTGCTGGCGGGTGTTGGCGTCACCAGCCAACCCGCGTTCCATTGTATGACATTTCCTCATGCGTCAAGTAAAATCGTGAGAAGAATGCCACCCTTTTTGAAGATGGGCCGTGACTCATGCAAATCACTGACATCATAGCCATCCAATTAATCGCAATCAAAAGGACCGTTAAAATAAGAGTTTTGCTAAGTACGTGTACAAGGCTGGTCATGCACACCCCATCACGTGCGTCAGGATAGCCAACAGTTCCAATATCCACACCGTCCATCAGCTAGGCCTGACCTTGCAGATGTTCTCAAAAATAAATATGGTCCATTCATTAGGTGGGTCATATGATATTACAAACAGTTTGAAAGGTAAGAAACCTTCAGTCATGTTTTTTCCAACTGTATAGTGGCCCACCCGACCAGTGGACCGACCTGATTTTTTGGAAAGAGCCTATTCATAGTGTTACTACTCTGATGGATGGATTGGATCTCGTACCAATGTGCCACGCTGGCATAAATGTGGCAGTGTACGTTAAAAATCTTGTACAAGCGAATGGTATGAGTAAGATCGTCCACTGATTTTTGAGCTACGCTCCATCCACGGTGGGTTACGATTTTTGGACGGTCCACATTCCGTACATGTACGAGATGCTGACACATAGGATGGAGCCATGTTTAAGAAATGGGCTAGAGCTAGATGATAGTGCAGTGTTGCATTTTAAGTTGTGGTGTCCCATCCACCTTGGAGATAGTAAACGCTTGGTGCAATCTGAACCGTCCGAATCATGAGCCCGGATGGCAAAGGCTGAAATTCATAATTAATGAGTGATTTTGTCCATTTGATTTTGACCAGTGACCATCATACAGTTAATCATCATGTTCGAAAGTGAATAATTGCATGGTTATGATCATTCATGCTCGATCATGTGATATTTAAATAATTTTCATAAAACGGTGGGGTGGGCCGTAAGATTTGGACGGTCCGGATCGACATGCATGACTTCCCATGTAACAACTGAAGAAATGGTGGCAAACTCTCATTACAGTCTTCTGCTGCGATACAGTGGAAAACTGCAGACAGCGGCGTGATGAGCGCCGTCCGTTATACCTAAAATACCCCTGACTCGATTAGGAAAGAAATTAGGAAGTACCTCTCCTGGCTGCCATTGTCGATGATGTCAACGTCGCGTGTAGATAACTCAAAGTGCGAACACGTGGCTCAATGAGAGCCGTTAGCCGAGTAAAACATGGTTGGCGGAAATCGGACGCGGATTGCTTACTGACCCTTCCAGTAGTGACTCGCTGCAGGCCCATCATGAAGTTTGTATTTTATCCAAGCCGTACATCTATTTTTCCAGCTCATTTTAGGGCATGATCCAAAAAAATGAAACAGATCCAAATCTATGGTGAACCTCACCATGGGAAAGAGTGGTAATTGAATGCCCACCGTAAAAAAAATCCTTGGAGGCTCCATCATCTAATCAATAGGTTGGATGGCAAGTAAACATTACAATAGGACCTAGGAAGTTTTTAATAGTGAGTGTTCAATCACTACTATTTCTTGCGGTGTGTTTTGCTTGAGACTTCGATCTACCTCATATTTTAATTCATTTCCTAACATGGATGGACGACTTAGATAAAACATATGTATTATGGTAGGCCCATAGAGCACCCTTCACCATTATTACTAATTACTTCACTTGCAGTGATTACCAATTACTTCACCCTTTTATCTCTTCCCTGACAACATTTATATTTGACTGCCGTATACTCGATCCTGTTTGGCTGACCCACTGTGAAATCATAAAAATAATAATTTTATACTATTTTAATGTCAAATATTATTAAATAATATAGCTGTTTAAATTCCTGAATTTTACAATAATGTCCTGAAAAGTGTAATAATGGAAAATTTCTTTATCTATTAAATAAATATGTACCTATTTTTTGTTTGTTTAGTAGTGGTAAAATTGTAACCATGACACTTTCTTTTATGGGAAATAAATTAGCTTTTTTTAAATTCCATTTTTTAGTGGAAAGTAGGTTGTTGGGCCATGTGCTGGTATTAGAGATGATATCGGTCAAGTACGCACTCACCAAACACTTTTATTAGACATGGATTGCTTAGTTATTCAGACAGACTTGATAAGGCCTACTTAGGGCTGTCAACGGGTCGGATACGGGCCGGATTAGTGATGATCCGAATCCGACCCGATTAAGAATATATCCGACCCGAATCCGATTCGGATCACAAGTATATAATCCGAACCCGACCCGATTAAATTTTTCGAAATCCGTTTCCGATCCGATTATGATCCGACCGGATATCCGAGAGAGGAGAGAAAGAAAGAGAGAGAGAAAGAGAGATTATCCTATGTTTTTATTTTATTTTATTTTATTTATTTATTTTTTTTTATCGGGTCAGATCGTTAACGGGCCGGATCAAGGTTGATCCGAATCCGACCCGAATATTAAATGGATCATCTTTGGATATCCGTATCCGACCCGATTATTCGATTATTGATCCGAATCCGATTAAATCGGATCAGATACGGATCAAGATCCGTGCCATTAACAGCCCTAGGCCTACTTTGATGTAGGTTTTTTTTATCCATGCCGGCTTATTTTATGGCATGAGCCTAAAAACAAGGGAAGCCGATTGCGTCCGACCCTAGCTGGACCTTTAAGCGTCAAACCAGAATTTTGTGGGGCCCACTGTGGTGTGTCTGTTTATCCACACCGTCCATCTATTTTCCAAGATCATGCTAGCATATGAGCCCAAAAATGAGGTACATCCTACATTTTAATGGATCACATTAGAGATGACTCTTGCATTTAATGAACCCAAGCTTACTCTTTGTTGTGGTCCATTAGAGCATTGGATCTGCATCTTTTTTTGCCCATCCCCTACCATCATCTTAGAAAAGGAATGTACAACATGGATAAACATATGCATCATGCTTAAAGGTTCGACCAATGGTGAGATGCAATCTGCTTCAAAAAACAAGGGATGTAGATTACACGGTGATCGTGTCACCACCAACCTCCATGGTAACTGGACTATGTGGTAGTCCACTTGAGCTTTTCGTGTATCTTATTTTTCGGCTCATGCCCTAAAATGAACCGGCAAAGGCAAAACAGATGAACAGCATGGATAAAACACATACATCATGGTGAGTCCAATAGACTCCGGCCCTGGACTCCTAGTGGCTTGGTACCAAGTAATCCATCTCCCTTTCAAGCATGCTTTGTGGCCTGCCAGGCTCCATCTCTAAGTAGTGTTATTTGTGAAAGCATATTGCCCATGTGGGGGATTTGATTAAGTCACATGTCATTATTAAAGATGGAGTACACCTTTGAAAGTTGTGTAGTCCATAACCCGGCTGAGCTCATCTCTAACAGTGATTTGTAACCCATTCAAATCTTGTCATGTCAGGTCAGATATATCCATGGTGATTTGGTCATCGAGCAATTAAGGGAGATGTGGACCACCTAATCAGGCAATCACATCGGCATGCGATCTTTTAATTTGGCAGTTCACACTTTCAAGCAAGAGGCATTCTGGTGATTTCACATCAGACCAGCGGCTATCTACAGAAGAATTCAATGGCTACTTCCTTGTGGCCCTAAAATCCACTGTCGCTCTAAAATTTGGTGGTCCACCTTCCCATAATGCTCATCACCCCTTGCCAAATAGGGCGCCAATTCCCTAAAACATTGTAGGGGGCTACACAACAAAAATCTGTAGGGTCACTGTGAGCGAGCGTGTGACATCCACCCCATCTATCATTTGTGCGCTAGCTCATGTTATGGTATTTTAGTCTAAAAATCTCCACAATCCAAATCTTTAAGCATGCTTGATTGGCTGTAAATGAATGTAAATGAAAGTAAAGGCATAATGATGATTTTTACCACCGATTTAATGGAGAGGTGGAATTCCACCTAAAAATAATGTTAATTTCAACCTTTTTTTTTTTTTTAAGCAAAGCTCTA
This sequence comes from Liriodendron chinense, assembly GCA_003013855.2. Lineage (NCBI taxonomy): Eukaryota > Viridiplantae > Streptophyta > Magnoliopsida > Magnoliales > Magnoliaceae > Liriodendron > Liriodendron chinense. The sequence goes on from ML058513.1 coordinate 1,043,162, forward strand.
TGGGCCCCACCATGATATATGTGTTATATCCACATTGCTCATTCATCATTTCAAATCATTTTAGGACGTGAGACCCAAAAATGAAACAGATTCAAAGATCAAGTGGACCACACCACAGATAATATTAGATTCAATGGTAGACATAATTATTCTTATTGTGGGCCACTTGAGCTTTGGATTTTCCTCATTTTTTGCCCCATGCCCTAAAATGATATGGAAAAATGAATGGGCAGTGTGGGTTATAAAATGATATAGAAAAATTAATGGGCGGTGTGGATATAACCCATACATCATGGCGGGCCCCACATGATTTTAGTATATAGCATAGTACCCCATGTGAGACTCTTTTTTTTTTTAAGAGGACCTACCTTGCAAAGGAAATACAATGGTAAATAATCATTACTTATTTACATCCGATTGCTTTCATTTCTTAACTATCAAACAAGCCCAAGAGGGCTAGACATTTTGATTATGGGAATAGAGAGCAAATTGGGTGAGACCCCCCTGACTGCTGGGCCCACCGTGATGTATGTGTTGGCATCCACGCTATCCATCTGTATTTAGAAAATAAAGTAGTTCCAGATTTTGGATGGGCCATAGTATAGGAAATAGTGGTGATTGACCATTAAAAACTTCTTGTGGGCCACAAAAGCTTCGGATCAAGATGATATTTGTGTGGTCTCTTCATTCAGGTGTTTGTGACCTTATCAACAGGTTGGATGGAAAATAAACATTCCTATGGAATCCATGAAGTTTTTAATGGTGAGGATTCAATCACAACAATTTCCTTTGATGTGGTCCATATAAACTTTGTGTAAGCTTCATTTTTTAGATCATGCCCTAAAATGAGCTTTCAAAATGGTTAGACAGTGTGGATTTAAGATAGATACATCACTATGAGCCCCACAGCCAGGGGTCCCACCCACCTCCGGGGTCTCACCTAATCCACTCCCATGGAAATGCCCACCATATGAAACCTTCTTCGGCCCCAATGTGATGTTTATATTGTATCTAACCTGCTTGTAAGGATATCAGCATGATCCAAAACTTCGATGGGCCAAAGAAGCTTTCAATGATAGGCGTCCTGATCCTACTTTTTCATGTGGTGTGGCCTTATTTTTTAAAGAACGTCCTGACATGAGTTAACCTAAACATTTCCTTAGACGACCCTTTATAAGGGGTGGGAAATTCGCATCCATTGAAATAGGAGACCAATTTTCGTGCTCTAGCTTAATGACACAACTTGTTTCTTGCTTAACATCAAAGTCATGATCAGAAGGGCCTATCATATAGATGATCAAACCCAAAAGTTAGGTCTATTGTATGTGTTCCACATGCAAAACTATTGACTGGTTTTTAAGAGGTGTTTGTTTTTAAATTACTTGCTGTAAATGTGGGTAAATGAATATCCGAAGCTCCCATAGAAAATCGTGATGGTAAAAAGTTGTTAATGGTATACTATCAACCAACTGTTTGTGTGGTACAGTCCACTTAAGCTTTGGATCTGCTTTAATTTTGGATTCATGCCTTAAAATCAACCTATACAATAGATGGATAGCATGACTAAGCCATATATAGCATAGTGGACCTCACATGAAATTTACACCATTCTTAATTTTTTTAAATTACATTAATAATTAATTATTGTCTATTTACCATATGTATTTACAGAAGAGAATTGAAAAACAAACACATTTTCGTAGGAAGTTCACAGTCAGCATGCTAATGTGAAACCTAATAAATATGCTGGCCTGATTTTTGAACACAAGCCATCTACATGGTGGGGCCCACCTATTCTACGCAAGTACCGTTTTTGCAAGTGGGGACCTCGTGTAGAGGTGCGTTGATCTTAGACCTCTCTTCTCCTCTTTCTAAGTGACCAAAATTCCATTCTAAACATCTCATTTCAAAGCTGAAAATACGTCAATCCACCATGCAACCCACGGGTGGACATTAATTTACAAGAGTTTACCCACACCGAGGAATCTCCCAACGGTGAATCACGGCACAGTTACCAACGTGGCGTGCCTGGGTCAATGATCATTAGGTGGACCGTAGATATGACAAACCAGGTAGTCAGATGGGCCTCACTACTCAAAAGAGGAAATGGCCCGATCTCGAATACATTTTCCAAGTCGGCACGTGTGCCGCTATTACCATTTTCACGATAAAAGACCAAAATGCCCTGACCTCAAAGGGGAGCATCTTCAGTAGGCCACGTAATGAATGGTTCTGATCACCGTACCTGCGGCATGTACAGCAGAGATTTGGGTGAACCACCGATTGGTGGCTGAGTGGGCGAACAAACAGATCCAATGCAATAACTGCTTTTCCCTTTCTACGGTTCTGCCCTTCTTCTTTTTATTCCCGAAATTACTAAAATAGCCTTATATGTCTCTGCATGCTAAAACATTCTCATCCATCATCCCAATATTATCATTTTATATCTTATCCAATGAGCTTTACGAAGACCACACGCGTGTGAAAGTCAGCTAATGCACGCCCCACCACATATGCCATCGTGGAAGACATGTACAGTATCTGAGCCATTAAATCAGAAGGGCACACTATATAAATTCCCTATTCCAAAAATTAGATCGGTCCACTAATCAGGTGGGCCACAATTAAGTGAACAAATTTACGTTTGTAAAATCAATTGGCTAGGTTTCAAACCCATCCAGTTATTTCTAATATCGTGGCACACTTAGTGAGTGGACCACCTTCATCTTTCAGACAGTAGCATCTACAGGGTTAGTTCTACACAATGGATGGATTGGTTGGGTATTTCACGCATGTGATACGTGCGTTCTGATTTGTACACGTGTGGCTTAGCAAAGCACGTGTCTTATTGTATCTCCTAATTAAAATAAAACTTCCTTCCGTCTTCCAAATCAATGTCGTTTGACTAGGGCTGTCAGCCATCCATGCCGGGACAGACTGGGCCCCGGGTCCCACCGGGTCCGGGTACTACATATTACGTCCTACGGCCCGATTTTTTTGGAATCGGGTTTCCTTCGGGTGCCCATGGGCCTCATAGCTGTAGTCATTGATTTTTGAGACGGGCCGACCAGGACATGAATTGGTTGAAACCGTTGCAATTGTACGAGGACGCAGATTGCGTGGTGTGGCCGACTTCGGCGTGTGTTGACATCCAATGTTCCGTGGACCCTTCATGTGTTATATCCACACCATCCATCGATTTTGAAAGACAATTTTAGTGCATTTGCCAAAAGATGAGGTAGATCCAAAGCTCAGGTTGATCACACCGTAGAAAGCAGTGGGACAGTGTCAACCACCGATGAAACCTTCTTAGGGATACCATGATGTTTATTTGCCATCCAACCTGTTCATAAGGTCACACAGGCCTGGATGAAGGGAAATCATAATATCAGTTGATCCAAAGCTTCTATGCCTCCAAAAAGTTTTTAATGGTATGTGTTCAATCCCTGCTGCTTTCTATGGTTGGTCTACTTGAGCCAGCTTCATTTTTTCAGTTCATCACCTAAATGGATCTTGCAAAATGGATGAATGATGTAACACATACGGAATGTTACAGCACACAGAACTTTGCCACGTCAACACACCAACAAGGTCACCCTTCAATCCGCGTCCATTGTAACGCCACTCTTTCACGTCCAATCCAAAGGAGAGATCGTTTTCATCGTTGAAAAAATCATTCCACTGAACTGTCCAAATTGTGGATAAACATTGGTACGATGAATGTGATATACATTTACTTAGGAATAAGGTTGAAATTGCATGCCTATCATACAAGTAATTCAAATTGGACTGTCCAAATTATATTTCCTAGCTTAATTGTGCCATGTACGAAAAATGACACAAATCGGACCATGTGGATATCGGATTGTGGGCAATTAATGGACAATTGAAAATGAGAAAAAATCAACCGTCCTATTTCCACAGTAAAGTTTTCAGGAATCAGAGATTAAGAATGTTTGAATAATATGATCTTGGAATTGTGAACCAGCGACAATTGATTACACAATTTAATCGGTTCAACTTGATTAACATATGCCACGTGTACAATTTATGAGTACCTGCGTATCAAGCGTCATATGCAGCCTGAGTAGTTTGATTAGCAGATGACTCCTCTTTGTCTATTTTTCGGTATTCGTAGCCATTTCATCTTCTGCCATGACTACAGAAGCTACATGATACTCTGGAAGAGCACGCACTTGATACGCTGGCACTCAGAGAATGAACATGTGACATTTACCAACTAAAATAAAAACCGGCTAAGCTGTAAATCTCAGATCAATTCTAACCTTTGATTCATGGGCCCTACACAAAATTAATAGTGGACATCCCAATCACAACTATTCCACCAGGAGTGGACCACATGGGTGGCCTAATTTTTAGCTAATGGTCCAAACACAGTGTGCCGCACGTGATGGACGGTGTGAATCTCATCAACGTGAAGTTAGTCATCCACGGCAGACCCTATTTTTGGCATTAATGTCTTAATCAATTTCTAAAAGAGGCACCCTCAAGTCCAACCGGTTGGACCACAGTTTGCAGTCCACCCAGTGGATTACTCCCCATCTGTTAAGATCTGGTAACATCCAATCCTCCAAATAGGTTGGCCCTACCATGAGGAACAATTCATACAAAAATCAAATTCATCCACTAACCCAGTGTACCACACTAAAATTTTGATATTAATCAATGGCTATATACTATTTTCTATATTGTAGCTGACATAATGATTGGATAAGGCTGATTTTTGCATTAGAAGATCATCATGGTGGGGCCAACCTATTAGGAGGATTGGATGTCACAAGCACTTAAGAGGTTTAGAGAAATCAACTGGGTGGACTGCAAACTGTGGTCCAACCGGTTGGACTTGAGAGTGCCTCTTTCTAAAATACAAGTAATATAAATAGTATTAATCGGGTACAAGACGAATCCTGTTTTTTAAATTTGGGTAAAAGGCATGGTACGAACCGGACCCGATTTAAAAGTGGACTTTGATTGGACGGTTAATAATGAAAATATCCAATGGTTCTAGTTCAACAAACACGTGTCTACAGATCAGAGGTCAGGATTGTTCAAGAAATCTGATTTTGGGACCATGAGTCAGGGACAGTGGGTTCCACAAGTTAGTCGGTTGAATATATGTAAATGCATGGTAAGTATACAGTTTCCTGAGTATGGAATAAATGTCCTTTTGCAACATATAACAGCCGGTGGATCCAGATTCTTCATCTGGTGGGTCTTAATATGGATGCTTGCTATTCGGAGCAAGCAAAAATGGTCAACGAGCACACAACCAAAAGAAGAAAGTTCCACTCACTGGACTCGCAGGAATCTATGACAGACTGCGGCAGTGGCATGGTTCACAAGCGCTCATCTGGGACAGAGCTGACCAACGGACGGCTCGAATTCATTGACTGTACTATTGCATTAAAAAGATTATGGGGGCGCGACCCTGAACGTGCGGCGTACCTTGATATCTTCCAGCTTATTTTAGGGCATAGTCTAAAAATTGAAGCGGAAACAAATCTCAGGTAGACCACACCACAGGAAACAGTGGTCATTGAACGGCCACTATTAAAAACTTTCTAGGGTCGATCATGGTGTTTATTTTCTATCCAACCGGTTGATAAGGGCACACAGACCTGGATGATGGGAAAGCACAAATAGCATCTTGATCAAAAGTTACGTGGCCCCAAGAATTTTTTAGGGGTGGGAATTCAATCCGTCACCCGTGATTTGTATCTGCTTCATTTTTTCAGTCCATGCACTAGACGAAGCTGGCAAAATAGATGTACGGCGTGGATATACAACACAGAGATCAGGGTGGGCCCCACTTCATTGTCGCACCCACCTGGCTTGCGGCCTACCCCGCCCGTCTCCAGCTGGGAACGGGCAGCTGCTTTGATTGGCCACCGTGATGTAGGGGTTTTATCCACTCTGCCCATTCATTCATTTTTCCGTGATGTATGGGTTTTATCCACACTGCCCATCCATTTTTCGTGCCATTTTATGGCATAGGACCAAAAGTTAAGGAATATCCAAGGCTCGAGTGGGCCACACCACAGCAATCAGCAGTGATAAAGATTCCCGCAGTTGAAAGTTTACTAAGGCCCATTGTGATGTTTATTTTCCTTCCAACATTCTCATAAAGTTATATAAACCTGGATGAAGAAAAAACACAAATGTCAGGGACTTTTGTGGCTCCCAAAAAGTTTTTAATCTTCTTTTTATGGCCCAGTGTCTAGGATCTGTATAAATTTTGGTCCTATCCTGCAAAAATTTACACAAAAAAAAAAAAGAAAAAAAAGACCAGTGTGGATAAAACCTATACGTTACGGAGGTCACCCAAAGCAGCTGCCCATTCCTAGCTAGAGATAGGCCGGGTAGGTCGCAATCGGCGTCCCTGGCTGGATCCGGGGTGTCAGCTAATCCGCCTTCCACATGCCGTGGATTTCGCTGCTCGACCCGACAATCTTAACCGGGCGTGGATTAGGTACTACCCCACAAGGGCCTAGCTGTAGACTGACGGTCCTATAAAGGGTTCTGTGGTGACTACCGCCATGTATGTGTTTCATCCACGCCGTCCATCATTTTGAAAGATCATTTTATGAGATGAGCACAAAAAAGACCTAGATTGAAGTCTCAAGTGGACCACACAATAGGAAGTAGTGGAGATTAAATTCCTATCATTGAAAACTGCCTAGGCCTCACTGTGATGTTTATTTGCCATCCAACCTTTTCATAAGGTCACATAGTCCTGTATGAATTGAAAACATAAAATATCAGCCTGATCCAAAACTTATTTGCCCCAAAGAAGTTTTCAATGGCAGGAATTCAATCTCCACTTCTTCGTATGGTGTGGTGCACTTGAGCCCTCAATCTGCCTCCTTTTTGGGATCATGCTCCAAAATGATTTGTCAAAATGGACAGACGGCGTGGATAAAACATCTACATGATCGTGGACCAACAAAGCCACTGAAAAGAGCGTCCGTCTCTAGCCAGGTCCTGGTGGGTTAGTACCCAAATCCGCCCGCATCCCAACCGGCCAGTCAGAAACATGTGAATGATCATATACACTCGCAGCTGGATTGATTACCATACGTCTGATCTGTGTGAGGCCCACCGTGATGTGCGACTACCATCGAATCAGTTCATTAGATCCGCATCCACATGTTAGATCCGCACCAGACCCATTACTCAGCTGTATCACACCAAAGGGATCAGTGGGGGGACATTGGGGGTGAGTGGTGACTCCCTGTAACTTGTAAAAAATGGAACGTAGAGTCAACTGTGTTGTCCATATCCCATCCAACCCATTCATCCATCGCGCCCCACCAGGATGAACGGACATACAAGAAATCGGCCATTCCAAAAAAGTCCACAACACCACGTGAATGTACTGTGCTCCCAATGGTGCGACATGAATTTTCCATCGATGCGACTCTTCGGAAGTATGGTGCACATATTACTCCAAACGCAACAACTGATATTTTAGGTTGTCTGATCAGCTTCATGGCTCATTCGGGTCCAACGATTTGGACGTTCTTGATTGATGTAAATAAATGCCACGTGTATGTTTGGACTTGTCATAGCCATTTAAAAAAGGTTGGAAGATGCCCCAGTCAGGAGGCGACTTGAGGGTACTGGAATACCCTACAACCCTAAGCCACAATAGAAATTGTGCTGATGGAAGCACCTACATGGCAAGCTGAATAGTGCTTAGTGGGGCCCACCATGATATGCATATTTTATCCAGCATCCACTTTTTCGGCTTGTTTTAGGACATGATCCCATAATATATATCCACTTTAATAGTTCTTTTTAGTATATGATCCTATAAATGAGGCAGATGCAAAGCTAAAATGGACCAAGCATAAAAAAAACAACGGTGGAGACTTCATTAGGGCTCATGGCTAAAATGATATGTTGAAATGGATGGACGGCGTGGATACAAAATACATCACGGTGGGCCACGGAGCCTAGTAACGCCCTTCTACAGGACATTCCTGTTGAATCCAAGCAGACGATCTGGATTCTTCCCGGAGACAAGGTGCTGCTGACGTTCCGCGTACAAAAATCAACTCAAAACCGAAATCACTAAATCGGTGGCACTTTGGTGGATTTCACGTCAACTTGGCGTCAAGTTCCATAAATACCCTTCCCTTCCTGACCGTACATCATGACCCTATCGTCAGCAGGTGGGCCCCACTTCCCATGTGCCCCTGCGCCTGTCTCCACCCGCTCCTGCCGCTCAATGATTAGACTCTCCTCCCCTCCTTTTCTTTCCCTCCAAACACTCCCACACACCCACAGCTCATACTCACAACTCCTCTCTCTCTCTCTCTCTCCCTGTCTTCCCGCGCGCATACACCGTAGCTCCATGTCTACCTCCGACGCCCCGCCTAACGGTGCTATAACGGTAACGGAACCGCAACGGCAGCTCCAGCTACAACCCCTCCCGTCAACAACCAGCACCGCTCTCGCCGTTAAGAAGCCTCCGCCAAAAGACCGTCATAGCAAGGTCGACGGCCGTGGACGCCGCATCCGCATGCCCATCATCTGCGCGGCACGTGTCTTCCAGCTCACCCGCGAGCTGGGCCACAAATCGGACGGCCAGACGATCGAGTGGCTCCTCCGTCAAGCCGAGCCGTCGATCATCGCTGCGACCGGGACCGGCACCACCCCCGCCACCATCTCCTCCCTCTCGGTCTCTGTCCGCAGCTCGTCCACCCCCAATTCCACCTTCGCGGCCTTTGATCATAAGCCGAGCCCCGCCACGCTAGCCCCCACCCCTTTCTTCCTCGGAAAGCGCCTGCGCAGCGACGAAGACGATACCGGGGCTAAGGAAGATAACGGTATGGGCCTTGGAATTGGCGGGCCCGGGTTCTGGGCCCTACCGGCTAGGTCTGATTTCGGGCAGGTGTGGAGTTTCGCCGCGCCGGACATTGTAGTTCCACAGCAGGGGTTGCCTTCGATGTCGGGAAGGTTCGTGCCTTCAATCGGGGAAGCTTCGGCCGCGAGGGTCGGGAATTACCTTCCACTCGCACAGGGGCACCTGAATTTGCTGGCATCGCTGTCGGGGTCGTCTGCAGGGAGGAGAGAGGATGAGACACACTGATTGGAGGTGGTTGCCAGGTTTGGGTGAATTAGGATTTTTAGGGTTTAGTGTTTGCGGGATTTGAAAGATTAATTAGGTTTTATCTTTGGTAAAATTAGGGTTTTTGTTATTTTTTAGAGTTTTATTGGAGGAGAGATTGGGGAATTATGGTTTGTGGATGTAAGGTTTTACGTCTGGTGATCTTGACTGAGAAGATTAGGGTTCTTTTGGGAACTTGTGGTACCAGAGTACTGGGAGAAGCTATTGGAAAATAGAACTTCTGTGGGAGTGGGTAGATTTGTTCAGTTGGTATTTGAGATGGGGAAATTATGGCTTTTCAATGGGCTAATTGGAGAAAAGGGTTTGTGGGTTTAGATCGACTGAGCGGTTACATTGCACTGAGCAATCTCGATGCGGAGAATTACTGCTTTTTGGGCTATTGGTGAATGTGAAATTTGGTTTTGTGGTAGTATCCAAATGCTTGATGTTGTGTCCAAGAAACTGTTTTCTATCACGTCAGATCTCGGCATTCATAGTGTGCTTGGAAATTAGGATTTCTGGGTTTCAACCGAGTCGTTGCTGCGGTTATGAAGTTGTTTATTGTTGAGCTCTTGAAGGGAAAGTTAGGATTTTGGTGGGTATTTATTTGAAATTAGTGGTCTGCAAATGTAGCTGAAGTTCCCCATCTCTAAGGATTATTCTCATGATTGTGATAAAATATTCAGCGAAAATTTCAGGTGCATGAATTGTAGTTTGAGAGCATTTGTGATTTTGGGTTTGCTCGAGGTTGAGATGCTTGGAAGATCAGGCTCTGTCACTGTAGCTGAAGTCCCTCCCTCTCCCTCCTCTCCCTCTCACTCTTCCTCCCTCCCTCCTCTCTTGCTCTATATATGTTGGTGTGAAGAATTTAAAGAAGGTTGCAGAAAAGCTTCTGTTCGAGACTGTAAGTTCGACAGCACTAGTTATATTGTATCTTTAGCCATTTTTCTTAGATTTATTAGAGCATGAAATAATGAGGTCTTTCTGAATGTAATGTATTGTTTTGGGATGCCTGGAGTGTGAATAAAAGTATAGCTTTTCCGTTGCTCGACATCTGCTTGCTTCTTTTGTTTTCATCAATGTAAATATGAACACGTTCTGTCAAAGATTGTTTTCAATACCCATTTGAAAATAGCATGAGACTCGCTGTTGGGGACAAATCTATTGCTTAATGAGGATTATTTGAAATGCTGTCAGAGTATAGCTATTCACATGCATGCACGTAGACACTGTAGAAATGGAATGTGCACCTTGATCCAAGCTGTAAGAATTGTGGGCTGTATTGTGAAATTTACATTGAAAAAGATGATCCTGTCTGATTGATGGCCATCAAATGGAAGATTAGAATAAAAAAATCAACCTTCCAAATTCAGCCAGCAAATGTACTGGGGCCTGTCTAAAGTGGGCCTACGATTTGTATGGTTAAGATTGGGGTGCATATGTGCCAAGCACACCATAGCTTTGTGCATGCATATCGTTAGTCCGCTCTACTAGAGTATTAATATGATCCTAAGAGAATATGTTAAGGTACTAGTCATGCATATCAGTTGTCAACAGGCGCATTCCCTATTGGATCTGTAACAATAGGATACTAAAAGGGCTTTCACCATGCGAGGCTAATGTAGAATATGGTGTGTCCATGATCCTATTACTCTTACCCAATTAGTTACTATTAATGATTGATTTCTTGAGCTTTTATAAGGATTTGCAGGAGTTGAGTTGGGGACTTAAGAATATTCTCTGAAGAAGTGAACTTAATGGCCCATAGTTTCACTGCAAGGTGAGCTTTGAGCTTCGGAATGTCTATCTATATGTTGGACACTATCCCACCACAAGGGGCAGGCCTTAGGAGGATCAGGTGTCCTCGTACACCTTTCGATATACAGCAGACCAATGACTTATCAAGAAAAAAAAAATCTAATTTGATGAAAGGATGGTAAGGAAGGTTGTGTCTGATTGTCTCTCCCATGTGATCCATTTCAGTGCAGTCTGCCTAATCTCATTTTATGACCAGATGCAATCAGCCCAGCATTCAGTAAAATTTCTATTTTCTTCTCAAAAAGTAAATAAAAAGAGTCATAGATTACCTAATCTCAGCTTCCTGAGTGTTGGGCTGATTGCATCTAGGTTCTTTTAGTTTTTCCTTCTCTCCTTTTGTATTCCTTACCATTTGGTTTTTCATAATAAAATCACCTTCTCTCTCTCTCTCTCTCTCTCTCTCTCTCTCTCTATATATATATATATATATATATATATATATATATATATATATATATAAAGTTAAGAGCATCCCAATTCAAGTAGAACAAACCCGACTTGTTCAACTCATCTTTATTGCCATAATCAAAAGTCCAATTGCAACCTCCAAACAGATAAGAATTAGAAATGATCCATTTCTGATGTTAATCTTTGCATTTTATTTGGAGTGAAGGATCAAACATTTGGAATTGACAAACTTATCTAAATCTCTGATTTTGGTGTTGCTATCCAATCATCTAATTTTGGTTGCATTTTGAATTGACAGAAAGAACTCCTGTTTTTATGTTAGAGTGTCAGTTTATTTAAATCCAAAGCTTGATTTTATTTTTTTATTTTTTATTTTTTATTTTTGGTGAAAGCAAGAATCTGAAAGATTCAATACTGACAAACATTGAATATCAATTCCTTGGAAAACTTTCTTGAACACTGAGAAAGATGAACCTGGTTCGGCTAAAATTTTAGTGAAAACCCATCCAATTTTATTGCGATTTGAAACAGTGAAATCATATTACGATTATTTTTATCATAATTGAAATGAAAAAGAAAACATATGTTTGATTGAAAAATCACCCAAATCTACCATTGAAAAAAATTACCATAAGAATCCATAAAGACTTCAATCTCTTCTATACCAATCCTTTATTATCGACTTTTTTTTTTTTTTGGTATATGATTGTAATTAAATTGTGGTGAATGTAAGTCTTTTGACATTTTTAAGTATGAATAAACACCAATTCTGATTTCGCCAACATATACTTTTTTCAAAAAAAAAAAAGGAGAAATCTGAAGAACAGAGAAACATGATCTGCAGCAGGGGGAGGGCAAATGGCAGAGGTGGGTGGTAGGTGCGCGCGATGGAAACACAAAGAGGGTTTATCCAACTTCACTGATGGGAGTTTTCTGGTGTTTTGAATTTGTGGAGATTATGAGTTGCAGAGGGCTTTAGATGGATGGTGATGACGGTGCAGAAACTTAACCCTGGATCATCATCATCAAAGCCGAATCCTAACTACTTGGGTTCGGCTAATGAACGTTGTTCTGCCATTCCACTCTATCAAGGACCATATCTTTAGTTAAATGGTAGAAGCCTGACCTGGGCATGGATATGAAAATCAATGGCAGGGTATTGTAAGTTTGAGAGGAGACCATTTCACACATTTATAAGAGTTGAGAAGCATGGCTATCTGTATAAACAATTTCATTTCTCCAGAAGGCACGACTATGTAAACATAAAAACAGAACAGAAGAAAGAACAGAGAAGGAATAGGAAGAAATTGCAGATGGTTCTTGGCGAGTCTCAATCCGGAGTTTGAACTCAAAATGCAGTGTAGTTTTGGAAATGGGGAGCATTATCATGTTTAGATCTTGAAAAATCTCATCAGATACTTAAGACACATGCATCTATGTCAAAGATGTTGATGTTAGAAACCCGACATGACATGTCTGTATTGTGATGATAGTCGACAGTAACAGATATTAGCTGCTATTGCTGGTGCCGGTAGGTGAAGTTTTGAAGAAAAGGGATGGAAGAGAGAGAAAGAGTTATGATTTGATGTTCTATGATTGAACTGTTTTTGGAACAAATGGCAATTAACCACATGATGTGTGGACCCTGATATAAGGTGGGCCATCACAAGCATCGTGGGATTGGTAGCTGAGAGGGGATAATGACGCCCACCTTTGAAACGGGCGCGACTTGGGTGAGACCCCGGAACCAGCGTTGTGGGTGGGACCCTGAACCTAGGGCCCACCTGGAGGTATTCATTATAGATCCATGCCGTCCATCTGTTTCTTCAGATTATTTTAGGATGAAGTCCAAAAAATAAGGCAGATGCAAATTTTATGTGGACCACACCACAGGAAACAGTGCTCATTGAACGCCTACCATTAAAAACTTCCTGGGGTCCACCTTAATGTTTATTGACCATCCAATCTGTTGATAAGGTCACGTAGACAGGGATGAAAGGAAAAATAAATAAATATCAAGTTGTGGCTCACAAAAGGTTTTTACTGGTCATTAACCAGTGTTTCTTATGGTGTGGTCTGCGGAAATTTTTATCTTCTTCATTTTTGGTACCATAGCATAAAATAATCTGAAGAAATAGATGGACGGTGTGGATCTACAATGAATACTTCCAGGTGAGCCCTAGGTTCAGGATCCCATCCACATTGCTGGTTGTGGGACTCACCCAAGGCGCGCCCTTTTGAAACCTTCTTAGGCCCACCATAATGGTTATTTTCCATCTAATATAATCTGTTCATAAGGTCACACAGACCTGTAGGGAAAACACAAATATCAGCGTGATCCAAGACAGGAAGTTTTCAACAGGAGGCATTCAATCCCCACTGTTTCCTGTGGTGCGGTCCGCTTGAACTTTGGATCTGCCTCATTTTTGTGTTCATGCCCTAAAATGAGTCACCAAAACAGACAGAGCGGATTAGATGAGACCCTGGATCCACCAAGGTGGGTGGGACCCCTGACCTTGGGGCTCACAATGATGTGTGTGCCTTAAATCCACACCGTCCAACCATATTCACAGATCATTTTAGAGCATGATCCAAAAAATAAGCTGACTCAAACCTTAGATGGACCACACCACAGGAAACAGTCATGGTTGAATCCCCACCATTGAAAATTTCATGATTCCACGGGAGTGTTTATTTTCCATCCCACCTGTTGATAATGTCAAAAACACTTAGATGAAGAGAACACCGAAATATCATCTTGATCCAAAGCTTTTGTGGCCCACTGGAAGTTTTTAATTGTTAATCACCATTTTTTCATGTACTATGGTCCATCTGGGATTTTTTTTCATCTTGATCTGCTTCATTTTTTTTTTTTTGGATCATACCTTGAAATGAGCTTTCAATACAGACGGATGGCATGGATGTAGTCATATACATCACACCGGGCCCCACTGTCAGGGGTCCCACTCACCTGAGTGGATCCGGGAGCGAATTAGGTGTTACCTGGGCTAACAGGGGAACATCTGAGTGGGTGTTACCCCTACCGTGTGGCCCACATGGATGAGATTTTGTATATCCACGCCGTCCATCTGTTTCTCCAGCCCATTTGAGGATGGGATTCTAAAAATTATGTAGATCCAAATCTCAGGTGGACCATACCATTAGAAACAGTGGTGATTGACTGCCCCACCATTAAATTTTAAAATTTCCAAAGAGCAAATCGTAAGGTTTTATTAATGTTTATTTACAATCCAACCTCTTTATAATGTCAATAAGATTTGGATGAAGGGAAAATATAAAGATCAGTTTGATCCAAAATTTTTGTGGCCACAAAAAGTTTTTAATTGTCATTCATCATTGTTTCTAGTGGTATGATCTGCCTGAGATTTGGATCTTCTTAAGGTTTGGTATCAGGTCCTAAAATGAGATGGAAAAACATATGGAAAGCGTGGATACATAAAAGAAAAATATATACATCAAGATGGGCCCCACACGGTTTGGGTAACACCCAAGCTGTTCTCAGGTTAATACCTAATCCGCTCCCCCAAAAGAGATAAGACAGCGTGGATAAAACACATACCTGACGGTGGGCCCATAAGAGTGCGGGTGCTGCAGGGAATCTGCTTCCCATTCCGAGGATGTACTGTATCTATGGGCCTGCCAAACTGATTATACTCCCAAAAGGGGCGCCGGTGAATCCAAACCCTCCATTTAACGGTATCTCATGCGGATGGCCGTCAGCTAAAGAGTAGCATATCTGCAAATGCTCCACAGTTATAAAACCGGACTAATAAGAGGAGCCTTTGCCATCTGATTCTTGGCCTTCAAACAACCATATCCGATCATTGGGGATGCTATATTGGAACCATCTCTCTACAGTATACGTGGCACAGGGTGACATGGAAATCTGCTCGGCCCATACACAAGGCCCATATACAGCCTATCAGACAATCCTATCCACCTGATCTGTGCCCCTTAACACGAGCACGATTTGGCTGTGACCCTGCAATCAGCGATGTGGGTGGGATCCTGACCGTAGGGCCCACCTCGATGCATGAATTGTATATCCACGCCGCCCATCTTTTTTTCCAGATTATTTTAGGGTGTCGTCCCAAACATGAAGCAGATAAAAATTTTAGGTGGACCACATCACAAGAAACAATGGTTATTGACCATTAAAAACCTTTTGTAGGTAACACAAGTTTTGGATCTAGCTGATATTTGTTTTCCCCTTTCATCCAGGTCTGTTTGACCTTATCAACAGTTTGGATGGTCAATAAACATCACGTTGGACCTTAGGATGTTTTTAATGATGGGCGTTCAAACGACCACTGTTTCTTGTGGTGTGGTGCACCTGAAACTTGTATCTTCTTCAGTTTTTGGAACACGCCCTAAAATAAGCGGGCAAAACATATGGACGGCGTGGATATACAGTACATGCATCCCACATTTTTTTACACGGTTACTCTATTATCTAAAAAACCTACTCAAAATTTTGCTATTCACCGAAACTTTGTTACTTTAGTCAAATATTTACCATAACAGACTTTCATCACTTGGGTTTTCTTTTCATTTCTTTGCCCTTGGCTGGAAATAAGGCTAATTTTAGTTAAGGATGTGAGCTCTCCTGCTTTCAAATTAGCAAACTCCTGGAAAGCAGTGAACAGACAAAAGTAGCTTGTTTGGCCAATCACAGCTAATGCAGGTTAGGTTTCTTTTCTTTCTTTCTTTCTTTCTTTTTTTCTTTTTTTTCACTCTTTCGGATTGTTTGATAATGTACCGCCACTTGGATACTATTGAAGAGCCTTCAAATTGTGCAGGGTTACAGTGCTCGAGCAGGTCAGGCGACTGGTCTAACTTTGGCCCAGAGAACACAGTAAGGCGCTGGACAATTTTCTATCTTGCTAGACCGGTCAGGCGACCAATCTAAGGTGAGGCAAATGTGTGAGTTTGTGTTAATTTTCCTTTGGATAGATTTTCCTCTGTGCTTGCATTTTCTCACGCTGTTACGCAGTTGTGCGTAAGATGTTTCTATTTTGGAGTTATTAACTATTTAAAAGGGTATAATCCGGATTTAGATTTAATCCTAAGGTGTCTAAGGTTTCCTAATTGTGTTAGGAAGATAGGAGAGTGTTTTGAGAGAGAGAGAGAGAGAGAGCTTGGGTTTTCTCTGTTTTTCCTTGCTTGTGGGCTGTCAATCTCTGTAATCTTCTGGAATCATAATGGATCGCTTTGTATCGTGGTTTTTTACCTGTTAAGGGGTTTTTCTACGTAAAATCGGGTTGTCTCTTGTGATTGAATGCTTGTGTGGTGTGATTGCATTGTGTTTCTTGTTTGATCGCATGTTTTACTGTGTGTTGTTTGGTTTTCGCTTTCGTTGCCAGAGTTCCCTTTCCCAACAAGTGTTATCAGAGCTAAAGTTGGGGTAGATTAGAATTTGGATATGAGATGAGAAAATGGGATCAAGCACAAGGTAAGTTCTCCAGTAAAAATAATTTCGAACAATGGAAGGTAAAGGTTGAATCCCTCATAATTCAGCAAGGGCTTAATGAAGCTCTTGAAAAGTGACCTGAGGCTATGAAAGAGGATGAGTGGACAGAGCTCGACAAGAAGGTTAGACCCTCGACCATGTTATGCCTTACGGATGATGTCCTCTATCATGTTACGAAGGAGAAGACTGCGGCTGATACGATGGTAAAGTTAGAGAAGGTTTATGCCAAAAAGTCTCTAGAAAATCACATGTATCTGTTGATGTAGTTGTTCACCTTGAGGATGGCTGAAGGGACTGATATGGAGGACCACTTAAGCACATTCAATCGGTTAGTTTGCAAGTTGGTTGAGATAGATGAGCCGATGAAGGATGAATATCAAGAATGTATCCTGCTGAATTCTCTTCCAGATTCATATGAGTCATTCAAGGACTCTGTGTGCGTAGGAAGGAAGACAATAAACGTCGAGACCGTTATTTCAACCCTCCAGTTGAAGATGATGAGAAAGAAAAGCGGTGATATGGGTTCTCGTTCTTCCTCAAAGGCACTGATTATGAGGGGAAGAAATTCTGAGTATGGTGGAGAATATTCTAAATCGGGATCTAAAACAAAGGGTAAATGAAAAAACTAAGGTACGATGCTGGAGTTGTGGTCAGGAAAGCCATATGAGAAGGGACTATCAGAATTCCAAGTTAGAGTAAGAGAAGTATGAAAATTTTTCTGGAGAGGGAGTCAATACCGTAGAGAACGGTAGCGATCTTTGTGAAGTTCTGACTGTATCCGGCAAGGGATCTCACGGTAGAAAGTGGATCCTGGTTTCAAGGGCTTCATGTCACGTTTGTCCTAATTAGAATTTATTCATGACATACATGGAGTATGGTGGTGAATCGATGTTTGTGGGCGATGACTACGTTCATAAGGTGGTAGGTATTGGTACGGTGCGCATCAGGATGTTTGATTGGATCGAATAAGTCCTAAAAGTTGTGAAGCATGTCCCCAAGATAGAGATGAATGTGATCTCTCTTGGTGCACTCGAGGTGAAAGGGTACGTTCATCGGCCACGATCGTTGTTGTAAAGTGATGAAGGGGGCACTCGTGTGGATGAAGGCACAGAGATGTGACCATATTTACAAGTTGATCGAGAGCACAATTCATGGTGGAGCTGCGGGATCGACAACGAGATTCACGGTTACTCGTATGTAGCAAGTACCCAAAGGCCACATAAGAAGAGCAGAAAAGGGCGTGAAAGCACAAGGTTAGGGTTGATGGAGGCATGAGAAGTGGCGGAGCTATGTTGAAGTTGAGATAACGAAGCGATGATGATTTTGATTCGACGTTTGAAGCCTCAGTGGAGAGCCTTCAAACTATGCAGGGTTTGGGTGCTCAAACCGATCGGGCGACCGGTCTGACTTTGACCCAGGGAACACAGTAAAGAGCTGGACAGTTTTCTGTCTTCTTAAACCGGTTGGGAGACCGGTCTGCAGGGAGCTCAGACCGGTTGGGCGACTGGTCTGAGGTGAGGCAGATGTGCAAATTCATGTTGATTTTCTTCTTGACAGATTTTGTGTTGGCTCCGACCAATCAAGTGACCAGTCGGTTATGCACGTGTTTTCTTATACTGTTACGCTGTTGTGCATAAGATGTTTCTGTTTTCAGGTCATTGCCTATTTAAAGGGGTACAATCCAGACTTAGATGTAATCCTAATGTGTCTAAGGTTTCTTAAGTGTGTTAGGAAGAGGGGAGAGTGTTTTGAGAGAGAGAGAGAGAGAGAGAGCTTGGGTTTTTTCTGTTTTTCCTTGCTTGTGGGCTGTCAATCTCTGTAATAGTTTGAAATTATAGTAGATCTCTTTGTGTCATGGTTTTTTACCCGTTGAGGGGTTTTTCTACATAAAATCGGATTGTCTCTTGTGGTTGAATGCTTGTGTGGTGTGTGATTGCATTGTGTTTCTCGTTTGATCGCATATTTTACTGTGTTGTTCGGCTTTCTGTTCCGATACTGGCATTCCTATTCCCAACAGATACCACCAAATAAGTTACTTTTTCTACTAAATAGTAGTAGATAAGTAACTTATTCGAGATAAGTAAGTTTGGTTTATAATCACTTATAAGTAACTTTTTTTATTTAAAGTTACTTAATCACTTCAATTTAATAAGTAGAAATCAAGGTAAGTTATTTGAGACATAAGTAGCTTATTTTAAGTGACTTACTACCCATATGTCGGAAAAAGATTTTAATGATCAATGGTTTGGAATTAATCCAATCAAAGGGTTTTTTTTTTTTTTTTTTTTTTTTTTTTTTTTTTTTTTTTTTTTTTTTTGCAGTATTCATCTACCATGATTCACATCATGTAAACAATTTATATCTTTGAAACTTTGATCCAACGAGTGTCACATGTATGATGAATGGGTGAGTGTGTCTTTTAAACTGTCCATTCTTACTGTCTAACGATGACCGAACCATTCATCATTGGCTCGGGCCTGGCCAGCCTAAACATGGGGCTTAGATTTCAAGGCCAAGCCTGCCTCTCTACCAAGTTTAGGGACCTGCCCCTGGCCCTACAGAGCTGGTCGCCCAACCCATCGCCACCCCTATCTAAAGTATAGTTCGGAACTGTTGCCTGATATGAGCCAGTTTTGGCCATAAAAAATACAGCTGTATCGACCTGATGTGTGCCAGAAACTGGCAGTGAAAGATAATGTACGCTAAGGGTGGCAATGGGTCGGGTCGATGGACAACCCATGGGACAATTGGCCTGTCCCACTTCTAAGCCAGGCTTGGGCAAGTTGGATTGAGTTGCAGGTCATGCTCGGGCTGAAAACACCCTATTTAGATAAATGGGTCAACCTAGGTTTAGCCCAACCCAGCTAGACCCGACTCAACCATATAGTGCATCAATGGACTGGGCCGAATGACCCAACCCAACCCATAATCTGAAACAAAAATCCCCACTATATCATGCATCGAGGCAATGGACACCCGTAAAGGACCAACTACAAAACAAGAACCCTACTGCTTCAGATAAAAGTGGCAATAAACAGCAGCTGGGTGCACTTAGCATCCTGGGTTGGGTCAGTGGTCGGTTGAGCCTGACCTAATTACAATTAAAATGGGTAAGGTGGGGCTCGATAAATTTTAAGTGGGTTGGGTCAGGGTCAAGCTAGGGACAGCTTTCTCGGCCGGTTTATTAAATGGGTCGGGCTTATGGTACGCTGAAACTGATTTTCAATACGTGGATGAGGAGGCAACCTATCTAGGAAGAGAAAATCAGGGCCCACACAATGTGGGTCCTATGACCCCATCATCGTCCATCAGACTGAGATATCCCATCATCGTCTCAACTTTTTATCCCAGTGACTAGTGATCTAGATGGGCAACTGCATGGAAATTGGAAACCTTTCCACGGACATAGTTGCATCTGGACTATTCATCACTCACATTACCTGTCCGAGCCGTCCGTTGGGGAAAGTCCTATCTTCTTCTTCTTGTGCTACTGTTCAAACATCACAGTCACTGAACCTATCTTCTAGGAATGATCTCATGCATCAATTTTTGCATCCCACTGAATGGATGGTTGGGATCATCCGATCACTATGTTTTAAGTTAGTCTTTATTCTCTCCATGAAGTCAAATGTTAATCTACTGAGCCTAAACATGGGTGGGCCATTGATGGAAGGGTTGATTAAAAAAAGAAAAATGCTGAGCCTAAACATGGGTGGGCCATTGATGGAAGGGTTGATTAAAAAAAGAAAATGCTGAGCCTAAACATGGGTGGGCCATTGATGGAAGGGTTGATTAAAAAAAGAAAAATGCCCCCATGCAGGATCGAACTACAGACCTTCAGTTTACAAGACTGACGCTCTACCACTGAGCTATAGGGGCTGCTGTTGCCAATTTTCTATCCATTATTATCTCCTATCCAAAACATATGGCCCTTTTTAATCTCGAGAACTGGGTCCCAGTAGTCTGGCGAGTCCCAGACCACGCCGAAAATCAATGGACCACTTTTGGGATTGGCCATGTCCAGAACCAAACCAACAGCCTGCCCATTGATTAGACAGGAGCATTAGATTGATGCACTTTTGGGGCCATCCCCAATTAATAAGTGTGTTGGGTCTGAGTCTCTCAAGATCAACCCAACCAGCCAATGACCCACTTTTTATATGGGTCTAAAATGGTCCCAACCTAGACCCAACTCAATACCTAAGAAAAAGCAGTTCATTACGTATGTATATGTGGGCTTTTCATTTTCTTTTGGGCTACATAATAGCAATAATTCACCACATTTTTCTAAAATATTATTAACCAAACTTGTGACAATCTCGACCGTCCAAGATAGAGAATAGACCAAAAATCATACTAGTTGAATTTACCTATTGAATTTGGACCACTGGCCATTTTCTTTTCTTCTTCTTCTTGTTTTTATCATGATAGCCACCACTAATTGAATGGTAGAATATTATTTGGGTAAAAACTCAATCCTAATTTCTATAATCGACCCAAATCTGACCCATGTGATAAACGGGTCCGATTTTGGTCAAATCTCACCTGCTAAATTAATGGGTCGGCTATTTTTTTTTTACTTTAAACGGTCCCTGAGTACGAATGGGTCAATATTCTGACCCGATTCTTAAATGGGTTGGGTCTGGGCCCGTCGAGGGGAAACAACCCATTTGCATCCTTAGTAGGTTGGAACAGGTAGGGACGCTGGGCGGGGTGGCAGTGGGAAAGCCGGATTGGGATATGTTGTATGATTTGAAGCCATGACATGATTAGGACCATAGCTTCATCTAGAACATGAACAGTTTACATCTCTTTGGCTGTTTGATAGATTGAGTGATGACGAACCCATTTAGTAGGAAACAGTTCAGATCAATGTGTGGCCCATTCAGTAGGAAACAGTGGGCCGGACTTGGATCCAAGTCGATCCAAGGGCCGATCCAAATTTTAATGCATTGGATCTAGGTCCAAAATTCTGACAGTACTCTAAATAGGTTGGGTTGAGGGCCCCCCTCGGCGGACCTGACCCATTTGCACCTTTAATCTTAGGGTCCTTTTGGGAGCTTGGATTTGGAATGCATTGGAATCTAAATCACAATGTAATTGGAATCAAGGTGATTCCAACTCCTCATCTGTGTTTGGTCCAAATGCAGTGGAATCCAAATCTTCCCTGGGGGCTTGTATTTGGAGGGTATTGGAATTCTTCTGTATATTCACAAACTTTAGTCAATTTTCATATCCCAAACTAGCATACGTGTTGTGTGTGTGTGTGTGTGTGTGTGTGTGAGAGAGAGAGAGAGAGAGAGAGAGAGAGAGAGATTTAATAGAATGATTGTAATAAGCCCATTAAAATATAAAATTTTGCTAAAAAAGAGAAAATTCCACACCTTGGGTGTTAATTTTGGGAGAGATGGTCCATAAGTAGAGGTGTACACGAGCCGAGCTCATCCATGTTTGAGCTGGGCTTGACCAATGAACACCTTGGCTCGTGTTCAGTTCGGCTTGGTCATCGAGCTGGAATTTCATGTTCGAGCTTGCTCAACCAAGCTTTCGAGCCGAATCGAGCCAGTTCGATCCAATTTCGAGCTCGAGCTTTTGAGCTGAATTTGAGCTGAGGGTTGAGCTTGGAAATGTATATAATATAGGGGGGGAGAGAGAGAGAGAGAGAGAGAGAGAGAGTTGGAGACGGCCAAAGACAACTGACGAGCAGTGAGTCGATGGCTGAGCAGCTAGGGTTTTGGGAAGGGAGACGGCCGAAGCGTTCGTTTGAATGGGGGGGAAAATGAAAAGGGTATAAGATTTTTTTTTCTAACTTATATATATATATATATATATATATATATATATATATATATATATATATATATATATATATATATATATATAAACTAAGCCGAATCGAATCAAGCTTGGGTCAGCTCGTGTGCAGTTCGAACTCTGAAATGAGTCAGGGTTAACCGCTCAACTTGATTCGAACCCTTACTCCAAATCAAGCCAAATCGAGCGAGCTAACTGAGCCAGCTCGACTCATGTACAGCACTATCCATAAGGCTCACAGACAAGCCACTCATCAATGCTTTTTAACTGTCCATTTAGATATCCAACCTTTGAATGGTTCAGTCTTCAAATCATTCTATCAATGTGATATTAGTGTTGCAGCCACCACAAGTGATCATCATGGTGGGGCCCATCTGGTGGGACTTGTGATGAGCATACCATAACTAATCATCATGGTGTGGCCCATCTGGTGACAATGGTACCTGCTAGATTGACCCACGATGGGCATACCACAGATGACACCACAGTGTAGCCCATCTAGTAGGGCCTGCCTGTGAATAGTGTGGATCCCTCTACTCAGGTGTAGGGCTGTAAATGGCCGGGTTTGGGGTGGGTTTAGCCAAAACTAGACCTGCCCGTTTACTAAATGAGTCTAGGTTTAAATTTTAAATCCATACCCTTTTACTAAATGGGCGGGTTTAGGTTAGGTTTAAGTTAACCTCATCAGACCCATTTATAAATGGGTATGGATTCGGCATAGGGAGATCCACCCAGGCCCATTTATAAATGGGTCAGGTCTAATGGGCCTGGGTATGGTATGCAAGCATTTTTACAAGGTTTAAAATCAGGTCTGGACAAGTCTGCAAGTAGATGGGTCCCTTGCAACATAGACCAAACCCACCCATTTACTAAATGGGTTCGGGTTGGGCCTATATAAAGGAAACCAGATCCAGACCCGTGTAGCAACTACTTCTGTTCTTGGACCCAGACCCATATCATTTAACAAATGAATCAGGACTGGGTCGGGTCTAAATGGGTTAGGTCTAAGTACCCCATTGGGTACACTGACCCATTTACAGTCCTACTCAGGTGTGGTACCATCATGGTTTGGTAAAATCTAGTGGGACCTACGCATCTACATGAGGGATCTTAACTGCTGAGAAAAAAAAAATTGAGGCCCATCTAGTGGGCTTGTGATGGGCATACCACAGGCGATCATCATGATGAGGTCCATCTGGTGAGACTAACGGTGACTCAAGCAGTGCTACCATCATGGTGTGGCCCAGTAGGACCTGCTTGTCAACGGTGGGGATATGGTGACCTGCAGAATCTTGGCAGTTAAAAAAAAAAAAAAAAAAAAAAAAAAAAAGGTGGAAAAAAAATTTGGACCATTTCTCGATTTGTGCGTGTCATCCTTGCGCAGGGGCCATGCTAATCTTCTCTGTATCGTTCCAATTTTATCGGATGTCTCCGAAGAGACAATTAATACATTCCACGTGGTAATCTATAGAGCTATGGGAAGGCTGTATCAAAGCGATGTGGGACAATTTTTCGCAATGACCTACAACCTTGCTTGTCAATAGATCACGGATTCAACCCCCCTTGCTCACTGAAAATATGATTTAATTCTACAGTGATGGGTGCTTTCCTCCATACCAGGATTGTTACAAGTGGGGCCCAGGTTGAGCGATCCTGACCGATGACCTGAGATCCCACCATGGATGGAGCATGCCCCATAAGTTCGAACCCACCCAACCTTTGAGTCTGTATCAGTTGAATATAGAGCCCTGCTGTATTCTGTCCAATTGGGATACTCTTTTTTGAGGTATGGTCCAATCAGTGGGACCCGTCGCATTTATAACCTAGAAAAGTGAGCATGGGCCCACTTCACGATCATCTACATGAGTGACCCATCTGATGAGTGGATTGACCTGACTTTTTTTGGGCAAGCATATCTTCAAAGTGGCCCATCTGATTGGCATTGTATCTTCAATCCCTCCCTACGCCGAGTTTGCACTTGTGCAATTTCTATAATGAGCTCCAGTTCTAGGCAATGCATCATTTGAAATGTGCAACAGACATGAGATTGCAGCTTGAATATGGCTTATTCTCTAGAAGCCTCCAAATATGATATTTCCAATCTGTTTCTCCGATGTTTTGACAGAGACCTGACCTAATTTTTAATGCGTTAGATCTGTATCCAATGTTCTCACCCAATACTTAAATGGGTCGCCCCGTGACTGACCCAACCCATTTGCATCCATAATCTTAGGTGATGATCTAAACCCACCACATGACTAAGACCACAACTTCTATCCGTTTGCAGTGAGAACACATGAACGGTTCCAACACCTTTGGCAGCTTGCTGGGTTAGTAGTGATGGGTGTACCACAGGTGATCACTATGGTGTTGCCCACTAGTAGGACCTGGTTGTGAACGGTGTGGATCTTGACCTGCAGGATGTTAACGGTTGAGAAAAAAATGTAGACCATTTCTCGATTATGCGTATCATCCTTAACGTAGAGGCAATGCCAATCCTCCGAAGAGACGATTACATTCCTAACACTCTAGCCAAAAGATGGCAGATTCAAGCCCCCTTACTAACTGAAAATACCAATGTACTACTACAGTGCTGAATGCTTTCCACTATACCCGGATTGTTACAAGTGGGGCCTACGTTGAGTTATCCAGACCGTAGACCTGCGCCCCACCATGGATGAGGCATGCCCCATAACCTCGGATTGGAGGGTACAAGCCATCTCTAATCTTTGACTCTTTATCCGCTTGAATGTAGACCCCTGATGCATTTTGTCCAATCGGGACTCTTTTTTGGGGTATGGTCCAATCAGTGGAGCCTGTCAGATTTACAGCCTAGATAAGTGAGCATGGGTCCACTTGCACAAG
Organism: Liriodendron chinense; assembly: GCA_003013855.2. Taxonomy (NCBI): domain Eukaryota; kingdom Viridiplantae; phylum Streptophyta; class Magnoliopsida; order Magnoliales; family Magnoliaceae; genus Liriodendron; species Liriodendron chinense. Next base: position 1,068,691 of record ML058513.1, read on the forward strand.
CTGAAAACTCAAGGTTGCTACCAATACATATTATAAGGCAGACGGTGGATCATATACTTCCTCTCCACTGGAAGCCAGACAGTAAAAATATTGCGTTTGTAGCAATTCACTATCATGCCATTCTATCTATAAATTTACATTTCGTCGCAGCAACAACTCAAATAGCCAGAGCACACAGTAGCAAAGCCGCTTTGCTGAGGCGATAGTTTCTATAGTTTCAAGTGAAAACACTTTGGCAATATGCAGATAATTTGAAGGGCGGCGGATGTACCGACATGGCATCCAGGATTGGTGCCACTCATCAGGTGGGCAACACATCCGCATTGATATTGACCAGTGGTCATCGATTTCCTAACGGTCTTTTTTTTCCCCTCTCATACATGAGTGACCCATCTGATGAGTGGATTGACCAGAATTTTGGGCCAGCACATCTTCACAGTATCCCAGCTGATTAGAATAGTATCTTCAATCCCTCCCTACGCTCCAGTTCCAGCCAATGCATCATTAGAGATGTGCAACAAACATGGGATCCCGGCTTGAATATGGCTTGCTCTGTAGAAGCCTCTCCAAATATGATATTTTCAATCCATTTCTCCGAGCTATATCTGAACGTATCCAAACTGGACGATCTGCAGAAGAACCAGTAACCACTACAGCTGTCGCCTCATTTGCCAGATTCACAAGAGTGATCATCACTTCGGGCTCCGGGGCAGAAGCAGCGTCGACCATAAAGATGTGAGTGAAATGGCCTGCATTGATCCCTGCTTTACAAAGCCTGAAACTACTTGCAAAAGTTGATGCGATCACGTTAAATTCACAAAGATCGTCGAGCCGAGGACAAGTGAAGCACTCCCCTTCATATAAGGTTGAAGGGAGGATGTCATCCGGCACATCCTCAATCTCTCGAAAGGCTGCATTAGCTCGAAACATTTCCTCTTCCGGGATCTCTTTCTGCAAGCTCATCATCATCAAGTCGCAGGTTCTGTTTGTAGGAGCGGTTATGAGAATTCGGCTGTCTTTAGAACTTCTGTAAATATGGAAAATTGATTCACGTATAACCTGTTCAGTTCTTGGCCAATGCTTTTCACGAGGTGTCTGTGTCCAGAATGCTTTTTCAACGACAAGATAAGGTGGACCCCTGAAATTTAGTATCTGGTTTATGGCTGACTTCTGTTCTAAATCGAGATCTAGGCATGCAAAATTTAGGGGAGTTGAGATGAGATGTCTGCTTCTGGGAAAAAGATTGGGGAAGAGGAAGTTCCCAAATGAAGGATCTACTGCAGCTTCAATTGCCTGGTGGAATCGCTTCAAGCAGACCCTGTTGAAGGAGAAGCTGACATCATACTTGCAGGTTGATGAATATTGTGAATGAAAATCACGTCCAAATTCCACCAACACAAGAGTGCTATTCACCACCCGTGAGATATGACCCTGGTTCAGAAATTAAGATTGTCATTTATGAACAAAACTGAGATCAGATTTGATAAGATGAAAGAAAGTAAGCGATTTGTGATGCATCTTTCTTCCAGCTGTTACTATCTGCCATTCCACTCTTTTGACCGTTAATTCTGGCATGATATATCATGCATTGGAAGCACATCAAACTAGTCTTAGATATAGAGCTTGAAAGTTATAAGCTCCTTCAGGCTTGGTTCTTGCTCAATACAACAAATAAAAAAAAAATAAAAAAAAAAAAGAGAGAAATGCATGAAACGCAGAGACCAAATTATCGTGACATAATCTGAACTGTTGAAAGAAGAATTACACTGCCATTATGGCAGGCCATCTGTAGGGTCAACCACAACTCGATTGATCCAACCCAAGTTTGGGCTAGGTCGGGTTGGGTTGTCAAAGTCATTGGGTCTGGTTCAGGTTGGAAAATGCCATCCCGATTTGAATTGGGTTCAGATTTGAGTAAATTTCAGTCGGATTGAGTTGGTCGAGCATAGAGGACTTTGGGTTGGGCACCTTGGGTCAGTTTGGGGTTCGGTCCTCTTGAGGTCAAGCTGGGCTATAGTTGACCCTCAACCCAACTGATGAGGACATCAGAGCACCATTGAGAGTTTACCAGAGGAGTAGGGGATCATCACCAGTTTTTCTCTAGATGGATGACTACTACGTGGGCCAAGGTGGGCCGAGTGGACCGTTTTGAAGACCTCACATGCATTTGATGCATATTCGAAGACCCTACACTAGGAAGATGCATGTGGGTTGCATTCTTGAGGAGTTTGGACCGTTGGATTAAGTGCACGCATCGATCTGACCATTGGATTACGCGTATCAGGCCGTTTGACCACTTTTAATCGTGGCTCGCCTCGATCATGGACACTTTAGGACTTAGATGTTTTAGTTTTTATTAGGATTTAGTTTATTTAAAGTTTGAACCTTTCTTATGAGCTTTATATTATTTTTTTTTAGTTTAGGGAGTTTTTCTTAAGAAAACTTTCTTGAGAGTGCCTTACTGTAAATTTTTGCACTTAAGATTATAAAAGAGAAGGGGGGGGGGGGGGGGGGGGGGGGGGGGGGTAATGCCTTCATCTTGAAAAAAAAAAAACAAGCTGTGTTTTTCTCTTCTTAATGTGATTTGAAGAATACTCCATGTGATTTGAAGCTTGGATGTGGTGTGATTCCATTCTCATTCAACGAAAGTGAAAGGCTTCCATCTATCATCTTCCTTCTCTCTTCATTTTCATCCAAAAGATGTATTTTCTCAAAAACTTTATCTATCTTCTTCCCTTCCCATCCAAAACCATCTAATTCATCTTTTTCTTCAACTTTTCATCATCCAACTTCAACCCCAACCAAACCCCAAATCTTCAAATTTTCCCAAATTCTCAAACCCTAGATCCTCAAATCCTTTAATTAACCTAAAATCCCTAATTTTCTTATATCCAAAACCCCAATTCTCATCTCTTAACACCTAAATCCCTTAAGTCCTTCATCCTATTCCCTAATTTAGCCCCAATTTTCTATTTTTTTCCAATTTACAAACACCCTAATTCTAAAGTCCCTAATTCCCATGAACCCTAATTTCTCAAATTACAGATATTCCCCTTCCTAACCCTAATCCTAGAACTTACAAGTCATCCCCTTGAGTGTGGAATGTACTTATGCTAAATTGGAAGTTTTATCCTTCCATCAGGCCTAGTTTTAATTGATTTATGTGATTTTCTTCATCCAAAACCTAAAATCCCTCATTCCTTCCATTTTTCTTCTTTTTTACTTTCTTCTTCCGACCTAAAGCCCCAAACCTATTTCATCCTTTTTCCCAAAACCCTTACCCTAATTTCCATATACCTATCCCTAATTGTTCAACTATTGATTCCTATAGCCCATATTGTGTTCTAAGCATGAAATCACAAATCAATATGATTATTGGAATTAACCTATGCTAGAATGGGATTCCCACATCTCGTAGGGGCCGCTCTTTCTTTATTTTCTAGTAAACGTGCATGCGGGGTGTTACTTATGGTTGAATCTGAATAGTTTAAATCTTTTCTTTTTTTTTTTTGTTTCTATAGTAAGATACTTGAATTTATACTTGATTTAGTTGTGTGAATCTGAACTTTTGATCTCTTTAGTAAATCAACATCATTAAGCATTCATCCTGCATACCAACCCTACCCAACCTGCCCAAGTTACATCCCTAGCCATGTGTGGATGTTGCATCTGGCAGTACTAGAAAAGAAGAAGAAGAAGAAGACAAGCATCCAAAATACAATTTAGCAGATGTTTGTTTGACTTCGAAATCTATGGATGAGATGGTTATGCATGTCAACATGACCCAACTCTACGTACTGTGCAAAAAATTTTCCTCATTTTCAGGTACTTGTTACTGCTTTTCATTATTTAGGATCTGGGAACTGATCAGCATGCAAACGGTATGCCCCATAGTGAAGATCACCCGTCTGGAAAATCAAGTTGATTCACTCACTAGGTGCGCCACATCTGTATTTCAAGTTATACCATTGGCCACATCTGTATTTCGAGTCAGACCATTGATAGTCCATTGATTCCAATGGTGTTATACCACCTGATGTATGGACTGGCCTAATTTTGTGCCAAGTGATCTTCATGGTGGGGCATGTGACCCTCTTGCTGTTGACCACTGACCTTTCAACATTTTCATGGAAATCAACCTGCAAAGCAAACAAAACATGTTCACTATTGACCAACATTTCCACTGTCAAACATCCACATTTAGATGTTGCTACCCAAAACAGGTCTTAAATAACATTTGAAAATTAGAATATACTCTGTTTGATTTGCAGATATGCACTGACCTGACGTCTGATCGTTGTTATCAGTTGTTACAGCTGGTAATTTGGTGCTCAAAACCAACTCTGGGGACTTCAGTAGGCCACCTGTCCAGTGCTCTGCCTCCCCAATTAGGACCATCATATTTCATATCCTATCATCCAAATGTACAAAAGAAGAAAGTATGCCATTCCAGTTCCAAAAACAGAAACTTCATCCTATCCACATGCCAAGTTCTGCCAACTTTTCCTGCTTCGGACTGTCACAATCCCTAGTAACTCCGGGCTCGAGGAATGGCTTATTTACTACTATAGTTTCTGCATCCACTCCCACACCCACTTCCTACCACTTTTAGCAGCTAAGGTTCAGCTTCAGTGATTAAGATATCCATCAACTATATGTATTCGAGACAAACGACTTGATCCTTGCCTTGATAACATGCATACACTCTGGTCTTCAGCTCATGCCAGTGAATCTCATGGTTCAGCGAGCCACACCATTGGTCTGTTGTGCACTGCCATGGTTGGACTATGCCCCAAAATCTCCAAGATCGAACATCCTAAGCTTTCAATTTGTGCATTTAAATTGGAGAAACAGATATAGAAACAGACAGCAATACTCCACATCCAACTGAAAAAGGGTAGATTGGTGGCTAGGATCTCACGATCTTGGGAGATTTTTAAAGTTTGGTCCATTCAGGGTGCACAATCCACAGTGTGCTCAACAGACCAATGATCTGGATCAGTGAACCATGGCCCCACTTTTACAAACTGGAAACCAGAGTACACCGAGCATAACTTTGGGTCGGGGATCAAATAGATCCTATGCATTAAAACTCAACACTGCGTCAGCTATTTTTGACGGCTTAGAATTTGCTGTATATTAGACCCAACTCCCTCATCAGCTTACTAAGATCCAATTGCTGACAGGCTAGGCTTCTAATTGGGTGCTAACTGCCAAGATGAATTTACAGAAATTAAGTGCAAGTACAACCCACCCAAACCTTTTCTCATACCTTAGTAACATAGATTTTGAGCATTTGAAAACCTCACTAATCCAACTCGGAGATCAGCCTTATGCATAGTCAGATCATCCGAAAGGTCACCCCATTGGATCCTTTGTTGACACGATGAATCAGTTGAGCGAGTAGAAAACTTGGCTGACTTTCCATGGCAAATGGATGATCAAATCGGCGGACTCTTCCCTCTCCTCAAAAATAGTACCCTCACACAAGCTTTTACGATCCTAAAAAATGCACATGTTTTTCAGAGGGAGGGTGTAAATACAACAAGATTTATGGAGCGGTGCTTTAGAATATAAACGATTAAAAATAAAATTTAAGGATTTAAAATTAGTTGGACTAAAACAGAGTATATGGAGTGCAAGTTTAGTAACAATAGGAGTGAAAACTGGGAATTATAAGATTGCTACCCAAGAAGTATCCCAAAATAAGCACTTTCGATACCTTGGGTCAATAATTCATGAGGATGGAAAAATTGAGAAGGATGTTCCCATATAATCCAAACTGGGAAGAAGAAATGGAGATGTGCCTCTACAGTTTTATGTGATTGTTGCGTAACACTCAAACTGAAAGGGAAAATTTTATAGGCTACCTATAAGACCAGCCATGCTTTATGGGACAGAATGTTGAGCAGTTAAGGAACATTGGAACAACATTCATAGGATGAGTGTAGCTGAAATGAGATGTTGGGATGAATGAGGGACAAGAAAAGGATAGAATTAGAAATGAATGCATTTCAGGGAACTTAGAAGTAGCACCAATAAGCAATAAGATAAGGCACAGTAGACTTAGATGATTTGATCATGCGCAATGGATACCAAGAACCGCATTAGAAGGAATGAGTTAGTACAAGTAGGTTCTACAAGAGCAAGGGGAAGGCCCAAAGGAACATGGATGGAGGTAGCAGGAAAACACTAAATAACATATGATCTAACTGAACATATGGCCTTTGAATCTTAATAGTGACAGAACAGGATTCATATAGCTGACCCCTAATAATTGGTATAAGGCTTAGATGACGATAACAATTCACGTAGCTGACCCAATTAATTGGGACAAGGCTTAGATGACGAAAACTTATAGTGGCAGTCAATACACAATGCATGGATGACCTTGGCCTCAGCATTCAGGTCTCAAGTTCAAGCCAACTCACCTTACCAAAAAACCTCCTTTGATCCATCATGTTTCCTCCATGTTTAGAGCATGGACTACAAGACTCCAGAACTCTTCACATTCCTATGCTCCATCTGGTGCTAACATGATTCAACCCCAACATAGTATGACGAATTATCGTTCTACCTTGTGCTAGTGCACTCCCGATGATTATTAATCCTCTTGTGTTACAGTAAGATGCTTACATATAGTTGTCTCCTGCATTTCCCCTGTAAATTTTCTTCAGAAACATCACCACTTTATATCAAGTATGACTCAATATAATACTTGCGTGTAAAATAATCATTTACTCATCTCACTGTCATGAGCCACTTCTTCGTCTAGCACTTCCAATGTTGGCATCACCTCAAAGTCCATACAGAGGAAGAGGAAACTTTGAGTCTGAACCTCACGCAAATCATTCTTACTCATATTTCCTGTCATTACAATGATAGATCAATAATAAAATGTGTTTTTTCAAGCCTATTGCACAAGAAATTTAGCAAATCTCTTATCAGAAACATCTAGCAAGGTTGCTATCCTGCTCAATCATGTCTCTTTTTTTTTAAGATTGTAAGCGCTAAAAGTACTTATTTTCTGATTTTGGTCAGTGACACAGTGCTCCAGCTTCTGTTGATTAGATAACAAATCCTTCTTGAAGGGAATATAGGATGTCATTTTTGTCTTGTCTAAGTTATCTGGTTAATTGATATTCTGTAGAAGTCTAAGACGTTTCCAACCATCAAATATCTGAGATGCAGCTTAGAGATTTCAGCCCTAAGGAAAGAAAGAAAGAAAGTCAAGGCGATTTCTGCCTCCACAGCTGCTTATTGGTATTTTACTTTTGTTGCAGTGCAAATAAAAACTATCCTAAACCTTCGTAAGTTAAAGACTAACCTTGACGGCTTCAACATTCTTGCCTGAAGGTCGTACAAAGACAAAGTCCCTTGATAGAAGATAGGGTCGCCTCTCAGGAATGGAATCTATCTCAAAGGCTACATAAATCTTCTTTTCCTTTTGAACTCTCTCAATTCCATCACTCTGCTCTATGCGGAAGACTGTTTTGCTGCTCTTCCGTGATTTGTTAGACATCGACTCTTCATGCAACTCTAGAGTGACTTCATTGAGGTGGAAATCTTTCCATATCTGATCAAAATGAAAACCAACTATATCACTCCCATATATAATTGAAAGTAAAAGGAATGTCAATAGTCAACTTATAGCAATAACAATTATGGAGTGACCAACACAAAAATAATAGTAGTGAGATGAATTCAATAAAAAAACACAAAAAAAACTATAACAATTCCCAAAAATTCCGGATACCTTGTTGCAATCAGAGGCATAGATAAACGCCTTTGACCCAGCAACATGTTCAAATTTGGAGACAGTTTCACCATCGCAAGAAGCAAAGTCTCTTGGGGTCCATGCTTCATGGTAAATTTATGATTATTTATGGAAAAGAAATAATTGCACCTTCCCGATTGTTAGTGCTCTGCCGTTGATTGTCATTAATAGAGTTAAAGGCCTAGGACTTGATACTCTTGGACTGCAGCGTCAGACTTCTCTTTGTCACACCCCGAAATGCGGCACCCAAGTTGGCCAGGCAATGATCCCGCATCCCAAGACATGATTCATAAATAATATAAACATAAACCATAAATCATAATTTAACATATAATATTATTCCATAAAACATACACTTGCAAAATAAAAATAATAAAATATACAATCCCCACTATTTAAAACTTAATCACCCACCCACCAAAATTTCTTCTTATAATGAATCCAAACTTAAAAAAGAAACTAAAGCTTGAAAGAGAAACTAAAGCTAGACAGACAGCAATAGGCGGCTAAAACTCCACTTGACTTGCTTCCTGACTAGACCTTTTTCCTGAAAGTCGATGTTCAAAAGTTGGGTGAGCTTATGTAAGCCTAGTGAGATTATTTCTACCGCAAGTTTGAAAGCAGGCTCAATGAAAACATGTGACAATCTCAAAATGGAACAATAAACCATGATTTTCGATGCAATGCAATAAATAAAATTACGATCTACTTGAAGCATAATTCCAGAGTAAAACATATATTCCGAGATTAAGGTAAACCATAATTTCATTATATACCAAGAACAATGCCACAATGCATAAATCATCCAAGACATATAGTCAAGGGAACCCTCGCTCAATGATCCCACTTTTTTAATGCAATGATCATACTTGACATATAGATATAGTCAAGGGAACCCCCACTCGATGATCCCACCAATATTACAATGGTCATCTTTGACATGTAGTTAAGGGAACCCCCGCTCAATGATTCCGCCAATAATACAATAATCATCCTTGACATGTTGTCAATGGAACCCCCGCTCGATGATCCCACAAATAATACCATAATCATCCTTAATATGTAGTTAGGGAACTCCCACTCGATGATCCCACCAATAATACAATGATCATCCTTGACATGTAGTTAAGGGAATCTCCGCTCGATGATTCCACCAATAATACAATGGTCATCCTTGACATATAGTCAAGGGAACCCTCACTCGATGATCCCACCAATAATACATTAATCATCTTTGACATGTAGTCAAGGGAACCCCCGCTCAATGATCCCACCAATAAAACAATGATCATCCTTGACATATAGTTAAGGGAACCCCCGCTCGATGATCCCACCAATAATACAATAATCATCCTTGACATGTAGTTAAGGGAACCCCCACTGGATGATCCCACCAATAATACATTAATCATCCATGACATGTAATTAAGGAAAACCCCATTTGATGATCCCACCGATAATACAATAATCATCCTTGACATGTAGTCAAGGGAACCCCCACTCGATGATCCCACCTTTAAAGCAATGTATTTTTTTCATAAAATTAATGTAAGATAATGCAATTCACAAGTGAGTATGCATAAAATCAACCACCTGTAACTTTTCCATCATCAGATTCTTTCATATGGAACATTCTAATGCAATGTAGGAGAATATAGACATGAGATTCCAAAAATTTACCCTTTTTTTCATATACCACAATCCAAATAAAAGTCAAGTAAATCTTTATGTTTAAATTAAGAATCCAAATTTTGAATTTTCAAGAAAGTAACAAAAAAGACATGAATTTAGAAGGTTAGGAAAAGAATCTTTCAAAGAACGGTAGAAATTTGAGAAATGGTGTTTTCAAACCTTGAAAATCAAGAGTTACATATATTAGAGTGATAAAGAGAAGCCTCCAAACTCGAAAAGGAAAATGGCTATTCCATGGGTAAAAGGGCTATTCCCAAAGTTTTTCCCAAAGAAAAAGGCTTTAAACCCTGAAGTAAAAGGCCTAGCCCCAAGGCCCAAGGGCTAATTAAATGCATATAAAAATTCAACCAATGACAGATGCATGAGAGATCTCTTACCTAGAATCTTGAATTTCTTAAAATTGAACAATAGGAAAGGAAAAAAAAAAAAAAAAGAAGCTAGAAATAGAATTTCGGAAAAATGTACTTGAAAAGTGCGGAATAAATCATGTGGGAGGATCACTCACATCCTGGTCTAAAGGGATTATAAGTTAAATAAAATCAAAGAATTAAAGCTTCTTTGATGGACTCCTCTCTCTCTCTCTCTCTCTCTCTCTCTCTCCCTCCTTATGGCTCTCCCAACAACTTACACCCATATTTATGGCTCTCCCAACAACTTACACCCATATTAATAGAGAAGGTTCCCACAGCCAAAGACCCACTCGTGTATGCATATGTGGGGCTAGTCCCCACATGGGGCCGTGATGAGAAACCAAACCCCTCTCCTACTTTCACTAGAACACCCAACTACCCTAACACCCACTACCCTAGGTAATGTCATCCTCCCATGAGATCACTCAACCCACCCCTGGACAATCACATAACAACTAGCCTCTCTCTCCTTTGATGACATCATCTCACAAAGCTATCCCACTCACCTCAACTAGAGTTGTACACGAGTGGAGTTGGCTCGGTTAGCACACTCGACTCGGATCGATCCTGGGTTCAGACCGACTTGAGCTCAATTTTGGAGCTTGGCTAGATCTGAATCAACTCGGTTTGGTTCAGCTCGACTCGGCTCGGCATAATTGGTACCCAGCGTGTTCTACGAGACCCTTTGCATGCAGACGCCCATGCATTTATTATTTTTACTAATTGCATTTTTTAAAAAGAATGTTGCATTCTTTTTTATTCTTTTTTTTTAATTCCATGCATGTATTAATTGCTCTTTGAAAACCAAAAAATTGCATTAATTTTTTTTAAATTCCATACAGGCATTAATTGTTCTTTGAAAACCAAAAAATTGCATTCATTTTTTAAATTCCATGCATGCATTAATTGTTCTTTGAAAACCAAAAAATTGCATTCATTTTTTTCCTTAGAAAACCCAAAACGTTATTATGGCACAGCTCGAACTTAGCTCGAGCTAGCCCGAGCTGCCGATTGAACCGAGCTGAGCTATGCCTAGCTCGACTCGGTTCGACTTGTGTACAGCTGTATCCTCAACACTTCAGGACTCTAACCCCACTCTCTCTCCAACCTCACTTGTTTAAGGAAAATCACAAGAGGCGCCTCTCCTTACAACGCCCATAAACTCACAACCCTCACGTGTGGTGTGTGCATGGGGTTGGACCCCCATGTGTACACATTGTGTACACATATCATTGCCACTCCCTCTCTTGATGTAAAACAAACCCAAATCCCCCAGGTAACGTCATCTGGCAAGATATTCCCTTCACTCATGTTGCACTCTCTCCTAGCTACATTACACTCCAAGCTATGCCTCTAACGCCCTATGCACACATGTCACGTGTAGTGACAGGTGATTGTGCACCATAGATTAAGTGCATGTCTTGAAGGTCTAACTGATGGATGGTTCTGATCATGCATGGGCCGATCCCGTTGGGTGCTATCAATGGACAGTTGTGCTTGCTAACCTACTGTTCAAGGGTGGTTTTGAAGCAGGGCTGACTAGATGGATATTTGGACAAACAATTGCATGGGAAAAATGTTGGACGATTTAGATGATTTTAAAAGTGGATGGTTTAGGATTTATAGAAGGCTGGACCAGAGGAATTTGTTTAGATCAAATGGACAAGAATAGGTTGGATTCTTTCCCAGCATCTTCCAGTTTCTAAAAACATCTCTTACTCCATTCCATGGCTCCATGTGCTGAGCGTGTATATGTTGATGGAAAATAGGTGGAGAGATTAGTGTACGATTGGTTTTGTTGATGGATTACCATGTTGAGAGATATGGGGCAACAGATGTAAGGTTGTTGTTTGGATGTATGCATCTCCCGGCCCACTTCTAGAAATTACAAAACTGAACGTTTCCTTATGCAAGGATGTGGGCTCTGGAAACAGGTCCAATTATGGCTTGATGCAAAATGTAATCCGATGGGTTCGTTAGGAAAACGTGGGGATCACAGTGGTGATTTTCGTTTGATGATTAGGTGGGCCATCTAGTGGTTATAATGAAAAATTATGATAAAAGGTCAAATAATATGATTTTCTTTTTCTGTTTGTCTCTTTCTTTTGTTTTGAATGTTGTCTATTTGTTTCTGTTGTTCTATTTTGGCCTTTGGCTCTAAATTCTAAAAAATTTCGTCTTTCAAAAAAGGTTTGGGAGAAAGCAAAGCAATGATTCACATTCAACAAAGAATAGTCCAACTATCAAATGGTCATTATCATCGAATATCGATCATACTTGGGGAATCACCATCTAAGGCTAGGGTCCATCAAATTGATGGTCGTGATCATTGAGTCATGGCCCACATGTGAAGAATCCTGCATATCAGCAAATTGTAAGTTTGTTTATGAGCAGGAACCTATAATTTCTTATTTTCAAAAAACTTGGAACCAAGTGAGCACAGATCAACATGTGGAATCCTTTGTCCATTTGTGATATTCTCTGATTTTGTTATTGATTAAGCATTGAAATAAGAAATGGGATTATGCAAAGGAACCACACGCAAGCAGTGATAATCTTCTGGCTAGCCAAGTCTGCAAGAGATAGAAGTACCATGCAGCATACGAAGTGATTTGAATTAGTTTTGTTAGAAAATGTGAATTAAGGGTTAGTTTGGATGCTTATTTGAAATGAATTGCAATGGCTCACTTAAATAAGGTGAGATTACCAGCATGGAGTTAGCTCCACTCCATTCATATTTAGGGAGCAACCACACATTACAATTATGTTGTTCTCAGGTTTAAATGGAAACACATGGAACTGTAATAAGTACTTACGACAGCAACTTTGGTCATTTCCTCTTTATGGATTGATCAAGTGAAATCCAACTCAATCAAGCATCCAATCATACCCTAAAACTAATAACCAGTTTGTAATAAACTGCAATTCCAATCAATTACAACAAGCTTTTCCCCGACCGTGCCAACTGATATCCACAACTTCACATGTATCTCGATTATTGTGACTCAAATATTTCAATTAGACTTGCTTCCATCCTTAAAAAGATTACATATAGTGGTGGCAACAATGAAATGGGCAATATTCTACAATAGTAGCTAGTTCCTAAATGTTCGTATCGACAATAAAGATTTGCCATATTAAATTGAGTTAGAACTAATTTCAAGTCACAAATTCTCATCTCAAGCCAACAAATTACCAAAACTTGGATATTTCTGCTTTATATTTTATAGCACAAAGTGTATGATCTCACTGACATTAAATAAAAATGATTGAAAGTAGAGATAGCCAGGAACTTCTGAAGTGTCAAAGTCAAAGATCACCCTTCAAATTGAAGGAGGGCATTAATCTCATCTTTAGGTGGGTCCATTAACATATTAGGATGGTCACACATGTTACTACAAGAAATTTAAAAGTTGGGACCATTTAAGAAAGCTTCATTAACGATTCTTTTTCTTGTCTCATGAAAATAGATACAAATAGAAAAATCAGTAGCCAAAACTCTGTTTTTCTTACCTCATAGTAATAGTCCTCAGCATAGAGCAAAGCAGCAAAATAGTCCTTGTAAGTCGATGGAGATAACTGCTTCCTCACAACTGGAGGTACCTGGTCCTTCTCTAGCAGATCCTCAAAATGCTCAGGAATCTCATAGATAGGAAGCGTACTCGTCTGTCCTGATGGCTTTTTCGTTGGATCTGGCGTGAGGGGTGATCCTGATGGCTTTTTTGGTGGATCTGGCATTGGGGGTGATGCTGGTAGCTTTTTTGGTGGATCCCGCATGAGGGGTAATCCTGCTGGCTTTTTTGGTGGATCCTGCATGGGGAATAATCCTGCTGGTTTTTTTGGTGGATCCGGCATGGCGGGTGATCCTGGTGGCTTTTTCGATAGAAACGGCATGGGGTGTAATCCTGCTAGCGTTTTTGGTGAATCCACCATGGCGGGTGATCCTGGCGGCTTGAGGGGTGAAGGAGAGTAAGGTGTGGTCAAATTCCTAGATGCTCCAGGCTGCTTTACCAGTGATTCTTTATGAGATCCTGTCCGAGTTGAGCTGACCAGATACTGATTCCGGCAGTCTCTTTGGCCGATCAAATTCTTGACACCTGGATCTACTGAATTCCTCGGCTGAATCGATTGAGAAGATGAAGAGATGACTTTTGGTGGGGCCCCACCGTCATCTTCACGGCGAAAGATGCGTCCCAAGATTTCGAGAAAAAACGACATTTCTCACTTGTAATGAGATTTTCTGAAGGAGTTAATGTCACTCTGTGAGAAGAAGAAGAAAAAATTAAAAAAAAAACAGAGAGAGCTTTTGGCCGAATCACTCCTAGAAAACTGAAAAATTAACAAAAAGATCAGAAACCGGAGACAATGCCTTCGAAGAATCGGAAATCTGAAGCTGGAATTTCTTTCAAGAAAGCACGAATTTCTGCACAAACAGCCTCGGTCGAGATGAGAGAACCTTTGAATCACGAAGGGATGTCTAGGGTTTTGATTTCATGCGAAGCTCTCGGAGCCACGGAATCAGACGGCGGAGAATTCAAATGGAGAGATAATCATGCCGGATGTCTGGTAGATGATGAGTAATGGCGGGTCTTTGGTTGGACGGCTAGATTTCGTTAGAGGAATTGGCATCGGACGGCGGAAAATGTGAGGAGATCTCACCCATTTCCGAGGCTGGAATGAGATGACTGTCAGCTGCGACTTTATAGAAGACGAAAGAAGAATCATAAAAGGTTACCCAAATTCGACGTAGAGCATCCCACTTTCAGTTTCTTTAGAAGGCGATCGTGCCTTCTTTTTTCCCGCCTAAAAAGCTAAGAGATTTGCTAGACTACATCCCAGCCATTCTTATATGAGACGTCAGGATTATAGCCGTTGGATTTGGGATTATAATCAGTGATCTAAACCGTTGATCTGACGAAAACACAGAGATGTATGTTTGATTGAAAAATCTTTAACACTTGAAAGTCCTAAAATGGCCCACCAAACAACGGTCAAAAAAGACATTTTGAATAATCAAATGCTAAATTATTCAAATTAGAGAGTTTCATTGTTCGAAATTTTTCATCAATGACGAGGCCCATCTTTTAAACGGTCTGGATCACTAAACATGACGCCATCTCCAACCTCTGTAACCCAACGCGGCTTATTACAATACGTGGGAATGTATTCCACAAGAGAAAAACAAAAAACAAAAAAAAGCGACACTACATTATGGAGTGCGTTTGCTATTGTTTGATATTTTTCAAGGAATGCCACTTGATTGCATGCACTCAAGAAATTGTACGCATGGCATCCGTTGGCACAAAATTGAACTGACTAAATGGTAAAATCGAGATGGGTTATGTTGGGAATAAGAATGCCAACAGCTAAAGCCAAATAGCACACACAATAGAATATGTGATCAAGCGAGAAATAAAATGCAATCATACGACACACACATTCAACCACAAGAGATAATCCGATTTTATGTAAAAAAAACTCATCAACAGATAAAAAACTAATAAAAAACCACGACACAAAGTGATTCACTATGATTCCAAAAAATTACAGAGATTAATTGTCCACAAGTAAGAAAAAACAAAGAAAACCCAAGTTCTCTTTCTCTCAAAATACTCTCACATCTTACTAACACACTTAGGAAACCTTGAATAGCTTAGGATACTATCTAAGTTTGGATTCATACCATATATATAATAAAAATTCTGAAAATAAAAGCATCTTACGCATAACCATGTAACAACGTAAAAAAACAGGGTGTGTAGCCGACTGATCACTAAACCTGGCACAAAACAATCAGGAGGAAAAACAAACATATTTTGCACATCTGCCTCACCATCGATCGGTCGGAGCCCTCTACAAACCGAACAACCAACCAGCCTAAAAAAGCATGGAATATGTATGGCAACTTTGCTGTGCATCTAGGCCAAAGGCAGACTAATAGCCCCGCGGGTTTAAGCACCCATGACATGCAAAGTTTGAAAGCTCCTCCAATAGGTTGTACATTACTGACCTTTGATCGGTAACATTGGATATCTTTCATTTTCAACCGTCCAAAATAAGATGTCCACGGAACTTATAGTCAATCAAACAGGCCTAATTTTGTTTGCCAGTACACCTATACTGCGAACCAGAATATGAACAGCTTAATTTGAATAAATTGCATGCCACGTAAAAACATTCTATGGAAGTGCGTATCATTCATCACACTCGCCGGTGTATCAAAGTTTGTCTGACTTCTGTCGTTATGTACTGTTACGCGCGGATTGCCTGCGAAAGCCGCTCGAAGGCATCTCCTGCGCTCGCAATCTATAATCTATGTGGAGCCACGGTGATGTTTGTGAGAAATCTATGCCGTACAACTGTTTTATGAAATCATTTTAGGCGTTGCGACAAAAAGTAAACAGGATCCAAGACTCAAGTGGGCCTAAAATGTGACGATTGAACTTCCACAGTTGAAATATTTATGGGGCCACTGAAGTTTCGAATCAGGATAATATTTGTTTTTTGAGTTTATCTCAGTAGGAATGACATTATGAACGGTATGGATGTCATATAAACATATTGTGGACCATAGAGGTTTCAGCTGTAGGAATTTCCCAACCCTACTTCTGCTTTATTGCGGCACCCAACTTTTGCTTTATTGCGGCCGACTTGGGGCTTGGATCCGTTTTTTTTTTTTTTTCGTCGAAACACCTAAAATGATCCCACAAAATGGTAGACGGCGTAGATTTCTTACAAACATTACGGTGGGCCATATAGCGACTTTCGCAGGCAATCCGCGTCCTCACGACACCCCGCACTCAATCCGGGCTGAGCAACCCGGACGTAGTGGATTGTATACGGAATAACTCACTACGCTAGACCTTGATGTTTGCGTGTCATCCCCTCCGCCCATCCGTTTTATCATCTCATTTTAAGATATTATCCCACAATTAAAGCATATCTAAAGTTCAAGTGGACCATACCAGGGGGAAGAGCGGGGATGGTGATGTCAACCGTTGAAACCTTCCTAGGGCCTACAATGATGTTTATTTCATCCAACCTGTTCATAAGGTGAAAAAGACATGGATGAAGGCAAAACACAAATATCATCTGGATCCAAAATTTCTTTGGCTGGAAGATGATATTTGTGTTTTCTCTTCATCCCCCACTCTTCCCTGTGGTGTGGTCCACTTCAGCTTTGAATATGCTTCAATTTTGGGCTCATGGCCTGATATGATCTGGAAAGAAGAATGAACGGCATGGATAATGACAAATACTTCACACTAGGCCCCACAGAGTTTACTTAGTACACTATAGCTTACTGAGTGACTCACGCAATCCGCGTCCCTTGTGGCCTTGGAGCATGTGGGGCTCACGCCCGTGAGAAATCGACTCCATCCATCAGTTTCTCTAACTCACAAAAGGACAAGAGTCCAAAAACCAGGCAGATCCCAAACCAATGTTGTAATGCTATTGTGATTACCAGACATTTATTGGACGGTTGTTGAGCAAGCAACCTCTTATTTTGATATTACCACCTATCTACAGTGAGCCACGCAGATCCACCGAGGTGGGTAGGACCCTGACTGTATGGCTCACAGTGATGTATGTGCCTTAAATCCACACCGTCCAACCATTTTGAAAGCTCATTTTAAGGCATGTTACCAAAAATGAAACTGACTCAAATTTAAGATGGATCACACCACAGGAAACAGTCATGATTGAAACCCCACCATTAAAAACTTCATTGAGAACGTTTATTTGCCATCCAGTTGATAAGGTCACAAACATCTAGATGAAAAGATCACACAAATATCATCTTCATCCAAACCTTTTGTGGCCAACAATAAGTTTTTAATGGTCAATCACCATTGTTTCTTTACTATGGTCCATATGGGATTTGGAACTGCTCCATTTTTTGGATCACGCCCTAAAATGAGCTTTCAATGCGGATGGATGGCATGGATGTAGTCATATACATCACAGTGGGCCCCACAGTCAGGGATCCTGACTGCTGGGGTCTCATCACCTAATCGGGAGCTTTGCTGAATTCAGAATCCAGCGTGGTGGTACACGGGTGCAACATCCAAGCCGTCCATCTGATGGCTTGGCCGTGTGCATTTTCTTGCATGAAAATAAATCTCGTCCATTCAGCAGGTGAGCTACGATTTAGAAGCAGTTGGACCGTAAAAAAGCTTCAGAAGTTTTTAATCAGTGTATTTTTCTTCCTAAACTGGGGCCCACGCGTAGGCAAAATTTATTCTGGTGCCAGAGCACCGAAATAGTGGCCACGCTCTAGTAAATGGATTGGATCTCATACCAATGTGCCACGCTGGCAGGTGTGTGGGCTTAACAAAACTCTATTTTAAGTTTAGATGTGTGTTGTGTACTACTTGTGAGTGACTCCCAATCAGGAATCACACTCTGACAGGGAATAAAGTAACTTCCGGGCTGCTCTTAGGTTTTTCCATTTTTTCTTTTGGAAAGCAAATTCCACTTTGCTTAGAACCAAAGGAAAGATTAGATAGTCGCAGAGCTGGAGACTTGTTTGACATCTCTATACTAATTTAATAGGAGCTTTTCATATAAAACTATTTTAGTAAGCTTTCTTTCTTCTTTTTTTTCTTTTTTTCTTTTTTTATTCTGATTCTTATTTTAAATAAGTTTGTTTGATAAATCATGTTTTCAAAATCATAAAAAACTTTTATTTAAAATAAGCATGTTTGGTAAAAGTTTCAAATAAAAGAATTTTTCAACGATAGTTGATGTCATTTTTAAAAATTGCAACAACTCCATTATAAGAGTAATCCAGACAGTTGTTTTGGTTGACCTTTGACATGAACCGTCCATTATGTGGAGCCCACCTTGACGTGGGTCATCCAGCATTTGGAGCCCACTATCAATTCTTATTGTCCTTTATGTGGGGCTACTCAATGTCCACTACTAATGATTTGGAATCCACATTTGATGTGTCCATCGTGTGAGCCCCACATTCGAAGTGGGTTGTCCATCATGTGGGGCCCACTTTTGATGTCCACCATTCATTGTGTGAAGCACGCATTCCATACAGATCATCCATCATGTTGGGCTACTTTGGATATGGACCCTCTATCATGCAAGACATTGGATGTGGATCGTCAATTAGGTGGGGCCCACTTGATGTGGATAGTCCATAATGAGGGACCACACTTTGATGTGGGGCATCCATCATGTGAGGCTCACTCCGTCCATTATGTGGGCCACCTTGATGTGGACCATTCATCATGTGGGGCCTCACCTTCAATACGGATTGTTCATCGTGTGGGCCCAACTTTGATGTCCATCATCCATCATGTGGATCCTAGCTTTGATGTGGACCGTCCATCAAGTGGGGCCTGCTTAACATGGATGGTCCATAATGTTGGGCCACACTTTAATGTGGACCATCAATCATGTGGGGCCCACCTTTCATGTGAACCATGCATTATGGGGGGCCACCCTGAAAACTCAAGGTTGCTACCAACACATATCATAAGGCAGACGGTGGATCATATACTTTCCTCTCCACTGGAAGCCAGGCACTAAAAATATTGCGTTTGTAGCAATTCACTATCATGCCATTCTATCTATAAATTTACATTTCATCGCAGCAACAACTTAAATAGCCAGAGCACACTGTAGCAAAGCCGCTTTGCTGAGGCGACAGTTTCTATAGTTTCAAGTGAAAACACTTAGGCAATATGCAGATAATTTGAAGGGCGGCGGATGTACCGACATGGCATCCAGGATTGGTGCCACTCATCAGGTGGGCAACACATCCGCGTTGATATTGACCTGTGGTCATCGATTTCCTAACCGTCTTTTTTTTTTTTTCCCTCTCATACATGAGTGACCCATCTGATGAGTGGATTGACCAGAATTTTGGGCCAGCACATCTTCACGGTATCCCAGCTGATTAGAATAGTATCTTCAGTCCCTCCCTACGCTCCAGTTCCAGCCAATGCATCATTAGAGATGTGCAACAAACATGGGATCGTGGCTTGAATATGGCTTGCTCTGTAGAAGCCTCTCCAAATATGATATTTCCAATCCATATCTCCGAGCTATATCTGAACGTATCCAAACTGGACAATCTGCAGATGAACCAGTAACCACTACAGCTGTCGCCTCATTTGCCAGATTCGCAAGAGTGATCATCACTTCGGGCTCCGGGGCAGAAGCAGCGTCGACCATAAAGATGTGAGTGAAATGGCCTGCATTGATCCCTGCTTTACAAAGCCTGAAACTACTTGCAAAAGTTGATGTGATCACCTTAAATTCACAAAGATGACCGAGCTGAGGACAAGTGAAGCACTCCCCTTCGTATAAGGTTGAAGGGAGGATGTCATGCGGCACATCCTCAATCTCTCGAAAGGCTGCATTAGCTCGAAACATTTCCTCTTCTGGGATCTCTTTCTGCAAGCTCATCATCACCAAGTCGCAGGTCCTGTTTGTAGGAGCGGTTATGAGAATTCGGCTGTCTTTAGAACTCCTGTAAATATGGAAAATTGATTCACATATAACCTGTTCAGTTCTCGGCCAATGCCTTTTGCGAGTTATGATGCATGATTTGGTTTCCTCAACAACAAGATAAGGAGGACCCCTGAAATTTAGTATCTGGTTTATGGCTGACTTCTGTTCTAAATCGAGATATTGGCATGCAAAATTTAGGGGAGTTGAGATGAGACGTCTGCTTCTAGGGAAAAGATTGGGGAAGAGGAAGTTCCCAAATGAATGATCTACTGCAGCTTCAATTGCCTGGTGGAATCGCTTCAAGCAGACCCTGTTGAAGGAGAAGCTGACATCATACTTGCATGTCGATGAATATTTTGAATGAAAATCACGTCCAAATTCCACCAACACAAGAGTGCTATGCACCACCCGTGAGATACGACCCTGGTTCAGAAATTAAGATTGTCATTTATGAGCAAAACTGAGATCAGATTTGATAAGATGAAAGAAAGTACGGGATTTCTGATGCATCTTTCTTCCAGCTGTTACATCTGCCATTCCGCTCTTTTGACCGTTAATTCTGGCATGATATATCATGCATTGGAAGCACATCAAACTAGTCTTAGATATAGAGCTTGAAAGTTATAAGCTCCTTCAGGCTTGGTTCTTGCTCAATACAACAAATAAAAAAATAAAATAAAAAAAGCTCAAGGAAAAGAGAAATGCATGAAACACATAGACCAAATTATCGTGACATAATCTAAACTGTTGAAAGAAGAATTACACTGCCATTATGGCAGGCCATCTGTAGGGTCAACCAGAACTCAATTGATCCAACCCAAGTTTGGGCTAGGTCGGGTTGGGTTGTCAAAGTCATTGGGTCTGGTTCAGGTTGGAAAATGCCATCCCGATTTGAATTGGGTTCAGATAGAGTAAATTTGAGTCGGATCGAGTTGGTCGAGCATAGAGGACTTCGGGTTGGGCACCTTGTGTCAGTTTGGGGTTCGGTCCTCTTGAGATTAAGCGGGGCTATAGTTGACCCTCAACCCAACTGATGAGGACATTAGAGCACCATTGAGAGTTTACCAGAGGAGTAGGGGACCATCACCAGTTTTTCTCTAGATGGATGACTACTACGTGGGCCAAGGTGGGCCGAGTGGACCGTTTTGAAGACCTCACATGCATTTGATGCATCTTCGAAGACCCTACACTAGGAAGATGCATGTAGGTTGCATTCTTGAGGAGTATGGACCGTTGGATTAAGTGCACGCATCGATCTGACCGTTGGATTACGTGTATTAGGCCGTTTGACCACTTCTGATCGTGGCCCGCCTCGATCATGGACACTTTAGGACTTAGATGTTTTAGTTTTTATTAGGATTTAGTTTATTTAAAGTTTGAACCTTTTTTATGAGCTTTATATTATTTTTTTTAGTTTAGGGAGTTTTTTTTAAGAAAACTTTCTTGAGAGCGCCTTACTGTAAATTTTTGCACTTAAGATTATAAAAGAGAAGGGGGATAATGCCTTCATTTTGAAAAAAAAAAACAAGCTGTGTTTTTCTCTTCTTAATGTGATTTGAAGAATACTCCGTGTGATTTGAAGCTTGGATATGGTGTGATTCCATTCTCATTCAACGAAAGTGAAAGGCTTCCATCTATCATCTTCCTTTCTCTTCATTTCCATCCAAAAGATGTATTTTTTCAAAAACTCCATCTATCTTCTTCCCTTTCCATCCAAAACCATCTAATTCATCTTTTTCTTCAACTTTTCATCATCCAACTTCAACCCCAACCAAACCTCATCATCTAAAACCCCAAATCTTCAAATTTTCCCAAATTCTCAAACCCTAGATCCCCAAATCCTTCAATTAACCTAAAATCCCTAATTTTCTTATATCCAAAACTCCAATTCTCATCTCTTAATACCTAAATCCTTTAAGCCCTTTATCCCATTCCCTAATTTAGCCCCAATTTTCTATTTTTTTCCAATTTACAAAAACCCTAATTCCAAAGTCCCTAATTCCCATGAACCATAATTTTTCAAATTTCAGATATTCCCCTTCCTAACCCTAATCCTAGAACTTACAAGTCATCCCCTTGAGTGTGTAATGTACTTATGCTAAATTGGAAGTTTTATCCTTCCATCAGGCCTAGTTTTAATTGATTTATATGATTTTCTTCATCCAAAACCTAAAATCCCTCATTCCTTCCATTTTTTTTTTCTTTTTTACTTTCTTCTTCCAACCTAAAGCCCCAAACCTATTTCATCCTTTTCCCAAAACCCTTACCCTAATTTCCATAAACCTATCCCTTAATTGTTCAATTATTGATTCCTATAGCCCATATTGTGTTCTAAGCATGAAATCACAAATCAACATGATTATTGGAATTAACCTATGCTAGAATGGGATTCCCGCATCTCGTAGGGGCCGCTCTTTCATTATTTTCTAGTAAACGTGCTTGCGGGGTGTTACTTATGGTTGAATCTGAATAGTTTAAATCTATTTTTTTTTGTTTCTATAGTAAGATACTTGAATTTATACTTGATTTAGTTCTGTGAATCTGAACTTTTGATCTCTTTAGTAAATCAACGTCATTAAGCATTCATCCTGCATACCAACCCTTCCCAACCCGCCCAAGTTGCATCCCTAGCCATGTGTGGATGTTGCATCTGGCAATACTAGAAAGAAGAAGAAGAAGACAAGCATCCAAAATACAATATAGCAGATGTTTGTTTGACTTCAAAATCTATGGATGAGATGGTTATGCATGTCAACATGACCCAACTCTAGGTGCTGTGCAAAAACTTTTCCTCATTTTCAGGTACTTCTTACTGCTTTTCATTATTTAGGATCTGGTAACTGATCAGCATGCAAACAGTATGCCCCATAGTGAAGATCACCCATCTGGAAAATCAAGTTGATTCATTCACTAGGTGCGCCATATCTGTATTTCGAGTTATGCCATTGGCCACATCTGTATTTCGAGTCAGACCATTGATAGTCCATTGATTCCAATGGTGTTATACCACCTGATGTATGGACTGGCCTAATTTTGTGCCAAGTGATCTTCATGGTGGGGCATGTGACCCTCTTGCTGTTGACCACTGACCTTTCAACATTTTCATGGAAATCAACCTGCAAAGCAAACAAAACATGTTCACTATTGACCAACATTTCCACTGTCAAATATCCACATTTAGATGTTGCTACCCAAAACAGGTCGTAAATAACATTTGAAAATTAGAATATACTCTGTTTGATTTGCAGATATGCACTGACCTGACGTCTGATCATTGTTGTCAGTTGTTACAGCTGGTAATTTGGCGCTCAAAACCAACTCTGGGGAATTCAGTAGGCCACCTGTCCAGTGCTCTGCCTCCCCAATTAGGACCATCATATTTCATATCCTATCATCCAAATGTACAAAAGAAGAAAGCATGCCATTCCAGTTCCAAAAACAGAAACTTCATCCTATCCACATGCCAAGTTCTGCCAACTTCTCCTGCTTCGGACTGTCACAATCCCTAGAAACTCCGGGCTCGAGGAATGGCTTATTTACTACTATAGTTTCTGCATCCACTCCCACACCCACTTCCTACCACTTTTAGCAGCTAAGGTTCAGCTTCAGTGACTAAGATATCCATCAACTATATGTATTCGAGACAAACGACTTGATCCTTGCCTTCATAATATGCATACACTCTGGTCTTCAGCTCATGCCAGTGAATCTCATGGTTCAGCGATCCGCACCATTGGTCTGTTGTGCACTGCCATGGTTGGACTATGCCCCAAAATCTCCAAGATCGAACATCCTAAGCTTTCAGTTTGTGCATTTAAAATAGAGAAAAAGATATAGAAACAGACAGCAATAATCCACATCCAACTGAAAAAGGGTAGATTGGTGGCTAGGATCTCACGATCTTGGGAGATTTTTAAAGTTTGGTCCATTCAGGGTGCACAATCCACAGAGTGCTCAACAGACCAATGATCTGGATCAGTGAACCATGGCCCCACTTGTACAAACTGGAAACCAGAGTACACCGAGCATAACTTTGGGTCGGGGATCAAATAGATCCTATGCATTAAAACTCAACACTGCGTCAGCTATTTTTCACTGCTTAGATTCTGCTGTATATTAGACCCAACTCCCTCATCAGCTTACTAAGATCCAATTGCTGACAGGCTAGGCTTCTAATTGGGTGCCAACTGCCAAGATGAATTTACAGAAATTAAGTGCAAATGCAACCCACCCATACCTTTTCTCATACCTTAGTAACATAGATTTCGAGCATTTGAAAACCTCACTAATCCAACTCGGAGATCAGCCTTATGCATAGTCAGATCATCCGAAAAGTCACCCCATTGGATCCTTTGTTGACACGATGAATCAGTTGGCTGACTTTCCATGGCAAATGGATGATCAAATCGGCGGACTCTTCCCTCTCCTCGAAAATAGTACCCTCACACAAGCTTCTACGATCCTAAAAAATACACATGTTTTTCAGAGGGAGGGTGTAAATACAACTAGATTTATGGAGCGGTGCTTTAGAATATAAACGATTAAATTTTTTTTTTAAGGATTTAAAATTAGTTGGACTAAAACAGAGTATATGGAGTGCAAGTTCAGAAACAATAGGAGTGAAAACTAGGAATTATAAGATTGCTAGCCAAGAAGTATCCCAAAATAAGCACTTTCGATACCTTGGGTCAATAATTCATGAGGATGGAAAAATTGAGAAGGATGTTGCCCATATAATCCAAACTGGGTGGAAGAAATGGAGATGTGCCTCTACAGTTTTATGTGATTGTCGTGTACCACTCAAACTGAAAGGGAAAATTTTATAGGCTACCTATAAGACCAGCCATGCTTTATGGGACAGAATGTTGAGCAGTTAAGGAACATTGGAACAACATTCATAGGATGAGTGTAGCTGAAATGAGATGTTGGGATGAATGAGGGACAAGAAAAGGATAGAATTAGAAATGAATGCATTTCAGGGAACTTAGAAGCAGCACCAATAAGCAATAAGATAAGGCACAGTAGACTTAGATGATTTGATCATGCGCATGGATACCAAGAACTGCATTAGAAGGAATGAGTTGGTACAAGTAGGTTCTAGAAGAGCAAGGGGAAGGCCCAAAGGAACATGGATGGAGGTAGCAGGAAAACAGTAAATAACATATGATCTAACTGAACATATGGCCTTGAATCTTAATAGTGACAGAACAGGATTCATATAGCTGACCCCTATTAATTGGTATAAGGCTTAGATGACGATAACAATTCACGAAGCTGACCCAATTAATTGGGACAAGGCTTAGATGACGACGACTTCTAGTGGCAGTCAATATACAATGCATGGATGACCTTGGCCTCAGCATTCAGGTCTCAAGTTCAAGCCAACTCACCTGACCAAAAAACCTCCTTAGACTCCAGAACTCTTCACATTCCTATGCTCCATCTTGTGCTAACATGATTCAACCACAACATAGTATGACAAATTATCGTTCTGCCTTGTGCTAGTGCACTCCCGATGATTATTAATCCTCATGTTATCAGTGAGATGCTTACATATAGTTGTCTCCCGCATTTCCCCTGTAAATTTTCTTCAGAAACATCACCACTTTATATCAAGTATGACTCAATATAATGCTTGCGTGTAAAATAATCATTTACTCATCTCACTGTCATGAGCCACTTCTTCGTCTAGCACTTCCAATGTTGGCATCACCCCAAAGTCCATACAGAGGAAGAGGAAACTTTGAGTCTGAACCTCACGCAAATCATTCTTACTCATATTTCCTGTCGTTACAATGATAGATCAATAATAAAATGTGTTTTTTCAAGCCTATTGCACAAGAAATTTAGCAAATCTCTTATCAGAAACATCTGGCAAGGTTGCTGTCCTGCTCAATCATGTCTCTTTTTTTTTAAGATTGTAAGCGCTAAAAGTGCTTATTTTCTGCTTTTGGTCAGTGACACAGTGCTCCAGCTTCTGTTGATTAGATAACAAATCCTTCTTGAAGGGAATATAGGAAGTCATTTTTGTCTTGTCTAAGTTATCTGGTTAATTGATATTCTGTAGAAGTCTAAGACGTTTCCAACCATCAAATATCTTAGATGCAACTTAGAGATTTCAGCCCTAAGGAAAGAAAGAAAGAAAGTCAAGGCGATTTCTGCCTCCACAGCTGCTTATTGGTATTTAACTTTTGTTGCAGTGCAAATAAAAACTATCCTAAACCTTCATAAGTTAAAGACTAACCTTAAAGGCTTCAACATTCTTGCCTGAAGGTCGTACAAAGACAAAGTCCCTTGATAGAAGATAGGGTCGCCTCTCAAGAATGGAATCTATCTCAAAGGCTACATAAATCTTCTTTTCCTTTCGAACTTTCTCAATTCCATCACTCTGCTCTATGCGGAAGACTGTTTTGCTGCTCTTCCGTGATTTGTTAGACATCGACTCTTCATGCAACTCTAGAGTGACTTCATTGAGGTGGAAATCTTTCCATATCTGATCAAAAGGAAAATCTACTATATCACTCCCATATATAATTTAAAGTAAAAGGAATGTCAATAGTCAACTTATAGCAATAACAACTATGGAGTGACCAACACAAAAATAATAGTAGTGAGATGAATTCAATAAAAAAACGCAAAAAAAATTATAACAATTCCCAAAATTCCAGATACCTTGTTGCAATTAGAGGCATAGATAAACGCCTTTGACCCAGCAACATGTTCAAATTTGGAGACAGTTTCACCATCGCAAGAAGCAAAGTCTCTTGGGGTCCATGCTTCATGGTAAATTTATGATTATTTATGGAAAAGAAATAATTGCACCTTCCCGATTGTTAGTGCTCTGCCGTTGATTGTCATTAATAGAGTTAAAGGCCTAGGACTTGATACTCTTGGACTGCAGCGTTAGACTTCTCTTTGTCACACCCCGAAATGCGGCACCCAGGTTGGCTAGGCACTGATCCCGCATCCCAGGACATGATTCATAAATAATATAAACATAAACCATAAATCATAATTTAACATACAATATTATTCCATAAAACATACACTTCCAAAATAAAAATAATAAAATATACAATCCCCACTATTTAAAACTTAATCACCCACCCACCAAAATTTCTTCTTACAATGAATCCAAACTTGAAAAAGAAACTAAAGCTTGAAAAAGAAACTAAAACTAGACAGACAGAAATAGGCGGCTAAAACTCCACTTGACTCGCTTCCTGACTAGACCTTTTTCTTGAAAGTTGATGTTCAAAAGTTGGGTGAGCTTATGTAAGCCTAGTGAGATTATTTCTACCGCAAGTTTGAAAGCAGGCTCAATGAAAACATGTGACAATCTCAAAATGGAACAATAGACCATGATTTTCGATGCAATGCAATAAATAAAATTATGATCTACTTGAAGCATAATTCCAAAGTAAAACATATATTCCGAGATTAAGGTAAACCATAATTTCATTATATACCAAGAACAATGCCACAATGCATGAATCATCCAAGACATATAGTCAAGGGAACCCTCGCTCGATGATCCCACCTTTTTAATGCAATGATCATACTTGACATATAGATATAGTCAAGGGAACCCCCACTCGATGATCCCACCAATATTGTAATGGTCATCTTTAACATGTAGTTAAGGGAACCCCCGCTTGATGATTCCACCAATAATACAATAATCATCCTTGACATGTTGTCAATGGAACCCCCGCTCGATGATCCCACAAATAATACTATAATTATTCTTAATATGTAGTTAGGGAACTCCCACTTGATGATCCCACCAATAATACAATGATCATCCTTGACATGTAGTTAAGGGAATCTCCGCTCGATGATTCCACCAATAATACAATGGTCATCCTTGACATATAGTCAAGGGAACCCTCACTCGATGATCCCACCAATAATACATTAATCATCTTTGACATGTAGTCAAGGGAACCCCTGCTCAATGATCCCACCAATAAAACAATGATCATCCTTGACATATAGTTAAGGGAACCCCTACTCGATGATCCCACCAATAATACAATAATCATCCTTGACATGTAGTTAAGGGAACCCCCACTGGATGATCCCACCAATAATACATTAATCATCCATGACTTGTAATTAAGGAAAACCCCATTTGATGATCCCACCAATAATACAATAATCATCCTTGACATGTAGTCAAGGGAACCCCCACTCGATGATCCCACCTTTAAAGCAATATATTTTTTTCATAAAATTAATGCAAGATAATGCAATTCACAGGTGAGTATGCATAAAATCAACCACCGTAACTTTTCCATCATCACATTCTTTCATATGGAACATTCTAATGCAATGTAGGAGTACATAGACATGAGATTCCAAAAATTTACCCTTTTTTTTTCATATACCACAATCCAAATAAAAGTCAAGTAAATATTTATGTTTAAATTAAAAATCCAAAATTTGAATTTTCAAGAAATTAACAAAAAAGACATGAATTTAGAAGGTTAGGAAAAGAATCTTTCAAAGAATGGTAGAAATTTGAGAAATGGTGTTTTCAAACCTTGAGAATCAAGAGTTATATATATTAGAGTGATAAAGAGAAGCCTCCAAACTCAAAAGAAAAGGAAAATGGCTATTCCATGTGTAAAAAGGCTATTCCCAAAGTTTTTCCCAAAGCAAAAAGGTTTAAACCCTGAAGTAAAAGGCCTAGCCCCAAGGCCCAAGGGCTAATTAAATGCATATAAAAATTCAACCGATGAGAGATGCATGAGAGATCTCTTACCTAGAATCTTGAATTTCTTAAAATTGAACAATAGGAAAGGAAAAAAAAGAAGAAGCTAGAAATAGAATTTTGGAAAATGTACTTGAAAAGTGCGGAATAAATCATGTGGGAGGATCACTCACATCCTGGTCTAAAGGGATTATAAGTTAAATAAAATCAAAGAATTAAAGCTTCTTTGATGGACTCCTCTCTCTCTCTCTCTCTCTCTCTCTCTCTCTCTCTCTCTCTCTCTCTCCCCTTATGGCTCTCCCAACAACTTACACCCCTATTAATAGAGAAGGTTCCCACAGCCAAAGACCCACTCATGTGTGCAAGTGTGGGGCTAGTCCCCACATGGGGACATGATGAGAAACCAAACCCCTCTCCTACTTTCACTAGAACACCCAACTACCCTAACACCCACTACCCTAGGTGATGTCATCCTCCCATGAGATCACTCAACCCACCCCTGGACACTCACGTAACAACTAGCCTCTCTCTCCTTTGATGACATCATCTCACAAAGACCCACTCTCCTCAACTAGAGCTGTACACGAGTCGAGCTGGCTCGGTTAGCACACTCGACTAGGATCGATCCTGGGTTCGAACCGAGTCGAGCTCAATTTTGGAGCTCGGCTAGATCTGAATCAACTTGGTTTGGTTCAGCTCGACTTGGCTCGGCATAATTGGTACCCAACGTGTTCTACTAGACCCTTTGCACGCGGACGCCCATGCATTTATTGTTTTTACTTATTGCATTTTTTAAAAAGAATGTTGCATTCTTTTTTTCTTTTTTTTAATTCCATGCATGCATTAATTGCTCTTTGAAAACCAAAAAATTGCATTCATTTTTTTTTAAATTCCATGCATGCATTAATTGTTCTTTGAAAACCAAAAAATTGTATTCATTTTTTTCCTTAGAAAACCCAAAACGTCATTATGGCACCGCTCGAACTTAGCTCGAGCTAGCCCGAGCTGCCGACTTAACCGAGCTAAGCTGTGCCTAGTTCGACTTGGTTCGACTCGTGTACAGCTCTATCCTCAACACTTCAGGACTCTAACCCCACACTCTCTCCAACCTCACTTGTTTAAGGAAAATCACAAGAGGCGCCTCTCCTTACAACGCCCATAAACTCACAACCCTCACGTATGGTGTGTGCATGGGGCTGGAGCCCCATGTGTACATTGTGTGGAGAGAGTGAGAGACTCCACACACACATCATTGCCACTCCCTCTATTGATGTGAAACAAACCCAAATCCCCCAGGTAACGTCATCTAGCAAGATATTCCCTTCACTCATGTTGCACTCTCTCCTAGCTACATTACACTCCAAGCTATGCCTCTAACGCCCTATGCACACATGTCACGTGTAGTGACAGGTGATTGTGCACCATAGATTAAGTGGATGTCTTGAAGGTCTAACTGATGGATGGTTCTGATCATGCATGGGCCAGTCCCGTTGGGTGCAAAATGGACAGTTGTGCTTGCTAACTTACTGTTCAAGGGTGGTTTTGAAGCAGGGCTGACTAGATGGATATTTGGACAGACAATTGCATGGGAAAAAGGTTGGACGATTTAGATGATTTTAAAAGTGGATGGTTTAAGATTTATAGAAGGCTGGACCAGAGGAATTTGTTTAGATCAAATGGACAAGAATAGGTTGGATTCTTTCCCAGCATCTTCCAGTTTCTAAAAACATCTCTTACTCCATGGCTCCATGTGCTGAGCGTGTATATGTTGATGGAAAATAGGTGGAGAGATTAGTGTACGATTGGTTTTGTTGATGGATTACCATGTTGAGAGATATGGGGCAACAGATGTAAGGTTGTTGTTTGGATGTATGTATAGGACTATCTCCCAGCCCACTTCTAGAAATTACAAAACTGAAGGACTCCTTATGCAAGGATGTGGGCTCTGGAAACAGGTCCAATTATGGCTTGATGCAAAATGTAATCCGATGGGTTCGTTAGGAAATCGTGGGGATCACAGTGGTGATTTTTGTTTGATGATTAGGTGGGCCATCAAGTGGTTATAATGAAAAATTATGATAAAAGGTCAAATAATATGATATTCTTTTTCTGTTTCTCTCTTTCTTTTGTTTTGGATGTTGTCTATTTGTTTCTGTTGTTCGATTTTGGCCTTTGGCTCTAAATTCTAATAAATTTCATCTTTCAAAAAAGGTTTGGGAGAAAGCAAAGCAATGATTCACATTCAACAAAGAATAGTCCAACTATCAAATGGTCATTATCATCGAATATCGATCATACTTGGGGAATCACCATCTAAGGCTAAGGTCCATCAAATTGATGGTCGTGATCATTGAGTCATGGCCCACATGTAAAGAATCCTGCTTATCAGCAAATTGTAAGTTTGTTTATGAACAGGAACCTATAATTTCTTATTTTCAAAAAACTTGGAACCAAGTGAGCACAGATCAACATGTGGAATCCTTTGTCCATTTGTGATATTCTCTGATTTTGTTATTGATTAAGCATTGAAATAAGAAATGGGATTATGCAAAGGAACCACACACAAGTAATGATAATCTTCTGGCTAGCCAAGTCTGCAAGAGATGGAAGTACCATGCAGCATACGAAGTGATTTGAACTAGTTTTGTTAGAAAATGTGAATTAAGGGTTAGTTTGGATGCTTATTTGAAATGAATTGCAATGGCTCACTTAAATAAGGTGAGATTACCAGCATGGAGTTAGCTCCACTCCATTCATATTAAGGGAGCAACCACACATTACAATTATGATGTTCTCAGGTTTAAATGGAAACACATGGAACTG
Source organism: Liriodendron chinense (assembly GCA_003013855.2). NCBI lineage: Eukaryota > Viridiplantae > Streptophyta > Magnoliopsida > Magnoliales > Magnoliaceae > Liriodendron > Liriodendron chinense. The sequence goes on from ML058513.1 coordinate 1,100,582, forward strand.
TAATAAGTACTTACGACCGCAACTTTGGTCATTTCCTCTTTATGGATTGATCAAGTGAAATCCAACTCAATCAAACATCCAATCATACCCTAAAACTAATAACCAGTTCGTAATAAACTGCAATTCCAATCAATTACAACAAGCCTTTCCCCGACTGTGCCAACTGATATCCGCAACTTCACATGTATCTCGATTATTGTGACTCAAATATTTCAATTAGACTTGCTTCCATCCTTAAAAAGATTACATATAGTGGTGGCAACAATGAAATGGGCAATATTCTACAATAGTAGCTAGTTCCTAAATGTTCGTATCGACAATAAAGATTTGCCATATTAAATTGAGTTAGAACTAATTTCAAGTCACAAATTCTCATCTCAAGCCAACAAATTACCAAAACTTGGATATTTCTGCTTTATATTTTGTAGCACAAAGTGCATGATCTCACTGACATTAAATAAAAATGATTGAAAGTAGAGATAGCCAGGAACTTTTTGAAGTGTCAAAGTCAAAGATCACCCTTCAAATTGAAGGAGGGCATTAATCTCATCTTTAGGTGGGTCCATTAACATATTAAGATGGTCACACATGTTACTACAAGAAATTTAAAAGTTGGGACCATTTAAGAAAGCTTCATTAACGATTCTTTTTCTTGTCTCATGAAAATAGATACAAATAGAAAAATCAGTAGCCAAAACTCTGTTTTTCTTACCTCATAGTAGTAGTCCTCAGCATAGAGCAAAGCAGCAAAATAGTCCTTGTAAGTCGATGGAGATAACTGCTTCCTCACAACTGGAGGTACCTGGTCCTTCTCTAGCAGATCCTTAATATGCTCAGGAATCTCATAGATAGGAAGCGTACTCGTCTGTCCTGATGGCTTTTTCGGTGGATCCGGCGTGGGGGGTGATCCTGATGGCTTTTTCGGTGGATCCGGTGTTGGGGGTGATCCTGATGGCTTTTTTGGTTGATCTGGTGTTGGGGGTGATGCTGGTGGCTTTTTTGGTGGATCCGGCATGAGGGGTAATCCTGCTGGCTTTTTTGGTGGATCCTGCATGGGGGGTAATCCTGCTGGCTTTTTCGATAGATCCGGCATGGGATGTAATCCTGCTAGCTTTTTTGGTGAATCCACCATGGCGGGTGATCCTGGTGGCTTTTTCGATAGATCCGGCAATGGGTATAATCCTGCTGGCTTTTTTAGTGAATCCTCCATGGCGGGTGATCGTGGCGGCATGAGGGGTGAAGGAGGGGAAGGTGTGGTCAAATTCCTAGATGCTCCGGGCTGCTTTACCAGTGATTCTTTATCAGATCCTGCCGGAGTCGAGCTGACCAGAGACTGATTCCGGCAGTCTCTTTGGCCGATCAAATTCTTGACAGATGGATCTGCTGAATTCCTCGGCTGGATCGATTGAGAAGGGGAAGAGATGGCTTTTGGTGGTGCCACCCGCAGCCATTCGACGGATTCCCGCATGGTAGGGATAATCGGAGCAGAGCTACAGTAGTTCGACGTGCCTTGTGAAATCCTCTGATGAAAACGGGGTGGTGAGGAGCTTCTAGCCAAAACTTCGTAATGGTGGCGCATCCTTTCCTCGCCAGTGTCTTCTCCACAGCAAAGGATGCATCGCAGGATTTCGAGAAAACACGACATTTCTCCCTTGTAATGAGATTTTCTGGAGGAGTTATTGTCGCTCTGTGTGAGAAGAAGAAGAAAAAAAGATCTTTTCGCTGAATCACTCCTACAAAACTGAAAAATTAACGAAAAAAAATCAGAAACCGGAGACAATACCTTCGAAGAATCCGAAATCTGAAGCTGGAATTTCTTTCAAGGAAGCACGAATTTCTGCACAAACAGCCTCGATCGATTTAAGAGAACCTTTGAATCACGAAGGGATATCTACGGTTTTGATTTCATGGGAAGCTCTCGGAGACATTGAATCATGTTCGGGAAGCCGGAATCCGACGGCGGAGAATTGAAATGGAGAGATGATCATGCCGGATGTCTGATAGATGATGAGCATTGCGGATCTTTGGATGTTGGACAGCTAGATTTCGTTCGAGGGTTTGGCATCGGACGGCGGAAAATGTTTCCGAGGCTGGAATGAGATGAAAGACAAGCTGCGACTTTAGCGAAGACGAAAGAAGAGAATAAGAAAAGACTTCGCACAGTCGACGTAGAGCATCCCACTTTCTTTTTATTCCTTTCGAAATCGATCATGCCATTTTTCTTTGCCGCCTAAAAAGCAAAGAGGTTTGCTAGACTACATCCCAGCCATTCTTATATGAGACGTCGGGATGATAACCATTGGATTTGGGATTATACTCAGTGATCTAAACCGTTGATATGACAAAAAATACAAAGATGTTTACTGAAAAATCTTTAATTCTAGAAAATTCCTAAAATGGCCCACGAAACAACGGTCAACGCAGAAATGTTGTATAATCAAATGCGAAATTATTCAATGGATCTCTTTTAGGACATTGGATGTCCACCTGAGATGCCAACAATCTCTTTTAGGACAATGGATCTCTTTTAGGACATGCGAAATTATTCAATGGATCTCAATGTCATTTGCATTTTTCCAACTCATTTTAGGACATGGCCCAAAAAAATGTGGCAGAAATGTTGTATAATCAAATGCGAAATTATCCAATGTTGGTGGACATTTGTTTTTGCAAATGACATTGGATATCTTTCATTTTAAATCGTTTAATAGATGTCCATGGAACCAATAGTCAATCAAATTGGCCTAATTTTGTTTGCCAGTACACCTATACTGGGACCCAGAATATGAACAGCTTAATTTGAATAACTTTTGTGGCCCACAAAACGTTTTTGATGGTTATTAATCACTATTTCTAGTGGTATGGTCCACCTGAGATTTCGATCTTCTTAAGGTTTTGAATCATATACTAAAATGATATCAGAAAACAGATATATGGAATAGATATATAAAAAATACATCAATATGGCCGCACACACGGTAGGGGTAACACCCACTAAGGTGTTACCAGGTAACATCTAATTCGCTCCCCGCGCGGATTTACTGCAAAAGCCTTTGCATCTCTCCTGCGTTCGTAATCTAGGTGGGGCCCACCGTGATGTTTGTGAGAAATCTATGCCTTCCAACCGCTTTATGAAATCATTTTAGGCATTGTGACAAGGGATCCAAGACTCAAGTGGGCCGAAAACATGACGATTGAACTTCCACAGTTGAAATATTAATGGGGCCACCGAAGTTTCGAATCAGGATAATATTTGTGTTTTGAGTTCATTTCAGTAGGAATGACATTATGAACGGTATGGATGTCATATAAACAACACTGCGGACCACATAGAAGTTTCAACGGTAGGAATTTCCCTAACCAACTTTTGTTTTATTGCGGCCCACTTGAGTTTTGGATCCTGTTCATTTTTTCTCGCAACTCATAAAATGATATCACAAAACGTTTGGACGGCGTAGATTTCTCAAAAACATCACAGTAGGTCCCACCTAGATTCCGAGTGCAGGAGATGCCTGCGACTTTCCCAGGTAATCCGCGTCCTTACCCGGGCGCGAATTTCCTACTAAAGCCTTGCGCTGGAAGTTCCTGCGCTCTGGGAAATAAGGTGGGGCCCACAGTGATGTTTTTTGATAAATCCACCCGTCCATCTGTTTTGTGAGTTCATTTTAGGACATCAAAAGAAAAATGAACCGGATCCACGACTCAAGTGGGACTCACTAAAGGAAAAGGTGGGTAGGTAAATTACTACCATTGAAACCTCCCTGGGGTCCACAGTGATGTTTATATGACATCCATACCGTTCATAACGTCACTACTAGTGGGATGAAATGGAAACACAAATATTATCCTGATTCGAAACTCCTGTAGCTCCACAAATATTTCAACTGTGGACGTTTAATCCTAACGTTTTTGGCCCACTTGAGTGTTGGATCCGATTCATTCTTGTTTTTATGTCCTAAAATGAGCTCCCAAAACGGATGGATGGGGTGGATTTATCAAAAACATCACTGTGGGCCCCACCTTGTTTTCCAGTGCAGGAACTTCCTGCTGGCTTTCGCAGGAAGTCCGCGCCCCTTACTACGGGAGCGAATTAGGTGTTACCCTGATAACAGCGTAGCGGGTGTTACCCGTACCGTGTGGGGCCTATCTTGATGTATATTTTGTATATTTATACCGTCCATATGTTTTTGGTTCTAAATATAGGACGTGATCAAAAATCATAAGAGGAACCAAATATCAGGTGGAGCATACCAAAAAAAAGAGTGATGAATAATCATTAAAAATATTTTGCGGGCCACAAAAGTTTTGTATCAAGCTTATCTTTAAATGTTCTCTTAATCCAGACCTTCTTGACATTATCAAGATCTTGGATTGCAAATAAACATTATCTAAACCTTACGATGGGCTCTTTAAAAATTTTAATGTTGTGGAACTCCATTAACACGGTTTCCAGTGGTATGGTAGCTTTGCCCCTTACGACACCCCGCACTCAATCCGGGCTGAGCAACCCGGACGTGGTGGATTGTATACTGAATAACTCACTACGCCAAACCTTGATGTATGCGTTTCATCCACTTCGTCCATCCGTTTTACCATTTCATTTTAGGATATAAGCTCACAATTAAAGCATATCCAAAGCTCAAGTGGACCATACCATGGAGAAGAGCGGAGATAGTGATGTTAGCCGTTGAAACCTTCCTAAGGCATACAATGATGTTTATTTTTCATCCAACCTATTCATAAGGTGAAAAAGACATGGATGAAGGCAAAACACAAATATCATCTTGATCCAAAATTTCTTTGGCCAGCAAGATGGTATTTGTGTTTTCTCTTCATCTCCTACTCTTCCCTGTGGTGTGGTCCACTTCAGATTTTAATATGCTTAAATTTTGGGTTCCTGGCCTGATATGATCTGAAAAAAAGTATGAACGGCATGGATAATGACAAATACTTCACAGTAGGCCCCACAGAGTTTACTCAGTACATTATAGCTTACTGAGTTACTCACGCAATCCGCGTCTCCTGTGGTCTTGGAGCATGTGGGGCTCAGCCCGTGAGAAATCCACTCCATCCATTAGTTTCTCTAACTCACAAAAGGACAGGAGTCCCAAAAACCAGGCAGATCCCAAACCAAGGTTGTAATGCGATTATGGTTACGAGACATTTATTGGACGGTCGTTGAGCAAGCAACCTCTTATTTTGACTTTTGAGATTACGGTGAGCGACGCAGTTTGGGGGAGCGGATTCGGTGAGAACCCAGATCCACTGAGGTGGGTGGGACCCTGACTGTAGGGCTCACAATGATGTATGTGCCTTAAATTCACACCATCCAACTATTTTGAAAGATCATTTTAAAGCATGTTACCAAAAATGAAACTGACTTAAATCTGAGATGGATGACATCACAGGAAACAGTCGTGATCGAAAACCCCAGCATTAAAAACTTCATTGAGAACGATTATTTGCCATTCAGTTGGTAAGGTCACAAACATCTAGATGAAGAGATCACAGAAATATCATCTTGATCCAAACCTTTTGTGGCTAACAATAAGTTTTTAATGGTCAATCACCATTGTTTCTTTACCATGGTTCATATGGGATTTGGAACTGCTCCATTCTTCAGATCACGCCCTAAAATGAGCTTTCAATGCGGATGGACAGCATGGATGTAGTCATATACATCACAGTGGGCCCCACAGTCAGGGATCCTGACTCTTGGGGTCTCGTCACCTAATCGGGAGCTTTACTGAATTCAGAATCCAGCGTGGTGGTACACGGGTGCAACATCCAAGCCGTCCATCTGGTGGCTTGGCCGTGTGCATTTTCCTGCATGAAAATAAATCTCCTTCATTTAGCAGGTGAGCCATGATTTAGAAGCAGTTGGACCATAAAAAAGCTTCAGAAGTTTTTAATCAGTGTATTTTTCTTCCTAAATTGGGGCCCACATGACGCGTAGGCCACAGCACCGAAATAGTTGCCACGCTCTAGTAAATGGATTGGATCTCATACTAATGTGCCACGCTGGCAGGTGTGTGGGCTTAACAAAACTCTATTTTAAGTTTAGGTATGTAACGTGTACTACTTGTGAGTGGCTCTCAGTCAAGAATCACTCTGACAGGGAATAAAGTGACTTCCGGGCTGCTTTTAGGTTTTTTCATTTTTTCTTTTGGAAAGCAGATTCCTCTTTAATTAGGACCAAAGGAAAGATTAGATATTCGCAGAGCTGGTGCACTTGTTTGGCATCTCTATAGTAATTTAATGCGAGCTTTTCATATAAAACTACTTTAATAAACCTTTTTTATTATTATTATTATTATTATTATTATTTTATTCTAATTCTTGTTTTAAATAAGTTTGTTTGATAAATCCATGTTTTCAAAATCATAAAAGAACTCTTATTTGAAATAAGCATGTTTGGTAAAACTTTCAAATAAAAGATTTTTTCAAAGATGGTTGATGTCATTTTTAAAGATTACAATAGCTCCATTATAAGAGCAATTCAGAATTTTGGGTGACCTTAGACATGAACTGTCCATTATGTGGAGCCCACCTTGACATGGGTCATCCATCATGTAGAGCCCACTATCAATTCTTATTGTCCTTTATGTGGGGCCACTCGATGTCCACTACTAATGATTTGGAATCCACATTTCATGTGTCCATCGTGTGGGGCCCACATTCGAGGTGGGTTGTCCATCATGTGAGGCTCACTTTTGATGTCCACCATTCATTGTGTGAAGCACACATTCTATACGGATCATCCATCATGTTGGGCCACTTTGGATATGGACCCTCCATCATGCAAGACATTGAATGTGGATCGTCAATTAGGTGGAGCCCACTTGATGTGGATAGTCCATCATGAGAGGCCACATTTTGATGTGGGGCATCCATCATGTGAGGCTCACTCCGTCCATTATGTGGGCCAACTTGATGTGGACCATTCATCATGTGGGGCCCCACCTTCAATACAGACTGTTCATTGTGTGGGCCCACCTTTGATGTCTATCATCCATCATGTGGATCCTAACTTTGATGTGGACCGTCCATCAAGTGGGGCCTGCTTAACATAGGATGGTCCATAATGTTGCGCCATACTTTAATGTGGACCATCTATCATGTGGAGCCCACCTTTAATGTGAACCGTGCATTATGTGGGCCCGCCTTGATGTGGACCATTCATCAAGTGGGGGCACCTTGAATATGGGTCATCCATCATGCGGGACCACCTTTGATGTCCACCATACATCATGTGGGTCCCACCTTTAATGTGAACGCCTTTAATGTGAACCGTGCATTATGTGGGCCCACCTTTAATGTGAACCGTGCATTATGTGTGCCCGCCTTGATGTGGACTATTCATTAAGTGGGGGCTACTTGAATATGGGTCATCCATCATGTGGGACCACCTTTAATGTCCACCCTACATCATGTGGGTCCCACCTTTGCTATGAACAGTCCATCATGTGGGGCCCACTTGATCTGGGTAGTCCATCCATCATGAGGGGCCACATTTTAATGTGAGCCATCCATCATGTGTGTCCCACCTTTGTTGTGGACTGTCCATCATGTGGGGCTCAACCTTTAATATGGGTTGTTCATCATGTGGGCCCACCTTTGATGTCAACCTTCTATCATGTGGTCCCACCTTCAATGTCCACCATGCATCATGTAGGTCCCACCTTTGATGTGGATCTTCCATCATGTGGGGCCCACCTTTAATATCACCATGCATTATGTGGGCCCGCCTTGGAGAGATTGTAAAGAAGAGAAGATGGCAAGATAGAAATTACTTAAAAAGTTAAAGGAAAAATTAGTCAAAAAATTAACCTAAATTGACCTCCCCGTCACTTATTATTTAAGAGCTTTTCCATTAGTTTATAAAAAATTAAGTTTTAAAATTAAAGTTTTATCAAATAGTCCATTTTCATAATAAGAGCTTTTTTTTTAGAATAAGAAGGTGTTTAGCAAATTTATTAATAAAAACTTATTTGCTTATTTTAAAAAAATAAGCTCATGTTATGAAAATAAGCTGTTTGGTAAAGTTTTCAACTTAGAGCCTCTTTTTTTTTTTTTAGAAACTAGCTAAAAAGCTCTTAAATAATAAGTAATAGGGAGGTTACTTTTTCTTTAAGAGCTTATTTAGCTTAAGCAGGTAGACATTTTTAATTAATTTTTGAATAAGTTTGTCCCTAAACTTTTTAAGTAATTCCTATCTTACCCTCTTCTCTTCTTTAAAATATCTCTACGATGGGCCCACATGATGAACAACTCATATTGAAGGTGGGTTTCCACATCAAGGTGGGCCCACATAATGCATGGTCACATCAAAGGTGGGACCCACATGATGAATGCCCACATCAAAGGTGAGGCCTACATGATGGATGAGGGACACTGAAGGTGGGATCACATTATAGAAGGTTGACATCAAAGGTAGGCCCACATGATGAACAACCCATATTGAAGGTTGGGCCCCACATGATTGATGGTGAACACCAAAGTAGGGCTGTCAACGGGTCGGATACAGGGCCGGATCAGTGATGATCCGTATCCGACCCGATTAAGGATATATCCGACCCGAATCCGACCAGGATCACAAGTATGTGATCCGAACTCGACCCGTTTAAGTTTTTCGGAATCCGTTTCCGATCCGATTGTGATCCGACCTGATATCCGACCGGATATCAGAGAGAGAGAGAGAGAGAGAGAGAGAGAGAGAGAGAGAAACTCTGTTTATATTTTATTTTATTTTATTTTATTTATTTATTTATCGGGTCGGGTCGTTAACGGGCTGGATCAAGGTTGATCCGAATCCGACCCGAATATTAAACGGATCATCTTTGGATATCCGTATCCGACCCGATTACCCGATTATTGATCCGAATCCGATTAAATCGGATTGGATACGGATCGGATACGGATCAAGATCCGTGCCATTGACAGCCCTACACCAAAGGTGGGTCCCACATGATGGATGACCCACACTAAAATGTGGCCATGCATGATGGATGGACTATCCACATCAAGTGGGCCCTATATGATGTATGGTTCATAGCAAAGGTGGGACCCACATGATGGATGGTGGACATTGAATGTGGGACCGCATGATGGAAGATTGACATTAAATGTGGGACCACATGATGAATGACCCATATTGAAGGTTGGGCCCCACATGATGGATGGTCCATAGCAAAGGTGGGACCTACATGATGGATGGTGGACATCAAAGGTGGGTCCCACATGATGGACTATCCACATCAAGTGGACCGCACATGATAGATGGTCCACAACAAAGGTGGGACCCACATGATGGATGATCCACATCAAAGGTAGGATCCAAGTGATGGATGGTAGATACTGAATGTGGGCCCCACCTAATGGACGGTCCACATCCAAGGTCTCTCATGATGGATGACCCATATCCAAAATGGGCAGTATGATGGATGATCCATATAGAAGGTGCAGATCACACGATGAATGGTATATAAAATTGGGCCCCACATGATGGACAATACACTTCAAAGGTAGGGCCCACACTATGGACATATCAAATGTGGAGTCCTCGTAATGGTGATGGGTAGTGGACACTGAGGGGCCCTCACATAAAGGACAATTAGCATTGATGTTGGGCCCCACATGATGGACAGTCCACTCAAACAACCATTTGAATTGCTCTTATATTTAAGTTGTTGTAATCTTTAAAAATGACATCAACTACCCTTAAAAAAGCTCTTATTTGAAAGTTTTACCAAACGTGCTTATTTTAAACTAATAAGCGTTTTTTTTTTTTTAGATTTTACCAAATGAGCTTATTTAAAACAAGAGCTAGAATAAAAAAAAAAAAAGCTTATTAAAGTAGCTCTTATTAAAAAACTCTTATTGAATTAGAGTAGAGATGTCAAACGCCCCCGAAGCAAATAAGCGTTTATTAGTAGATATGCAAAACGAAGTCGGTTCATAGTACATATGCACGTGTCAATGTAAGCATATGTGTGGATGTAAATGGCAGAGTGCAGATAGTCTATGTTGAAGGCATAGGAATATTCAATGTCATTACTTTTCATTAGTCCACATCATCGTTAATGACGCCATCTCACAAAACACGCCATTTTCTCTCTCAAGATTAGATTGCTTACTACCCAGCTAGCTTTTAATGTGTGGAACTTCTTTGGCCCTCACCATGATTTATGTGTTTGTTCCACACCTGTCTATCAATTTTTTCAGATTATTCTAGAGCATGAGCCAAAAAATAAGCCACATCCAAATCTCAAGTGGACCACACCATAGAAAGTAGTGGGGATTGAACAACCTCGGTCACATTCAAATCTCAGTTTAGTTTAGTTAGTTTAGGCATAGATCATAGTTCACCTTATAGTATTTGAACCTAAATTACTTCCTCGTTGATCGACCTTGGTCTCACTGAGATTATTACAACATCACGACCCTACACTTAGGGTTGTAAACAATCATTTCAAAGATAAGCATGAAAGCATATATGACCAAGGCATAGATTCGCATACATTAAGCACATAATTTAGCAAGATTATGCTAATTTAAGCAGAATGACAGATTAGCAACTAAACATACCAAATGAAAGTAAAGGCTAAACTATCAAGGTAGGCTAATGAGGCTTGAATCATTTGATTTTCCCCTAAGCACACAAATGAGGCTAAAATCCTCAGATTTTCCTATAGTATTCAGATTCTAGATATCCTTACTAACTATTTCTAATTCGATCATCCTAAGGATAACATAATTTCTACAACACCCTCATAAAATTCAACAAATGATGAGGGGTTGAGAACTCCTCCTAAAAGGGATAGTGGTCGGGATCTACACTTAAATTAGGGGGAAAATGGGAAGTTGTGGAGACCAAGACAATTCTCACTGGTTTTTAGTCCCCATCATTAATGGAGTCACTGGATTCAGATTTTGACTACTTCCATATCATCACATATTGCTGTCATAGCCTTCTTACCTTTTGGCTTAGGCTTTTCCGGACAATCTGAGGCAACCATGATTTCCACAGCCATAACATTGAATAGATTTGGATTTTGATTTTTTTTTCCTTTGTATTTACCACCCTTCTGGTCATTTTTCTCACAGCTTCTCCCTCTTTCAAATTTGAGGAATCTCTTAAATTTTTTTATTCAATTTCTCTTCTTCATCACCCTCTTCACTACTTTTGGAAGACTCACTCTTAATATTCTTTTGCTTATATGAGTACCTATGTGAAGTCTTCAAAGCAATATTTTTCTTCTTAGAGGGGCCATTAAAGTGTAGTTCATGAGTTTATAGGGAACCTAAGAGTTCATAGTGTCAATGTCTCTACACTTTTCTGAGGCAATGACTTTGGATCTAAATCTCTTCGGGAGGGACCTAACGATTTTTTTACAAATTCTCTCATCCAGATCCCTTTCTCCTAATCCATACATGGAGTTATAGATATGGTTCAATCTAGCATAAAATTTCATAAAAGATTCATCATCACCTATTTTAATATTTTCAAATTATGTGGTGAGGAGTTGCAATTTGAAATGTTTGATGGTACTCAGTTCCTTCAGGAGTGATCTTTAGGGTCTCCCAAGGTAATTTGCTAGTCCCACAATTACATATTCGATTGAATTCGTTAAGTGAAATAACACAAAAGCTTGCATTGAGGCCCTTGACATTGTAGCCACAATGAGACATTTCTAAGTCACTACAACTAGTCATGGGTTTAAGTTGAGTCATTGTAACTCCATCTCGTTCCACCATTTTCACCAGTGCGATCTAACCTTATTCAACCATGTGTCATACCAAGGGGTTAAGAGACATTAAAAATATTCGCATTCGAACCTTTCAATACACATAATTTGATTCGCCAAAATATGATGGACGAGTGGTGATGGTGCTCCCCCCTTAGGTAGACATAGCTGCTCAAGCTCCGGTATCAGATTTTACTCTAGACGGTTAAGTCCTTGAACAACAACCTTCTCTAATATCAATTAAAATTATGTTGGAATCGTCTAACATGACACCTTACGCTACGTGTAGAAGCTTGCAGAGCTTAAAACTACGGTTTAGTCTTAGAAGGGGGTGATTAGGACCATTTTAAAATTCTTTAAAAACTCTTGCCAATTAAACTAATTAACAATTGCAAACTAATTAAAGTAAGAACACTTAGCTTTTAGTATTAAGTGGATCCAATCACAATGATTAAAAAAGATTAAACAATTAAGCAAACTAGCGTAAGCACATAGATTATAAATAAAATGACTATCAAGCAACTAATCTATATGCAATGTCTAGACTACAATTGATGATACTAATCAAGCACTTAATCTAGAGAGTGAAATTACAATATGTGTATGAGAATCTACTTATTCCTACATAGCATATATTCCATTCAAGCATTCGATAATTAACAATTAAACAATAATGTGCTCAATACAATCCCAAACACAAGCATGTATAGTAGTTAGGTTTCCCTACTCCACTCTCGATTACCGTTACCAACCTATAAGAACAATATACGGAGGTTTTAAATCAAGTTCGCCTCTCAACCTTTACATAGAGGTTTTTACATAGGTTCACCTCTTAACCTAAACAGAGATTTTACAGGTTCACCTCTTAACCTACGCGTACGCACCCGTATTGTTGGAACACGTACACACTCATGTCGGTGGCTCCCCTTAGAGACCTTGTTTAAACACAACAAATGAGTCAAGGTTCAACACATGAACTTGAATTTTAAACCCAACAAATCAGTTAAGGAGCCATTAAGGAGCCTAAATTTTAGGCCCAACTAATGAGCCAAGCATCCACTAAGGAACTTGGTTCGAGTTTGAAACCAAACTCTCACACTCTAACCAATAAATGAAAATAGTGCAATGGACTCTCAATAATGACATTTACTTCTCAGATGGGCCCCTTGTTCAGCACCCGATTGAGTTGCTTAATCTTCGCTCTCTCGTTCTTTAATCAACTCCTCGTTGCTCCCCCGATCATGATGTCGATGCGTTACCAATTTCTCAACTCCAACAATCAATCACCTTACATATGGTATTCTTTTGAGATGCTTAAGGTGATAGGAGATAGGTTGAATATTCTACAAAAGGGTTGTGTGTTGCAAGCCTAGAAGGATTCACCTATATGGATCTCTAGAGATGTTAAGACAAAGGATCTACCTATGTGTAAGTGTTTAAAACATCTACAGATCAAGAGAGAGCAAGTTCATCGTCATATGAGCTCTTGAATGCTCCAACTTGTGATGAAACATAAGAAAGATGACTTCAAATGGATAGGATTGGAGCCTAATCATATGAGCAATGTGGGTGACTTCTAATGCACTAAAATCCCTCTCTGTAGCTCTTAAATCAAGTCCTCCCGTTATATAGAAAAAGCTCTAACAAATAGAAAATGGTTGCCAACGACTAACTAGCAACTGGTCGCATGCTCCCGGCGATCAGTTGCTGAGGGCCAGCAACCGGTCGCAATTGAGCTACAAGAGGTCTAACTAGGCCAGAGACTTTGATTTTTCTTACTACCCCAAATTGGCCAGTTGTGACCGATCTCCTAGGTGTGGCGACCAGTCGAACAAGGCCCATCAATCGGTCACATATAGTTGCGACAGGTCTCAAATCCACCAGGAATGATGTTCAGCTACTATCCTGTCTAGGCCTCTGGCGATATGTCGCTTTGTACTTGCGACTGGTCGCACAGTGCCTGTGACCAGTCTCAAACAAGTTGCCAGATGCATGAGCTTTGCTGTTTTGTGATGTTTCTTTACATCAATTTAAGAACCTCTCAAGCCTTCCTTTAGGTAGTCTTTTGGGACACATAAGCCTATTCTAGGATGACTAAAGGTATACCTATTATATCAAGCCATCTATATGTTTGGTTTTGGTTTTATTTCAAGAGTTATAGCTCACCAAGGCATCTCTGATTTACCTGATTATTCTTCATTGATGCATTTGTCCCCTTGTGTCTTTAGTCTTCATCTTTTTTGGGCTCAACCAACACCTAGACACTAAGACATACGTAATTGACGAATAAGGTTGTCTATCTTTGGGCACCATGTGTAACGCCCCGAATTTACCGTAGTTATTTTAAAATTTTCTGAAATTTATTTTTATTTTTTATATTAAATACCGACCATTGATATTAAAATTCAAATAACGGGACATCCGTAGGAGATCATATAGAGTACCCTTTATTAAAGTTGCTTAAAATGACCTCATTAACAATGTAGAAGAGTTAGATTTTGTTAGACTCGAAAAATTACAAAAATTACAAAAATGCCATTGGTTAAACTTAAGTTAACATGCTGTTTTTAAGTATGCTAGTTTTTAGCGATCATTAAGACACAATACCCTAGGTATAAGCGTTTGGACACATGTTAACGTACACGTCGAATTTCAGTCCTCCAATCATCCTACAAATGCCCTAATCAGAAAATAGATCATAAGTGGGCCACCCGATCTCGAATTTGTCTCAATTTTTGTGTCAATGCCTAAAATCACATGGCTCACCTGCTGGATGGAGTGGATTTAATATATACATCACATTGGGACCCATTGTAGCCAAACCCACCAACCGGCCCGCGTCAGGCCCGGTGCAAGGCTTTTAACAGCATATATCACTGCCACCGCTGCCCTTTACACCGTCCATTATGTGGGCCTCGGTTCGAAAATCCAAGCCGTCCATCTTCTTCTTTACCCTTCAAAACCCCCTCCTACTAAGTTTCATCTCATCCCATCGCAAATCGAACCCGATCTCATCTTCCCTTCCAACCGTTGGAAACTTGGATCTTCCAATCTGGGAAACCTCTTCGCATGGGATCTTAGGAACGCTTCTAGAGGATCCTAAGGATCCTTTCTAGCTAACTAACGCGGAGAACCACCTCAAAAACGGAAGTCTCTCCCACCTTGTGTAGGAATTCTCTAGAACCTCCTCTTGCGCTAAAACCCTATCAAACGACTATGGACCTTCAGTTTGTGGACCCTACCTGCCTCATTGGACCCATCTAAACCCACCTTAGGTGTCCGATTGTCAGATAAATCGCCCGTTCAAAAGTTTCTAATTCTAAACTCATTATTTTCATTTTCTTCTCGTGGACCGTTCATCACTTAATGGGCCTCATTCCAAATTCCGTTATGACCATTTTGTAGCCTATACTTGACTTGACAAACATGTGGAATCTCTCCTCAAACCATGTTGTGTACACTTTCCAAAACGGATCGAAAGATGATGTATTTTTACTTTAAACCGCAACCGTTCATCCGAAGATGGTGTAGCTTCCTTAAAACCCTAATTCCGACCCTACCTCTATATATAGGGCCTCTCTTAGCCAAATGTGACCCCACCCACGAATTTAGAGAGAGAGAGAGAGAGAGAGAGAGAAAGAGAGAGAGAAAGAGAACGATAGAGAGAGAGAAGGAGTATCATCTTGTTATTATTTCATCATCTTATATCTCTAATAAGTCGAAGATCATAAGGTGAGAACTCCTTTAAGATTGGATTAATAATTTCATGTTTTGTAGGTTGATAATTCTTATGTGTTTTTGTTTGCATGTGTTTATTTGTTCTCTCCTTAGTTAGCTATATATGAATGCTTTTAGATACGTTTTCCATCTCATGGTAATGAGGATATTCATTGGACTTAGAGAACTAGTAAGGAATAGAATTATGTTTGTTGCACATATGAGATTTGTGTAACCATCTTTAAAGGGACCACCTTTCTTTCTATACTGTATAAATAATAGTTGTGATTGTCTAATGGAGATTCTTATATTACTATATTCCTTTTATATATATGGATGGACCCTGATCTATGGTGATGAATATCGGAACACTCAGTTAAGAGGTTGCCCTAACCTGAGACGATGCTTTTAGCTTGTCCGATTAAGTACCCACCCTGATCTGTGGTGGTGGTATCAAGATCGTCCGATTAAGTGATTGTTAAATCCATTTATTACTATTATTATTATATTTATTATTATTATTATTATTCCTAAAATTGTTAAGGATCTCCATAAGACTATAGTTGAGCATGGTTGTTATGAAGCTTAGTAGTACGGGCCGCCATCTTGGGATGTGATGCGTCGGTTACGACTATTTTAATGAGTGATGAACCATAAGGAAGGATGTGATGGTACCAAAGGTTGGTTAGACGTTAAGTGGCTTGGTGTAAATTGATAATAATAATAAAGAATGGCTAATTCATGCATGCACGTGGCTCCATATTATGGAATTGAGAATAGGCTAGAGCGTCCTAATTCTCTCATACACTGTCACGTGTAGATTTGGACTATGAGAGACCCGTTTCTTACGTGGTCGGGCAAAATTATGGGCTTGCGTGTCCCAAAACCCCTGGCAACATGTCTAAGGATTCCTACGTCGGGTCATGCATTATCATGCATTGCATTAAGTAAGAGTAATGTATGTTTTGTTATGATTTTCATGCGATTATTATTTCTAACCTTAAAGTAGTTCTTCACTATAGCCGCTTTTGACGGTGTTTTGTGGAAATAATTTAGAACATGTAGGTAACGATCCTCATGAGCCCGAGCTTCAAGGAGATGATTATGATGGCTCGTGGGAGCAGATGGTGGAAGACTGAGACCGCATAGTCATTCATAGTTCTAGCATTTATTTAGTATTTGAAATTGTAATAAGTCCCAATGGGAGGACGTAGTTATGAACATGGTGTTTGATTGAATGACGGTTACATGGTTTGATGATTTAGTTTAGTTAATGAAATAATATATAAGTTTGGTTTCACCATCTTGCTCATGGTTTCCAAATAGTGTGAAATGTGCGTGTTTGTGTGAAATTTTGTACAGGGTGTAACCCTCACACATTCCAAATAGCCTTGGGAATTCGGCCGTCGTGATGTACACTGGGAGCCGAAATCTCGAGGTGTTACACCATGTGTCAATTATTGGGATATTTGAATCCCCTGGATGGGCTATTGTGGACATTGGATCTGGAAATGCGGGACCGAATTGTAGCTTCCACGGGTTTGCCTCTTTCAAGTGCTTTTTGCACTGGTATGTGTTTAAAAGGATATTGTATATTACTAAAGTCGCCACTAGCCAATTACCTCGAATCTACAATCAGCTAAACCCTGTAGAAACGCTTAAGAGCAGGAATTCGAAGATTCCTAATCCTAAGACGACTCATTGATATGCATCCAAAGATTCGGGGTAAGGACCGTAGTTACAGAGAGAGAAGGTATTAGGCACCCACTATACCCGTACAGATGTACAGTCTTTACTTCATAGGATTAGATAAATTCCAATGATTAGTTTTGGTTCTTACATACAGATAGTGAGATGATGCATGCAATGAGGTGTACATGTTAAATGGGCAGGCTTCGATAAAGTGCAAGCCACAGAACATATATTCGTACTAATAGAGTGTTAGAGTGATTCACTAAATGTAATATATATCGACTAGGGTTTCTGATGGCAAGATCCAATTTAATCAGTAAGCCATAGAGTATACATCCAAGTTAATATTGATGCAAAATGTTATGCACTATGGATGATTGAGATTAGCAGAGGGTTGAGAAGGGAATGAATATTGCACAATGCTAATGCATGACTGGATGAAGTTGATTAAGAGTAGGATGACAAGATGGACATGAATGTCGCAAAGGTTCACTCTCCTTGGTGGAGGGATGGCTAGATGACTAAAGGGGATGAAGAGGCTCTTGGTGAGTTATGGATAATTAGAAATGAGGGAGAGGGGGGCTATTTTTATCCCCAGCTCGATTTTCTTTTAATTCCTTCAAAGTTCAAGGTTGCAAAGGGATTGGATGACTAGGATTTAAGATTGTCACATGGCATCATCTCATGGGTTGGATAGGATGGTAAAAGTACACTTTTTTCGTAAAGGGAAAGGGTATCGAAGTCAATTCACAAAAGCACACCAATAAATATTGCAAAGGAGAGTACACCACATGTGTAGGGGTTGCACTTTGGCAGGGGTTTTTTCCACGTGGTAGGTGGTGGGTTGACCACCACCAGACGCACACAAATCTCACACATGTGGAAGCTCCTTTCGTAAATACCTTAAGTTGTTGTGTCTTTTATAGATTCTGTTTGGGCTTGGGTTTTGAGCCTGGTTCAGGGTTTAACTAAGGGTTTGGATTATGATTGGGGTTTAGGATAGGGTTTAGTTCAGGGTTTAAGTTTAGGTTTGGATTAAGATTTGATTCTATCTGAACCGTCCAATTTTGATAAAATTATCGGACCTGGGGTGGGGTGTCTACAGATGCTTCTATTTGGTAGACGTTGTGTGCAACCGAATGCCAAAGCAAGTAGACACCCTACCTCTACTGGTCAGTCATAAATCATGATCTATATTCATTACCCTGCCTTTGTATCTGCATCAGCCAATTTGAGAAAATGTTGTGATTGTCCCTGCACTGGCTATAATATGGGTTCCCAATCGTAACCCTTTCATTTCGGATCGGTACTAACATCAGAAGATTATAATAAGAGAGCCCTTGCACTTTTTGCGACCTTATAAGGTTCTTGACTAGAAATAGAATGTCCATTGCTTCTCAGATCATATTAGGAATACTTGTTTTACTTGATCGTCAAAATAGTTAGCTATCCTGCGCCTTTTGCAGCCTTATGAGAGATTCACTATGCCGACTTGGATTCAATTAAATTCCACAAGCATCCAAAACTAGGTATGTGCAGGTAACCTTTTTTCATTCAATCTTTTAATTTCAACACTTGGATTAGAAGCCTTAAGAGATGAACTTGGGTACAAAAGTTTGACCCCAATTAATAAGTGGGTTGGGCTCGAGTCTTTCAAAATCAACCCAACCAGCCAATAACCCACTTTTCTTATGGGTCTTACTTAGGTCATGGTAAAATGGTCCCAACCTAGACCCAACTCTTATGTAAGAAAAAGAAGTTTATTATGTGAACTTTTCATTTTCTTTTGGCCTAAGAATAGCAATAATTCACCGCCTTTTTCTAAAATATCATTAACCAAACTTGTGATAATCTCCACCGTCCAAGATGGAGATTAGACCAAAAATCACACAATCCTAATTTCTATACTCGACCCAAATCTGACCCATGTGATAAACGGGTCCGATTTGGGTCTAAGTGAACCCAAACTTCACCCGCTAAATTAACAGGTCGGCTATTTTTTTTTTTAAAACCAACCCTGGGTATGAATGGGTTAATACTCTGACCTGATTCTTAAATAGGACGGGTTGGGCCCCCCTCGATGAGCCCAACCCATTTGCATCTTTCATATAGAACATGAACGGTTCAGATTTCTTTGGCTGATTGCTAGATTGAGTGATGACTGGCATACCACATGTGACGATCGTTGTGTGGCCCATTTAATAGGAAACAGAGGGTGGAACTTAGATCCAAGTCAATCCAAGGCCCGACCCAAATTTTAATGCGTTGGATCTAGGTATAAAATTCTGACCGTAGTCTATTTGTTGAGGGCCCCCTCGACCGACCAGACCCATTTGCACCCTAATCTTAAGGTAATGATCTGAACCCACCAGAGGATTAAGACCAGCACGCTGGGCATACCACAGGTGATCGTCATGATGTGGCCCATCTGGTTAGACTTGTGATGGGCACACCACAACTGATCATCATGGTGTGGCCCATCTGGTGACAATGGTACCCTGCTAGATTTGATCCATGATGGGTGTACCACAGATGACCACCATGGTGCAGCCCATCTTGTAGGACCTGCCAGTGACTCGGGTGTGGCCCATCTAGTAGGACCTGCTTGTGAACGATGCAGATCTAGAGACCTGCAGGATCTTAACGGTTGAGAAAAAATGGTAAAAAAAAAATTCTGGTGACTGGTAGGACTTTGTAATGTGCATACCCAAGGAGATCATCAACATGTGGTCTCATCTGTTGGGACTTGCTTGGCAATGGCAGCCTGGTAGATTTGAGTCATGATGGGCATACCACAGATGATCGACCACCTATGGTGAAGCCCATTTTGCAGTACCTGCCAGTAGGACCTGCTTGTAAACGGTGCAGATCTGGCTACTATGGCTGAGAAAAATTGGTAATCTTCTCTGCATCGTTCCAATTTTATCGGATGTCTCTGAAGAGAGAAATACATAACTACACATGGTAATCTATAAAGCTGTGGGGAGGCTTTAGGAAAGCGATGTGGGACAATTTTTCGCAACGACCTTCATACCTAGCTTTTCAACAGATAACGGATTCAAGCCCACTTGCTAGCTGAAAATATGATTCAATTCTACGGTGACACCCTCCATGCCAGGATTGTTATAACTGGGGCCCAGGTTGAGCGATCCTAACCAGATGACTTGAGAGACCCGCCATGGATGGAGCATGCCCACCCAATCTTTGACTCTGTATCAGTTGAATATGGACCCCTTCTGTATTCTCTCCAATTGGGATACTCTTTTTTGAGGTATGGTCCAATAAGTGGGGCCCGTCACATTTACAACCTAGAAAAGTGAGAGCATGGGCCCCACTTCACGGTCATCTTTTTTACTAAACGTCATTTTTCTCTCTTATGCATGAGTGACCCATCTGAGGAGTGGATTGACCTGAATTTTTTTGGGCCAGCACATCTTCAAAGTGGCCCCATCTGATTAGCATTGTATCTTCGATCCCCTACGACGATTTCGTTAGCACTTGTGCAATTTCAATAATGAGGTCCAGTTCTAGGCAATGCATCCATTCGAAATGTTCAACAAACGTGAGATTGCAGCTTGAATATGGCTTGCTCTCCAGAATCCTCTCCAAATATTATATTTCCAATCTGTTTCTCCAATGTTCTGACAGATATCCGACCTAATTTTTAATGGGTTAGATCTGGATCCAATGTTCTCACTCGATTCTTAAACGGGTCGCTCCCTTGATTGACCCCACCCATTTGAACCCTTAATCTTAGGTGATGATCTAAACCCACCACATGACAAAGACCACAGCTCTATCCATTTGTAGTAAGAACATGAATGGTTCAGATCCCTTTGGCAGCTTGCTGGTTAGTCATGATAGGTGTACCACAGATGATCGCTATGGTGTGGCCCGCTAGTAGGACCTGGTTGTGAACGGTGCAGATCTGGCAACCTACAGGTTGTTAACGGTTGAGAAAAAATTAGACCATTTCTTGATTTGTGCATATCATCCACGCAGTGGGCCATGCTAATCTTCTTTGTATTGTTCCAATTTGTTGGATGCCTCCAAAGAGGATATGATACTATACTACAGTGCTGAGTGCTTTCCTCCATACCAGGCTTGTTACAAGTGAGCCTAGATTGTGTGATCCCGACCGTTGAGCTGAGAGCCCCACCTGGATGAGGCATGCCCCATAACCTCGGACTGGAGGGAACAAGCCATCCAATCTTCGACTCTTTATCCATTAAACTCTTTTTTGGGGTATGGTCCAATCAGTGGGGCCCATCAGATTTACAGACTAGATAAGTGAGCATGGACCCACTTGCACAAGCTGAAAACTCAAGGCTGCTACCATCACATATCATCAGGCAGACGGTGGATCATATACTTCCTCTCCACTAAAAGCCAGACAGTAAATAATTGCATACTGCAATTCAGTATCAAGCTATTCTCTCTATATATTTACATTTCATCGTAGCAACAACACCAACAACTTAAATAGCCAGAGCACACTTAGCAAAGCCGCAACAGTTCCTATAATTTCAAGTGAAAACACTTAGTCGATCTGCAGAGAATTTGAAAGGTGGTAGATGTACCAACATGGCATCCAGGATTGGTGCCACTCATCAGGTGGGCAACACATCCGCATTGATATTGACTGGTGGTAATCAATTTCCCGTCTTTTTTTTCTTTCTCATAGATGAGTGACCCATCTGATGAGTGGATTGACCTGAATTTTGAGCCAGCACATCTTTCATGGTACCCCATCTGATTAGAATTGTATCTTCAATCCCTCCCGCACTTATGCAACTTCAATAATAAGCTCCAGTTCCGGCCAATGCATCATTAGAGATGTGCAACAAACATGGGATTGTGACTTGAATATGGCTTGCTCTGTAGAAGCCTCTCCAAATATGATCTTTTCAATCTGTATCTCCGAGCTATATCTGAGCGTATCCAAACTGGATGATCTGCAGAAGAACCAGTGATCACTACAGCTGTCGCCTCATTTGCCAGATTCGCAAGAGTGATCATCACTTCGGGCTCCGGGGCAGAAGCAGCGTCGACCCTAAAGATATGAGTGAAATGACCTGCATTGTTCCCTGCTTTACAAAGCCTGAAACTACTTGCAAAAGTTGATGCGATCACCTTAAATTCACAAAGATCACCGAGCTGAGGACAAGTGAAGCACTCCCCTTCGTATAAGGTTGAAGGGAGGATGTCATCCGGCACATCCTCAATCTCTCGAAAGGCTGCATTAGCTCGAAACATTTCCTCTTCTGGGATCTCTTTCTGCAAGCTCATCATCACCAAGTCGCAGGTCCTGTTTGTAGGAGCGGTTATGAGAATTCGGCTGTCTTTAGAACTCCTGTAAATATGGAAAATTGATTCACATATAACCTGTTCAGTTCTTGGCCAATGCCTTTTGCGAGTTATGATGCATGATTTGGTTTCCTCAACAACAAGATAAGGAGGACCCCTGAAATTTAGTATCTGGTATATGGCTGACTTCTGTTCTAAATAAAGATCTAGGCATGTAAAATTTAGGGGAGTTGGGATGAGATGTCTGCTTCTAGGGACAAGATCGGGGAAGAGTAAGTTCCCAAATGAAGGATCTACAGCAGCTTCGATTGCTTGGTGGAAACGCTTTAAGCAGACCCTGTTCAAGGAGAAGCTGACATCATACTTGCACGTCAATGAATATTGCGAATGAAAATCATGTCCAAATTCTACTAACACACGCGTGCTCTTCACCACGTGTAAGATACTACCCTGGTTCAGAAATTAAGATTGTCATTTACAGGCAAAACTGAGATCAGATTTTGATAAGATGAAAAGAAGTACGGGATTTGTGATGCATCTTTCTTCCAGCTGTTACTATCTGCCATTCTGCTCTTTTGATCATTATTTTGGCATGACATATCATGCATTGGAAGCGCATCAAACTAGTGTTAGATATAAAGCTTGAGAGTCATAAGCTCCTACAGGCTTGGTTCTTGCTCAATTCAACAAATAAAAAATAAAAAAAGAGAGACAAATAAGCTTAAGGAAAAGAGAAATGCACGAATCGCATAGACCAAGCTATGGTGACATAATCTGAACTGTTGAAAGAAGAATTACACTGCCATTCTTACGGCAGGCCATCTGTAGGGTCAACCAGAACTCAATTGATCCAACCCGAGTTTGGGGCAGGTTGGGTTCGGGTTGTCAAGGTCGTTGGGTCTGGTTCGGTTTGGAAAATGCCAACCCAATTTGAATTCAGGTTGGGTTCAGGTTGAGCAAATTTGGGTTGGGTTGTGTTGGTTGAGCGTAGAGGACTACGGATTGGGCAGCTCGAGTCAGGATGGGCTTGGGTCCTCTTGAGGTCAATGTAAGCAGTGCTTTTGAGTTTTTTTAGTCTTTCATTTGGAAAGCAAATTCCTCACTGCTTAGTACCAAAGGAAAGATCTTGTGTCGTGAACTTACGATGGTGGTAGAACTAGAGTCGGTTGATAGAATATATGCATGTGTCAATGTAAGCATCTGCTTTTGAGTTTTTTTTTATTCTTTCATTTGGAAATCAAATTTCCAAGGGCTCAGTACCAAAGAAAAGATCTTTTGTATTGAACCTAGGATAGTCACAGAACTAGAGTTGGTTCATGAAATATACACACACGTGTCAATGAAAGCATCTTTTTTTTGTTGGATCGGTGAAAGTAACTTAGAGTAGAATCAAGCAAAGTAATCATAATCACATCAAACAAATTCAATAAAAAAAAATGAATTTGCGTGAAAAAACTCTTACAAAAAAAAATTACAGTGCGAAGCGAATCACTATGAAAATAAAAGTTAAAAGAAATGGAAAACACTTACAAAATCACCCCGAAGAGGAAACTCTATCTTTTCTTCTCCTAAAATCCTCTAAGCGCGTTTAAAACTCTAGTATTAAACCCTAATTTTGATCACACTCATATATATAACTTGAAATCGAAAATAAAAACAAAATACATAAAACCACTAAACAACGGCACCATCAACCGATCGGGTCAATTGGTCAAGATGGGTCGGTGCACTTGTCGACCGATCGACAACACATGTTTGACCAGTCAAGCATGTAAAAAATTGTTCAGAGAGTTTCACCATAATTCTGAATATTTGATTATTTTCGACCTATCAAGCTTCAGATTTAAAACTATCGAAATCGCCCAAAACTGTCCAAAGACCTTCTATGCTATTCCAGGAATGCTCGATCGGTTGACCAGGCTAGTCAAACATCCTGTTTTCTGCACAAATTGAAGGTTCTATATAACAATTTTCATTGAGGCTTTAATCATCGACTTTCATTTGTCATTTTGCTTCAATTATCATCTCTATTTTGTCTTAATTGTAGCTCCACTGCTTCTTGTGCACACTCTGTCTTCACTCCATCTTTGTCAGGCCTAGAGAAGTTGCACAGAACTTGAATTTCTCTGCAGGGATCACCTTTGTAAGCATATCAGTTAGATTCACGCTTGTATGAATCTTTTTCAGAGTCACGCCGCATTCCTCAAGCTACATTTCGGATAAAATGATGAATAGTGTGGATAACACACATACGTCACGGTGGGCTCTACAGTTTTAATGTTTTCTTCTTTAGGTTACGTGATAGAATGCTATCAAAGAGGGTGCCTCTCAATGTCACCTTGAGAAGCCAGCCCAAATTATAAAAAAAAAAAAAAAAACAATTTTTACCTATTTATGATGAATTACACAGGAATTAAAAAATCAAACGGCCCCTAAATAATTGAGCAAAAATACTTGGTTGCTGATAAAATATAAGCTCTTTGTAGCCTTTTTGTGAGTGAAATTTAAACCCCACATCTGACAACAATCACATTTTCCAATTTTCAAAATACCTCTTAATTTAAAATGTCATTTTTTTTGTTAGTACACACACCCACACTGTTAGTCACACTTCAATGTTAGCCACCCCCCACGTTGGGAATCGAAACCTGGACCTCACTAATGAAACGAGGTTATCTTCACCTGTCATTAGAATATTCAAAGTTATTTGCCCTACAAAACTAATTGTGAGGGCCAAAAAATACAAAAAGCTGCTCGTGTTATATATAGTATTGATACACAGTTGTGATCTTGGGGTTGTGCTGTCAATTTTTAGGTTGGTGATATCAAAATCAATGTTGTAAGGGTGTTTTTGTCTTTGTTTGAAAAGTTGTAACTAGGCCTATGATTCCGAATGTAAATTGTCTCCGCTGTTTTAAAGAGATTGTAGAGGGAAAATGCAGGTGTAGAGAAATAAAAGAGGACAGCTAGGTTGGTATCCCAGCTGGTAGTGTGTGATCTCTAGATGCAGTGTTGCTAGATGAAGTCTTACAATGGCCGTTTGGCATGTAATGTCTCCAACCCCCTCCCTAAGAAAGAAGGAAAAGAGTTTTTTTTTTTCCTTTTTCTTTTGGCATTTCATAAGTTGGGGTTTAAAGGTTTCTCCTCCATTCCTTTAGAAGTTACTAGTGTATTTTGGCAACAACTAAGTAGATGTAGCAGCCAGTTATAGACTCACCAACCATTTGCACCCTGAAATCTTAGGTGATGATCTGAACCCACCATGTGATTAAGACCATAGCTTCTATCCATTTGTAGTGAGAACATGAATGGTCAAGTCCCTTTGGCAGCCTGTTAGGTTTGTAGTGATGGGTGTACCGTAGGCGATCACTATGGTGCGGCCCATTTAGTAGGACCTGGTTGTGAATGGTGTGGATCTGGTGATCTTAACGGTCAAGAAAAAATGGTAAAAAACATTAGACCACTTCTGGATTTGTGCATATCATCCTACGCAGGGGCCATGCTGATCTTCTTTGTATCATTCCACTTTTGTAGGATGTCTTGGAAGAGAATTACATTCCTATTCATACAACTCAAGTCCAGAGATGGCAGATTCAAGCGCCCTTGCTAACTGAAAATACCATGTAATACTACAGTGCTGAGTACTTCCATCCACTACTAGGATTGTTACAAGTGGGGCTGAGGTGAGGTCGAGTGATCCCGACTGTTGACCTGAGAGCCCCATCATGGGTGAGGAGTGCCCCATAACCTCGGACTGGAGGGAACAAGTCCATCCAATCTTTGAGTGTTTATCCGTTGAATGTGGACCCCTGCTGTAGTTTATCCAATCGGGATACTCTTTTTTGAGGTATGGTCCAATCAGTGGAGCCCATCAGATTTACAGCCTAGATAACTGAGCATCAGCCCACCTGCACAAGCTGAAAAGTCAAGTTGCTACCATCACATATCATCAGGCAGACAGTGGATCATATACTTCCTCTCCACTGGAAGGCAGAGAGTAAAAATATTGCACATTTCAATTCACTATCATGCTATTCTATCTATAAATTTACATTTCATGGCAGTAGCAATAACAACAACAACAACACAACAACTGAAATAGCCACAGCACAGTATAGCAAAGCCGCTTTGCTGAAATGAGAGTGTCTATAGTTTCAAGTGAAAACACTTCAGCAATCTGTGGAGAATTTGAAGGTGGCATACATACCAACATACATCCAGGATTGGTGTCACTCATCCAACACATCCGCCTTGAATATTGACAGGTGGTCCTTGTTTTCCTCACTGTCCTTTTTTTCTTACAAATGAATGACTCATCTAATGAATGGATTGACCTGAATTTTGGGCTAGCACATCTTCAAGGTAGCCCCATCTGATTAGAATTGCATCTTCAGTCCCTCCCTATGCTGATATTTAGTGTTTATGCAACTTCAATAACAAGCTCCAGTTCCAGCCAATGCATCATTAGAGATGTGCAACAAACATGGGATCATGGCTTGAATATGGCTTGCTCTCTAGAAGCCTCTCTAAATATGATCTTTTCAATCCATATCTCTGAGCTATATCTGAACGTATCCAAAATGGACAATCTCCAGAAGAACCCGTGACCACTACAGCTGTCGCCTCATTGGCCAGATTCGTGAGAGTGATCATCGTTTCGGGCTTTGTGGTGGAAGAAGCGTCGACCATAAAGATGTGAGTGAAATGGCATGCATTGATCCCTGCATCTCGAAGCCTGAAACAATTTACAGAAGTCTATACGATCACCTTAAATTTACGAAGATCTTGGAGTAGGAGGACTGTTGGAAACGGACGCCTCAATCATCTTTGCACATGGCCACCGACCGGCTGGCTGACCTGTCGGTCAAAGTGAATCAAAACAGCAAGTTTACTAGAGTATTTTTTGGGTCATCCGGCCGGCCTCGGCAAAGTCCTATTGCAACTCTGTTTCTTGCGCGGTTTTGCGCAAGAAGGTTTCTAATTCCATTTTTTTATGCCTATTTAAGGGATATTACGAGATTAGAAGGATACAAGGTTGCAAAGGGGATTGAGAGAACTTCTAGGTGAGAGAAATAGCTTGAAGAAGAGGGTTTTCTTCTTGGGTAAGCTTGAGATTTCTCTTATGGGCTTACGTTTAGGTCTTAAGATCCATCTCTTGTAACTTCTGAGATTATAGTGGATTTGTGTCGCTTTGTGCCGTGGTTTTTTACCCGTGAGGGGTTTTTCCACGTTAAATTCGGATTCTCTATGTGTGGGTGATTGCATGCATTGTGATTGCATTGTGTTGCTTGTTTGATTCAATTTGTTGTTTGTGTTCGGTTTTGCTTCCGCTGCCGGCCCTCTTATCCCAACAATTGGTATCAAAGCGATCGTTGGGGTGTGGCAGAAATTCGGATCTGAGACAAGAGCATGGCATAAGGCATAAGGTTCGACACAGAAGTATTCGGGGAAAAACAATTTTGAATTTTGAAAAGTGAAGAAGAAAGGCCTTCTAGTTCAGCAAGGATTGCAAGATGTGTTCCTTGGAAAGCGACCAGAAGCTATGAAAGAAGAAGAGTGGAAGAAGATCGATAAAAAGGCCAATGTCTCAATCCAATTGTGACTGGCAGATGAGGTCCTGTATAACGTCATGAAGGAGAAAACTGCGGCTAAAACATGGGCGAAGTTAGAGAATATCTACACGAAGAAATCTCTAGAAAATCGCATATGCTTGAAACTTTAGTTGTACAATTTGAGGATGACGGAGGAGGCCGATGTTGAGAGCCATATCAGCAATTTCGATAGGTGTATTTGCAAGTTGATAGATGTAGATGAACCAATGAAGGACGAGGATCAAGCGTTTATCCTGTTGAATTCTCTTTCAGAATCATATGAGTCGCTCAAGGACTCTTTGTGCACAGGTAGGGAGACTATTAGCATAGAAACTGTTATCTCAGCCCTTCAGGCGAAGGCGATGAGAAGGAAAAGCGGCAGTGTGGGTCCCTCTACTGATGAGGCACTGGTTATGAGGGGGAGGAATTCTGAGCGGGGTGGAGGATCTCCTTCATCGAGATCTAAATCAAATGGCAAGTGGAGGCACAAGGTAAGATGCTGAATTGTGAGGAAGAATGACATATGAAGAGGGATTGTTCGAATCCCGAAAAAAGACATGAGAAATATGGAGACTTTTCTAGGGAAGGAACCAATACTGTAGAGGACTGTAGTGACGGTTGTGATGTATTGATTGTATCCGGCATAGAGTCTCTTAGTGGAGAGTGGTTCTTGGATTCAGGTGCATCATGTCATGTATGTCCTGACCGGAGTTCATTCATGTCATACAAGGAGTATGATGGTGGATTAGTGTTTATAGGGTAATGGTTTCACTCGCAATGTAGTAGGGATTGGTTCGGTGTGCATTAGGATGTTCAATGGAATCGAATAGATCCTTGAAAGTGTGAAGCAGTCCCTGAGGTGAAGAAGAATGTAATATCTCTTGGTGCACTCAAGGTGAAAGGGTGCAAGGTTCATCGGCTGTGATCGGTATTGTAAAGTGGTGAATAGAGCACTCGTGGTGATCAAGGCATAGAGGTGCGATAATCTTTACAAAGTGATCGGGAGCACAATTTATGGTGGAGCTGTGGGATCGGCAGTGGGATCCACAGTTGCTCTTGCGTAGCAAGAGAAAAATGGCCACATGAGAAGAGCAACAAGGCGTGTGAAGATGCAAGGATAAAGTCGACGGGGTATGAGAAGCGATGGGACTATCATGATGATGAAGTATAGGTGAAGGTTGTGCGTGGCAAGGTGGTGCATGATGATTTGAGTCGTGGTGGAGTTTGTTGGAAACGGACGCTTTAATCATCTTTGCATAGGGCCACTGACCGGCTGGCCAACCCGTCGGATCACAGTGAATCAAAACAACAAGTTTACTAGAGTGTTTTTTGAGCCAACCGGTCAGCCGGACGACTGGTCAGCAGAATCTTATTGCAACTATGTTTCTTGCGCAGTTTTGCACAAGAAGGTTTCTAATTTCAGTTTTTTATGCCTATTTAAGGAGTATTATGAGATTAGAATGATACAAGGTTGCAAAGGGGATTGAGAGAACTTCTAGGTGAGAGAAAGAACTTTAAGAAGAGAGTTTTCTTCTTGGGTAAGCTTATGATTTCTCTTGTGGGCTTGGGTTTGGTCTTGGGTTCCATCTCTTGTAACTTCTGAGATTATAGTGTATTTGTGTCACTTTGTGCAGTGATTTTTTACCCGTGAAGGGTTTTTCCACGTTAAATTCGGATTGTCTATGTATGGGTGATTGCATGCATTGTGATTGCATTGTGTTGCTTGTTAATTTGATTTAATTTGTTGTTTGTGTTCGGCTTTGCTTCCACTGCCGGCCCTCCTATCCCAACAATGACAAGTGAAGTGCTTCCCATTGTAGAAGGTCGAAGGACGGATGTCATCCAGCACATCCTCTAACCCTCAACTCGGTGCATTAGCTCGAAACATTGCCTTGTCTGGGATCCCTTTCTTCAAGCCTTTCATCTCCAAGTCACAGGTCCAGTTTCTAGGAGAGGGTCACGAGAATTCAACTGACTTGAGAATTTCTGTAAATGTGGAAAATTGCTTCACGTATAAGTTGTTGGGTTCTTGTCTCTATGGAGGAATCAGATGAAACGATTCCCCAACTACGACTTGCGATAGTTGCGGAGCATGCTTTCTCAATGACAAGATAAGGTAGACCCCTGAAATTTAGTATATGGTGTATGGCTGACATCTGTTCTGAATCGAGATCTCGGCACATAAAATTTAGGGGAGTTGGGATGAAATGGCTGCTTCTACTGTAAAGATCAGGGAAGAGGAAGTTCCCCAAATAAAGGATCTACAGTAGCTTTAATTGCTTGGTGGCATCGCTCTGAGCAGAACCTGTTGGACAAGAAGCTGACATCATCCTTGCATGTCGATGAGCATTTCGAATGAAAATCGGAAAATTGCGTCCAAATTCCACAAACACAGGCGTACTTTCCACCACCTTTGAGCTTATACCCTGGTTCAGAAATTAAGATTGTCATTTATGGGCAGAACTGTGATGAGATTTTATGAGTGAAAGAATGGGATTTGTGATGCGTAATATAGTGGATGCTTGTTTGACTTTGAATATGGTGTGTACCTATGGATGAGAAGGTTATGCACGTCAACATGACCCTACTCTAGGTGCTGTGCCAAAACTTTTCCTGATTTTCAGGTACTTCTCTGCTTTTCATCATCAGGTGGGTAACACAATTGGAATCAGTGGACCATCAATGGTACTTCTCTGCTTTTCATCATTTAGGATCATCCATCTAGAAAATCAGGTTGATCCACTTAAAAGCTGCACCACATCTATATTTTTGAGTCAGACCATTGATGGTCCACTGATTCCAATTGTGTTACCCACCTGATGTGTGGGCTGGCCTAATTTTGTGCCAGGTGATCTTCATGGTGGGTCCTTGCTTTTGCATGGTACACATCTCCTACACAATGGGCATGCTGGCAGGAATGATGGGACAGCATGAGAAGTTATCATGCAGGCAGACACCTGTAGGTGTTCGGTTCTCTTGGGTTTTTAAATCTAACAAACATACCATGCATTCAGCTTTAGCATAGTTGATAGACCTAGAGGTGTATTAGTCTTCCTAGAAGTTTTTATTTCGGAAACTAGAGTCCAAATTAACATGAATGCCATATGTTCCTCAAGTTAACCCAATAAACCCCATATCATCAAACAACAAACCCTGGATTCCACTATTAACATGAATGCCATATGTTACTCAAGTTAACCCAATAAACCCATATAATCAAACAACAAACCCTGGATTCCACTAAAGGCCTGTTTTGGACTATGGAAATCACTGGAAATAAATTCCATTTTCATGGATATGATATTTTCATTGGTATTGTATAAAAATAGTTGAAATTGCCCATCATGATTACACATTTTTTCAAAGAAGTAGCATTTTTATTTCCTCTAAATAAAAAAAAGTAGCATTTTGCTGGCGTGTTTGTGTTAGACGCGATAAATGATGATTTCTATATTTGTTGGGGGAAGATGATCTTACCAACTTCCTGTCCTCTAATAATGACCGTAGCCTCTAGATGCTCATTACCACCCCCCCCCCCCCCCCCCCCCCTCCCAGATCGCATCTGTGGTATGGGTGAAAATGGGTCGGGTCAACCTGATGGATCATTGGACTTGACCCAGGCCTGGGTCCAAAATTTAGACCCATGCAGTGAGCCTGGGTCTAAAAATTCAACCCGAAATACTAAGTGGGTCAGGTTTGGGTCCCCTTGAAATCAACCCAACCAGACGAAGACCTAGTTTTTAAATGGTCCAACCTGGATTAAACTTGAATGCCCCAGCTCATTCGCAACAAATACCCAAGTAGTTAATTACCTATATGATTTTTAATGGGTCAGGTTTGGGTCCTAAATTCCAACTCAATTCTTAAATGGATCGGGTCCAAAAACCACCCTGACTGACAAATCCATTCACACCCTTAATCTAAGATGATATCTGAACCCATCACCTGATTAAGACCATAGCTTATGTGCGTTGTAGTGAGAACATGAACGGTTTAGATCCCTTTGGAAGCCTGCTGGGCTAGTCATGTTGGGCGTACCACAGGTCATCATCATTGTGTGTGTGGCCCTCTAGTGGGACCTGCCTGGCAATGGCAGACTGCTACGCTGAGTCATGACCGGTGCACCTCAGGTGACCATCATGATGAGTCTCATCTGGTAGGACTTGCTTTTGAACGGTGGGCCAGATTTGGGTCCACCAGCTATTTTTGGCCTTTGACTTGACAGAGACCGAGCTGACTTTTAATGCGTTTGATCAGTCAATGTTCCTGACCGGACTCTTAAATGGGCCACCCCCTCGACTCACCTCACCCATTTGCACTAGGGCTCTCAATGGGTCGGATCTGTATCAGATCCAATTGAATCCAGCTCGAAGTTCAGACATTTGTAGTCGGATTCGGATTGAATTTGGATCCGACTCGGATCAGAAAGGTGATATCCATATCTAATCCACTTATAAATAACTAAATCCATTTTCGATCCAAAATTCCATGTAGTCATTGGATTTAGGTCAGATCTAAGTTTGAATCCACCACATCACAAATCTAAAAAATATATAATATGATATATTTAATTTAGTAGTAAAATGATGCAAATCTCACTATTTACTGTGGTGTGGTTGACCTGAGATTGAGATATGTCTCGCTTTTAGGGAGTGACTTAAAATAATTTAGACAATCGGATGGTCGGCGTGGATATAACATGTACATCAAGGTCGTTCACACCCAAAAAGGGCGTCAGCCTCTCTGCTCACGGATGATGGGGGCAGCAGTGTCCTTTGACACTAACTATTCTAGCATTTGAGCCTTTTTTTTTTTATCTTTGGCCAAGTGGCATCCAAGTATGGATGATCCGCTCCATTCATTAGCTCGGTCAACCCATGAAAGGCCCAAAGATCAGCCCTATATTGAGTAACTTTTAGTGGCATGTACAGATTACAGTAGGCTTGGAATAGTTTCAATGGTGGACACACAACTTCACTCGTCCCTGTTTTATGGTCCACCTAAGATTTGAATCTTCTCCAAATTTGGGCCCTTAGGCTTAAATGATCCATCAGGATGGATAGACGGTATGGATGTAACATATACATCGTGATGGGCCCCATGAGTGGCCCTAGGACTCAAAAGGGTTCGGTTGAAGTATACAATAGTGAGGATCCTATCGGATCTCACCACTGCATCCGGATCTTACCCGGATATGATTCAAATTTATTTTTGTGAATTCAAATCAGTGTAGATTTAATTAATTGGACCTATTTTAAGATCTAACTCTGCATTATATATGGATTTGGAGTGAATTGGATCTTAGATTTGACTCGCTCCATTGAAAACCCTAATTTACAACCTCAAACTGATGATCTGAACCCACCACATGATTAAGACCATAGCTTCTATTCGGTTGTAGTTAGAACATGAACTATTGAGATCCCTTTGGCAGCCGGGTTAGTAGTGATGGGCGTACCACCGGTGGACCTGCTGCAATGGCAGCCTGCTACCTGAGTCATGGTGGGCGTACGACAGATGACCATCATGGTGTGGCCCATCTAGTAGGACCTGCTGGTGAATGGTGTGGATATGACGACCTGTGGGATCTTAACTGTTGATTAAAAAAATAAATGTGGAAAAAAAATTTGTACCATTTCTCAATTTGTGCGTGTCATCCTTTTGCAGGGGCCATGCTTATCTTCTCAGTATCGTTCCAATTTTATCAGATGTCTCTGAAGAGACAAATATATTACTCCACGTAGTATTCTATGAAGCTGCAGTAAGACTGAGAGGAGGAAACGATGTGAGACACTTTGCAGGATTTTTGGATGGACCATCGTGGCTAGCTTGTGAAGAGATCACGGATTGAGCGATCATGACCGTTGACATGAGGAACCCCACCATGGATAAAGCATGCCCCATAATCTCGGACTAGAGGGAACAACCCATCCAACCTTTGACTCTTTAACAGTCGAATGTGGACCCCCTGCTCTATTTTGTCCAATCAGGATACTCTTTTTTGGATATGGTCCAATCGGGGGGGAATATTGCACAATTGCAATTTCACAATCATGGTGTTCTATATATAAATTTACATTTCATCGCAGCAACAACAACAACTGAAATAGCCATAGTCCACTGTAGGTGCTGTGCAGAAGCTTTTCTTGATTTTCATGGGATGAGAAGGTTATGTTCGTCTGTTGTGTTGTAGCCACAGCACACTGTAGCCCAAGTTTGATGCCAGGATATGTTCGTCTGTTTGTAGCTCACCCCATAGTTGTAAAAAATCTTCTACTGTCTTTTCCTGCTTCAGAATCTCACAATCCCTGAAAACTCCGGGCTTGAGAATGGCTATTTACTACTAGGATTCTGCATCCACTCCCACACCCACTTCCAGCAGGTAAGGTCTTCAGCTTGAGTAATTAAGATATCCATCAGTTATATCTATTCAAGAGAAGCTACTTGATTCTTGCCTTGATAATATGTAAACACTCGTCTTCAGCTCATACCAGTGAGTCTAAACGGTTCAGTATCTGCACCATTTCTGTTGTGCACTACAATGGATGGACTATGCCCCAAAGTCTCCATGATCGAACATCCCAAGCTCTCAGTTTGTGCCCTTAACAAATATAGAAACAACCAGCAACAGTCCACATTCAACTGAAAAAAGGCTACAGATCGGTGGCTAGGATTTCACAATCTTGGGAGATTTTTAAAGTTTGGTCCATCCATGGTGCACCATCCACGGTGTGCTCAATAGACCAATGATCTGGATTTGTGAACCATGGCCCCACTCGTACAAACTTAAACCTGAGTACACTGCACAACTGGGACGGGGATCAAATAGTTCCTCTGCATTAAATCTCAATAGTTGCATCAGTTATTTTGGAGTGCTTAGGGTCTGTTGTGTATTAGATCCAACTCCCTCATCAGCTTACTAAGATCCAATTGCTGACAGGCTAGGCTTCTAATTCGATGACATGATGAATTTACAGAAATTAAGTGAAAATGCACCCCCTACCTGTACCTTTCCTCATACCTTAGTAACATAGATTTCGAGCATTTAAAAACCTCACTGATCCAACTGGGAATCGGCATTATTCCTAGTCAGATCACCTGAAAGGTCGCCCCCATTGGGTCCATTAACACAATGAATCAGTTGAGGGACTTGAAAAGGTTGGCCGATTTTTCATGACAAATAGATGATCCACTCGAGAGACTCTTCTCCTCTCTCCTAAAAAATAGTACCCTCATACAAACTTTCACTCTTTACAAAATGCACAACATATTTTTCAGAGAGAAAGTAAGGGCGTATATACAGCTAAATTTATGGTGCGGTGCCTTAGAATCTAAAGGATTAATTAAAATTAGTTTGACTTAAACAGGGTGTAAGGAGTGCAATTTCAGTAATAATACGAGTGAAAACTAGAAATTATTAAAATTGCTAACCAAGAAGTATTCCAAAATGACTATTTTCGATACCTTGGAGCAATAATTCATGAGTGTGGAAAGATTGAAAAGGATGTTAGCCATAGAATTCAAGTTGGGTAGAAAAAATGAAGATGTGCCTCTAAAGTTTTTATGTCATTGTTGTGTACCACTCAAACTTAAGAGAATTTTTTTATAAGTTTATCCATAAGCTCAATCATGCTTTATAGGACAGAATGTTGGTGGTTAAGGAACATGTTCATAGTGTTAAACAGCTATATTATGCTAATCTTGAGAGCCTATGAGAAACTACAATGAGAAGGAGAAGAAAGAGGGAAGAGGGGAGAGAGAGAGAGAGAGAGAGAGAGAGAGAGAGAGCAAAAAAGTGAGATGCTTAGGGTGTATGAAAACCCCAACCCTTTACTCTTATTAATAATAGTAAAAATGTAAATAGGCCTATAAGCCTTATTATATGGACTTGGGCCCAATGGCTTTTATTCAACTATCCACCTTTCAAAACTCTCCCTTAAGCTGAAGCATCTTAATGAGACTTAGCTTGGAATAAGGGCTAACATAATCAAAATTAAGAAAGAAGTTCTTTTCTAACCCCCCTCATGCACCCCAGAGTAAAGATTCTCCATCTTTCTTACATTTCACGATTTACTTATAACATTTTCCACTAAATCAAAACATGTTATTTAATCAAATTTGTTTGTAGACCCAATAAATTCTTCCATCAAAGAAAACATCAATATTTTCAAACCAATTAGTAAAATCATCAGGTAAGGACTGGTTACCTTCGCAAGGAACTTCAATTGGTTCATCATCAATGTCAATATTTTCAGCTCTAGGATGCATAATTTTTAGCTGTTCAATCTTAAATCAAATTTAGTTTTAAAGTTGTTGTTCGCACAATGTCCTCATCCACGAGTACCATAGGCAATATCATCCACTCCCCTGCCTCGAGGGGCCATCGTGTGAATCGCAGTGAAGAGAGGCGCAATTTGAGGGAGAAAAATGATGATACTCGATGTTTACACTTTGCCTGACATAATCTAGATTAACGAGTAAGAAGCCACCACATGTCGGCACCATTTTACGAAAAAACATACTCGGAGCATAAAAAGACCACAGATGGCCATCTATTGAGGACACATCTTATCAAAAGGCCAAGTTCCAAGAGATGCATGCATATGACATGTGTCCAATAAGCATACAAGGCATGTACACTCAACCCCTAACGTACAGAAGTTTCACCAACCTACCATTTCAGGACTCATATAGCCAATAATAGTATGACATAGCCATTCCAGGACTCTAGTTCAACGAGAAAGACTCTAGAGAATATCAAAGAACCTTTTAGAAACCATGAAAGACTGACAAAAAGTTGTTTAAAGATAAAGAGATTGTCATGCATAGTGGCACAGTGCCCAAAGGACTCTGGAACTAAATAGGATACGACTGCTACCTAATCAAAAGACTCTCATGCAAGTTACAGAAGCTTACACACGGCCACTGCCTTTTCCAAACCATAAAAACAGCACTTGAAGAAGAGTTTGGAGACTCATGCTAATATAATCATATACAAACCTTCTAATTCTATATTGTTTATCTCTT
This sequence comes from Liriodendron chinense, assembly GCA_003013855.2. NCBI lineage: Eukaryota > Viridiplantae > Streptophyta > Magnoliopsida > Magnoliales > Magnoliaceae > Liriodendron > Liriodendron chinense. The sequence goes on from ML058513.1 coordinate 1,137,663, forward strand.
TCATCCTCCATAAACATCTATTCTTATTAGTTTTATTCTAGTTTCCAACACTTCAACTAGCACACTGTTGCAGCACATCGGTAGTTTTTTTTAATAACACACGCACCCACCCCCCACACACGCATCGATAGCTTAGTATAAATATCAATGACCCCATCATTATATCTCAAGATTATTGAGTTCTTATTTAATAATTCTTAGGTCAAGTCCTAATAATCTCGCGTTACGACCGTCTCATGATTATTTAGGTATGGAGTATTGTCAAGACTACGACTGATTCGCCAGTACAAACTGTCATCAGTAATCACCTCTACTTGTTTGCCATTGTTGATAATAAAATTAGTGATCAAACCATTATTTTTTTATTTGTATATCTTTTGTTGCCTTTATTAATAAACATGATCTAAGTTATTGCTATTGAAAGAAAAATCATTATCTTTAAAAAGATAAAAATGACTCATTTAAAAGGTTCAACCCTACCCTTCATAAATCGCAAATGGGCAGCTAAATAGTCAAGCCAATCTTCACAAACCTTGTCCTAATTCAACATGCAAGGCCATAAGTATTCAGTCAAACATAACTCTAACATAACCGAAATTAAATTTATTCACAAACAATCAGCTGAAGTCAGGTAATCCATTACACATATAGCCATGACAACAACACTCACATCAACACTCACATACCAACTTGGCGTAGGCTAGGCTAAAGAAGAGCTTGCAACTATTAATTAGTAATTATAACTAAGAATACTGAGAGAAATAGGCTTTAAGAAGGTCAAGCAAAATGGATAATTTAAATTTCAAAAATGATTTCTTCTAAAGATAGCCCCTTTATCTAAATAGGCAACAAAGGCTTTCATTGAGTAAGCCTTGATAACGACCAAGTTAAATACTTCTACAAGTAATTAGAAAAGTGCAATTTTTCAAGATCAACTTTTAAAATAGCTCATAATTCAAAATTTGGAATTCTGTATCTGGCCATGAGCCATTGTGCCTATAAATTTAACAAATATTCTAACCGGGTTGAGGGTGGGTTAACTTTCGCTGAGCAAAATGCCTAGCCATTGAAAACTTTTATAGAGCCGCAGGAGTTTCAAAATCAAGCTGATTTTTTGTGTTTTTCCTTCGTCCATGTGAGCGTGAAGTTACGACATGGCGGATGGCATATAAACAACAGGTTTGGATCTGGCTCATTTTAGGCAAGCGCCCTAAAATGATCCACATACACATCGTGGGGCCCACAGCGGTCGGTGGTGCGTGGCACACCACGCAATCCGCTTCCGTCGAATGGGGCTGGGTCAAGGTTCCAGCCCTCGTCAATCCCAACAATCTATGAAGGTTGAATCAGATCAAAATCTTGGTGTATGCATGGTATCCAACCAGTCCAGAAGGCTCGCCTGCCACGAAAATAGGAAGCTCAAAAAATCATGCCAATCCAACCGTCCGGCGGGCCACGCCATATCAAATAATGAAGAACCACCCAAAAACAAGATTAGATCAGACTGATTTTCGGGGAGTCACATTTCCACGGTGGTGATCGACCCTTCGGATGGGCTGGACATGATGCACAAACTATAGTGGCCCCACACGCAGCTAGCAGCTGGAGGGGCTCAAATGATACCTTGGTGGGCAAACGCTTTAATCCTACTGAACATCCGAGCCGTGCAAAATGGCAATCTGAGAAGAGGCTATTGATCGGATGGTTAAGATTGTAGTTCCATGGACATGGACCTTCCCTTGACACTATTGAAACGACTTCTTCGACACAAAAATGAAAAAATAAATAAATAAATAAATAAAAAGGAAAAAGGATGCGCGAACAAGGGCTCTCTCCCTGTGGGGGAAAAGGGCATGCTTCTGTTGAAAATTACATGTTTCGCCCCTCCTCACATCGACTATCTTGGAGAGAAAAATAGCCAGAGAGGGAGGAGGTCGAGATCGATATAGGGTGCTGCATTCATCTCTATGGCAGTAGAATAAAAGCGCCAAAGAGTCAAACTTCAGCCCCAGATTACCCCTTTGATTTTTAGATTTTTACAGCCACCGAAACCCTAATGCCTACTTCTAATGAGCAAAAGAAAATAGGCCTTCTCTAAGAAACCCTAACCCTAGCATCGGCGCCATCGCTGCTGTAAGAAATACAACGCTACGGAGCTTTAAATAGGACCGGAGGAGGTCACTCTTGTCTTGCGTTCTCGATTTACTGAAATGCCCCTTGGTTGCGGCTGTAGGAGAGGGACGCGGATTGGGTACAACCCCTGCCACTCCTCGGCTACGAACGGACCGGGACTCTGAGGGGCCACCGTCACGTGATGTATGGGTTCTATCCACACCGTCCATCCATTTTGCCATATCATTTCAGGATGCAAACCCAAAAATGGGGCAGTTGTAAGGCTCAAGTGAACCACACGGTGGGGATTAAACACATGTGGTTGGAAACTTTTTGGGGCCACAAGTTTTGGATCAGGTTGATGTTTGTGTTTCCCTTCATCCAGATTTATATGACCTTATCAACAGATTGGATGGCAAATTAACTATCAAGGTGAGCCATAGGAAGGTTTAAACGGTGGGTGTCATTATCACTACTGCTTTCTGTGGTGTGGTCCACTTGAGCCTGGGATCTATCTCATCTTTGAGCTTGTACCCTAAAATGATAGGGCTAAATAGATGGCTGTGGGGGATAAAACCCATACATCACGGCAGCCCCTCGAAGGCCTTGTCCGCTCCTGGCCAAGGACGGGGTGGTACCCAATCTCAAGCCATGGATTAAATGTAGCCCAATGTGATATATGTGTTTTATATCCAAGCTGTCCATCCCTTTCTCCAGCTCCAAGCTCCAATGGACCACACTAGGAAACCATGCCGATAATGACATCAATTGTTGAAACCTTTTAAGGGCCAGGTTGATGTTTATTTGTCATCCTAAATATGTTAGTAAGGTCATTTAGACCTAGGGGTGTCAATGGGCTGGGTTAGGGCCGGGCCAAGCTCTGTCCAAGCCCAGCCCACCTCTTTCAACATATTCCCAAACTTGGGCCGGACCCATGACGAGCCACAATAGCTAAGCCCAAGCCTAGCCTAAGATTCAAATGTAGGGTCCAGTCCATACCCAGCCCTAGCCTGAGCCCGGCCTTTAACATAGAGAGAGAAATTATCCTTTAATCACCGCTTCTCCGTATATGAAAAATTATTACCAACATTATAGAAAATGAAAAGAGTTTTAGGAGGGAAATGGATTTTTTAGGAAAAATTTGTGTAAAATTTACATTTTAAAAGGATGGCAAAAATTTTAATTTTAATTTTAAATTAAAAAATATATATTGGGGTTGGGCCAGGTTATTGGGCTTTTGAAGCTAGTCCAAGCCCTGCCCATTTAAAAAATGGGCTTATACTTTAGGCCCGAACTCGACTCAGTGGGCCTAATACTCTAGTCTAAGCCCGGCCCAAGGCGGGCCAAGCCTGAAAGCCCGTCGGGCCAACCCGGTCCATTGACACCCCTATTTAGACATGCATGGAGGGAAAACACAAAAATCATCCTTTCATGGGGATTAAACACTTGCAGTTGAAAACTTTTTGGGGTCACCAAAGTTTTTAGATCTTTCCCTTCATCCAAATTTACGTGACCTTGTGAACGGATTGGATGGCATCACTGCCAGCCCTAGGAAGGTTTAAACAGTGGGTGTCATTATCCCCGTTGCTTTCTGTGGTGTGGTTTACTTTTGTCATGCCCCAAATTTTAAGAGTCAGGCATATCCACGATTATCAATTTTTGGATTGGATGGCATCATCGCCAGCCCTAGGAAGGTTTAAACAGTGGGTGTCATTATCCTCGAAGCTTTCTGTGGTGTGGTTTACTTTTGTCATGCCCCAAAATTTAAGAGTCAGGCATATCCATGATTATCAATTTTCCGAGTGTAACTTTTAAATACAAAAGCATAGTTTAATGGCATAATCAAATGGCATCAACTCAAAAGTTGAAGATTTAAGCTAAACAGCATATACAAAATCTGAAATCAAAGTGGTGTAAATAGCGTATACAAAATCTGAATTTAAAGTGGTGCCACGGTACTACAATGGTATCTGTATAATCATTTAAGTTAACAATAAAATCCACTTAGTTAGAGTCTCAATTTATATATTAACCTCAAAACCAAAGAATTACCAATCATGGACGTCCACTCCAAGAAAAAGTCAAAGCGGAGGTATGCTCAAAAAATCCTACACACTAACTACCAAGGCAGTGGTAACCCCTGCATAAAAAATAAAAAATATAATCGGTTGGTCTTTTAAAACACTATCCCAAGTGGGAGTAAGTGATTAACTCATTATTATCATTCCCTAAGTTACACATGTTATCAACATAAGTAAATTCAGTTAATGAAAAACACAACATAACAAACATTTTCCTAGGCTAGTTAATTAATGCACATGAATAAACATGAAGTGCAAATATGTAAGGCTCTCTCACCTATCACCTATCACTACGATCCTTAGCGGATGGATGCAAGTAAAAAGGGTTGAGTACAATACTGGGGTCTTTGGTGATCAACCGGGTACTCGATAGCACCCACAAATGCATGCATGATTGCCAACACTTTATTAATCAGTATTCAATCAACAATATTGGAGAGGCCAAAATATCGCAATTATATCATGTGTCAAGTAAGTAGGAAACATGTGGCTTGTCACTGGTGTCTCTGATCCCTTTATGGTTCGTCACCCAATGTCCATAATTATCAATTTCATAGGTGTGGGTATATACTCAAGACAACAATTCAAACGGTAGTAGATCGTCACCCACAAAATTGATGATAGGCCCATTACCTCCATCGGTACTCATGAGTCATTGTGAGGCTCGTCACCAACACAGGTTAAGAGATAGCACAAACAATATATCCCATACCACTGTGCCCGGCTCATGAGATGTAGTATTTATGTTCACTAGTTGCTACAAGGGCTTGTCACCCAACGTAGGCCGATAGCATAGATATAATGTTTCATACCACCATGCCTAGCTCATGAGGTTTAGTACATGGGATATCAAACCAGCTATACATTGCGACTACACAACAATGAAAATCATGGTATTTTAATTATATTGCATAGGAAGTTCGACAGCGTTCATATAACATGACTATCTCTGAATTGAACTAGTCCGTTGGATTGAGTGAACTACAATAAGATTGGCTTAACTAGGGTCAGTCGGTCGTGTTTTGCCCAAATCGACCGAACAAGCTTGTGTCAGCCTAATCCAAGGCAGGTAAGCCACACAGTCACGATTTTCCATAGACTAATTTAAAGCAAAGCAATTCCATATCATCATAATCATGGTTATAATCCCAAAACAATTACATTTCATTAAAAATAAATAAATCTCTATCAGGCATTTAACCAAACACTTGGCACGCGAAACACTCAAATTCACACATTGTATGAAATCAAGCCTAAATAACCACCCAATTTATACAATTTAACCAACATTAATCAACCCAAGGCATATAGCATATGAACCACAATCATATCACATTTTTTAACATTCAATTAGGAATAGTTCCAACAAAACATCAAATTTTACTAACTGATAATGTCAGGGGTTGATAATGCCAGCTTAGAAGAATAATCCTCACCTTAGAAGAGTCTCGTGCGACCTAATCACACTCAGGGTTAGTGTTTTCTTTTGGGGAAAACGCCAAATCCTAAACCAAGATTAAGAGACACCTATTAACAACCAGAAATCTACATTAGGTTACAAAATTGAAAGGTTAGATGAGATTCTTACCTTTAATCGAAGTGAAGATGGATTCGACGAAGGAAGATGGTAGCAGTAAGGTTTTGTTAAAGGAAATTCGATGAAAGCAACACCAAGAGCAACTTCTCTCTCCCTATCACTCTCCTTCTCTTTCTCTTTCTCGTTCTCTTTCTCTTTCTTCCACTCTCTTTCTCTCTCCTCTCACCTTTGGGCAAATTTGCATGAAATGGAGAGGCTACCCATGTATGGGTATATATAATGTCAGAAAATGGTGTAATTGGCCCTAAGGGCTAGGTTATTGGTATTCTAATCGTATGGGAGGTTGGTTTTAGCTTTAGGGGTCCGCTAGAGGGTGTACAGGTAGATTTAACCCATGAGATGATGTCACAAGTGGTGATCTATATATGGTATTGATCGATTCGCCATTTAGAAGCGTCGATCAATGGTTATGATAAAAAAAATGGTTTAACTGTCACCGATAGCCGATCAAGACCACACCTTTAGGGATAGCTGTAGGATATGACTTTGGGTTGGTGCCCTAAATTTGGTTGCGATCCAATAGTCCGAAAGTCACAACTTTGGTGAAAATTGAATGTGGACAATTTACTTAAGTTCCTGTTGATTTCAGTTCATCCTCATACAACACACATGTGCCACCTTCTAGCTCCAAGTTGAGCGATTTGGCATGCGGTCTTGGCTCAATGTCCCACAAGGGACGTTAAGCCTGCAAAGATGGATAATTTTTCTTAGTTTTGAATTTAGTGAGCCATTAACAAGCCGTCTAGAGCTTGTTTGGTTAATCGAGGCATTTTTGGCATGGATTTGTTAGTGAGATTTTTTATGTACGATAGGTGGGGCTTGGATTACTCAAGTTCACAATTGGAACTATTCACAATGGGCAAAGATGGTGATTTGGTCCTAATCACCCTAAATCGTGTTTCAAAGGTCACAAGGTAATTTAGCCAATTTGATTTACGTGCACTGGACGATTTAGATCTAATCGATAAATCTTCATTAGGTTACAATTATCTTGATTAACTGGAGATTGGTCGTTTAGATATGACCCCTAAATAAATAGATCATAAAGTTAAGCCCAAGATTTTGGTGATTGGGCATATTCGATAACTTTCTATGGTTAATCAATTGAATTTTTGCAGTTCTTCACTGGGAACACTCACATATAAATTAGGATTGGGTGTTAAAGATCTTTGGATAATGAAATGAGTAATTCCAATGAAAAATTTTCCAAATATTTTTTGACTTCTAAATTGGCAAAAATTTAGGTCATTTAAGTCTTGGATCTACCTATTTTTGGGTTTGTACCTAAAATGATATGAAAAAATAAATGATTATGCAAATAAAACCCATACATCACGAGGCCCGCAGAGCTCTTGTCCACTCCTTGCTAGGGAAGGAGCACCCAATCCCAAGCCGTGGATTAGAGCTCGGCGTACTGATGTGTTAGCCAAACGGTACCCAATCCCAAGCCGCTTGAATTATAATGCTCCATTCATTGGAAAGGGACGATAGGGGTGTGCTGTGAACCACAATTACTGTGTTGGGACTCTTGGAGCATCCGTGGCACATACTTCGAATCTAAACCGTCTAAATATTGGGGACTGGGGACCGTTGCTTCTAACATTAGGTTGAGTAGAGACTCATGACTTTAATTAATAGATAATTGTTAGTTGAGCTTGGATTCTTACTAGGTTTGAGCCCTGCCGTCTATTTTGTTTCCGCAGCAGGCCCCAAATTTGGACGGTTCAGATTCAAGATAAAAGTTTAAAAAGGGAGAGGCGGCCCTGGCAACCTTGTCGCAGTACACGGTTAGCAGTCTATAGATTAAGTAAATTGAATCGGTTAAGCTAAAAGCAGATTGCATGTGGACGCTACTTGATGGTTCTCTGTGGGCCCACAATGATGTATCTGTTTTATCCACTCTGTCCATCTATTTTGGATCATTATTTTAGGAGATGATCCAAAAGATAGGCAGATCTAAATCTAAGGTGGGCCTCACCGCTGGAAAACAGTGATGATTGAATTCCCACCAGTCAAAACTTCTTAGGTCCCACTGCAATATTTATTTCCCATCCAACCTGTGGATTAGGTCACATGGTTCCGGATGAAAGGAAAACACAAATATCAGCTTAATCCAAAAATTTTGTGGCCCTAAGAAGTTTTTAAGGGTGTGTGTTGGCGTTCAATCACCATTGTTTCTTATGGGTAGTCCACCTGAGATTTGGATGTACCTCACTTTTGGGCTCTTGCCTTAAAATGAGCTGAAAAAAATAGATGAACAGTGTGGATAAAACACATACATTAGGCCACATAGAACCCGGTGCGGTTTGCGTGGATCCCCCCATCCACTCGGGTCGGTGGATCCTCAACTGTACGGCCACTTTGATGTATGTACATTACATCTGCACCGTCCATGCATTTAAAAAGCTCATTTTAGGGAAAAATCCTAAAAATGAAGCTGATCCAAATCTTAAGTGGACTATACCACATGAAATAGCATTGATTAAATCCACACCATTAAAAACTTCATTGGGGCCACTGGATTATTTATTTTCTATCCAACCTGTTGAAAAGGTCACAAACACCTGGATGAAGATGGTAAACAAATATCAGATTGACCCAAAACTTTTGTGACCCACGAGAAGCTTTTAATGGTTAAATACCATTGTTTACTGTATTATGGTCCACCTGAGATTTAGATCTACTTTATTTTTTGAATCATGCTCTAAAATTAGTTTTCAAAATGAATAGACAGCGTGGATGTAATACACACACATCACACAGTGGGATGGCACGGTAAGGGATCCACCCACCTCGGTGGGTACGGGGACCCAGCGAAGCCGCGCCCCCATAGGACCGTCAAGGAAGGGAGCGACTTAGGTGTTACCCTGGGAACAGCTTAGTGGGTGTTACCCCTACAATATGGCACACATGGATAGTATTTTGTATATCCACGCCGTTCATCTATTTCTCCAGCCCATTTTAAGATGGTATTCCAAAAATTATGCAAACCAAATCTCAAGTGGACCATACTACTGGAAACAGTGCCGATTGAGAGCCCACCATTAAAAATTCCAAAGAGCCCATCGTAACGTTTTGGGAATGCTGATTTGCAATGCAAGCTCGTCATAATGTCATGAAGGTCTGGATGAAGGGAAAATTTAAATATCAGTTTGATCTAAAACTTTTATGGCCCTCAAAATGCTTTAAATGATTATTCATCACTCTTTCTATTGGTATGGTCCACCTGTGATTTGGATCTTGTCCTAGCATTAGGCGTAACAAAAGATGGACGGCATTGATATACAAAAAATACATCAAGGTAGGCCCCACACGGTAGGGGTAACACCCACTAAGGTGTTACCAGGGTAACGCCTAATTCGCTCTGCGTTCCCGTCAAGGAAACGAGTCACTGTCACTGCAGGCACTGTCAGCGCACGCAATCCGCGTCCGTTACGCATGCATGGATAGCTATCCAGGGAGTCTGGGACAGTCGCAGACTGTGTCTGCCATTTAGCCCTATCTAGCATGGCGCGAAAATGGTGTTGAATGGACGGTCCTGATAGTCGAATCAGTGACCATCAAATGGACAGGTTCCTTACACTACTACAAAAGAACGGTTAGAAGGAAAGTGATCAACGGTCAAATTCAGTTCGTAAAATCAACGGCTTAAGTGTCTCCAATGAAAAAAATGATTTTTACTGCAAATTCCCCGAGGGAGCTCAATTTCTACAAAATAATGCCTTCATGAATTAAAATTACCTCCATTTATTATTTAAAAAATTTGATGTAGTCCAAGAATTATGAGGCCCATCTGTACATGTTTGACATCCAACCTATCTAATACATAAATCCTACCATAAAGATTTTAATGTAATTCGGGCAGGTTGGGAGATCCAACCAATAGGTGGGCCACCTCATAGAAAATAATATACACCATCCAAAAAATCTAAATTTATGCATAACCCTTGACCAAATCTTTTGTTCAAATGATTATCCTGATGGGTGTATGTGCTCAACAGTAGGATGTTTTACACATACCATCTGGCCTACATTTCTCTACTTCATCACTTTTTAAAGAAAAAAAAATATAGAAAGGTAATTTAGTAATTTTATTTCCTGATAATCATCACCTGATAAATTCAGCTCACTAAGGCTTATTTGATAAAATTTAAAATTTAGAGAATTTTTGCACTAAAAACCAATAAAAATAAAATAAAACCAACTACTTGAGTTTGCTTGCTCTGCATGATTTTATATGTCTAAGTGGGTACTTAGGTCATAAGTTACTTAAGATAAGCTATTTATGGATTACTATTTATTAAACTGAAGTGATTAAGTAACTTTAAATAAAAGAGCTGTTTATAATTAATAATAAACCAAACTTACTTATCTTAAATAAGTTACACATATACTGTTGTAAGTAGAAAAAGTAAAGTATTTGGTGGTATGGAAAGGGGCCCTAAATACAGCACGTGCCTAGGGCCATTTGGATACATTCATGACATCCAATCCGTTTATCATGTGTAAGCCTATTGTGCCCTTGGATCTTAAATCAGGTGGATACAAAATCTCACGCTGCAATGTATATAATTATGCCTAAAACCTAAAATGTCACATGGTGTGGTCCACCGGAGTTATGAAATGGGAGCGAATTAGATGTTACCCTGGTAACACTTAGTGGGTGTTACCCCTACTGTGTGGGGCCCATCGTGATGTATTTTTTATATATCTATTCCGTCTATCTGTTTTCTCATATCATTTGAGGATATGATCTAAAACCTTAAGAAGATCCAAATCTCAGGTGGACCATATCACTAGAAACAGTGATTAATAACCATTAAAACAATTTTGTGGGCCACAAAAGTTTTGGATCAATCTGATATTTATATTTTCCCTTCATCAAGACCTTATTGACATTATCAAGAGCTTGGATTGAAAATAAACATTACCAAAACCTTACTATGGGCTCTTTGGAATTTTTAATGGTGGGGCACTCAGTTGCACTGTTTCCAGTGGTATGGTCCACTTGAGATTTGGATCTGTATAATATTTGGAACCTTATCCTAAAATTATCTGTATAAACGGATGGACGGAGTGGATATACAAAATATCATCCATGTGGGACTTACGGTAGGGGTAACACCCACTAAGCTGTTCCCTGGGTAACACCTAATTCGCGCCCGTTATGAAATGCCTTGATTTCTGACATTGCAGCAGACTAGCTGTTGCCTTCAATGGCCACCCACACATGGCAGCTGACTAGCTGTTGCCACAACTTATTGATCCTGACCTTTGATCTTTGTTGTTGAGTATGGGCCGTTGAAAATGGTATTCTCAATGTTCTATGTTCATCTACACTTATTGATGGCCAGAATCACCCGCTCAGTGGCATCCATAACAGGGACGACTCTGATCATCAGACCGCTCCGCATGTGGGCCCAATGGCGCCACCCATGCTGGCCTTCCTTAGCCGCGGCTTTGACAAAATGAACTCTTTCCAAAAAGCCCAGAGCTTTTAGAGGTGGGACTCGTTGTCCGTTCATTGATCCAAGCCGTTGATTCGATGGTCTCACCCTGGACCCCCAAGTTGTCTTTTTTATTTTTTTCCCATTTATGGCCCACCTTTTCTGTATTTTGTTTCTTAGCTGTCTATTAACTCCAACACCATTTTAAGGGTTAGGATCTTTAAATCTTGGAGATTTATAGTTCACAGGCCCTCCACATCCTGGTGCATCATATGATTAGTTTGGATCACCAGATCATGGGCCCAGTTTCACAAACTCAAAGCACAAAACGCTACTGTACAAAACATTCGACCGGAGCATCATGTAATTTCTCCACCACCTCAGAAGGCGCGAATAAGAAGGGGCGTGTGAAGCATCTCCCTCTCTCGTTGCTCCTGCAGTTGACAATAAAAAAGAAGAGCAGAGGCGCGAAAAGCTCTCCCCTCTCTTTTCCGACCCTAGGAATCTCTTCGCATTTTCGCTCTCGAATCTCAAAACAGAAATTATCTATTTTCCCATTCCGAATCTCTCTCTCTTTCTCCATCTTTCATTTTCTCTCTCTCGGCAGAGTAAGAACAAGTCCTTCTTCATTTTCGAAGCTCAGGGGTTAGGGTTTTTCTCATACAAGAAACGATGGCAGCTAGGGTTTCAAGGAATTTCCTTAGAGAGGCATTGACTAGAAGGTTCAAAGCTGGAGCACTTGGTGGCCCACGGCAATTGAGCACGGCCGCGGGTGGGGGTCCGGTCATTCCTCACTCTTCGAAGAAGGTAGAAACATCATCGTCTCCTTTCCTTGATGTTTTGAATTTCAAGCGTTATGGTAGAGTTCACCTTCTGGTATTTAGTAGCCTAGAATGCTAGGGCTCTGAGTGTGCATTCAGTTGAAGAATTCGGAGGTAAGAAAACCACTACTTGTTAGTTAAGAATGCCACTTCTGCCCCAACCCTCGTTGATCCAGGCCGTTCTTCTGCTAGGGCCGACCGTAGATGGTGGACGTGGCAAAATTCCTGCTGATTGGTGGCCCTTCTTTCCGTACGAATGTGATGAAATTTGTGCTGTTGTTTGCCTTTTTTTTTTTTTTTATATTTATATTTGGATATTGAGCGTCTCTGTTCGGCGAGATTTTTGCCATATGGCGCATTTAGTGGTTTAAACATGTCTGGTTCGGCGCCCAATTGGGTAACAAAAGTCTGGGGCTCAACTTCGATCAGGTTAAAGATTTATTTGGTTTTCATATGTATCTTAACATGCAGTAAATATGTATACAGCTGGTTCAATTGTCATTAGCATGGCTGGCTCTGGTCCTGTTTGAATCCGGCCTGCGGCCGCCCAGGCCTGAAGACCTGATAAGCTGACCTGACCGATTGACGCCCATAGGCTCATCGATGGTGGGACCTATAACCTATTAGACGAATGGTCTTCAGCACTGCGTGGTGGGGCAGCAGCAGTAAGCTTCCCCATTACCTCTCATTTTATATTAGTGCTTAAAAAAATGTTTGTCAACTTGTTATTGAGGCCAAGTTTGGTGAATGTTGAACCAACAAAGGGTAGTAATTCTTGACAAGGTCACTACATTTGGCAGTGAATGGATGATTTATATCTTTCAGATGGTTCATGATCACGTGGAAGTGTGAATTATAGTCCACTTACTGGAAAATCAGTAACCACCTCCTAGTTAAATTTATACAGAGATGCTACAACCATTGCCTGCACTGCACATCCCTTTTGGTCTTCTTGCATTTATTGATAAATTTGATTTTGTGGGTGGCAAGTAAGCTAAATACCATAATAATTCTTCCCTCTTGTTCCTCAATTATCGTTTTCCCTTTTATCGTGTGGTGTCATGGGGTTTTACTTTTGAGTAGTGGAGGCACTTGGAAAGTTTCCTTTCATTGCTGCACAAAGATATCTTTGAGGCAACTATTTGCTGGCATTTGTATCTGTTTAACTTCATTTACCTGATGTGTCTTTAGACTCTTCACTCATATTTGAATCGAACAATTTCATCTTGTTGCTTGCTTCTACTCATATATGCATGTATTATCATGAAGTCTCTTGCACATGCACATGCGGCATGGTTAATTCTAAAATAAAAAGTTATGTGGTGAAAAATCACCTAGACACTTAGTATTGGCACTTTGCTATTAGTGTTATTTGTTTATATTTTAACAAACTTTGTTACTATTAAAAAAAGAAAATATAATTTAAGTGGTGAAGTTTGTTAAAGAAATCGGTGATGGCATTCTCTCAGTCTTCAAGGTTCCGTGGGTTATGCCGAAGTCTATGGAGGGGCTCTTTCTATTGTGGCACAAAGGCGGTCCCTGATCTAAAGACAGGTCGAAATGGTGGCTTGCCTTGCTAGCAGTTCTTTGGTCTTTTTGGGTCGAAAGGAATAGCAGGTGCTTCAGAAACAACATTGGATCCATATTCATTAATGTTTGGAAGGTTTTTTCATTGATCAGGGAATTGGATCGCTGAGCCTTTGGGTGCTTGGCTTGTTGTTTGTTGCCCCTCCCCCCCCCCCCCCCCCCCCCCCCCCCCCCCTGTTTCTAGCCTTGAAACTTGTGGTTGCTGGAATTTCTTGGTTGAAGTTAGGCAAAATGTCGTGGCTTTTGGTTTTGGATAATTTATTTGGAACATGGTAGGTAAATCCGTTTTTTTTTTTCCAAGTTTGAGTGTTAATATTACAAGACACCACATTTTATTTCTGTGGTACATAGGTCTATGCTCCTTTAAGAATAAAACCAATGCAAAATCCTTCTCCTTCTTTTCTTTTGTACTTCAAATGTTTCGCTTGTCCATAAGTTGATTTTCTAGCTCTAAAACAGAGAGAGAGAGAGAGAGAGAGAGAGAGAGAGAGAGAGAGAGAGAGAGATGAAATTGCGTCGGGTAGTCTAACACGATACCCTATGCAAACACGTGCGGAAGCTTAAAGAGCAACTAGAATTATGGCTAAACCTATAGGAGGGGGTGATAAGGACCTTTTCAAATTCTTTTCGCCTACTTATACAATTCAACAAATTTAGCCTAGTAAGCAAGAACACTTCGGCTTCCAAGCCTAGGTGGGTCCAATCACAAGACTAGCAAAAGGTTAAGCAATAAACAATCCTAGTCTAAGCATGCATAGGAAAGTAAATGATACAACTAATTAAGCTTCTAACCTATGCAACTTGTGTAGACTTATGAGAGTGGATCAATGAGCTCTAGTCTACACAACTAGTGAAGGTACATCTTGTGTGAGGATGAATCTAAAAAGTGCCTAGCATACATTCCTAACTAAGCATTCATAATTAATCAATTAAACATAATGCATAAAGAGAAATGTGCTCAAGAACAATCACAAACACAACGATGTATAGTGGTTCGACCACTTGTCTACTCCACTCCCGGTTCAAGTACTCAACCCTTTTGAGCACACCGGCATTCACTGGGGAGTTTAAATCTGGTTCCTCCCAACCAAGGTGTTTTAACTCGGATCCACCCAACCGGGGAGTTTACAGGTTCCTCCCAACCTACACGTTTGCACCCGTGTTGGTGGCTCCTCCTTGGAGACTTTGTTTTAGGCCCGACTAACATGCCAAGGAACGGTTGACGTCCCTAGATTTTAGGTCCAACTGATAGGCCAAGGATCGGCTAACGACCCCGGGGCGAGTTTGTCAAACAAACTCTACACTCAACTCCCACAGGGAATTGAGTGGATGGACTCTTAACAAGACAACTTTACTTGTCGGATTGAGCCCCTTGTTGCGCCGTCTTGGGTTGCTTCTTCTCGCTCTCCCGTGCTTGAATCAGCTCCCCTTGTGCTCCCCCGATCGTTGACGCCGTTGCTTTGCCAAGGCTTCAGCTCCAAGATCAGCTACCTTGCATGTGATGCTCCATTGGAGATGCCCAAGGTGCTAGGGAATGGTAAAACCTCTACAAATGGTAGGAAATGGGTTTCCTAGAGGAATGCACCTAAATGGACTCCTAGGTAGTGTTTAGACAAATGATTTAAATATCATCAAGGTGTCTAAACCCTAGGAATCAAGAGGGAACAAGTCCATTCTCAAGATGCCATTGAACGGCCCAAGCTTGTGATGAAAACACAAAGAGAATGACTTGCTTTAGGTTTGGGATAGAGCCTCTAATGATCTCTAGCAATGGTGGCTTCTATCTCCTCAAAATCCCCTCTCTTAGCTCAAAAAACGAATCCCCCTTTTAAATAGATTTTCTTCCAACGGTAAAAAAAGGGCAGATTCGTGCATCTCCGATTGATCGGAAAAAGTGTCCGATTGACCGGAGCCCAGTCCGATTGATCGGAGACAAGTCCGATTGATCGGAAATCTATCCAGAGAAGTCTCTGGAAGAAATTCCGATTGATCGGAACACTGTCCGATTGATCGGACGGCCCCTTCCGATGGATCGGAAGACTGTCCGATTGATCGGAAATATGTCCAGTGAGTTTTCAATTTTTTTGGGGACAATTTCCGATTGATCGGAATTTCTGTCCGATCAATCGGAGTCCTATCGGAGAACCTGTTCGATTGATCGGAGTCCTATCGGAAACTGCTGTTTGAGCCTTTTTTATTGCAGCAGCTTCCACCTCTTTAGTTAGTCTAATTTATCATGTTTTTCATGGAGTTCTAAGACTAATGATGATGACTAAAGGTATACCTAGGTGGTGCAAGTCATCTAAGAGGTTATGGGTTACGTTTTGGTCAAGGCAAGGCACACTAAGGCATCACATTTACCTGTTTCTTCTTTCTTGATGCAGCCGGGCCACTTGAGTCTTCGGTCTTCGTCTTCATTAAGCTCAACCGACACTAGACCTACTGACCTAAGTAATTGACAAACAAGGTGCACTAGTATACCACAGAAAAATGCACTAACAATCTCCCCCTTTGTCAATTACTTACAAAAACCTAACCTACCAAAACAAATATATGTACAAGAGATTACATTGATATAAAATGAAATACAGGACTCTTGACATGCCTAATCTAAGCAGCTCCTCTTCAGTTTGCTCCCCCATAACCTGTCAATCCCTGCATCACAAAACATAGCAAACTAGTTTTGGTGGGACTTGATCTTTCTCCCCCTTTTTGTTAGCAATTGACAAGCTATTCTCTCCCCCTTAATGATGCAACAATTAAGGTCAAGGTAAGAGAAGATAGTATGTCACAATTATAACTATAAACACATGCTAACAAGGAGAGTATAGGGTGCATGATACATAAATACATGGAGCATGCTAAGGAACATGATTAACAAGAAATGTATCTATCTAAGCATAGTTAATCATGCATAATTGGTCATCTATGATATACATTAAGCATTAAAGCTCAAGGGCTTATAGCCCAATCAACCAACCTCCCCTATTGGTATATCAAGACCAATACTAAGCAAAGATTAGCATACAATGAAGCATAAAATTCAAGATGATTAGCTAATCTAAGTATGGTGATAATCTAGCAAGCAAATATATTAATTAAAAGCAAGGTTAAATTATAAAAAATTGGGCTAATGAGGCTTGAATCCTTTGATTTGCCCATACACATAGAAATGAGGCTGAAATCCTTAGATTTTCCTATAGTTCCAAAGAGACTAAATTCCTTAGATTCATCAATTTGCTCAAAATGAGGCTTGATCCTCAGATATTTATTTGAGCTCAATATGGTCTCCTAAGGTCACCTAACCTAGATCACAACCCCCTTGGGTATGATTAATAGGACCCAACATGCTTGTTGGGAGGGAATTCATCTATCCTAGATTTTTCTCCCTTAGGTTCATTCCAAGTTGGAAAGCAATGATCGGTAGGGGATATGACAATAGTTCTTACCCTAGTTATTGTTAGCCTCAACTAATCATTTTACTTATAGTTCAACATGAGGCAACATAGATTCCCCTTTTTAGGTAGACATAATGCTAGTGCTCCGGTACCGGATCTACTCCAGACGGTTAAGTCCTTCAAGAGCAACTCACACTTACTCTATCAGAGTAACCTGTTCTGATACCAATTGAAATTGCGTCGGGTAGTCTAACACGACACCCTATGCAAACACGTGCGGAAGCTTAAAGAGCAACTAGAATTATGGCTAAACCTATAGGAGGGGGTGATAAGGACCTTTTCAAATTCTTTTCGCCTACTTATACAATTCAACAAATTTAGCCTAGTAAGCAAGAACACTTCGGCTTCCAAGCCTAGGTGGGTCCAATCACAAGACTAGCAAAAGGTTAAGCAATAAACAATCCTAGTCTAAGCATGCATAGGAAAGTAAATGATACAACCAATTAAGCTTCTAACCTATGCAACTTGTGTAGACTTATGAGAGTGGATCAATGAGCTCTAGTCTACACAACTAGTGAAGGTACATCTTGTGTGAGGATGAATCTAAAAAGTGCCTAGCATACATTCCTAACTAAGCATTCATAATTAATCAATTAAACATAATGCATAAAGAGAAATGTGCTCAAGAACAATCACAAACACAACGATGTATAGTGGTTCGACCACTTGTCTACTCCACTCCCGGTTCAAGTACTCAACCCTTTTGAGCACACCGGCATTCACTGGGGAGTTTAAATCTGGTTCCTCCCAACCAAGGTGTTTTAACTCGGATCCACCCAACCGGGGAGTTTACAGGTTCCTCCCAACCTACACGTTTGCACCCGTGTTGGTGGCTCCTCCTTGGAGACTTTGTTTTAGGCTCGACTAACGTGCCAAGGAACGGTTGACGTCCCTAGATTTTAGGCCCAACTGATAGGCCAAGGATCGGCTAACGACCCCGGGGCGAGTTTGTCAAACAAACTCTACACTCAACTCCCACAGGGAATTGAGTGGATGGACTCTTAACAAGACAACTTTACTTGTCGGATTGAGCCCCTTGTTGCGCCGTCTTGGGTTGCTTCTTCTCGCTCTCCCGTGTTTGAATCAGCTCCCCTTGTGCTCCCCCGATCGTTGACGCCGTTGCTTTGCCAAGGCTTCAGCTCCAAGATCAGCTACCTTGCATGTGATGCTCCATTGGAGATGCCCAAGGTGCTAGGGAATGGTAAAACCTCTACAAATGGTAGGAAATGGGTTTCCTAGAGGAATGCACCTAAATGGACTCCTAGGTAGTGTTTAGACAAATGATTTAAATATCATCAAGGTGTCTAAACCCTAGGAATCAAGAGGGAACAAGTCCATTCTCAAGATGCCATTGAACGGCCCAAGCTTGTGATGAAAACACAAAGAGAATGACTTGCTTTAGGTTTGGGATAGAGCCTCTAATGATCTCTAGCAATGGTGGCTTCTATCTCCTCAAAATCCCCTCTCTTAGCTCAAAAAACGAATCCCCCTTTTAAATAGATTTTCTTCCAACGGTAAAAAAAGGGCAGATTCGTGCATCTCCGATTGATCGGAAAAAGTGTCCGATTGACCGGAGCCCAGTCCGATTGATCGGAGACAAGTCCGATTGATCGGAAATCTATCCAGAGAAGTCTCTGGAAGAAATTCCGATTGATCGGAACACTGTCCGATTGATCGGACGGCCCCTTCCGATGGATCGGAAGACTGTCCGATTGATCGGAAATATGTCCAGTGAGTTTTCAATTTTTTTTGGGACAATTTCCGATTGATCGGAATTTCTGTCCGATCAATCGGAGTCCTATCGGAGAACCTGTTCGATTGATCGGAGTCCTATCGGAAACTGCTGTTTGAGCCTTTTTTATTGCAGCAGCTTCCACCTCTTTAGTTAGTCTAATTCATCATGTTTTTCATGGAGTTCTAAGACTAATGATGATGACTAAAGGTATACCTAGGTGGTGCAAGTCATCTAAGAGGTTATGGGTTACGTTTTGGTCAAGGCAAGGCACACTAAGGCATCACATTTACCTGTTTCTTCTTTCTTGATGCAGCCGGGCCACTTGAGTCTTCGGTCTTCGTCTTCATTAAGCTCAACCGACACTAGACCTACTGACCTAAGTAATTGACAAACAAGGTGCACTAGTATACCATAGAAAAGTGCACTAACAAGAGAGAGAGAGAGAGAGAGAGAGAGAGAGCAAAATTTACTGCTTCAGGGTCTGCTAACTGATGCGATGCGAGATTGCTTTTGTGCTTCCAAAGCCATTTCACTTATTTGTTGAGTTGATTATGCAATTCTTTAAAGGCTCCTACTTGCATGTACTTATGACTGTTTAGTGTTTTGACTATTTTCTCTGACATAATTTTCCCTTAGGCGGCTATAAGACATTATTTTTGTCTTTTTTCCTTTCTTTTAATTAAAATCCTAAGAAAATCCTTTCTTTCTTTCTTGTTCTTTTTGAACTGCAGGGAAGGCTATTGACAGGAGCAACCATAGGTCTCATTATAGCTGGGGGAGCTTATGTGAGTACTGTGGATGAGGCAACCTTCTGGTACATCATTTTTAATCTTCATATTATGATATATTAAATACCATATGTGCATATTTTTTTCAGAGATTTCTTTTTTCCTATAGAGTCAACATGGTGAATGATTTCTCTCTGGTTTCATGTTGTTTCATCTGAATCTATAAATATTCCCTAAACCAGTAAAACCTTGATGGAGTTTCTCTAGCTAGCAGATAAAGTTAGCGAAATGTTTAGGTCTGTCTATGGGTACTCAGACCTGTGGGTCCCTGATGGATCCAACCCAGTTTTAAAAACTTGTTTAGAAATTGGGTTAGGTTCAGGTCTACTGTTTTGCACCCATTCAAAATTAGGTCCAGTTGGGTTAGGTCGTGTCCACCATTCTGCACCTGGTTAAAATCAGGTTGGGTTGGTTCGGGATTGGGTTTAGTTAATTTTAATAGCTGTATGCATGTACGTATGTATTGATATAATTCGAGCAATATGATGACATTTGCTAAGCCACACACATGTAAGAGAGCCCATTTAGCCACACATGTCTAAGTGGCAACATGTGTACCATCTAATCCATCCATCAGGTGAGTCCAACCATGTAAATGCCCTTATTTGACTCGGACCTGACCTGGACCTGGCTTGAAACCAAGGTCCAAAGACCCAATTTGCAGCCAAACCCAGTCAAATTGTCCTAAAAAATGAGACCAGGACCCTGAAAAACCCGAACTTACCCTGTTGATGGCCCTACAAATGTTGTGCATTTAATTGACATTGCAAGGTGCATTAGCTCTGTAAGTCGACAGCTTATTTTTTCTGAGAAACCTCTTTTTGACACATGCCAATATTTGTTTTTTTTGTCTTCCATTAGATACTGAAAGGAATTTAGGCACCGAATTCCATTGTACAACTACCGAGTCTCAAAATATCAGATAGACAGATTAAGTAGCAAGATTTCCATGTTTTGAAGCACTTGTTAATTGGCTGCATGAGTTGGTGGGGTTGGACCATGACGCGGTTGGACAGTTCTGTGTCACAACCTTGGATTGCAGGTTCAGTCCCAGCTTACCTGCTTAATAAAATGTAGCTGAGCCTTTCCATTAATGGGTCATTTCATGTTTTTTCTGTAGTGCTATGGTACAGGTGGATGAGCGTTTAACAAGGTCTTCATCTCATCCTAATTTGATTGCAATTTGAATGGAAGGATTAGACAGTCTTTAAGACCATCAGCTCATCCTTCATTTTTGACACTTCCATAGTTCTGTATATTTTAACGACTGCAGTTTTGGAGTTCTTTTATTTCCTTCTTCATGCCCATGCAAATTTGGAAATTTTGTTTGTAATATTCTATTGTGTATTTTTGGTTATTCATGCTAATAATCTTGTCTTGCATGTAATCTGTGCAGCGGGTGGCTCTTTTCAGCGACAAAACTTGTGAATCCGTTTTTTTCCTTCCTAGATCCGGAGCTAGCTCATCGATTAGCAGTATCAGCAGCTGCTCGTGGCTGGGTTCCAAGGGAGAAGAGGCCAGACTCACCATTACTGGGACTTGAAGTCTGGGGAAGGAAATTTTCAAATCCATTAGGTCTTGCAGCTGGTTTCGATAAAAATGCTGAGGCAGTTGAAGGTTTACTAGGGTTAGGCTTTGGCTTTGTAGAGGTTGGCTCGGTGACTCCTGTTCCACAGGAGGGTAATCCAAAACCTCGCATCTTCAGGTTGCGTGAGGAGGGGTAAGCATGTATGTTGCTTCTTATTTTCTCACAGCCTGAGTGAAGGTCTCTACTTGTGGTACTTCAATTTTGACAAATCAGTGTTATATTAAATTCATTGTGCTATTTGATTCTGTGGGCATTTAAAATTGCTATAGGCAGCCTGCATTTGATTGAAAAAGCTTACCAATTCCCTAAGCACATAAAACTGGAAATGGTACTCAAGCCTTTTTTGCCTTGGCAGTGGTATCATTAATCGCTGTGGCTTCAACAGTGAAGGCATTGTGGTTGTTGCAAAGCGGTTAGGTACCCAGCATGGTAAGAGGAAGCTGGATGATTCTTCAAGCTCATCTTCTGCAACCAATGATGAAGTAAAACATGGAGGAAAAGCAGGCCCTGGCATTCTTGGAGTCAATCTTGGAAAGAATAAAACAAGTGAAGATGCTTCTGCTGATTATGTTCAAGGAGTCCACACTTTGTCACAGTTTGCAGACTACTTGGTATAGAACCATGTGCACACGCACAGATGCACACAAACTCTTATCTGATGACATTTTTTACTATGCTTGGGTTCAGTGGCCTTATCTTTTAGCCTCTCGAATTACTGTTCACTTATAGATATCACCATCGTAATTGTTATGATCCCATATGGTATTCAAGCATGCACTCAAATTTCTGGCAATTTACTTGCCATCACCATGCAGGTTATAAATGTTTCATCACCAAACACTCCTGGATTGCGTAAACTTCAAGGGAGAAAACAACTGAAGGATCTGGTTAAGAAGGTTGGTAGCTTCATGCCTATTATTTATTTAAAATTTCCTTGTCTATCAATTGGTGCTGTACTGCAGAGCCTGTCAATCCTTCTAAGTGTTATGCTTGTCATAAGGTACAAGCTGCCCGCGATGAAATGCAGTGGGCCGATGATGGTCCACCCCCGTTGCTAGTGAAGATTGCTCCTGACCTCTCTAAACAGGATCTTGAAGACATTGCAGCGGTACTCATATGTTATGGTTTTGGATGCCTTTTCTTTTTCATGTTAATTTCCATTCAAAGCGCTCTTATTGTTTCCTTTTACATTTTTCTAGGTTGCTCTTGCTCTCCGCTTGGATGGATTGGTAACTTTTTGATCCACACATTTTGATGCTTTAGTCTTCCTAGCTTAAAGTTATCATGTCCCTTCAGTACTCCCAGGTCTTACTGTTTTCTATGTTTATTAATTAATGGTGTTTGTGACAACCTCCCCTCTATTGGTTTGACATGCAGATATCCCATGATTTGGGCTGCACCTGGGCCAGGACTGGTGTTGGCTTTGGCCTAGAATTTTAATTGGCATTAGCCAGCCCTATTCAAAATTTTGATTTTGCTTGGCCTATGCTTGGTCCACTGACAACGCTGTCCATGGTTTATCACTGTCTGCATATGTCTATCTTAAATTCCTTACAACTTCTCTAACAGTTTGAAGACATTGCGTTTAAATGTATCATATTTCCAATGATTTTATCCTTTATGATCAAGTGAATCAGGATATGGTTTTGAATATGGGCATCAGGGGGTACTGGAATGTTGTATTCATATTGGTCTGTATCGGACCATATCAGCTGATCATTTTTAAGCTAATAATTAGTGGTAAACATCAGAAAAAGGGGAAAAAAAATGAGAAATTGAACAATCTCTCTCCTTTTTTTATTTTTTGTTTTTGTTTTGGACATGTGTATAATGGTATATCGGACCATTCTTTGATAGGAATGCTGTTTGTCATCTTGATCAGCCAAAAGTCAACCAAATAGGCCCTAATTGAACATACATTAAGCATGATTTGGTGGATTAGGTCTCATTACATTATAGCTGACCTCAATTAGTTGGGATAAGGTCTACATGATGATGATGAAGTCACATTATATTAAATACAACAAATGAAGATGAAAAATGAAAACAGAAGTGAAGGTTTACCCTTTTTTTCTTCTTTTTATTTTCCCCATAGTGCTCCATTCTTTGATTTGTGGAGTCCCACTCAAGTCCTGCGTTTTGATACCAAAAATAGTTTTAGATCTAGGTGCTGTTTGGTAAACTAAAAAATAATGTTTGAAAATTTATTTGAGTATTGAGAACTTAAAAGTTCTGAATTTTTATTATATGTAAGTACTGAAAAATCCGTTTGTTAACTGGTCTAAAAAAAGTACTGATATCTGAAAATATGCATTTTTTTCATAAAAAAACTTGTTTGGTAAACACACGTAAAAAATGTTTGAAAATCAGCATTTTGTCATGTTTGCCCTTCTTATCTCCATTTCTATCTTTTGTAGATCATAAGACGAAAACTGTTATTGTCATGCTACCAAATTTAGCATACATATGCACAATCCAACAAAAGTTTAATAATTTTCCCACCAAGTAAAGCCAAGTGAATGAATGGTCTGGATCTTTTATGTTTGCTACGTGTAGTTACATGAATTAATTGTGTAAGGAGGCAAGTAGATATACTCGTCTCAAGGATATGCACTAAATGTTTAGGTTTTTAGTTTCTACACTATCTGTTGCCTTTAATTCTGTGATCAAAGCGCTTGACAAGATGAGTCACACCATTGATGGACCATGAACTATATTAGAATAATCATAACCCTTTAATTAGTGTTACTAAGGGACAAGCACACCAAGTGAATGATATGAACCATCTGATCTTGCCTGTTGAATATGAACTACTCTACAAGTGTGACAAAGATAAGGACCATTACCTAAAAATCTCCTTAAGATCGGTGCCCACCGCAATGTTTATTTGCCATCTAGCCTATTCATAAGGTCACACAGACCTAGACGAAGGGCAAACGCAAATATCAGCCGGAGTTCTAAATGGTAAGCATTTAATTCCATTACTTTCTATGGTGTGGTCCACTTAAGCTTTGGATTTGCCCCTTTTTGGGGTCATGTCCTAAAATGATATGGCAAAACAGATGGGCGGTGTGGATATAACACATACATCATGGTGGGGCCCACAAAGACAACGTCAATAGGCAATCCGCCTCCCTCCCGTTGAAAGCGGAAGGACGCTTCTGGGAAAGCCTTTCGGAGGAAGTTCTAGCGACTGGAAGCAGGGTGGGGCCCACTGTAATGTTTGTGAGAAATCCACCCCATTCATATGTTTTTCTAGATCATTTTAGGATTTGAGAACAAAAATAAGGCAGATCCAAAACTCAAGTGGGCCGCACGACAAGAAACAGTGAGGATTGAACGTCCACCATTGAAACATTTGTAGGGTCACATAAGTGTTGATAAAACTAATATTCTTGTGTTGTCAGTTCATCCCAGTAGGAATGACCTTACGAACGGTATGGATGGCATATAAACATCGCGGTGGGCCCCATGGAGGTTTCGACAGTAGGCATTTCCCTACCCACTGTTTCCTATTGTGCAACCCACTTGAGTCTTGGATATGCCTAATTTTTGTCTCATGTCTTAAAAAGATATGGCAAAATGGATGGACGGGGTGGATTTTACACAAGCATGATGTATGTGTTAGATCCATACTGTTCATACATTTTTCTTTTCATTTTGTTTTAGGTCATAAGCCCAAAAATGTGGCAGACCCAAAGCTCAAGTGGACCACACCACCGAAACCAGTGGAGATTGAGTGCCTACAATTGAAAACTTCTTGGGGGCCACATAGGTTTTGGATCAAGCTGATATTTGTGTTTTCCCTTCATCCAGGTCTGTGTGACCTTATGAACAAGTTGGATGACAAAAAAACATCATGGTGGGCCCTAGGAAGATTTCAATGGTGGGCGTCATTGCCCCCACAACTTTTTGTGATGTGGTCCGCTTGAGCTTTGGGTCTGCCTTATTTTTTGGCTATGTGGCAAAATGGATGAACGGGGTAGATATAACACATTCATCATGATGGGGCCCAAAGAACTTTGCCACGTCAACATAGCTACTACGCAATTGCCATGAAAGCTTGGAACGGAAGTTATTTCGACAAGGGTAGAATTGTCATTTAGAAAAATGTTTTAACTCAAAATCACTTACTGCATTCCTTCTTAAGTTTTAAGTCAAAGGAGGAAAGCTTAAAACTAAAATCAGTTTTTTCAGTGAAAATCCAAATTAAGCACTTAAATTTTTGGATTTACCAAACGATCTGAATGAGGAAAAATCACTAAAAAATGCCTATTTCAGTAATAAGTACTGTAACTAATTTTTACCAAACAGGCCCCTAGTGTAAAATGACTTTTTATGTTTAGTTCATGATTAGAATGATAGGAAAAAATGAGAGAAATCTTAAAAATAAGAATCAAATTTAAGCCTTTATGGCCATATTGGCCCTTTCGTCTATATTGGCCCTGTATCAATTCTGATAGGTCTGTATTGGCCAATACATGCTATTTTGTCTTTGTTCTTTTCTTATTTTTGAGCCCCCCCATGTTTTTGTGGGTGACAGGTTGATACGATACAGATCCATATCATGCTGATACAGTTCCGTACGGCCATATTGGCTGATATGATATTGATTATTCTGAACCATGAATTAGGACAAGAAGTTACATGAAGATAGATGGTCAACATACTAGTGCCATAGCTTCTCTTATAGTTTTGATGGGGAGGGACATAACTAGCACTGAGATTGTATTGTCGATCTTGCTACAGTTCAGTGGTACCAGTTTTTGGTTTTTGCTTGTTTGCCTAACACACAAGTATAATTTTTCTTTGAATAAATTTGAGCTTATTTGGGAGTTGTAACTTGTAAGAAATCCTTGGTGGGTTGATTTTTGGTCTTGATACTTCCTGTAGCTAATGTCTCCCTCTCTCCCTCCCTCTCTCCTCTCTCTCTCTCTCTCAATGAAAGATAGCAAAGACTCTCTCTCTCTCTCAATGAAAGATAGCAAAGACTTTCATTGAAAAAGCACTGAGATAGCGCCAAAAGGAACAACAACAACAGCAACAGAAAACAGCGAAAGCGAAAACAGAAAAAAATCACATGTTTCCCATCCAACCTCTACTCACGGTCCCACAGACCATTTGACAATAGAAGCCCAAGCTAGGGAAGCTACCCACCCAGCATTCCGACTAACATTGCGGAAGCACCTGCCATTCCTCTCTCTCCCCAAATCGACCAATGAACATCAAGGACAGACAGTCTCTAAACTGCACGGCTAGTCTTATGAATGGCAACCCTGTGCCAAGCGAAAAAGAGATCGCCGATATCATAGGGTATAGACCAAGCCATGTTGAATCTAGCAAGTATGGAATGCCACATTTGGGAAGCATAGGATCAATGAATGAGAAGATGGTTAACTGATTCCATGTTGGACATACATAGGAGGCAAATATTTGGTATAATCATTTTTCAATTCTGAAGGCTATCGACTAGTCTTATGAATGGCAACCCTGTGCCAAGCGAAAAAGAGATCGCCGATATCATAGGGTACAGATCAAGCCATGTTGAATCTAGCAAGTATGGAATGCCACATTTGGGAAGCATAGGATCGATGAATGAGAAGATGGTTAACTGATTCCATGTTGGACATACATAGGAGGCAAATATTTGGGATAATCATTTTTCAATTCTGAAGGTTATCGATTGTCAAAATTCTGTGTCTTCCCGCAGGCCAAGTGAAGGCCCCAATCTTCGGGAGTGCACCATAGTGCCAAACACTGGAAGTCTTCCCAAACAATTCATCTTTTTGCGTGTCATGAGCAAGAAAGATTTTACCGAAAAGCAATGTCTTGAAGTTTGGAATGTTCAAATTGGAATTTATGTTTGATTGAGGATCCGACTCTAGTCAGTTGCATGTTACCGTTGTCAAAAGTAAAGGTGATCAACCGTGCTTTCAACAAAAGAAATGTAGCTTGTTAGACTTTGATGACTAAATTGCTTTTTGATAATCAATAATAATGAGACATAGGACTAATAAATGATAATTACATAATATGAGTGAAGCACCTACATGTGAGTTTCTAATAGCTTTTGTTTCTGACTGTGCTGTGCTTTCTTAAGAAATTGATTATAATATTCACTGAGTTAATTCGATTCCTTTGTTGTATGAACTTCAATTTTAACAAGATACTTCACTGCTCCTCACTGTTATTTCAATATTCAGTCGAGGCCATATTTTACGGTTTTCCGTTGGCGTTTCTATTGAAATTATATGCTTCCCATCCAACCAAAACTTTTCTTTAGCTTCCTTCTAAATTTGAAAGTAACAAGCCATAGTTGAAAATAATTATCAGAATCCATCTTCCTCTAGCTGTAAACAAGGCATCATTAGAAAAGCAAAAAAGAAACTTTGCATTCATGACTTACATCATCATCATATCCTCATTCCAACTATTTGGGCGGGTGGCTAGAAGAAGCTTATGTAACATGCTTTTGTTTAGCAATTAAATTCTCTTTTTTAATTCACACATTTGCACACGCAACTTCTCCATCATTTCTTATGGTGAGTAGAGGGGGGGAAAGACCAACTACCTGATACAAGAAGTTAGAGAGAGAAACAAATTTCATTACTACGTATATTTTCTGCAAAGGTTTAAAATAGCTGGGAAAAGATTTGTCAGTGTATCCTTCTGACTTAGCTAATGGAATACTTGATGGATTTGATTATTAAAGAATTATAGTTGGTGTGAAGTCTGACAGTAAAGACACAAACTTAGATCAGAAAGCTAGAGGAAACAAAATTGGATAGGTATTTTTTCTTAGGGCCTCTTTGATTACGTGGATCCATGGAAAAAGAAAATTGGCAATCCCTTGATGGGACATTTTGATATGCAAGAAAAACCATGGATTCCACATGGATAATAAATTAATAATTAGACTTGGCATGAGGGACAATTCTCTGGCACAAGATACGAGGCAACCATTGTCTAATAAATTTAAGATTTCCACTTGTGAAACAAATATGCCCCACCTTTTGGAATCCACCAGTGAATAATCCTGGAAAGGTAATTGATTCATTACACTTACATTTTCTTTTCCTTTCTTTCCCACACAATCAAACAGGTCCTTAATGCGAAAATTGGTGGAATTCAGAAAAAAACAGAAAGAAACATGTTAAACAGAAACTGTTGGGAAAGCCCTTGATGAAGAAGAATTTTCAACTCAAGTAAAGAAATCACTTACCCGGGCAGGATGTCTCTAGGTGATGTGGGTGGTGTTACCTATCTTAGGATGTCCTCACTGCTTAAAGCAGGATAGGGAGGAGTATCCTGTATGACTCTGCTACTTTGCCTGATGGTTTATTATGCGCAAGGCAGACTTACACGTGTAAAACAGGATGCATCGCTGTATCCATGTTCCTTGTTTAAGAAAAGAATCTGTTATTTGTTTGTTGAGCTGTGTAATTCTGCTTCTTTCTCCAGTACCTCTGTTTGACTTTCTATTATTGCACATTTTCGCATTCACTCGATGAACATTTCGGTGTTCCTCCGTCTTGACTCTTGTCTCACTTGAGATTTGTAGTGGAAAAAAAGTGGGAAAAAGGAAACCGTATTATACTGGGGAAATGGAAAATGTCTAATGCAGATTCCTTTTTCCAAGCTCCCAAATGCACTCTGCCAAAGAAACCAAACCAGAACTGATTTCCGTGTACATCTTAAGATACCCTAATTGTGGGTTTCTGGAACATTTTATCTCCCCAGATTATATCAAATACAACGATTTCAAGACCAGATCCTGTAAATAGAAATCCATTGGCTGCAGAACCAGGTGGCTTGAGTGGGAAACCTCTGTTTGGTCTATCCACCGATGTTCTCAGGGAGATGTATGTTCTCACACGGGTATGTTGATGTTACTTTCTGGCGTTCTTTCTTTATAAACTCTGATCTCTTCTGGCAATTTTCCCTTTCTGCCCATTGCTTTATTCTGTTCTTTACACTCATATGGTTATATAATTCTGTTCTTTCCACTAATATGGGTATTTATGGTCTGCTTCATTTGTACCATATCAGGGAAAAATCCCTCTTATTGGCTGTGGGGGTGTTAGCAGGTATTGTATTTTTTTTTTTTCTTTTTAATTTATTTTATTGGAAGGTATTGATAGTTTGATAGTTCACAACATTAATATTTTAGAATTCCCGCGCTTGCTATTCTAACCACTGACTAAAATTTGTTGGAAATGCATTTGACGCAGTGGTGAGGATGCATACAAAAAGATACGAGCTGGAGCAACCCTTGTACAGCTTTACACAGCCTTCGCATATGGAGGACCTGCACTCATTCCTCAGATAAAGGTAGGATCTTTGTTGAGTTTAAGATGAGTCCATGATGCTTGAAATGAAATGGCATTACATGCTGAAATCTTTATATGCTCAACTCTGCTTATATCGGCAGGATGCAAAACTGAATCTTAAACAGAATTCTGGATTCTATTTCTGGGTATAGACAAACTATGGACATACCCAACAATCTGTATTTCTGGTTGTTCACAATTTCAGCAGAACACAAGCACTCTAGCAGTTCACAGTGACTGATACCAACACCTATACTCTTCGAGACAGTATCCATGTTCAGGGAATAATAAGAAAATAGAAAATCAGTAAATGATAGAGAAAAGAGAAGGGATAGTGAGGCCTTCTAGTGGAGCCTCATCAGTAGGACTAGAGGAGTTGCACCACTACAACTAGAGGAGTTGTCTGATGGAAATACTGGAGAATCACTACCAAAAAAGGAAAAAAAATCCAATTGCTGGGAACTAAAGGATTTCATTGTATTCAATCGTATTTGTCCTTCAATAATCGATTCACACACACACACACTAACTAACTATACTATATATATATATATATATATATATATATATATATATATATATATATATATATATATATATATCGCTTTTCAAACATACATATGTATAAAAGCAACGTCCCCAAAGCTTTTAAGTGACATGTGGGATGCCCAATCATCAGTCCGGACCATCCATTCTTGCATACAATTAGGGACAAGCCAAGGTTCAAAATCATGCCAACGGATGATCCTAAGCATCCGATCAATAGCGTGAAAAATAGACAGTCAAGATTGAGCAGATAAACAAAATAGGTCCAATCATCATCTTGAACCATCTAATTGGTAGATCCTGCTTTTTATTGCTTATGATTCCAAAGTAGTACTTTGGTTTGTTGATTCTATTCATGTGATCTATGTCTCATGAAAAACAGATGGTTAGAACAAATAGGCCTCATTCATAGGGTTACGATCATCCAGCATTGTGATTCTTGCAACATGGCTTTCTCCCTATGGCACTATTGAATGAATGGTCCCAAACAATGATTGGGCATCCCACATGTAAACTTAAAGCTTTGGGGATGTTAGCAAAACCCTATATACTGCTAACCATACCGTAAAGTGTTTACGTGGGAGCAAAGGGGTGCACTGCTCCGGTGGGAGTCGACCCACTGATTTTTTTTTTCCTTTCCAAAATTCACTTTGACCAAGGTGTATGACTGCATTTTAGGTGTAGGGATTAAAGACCAGGCATATTCGTGATTCATGTGGGCCACAACAATGGAAACGGTTGGGAGGGGGACACCCACCCTTGAGTTTTTACAGGGGCCACAATGATGTGTGTGTACAATCCACTTCAATTGTATGGCTCAAGGGACTGTTTTTGACCCTATGGTGATGGGAAGTTGTCCACCGTCGTGGTATTTTTTTGGAAATCTGCATTGAATGGGTGATTAAAATGTTTTATGATCTTGTTGAAAGTCGGGTTTTCATGTATTGTATCCATCAAATTCATACATTCTTCATGAACTGACCATTTCAAACAGTAGGTTAAGACCCCTTTACTTGTTTATCACTTGGAACTGACAACCACTCTGATAGCATAGGGATAGAAGGAACCATAAACTCGAATGATTTTGGAGATCATAGACACTTTCATGTGATTTGGATATCTGAAGTGAAAGAAACCTTGAGAAAGATGAAATCAGGAAGGCTCTTGGATCAGATGGTATACCAATAGATGTGTGAAAGTGTATGCGAGATGATGGGTTGTTTTAGTTGACAAAGTTATTCAACAATTGTAGAGGTTTTTCCCGTCGGTTGTTTAACCAGCGGTTTTAATAAAGTTCCGTTGCCCTTCAATAAAAGAAAAAAAGCTGTTCAACAATGTTGTAAGATTGAAGAAAACGCCATATGGATGGAGGAAAAGTTTTGTGGTACCCATTTATTTTCCATTTATGTTTTAGTGTCATTGATCCTTATTTGCTCGCCAGTGCTTTGGGGTGTGCATAGATTAGGTGGCTGAGGGGTAGTACTGGGTCTGATGGTGTTGGCAATATGAACCCTGTCCATGGTTGGTTTCAGAGCCTGTTAAGAGAGAGTCAATGTCTGGTGGGCAGCTGATTGTAAAGCTTCTGCCAATATACCATTTAAAAGCTGAAGGCTATGATAATGATAATTATGTCTCTTAGAAGTACCCTGGATCTCATGGAGACTGCAAAGGCTCAAACCAACTCTGATAATCTCATAGACACTATGTACAAACACGCAACATCACTTAGCGTGAGCCAATGCATTCCTTGTAATTCTAGTTTTCTGGTAATCTGATCATTTTCTTCACACACACACACACACACACACACACACACAAAAGATTATAACTATTGAAAGGTTCCATAAGTACATGGACTTGTATCCATACAAGATGCACATGGTCCTTTTTTTCCTTTTGCATCCATGGGTGATATTTCCGGACATGAAGTACATATTTCTCTAGTATATATATGTTGTCATTATCATCTTAGTTTGGATTCATGTTGGAAGTCTTGCCGTAAGTTTAATGCTGGCTGCCAACCTGACGCAATCCTCCTTTATCGAGAACATAAAACTCCCACAGGTGTGACGTAATAGACTATAACATGTTGGCTACAATCAAGCGCTATCTAATAGACTATATAGGTTGATTACAATCAATGAGTATTCTCTAGTACATGTATGCATGCATGTACATATGTGTATGTATATGCATATATGTACATACATAAATGTATGCATGCAAATATTTATGTACGTGGAAGCTAAGTGGAGATTATATTACCATCCTGGAGGGGCCTAAGCCCAGTTACAATCAAAGAAAACAAAGGGTCTCGTAATGCCAGGAAAAACATAAGAAGGCTTAGCCTAACAAGATGGCAAAACATAGCTCATACCTTCAATTTCCATTGTTTAATCCTTGCATTTCTTCTATTGGTTTTAGTAATTGCAATTTTGGGACTGAAATGTAAACCTATGGTTGTGAATTTTGCTCCATAAGACAATGTATCTGCTGATGTCATGAGGTGCCATTGTCATTGATGGGATGCTTTAGCATTGCTTCCTAGGGCCTTAAAAGTGTGATCGTGCTGTCTATTTTTACAGGCTGAACTAGCAGAGTGCTTGGAAAAGGATGGTTACAAGTCAATTCAAGAAGCTGTAGGCGCTGATTGTCGATAGCCTTTCCGTTGTTGTGGGAGAAAGAGGCCCCAGTTCACCTCTTACAGATAAGAACCTTACCATACAAACATGTTGGGGCTGTTGTTGTTATTTATTTTCAGTCAATATGAGTAGGCTTTTGCGCTGAGCCGCTGAACATCAGGGTTAAAATTTTTGTTCCTCTCTCTCTCTCTCTCTCTCTCTCTCTCGGGTTGGCTTTCATTTTTGGCTGTGACCTGTAATGACTAATGAGAAAAATTTTGAAATATTTCAAGCGATTTGGAATTCGGGTTGTCTTCTAGATTCTCCGAAAATGATGGAACTATCAAATTGCAGTCTGTTGTGGATTTGTAGCTTCCTTAAATACTTTTTTTTAGGGGCACTCATCGAATGGTTGAAAATCACATGCAATATGTTATAGGGAGACGATACAGTAGAGATGCCCCTGTCATATTCTCTCACCTTCACGGGTTTGGTGTCAGCTGATGATTTTCTTTTCCACTGCCCATCTCAATGCCAGCAGTTGAATGTCTTGGAATCATCTCCGTGTGAATTTTAAACCATGCCCAAGCTTGAAGCTGCCTGCCTGACAAGCCCACGACGTAGACTGTTGCTTCAAACGTGCCAGTTGGCTATGGGTTCACTTTTATGGCAGAGATGGTTCGCTAGCTGATGGCCCAGCTTGTAAGGCAGAGATCGTTCATTAGCTGAAGGCTGAAAAGGTTTAAGGTTGAGATGTCATACTAACCTAGATTGTCTAATGGCCTATCACACCTTTACTATATGTAACGAGAGCATCTTTTGACATTTTTATCCACGCCAATAGTCAATAGTTTTCATGTTTTTTGGTGGTGCACGCTTTCAACCAACACATGGTCAATTGTCATTTCATTTCATTTTTTTTATTTTCTTGCGAGTAGCCTGATACCACGTTACCTCTTCTGTAACCTGCATGAGCAGGGGTGTAACTTGGTTGGGTTGGGGACCTAAATCGCACCCGACCTGACCCTTATTCGACCTAACTACCCAACCTGAATTCCTTGTACTGGACCCAGCCAAACAAGTGGATATTCCCAAACCAACCCGAATTTGCTCAACTTGAACCCAACCTGAATTCGAATGGTGTTATGGTTATTCCCAACCGAACCTGAATTTGCTTGACCTGAAATTTATCAACCCGGACCTTGACGACCCAGAGCTTGGATCAATTGGGTCTAGGTTGACCTGAACCCTAGTTGGAGCCCAATCTAAAGGCTTATTATTAGGGAGCTCCTGCAGTGAGAAGTGATGTGGAGCTCACTGTGATGACTCTTCGACGTCCACTCCATTCATTGTGCAGATCTACACTCCAGTAGGCCAACATCACTGGGAAACCACGGGATGGGATTTCTGTCTCACGACACAGTGCCATACCCCTATCTTTAATTAAATGAGTCTAGATTTCCTGTTTGCAGCTTTTTGATTAGTCCATGTCATCACATAGGT
Source organism: Liriodendron chinense (assembly GCA_003013855.2). Lineage (NCBI taxonomy): Eukaryota > Viridiplantae > Streptophyta > Magnoliopsida > Magnoliales > Magnoliaceae > Liriodendron > Liriodendron chinense. Next base: position 1,171,877 of record ML058513.1, read on the forward strand.
TTGCAACTACATCATATCCTCAGTGCAACCTCATCACACTAAAACTGCAAACAGAGATTTCCTACTATGCAGACTCAAGGGGGCATTTGACAAATCTAATAATAAGAGCTTAGTTGCTTATTCTAAAAAAAATAAGCTCTTATTATGAAGTATGACTTTCATTTTAAAACTTATCTTTTCAGAAACTAGCAAGAAAGCTCTTAATCTAATGATAAGTGATATGGATGTCACTTCTTTTTTAAGAGCTTATCTAGCTTAAGGGGTAGACATTTTTAATTAATTTTTGAACAAGTTTGTCTTTGAACTTTTTAAGTAATTCCCATCTTGCCTTCTTTTCTTCTTTAGAATATCTCTAAGGTGGGCCCACATTATGAACAACTCATATTGAAGGTGGGTTTCCACATCAAGGTGGGCCCCACATGATCAATGCCCACATCAAAGGTGGGACCTACATGATAGATGGGGGACATTGAAAGTGGGATCACATGATGGAAGGTTGACATCAAAGGTAGGCCCACATGATGAACAACTCATATTGAAGGTTGGCCCCCACATGATTGATGGTGAACACCAAAAGTAGGTCCCACATGATGGATGACTCATATTAAAATGTGGCCCCGCATGATGGATGGACTATCCACATCAAGTGGGCCCCATATGATGGACGGTTTATAGCAACGATAGGACCCACATGATGGATGGTGGACATTGAATGTGGGACCACACGATGAATGACCCATCTTGAAGGTTGGGCCCCAGATGATGGATGGTCCATAGCAAAGGTGGGACCTACATGATGGATGGTGGACATCAAAGGTGGGTCCCAGAAGTGGGCCTCACATGATAGATGGTCCACAACAAAGGTGGGACCCACATGATGAATGGTCCACATCAAAGGTAGGATCCAAGTAATGGATGGTGGATATTGAATGTGGGACCACATGATGGAAGGTTGACATTAAAGGTGGGCCTACATGATGAATGACCCATATTGAAGGTTGGACCCCACTTAATGGACAGTCCATAGCCAAGGTGGGACCTGCATGATGGATGGTGGACATCAAATGGGTCCCACATGATGGACTACCTACTTGATGTGGCCCCACATGATAATGGTCCAGAACAAAGGTAGGACCCACATGATGGATGGTGGACATCAAAGATGGGCCCCTCATATTGAAGTGGGGCCCCGCATCAAAGTGGGCCCACATAATGAAAGGTTTACATCAAAGGTAGGCTTGACATGATAGATAGCCCACATCAAAGTGTGGCCCAACATGACGGAACATGCATATTAGGTAGGTCCCATTTAAATGGCAGTCCACGTCAAAGGTGGGATCCACATGATGGATGGTGATCATTGAAGGTGGGCCCACATGATGCTTAATTGATATTTAAGTTGTTGTAATTTTTAAAAGTGACATCAACAATTAATAAAGCTCTTATTTGAGAGTTTCACCAAACCTGCTTATTTTAAATAAAAGCTTTTTTGAAAATTTTACCAAATGGGTTTATTTAAAACAAGAGATAGAAAAAAAAGAACTTATTGAAGCAGCTCTTATTCAAAAAGCTCTTATTGAATTAGAGTAGAGATGCCAAACACCCCCTAAATAAATATACTATATGGGCGGACAACACTTCAAAAATATAACGCTTAGTTCTAAGCTCTATATAAGCAGGCTACAAAAGAAGGACACAGTGAAGGTAGCTAGCCTTTGATTTCACCATCATTATCTTCTTCACTTGTAACATCTCTGTTGTTGCTACTGCTGCCGCAGTTGATTGTAACGTTCGGTGAGAAATACAACCCTTCATTTGCAAGGCGTAGAAAAATGCTGTGGCATTCATGCGTGAGGAGAGACTGAGGAGGTGAGTCCTAGCATACGCACCAACGTGGTGTCCAGGTGTGAGATCTGGGCTAACCGGCCTGCGTACGTGCCCTGGATCATGCATCTGCCCGGCCCCCCCCCCCACCTGATATATGGGAAGCAAGAAACCGTGTTGCATCCAATATAAAAATGAAGTCATATGAGAAAAAAGAAGAAGACAAAAGTCGCCGTTGCCGGGGATCGAACCCGGGTCACCCGCGTGACAGGCGGGAATACTCACCACTATACTACAACGACCGGTTGATATATGAGAAGAAACAAAAGTATGAAATTATGTTAATTAATAGGAAAAAGAAGGGAAAAAATTCGCCGTTGCCGGGGATCGAACCCGGGTCACCCGCGTGACAGGCGGGAATACTTACCACTATACTACAACGACTTGCTGATGCCTTTTTATGAAACAATATTATATTATTTAATAATCAGAACCGTTTCAAAATTCTGCCGACCTTTGAGACGCACACATGACTTATTTCACTGAAATCCATCCAAATGGTGGTAAACTAACGTAGCAAGTCTAGCCGTTTAACTATATATTTGTTTCCCTTTATTTCAAAACCGTCCAGTTTCAAGTCAGGAATTCCCTTCAAAGCCGTTCACAAGAGGGAATTTGAAACGTAGGTGGTCTCAAGGTCAACCGGTTGGACCACAAGTTAAGATCCACCCTGGGTATTAACTTCTAACCTTTCATTTTCGTGACACATCCAATCCGTCCAACAGGTTGACCCCACCGTGAGGATTGTCTTGTGCAAAAATCAGCCTTATTCTCTCACTGTTTGTATTTTTCTATTTATCAATGGCTGGACATTGCTTTCTTTAGTGTGGTCCACAAGATTAGTAGATGTGGCTAATTTTCTCTCTAGATGATCCTCTTTGTAGGGCCAACCTATTGGAAGGGTTGGTTGTTGCATTCAATTAATAAGTTGTATCGTTATCTGGGTGGACCACAACTTGGTCCTTGACCGGTTCCTTCTCTTTGAAATCGATTTGTACCTTCATTTACTGCTGAAAACAAGATTGGTGCTTTCACTAAGAAGGCCATTGCCTCAGCGGTATTCCTGTTATGATGAGTATTTATCAAGATCTTTTCATATGTTTGCAAATCTCCTATTTTCTTTATATATTTTTGTTATTCTTATAAAAAATTAATATACTTCAATTTTCACAATGTGATTTAAGTCGTTGAACAATGTCACTTTTATGATTGGAATTGAGATTTTTTCCTTTTTCTTTTCTCATTTTTAAATGATTTTAGTTCACTTCTTTGCATGCATGTTGACTATGGAGAAGCTGAAGCATGTTGAGCTTGTGTTTTTAGGGTTATTGGATGCAAGCAAAGTTATATTTATAACAAGTCTTTTTGGGCAGACAACTTGCTATAAGCCTATTAAACCCATTGATACACAGAAACCTAAGAAAATAGGTACTTGCAATCAAAACATGACTATTAGCAAGGACATGATGCCTATGCTAAAAAGGTCTAATAATAACAAAGATACCTTCCGGACGTAGAAAGATAATGTAGCCATGGGAATGCACCACATTGCACATCTATATTTATGCACCCTATGCTATAATTAATTTTCGAGTGCCTTACATGAATCGCACGTGGCAATGACCACATTCCCATATAACCATTATCAATTCCAAAAATCTGCTATATTCTATTTTTTATTCTCTAATCTAGATGTTGACAAACAGAAGGCAGAAACAACTAATGTTAGATAGCATAACCTAGGTAACCTATTCAAGATAATATGACTTAAAAGCCTGCATTGGACACAATTTTGCTTGGATGGTCCTTGGCAAATGGACTATTGTGCCATTTTTTGGAAGGGATGGCAAGATTGGATGCTACACATTTGATGGTCATGTCCCGAGATAACGAAAAATTTCAACCGTCAATTCACCTTGAGGGCAGCTCTAGATGGATTGTCCACTTGGGTTGATTTGAATTTCGGCCATCGTAGCTAATAGATCTTTTAGCTCGACCATGATCTACAGTCTTTCGGATTTTCACCTATGTTGTAATTCATTAAATTTTTTATTAATTGCTGATTTATGGTTTGATTAGTTAATATTTTCTATTTTGTTTCTCCCTCACTTTCTCAAGTGATTTCAATGTTACCAAGGTTTGTTTGAATGTTAGATAGGCCACAAATACGAAAACAACAGATGGACCAAAACAATTTGCAACTTGCAACTGTTCTAGACCATCCATTTTTTTTCCAGAAAATGTGTGGTCTACCTGACAGTTGAACAGCGTGAAATGAAATACACCGTTGGTTCCACCTGATACATGGCTCGGGTGTCCCACGCGCACCAGCGCAGACATGCCAGCATTGATGTGTATGACCTGGTACTAGGGCTGAAAAGTTGGGCGGGTTCAACCTGACTGCCCCTGACTGACCCGACATTGGGTTAGGCTTTGGGCAGGAAGTATTAGATCCGATCTCAACCTTGGGCTATGTAAACACCAATCCGATAAAGCTTGGGTCGAGCTTGGGTTGAGGTCTCCAGTTGCTTGACCCAACTCGAACCTGATCTATATATAAGTTATTTATAATTTTATTTTGCTTTAGTTAAGTGAACTTTTAATGTTTGAAATTTGTGTGAAACAAGTAGTTATCCTATATTTTAGCTTGTTTGTTTAGAAAAAAATGTTAAGTTCTTTACCATAAATAACTATATATATAATTAATAAAATCATAAGTACATAAAATAAGATGTGTATTGAAACATAATACACTAATGTAATAACGAAAATATTAGTATGTATCAACCCAATCAACCCTGACCGAGCCCACTTGGGTTGGGCTTGGGTTGGGCTTGGGTTGAGAATTCCCAACCCGAGATTGGTTGGGTTGGGTTAGGGTTGAGGTATAGGAACCTTGAGTTGGGTTAGGGTTAAGCATCAACCGGATCCAACCCGCCCAACTTTCAGCCTTACCTGGTATTGTAAGTACCAATGTCTAAGTTAGTTAACAAGGAATCAAATTTGGTACACATTTACAAGATCTGGACTGTTCATCTGTGGAGCCACACATAGAGAACCACACCAATCTAACGATCCTAGATGCCGAAATGCTACTAACGTTTGCTTAATGCAATTATAATAGCTTACATAAGTCTCCAAACTTCCCAAGATAATGACATACTTGAAGGCAATAAGCTTAATTTATGGATAACATAATGCATACATGAGTCCATAGCCAGGAAATGCAGGCTCTCATGGGATTGAAGAGATTTCTCCTCTGTTTTCAAAACCACCAGGAAGAATCTGAAGTATGTCAGGGTGCTCTGTAGATCATCATACAAAACCCATTTAAGTTGTACAAAAAATTAGAATAAAACATCGGCATTTGGTTAGAGAACCAATAACTTAGATATTTTTTTATTTTTTATTTTTTTTCTTTTGTAACAGACAAAGTACATTAAAAGTGGTTTCAAAGAAAGAGAAGGTAGGAATTGTACCGATATCTCACAAAAGAATCAGACCAGACCCATTTGGTCGTCTCGTTAAAATACATACTCATTGTAAAAAGTTGGATTAATTTTGAAAAGTGAACTGCTAATGCGATTATAAAACCCTACTTAGAAGGGTGCTAATCTGGTTAGCCATTAGCTTGGCGGCAAAACTGTTCATGGTCTGTGTGTAGCCGTACATGGTGGCTTTCTTCGCTGCAGTGGGTGCAACGTTAATAAAATCAATCTAATAAGAGTACCCATTTCAGGCAAAATTGTAAAAAATCCTGAAAACGAATGGCCATAGAACAATGGCTTGATATAATTTCAAACATATACGTGTATGCAATGAGTTATTTTGTTCAAGTTGCTAGTCCGTCCGATCACACTAATTAGTCTGTCCCATGGACCCCATATGAAGAGATGATTTTGTTACGGGCATAATCCTAGTTGAGCTGATAAGGCAAACGGCTTGGTTCAATCTCACCGACCTGTTTATTTGGTCAACCTCGGCCCTCTTCTTTCGACCTGTATGCCGACCTATTTCATAGGTCGACATTTATCTTATCTGGAAACTATCGTCGAATTAGATCGTCGCCACCATTATCGTAGGCGAAAGACCAGGATGTACTCGAAAAGGACGGACACGTCACTAGCTGTTATGAGGATCAATCCATGATGGGACGTTTCCTCCTTAAAATTGCAGAGGAGAGAGAGAGAGTAAAAGTTGGGTGAGGTTGGGCGCCCAGACCATTTACTGGCCGGGCGACCGAAATTCATCAGAAGGGCAGCAATGCTGCTGGACTGTTTACACAACAGCCGGGCGCTCGACGGTTTGGTGATCGGGCGCCCGATGACATGACCGGGCGCCCAACCATGTTGGTCCTGGGAGCCCGAAATTCAGTTTTTTCTCACAAGTTACTGTTGGACGGTTTTTGATTTGGCCGGGCGCCCGACGGTCTGATGACCGGGCGCTCGACCCGGCGCGAACCGCTTATACGCAATTTTCTATTTGGGCTCTAATTCTTCCGTTTTTGTACTTAAGGAGTTCTAAAACATGATTAGGGCATCGATGTTTTGCACGTCCAATGTGAGAAAGAGAGAAAAAGAGGAAGAGAGAAAGAGAAAAGAGAGAGAGAGAGGAAGCTTGTAGAAGGGAGAAGTTGCTTGAAGAGGGTTTCTTCTGCGCAACTGTCGTCTCAACACTTCTACGTCATCGAGATTGGTGAGATCGCTCCTCCTTTATTATTCTCTTATTGTTTATCCATCCCAAGTGGGTGAAGAAGGTTTGATCCAAGCGGTGTGTGCTTGAGATCGGTTGTAACAGTTCCCTGAGATAGTGGATTGTTGATCTGGACTAGGTCTCGTAGTTTTTTACCTCTTTTGAGGGTTTTCCACGTAAAACCTCCTTATGTCATGTGGTTGATGTTCATTCTTGATTATTGCATTATCATAGTCCATAATTCTAGTGTATTGGGGGGCAAGATCCGAAGGTTTGTGTGAAACACACCCAACAATCCATGTCCCCAAAATCGTGCAATCTGATAGGAATCTCTCCCGTAATTACAGCCACGATCATGGCCTCGCCTAAGGCTCACAATTACTCCTCCAGTGGCTACAAAACAAATACCTCCACTTCCATAAAAGGTACACAATCTTGACTACTATTAATCCTGTCATATTCCCTTTGCCAAGAACTTATCTAACTTAAGCAATGTAGGACTAATGGCCGGTCCCCGGCCATCCTCCTCCTTGTGCTGTGCAGGCCAGCAAATTTCAACTTAACCAAATCATTAGTAACGAGACTCTTTTCATTCCAGGCTAAAGCTATCAACAGCTCCCCTCATCTGTTGTCAAGTAATCTGCAACAACAGGTTGGATGGTCATTGCGGTGAAATGGTGATTCTGACCATTGATTTTTGAAGTTAAGATTTCAACCTTCAAGATTGCCTTTTAGATGGTCCACATTCATATGTGAAATATCAATTGTTAGATCTCTATTCGGTGTGAGCCATTGGCCTGACCATCCGTCCATCTTTGCACATGGGTCCCGGCAAAACAAACTCGTATATATATGGTCATTCAAACTTCCCACCTTCCGAGGACGGAAGCATCTCCAAGTGGCCGGCCGGCGACTCCTTCGACCTTACCATGTAAATGATTTGAACTGAAACTTCGTCGTCTTGACCCTGCGTAATGAAAAATAACCAATTCTGAATTAGAGAATACCAGATGAATTGCATTTCTTTTTAAAATGTTCAAATGGGATAATAGAATATAAGGATTTGAATGAAAGGTGTACTTGGGTTGTAATAACAGCTATGAATGACAAAGCCATCAGAAGTATGATAGAATAGGATTTTGGGATAAGGGTTCCTCCAATCCAATGGTCTCTAATATTGGCGTTGCTGAAGGTGGCCTTATCATGATCATAAACCCATCTCATGGATGCCATCTGATGATCTATTGATATGGCTACATGTGGATTCAACGGTGGCCTGGCCCATTTTTGAACGGTGGCTACACACGATTGTGGTTTTGATAACATGGGGCGCCATTGTAATTTGTGTTGATGGATGACGTGGTCACAATTTTTCATTGGAAGTATGTTTCTTGACGATGCTACAACCATTTATTAATGGTCATGATGAAATGCTGAGCTGCATTTGAGATTGGATTCTGAGTTGTATCCCATGACAACAACCCAGAACCAATTAGGTTCTTTTTTGGAGCTTTGAGTACAAAAAGCTCATGCCATATGCCTTTCTCATGATAAGATCTTTGAATATTGGATTACTAAGGATGTGTTGTATATATCCTTGTGTACAACAGCTACTTGCATTTGCATACGCTCATGTCCATCACTGAAATCTCTCTCTCTCTCTCTCTCTCTCTCTCTCTCTCTCATGAAGAGAGACGTTGGATCAATTGCCATGAGGCCCATTGATCCTGACCATTCGTGGTGGAGACCCAGGTGATCTTCACAATGGTCTAACATATTATGAATATTATAATATTTTGTAAAATCCATTTTCAACCGTTCAAATCAAAGATTAATGCAGATTAGTATTTCCAAAGCATGCATGAGGGAGGTGTTTCTCTTTAGGGTATTGAAGATCCGACGGTTAAGATGGATTGGCAACCCCATGGCAAGATAGCCAGAAATAAAGAGAGAGAAAAAAAAAATCTTATTAAATCTCTCCGGCATGGGAGAGCATCCCAACAAAGTGGTTCCAATCTCAGAACACTTCTCTTTTGATGTTTGAATCCGATTGATGGTCTCGATCTGAAATTTCATGACAAAGATACACACAAGGTATAGCATTGTCACAGAATTAGCAGTGTGTCCACACATTTTGAGGCAGATGCTTAGTAGATCTGAACCACTCATCTAGAAATCTTGACCATACATGGCTGGTGACTCAAAATGAGGCTGCTTGTGGGATACCAGCCTGGAGATATGAACATGTCCAAAAATGAATGTAATTGGTTTTTTTTTTTTTTGCTTGAGCATGTGATGCATGTGCAACATCCAGTCCCTCCAACAAATTGGCCCCACAGTGAGGATGACCTTGTGCCAAAACCAACCTGATTCACTTGGCCACACTAGAGAAAAACAACGGATAGTTGTCGATGTAATAAAAAATACATGTGTGACCCACTTGATGAGTGGACTGTGATGGTTTTTTTATATTGTGATCCTCATGGCAGGGACAACCTTTCGGACGGGTTAGATGTCGTACGGACTTGACAGGATGGAAATTAATTGCTGTTGGCGATAAATTAAGGGTACAACTAGCTGGATATGAGTATCTATTGTCAAGACTGAAATTATAGTCGCGTGGATTTTGAAGGGCTCTTCTTTCTTTCCACCACTGTACCAAACATCACCATTTTAAGACTTTCGAAATTCTACTAAAAACAGAAAATTTCCAAATGTAGATAGGAAAAACATTAATACTCTACCACCAAAGTGGTGATCATAAGCACGCGCTCAGCGCTCATAAATGGTACAAGTTGCAAAACATGGAAATCATGGGCCCACTTTAGATGGGCCATCAACTAAAAATTGCATTGAACATACCACAAGTCAAGTTGTCGATTGGTAGTGTTGGTTCTGAACTCAGTTACATGTGTGTTGGAGGTGCATGTGTGCTGGGTATGCCAGAGTCAATATTGGCTCAGCTCAAGTTGAACATCTTGTGACCTCAGACGCCAAATAGGCTAAGAAATCAGGTTTGGAAGAACTAGCTCAGTCTATTCAGCCACCGATCATAAAAGACCTAGCGATTTGCAAAAGAGAGGGTGCATACTTTTAATGTATTCCTTTTACTTCGAGCAAAAACTTGGGTAATAACTCATTTACCTAGTTCAACAATAATATAATACTATTAAAAAGAAATACTTTAGGTGTAATTGATAAAAAATAAATATGAGTCACTGCACTTAACTACTAAAATTAAATGATAAGGGAAAGGATAACTAACGACCATCTCATCCAGAAGTAAAATAGTTCGTCAGTCATAGTCGTTTGTTTTATATCCCCTGCGAATTCGCGAGCAAGATGGTCGTTATAAAATGATTGATTGTTCGTTTAGCTGTTGAGTCACCTAAAGCGAGACAATTGTTGATAGTGGGAGGATTGATCAATTATTCGTTTAGCCGTTGAGTCACCTAAAGCGAGATGGTTGTGGATGATGGGAGGATCTTGGCCTATCTTGTAAGAAAGTTGGCAGAATGTGAATGATCACAGGTCGGATGACGCTATGCTACTGTACTTCTAATAGAATGTAAAGGCATTATATTGAAAAAGTAAACTACTAGAAAGTGAAGACTTAAATGTGATAAAATGTAAATGACGGTAAAAGATAATATAATATGCTGGCTTGGATCGAATTGGCGAAGGCTTGGAGTTCTTCATTCTCCGTTGGATTTATAGGAATTGTAAGATATATAGTTGGAGAGTTATATTTGAATTTAACCTTCAATTAATCTTCCACCCTTAAAGGATTACCAATTTTTTGTTAAATCAACTATTCAATAGAGAAGCACAGTCAGTCTCTTTTCTTTGGTGATTTGGGGATTCTCATATGATCATCAAGTTGCTAATCTTTTTATTGCAAATTACGATATGCTGTTAGGCTAGAAGCAGATCATCACTTAATATTGTGTGCTTTTTAAGGCTATTACTCAAAGTTACAGTTAATAGCATCGTGCCACATGTTTGGGGTGACAATGATGTCCTTTCAGTCTTTTGAACCTATACCTGCTAACTCAGCTAGAAGATGCGTAGGCATTTCAACAACAGGTCTCAAGCTCAAGTGCTAAGGAGACCCACTAACTCCACCCTCCGTGGGTGCATTGTGTGACTAACCGTGTGGTTGTGCTGCACAACTAATAGGTTGGGTTCATTGCATGACTAACAAAATAAAGGTATTTTGTGATGATCTTCTTATGGTGGTGTCCCACATGGTGGCTTCCTTGTGATTGGACCTGATTCAGTGTAAACAGGTAGATATCTCTATGATCCGAATTGTTACCAAACAAACGTGGATTAATCAGATCTTAGGACCATCAATCAATCTAATTCAGGAACGTTACTTATTTTCAGCATATTATGAAAGTTTTGGACGGCTTATTTTTAGTTTCAAATGTGCTACATGTTTATGATCAGGGCAATGCTATGAACTATGATCAGGCTCTGCCTGAGTATGAAATAACACCCCAAACATACGAGGAATCTACACAGCTGGGACAATCTAAAACGTCAAAAACTAGTCATAGCCAAAATCACTTTACTGGCCAATGTTAACTATCAAATTCATTGGCATTTCCTTTATGAATTTCAACCATTGCCTAGCTTTCTTTTTTTAAACGTCCGCATGACGGTTGTCAAACGAGAAGAAGCCAGAAAAGAGGCCGCCACAAAGCTTTGTAGATTAAGCTGAATCTACAACGTGATGTTCAAAATTTTGTTACATCTGAGCCGTCCATCACGTGATTCCCTTGATTTCCTCACCTTGACCCAAAATCTGGGCAGATCAAACATTTATCTAGGCCATACGAAAGGGAACAGTTGGGATGGGACGCTTACCATTAAAGTCCCTCTATATTATTCATGGGGTCCTACCATATTTTATATTTCATCTGAACCATTAAAATTTTTATATCCCTCTCATGAACATTATTAAAAATAAAAAATAATATTACTAAATTCAGGTGGGCCATACCATATGAATTTCAAACATTTTACAAGTTATTTAGCCGTAAATAACTTTTAAATCAGAAATAATTTTCTTATAAAAGATAAAATGATGATCAAAATATGATTGACAGATTGGATTTTATTCATAAACTATTGTGGGCCCCACAAACGACGTTGTAATTTACTTGAACCTACATATGTCTGTACTGGAAACGGCCTGAGAAAGCAAAAAACACATCCACCAGTTTGCGCGGGATCGAAGGAATTCTGACTTTTCAACGGCTTTTAGAGTATATATAAAAGGAAAACGGAATTCCATTCACCTCTCCTTTGGACGAGCGAAGGCGACGAACGGTCGTTTCTTGCCTTCCTCGCTCCGTTTTCTTCTATTCCGAAATTACCCCTGAAAGCGAAGAGAAAAAAAAAAAAAAAAAAAGCAAGCATGAACGAGAAGGCTCAGGTCACCAAAGAGCTCAATGCCAAACACACCAAGGTCCTTAATTTCTACCCCTCATTTACCTTTTCCATCCTTTTGGTATTTTCGTAATTTATTTGCCACTCATGACCCTTTTTTCCTACGAATTCCATTTTTTTTTTGGTGAATTCTGTTTGGATTTGTATTTTCTTTCTTTTAGGAGTTTGAAGATTTCTAGTGTTTCGCGATGGCAAATTGGATATTTTTCAGCTAAATGTTGGTTGGGTTATGCTGTAATTATGAATTCTTTGGTGGCTGAAATGGATAGATGGGAATTTGAAACTCTATTTTCTTTGTTTCGATTTTACAATGAGGGACTTTTACAAGATCCTGGTTGTTCATGAGGTGGGTCCCACTGTTCATGTGCCATGGCCCAAAAGTCATAAGGTCGGTACAACTTGTACGGAAGGAACGTGGAAGGTTAGTGAAATGACTGCGGTCCACTTCTGATGTACTATTGTTAGCCCACCTGATGACTGGACCGGCCTGGTTTTTGGGTCATGGCACATTAATGGTGGGGTCCACTTGATGAACAACCTGGATTGGGTTCAATGTGTACGAAAGAAAAATTGGAAGGTTAGAGAAAATGAACATGCGTCAACCGGCCTGGTTTTTGCACCATACTGCATGAACGGTGGGGCCTACCTGATGAACAGTCCAGATTGGGTCCAACGTGTAGGAAAGAAAAATAGGAAGGTTAGAGGAAATGACCGAGGTCAACATCCAATGTATAGATGTCACCCACCTGAGTGGACTAGCCTGGTTTTTGTGCCATAGCACATGAATGGTGGGGCCCACCTGATGAAAAATCCAGATTAGGTCCAACGTATAGGAAAGGAAAATTGGAAGGTTAGAGAAAATGACCGTGGTCCACGTCCAATGTACATTTGTCGCCCACCTGATGGCTGGACTGGCATGGTTTTTGGGCAATGGTGCACAAATTGTGGGGCCCACCTGACGAACAGATTGGATCTTGAACACATTAGCAAGAGCAGGATAGTGTTCAAAGTATTGGCATCACTACAAGTTTCATTGGCCGGGAATACAGAAATAATATCAATATCGCCAATAACCAGAAATGTGGAGAAACATGGGAGAAACAATATCAATATCAATATCACCAATAACAATATTGATATCGTCGACAATTTGATCATTGCACTCAACCATGCACCCATATAAAAAAAAACTTGAAATGGATTGTTTTGTTTAATAAACATATTGTTGGCGATATCAATTGATTGAAATATCGTCCATACATTAGCGATACAAGCGACACCTGGAATTTACATAGTCAAAAATATTGGCAATACATTGGAGATATTGATACATTGGCGATACAAGTGACACCTGAAATTTACACAATCGAAAATATTGGTGATACATTGGCGATATCAATACATTGGTGATGCTAAGTGAAACATTGCCAATACATGGAATTTCTGATACTACTGATGTTATCGGTATTGCTACCAGTGTTTCCGGTATCGTTGAGCTGGAGATAGAGATAATATCGGGGATACTCCGAACAATGTAGGATTCAACATCCTACTCTGATGAGTTTCTAGATCTCTCATTGTTGGCACACATTTTGTAATTTTTAATTCCGAAGCTCCATTTCTACACTTGATTTTGATTTCTTCATTGTGCTTGTAACATCCTTTGGATTGCTGCAGCAGAACCCCCAGAGTCCGATTATAAACAAATGCAGCTTCTTGATATATAAGCCATTGACCATTTTCCTGTACCGATTTATAATTCCAAAGCTCCATTTCCACTACTTGAATTTGATTTCTTCATTGTGCTTGTAACATCCTTTGGATTGCTGCCGCAGAACCCCCAGAGTCTGATTTATAAACAAATGCAGCTTCTTGATATATAAGCCACTGACCATTTTCCTGGCCCGATTTATCATTCCAAAGCTCCATTTCCACACTTGAATTTGATTTCTTCATTGTGCTTGTAACATCCTTTGGATTGCTGCAGCAGAACCCCCAGAGTCCGATTTATAAACAAATGCAGCTTCTTGATATGTAAGCCACTGACCGTTTTCCTGTACCGATTCAGTGATCGTAAATGGACGAGTTGATTTAGCAGATCAGATGAGCTCACCACTTTGGCTTGTATGAGATACTGAGAACGTAAAATGGACTAGTCTGACTGATCTGGTTGTACCTTAATTCTTGTATAAATGCATGTCTGCTGTTTTAGAACGCTTGTCCTTTGTACAACATAGCTTTAAAATTTCCGCTCTTCATGTATTTACCTTACCTTTTCACTAGCTCTGATTATTAAGCTCTCTTTGGTCTTCATTTTAACTTGCTTAGTTACAGCTTTTTATTTTTTCATTTCTGGGTAAGTGTAGCTTGTCAGTCCAGATCATCTCTCATGGTTTTAAACGTTGTCATGTGCAGATATTGGAGGGTCTTATGAGGTTGCCAGAAAATAGGGTGTGTGCTGATTGTAGAAACAAGTATGTTCCTGTTTGGATGGTTAAAGCAAATTTCAATATTAGTTGTTATTTCGTGTTTTGAATCATTTTTTTCCCCTTCGAGTATTGGATTTTATATGGACAAATCATGCCAGTATCTGTTTTATTAGTGATCAAATGGTGACTATTGTGTTGCCCTTGTCTGATTTAAGAATAGATTTGTAAAGGTTATAAATATCTCAATTCTACATTCAGGTTAGAGTGCATTTGGTTGCACCAAAGATCATGTAATTTCATGATTAATCAGTCTCATTTGATGCAAAATATTATGAAATTTCATGATATTTGGTGAAACCGAACACACCTTAACCACCGGAATTTTTAACATCAAAGGATGACCCTTAGGATTGTAATTTTTTTTTTTTACATCGAAGGCTGACCTTAGGATTCGATTAAAAAATAAAAAAAATATTTGGTTTTAGAAAGTTCTTTTGATTTTTAATAGTCTTGCGACATGGGTATTTTGTTTGCATATATTATTTTTTGAAGCGCACTGTTTGAAATGATTGTCCCTGCAACTACACAGTTTTGGGATTTTGTATAGGCACCTGCCTACAGTTTTCTCATGTTTCTTTTCATTGCAATGGAGTTTCAAGTCAATTACTCTGAAATTACACCTCTTTTGATATTTTTTTTTTTAAATCTTTACTGTAGGGCCCCACGATGGGCGAGCGTGAACCTAGGGATCTTTATTTGCATACAATGTTCTGGTATACATCGCAGTCTTGGAGTGCATATATCCAAGGTATAAACTCTTTAGCTCATGTTCTCCTTCTTTTAGTTTTTCCAACACTTCAACGAATGGGATAGTCATTCCCAGTGTGGAAGTATAACGGGCTTAGAACCTTAACAAGTTCAAGCAGTGCCTGTTATTGATTATTTTCATTTTAAGTCAGATTATTTCTTTCTACTCTGATCAATCTTCTTATTATCCATCGAAAAGAATTTCTGAGGGCGTTGGCTTTATCTGATCTGGAAACATCATATCCTTTGTTATAGCTTTGTGGGTTATGAAATAAGTAATTCACAATGGCGACAAATCCATTGGTTGTGCTTCTTCTTCTTCTTCTTTTTTAATGGGTTAGTTCACACACCGCATTGTTAGTACACCCACCCACCCCTATTAGTCACATCACAATGTTAGCCATCTCCACTATGGGAATCAATACCATGATCCATTGGTTGTGCTTGCTTGCATATTTATCATCTGGGTCTTGTATTGATTTGGTCTACTGAACTGCTAGCCGCGAGGAGAGGAGGTATGGCTTATGGTAGGTGGAGCTGTGGAGGACTCCATGATCAATAGCATCGCAGTTTTTCTAAGTCACCCAAAAATGTGGATTATCGCCATTGTCTAGATCATGTATCTTGACATTTCTCTAGCCACTGCAAACATTGGAAGTCTTGATGTTCCTCCATTGATGTATACTCTTCCCCTAGAGGGTTTCCAAAAGAGTTCTACCTATCCCCAACCGTTTTCAACTTGTGTATCAAATTGAGCATCATTCGTCTTTTGACAATTGACTAAAACTTGCATTCATGATATTTTTAGCGACGGGCTTTTCAATGGAAAGAAAGTCAAGAATGCTCATGTGGTTGCTTTACATGTCTGTCCCGTTTCATATTAAATTGATAGATGACTAATATCAGCTTTCTCATTCACATTATTTCTTGAATTATAGATTACTATCTTAATGTACCATGCAGGTCCGGTCTGCTACATTAGATACATGGTTGCCAGAGCAGGTTGCCTTCATGCAATGTAAGAATACATCTGATTCTTTTCTTGAATTTTACTAATCAAAATGTTATTTGCTTCTATTCCACTTTGAGAAAGCTCTCTCCTAGCTTGGTGCTATCAAATCTTAAGCTGTGCACCTTCTGTGTAGCCATGGGTAATACGAAGGCCAACAGCTATTGGGAAGCAGAACTACTGCCAAATTCTGAAACAGTTGGGACTGAAAGCTTCATCCGTGCAAAGTATGTTCTCGAAAGGATATATTGCACTTTCATTCTCAATTTATTAAATGGTGCTAAGCACTCAGGTGAGTGCATAAATCTCCTGTACAGGCTGCGGTGCCAGATCTAATCCATACATAAGGTTGGTCTGACCTTCTACATGTTTTCCAAAAATAAATCCGGTCCACTCAGCAATGTGGGTCCCAATACTGGAAACAGGTGGATGGGTTAGAAATCTTCAGCCTAGTTTTTCATAGCCATACATCTATTTTGCAAAATGTGGCCCACCTGAGCAGTGTATCAACCTGATTCTTGGGCTAGGAAATCAATATAGTGGTGCCTTTCTCACGGATGGATTGGACATTGGACCTATTGTGCCATGCTGACACATGTGTGGTGTATGCATAAGCTTCAAGACACACACGTGTGCATTTAACAAAGCTCTTGTGTTAAAATCAAGGCCGGAAACTTTAGATTCTATGCTACATTCATCCTCACCATATTTTTCAGGTATGAGGAGAAAAGCTGGGTCCCAAAGAAAGCAGCCCAGTCACCCCAAAAACTAGGAGAAGAGTGGAGCTCCAGTGACAAGTGGGGGTCAGGGCATTCTAACCACTCAAGGAAATCCTCTATCGAGGCAGACATTCCTAGGCATTCTAACCACTCAAGGAAATCTTCTCTTGAGGTAGATGTTCCTGGTAGGCGCAGTACTGGGCATTCTAACCACTCAAGGAAATCCTCTCTTGAGGCAGACATTCCTGGCAGGCTCAGTACTGGTTATTCTAACCACTCAAGGAAATCATCTCTTGAGGCAGACATTCCTGGCAGGCTCAGTACTGGGTATTCTAACCACTCAAGGAAATCGTCTCTTGAGGCAGACATTCCTGCTTGGGGTGGTAATGGGCATTCTAACCACTCAAGGAAATCCTCTTTTGAGGTAGACATTCCTGGTAGGAGCAGTAATGGGCATTCTAATAACCATTCAAGGAAATCCTCTTTTGAGGTAGACATTCCTGGTAGGAGCAGTAATGGGCATTCTAATAACCATTCAAGGAAATCCTCTCTTGAGGCAGAGATTCCTACTATGTCCATGCCACAAGTAACCAATGCAAGAACTCCATCAAAACTTCATCAGGTAAAATGTGTGAGGGTTTTAGTCATTACTTACTGGGCATTAGTTAGCTTTATCGTTCTCATACATACGTTTGTGTAACTCTTCGTACTCTATTATCATTATGCTAAATTAGTTTTGTTTGGATTTCATGGTTGTATATGCTGAGGAAGAAGAAAACTCTCCAGGCATTCTTACTATTTTAAAAGAATTTCTACAATAGTTTTGCATCAAACAACTTGAGTTCCATTACCTGATCCTATACGAACTACCTTACAACTGAAGGGGTGTGCGCCAGTGGTGTGCTGGTACCATGATAAGCTAAGTTGGTACTGGGCATATGCAGAGCCCATGTGATGCATGCATAAAATCCAACCCGTCCATCATGCGCCCTAAGGCCCAAAAATCAGTTTGATCCCTAAATCAAGTGGGCCACACTACATGGAACATGTTAAAGGGTAACATCCACCCTTGTTTTGGGTGGAGGGATCACCGTGTCGTGCATATGAACTCCAGGTCATTCAGATTCTTCATCTGGTCTGGATGAAGGGTTAGGTCGAAAATCAAGCTGTTTTGAGCCCTCCTGTAAATAAAGGGTGGGCATCCCCTCTCACATTATTCTGTGTTATGGCCTGCAGTGAGTGTTTGATCAAATATTTTTGGCACCTGGGGGTAATATGAGTTAATGCATTTGATGGATGGTTTGATGGCCTTCATACATCACGTGGGCCTCAAATTTATACGGGTATCATTGTAAGCTTACGGTGGTAATACCTTTCTAAGTATTAAAGAAAAATTTCTTTCTTTCTAGGTTTGATTATGTTAGCTCTTGTTTCAAGCTGGGCCTCATTAGGATGCTCTAAGACCCTAAGCATCCATCTCTCTCTCTCTCTCTCTAAATTGTTTCTCTTTCATCTTTCTTCTTCTCATAGGCGCTCAAAATTAGCGCAATGTATCTGTTGAACACTAAGCATATAAACACCTTAATCCTTCGGTTAGTTTAAAAGAAAGGGCATTTAAATACCTTAATCCTTCTGTTTGTTACAAAAACAAGCATATGAACACCTATGTCAATATATATCAGGTCAATCATGACCATGTTATGCAATTTCTGGCTAAAATACAAACATCATATGGTCGAATCCGGATCAGCTGTTGGCAGCAAAGCAGGGAATCCCTGTTTGCTGCCTTTTCATTGGTCCACGTCATCACATAGGTCTGCAACCATGTCACATCCTCAGTGCAACCAGATCACACTGACGTCATGCGGTGTGATGTGGACCAATGAAAAGGCAGCAAACAGGGATTTCCTGTTTTGCTGCCAACAGAGGATCCGGACTCCATATGGTCTTGCAGACTGTTTGAAAAAAAAAAGTATATTAAAATTGCATGAAGCCTCATAGTAGTCCCTGAATCAATGGAAATAATTTCTCTCAATGTCTCACAAGAAACCTGAAACTCGAAAGATTTTTTAGAACCAATTACCTGAAATGATTCATGCCTTTACAGGGTTCTTCAGATATGAAGGTGCCAGGTTATCTTGCCTCCTGGGCATTCACCACAGACAATGGAGTCCATATTGAAAACTCCTGCACCGAAGGTTGATTTAACTGCTGATCTCATCGACTTGCTTTCGTTGGAAGCCCCGAAAGATAATGGCACTGTATCATCTTCACTGGACAACTGGGCAACATTTGAGTGTACGCATGATTATTATTTTTCCTTATTTCTCATTAAACTTAATTTTTGGATCCCATCATCTTCCCCCACACATGCATATTGCTCAGTTCAAATCTGCAGCTGCAGGACCAGGCTCATCCCTTGGAGCTGAGGCTGTAAAATCAATCCCAAATGGGAATTCTTGGGCAAAATTCTAGTGTAAGCGTCCAGCCGTATCACATTGTCTCATATGATTCTTCTTATTGTCCATTATTCTGGCTTATTTTGTTTGTCTGAACTAGTTCTAAGAGCTGAATTTCTTCCAACTGCACACTCTAAAGTGGCAAACTGCATCCACAGAAGGAGCAGCTTCAAGGGTAGATGCATTTGAAGATACACGGGATAGCACAGTCAACCCACCAGCCCGCAGTGAAGAAATGAAGGACATGAAGGATGACGATGTCAGGAACCTCTTGAAAAAGGTGCATCTCTATAATTCTTGTTGTATCATGGATGTTCGTATGATTTTAAAGCAATAGGAAGTATTACCTTCAAAAGTAGGGTGGTTTTGGATCTTTTGTCTCCTTTAAAATGCTGTTGAGCTTGACCCACTTTCCTCGGACATTTTTGAGACTCATGGTATTTATATGCAGAACACATAAGTGACGCTTATGCTCATTTTCTCGAATTGCTGCTTTCTTTTCTTATTCATTGAAGAATCATCAGAGCTAATGCAATTGTGCATGAAACAGTTTACAACTGATGCTTATTGTGGTCCAAACCAAAGCGACAATGTCCATTTTATGTCAATTGATGACTGGTTGTTAATTCAACAGTAGCATATTGTTAATGGTACAACATCAACCAATCAGGCTTTGTTGGACTCACTTCTAATAAAGAAGATAATATCAGATAGTATATAGGCCATGTATTCACCACAGTTCTAAAATTTGGTGACTCGACTAGAAACTTGGCTGAGTCGACTTGATTTAGTGGCATTTGTGTCAAGTCACTGACAAGTGAGACTTGGTTCCGACTTGCCAAGACTCATCAAGTTGAGTTCCCAATTGACTCGACACAACTATGTATGACTCGTACCGAGTCACTCATTGACTCAAATGGACTTTTAGTAAAAAAAGTCGAAGCAGATGGTGAGATTCAAATTTCAACCTCATGAAGTCGGTGCATGTGTCTTACCTTTCCATGCATTGTTTTCATGATAGATGAAGCCATTATTTTATACTCATACCTTCCAAACATATGTCATTAATTTGATCATGTTTTGTTTGGTTGTTAAATGTCGAGTCAATTTGAGTTGAGTTTTTGGGTTTTTGAGCTAAGGTATCCAGAAGGAATTTATTTTGCTTAGGTTCTGGAACATGAAGTCCACATGCATGTGGCGCACTAGACAACCTGGAATGTGTGTGGAACATCTTAGGCCATGCATAAGATGGACCCTTCCATGCAGATGATCTGGTGCAAAAATGAGGCCCGTCCACTCATTGGGGCTGTTGGAGGCGTCAGCAAACCCCCTGATATACATTTTTCTGTCATTCCCTAACAGCTCGAGCTTTTAGCACAACCTAGTTAGTAACATGGTATCAAAGCAAGATGTCCGGTGTTCAAGTCCCGGGGTCTACAAAATTTGGTATTATAGGGCATCTGGTATTGTATCAGCCTAGAGTATCACGTGCGGGGCCAGTATACCGCCCGCATGTGAGGGGAGGTGTTGGAGGCGTCAGCAAACCCCCTGATATACATTGTTCCGTCATTCCCTAACAGCTCGAGCTTTTAGCGCAACCAGTCAGTAACAGGGCCAGACACCCATTTATGAAAGAATAGATGGTTTCAAAAATTCGTGCTAATCGTCTACATTCAACTGAAATGTGAGCCTGTGAACCTGATCTTTGTGCCACTTCATCTTCATGGTGAAGTCCTTATGCAGGGCTCTACACATTAGCCAGGTTGACACATGCGGTCTTTAAAAGTACAAGTAGGTCTAGCGAACCTGTACTTGTTACTACTTCTATCATTAATCAAACTGAGTTATTTTATCTGCCAATGAAATGGGTGGACTTTGCTTGTGGCAAGAGTAACAATAAATCGTGCATTTTTAATCTGTTTCAGGAGGAAAACATCAATCCTACTACCAGCAGCATAGCAGCAAACAACTCCAAGGTATATTCAGCTTTCTTTTTGATTGCATGAGGATAAGATTTTGCACTGTTTAGCTGTTATTGTTTAGTATGTTCTCAAGTACATTTGCATCTGGTTGTTTCCTGATCATAAACCTGGTTATTAGTTCAAAATTTCCAAACTGTTGTATTCTTTGGTCTTCTATTCTGGTCATGGATCCTACTTAGTGTCCGAATTCTACATCCACATTAACTGTAAAAACCATTACAATGTTTCTGTCCTGTATCTGGGAATCATATCTTTCAACTCTAGTACGCAACTTTGCATTTGATACACTGGGTGTGCGTACAAAAAAGGTTTACCATCATTTTTGGGTATGTTGTGGCTCTTGTCATTTGGGTAGAAGATCTAAGCATTATTTCCAACCTTATGAAAAGCTCAGATCCCACACGTGTTTCATATTTGCACATGTGGTCATGTGCAGAGCTCTACATGCATGTGGAATTAGCAAACCTTCTCCTCTTTAGAATGCTAAGAGAAGGTGATGTGGGGCATCTTGGTGTGACTCCAAGGATGCGTCGTATCTCCACTTTGGGGTGGGGTGGCCCACGAGGTGGGGCCTGTGAGATGCAGGATGGCCATGAGGTGGGACCCATTGTGGGACCATGCGATTCGGGGACCTGTGCGATGCGGGGGTTGCCCATGGGAGGACTCGCCTAGGGTAATTGGGAGAGCCAAAATATAGGGATAAATCGCTACTCTCCCAACAACTCTAGAGCTTTTGGTGTGTTGGCCGGTTGTCCGTTATTAAAGTGGTATCAGAGTGGGAGCCTAGGGATAGAGTCTCCTCACTGGTGTGGTTAGATGATGTGGGGGCATCTTGTTGTGACTCCAAAGATGCACTGTATCTCTACATTGGGGGTAGGGTAGATTCAGAATGGCCACGAGGTGGGACTCATTGTGGGATCGTGCGATGCGGGGGTTACCCACAGGGAGGACTCGCTTGAGTTTGCCTGGCGAGAGCCAGAATATAGGGATAAATCAGTACTCCTCCAACAGCTCTAGAGCTTTTGGTGTGTTGGCCGGTTGCCCGCTATCAAAAGGGGCGAGTAATCAGCTAAACTCCTCAATCAAAGTTTTATCTTCGGACTCACTTGCCACATGTTGATGAGGACACAAGACCTTTTAAAGTCTACCAACGAATAAAGCACCCACTACAAGCATCTTCCTTGTGGCTAGGCAATTATTGAGGAGCATTGAAGACCCTACACATATGATTTGACACATTGAAGACCCCACATTGGGAGGACACATGTGTAGGAGGTTTTTCGACGTCTTCGAGCGCCTAAGTGCCCGAACTTTTGCGCAATTTGTTTTAAGTTCCATTTTTGCTTAATTTTTAAGGGTATTTTCGTATTTTCATGTTTTCTTATTGGTTATTTAAGAGGGCTCAGCCCTAAAAACGAGATTAGTTGATTATTATTGAATGAAAGCCTCTTTGGTTGCCTTCCTTCTCTCTCCCTCATGAAACTTCATCTTCTTCTTCTATTTTCTTCTTGTGCCCCTCCAATATTCCTCTAAGGTAAGATCTTCTTCCTTCTCTCTCTCTATCTCCATTATCCCCAATCCTTAAATCCTAAATTTGATAATCGAATCAAAATCCTAAATTCTCAAGTTTTCAAATCCCTAATCCGAGAAACTCTTTGATTCCTCAGACTAGTGATTTACATTGGATATTTGGGTATGACCATGCAAGATTGGGAGGTTCCATCCCTCGCCGGATCCAACCATAGTAATAATTGAATCTCATACTTAGTGGTTGTGATGAATGACCCTCTCCATTGCATGTTTCCTTGTGATTTTCTTAGTTCATGATGATTGATGTTAGATTTATATTATTATTGTCTTTTATTTCCGCTGGATTAGATGAGTTCATGAGCATGCATCATAATTAGGGAATTCTACATCAAATTTGGTATCATAGATTAGGCTTGCATGGTTTTGTCTAGATCGAGTTATAAAAAAAATTAGGGTTTTTAGGTCTGTTTTAGGAAATTTCCAAATTTAGAAAGTTTCCAATTTTAGAAAGTTTTCGATTTTAGAAAGTTTCCTAATTTGGAGAATTTTCAGATTTAGAAAGTTTCCAATTTTAGAAACTTTTTTAATTTAGAGAATTTCCAGATTTAGAAAGTTTCCAATTTTAAAAAACTTTCCAATTTCAGAAAGTTTCCTAATTTGGAAAATTTTCAGATTTGAGTAGTCTTCTGTTTTAATTCAGTAGTTGTCAGTTCATCATAGTTCACATCCATCGCATTCATTTCGTGAGTTGCATAACCATAGTGGTCAAGTTCAGTAGAATTAGTTCGAGGTTTTACTTGTGTGCCCACGAGAAGAGGTAGAGGTTTTGGACTTCAACCCACCATGAATAACGAGCAGTTATTTGAGCAATTGACTCAATTGATACAAAAGATAATCGCTATAGAAACGAGCCAAAGGCGAGAGTTCGCTCGCATGGATAACCAAATCGCAACCACCATGACTAAAGTTGAGCAATTAGAGGCGTCCCAAAGGGAGAACCCCGCTGTTGGGGATGATGCGCACTCCCAAGTGGGAGGGGTCGTTGAAGAACGCATTCCCACACGTGGAGGCAATGGTGGTAGAGATCGTGGAACCGGTCGTGGTGTTGTACAAGAAGCACAAGCCACATATGATCATCAAGACCACCGCTACGATCCAGATGAGCGTGCGATGAAGAATGTGAGAGTTGAGGCCCCGAGTTTTGATTGACGTCTGGATCCCAAGGCATTCATTGACTGGGTTGCTGACATGGATCACTACTTTGAGTGATATGGCATGTCAGAAAATCGTCAAATGCGGTTTGCAAAGATGAAACTTGTGGGCCAGGCCAAGTTGTTTTGGACCAACATTGAGCGAAAGGTAGAAAGAATTGGTAGGGTCCCTATCACAGATTGGCATGAGATGAAAGAGAAGTTGAAGGAGAAATATCTTCCTCTCTCATACCGACAAAAGCTCCTTGACCAGTGGCAATTCTTACGCCAAGGGTCAATGTCTGTCGCTGACTACATTGCCAAATTTGAGGAATTTATGATGCGATGTGATATCCATCAGGACCCTCTAGTAACGCTCTCGCGTTTCAAGACGGGTGTTCGAGCAGATCTTTAGCGCGAGCTTATGACTCGGCCCTTAACAGACTTAGATGAAGCATATCAAGTTGTGCAGGAGTTGAGCAATACCTGAAAGCTCCTATCATTAGACGTTTTGAGTCCCGAGACCCTAATGCTAGATTTGGTTCCTAAGGGAACTAGACCTAACATTAGTAGTCAACCCAGGGCGTAAGCAACTGTTCTGCCTAGGCCTAGGGAGGACAAGGGCAAAGGGGTTCTTGGTGCCGGTCCTAGTGGGGGTAACCAAGTGAGGTGCTATGAATGTGGGAATCTCGGTCACATGTCTAATCAGTGTCCCACGAAGAACTGTGGGCAAGCCTTAGTTATAGGCGAGTCCCATGAGGGTGTTGATAACCAGGGTGATTATGAAGTAGAAGAATATCACCCTGAAGGAGGTCTTACTGACGAAGATAGTGTAGATGAAGAAGCAACGCTTGCAGTGGTCAGGGGTATGCTAGCTCAGTCTAGGAGTAGTGTTGATTAGTGTCGGAACACTATTTTTTATACTCTTGCCAAGTGTGGAGAAAAGAATTGCAAGGTGATAGTGGATAGTGGGAGTTGTCAGAATGTGATTTCCGCTAACACCTTAGATCGTCTGAAATTGAAATGCACATCTCATCCTAACCCAAACAAAGTTTCTTGGGTTGACAAAACATCCCTTCCTGTCACCCATCAGTACTTAGTTCCTATCGAGTTTGGGTCATACAAGGAGTTCCTATGGTGTGATGTGATACCTATGGATGTTGGACACATTATACTCGGTAGGCCGTGGCTATTCGACAATGATTTCACAATCTTTGGCGTTTGAATGCGTGTACCTTCATGCATAACGGTAAAAAAATCAAACTTAATCCTATGACACCTGAAAGCACACTAGAGAAGAAAAATGATGAGAAGGCGAGTGAGCCTAAGGAAGTGAGGAAATCCAATCCTAAGTCTCTTCACATAATCAATGCAAGAGAATTTGAGAAAGAGACCAAGGAGAATTCTATGGTGTATGCTCTTGTGGCAAGAGAGACTACACCTGAGGTTCCATCAGAGTTACCCCATGATGTAACGTCGGTTCTAAAGGAATACAGTGGTGTGTTTCCTGAAGATTTACCGAATGAGTTACCACCTATGAGGGACATTCAGCATGCCATTGACCTCATCCCAGGGTCGACTCTACCGAACTTTCCTCACTACAGGATAAACCCTGCAGAACATGCAGAGTTGAAGAGGCAAATTGATGAGCTTCTGCAAAAGGGTTTTATCCAAGAGAGTATGAGCCCGTGTGCCGTGCCAGCATTGTTGACAACAAAGAAAGACGGCACGTGGCGCATGTGTGTGGACAGCCGTGCCATAAACAAAATTACCGTCAAATATAGGTTTCCCATACCTAGACTTGATGATATGCTTGACATGATGGCGAGGTCCATCATATTCTCCAAAATTGATCTCTAAAGTGGATATCACTAAATTCGCATACGCTCAGGAGATGAGTGGAAAACGGCGTTCAAAACCAAAGATGGGTTGTACGAATGAATGGTCATGCCCTTCGACTTGACTAATGCGCCCAGTACTTTTATGCGGGTGATGACACAATGTCTTGAGGCCAGTTCATGGGAAAGTTTTTAGTGGTGTACTTTGATGACATTCTTATTTATAGTACCACTAAGGAATCACACCTTGAACATTTGAAGCAGTTTGCAGCAGTCCTTAGGAATGAAAAGTTGTACACTAATATTAAGAAGTGTGCGTTCATGTCTAGTCAAGTCGGTGTTCTTAGGATTTGTAGTGTCATCTGAAGGAATGCGTGCAGACCCTGAAAAGGTCAGGGCCATAGTTGAGTGGCCTGAATCGAGGAACATTCATGAGGTGCGAAGCTTTCACAGCTTAACAACTTTTTATCGTCGGTTCATTAAGGGTTTTAGCACGATTATGGCTCCCATTACTGAATGCATGAAAAAGGGAGAGTTCGTGTGATCTAAAGCCGTAGTCAAGGCTTTTAGGGAAATTAAGGGCAAAATGTTAGAAGCTCCCATCATGCTTTTCTAAAGTCTTTGAGGTGGCGTATGATGCGTCTGGTGTTGGTATAGGTGGAGTGTTGAGCCAGAAGGGCCACCATGTAGCCTATTTCAGTGAGAAACTGAATGAGGCAAAACAAAAGTACTCCACCTGTGATAAAGAGTTCTACGTGGTAGTGCAATCCCTGAGACATTGGCGTCACTATCTCCTACCGGAAGAATTCGTCTTGTTTTCTGATCATGAGGCCTTGAGATATTTACATTCTCAGAAGAAACTCAACCCAAGGCATGCTAAGTGAGTAGCGTTTCTTCAGGAATACTCGTTTGTCCTAAAACATAAGGCCGGGGTTGAAAACAAACCAGCGGATGCCCTTAGTAGACGAGTGATGTTACTCAATTCCTTGGGTATAGAGGTAGTCGAATTTGAGCAATTGAAAGATGAATACCCCACATGTCCTGATTTTGTGGGTACTTACGCGTCGCTCTCTAGTGATTAGCGCAGTACGGGTGATTATGTGCTTAAAGATGGTTTCCTTTTTAGAGAAGACCGACTCTGTATTCCCCGTATGTCTCTTCGTGAATTCCTCGTCTGGGAGTTTCATTCAGGAGGGATAGTTGGCCACTTTGGTTGTGATAAGACCATTGCCTTCGTAGAGGATCGTTTTTACTGGCCAAGTCTCAAGCGAGACGTAGCCAAAGTTTTAAGGCGGTGTCGTACATGTCAGCTGGTAAAGCAACAAAAGCAAAACACTGGGCTATATACGCCATCGCCAATGCCACATGCTCCGTGGCAAGACATTAGTATGGATTTCGTGCTAATACTTCCCAATACAATAAAATAGCACGATTCCATTTTTGTCGTTGTAGACCGTTTCTCTAAAATGGCACATTTTCTCCCATGTTCTAAAACATCAGATGCGTCTCATATTGCTTGTATCTTTTTTTATGGTGTGGCGTGTCTCCATAGATTGCCTAAGACCATAGTGTCTGACTGTGATGTCAGATTTACCAGTTATTTTTGGAAGACACTATGACACATTGTGGGTACTCGTTTATGGCTTTCTACTGCCTACCACCCTCAAACAGATGGGCAAACAGAGGTGGTAAATCGAAGTCTTGGAAATCTTCTACGTTGTCTAGTGGGTGAATATGTTAAGACTTGGGACTTAATTTTACCAACTGCTGAAGTTGCTTATAATGGGTTAGTAAATCGATCTACAAGGATGAGTCCATTTGAAATTGTTAGTGGGTATAAGCCTAGAATGTCAATAGATCTCTTACCCATGTCAGTCACCCAAAGGTCTTCTGAATCAGCCGATGCATTTACACTGACATATCCATAAATTGCATACGCATATTAGACAACGGATAAATAAGAGTAATGATAATTATAAAATTTGAGCTGATTTTCATCGTAGACTGCAAGATTTTAAAAAGGAGACTATGTAATGGTGAGGATAAGGCCAGAGCGGTTCTCACAGGGTTCCGCTAAGAAATTACAAGCGCGTAGTGCTGGACCATTCAAGATATTGCAGAAAATTGGATCCAACGCGTGTCGGATCGACCTTCCATCTGAAATGGGCATTAACTCGACTTTTAATGTGGAAGATCTAGTCCGTTCCCCTGACCCTACGATTGATCCATCATCTCATTCATAGCCTTTTTCTGATTTTTCTTCACAACCCCTTCCACCCCTTCTTCCACCTATTGTCCATAAAGAAGAGATTGAGGAAATCATCGATTAAGAGATTGTTTCTACGAGAGACGGAGGTTTCCAAAGATACCTTGTCAAATGGAAGAACAAACCACCTGTCAGAATCTATGTGGTTGACTAAAGAAGAGTTGCAGAGCGTTGATCCAGACTTGCTAGAGCTTCACAAGAGCTCTAACTCATCGGAGTCGAGTTTTTCTCACCCAAGGGGTGTTAATGAGGACACAAGACCTTTTTAAAGTCTACCAATGAAGAAAACGCCCATCACAAGCATCTTTGTTGTAGCTAGGCGACTATTGAGGAGCATTGAAGACCCTACACACATGATTTGACATATTGAAGACCCCACATTGGGAGGACACATGTGTATGAGGTTTTTGGACATTTTTGGACGTCTTCGGGCTCCCGAGCGCCCGAACTTTTGTGCAATTTGTTTTAAGTTCCGTTTTTGCTTAATTTTTAAGGGTATGTTGGTATTTTCATGTTTTCTTATTGGTTATTTAAGAGGGCTCAGCCCTAAAAACGAGATTAGTTGATTATTATTGAATGAAAGCCTCTTCGGTTGCCTCCATTTTCTCTCCCTCATGAAACTTCGTCTTCTTCTCTAATCTTCTTCTTCTATTTTCTTCTTGTGCCCCTTCAATATTCCTCTAAGGTAAGATCTTCTTTCTTCTCTCTTTCTATCTCCATTATCCCCAATCCTTGAAATCCAAATTTGATAATCGAATCAAAATCCTAAATTCTCAAGTTTTCAAATCCCTAATCCGAGAAACTCTTTGATTCCTCGGACTAGTGATTCACATTGGATATTTGGGTATGACCATGTAAGATCGGGAGGTTCCATCCCTCGCCGGATCCAACCATAGCAATAATTGAATCTCATACTTCGTGGTTGTGATGAATGGCCTGCAATCCATTGCATGTTTCCTTGTGATTTTCTTAGTTCATGATGATTGATGCTAGATTTTATATTATTATTGTCTTTTATTTCTGCTGGATTATATGAGTTCATGAGCATGCATCATAATTAGGGCATTTTACATCACATGTCCACCGATGAGAGTAGTTAGCAACTTCATGCTATACCTATTGCTTAGAAATAACATTTCTCCAATTCTATAATTGTGTTCAATATGACATTAATTTTTTTTTAATTTGATTTTCAGAATGTCGGTGACACCTATTAACTCATCTGGCAGAATAGCAATCACCACCTCCATGCGATGCTCAAACAGGCCTCCTTTGTACTCACGTGGGAGTTTCAGGTGCACCTACCTGTCTCACCACTGAGTATGATTTCTCATCCTTAACGCATGGCTTATTTGCAAGGCCATTGTGGTATTGGATGTGCAAAGAGGAAATGTTTTGTAGTTGTAGTTTCTGGCAATCAGTTGTTTATGGCACTTCTTGGTTGAGGCCAAGGCTGGTTGGGTTTTGATGCCTTCATTTGTTTGGATTTGGATTAATAAAAGCGGGTTTCAATTGATAAGATCTATTATTGATTATGCACATGATAGATCATTTGTCTTCAGTAGCTATTAATGAACTCATGCCAATTCTTTCTTGTTCTAGTTTGGTCTATGTCTGGTAATGTGTGGATTTCTTGAGCTGCAACAGCAAAGTTTCTGCATCCAATAACACGTGGGATGTGGCACACAGCCCAGTTTAAGGATTGCAATCTCATAATTGAATTAAGTAATATCTCTAGACCATGCTTAGCATATCTTTGGGAAGGACCTACTTGTGGAATTTTGTTGAGTGGGCCACTTGGAGATGATAGGCAATCAACCAACCAACCGTTGATGACTTAGTTGCAATGATCCTTCTAACTAGGTGCCGCTCCCACTTCGAATCAATCTTCTGCTCACATGCTCCCTCTTCCTAGCTGTTTATACTAACTAACATTTTAAAACCAACACATGGAATCTGTTGCCACTTCGCTTCACATTTTGTGCAATGAAAGCTGATGCCACTCAATTGATTGAAGAACTGCCTATAGTGAGTTCCCGGTGTTTCACCATTTCAAATTTGGATTGATAGATGGAAATTCCTTTCATATGCAGTCTATGATCAACATGTGTGTGTGTTCTCATTTTCCATCTGTATTTAATGCATTTCATGGTCTTTTGGTCTATAAAAGGCAGAAAAACTGAATCCCGCTTAACACCTTTCCAGTTTTCCACACTGTTAGAGCGTTAGGCGGAACATGCAAACAATATCATTCCAGTTGCAAATAGCCAAAGCAGTTGTGTTTTGGGTACATTCAAACAGTACCTTAAACCATTTCTTATTGTGGTTTTAAATGGGTTAGATTCATAACCATGATTCCTCCACCAACTTTCTCTTTCTTCCTATTAGCTATCCGAAAGTACACATGTTGTCCACTTGATGAGTGGGCCAGCCTGATATTCGCCCGAGGTAATCTTCATGGTGGAGCCAACCTTTTGGACAGGCTGGATGTTGAACACCCATCACATTTCAGTAATAATGTGGTATTTGGACTGTGACTTAGTGGTCCAACGGGTTGTATCTGAGCAACCCTCTCCCTTCTATTATGGGTTTTCTTAGCATTAACCATGCATGTTAATAGGTGAGCATGCTTATCTGTCAAAATCGTCCAATTGACGAGTCACTTCTTGGACTGGCTATGGAATGGGAATTGAAACTATCTGCACATCCTCAAGGTTTCATCAACTATTCACTTTTGAATGCAACAATATTTAGTTGTATACTGGAATTGAAACTATCTGCACATCCTCAAGGTTTCATCAACTATTCACTTTTGAATGCAACAATAATTTAGTTGTATACTTATCTTACAATTAACAATTTTCCTTATTGATCCAGACCACTCAATCAATGACCCACCTCTTCAGGAGACCATGGACAAATAATTGCATTGATTGTTTCCGACACCTGTTTAATGCAGTTTGGTCTGAAGACAATGAACTGGTACCAATATTGAGAGTAGTCCAAAGAAAATTACACCTGATTTGTGGCCCATCCAAGAGGTTGTTGATCGAGCAGTCTGGCTAATTAAGAAAATATCTAATTGCAGAATAATTGCACCGTTCACTTCATAACTAAAGTTCAATGTACACCAGAGTAGGTAATTGATCAAATCTGAAGTCTATAGATAAGTCTGAATATATATATATATATATATATATATATATATATGAAAGAGACACCTCATAGATTGTATTACTCAGATACATTCACATTCACATGATGCCGCTGTACTTGTGTTGTATTAAAGATAAGCCTATTGATGTGCATGGTTAATGTCGAGAAAACCCACATACGGATTTTTCAAGCAGCCATTGTGTTTACTTTTTTTATTTTTTATTTTTACTTTCAATAATTCAAAAACAAGAAAATTCAACCCGAAGACTCGATTGAGACTGCATGTAAAAAATAGTTATTTACAGTTAGAGTGATGAAATTGCCGAGGTGAACACTGAGTTTGGATTGCTGGTTAGAGGTTTTTGCTCTCTTTTGCAGGGTCGTCAATAGGAAATAGTTTCCTAGTGACTATGATTGAAATCTCATCGAGTTGAGTTGACTTGGTCTAATTTTGAGTTGGGTTGTGGCGTTTTGAAACTATGGTTATCTTCAGCTCCCCATTTAGTGGCGATTTACATGCTAATCAGCTTATTAAGCCATTTCAGTACCATGGAAAATAGCTAAGCCTCTAGTTTGGAGATGAAACATAAGGACATTGAATGACAGGAAACATTCTAAGAAGCCCACTATCATTTCTTTGTGCCTTTTTCTTTTCTCCTTTTGTGATGTCTCTCCTACCAAAGGATTATTGTAGAATCCTATGTTAGTTTCAAAGCATTGAAAAGAGTGGTGGTGACTCTTAAATCAGGCACATGGCATAGTTATATGGCAATCCAGACCATTGAAATTGCTGACCAAACTGTGGATAGAGCATAGCAGAATAATTACAATGGATGAGATAATATTAACCATCTGATGTTTTCACTTTGAATTCGAACCACTTGCCATTCTACTTTTAGGCATCCATTGGTAGCCATTAATTGGATCGTTGGGATTGCTTACATCAGTGCCACATGTAAGGAAGAAGAGTCCCCACATTTTCAAATTGGTGCTAAACTAACATAGCAATGTAGGACTAAAATACGTTGTTTAATTTGAAAAGGGAGGGGTAACATAAAAGAAACAGCTCAAAGAGAATCTATTCTTCGAATTTCTATAGTGGAAGACAACAAAGATAATTATTCAGGCAGTTTTCTAATAAATATTTTAGAGGTTGAGGCACTTTTTCCACAATTTAAAAAATGGTGCCAGACTCATCCTCCCCACATGCCACCTGTACAGCGATCCAGACCATCCATAGAGCATATCTCTAAATCACACTGATCAAGCAATCCTAACAATCCAATCGATGGCTCCCAAATGGATAAATAAAAGTTAAATAGTGAGTGGTCCAAATTACAAGGTTAAAATCAGATGGTTACAATCATCTTCTTAAGTATGTATTTTTGGGTTCCGGTCCATCCACGATTGGATCAGACTCCTGACGGTCTGGATTGCCGTGCGAGGGATGCCATGTGTACGGTTGAAAGGTCACCACCATTTAAAAAAAAATTAATAGGATGGTTTGAGCTATTTGGTCCTGGTAAAGGAGGCAAGCTTTATGGTGCTCTAATAATAAATATTTCATTGAGAAGACATCTCAACTGTTCTCTCCCTGTAATCCTCATTATAAAAATATAAAATTACAAGACCAAGATTAGAATTGAATTTAAATATTCTTATTGTCTTGACTAGCATCCATATGTGGGACCCTCTCTCTCTCTCTCTCTCTCTCACACACACACACACACGTCTGCCTTGCCTGAAATCCATACAGCAATCGAAGTAAAAAAATCTCTATCTACTATTACAAGTCAAAAAGATGTCCATCTACCTTGATTTATGGATGGGAGAGTTATTTGATACTCTGATTGTGTATGGCTCTTGATACTCAGCCGCTTAGAAATGGTGCACGTGGCATATATTAGCTTGAATTAAACAGATTAAATTGTGGCACAGATTGTCACGAAGTTGCAGCACGAAAATCAAATTTGTTGAACAATCCTAACCTCTGAGTAGCTGACACTTGTTTGTTGAAATAAGACCATTGGATATCTTTCATTTTAACCGTCCAATAACTGTCCACCAATCTGATAGTCAGATAATCAAAGAGGCATAGTTTTTTGTTCATTATTAATCTAAACTGTTACATATAATTTGCGCAGTTTAATTTGAATTATTTCTAGGTCACGTATGAAATTTTCGAGTAATTTTTAAGAGGTTGTGCATCATCCATTGCAGTCTGGTAGAGTATTAAAGCTTTTTCTAACATTGTTAGTTATGCATCTCATTCACGAAAGATCCGGTTGATATGAAATGTCAATGCGACCTAATTCACCACATGAAATTGGTATGTAAATTCAAGGGCTACACTCCCACTTTAGTCTTCCACCATTTAAAATTTGAGGGTGGCTCATCTTTCTCACATGCAGCACTTATCCAGACCATTTAAATTGTGGGTCACATTGATCAAGCAATCCTAACAATGCTTGTTAATTAGAACATAGAAATCAATATTGTTTCAATGGATGCAGTGGTGATTTTCCTTGTTTTTAATTAGTAATGGAAATAATTAATGGCTATGATTATGTTTTTTTCTTTAAAAGAAAAAAAAGTGATGCCTTTTGATATCTTTTCAAAAGCTAATATGCAAGCATTTTCACGAAGATGTGGGAAATCTCTTGTTATCAACCCTTGAGCTTTCAAGCGTACGGAAAATCATCTCAGAAAGTAAACAATTTATATGGACTATTGACCTTTTGTCATTCTGATAATTTTTTATGTTGACTGATTTTTAAACTGAATGTTGTCCATATAAAGGTACAAGTCCGACGATTAATATTATCTTCCTAGTTCAAATTTTTAATTATGTTGCACCGACAATTGATGTGGATGGGTTGAATTATTGTTGTCCAACTCTTCTAGGTAGGGTGTATGGTTAAGGAGTGGAAACCATTTTTTAAAGGAAGTGGATTGGATCCTGCCTCCAACTGGACGTAATCCGTGTAGGCAGGGGCTTTGTGGAGCCCACTGTGATGTATGGATTTTATCCATGCCATTCATCCATTTTTTATGCGAACAATCCAAGGCTCAAGTGATGATATAGTGGGGATTGAACAGCCACCATTAAAAAGTTCTCGGTGGCCACAGTAGTTTTGGTTCAAGCTGACATTTGTGTTTTCCCTTCATCGGTCTATGTGACCTTTATGAACATGTTGGATGGAAAATAAAATTCATGGTGGGCCCTAGGAAGGCTTCAACAGTGGCCACTATTATCACTGCTGCTTCTTGTTGTGTGGTCCACTTGAGCCATGAATCTACCTTTTTTTTGGGGGGGACCATATCCTGAAATGATCCGGAAAAATGGATGAATAGTGTGGATAAAACCCATACATCACAGTGGGCCCCACAGAGCCCCTGCCTGGACTGATTTCCGTCCAGCCTGGGGCAGGACGCAATCCCCTTCCTTTTTTAAACTGTTCAAAACTAACATAGGACTCGAGCCATAAATGCATGCACAAGGGAAATGAATTTCTCAGTGAGTTGACACGAAATCCAATTGAGTCCAATTGACTCAGTTGAGTGAGTTCTGGGTTGACTCGGAGAGATATTAAACTATGTCACATTCAGGAGAACCGGCATGATCTTTTACACGCATCCCGTCTTTTCCACATGGTCTCATGCATGTGGGATATTCTAGCCATGCAAAAGGAGCTGGTCCACTCATCAGGCGGCCACACCCTCAAAATCGATGGACAGCTGTTGGTCTGACTCAAATACTGGTGAGGCCTTCCTGATGAGGGGTTGGCCTGATTTTCATGGCAGGTCTTTATATATGGTGGGACGCGGCTTCCATGGTGTTGGGATAGGAGGGCCGGCAGTGGAAGCAAAGCCGAACACAAGCAAACAATTCAATCAAACAAGCCACACAATGCAATCATAATACATGCAATCACCTACACATAGACAATCGGATTTTTACGTGAAAAAACCCCTCACGAGTAAAAAACCACGGCACAAAGCGACAATAATCCACTATAATATCAGAAGTTATAAGAGATGGAACCCAAAGACCCAAAACCTAAGCCCACAAGAGAAATCCCAAGCTTACCCAAGAAGAAACCCTCTTCTCCAAGCTCTTTCTCTCACCTAGAAGCTCCCTCAATCACCTTTGTAACCTTCGTAACATCTAAACTCGTAATCCCCCTTAAAAAGGAAGAAAAAACGGATTTAGAAACTTCTTGCGCAAGGAAACCGCGCAAAACCGCGTTGCGGTAGGACTCTGCCGACCAGTCGTCCGGCCGGTCGGACACCCCTACCGGCCGGTCAGCTGACCGGTCGGATGGGCTAAAAACATCACAGCAGCAACGCTGCCTGGTTCCAGCGTGTGGCCGGCCGGTTGGCCACTCCCACTGACCGGCCAGTGGCCTCTGCGCAAAAACCATGATTTGAGGCGTCCTTTTCTCAACAAACTCCACCACAACTCAAATCATCATGCACCTCCTGGCCACGCACAATCTCCACTTCTACTTCGTCATCATTACAGTCCCGTCGCTTCTCATGCCCCATCGACTCTATCCTTACATCTTCACACGCTTTGTTGCTCTTCCCATGTGACCCTTTTTCTCTTGCCACACTTGAACAACCGTGGATCCCGCTGCCGATCCCGCAGCTCCACCATGAATTGTGCTCCCGATCACTTTGTAAAGATTATCGCACCTCCGTGCCTTGATCATCACGCGTGATCCCTTCATCACTTTACAATATCGATCGCAGTCGATGAACCTGCACCATTTCGCCTCGAGTACACCAAGAGATATCACGTTCTTCTTCATCTCAGGGGACATGCTTCACACTTTCAAGAATCCGTTTGACTCCATCGAACATCCTAATGCGCACTGAGCCAATCCCTACCACATTGCGAGCGTAGCCATCGCCCACAAACACCGATCCACCATCAGGCTCCTTGTATGACATGAATGAGCTTCGGTCAGGACATACATGACATGATGCCCCTGAATCCAAGAGCCACTCTCCACCAAGAGGCTCTATGCCAGATACAGTCAAAACATCACAACCGTCACCACAATCCTCTACGGTATTGGTTCCTTCCCTAGAAGAACCTCCAGATCTCTCTTGCCTTTTCTCGGGATTCGAACAATCCCTTTTCACATGTCCTTCTTCCTCACAATTCCAGCATCTCACCTTGTACTTCCACTTGCCTTTTGATTTAGATTTCGATGAAGGAGATCCTCCACCCCGCTCAGAATTCCTCCCCATCATAACCAGTGCCTCATCAGTAGAGGGACCCACGCCGCCGCTTTTCCTTCTCATCGCCTTCGCCTGAAGGGCTGAGATAATGATTTTACGCCAATAGTCTCCCTACCTGCGCACAAAGAGTCCTTGAATGACTCATATAAATCTGGAAGAGAATTCAACAGGATAAACGCTGGATCCTCGTCCTTCATCGGCTCATCTACATCCATCAACTTGCAAATAAGCCTATTGAAATTGTTGATGTGGCTCTCAACATCGGCCCCCTCCGTCATCCTCAGATTGTACAACTGAAGCTTCAAGTATATGCGATTTTCAAGAGATTTCTTCGCATAGATATTCTCTAACTTCGCCCATGTTTTAGTCGCAGTTTTCTCTTTCATGACGTTATACAGGATCTCATCTGTCAGGTACAATTGGATTGAGACATTGGCCTTTTCATCGATCTTCTTCCACTCTTCTTCTTTCATAGCTTCTGGTCACTCTCTAAGGAGTGCAACTTGCAATCCTTGCTGAACTAGAAGGCCTTTCATCTTCACCTTCCAAAGCTCAAAGTTATTTTTTCCCGAATACTTATCTATGTCGAATCTCATGCCTGATGCTATGCTCTTGTCTCAGATTCGAATTTCTGCTACACCCCAACGATCGCTCTGATACCAGTTGTTGGGATAGGAGGGCCGGCAGCGGAAGCAAAGCCGAACACAAGCAAACAATTCAATCAAAGAAGCCACACAATGCAATCACAATGCATGCAATCACCCACACATAGACAATCGGATTTTTACGTGGAAAAACCCCTCACGGGTAAAAAACCACGGCACAAAGCGACAACAATCCACTATAATATCAAAAGTTACAAGAGATGGAACCCAAAGACCCAAAACCCAAGCCCACAAGAGAAATCCTAAGCTTACCCAAGAAGAAACCCTCTTCTCCAAGCTCCTTCTCTCACCTATAAGCTCCCTCAATCCCCTTTGCAACTTTGGTAACATCTAAACTCGTAATCCCCTTAAAAAGGAAGAAAAAACGGATTTAGAAACTTTTTGCGCAAGGAAACCGCGCAAAACGGCGTTGCGGTAGGACTCTGCCGACCGGTCGTCCGCCCGATCGGACACCCCTGCCCGACCAGTCGGATGGGCTAAAAACATCACAGCAACAACGCTACCTGGTTCCAGCGTGTGGCCGGCCGGTCGGCCACTCCCACCGACCGGCCGGTGGCCTCCGCACAAAAACCATGATTTGAGGTGTCCTTTTCTCAGCACATGGATCTACCGAGGACGGTGGATCCTTGATTGTTGGAGCCCACCATGATGTATGTGACTTACATCCACGCAGTCCGTCCATTTTGACAGCTAATTTTAGGGCATGATCCCAAAAACAAAGCAGATCCAAATCTGAGGTGGATCACACCAAAGGAAACAATGGTGATTGAATACCCACTATTAAAAACATTTTGGAGACCACCGGAATGTTTATTTGCCATCCAACCTGTTGATAAGGTTGCAAAGTCCTAGATGACGGGACCACACAAATATCATATCAGCTTGATCCAAAGCTTTTGTGGCCTATAAGAAGTGATTAATTGTCAGTATATCAGCACTGTTTCCTTAGGTGTGGTCCCATAGTCATGGATCCGGGGAACCACCGAAGCCACTTCATTTATGGTGTGGGCAGATGACAGCCGGCGGGCTGTATGCTGAACTTCAGGTACAGTGCATGCATGAGATTATCATTTCCTGCCAACAATAGGATGTAAGTGTAAAATTCGAATGAAATTATGTAGAAATTAAATACCGTAGCTGGAGATGGAAGGAGATTGCGTCCCTCCCGCCTGGACAATAATCCGTCCTGGCAGGGATCTGTGGGTCCCACCTTGATGTATGGGTTTCATCCCTTCCGTCCATCCATTTTTTCAGATCCAAAAAATGGTGCAGATCAAAAGCTCTAGTGGACCACACCAGTGGAAGCAGAAGTGATAATGGCACCCACCGTTGGAACCTCCCTAGAGGCCACCTTGATTTTTTTTTTTTTGACATCCAAACTTTTCATAAGGTCATATAGACCTGGATGAAGGGGAAACACAAATTTCAGCTTGATCCAAAACTTCTGAGGTTCCCAAGAAGTTTTTAATGGTGGGAGTTCAATCTCTACAGTGTGGCCCACTTGAGCCTTGGATCTGCCTCAGTTTTTGTAACATGCCCTAAAATGATCTGAAAAAATATATGGACGGCGTAGATAAAATCCATACATCACGGTGGGCCCCACATATCACTGCCTGGACGGATTATAGTCCTGGCGGGACTGGACGCGATCCCCTTCCCGTGGGGATATAACCTGAAACGGTTAGGAACATGGTTTTAAGACTCAGCGAGTCGTCCCGAGTCACCCCACTTTTCAATAAAGGCTCATTGTGCTGAACCAAAAAGGACTCAGCTGAGTCAAACTCGACTCGGACGAGCAGCATAGTGCTTGTGCAAGCCGACAATCCTAGGTCCAATATCTTTATGATTTGCCGAGAATCTGCAAACATGGCTTATAAAAAATCAAGGTCACTTCTGAGTGATTTTTTGGTGTGGAGGGGGATTCATGAGCTGATGAGGTGGGCCACACCGATGTCCTTTTCTAATAATGGATGCACGATGCTTGTACCCAAAGAATGGACCAACCGGCCCACTAGGGTGCAGTCTGCATGACGCACTCTAGAGCCTACTGTGGGTCCCTAAAGGTACTCTAGTTGTCCTAAAAAAAGGACGTTCCACTAGAAGAAAAGCAAGTGAAGTGGAGAAAAGAAAAGAGAGAGAACCGTCGGATTGGACCCACTGCCGCGCCTGAATTTTGAAATCGGTACGATAAGATATTTTAATTAAGTCCCACGTGATTCCACTTTTGCATTATTAGCACTATGCTCTGTAGAACTGAATTTACAGTAAAAAAATCTATTAATGTATGAAATTATTCATTATAAAGAATTAATAAAAGATTAATATGATAATATTGGACCGAACCTATGGACAGTAGGTTCGAGGTGTTGTGGCCGTGGTAAGATCTTGGCTTAAGTGACCATTAAAAATGCAATAATAGATTGGGTATGTGGAGAGTAGCTGGTGTTTTTCATAGATGGTGGTGATTAGTTATTGATAAGTCCTATAAACTATGGTTTTCTTTAGTTATTTGATTGAAATGGCCAATGGGGAAATGATATGATAAGAGGTGGTCTATGCTAATTGCTAAAGCTACTTCCTGCTGTCTCATACTAGAGCTTCCTGCCGTAATGATACAGCCGTAGTGGCCGTTTCCTTTTTCTTTTTTCTTTCTTGCTAATTTAAATATGTCGGCTCCATTACAGCCAGGGGCTATTTTATTTATTTATATTTTTGCAATAGCACCATAATGTGTAACAGTTGGCACCATTACTGTAGACAGCAGTGACTGATATTTATACTTTGGTCTACTTTGCCGCCCATGGCTCAAAAAACAAGACCCATGAATGAGTTTTTTTATTGTTTTTTTTTTTTGTTGGGTTAGTATACATCCCACACTGTTGGTCACCCTGCAATGTTAGCCACCCCATGTTGGGATCCGATATCTAGACCTCAGCATTGAGACGAGGTTATCTTCACTCAGTCTTACCACTGTCCCAAAGGTATGGGTGTCACGAATGAGTTTTTATGCAGGCTTTTCTAGTTTAAAAGTTGGATATTTATGTCCATGCATTGTTTGGGTGCAAGATTTACTTAACACAGTTGTCCATTTGTATAATGCTGTCCAAAAAGTTGAATACTGAGCTGTCCGAAGGAATGGTGTAGAACTGTGGATGCAACTATTCAGGAATTAAGACAGCTCTGTTTTTAAGTGAATGGTCTCTACTCTACTTCTCTATTGCGAACTGTACTCAAACAGCTGAAAGTAATCAATGTTACAAGGCATTGCTGTCGAGATATAACGTGCTGGCATTTTAGGTCCCACTCACATGGCTCATAATCTTGCGCACGTGTACCAAAACGTGACCGTACAGGTGGTAAGCGAAAAGTCTAATTTACCCCTTATAAAGACTTATGAAACCGACAAAACCCTGCCTCGTGCGGAAGAGAATTATATGTGCCTGCGTAAATTAGATGCTACGTGTTGGTTTAACTTTTATGCTTTTAAGCGTAGGTTTCAAAGATCAGTCCATCAGTGACTCAAGTGGAGCATACAATTAGAAATAGTTTGTAGCGTGATGCCCACCCTCTGAACTATTTCCCCTCGATGTGGCCCACTCAAATTAACTACGGATTGTCTTGGCCTTTGGGCCTAGGCCTTAATGTTGCTGTGGCATATAATTATTCGAGTATATTTCAAATAATCATCATGGGCCCTATAAAAAATCAATGGTGGAAGTCTCTCTCCCATTTGTTTCCCTCAATGTGGCCCACCTAAATCATTGGTTATCCTGACTTTTGGGCCCAAGCCTAAATGTTTTTGGGGCATCATGGTAAGGCCCCTTAAAAAATTAATAGTGGATATCTCTCTCCCATCTATTTCCTTTGGTGCGGGCAATCTGAATCATACATCACTTGATTTTCTGGCCATGGGCCTAACATAGGACTACACATCTAATGATTGGAGTAGATTTCACATATAGATCATAGTGGGCTTCACGAAAAATGGGCCCAGCAATCCCTCCCCTATTCCTTTCTTCATGTGTTAAGAAAAAATATTTATAGGACGCACTACATCGAGCCCACCCGTGATGTACGGGAAATTTACTTTGACCATTAGATATGTAACTCCACATTAGGCTTAGTTTCAAAAAATCATGCTCACTGGTAATTGAGAAGGGCCACACCAAAGGTAAAGGCTGGGAAAGAACCACCATTGATTTTTTATAATGCCTACCATAATGATTATGTAAAATCCACATGAACCATTATACGCCACAAAAACATTTAGGCATAGGGCTCAAAAGTTGGGACAATTTGTGGTTTAGGTGGGCCCCACTAAGGGAAACAATTTGGAGGGTGGGTATCACCTTATATACTATTTCCAATTGTATGGTCCACTTGAATCACAAATGATACTATTTCCAATTGTATGGTCTACTTGAATCACAAATGGAGTTGATTTTTAAGCTTTGCAACTAAAAATGAGTCACACACTTGATGGTAGGAGTTGATAAAACATGGTACAGTAGGCCCTACCCGTTTGAAAGTTCTCACGAAACTCACTTGCAGGAAACCATTGGGATGGAAGGCGGATTCAGTTACCTGAGAGGATGGATGAGAATGAATAAGGGTAGAAACACCTCTTCTTCTTCTTCTTTTTATTTTTTGTTTAGTACACACATCCCACTGTTAGTCACACTTCATTGTTAGCCACCCCCCACATTGAGATTCAATACTAGGACCTCCTTGTTGAAACGAGGTTATCTCCACTCAGTCTACCACCTCCTTACCTTCAATTATAGAGCAAGCATGATTCAGTAAATATAAAATTTAAAAGTATTTTATAATAAAATTAATATTTAAGAAGAGCTCTTTTTTTTTGTATATAAAGAATTTTTTTTTCAAATTTTGAATAAGACCATCTTGTATGAGAATGTATCTTGGATTATTTAACTTTTTTAATTTTATGACTGAATTTTTAATAATATTTTACACCAAATGAAAGTTACAACTTTTGTCATACTGTTCTTATGCCACACGAATCCCGAATTGCTAATTAAGGTCTTTAAATGCGACACAATGACATCTTTATACAGTCGTCCACTCACCCAAACGCAACACACGGACGTCCGCGTCCAGACAAACATGGACGTCCTTGTCTTAAGCCAGTTGTCCACGCATGCAAACGAGCCCCAACAGTACTCATATTTTCATCCTAATTCCAATATGGCTCTTTATCGCCGCCCGTACATAGAAAAGGCAACAGTGAATGTCGTGAAATATCTATTTTGGCTGATTTTTTACTCATGGACCGTCCATGTCGTGTTTGCTGGATGTGTGGTTTAGATCCACAGTTTTCACTGGCAAGTGGGTTCGTTGAGAGCATTTTCATTGTTTATTACAAATAAATACAAAAT
Organism: Liriodendron chinense; assembly: GCA_003013855.2. Taxonomy (NCBI): domain Eukaryota; kingdom Viridiplantae; phylum Streptophyta; class Magnoliopsida; order Magnoliales; family Magnoliaceae; genus Liriodendron; species Liriodendron chinense. The sequence goes on from ML058513.1 coordinate 1,214,609, forward strand.
TCTTGAGCCATTCGCTAGTGTTTTGGAAGCTTCCGTTATAAAAGTAGAAAAATGGGTGTTTGGATTCCTGTCGGATAGGAAGGTTTCAACTATTGATGTCGTTATCTCTTCCCAAGTCACCTTATGAACAGGTTGGATGAAAAATAAACATCACCTGGGCCTCAGGAAATGTTTTCAGCGGTGGACGTCACTATTCTCACTGTTTCCTATGGTGTGGTCCACTTGAGCATTGAACATGCTTCATTTTTGGAGCTTATGCCCTACAGTTGGCAAGATGGATAGACGGTGTGGATAAAACACATGCATTAATGTGGGCTTCACAGATTCTAGTCACCACTCACCAAGAATATCCTTGGTGTTGGGTCACATGCAGTCCGCTTGGTGAATCGTCTGCAACCCTGTTTGCTCAGCTGAAGCGCCACTCTAACATAAAGGGAAGCGGATCAGGCGCGGCCTGGCCTCATCCAAGACGGTGTGTCCCTCACCGGGGGGCCACCTTGATTAATATTTTCTGTATCCGCACAGTCCATCCATTTTTTAAGTTCATTTTAGGATATTATCCAAAACATGAATTAGATCCAATTATCAGGTGGACCATACCTTAGGAAATAGTGGTGATTGAATGCCCTACCATTAAAAACTTATTAGGGTGCACCTTAATGTTTCCATAGTGTTTATTTTCTATCCAACATGTTGATAAGGTCACATGAGCCTAGATGAAGGGAAAAAACAAAATCAGATTGATCCAAAACTTTTATGGCCCATTAATGATAAATTAACACTACTTCCTATGGTATGGTCCACCTAATTATTGAATCTGCTTCATTTTTGGGATAATGCCCTAAAATGACCTGGAAAAAACAGATGGACAGCTTGGATGCATAATACATATATCAAGGTGGGCCGCACTGTCTTGGAAAAACAGAGACACACCCCCGCCTTGTGATTTTAGAAGTTTTAGGCATGATTTTGCACCGTTGCTTACAGTGAGGGCCACGTAATTCTTGGGTTGAAGTAATTTCTAGGATCTATGTTGAAAGAGTGGTGGCACACCCGATGGACGGACTGGATCTGACGAATTTTTGGTTGAAATTGAACATGGCATTTTCATTTCAAACGTCAAGTTTGAGGCCACCAATCAGACAGGACTCAGGATCATCGTCTACTTTGGTATTTCGATCACGACTGATCGGGTGTCCCCCACCATTTGTGCGGTTGGATGAAGATACAAATGTGGCACATGTATACTGGCATTGAACCACGAAAAGTCGATCCTTCCGTGGACCGTTTAGACACCAAGATGGCCAGATGGAGTCGGTTGGCGGAGTAGGGATAAGGCCGGAGTCAATACGAGGGCCGTCTGCTCCCCAAATACCCAACCAGCGTCTCTATCAGCTCTAGCTTTCAACGTGGCACGTCCCCATCAGCTCTAGCCGTGTAGTGAGACCCACCGTATAGTTGATCATGTACTCAGAAGTTCACGCTGTTTAGACAGTCCGGACCTCTGATTAATGGCATTTGCTTGCTTGTTGAATTTGAACCCTTTGATGCTGGTTACTTCTTTTATCTAAGACGCCAGTTTCCTACCACAAAGAGGCCGTGAAAAGCTGTGGGATCCACTGTGATGTCTCCGTGACATCTCCTTCATCCATCAGTTTAGCCTGCTCATGTTAGAACTTGATTCCAAAAAATGAGGTAGATCTAAAACTCAAGTGGAGCCAAACTATGGAAACAGTGGATGAAGCCCACCATTAAACTTTCCTGGCTCAGAATGATGTTGTTTATGCTTAATCTATCTCCATCAAATTCAGTAACTCAAACTCCAATGATGACATGTGGCAGAAAAAATTTAATAATAGTGAATGAAGTTTTCTAACGACTACTCTAAGCCAAATGAGATTAGAACCAGTAAAGCCATGGGCAACACAAAAAGGGTAAGGACAGAGATAGCATGTATCCCATTCACACGGTAGAGATTGTTGGCGTTAGGAGCCCAGCAGCGGAAACAATTAAAGCAGGTGAGGAACACACCACAATGGCAATTAACAAGTAAATCATCACACACAAGAAAGCAATCTGATTTTTACGTGGAAAAACCCTTCACTGGGTAAAAAATAACGGCACAAAGCGACACAAATCCACTATGATATCAAAAGTTACAAGAGATAGAAGAAATACAACCCGGATCACAACCCACGAGAGAAATTCCAAACTAACAAAGCTAATTCTTACATGAGAAGGACAAACACAGCCCTTTCCTCTCAACCCAGAGAACTCCAAGCTTCCTCTTAGCTCTTTCTCTCACCCTAGAATCCTCTCAATCCCTTGGCCCATTGGCGGCAACCCTAATCTTGGATTACATCTCCCTAAATAAGAGAAAAATCGGAACTAGAAACTCCTTGCGCAAAATTGCGCAAGAAACTAAGTCCAAAAAAAGAAACCAGTCGACTGGTTAGAGCTCACCATCGGCCGTTCGACGGCCCCTGCCGACCGGTCGATAATGCCCCAGAAATGTTCCAGAAACCGCTGTCTTATTCTCCAACATGACCGACTGGTTGGACGACCGGTCGGTGGCTTCCGTGCATGGAGATCAGAGGCGTCCAATCTCATCAAAGATAACTAACCACCATGATAGTTTCATCATGACTAAAGTTGGGTATTGATCGAAACATGGTCGCATCAAAGAATGAGTTCAGCCGATGCACCATGGTGTCTCGCATGGTCTCTATGGTTACAAATATTCGAGGAGCGGAGTAATGATTAGTAATATACCCAATTTCTCACTACCTCCCTGAGTTTGCCTTGGCTTTCCATGTGTGTGACTACAACTCTTGTGCGAACATGAATTTTATTTGTGCACTCTGATGTTATACTCTTTTGTTTTTGGTGATATATGTATGTAGCTAAATTTTGTGTATTCATTGTATTTGTAGATGCTACATAGTAGAATAAAAAATTTGGATTGCTCTCATCTTGTTTGTAATTTGGGGGGGGGGGGGGGGGGGGGGGGGATTTTCCTGTCACATCCCCAAAGTGAACTTAAGAGCTCGAGCATTATTTTCAAGTCATGACATGACTACGTTAAATTGGCCTAGCATCATGGCGCATTATTCACATTCGTGCAGAGAAAATGGCGACTATCACCGATATACAGCGTAAGAGAAACTCCCATTCACAAAATAGGGATAGAATGTGAGCTCAATCAATGGCAACCAATGATGAATAACCAATATATCTGGTATCATCTGATAGGTTACAACTGTCTTTGGGTTCAAATGGTTATCTCCCACATCAACAAATAGGAAGAATGGCTACGAATATCTCTCATGCAATCGTCTCATAATTCAATAAATAAAAGGAAGATCGAAGACTTCAGAAACCTCACAAACCCAACACATCAAATCAAATCTACAATGCAATACTACATATCTTTTATCTTATCTTAAATTAGGACACCTTTTGTGTAATTTTGTCCATATATATTGCTACACTGGCCTGACCTTGGCATAGGAGTTGTGTAATCATGTTTGTCTAAGTTGGATTGACCTCGACTAAGAGTAAGGGCAATTTTCTTCCATCTAAGCCGAGTGCTAAATCACAAGAAATACTTTTTTTCTTTCTTTCTTTTCAACAATGAAATAACCTTCGTCTACGCCCGAGTCACTGAATCAAGGAAGACTTAGATCTAAGGCATTGTCATCTATGTCATAGATGTTAAAACATTAAGGGATACTTTTTATAAATTTTTATTTTCATTAAAATTAATGCAATTGAATTCCTTCGAATTTTTAATTGTGCGATTTCAGCTGAAAAGAACTCATTAGAATGACGAACCTTATCCTTCGCAAATGAACTGTTTTAGTTCTCAGTCATAGATAACTATCCATAGGCTCTCTATCTATCTCGGCATTTGAGGTCAGCCTTTGGCTCAATTCGTAAAAGCTTTGGCACACCTGACACAACATACACATACCAATGACCAAATTTTGAGACAAGCAAATGTTTATATGCCATCCAACCTATGCATAAGGTCTTGCGATCCTGCTTCCCATAAGGATGATGAGAAAGCATAACTATTAGCCTAAAAAGGTTCCAATGGTGCGTTTCATTTCCACTGTTTCCTTGTAGAGTGGGCCACTTGAGTTTTGGATCTTAGAAGCTTTTGGGCTCACGTACATGAGCTGGCACAACGGTTGGACGATTAATATATTGCACAAAAATCACTGGCGGTTCCCACAGTTCTTTTTGTTATGTGGATTCTCTGTAAAAGGTGTTGTAACTAGGGCTGCACGTATGTCGGGTTAACCCGCCCAATCCAACCCGACAGAGTAAATGGTTCGGGTCTCGGGTAATGCGGCTGGACCGTTTTAAATTTAGGTACGATATAGGGTACACGCCAAGCCCGACCCAACCCGTACCCCGACCAGTGTATACCCGACCCATTCCGCCCAACCCGAACCGCCCAAAAAAATTGGAACTTTGGATGGTAACTTCCAAGTAGAAAGCTTACCTCATCCTAATTTGTAGGTACGTACTAGAGTAACTTTATCTCATGTGGAAAACCTCTTAACGTGTCTAAAATTCAGACCGTCCATCAGTCACACTATAATGTTTTTGAGAAATCCACCTCGTGCATTTGTTTTATGAGATCATTTTAGATCATGAGACCAAAAATGAGCTGGATCCAAGACTTTAGTGGTAAAAAAATGTGAGGATTGAATGTCCACAATTGAAATATTCGTGTGTGTGAATAAGCAGAATTTAGACCCGACCCGACCTGGTTCAACATATAGGGTCGGGTAGGGTTAGGGTTGACCCTTTTACAAGTAGGGTAGGGTTAGGGTTGGGTCAACCCAACTTGGTCACAACCTGGATCGAAACCTAAACCTTTAAAATATATTTAGGTTCGGTCCAGGATTTGGCCCAACTCGACCCATGTGCAGGCCTAGTTATAACTTGCCAGAGGACGCGGATTAAGGTGGTGTTCCAACACCACCCCCATCGATAGTGTGTCCTGGTTGGGTACTATAGGGCCATCGTGAAGTATGTATTTTATATTCAGGCTGTTCATCCGTTTTGCCCCCTCATTTTAAGGCATCAAACAAAAAATGAAGCACATCCAAAATTAAGTGGACGGCATAACATTGGTTGTGATTGAACGCCCACCATTAAAAACACATCGAGGGCTACAAAAGTTTTGGATCAGGCTGATATTTGCGTTTTCCCTTCATCTAGGTCTAAGGGCCTTATCAACTGGTTGGACAACAAATAAATATTACGGTGTGCCTTAAAAAGTTTTCAACGCTGGGTGTCATTATTCTCACTATTTCCTATGGTCGGGCCCACTTGAGGTTGAGATCTGGTTCATTTTTCGATTCATGCTCTAAAATGAACTGGAAAAACAGATGGACAGTATGAATATAAAACACATGCATTACGTTGGGCCCCACATCACCCAAGACATCTACGCCATGGGGGATGATGGTGGCAGCACCACATAATCGATGATATAATCCTCGTCCGTTGTAGGAATTTCTCGTTCAAATTCCGACTCGAGGCACGGGGGCGGATTAGGTGCAGTCCGACTTCACTTAGCATGGTGCGTCCTGACCGTGAGCCCCACCTTGATCTATAGCTTGTATATTCGTGCTGTCCATCTATTTTTTCAGCTTATTTTTTTGGCATGAGCCAAATCTTAAGCAAGTTCAAATTGTTTTCCTCTAGTTTGTGCCACTCAAGTAACGCTTTCGGCATGTATGGTATGTTATCCGAGAGTGCTAGGACTGACTGTGCGGCTCGATTCCAACCGATTCAACTTCGACCCCAAGCGTCAAGACAAGCAGATACGTCGTGCTCAACCATATAAAACTGAAGCTTGGAGAGGTCGGTTGCCTATTCATCAATTCACAAATGAGCTAAGAATGATCAGACGATTGTCGGAGGGTAGGGTTCGTCCTCCGAAAATGGGTTGCAACTTGTCATTCACCATAAATGACTTTTCATATACAAAACCGATAATAGTGACAAGCGGTCTAAGAGATCAACTGTCGGACAAATAATTCTGTTTGGAAGAGAACTGATTGTATTGATATAGACTAGTCCGGTAGATGTGGACTGGTGATTATAGCTAAGATCGTTTAGCAGACATGGACTGAGATTACAGCTACTTCTAAATTACGGATTATACTAAGTAAGGAAAAAAATAAGTTGAGTTTGTTTGTTTGTTTAGTGTGAGACCCTTTGTTCCTACTTTTAGATTATGAATTATGTTAAGATAAGCTAATAAAAAGATAAATTAAGTTTGTTTGTTTGTTTGATATAAGACCCTTTGCTCTATCAATTCCATCTCCTATTTATATACTTCCTATTTTTAGTGAGAATTTTTTAGATCTTTTTTTTATTTAATTGTTACAACCGTGGCAATTTCTCTAGACTCTTCCGCTTCTTTGTGGCATTTCACAATCTCAAGCATTTGCTTCCACTATAATTCATCATCTACTGGATGAATTATTCCAATCAACTAGTGTCAACTGTGAACTTGGAAAGTCTACACCACGTGCCTCCACTGATTGCATGTATGCTGCACAACGATGCTATGCCGCGTCTTCTCCTCATTTGCCCTTTTGAGCAGGGTTATAAATAGGGTACAACACAAATCTTAGGTAAACAACGGAACAGAAAACAGTAGTTATTTGATCAGTGAAAACTGCTTGTGGACTACAAAAGTTTTGGATCAAGCTGATATTTGTTTTTCCCTTCATCCAAGTATGTGACATAATCGACACGTTGGATGTCAAACAGTGGGCCATAAGAAGTTTTTAATGGTGAACGTTCAATCACCACTCTTTCCTATAGTGTGGTCCACCTGAGATTTGGGTAATAAAAAGGACGGACACTTTAGATATACAAACTATACACCATGGTGGGCCCCACGAGCCGATTAATTGCGGCCCTGACTGTGGGCCCCATCTTTATGCATGTATTCTATATCCATGCTGTCCATCCGTTTTTTTTTAGGTCCATTTTAGGGCTCGCCTGATTAACAGGTGGGATGGCATATAAACAAGACGGTGGCCCAAGAAATATTTCTATGGTGGGTGTCCCAATTGTCACTCTTCCTAGCCCACGAGTTTTGGATCGTCCATTTTAGGACTCAGCAGCTAACATGATCTGTGCAACCTGATTTACGGAGAGGATGTCAAACAAATATCACCGTGGTAGCCCACTTCCTAAAACACGTGTTGGTGAGGATTGCGGTCCCAGACGGACCCTCGTACGTATCACAAATCCAGTTGAACTTACACAGTGGCAGCGTGCAAGATCTGGCCGTACATCTGGTGGGCCCATCTTGCTTTTCCTTGTCCAAAGTCAGGCCAGACTAGTGCTCTGCTCATGTGGTGGGCCACACGTGAATGGAGATTGGAAGTCCGAGGAATATTGACCTACACGCAACATTCATTGTACACGTGAGCACGCGATGCACCTGATGAGAGAACTAGCCTATTGTTTAACAGAGGAATTTGTACAAAATTCACTGTACACCTGATGCTTGTGCAACAGAGGTGGGGCCCATCTCAAGAAAAACACAGATGCTCTGCTACAGTACAATGTTTCATATGCATCCATTGAGAAATTGTATAAGTGGAATATACTTAAATTAAATTAATCTGTCCGAATTCGTCAGACAAATGATGGATGTATCATAAAGTAAGATTTACACCTAACTTTTGTTCTACTTAGATGATTATTGGACATCTAATGGACCGTTAAGATGAAACATAGTTAATATTCCAACTTAAATCAATAAATTCTTATCATTGAGAACTCGTTGTGGCCCACTGAAGTTTTGGATCATGCTGGTATTTGATTTTTCCCTTGTTTGGTAGGGTAGATTCCACCTGGTCAGTCATGCGACGGATCCACTGGTGCAGTCAGCAGCCGAAATTTCACCTTGATTGGTTTCTAGGCTGAGACCCCTTGTTGAAACTCTGCAGAGTCTACCAACAAGGCAAGGCCCAGAGCCCTATCAGGTTGTATTCTATTTAACACCTATTCAATCGTTTGAAATCACCAGGTGAAGGAGTGAATCCAATAGTGGGCCTCACTGTGATGTTTAAGGGAAATCTACACAAATCAACAGGTGTATTATACAGTTTTTAACTGTATGGCTTACAAATTAACACCGTGGGTTATTTAGGTGGATCCTAAAATTTTCAAGGCCGGCTATGAGATATATATATATATATATATATATATATATATATATATATATATATATATATATATATATATATATATATATATATATATGAAATCCACTCCAAATGTTAGATGCCAAGTTAAAATTTAAGCATCTAGACCAAAATATGCCCCATCCATGATTCAACTGGGTCACATGAATGAAAACGATTTGGAGAGTCAGCGTGGTCTATATACTATTTCCAATTGTGTGGCTCACATGAATTACGTACCGGGTTGATTTTTGGGCCCTATAATTAAAATGGGATGACGCAATTGGTGATTAGGGTGAATTCCACGTAAATATCACAGTGGGGGTACATGTGAATTTTTTTTTTTTTTAAGCTCTGCATATGGTAGTTAAAATCAACAGAAATTCATTTTAATAATTAGTAGACCCTTCTGATATTTAAGTAAAATCTACTCCGATCACCAAGGGTGTCACCCTATTTTAACAGTAGAGCCCAAAAATCAACCTGGCCCGTGATTCAAGTGGGCCATACAGATGGAAACAGTTGGGAGAGGTCATTGATTTTTTCATGGCCCATAGTGATGATTATATTAAATCCACTACAATCGATGGATGCCAAATTAAAATTTAGGCGGTGGGACCAAAATCAGCCTATCATGATTCAGGTGGCCCCACAAAAGGGGAAACAGTTCAAAAGGTGAGTGTTGCCTGGTTTATTGTTTCCAATCATGTGGTCCACGCGAATTGTATATCAGTTTAATTTTTGGGCCTTCATAGTTAAAATGGGGTGACACCTGGTGATTAGAGTGGATTTCACATAACCATCACAGTGGGCCATGTCTGGAGATTCGTAGAATCCATCTTATGTGTGCTTTGAAAATAAGCTGGAGATTAGTAGAATCCATCTTATGTGTGCTTTGAAAATAATGTGGTTACACTCCATCTGCCAAATGCAATTTTTTTTTTCTGTTTTTATCAGATTTCAACTTCACAATGACAAACGCAAATAAGAATTGCAATTCATATTAATTCCATCAGTAATTGTAGTTTGAATATCAATTCATACTGCCATACAACCCCATGTATCACAGCGTATCATAGAAAGGTTTGAATGATAGATGTCCCATGACTATTGCTCCCCATGGTGTGGCTCACTTGCAGTATGAATCGGCTTGACTTTTAAATTAAAGGTCTAACAAACACTAAATCAAACCATGTACGGTCTTGATGCATGGCTCCCTACCATTAAAATCTTTTTAGGACCCACATTAATGTTTCCATCATTTTTATTTGCCTTCCAACCTGTTGATAATGTTACATAAACCTAGATGAAGGGTTAGAACAAATATAAGCTGGATCCAAAACTTGTGTGATTAATGGTCAATCACCAGTCTTTCCTATATTATAGTCCACCTGAGAATTGGATCTGCTTCATTTTTGGTATCATCTTCTAAAATAATCTGGAAAAACGGATGGACGGCGTGGATATGGAATACAAACATCAAGGTAGGCCCCACGGTAAGAGCCGCACCGTCTTGGGTGAGGCCGGGGCCGCACCTAATCCGCTCTCCAGTTTGTATATCGGGGAACACCACAAATATCTCAGTTCCAATTCATTCAATAAAATGTAAAATATTGTAGGCTGGATCTTCAAATCTCGGGTGCATGGATCATCCAAGGTGAGTCCGATCATCAGATCAACGTCTTGGATCACTGAACCACCGGCGCCACTCGTGCAGACGTAAGTCTCTCCGCCGATCGTTGTACAATAGCTCTGCTCTGTTACTTAACGATCGAGCAACTTCTCACCCATCAACGGCTACGATTCCGCTGCTTGCACAAAACTTACAAGCCATATAAGCTGCAGCCTACAAAAAGCGCCTTGTCATCGAAGTAGCTCTGTTTTCCAGCCATCTCTATGGTTGCAACCCCTGATCATGGAAGCTGCTTTAGAAGCTCCTCTCTCTCTCTCTCTCTCTCTCTCTCTCTCTCTCTCTTTTTCTCTCTCTCTAAATGACCTTCCGTTCTCCGCATTGTAATCGATCTCTGCAGGTTTTTGAAGCTTGAGATCAGGACTTTGAAGAGATTTTCAAAGATCTACGGACCTTTTAGTAACAGATCTTTGATTTTGTTTTTATTTTCCCTAATTTTCGAAATATTAGGTTTTTCTGTAGGTGTAGATTCGGATATTCAAAGCGCTTTCGCTTTTGATTCTGTTCCTGTGAAAGAAGCCAGAAATTTTCCTACTCTGCTTAGACATCAGGAGAAAACGGAAGCTTTTTTTTCTTTGCTAAAGCTCTTGAAATCGCGATTTTTGTGAATGCTTTGATTCTAGGGCTGAAATCGTTGTTTTTGTGAGTCCTTTTTTTCTCAAAATATCTGATCCAGATCTGATGCTTTTCTTGCCGAAGAAACCGATGGCCGATCATAGCAGATTGCATACGGCTATTTGGACCGTCAAGCTCGCGTTCTTCTCTATTGGAATAATCTCGACCGTCGTTTTACTTAAGCATTCCATTCCCTACTCGCTCGGTCTCTTCATTTCCACGCTACCACGGGTTTGGACCTTTTTCCGCAGCTGGCTTTCTCCTCCTTATCTCTACATCCTCGTGAACTTCATCATCATCATCATCGCAGCCTCTTCAAACTTCCATCAGAAGCTTTCGGAGAACAAAAACGAAGCAAAAGAAGAGAAAAGCCAACAAAAGCAGAGGATTTCAGAAGATTCTTCTCACCAGAAGACTGCGCACGTAATCTGGCCAGACATCACGGCCTCCGGGAAAAATCCGTCAGATTCCGACGAGAAGCCGTCGGAAACCTGGTCTGATATTCCCTGCGTGACAGATTCCGTACGAAAATCCGTCAAGCCGTTGTCAGAAAACGTACGGAAAAACGTCAGACCGTCATCGTCATCCAAGTCTTTGGGTGTTTCCAAACCGAAAAACGACGACACGCTGGATGCCACGTGGAAGGCGATCACGGAGGGCCATGGGAAGCCGCTAGCGCGGCAACTCAGGAAGAGCGACACGTGGGAAATGGCGCCTCGTGTGGAAGCTGAGCCTGAGCCCCCTGCTTTGGCGGCTCAGCGCGATCTGAGGAAGTCGGAGACGTTCAACGACGCGGCGTCGTCTTCCTGGCGAGGCGGGTTAAGGAGAGAATTATCGCTGAGTAAGGACGAGTTGAATCGGCGAGTCGAGGCGTTTATAAAGAAATTCAATAACGAGATTCGGCTGCAGAGGCAGGAATCCTACCAAAAATTTATGGAATTAGTCAACCGAGGCTGCTAAAAAAGCCGTATTAGAGGGAGATGCGAAGGGATGGTTTTGTTTTCCCTTTGTTTTCCTCAAGCCCGAATCGCAGGTAAGTTGTCTTCCCTTTCATCGATTCATCTTTCCTTTGAATTACTATATTATCATTTTACCTAAAAAGAAAAATTCATGTTTCCTTTGAATTACTAGATTGTCATTTTACCTAGAAGTAAAAAAGAGTTGATTATTGCTTAATTAAACGGGTCCAGGTCAACTTGACTCATTTAAAATCAGATCCTGTCAGGTCAAGTGGAGCTGAGCATAAAGGGTTGTTTGGCTGGTCACTATTTGATGCATTGCAAGTATGTTATCTTAAAGAAATTACACATGGGTGTTCGAATGTTAATATTGACACGCAAACCTTTGGACTAGTGGTAGACTGAGTAAAGATAACCATGTTTCAATATTGAGGTCTTGGTATCAATTCTCAACGTGGGGTGGCTAACATTGAAGTGTGACCAACAATTTGGTCATGTGTACTAACAGGAGGATGTGTTTACCACAAAAAAAAAAGGCTAATAATGTCACATGAATACAAATGTGACATTTTTAGCTCATTTGGCACATATGTTGTACAGAATACCATATTTAATGTATATAACCATTGGACTGTCTTGCTTAATTATCATATTTTTGCATATATACTATATATATATTCTATATATCTATATATTATATATATATTATAGGTGTACTGCAAATGGGTCCACCATTGACGTGTCATATATATATATATATATAATTATATATATATTATGCACTATAGAGGTACCGCACATCAGGTCCAACCAGCTTGGATGCCGTATATTTGAGGCTGGGTTATCGGGCATTTAATTTCTTAATAAATATGAGAGAGAGAGCTCCCAATTTCGGAAGTGGATTGCGGAGTAATTCCGCACGCTAGAGTAAACTCTGTGGGGCCCACAGTGATTTACGTATTTTATCCACTCCGTCCATCCATCTTAACAGAAAATTTTAGGTATGGTGGCAAAATATGAAGCATATAAAAATCTAAAGTGGACCACAGCACAAGAAAAGTGTGAACTGAATGTCTACCATTGAAAAATTCTTAGAGGACACAAAAGTTTTGGATCAAGCTGGTATTTGTGTTTTCTCTTCATCCATATCCATGTGATCTTATGAACAGGTTGGATGACAAATAAACATCACTGTAGGGCCTGGGAAGGTTTTAACGGTGGAAATCATTATTCCCACTGTTTCCCATGGCATGGTCCACTTGAGATTTGGATATGCTTAAATTTTGGGCTCAACCACTAAAATGAGCTGAAAAAACATATGGACGGAATAGATAAAGCACATACACTCTAGGTGGGCCCAACTGAGTTTACTCCGCACAATAAGAGCGTGGGGAGATCCGGCTCCCCACTTACACTCCGATGCATTTATTGTAATTACTTTTAAAGCAAAGGTAAATCCCATTACTTATGCTGGGCCCATCGTGATGTTTGTGAGAAATCCACCCCATTCATCTGTTCTGTTAGATCATGTCACGGCATCCAAAACTTAAGTAGGCTTCACAACAGGAAAAACTGAGTAGGGGTCCACCATGATGGTTATATGCCATCCATAACGTTGATAAGGTCATTTCTACTAAGATGAACCAAAAACACAAAAATATTGGCCTGATCCAAAATTTCTATGACCCCATGAGTATTTTAAGGGTGGATGTTTTATCCTCACTATTTCTTATCATGCAATCACTTAAGTAATGAATCTGCCTCATTTTTTGGGCCATGTCCTAACATGATATGTAAAATTGAATGGACGGGGTGGATTTCTCACAAACATTATGGTGGGGCCCACCTAACTTCCCGGGGATGACTTTGGCTGGCAATGGCTTTCTTAGGTGTTGCTTTGGAAAGGAGGGAAAAGAAAAAAGAAAAGAAAAGAAAAGATTCAATCTCTCTAGAGCCCTTGGACATGTATGGAAGTGGGAAGGGTATACTTGACTATGAGGTCAGTGTGATAGAAGTGCCTTATATCCACACCGTCCATTCATTTTGACAGCTCATTTTAGGGCACATTCCCAAAACTGAAGCAGATCCAGATCTCATGTGGACAACCCTATGGTAAAGAGTGGTGTTGGATGTCCATTAGGGCCCACCGTAATGTCTATTTTCCATCCAATTTGTTGATTAGGACGCACAGACTTAGATGAAGGGAAAACACAAATATAAGCTTGATCCCAAAACTTTCATGGCCCCAAGAAGTTTTTAATGGTTGCCGTTTAATCACTAGTGTTTTTACGATGCAGTCCACCTGAGATTTGTATCTGCCTCATTTTTAGGCTCCCTTGGTAAAATGAGCTGGAAAAATGGATGTATAGTGTGGCTAAAATACACACATCATGGTGGGGGCCACAGAGCTTTACCAGCAGCATACGTTACCTTTGTTGTGTGTTACATCCGCAATCCCACTCCTAAAATTGAGAATTTCAGGGGATGCACACCCGCATTCTTATATGACGTGGCCCACCATGATGTGTATCTGAGATCCACTCAAGCCATTAGATATGTAATACCACCTTAGGACCAAGGCTGAAAATTTTGGTTGACCATTGATTTAAGTTGGCGACACGAGAGTTATAGCTTGGAGGATAATGAGAGTTGACATATATACTTTTTCCAATCATGTGGTCCGCTTGAATCACAAATGTGACTGAAGTTTTAGCCTTGAGCCTAACATAAGGTGACACACATGGTGGACACCATAGATTTAATACACACTAATACACCATTGTAGGGTTACCTGAGCCAGACCCTTCTCTTTTCCTTCTTTATTAATTGCCTTATTTAGTAATACTAATTACTACCACTCTTATCAAAGTGGTTGGACGTCCAACCGGTTGGACTTGAGAGTTTCTCTCTCTCTCTCTCTCTCTCTCTCTCTCTCTCTATATATATATATATATATATATATATATATATATATATATATATATATATATATATATTGTATTTACTTATTATTTCTTTAATGTAGAAGGAATTTTAATTATATATATATATATATGCTGTTTAGTGGGTATAGCTTGTGCATGCGATACATGACTTCTTGAGCATCAAAGCCTTATAGTATTAACATATAGAGGTCTCAAGTCTAGTTGGGCCACAAGTTATAGTTCATCTAAATGATAACTTAAGTGCATGCGACATCCAACCATTCCAATAGGTTGGCCCCACAAGAGGATTGCCTAATGAAAAAACCAGCCTCATCCATTCATCAAGTAAGCCACACTATACCCAAAAAAAAAAAAAAAATCAGCAATTGATAAATAGCAAAATACAAATATTTCCTGCTAAGTTTTCCAAATAATGATCCTGTTGATGGAACCAGCCTAATGGATGAGTTGGATGTAGTGAATCCTTGTAGGGTTGGAAGTTATGGACTGGTTCGACTGCAACCTATAATCCAACTGGTTGGACTTGAGTATGTATTAGTGTCTATTAATTATTCCATCACTTAATGAGGTTTACTAGCCCCCGTGTGCACAAGAGAGCCATCTCTCATGTCAACGCATCTAATGTGTGTGAGATCTAATCTATGCATCTAGTCATGTGGGTGTAATAGTGTAAATAAAGAATACGGTTGGAAATGTGGTATTTGCAATTCAATTCCTTCTAATACATTCTGATACAACTGTCTAAACAAGTCCTTATAAAAGTGGACCTAAGCCAAATTCAAGCCACGAGCAAGGTCAAGAAACCCAATTTATCCGATAGGCAGGTACATGAACCGGAAGACCCATGGTTAGACCTCTAAGCGTAGAAAAGATTTGTGTGGGGGCCATCTGTGATATATCTGTTTATCCATATTGTTCATCCTTTGTTAAGATCATATCAAGATATGGGCAAAAAAATGAGGCAGATCCAACGCTATAAGATCCAATGCTATAGTGGACCAAACCAAATAGTAAGCTTGGGTTGCACTAAATGCGCATTGAATGCAAGAGTCATCTCTAGTGTGGTCCACTAAAGTGTTGGATCTGCCTTAATTTTTTTATTCATGTCTTAACAGGATCTGAGAAAAGAAATGGACGGCAGAGATAAACAAATACATCACAGATATGGCCGGACGCTTATTGGTCCGACTGGATCGGACGCAATCCGCCTCCCCAATGAGCCCCAACCTGTTCATTAATTGTGGTAATTTCGTCAATTTTGGTTTGCATTGTGGGTTTGCTTCTTCAACTGTCATTAATTGACGGATGAATTCTTGCTGTACTAGTTGGGCCATGCATACGGGTGATCAGAACCGTCAAGGGGGAGTACCATAATGAATAGGCTATGCGCAAAGTAGTTCTTGTTAGAAATGATCTTAGCCATTAATCTATTGACAGAAGGTTAGGATCGTTTCTACACAAACAACATCGCCTACTTACCGACCACGGCTTCACGACCTGCCTTTAAAACTTGATTTATATGCTATTATTTCGGGATTGCAGGTTATTAATTGCTGAAGATGGGTGAAGGCCTTGGAGATGATGGAAATAGCACGGATTTCCAACTGGTGGGCCATAGTCATACGTATTTGCCTGATTGTTTGGTATTTTATTAGGCATGATATGATGTAGGGAACTGAAATAGATAAAATACTTGCTTGTATATGATTACTCGGATTGACTATATTTGGATTTGGGAGTGACACTTTCTTTATATATATATATGTTTTCCAAGATTGGATGGCCCACATGAAATTTGTGGCTGATTCGAATCCCGATCGTCCATACATGTGTGTTGAGATAGAGACTATTGTTTCTCACTCGCCTTCAGATGAGCAGCGAAGGGTTTTTGGTAACACCTTAGTGGGTGTTACCCTTACCATGGTGCCCATCCGTTTATATAGCCCAATTTAGGACGTGGTCCCAAAATTAAGAATATCCAAATCTCAGGTGAACCACACAGTAGGATTGAGTACCCTCCATTAGAGTACCCTCCATTAGAATCTTCCCACGGCCCACCGCAAACAGATCTGTATGTTTATTTATCATCCAAACCGTAGATAAGGTCAACAGACCTGGATGAAGGGAAAATAAAAAGATAAGCTTGACCCAAAACTTTTGTTGCCTGAAAAAGTTTTTAATGGTCATTTACCACGTTTTCCAGTGATGTAGTCTACCGGCAGATTTGGATCTGATTAATTTTAGGATAACATCCTAAAATGAGTTGAAAAAAGAGATAGGCCGCTTGGATGTACAACACATTCATCAAGGTGAGCCCACATAGGAGGGTGTTACCCGGTTAATGCCTTATACGCTCATGTGGAACTGGACACCAGGCAAGATTAGGTGAGACCCTGAAGCAGGTTACTATGGGGCCTACCCGTTTTTCCATATAATTTTAGGGCATTATCACAAAAATGAAGTGGATGCAATTATCAGGTGGACCATACCATAAGAAACAGTAGTGATTGACCATCTTATCATTAAAAACTTTTTAGGGCGCATATTAATGGTTCCATAGTGCTTATTTACCATCCAAATCTGTTGATAAGGTCATGTAAGCATGGATGAAGGGAAAAAACAAATAACAGCTTGATCCAAAACTTTTGTGGCTTATTAACAGTCAATCAACACCGTTTCCTATAATATGGTGCACCTGATAATTGGATCTGTTTTGTTTTTAATATAATAGTCATAAAATGATCTCGAAAAACGGATGGACGGTGTGGATACATAATACCGACATCAAGGTGGGCCCCACGGTGGTGAGGCCGGGGTCTCACCTAATCCGCTCTCGTCCGCTTCCGATTTTTTGGCACTGCCCACCCGAAAGTGGGAGCTTCTAAAAGCAGAAGGAACACCACGTGTTAAAAATCATCGGGCCATCCCCAAAAGTCAGCAACCATCATTGTACAGATGGATCGCATCGTCTTTGGTTTGATGGCAATCAGCCAAACGACTTGAAATGATTCGTTGACTGTTTACCAAATCAAGCAAGACGTTTCTATTCATTCTTTTGCGGAGCACTATCTCAGACCGCACACCACCTCCGTCGGGTGAACTGCCTAGAACGGATACCAGATTGCCCGATTGCCATTGTCTTAAAGGACAGGCCCATGTAATCTTCATCCATGACATCATCCGACAAAACCACTACTCAATTCAATCCAATGTCCACCAGCCCATTTGAGTGCCTTCGGACCCACGCTAGATACTGTAAATCAACGGTTGAAGAAGCCGCAATTGCGCCGGACCTCACCATCGCTCCCTGTCTTCACCCCTACATTCCCCAGCTTGATCATGGCCGTGACAAAGCTGTCGAAGAAGAGCCGTTGGTCCCTGGCCATTGAATCGACGTATCCGCGTGTCTTAGGGTCTGCGTAGAGCTGTTGATCGGTCATGAGTAGTCCGAGTCCTCTCGGGAGGTTCTTATAGAAGGCATTGTCGAAGATAGTTGGTGTGGACACGTCGTCGAAGGCCACAATGTCAGGATCAAGGTCCTTCTGAGGGCATGGGCTCCTAAGGCTGTGGGCGTAGCCCTTGTCCACGGTGGGGTCTATATCGAAGGTCTTGTTGTAGGCGTAGATCCTGGACATGAATTCCTTGCAATGTGAGAAGCCTATGGTGTGGGCCCCAGATAGGGCAACCATGTCCTGGACTGTGAGGCCCTTCGATTTGAGGAGATTAATGAGTCGGGTGATGGTTTGGTTCACCACAGGGAGGTTGCCAGGCACCCTGGAGGCCTTGGACACAACACCATCTCTCCTTCCTTTGTAAACCTCCCATCTGGGCCCACCTACCTGATCAACGGATGTACAAGATTGGTTTTACCGTCACCATTCAAATAATTCGTTGGGGATTAAAAAATTCTGTCGCACTGAGTATTCCAACCTATTGATTATAGATATGATGTGTGTGAGGCCCACCAGTGGCTGTGTATGGCATTAAATCTGAATAGCAAGTCATCCACACACCATGAGTTGGACACCCATGTGGGCAACCGTGTTCATTGTTTTCTGCAATGGCGCACACGTTGTTGTGTATATGACACCCAACCTGTGCGTTGCATGAGCCCCCACTATGATGAGAGGATACCCCAATAATCAGGCCCATACAATCATAAAGTGGGCTGCACTATAGAAAACAACAGATTCATTTGAATCTATATCAGGAGGTGTTTGGTAAATCTATTAATAAGAGCTTATTTATTTATTCTAAAAAATTAGGCTCTTATTACAAAAATAGATAATTTGGTAAAGCTTATTTTTTTTTTAGAAACTTGCAAAAAAGCTTTTAAATAACGAGTGATAGGGAGGTCATTTTTTGTTTTTAAGAGCTTATTTAGTTTAAGTGGGTAGACATTTTTAATTAATTTTTTGACAAGTTTGTCCTTAAAATTTGTAAGTAAATCCCATCTTGCCCTCTTCTCTTCTTTAGAATATCTCTAAGGTAGGCCCACATGATGAACAACCCATATTGAAGGTAGGTTTCTACATCAAGGTAGACCCACATAATGCATGATCACATTATAGGTGGGCCCCACATGATGAACGCCCACATCAAAAGTGGGACCTACATGATGGATGGGGGACATTTAAGGTGGTATCACATGATGGAAGGTTGACATCAAAGGTAGTCCCACATGATGAACAGCCCATATTGAAGGTTGGGCCCCACATGATTGACAGTGAACACCAAAGGTGGGTCCCACATGATGGATGACCCACATTAAAATGTGGCCCCGCATGATGGATGGACTATTCACATCAAGTGGGCCCCATACGATGGACAATTCATAACAAAGGTGGGACCCATATAATGGATGGTGGACATTGAATGTAGGACCACATGATGGAAGATTGACATTGAATGTGGGACCACATGATGAATGACCCACATTAAAGGTTGGGCCCCACATGATGGATGGTCCATAGCAAAGGTGGGACCTACATGATGGATGGTGATATCAAAGGTGAGTCCCACATGATGGACTATCCACATGAAGTGGGCCCCACAGGATAGATGGTCCACAACGAAGGTGGGACCCACATGATGGATGGTCCACATCAAAGGTAGGATCCAACTAATGGATGGTGAATATTGAATGTGGGACCACATGATGGAAGGTTGACATTAGAAGTGGGCCTACATGATGAATGACCCATATTGAAGGTTGGACCCCTCGTGGTAGACAGTCCACAGCCAAGGTGGGACCTACATGATGGATGGTGGACATCAAATGGGTCCCACATGATGGACTACCTACTTGATGTGGGCCCCACATGATAGTGGTCAACAACAAAGATAGGACCCACATGATGGATGGTGGACATCAAAGATGGGCCCCTCATGATGAATGACTCATATTGAAGTGGGCCCCACATCAAGGTGGGCCCACGTAATGAAAGGTTCACATCAAAGGTAGGCCCCACATGATAGATAGCCCACATTAAAGTGTGGCCCAACATGATGGAACTGCACATCAAGTAGATCCCATTTAAAAGACAGTCCATATCAAAGGCGAGATCCACATGATGGATGATGCTCATTGAAGGTGGGCCCACATGATGATCAATTGATATTTAAGTTGTTGTAATCTTTAAAAATGACATCAACTACCCTTAAAAAAGCTCTCATTTGAAAGTTTTACCAAACATGCTAATTTTAAATTTTTTTTTTTTTTGTTTTTTTTGAGATTTTACCAACCAGGCTTATTTAAAATAAGAGATAGAACAAAAAAAGCTTATCAAGGCAACTCTTATTCAAAAAAACTCTTATGAATTAGAGTAGAGATGCCAAACGCCCTGCGTTTCTCGTAGAATAAGCTACTTCTATCTGGTGAACATGAAAGAAATCCAATTTTGTGGCCATCATCTATAGGGTGCATGGGCCATCTGATCCAGGAATTGGATGTCCCATGCATGTGTGGATCTTGTGTGCCTGATTCCTATGCCGGATGGATGTCATACGGGTTAGAAATTCAGGACATTCATCAAGTAGTGCGTAATGTGGACCTGCGGTGTACCAAAAATCAGGATATGCCAGACGTGCATTGAATCTTGGACCGCATTGGACATTGTCTCCACCTGCATGCTCAGTGGAATGTTCGCAGCGTACCCTACCTAATGATGACCCGAACCTCTGACGCGTGTGCAACAAGCCTTCCAGACGTTGAGTAGGTGCTACGCGTGTGGGAGATCCAAGCCGTTGAGTAGGTGGACCTCTGCCTGGCCAACCCTTTTGGGCCATCCATTTGTGATGAGATGGGCATGCAGGGAATGGAATAATGAGAAGAGAGAGTACGAACCAAGATGACGAGGTCTCTGGTGGCAATGGCCATAACATCAGCGCATGAGACGACGTTTGGGCACTGCAATTCCAATGCCCTTTTGGCTCTGAAAAACACATCAAAACTGTCCCCTGGCAGCGACTGGTTTATCTCCTCATCTCTCTCCGCCTTACTCGTTCCGCTCGACGCTATCAGCATCGATGCATCGCACCCCTTCCAAGCAAACACCAAACCCATCAGATATAGGGTGGCTAACATGAGACGCGGTTTGGCTTGTGACCACTGTCATAGTTATGTATGCCCCACCATGATGTATGTGTTTTATCCACGCCGTCCATCCATTTTGCCAGCTCTTTTTAGGGCATGAGCCCAAAAATGAGGCAAATCCAAAGCTCAAGTGAACCACATAACCATGGATGAAGGAAAAACAAAAGTATCAGACCCGGGTCCGGGGCCAGGTTCAGCCGGGTGATGGCTTCTTAGACTTTGCCAGGCCTAGCCCGATTTACAAACAACTTAAATTTTAGGCCGTGGTCCAATACTCGGGCCTAGTAGTTCAGCCCATGCCTGGCTTGAACGGGCCTAGCACGACCCATCCATAGCCTTATGTCAGTCTAGGTTCTATGTTCTGACAAATCGGGTCTGTGCTTCGATAATCAAGACCATTGGTGTGTCGGGTTCCATTCCCCCGGAGCTACCCGATTGAAGATCCCATCGACTAATATATATTGTTAACTCCAGCTCAACCTCGCCTCTTTAACTGTTGGACCTGAAAATCAGGTCCGGACCGGCCCATGGGTCTAAAGATGAACCCAGTGGCAGGAGGCCCATCCAGCACATTGACAGTCATAATGTCTCAGATGGCATAACCACTGTGGGTTTTGCATGTTGGGTCGTTTACAGTGGGGCCCGACACATGGATGGTCTAGATGGAAGTTTTCACCGGGGCCCGACACATGGATGGTCTAGATGGAAGTTTTCACCGGGGACGTTTGATACATCTATTGGTGCGAGTTGCTTGGGATCGTATCCCTTTATAGGAACTAGTGGGACCCATGGTCGATCAGTGCCTGTGAATCGGTGACCCTATAACCCAATCATCATTTTTCATTACGAGAACTGGCCACCTATAGTGCATGTACCGCTGTTTAGATACCAGAAGTAAAAATGGAGGGCTTGTTTGGCACCATGAATTTGAGAGGAAGTGATGAGAAGTGATCCATGATATGAATTCTCTTCCATTCTAAATTTCGTGTTTCGCAGCCAAAACTTGAAATAAGTCAAACAAGAGAGAATGGACGGTGTGGACGTACTATATGCCCATTTATACTTTGGATTTTGATCCCACCATCCATCCATTTATTTTAAATCCATGTCATCTGTCCATTTTTATTGATCATTTTATGGCTGGATCCAAAAAATAAAGCAGATCCAAATCTAAGGTGGACCATACCACATGAAACAATAGTGATTGAATCCCCACCATTAAAACTTCATGGGGGCACTAGAATGTTTATTTTTCATCCAACCTATTGACTAGTTTACAAAAGACCTTAATGAAGAGACCATACAAATATAAGCTTGATCCAAAACTTTTGTGGCCCATGAAAAGTGTTTAATGGTTGAGTACCACCGTTTACATTATTATGATCCACCTTAGATTTGGATGTACTTAATTTTTTAAATGTCTTTAAAATGAATTTTCAAAATAGATGGAAGGCGTGACACACACATCAATCTATTAATGCTATGGTTAAGGATCCACCCAGCCCAGGATACATCCACCCACCCAGGATACATCACATTGGGTCCCATGTTGGAAAGGATTTCTCATCAAATCTCACCATTTTGAGAGGAATCAGAGGAGTGCTTGGAAATGCACTTTTGATTTCTCATGGATTCTATCAAATTTGCTTTACCAAACATAGAAAGCAAGTAATTTCTCGTCACTTCTCATCAAATCCATGGGGCCAACGGGCCAAGAAGGTAAAAGGCTATTTTTTATGTACGGCTCATGCAAGTGATCGATTCTCATTTTTTAAAGATTGGATCAAACTAATTTTGATCCATGACATACTGGCGGTATGGAGGAGAGTCGTCCACACAACGGATTTAAAAAATAAAAAATAAAAAAATAAAATTTCTATGCTCTCTAGCACATTATGATGGATGCCAGCAAGAAATTATCATTATCCATCTATTAGGTAGGTGGGCACTTGGTAAAACTGAAAAATATCCAATGGTTCTGATCCAATAAATAAGTGTCCACATTGTTCATGGTGTGAGTGAGTGTCCCTCTACCCTTGCCCGGTATGTACCAGCGTGAAAGTATGTTATGATATGTGGGGAACTATTAAAATCCCTTGATGTACATTAACATCCACTGCCACTAACAGCTCGAACTGTTAGAGCAAGTGGTTGTTTTGACATATAACTTCCAAGAGAGCCGAGTATCAAGCGTCATGCGATGCCAGAGTATCAAATGGCTCCTGAGATGGTTTCGGCTCCCATGACAACCATACACGTGGCTAGCAGTTTCGATAATCCAGACTAACAATGTGTGGGCCCCACACCTTGTAACGGCCATCAGATAACCCTTACTACGCAACGCAATATAAGGAAGCCTATGCTTGTTTGCCGATCATCTGAAGGACGCCGTTGGGATGGTTAGGATCTTGCTGTCATCCAATAGAGCCAATGGACGGTGGAGATAAAGAGGCCAATCACCCACGTGCAAACGGGCCGGCAGTGGATATCCATAACCATGGCTACAACAAAAGGAAGCAAAGCATATGGACACAGTGGCAAATCCGTAAAAATGAGAAAGGAAGCAAACCTCGACGAAGCAGTCATGGAAGAAGAGGCGGAGAGCACCGGCAGCAGTAGTGGGAGCTTCGAGAAGCTTCTGAGAGACAACGTTGTGGACGATTCTCTCGACGCTGGGGCAGCTCGTCTTGTAGAAGTCATAGCTTAGATTAGAAGATTTTGAAGACGAAACTCCTACAACGACCAAGAAGAAGAAGAAGAAGAAGGAGAAGAAGGAGAAGGAGATGTTGTAGCTGGCTATGCAGCGTCAGCAGCAGCAGCAGACGTCTCTCCTTCTCATCATCTTCTTCTTGGAAGGATCTCTCTCCCTTTTATACACAGATATTAGTAAAAGAGAAGAAAGTGATAGAGTTAACGTCGCCTTCAGGAAATTGAAGGATCTGATGCTAGACACCGTAATCGATCCAAACAATCCATTACTCACATTGCTGACGAGTGCTACCTCTCTCCTGCTTTTTTCTTTCTTTTCACGTTCCCACTGGGGCCCACATTTTGAGTGGCCCAAACTCCAATGATCAGAACCGTCCATGTTGTGGACTACTCACCATATGAAACTTAGGCTGAACGGATGAATTTTCACCACCGCTATCGGTAGATGAATTTATTTCAATGAAAGGAAAATTTTCAGTGGCTCGCATTCAACTTGAAAAATCAAAGGTTTGGATCATTGTTAAAGCGTGATTATGGAAAATGCAGTTTATATATGATACCGAAGAAAATATGAACGGTTCACAGGATTTTCTTTTCATTAATTTTTAGAAGTTATATGATACTCTGGCGGGGCATGATGGATGATACACAGGCACTAAAATAATGTTATTTGAATTGTTGTAGGCTGTAAGTTATCAGATCTGGTTGTCCAATTCAAACCGTTGATTACTTTTGTACCATTCGATCAGTTAAGTCATTAGTTTGGTGTACTTGTCGTTTTATAAATCATCGAATATGGGGGACCCACTATCAAGAACAGTTAAATTTGAGTTACGCCCTCGGCGGGCGCGGATTGATTGCCTGCGAAAGTCTTTCGCAGGCATCTCCTGCGCAAGGAATCTGGGTGGGGCCCACTATGAGGTTTGTGAGAAATCTACGCCGCCCAACCGTTTTGTGAGATCATTTTAAGCGTCGCGAAGTGTTCTTGCTTACTTAGTTTAATTTATTAAAACTGTTAAGTAGGCAAAAAGAATTTCAAAATGTCCTAAATCCCCCCCCCCCATAAGACTTAGCCATAATTCTAGTTGCTCTCAAAGCTTCCGCAAGCATATGCCTAATCTACAAAAATGTGTAATTTCATTATGCAGCTTGCAAAACATAACCACTCTATGCTGACCATGTTTTCTACTTGAAATTATTCGATTCATTAGGTATGCTCAACAAGGAATGTTCTTACTTGAACAAAATAATAGGAATAAGGAAACCCCTCAACATGAGGGTTTTATATGTCCTAAGCTTCGACATAGGGGGGGGGGGGGGGGGGGGGGGGGGGCGAGTCGAGCGACCCAGTGGTCGAACTTGACTCGATATCTGACTTGAGCTCCTAAATAAAGATTGGCTTAACTTATCCCACTAAGTCGAGGCGAGTTTTTTTTTAGTCGAGTCGATCGAGTTTCTCGAGCTTACTTAGCTCATAACCAGCTCTACTTCTCATGATCATAGAGCAACCTTGCCGGACAGGTATGATGTCATATAAACACCATGGGGAACCCATACACTATCTTTGCGGAGCAAACTTATTCCACAAGCACTTGTAAAAGAACCAACACAATCCATTTTAATGAGATTCATAGGGGGGTTATCAGAACTTGCTGAGTCAACTCATTTTGACAGCCATACCGAGTAAAAAATGGGGTTGACTCAGTAGAGGTCACAATGGAAGCACAATCGAGAGCGAGTCCGTCCAAATTTATGCATGACTGAGTGACTCATCAGAGTGGTACAAATTGGTAGAGTCATGAGGGTGAAAGACGCTAATTTTTTAGAACATGAACTGGTTGATGAGTCAACTCATTGACACAAGCAAGCTAAGGAACTAGAACATGGCAAAGTTGCACTGTGATGGTGAAATTAGGGTTTTTCTTATTGCAACTTAGGGAAAGCTTTGGAACATTGCAGAGTGTGATGGATGATACTGTAATTGAACTATAACTGTCCAAATTATGGAATTTAAATGTACCATAAAGCAACATATTTGTCAACATTTACTGGACAATAAAATAAAAGTCATATTTCCGCAAACTAGTGTCCATGAATCAGAGATTAAGATGTATAGATTAAACAATCTGATTTTTGGAGTGTCACTTAGGGCTCATTTGGATACCATCAAAACAAGTTATTTTTCTACCTACAGCAGTAGATAAGTAACTTATTTGAGATAAGTAAGTTTGGTTTGAGATCAATTATAAGTAACTTTTTTACTTAAAGTTACTAATTAATCACTTCAGCTTAATAAGTATAAATCAGAATAGTTTCTTAAGGCAAAAGTAGCTTAAGTAACTTACGATCCAAACTCCCCCAGTGAAATTTTAATTTAATATATACCATGCAATTACCATTTATAAGTGCTTGGGTATCAATTTCAAGCATCCCAAAGTATGCTTCTTCTTCTTCTCCCCCATTAAAGTTCAAGGGCTTCGAGTTTGTCTCTCCACTCCGTCGGGATTTGGTAAAAAAAATTAATCATCAGAAGGTGAGCTTTTATTTATGTTTATTTTTTCTTTGATTAGTGTAGACACCCCACCTTCGGCTACACTGTTGGTAGAGATAGCTGGTTGAACGGAGGACCATACCCCCAAATCCCAAGTCCAAACTCAGCCAAACTCACCCTTGTAAGCCCCATTCCATAGCCCAGTTCAAGCCTGAACCCAGTCAACCCAGTCCTAAACACTACCCTGAAAAACCCCCCATAAAAAAGTCCGGTCAAAAAATCCCAAAAAAGGTCAAACTCACTGAGTCAACTCGCTGAGTTAACCCGCTGAGTCAACCCGTCGAGTCAACCCGTCGAGTCAAAACACCGAGTCAACCCGTCGAGTCAAACCACCGAGTCGACCCGCTGAGTCAACTCACCGAGTCAACCAGCGAGTCCAACAGCAGCCCCGAGGGAACGGCCGTACTCGCTGGAAACCGAGGAGCGGCCGTACGGGCGGCCCATGGCAGGCCGCCCGGACAAAATTACGGGTTCTGCCACTGCCCGCTGCTATAAATACCCCTAGCCTCTTCCCATTTCAACAATCAATCCATTCCAATCCAGCCCGGGTCCGTTCCAAGCCCTTCTCCGCCCCTTTAGTCCATCTTTCCACCAAGGAGAGCCCGAGTGAGGAAAGTCTAACCCTGGTCCAGCCCAGCCTGACCACTGGTCCAAGCCTCCCAAGCCATCTAAGTGTTGATCCAGCCACTCGAAGCCAACCCTTGCGACACCTCCGTCCACCCAGCTACTCATTTTCCAGCATCATCTCATTTGCATCTAGCATAAGTGCAACATTTACTTTCTTTCCAACCTTCCTGCTTCACTACAAGCACCTTGATCCGTCAAGCACACTGCATACGTCTTACATTAAGCACCTGTCAGTTCGAGCGTACGCTCTGGGCTTGCCCGTTGTTGGAACCTGCCCATCAGAAACTCTTACTGTTCAGACCTGCATTCATGCTTCACTAAAAGCACCTTGATTACTCAAGCACACTGCATACGTCTTACATTAAGCACCTGTCAGTTCGAGCGTACGCTCTGGGCTTGCCCGTTGTTGGAACCTGCCCATCAGAAACTCTTACTGTCCAGACCCGCATTCATGCATCATGTCATCCATGAGAATATACGAGGGTTAAACTAGACTTTCAAGTATTCGATCGATTCTGTGAAGTAGAGACCGTACTTCGGTACGGGCAGTGTGTGGGGTGCTTAACCTCTTCCCACCCTGTAACCGTGATCCCTTACCTTGAATCTCTGGCCGCAGATCAACAGGAGTCATTTTAGAGGAAGGAATCTTCGGATTCCCTTCTCTAACGTTTCTACGGGGTCTAGCCGACTGTAGATTCGAAGTAACTGGCTAGTGGCGACTCTGGTCTTATATAAACTCATTTAAACATATCCAGCTTAACACAACAACCAAACAAAGCCCTCGAGAACGAGGCAAGCCAGTGGCACAGACGGCGATTTCGCACTCACGCACCTCTTCTTCTTCTTCTTCCGAAAGGAAAGGGAGAACGACGTCGTGTGGAAGCGCGGAGAAATCGGCGAGGGTCCACAGAATGGCGACTCCACTGGGGATGAATTGGTCCCACTAGTCGTGATCCGACTTGAAAAACAGGATCCTTCCCGTACTTGAAAGTCACTAATCCTCATACAATCTCATCTGCATAGCATTCTACCCAAAACCCAAAACAAAAAAAATAGAAAATTCCAAAACAAAAAAAAAATAGAAAATCCCAAAACCCAAAAAGAGTAGAGTACAGTCCTCACCATTGCGCCTCCTCGGGCTCAACGTACGCGGAGACAACTTCCCTTCCGCAGCATAATCCGCACTCGGGCTCAACAAGCCATGTCCGACCACGAAGAAGAAACTCATCACTTCCCTGCTCTCGAAATAACCGAAGCGCAACCTCCAGCGCAACAGCCCGTTGACAATACGCCAATCATACAAGAATTGGCACAAGGAATGAGAGCAATGCAAGAAATGCTCTTGCAATTCATGCAAGCACAAACCACCGCAGCAGCCAACAATCAGGTTGGCCCAGTTCAGCAAGCTCAGCAGCCATGCCGGGTCCTCCCGGCCTCCAGTTCAAATCAAGCACAACCATCGGAGTCTGCCCAAGACTACCGACAGCAGCCATCTCAGCCCTTCGCTGTGGGGCATCCTTCTCAATATCTTCCTGCGACGACAAGGCCATCTCAGAGCACCTCCGTTGCAGGAACATCCAGTCAGCTTCCAGTCAATCTTGCAAACAACAATCTCAGTAGATCTCAGCATGTCCCCGCCGATAGGACACCTTTTCAATTCCAGCACATCCCCGCCGATGGGATTTCAATTCAATTTCCAGCAACAGGGACAGCACTGGCGAATGCCCACAATGGGGGTCAATGTCAAGCCCACATCAATCAGCGGACAGTGGCGAATACCCAACAAGGGGGTCACTTCCCAGCATCTCAGCCTCCTGCAAACAGGAGCACTTTTCAATTCCAGCACATCCCTGCCGATGGGATTCCAGTTAATTTCCAGCAATCTTCAATTCAGCAAAATCCAGTTAATTTCCAGCAATCTTCAATTCAGCAAAATCCAGTTAATTTCCAGCAAGTTCCAGTTCAACCTTCAGTACAGTCTCCAGTTCAGTTACCATCATTTCAAGCTCAAGTTCATCAGAATCCCGTTCAATCATCAAACCAATTTCAGCAACCCGCGGTTGCTTTTCAGCAAGCCCATAGGGTCGAAGACATCGACCACTATGCTGAAGAAGAACGTGCCTTATTCCAGGAGGCACCAGTCGCTCGAACAGATCACTCAGGACTGGACGAGTTGCGGGAGCAGTTCCAGATCTTGCAAAATCAGCTTCAGCGACAGCAAGGAATCGACTTACCTTCGACCAAGTTCAGAGACTTGTGTCCTTTCCCAGATGCTCAAGTACCTCAAAACTTTGAGGTACCAAAATTCAAGAGATACGATGGCAGCGGTTGTCCCACAGCACATCTCAAGGCTTTCTGCGGGGAGCTGAGTGCAATCGCAGGAAATGAAGGGGCCCTTATTCGTTTGTTCCAAAAATCTCTGAAGGGCGATGCCCTAGATTGGTACACTTCATTGGACTGCCACCGCATCAGAACATGGGAACAGCTTTCCCAGGCTTTCGTCGACAGATTCGCATACAATCTCAACATGGCACCCAGAAGAGCCGACCTCGCAGCACTCAGGCAAAGGAGTGATGAAACACTATCAGCTTATGTGGGACGTTGGCGAGCTATGGCAGCCAGAATGCGGACACCCATCGACGATGAAGAACAAATCTCCATGATTGTTCATTCAACATATCCAGGCATATCCGGGTATCTCATCTCGCATCCGTACGCGAACTTCTCGCAGCTAATCCGTGCTGGAGAGCAAGTCGAAGCAGGAATCCGGGCCGGGACGATCTCCCCATGGCCTCATCAAGCCACTCCAGTCAAGAGGAACAGAGTGGAAGGAAGACCTATCGGGCACGGAAATGGAAACCGCAATGGTTCTCCTCCCCGCCCAACAGAGGTAAACAACATCAACACCACTGCTCAAGGAAATCAACGTGCTCCCCCACAGGGACGTCAACAGTATCAGCAGAATCAAGTTCAGCATCAGCCTCAGCGATATCAGCCACAACCGAATCCTCAGCTACAGCCACCTCGACAACAGCAGCAGTTCAGGGGAAACGGCCAATACTCATACCAGAACAGGCAGAATTACAGGGAGTTCAGGAAGTTCACTCCACTCAGTCAACCACTTAGTCAAATCATGACTACGCTGGTACAAAAGCAGTTACTCACTCTGATGACACCTAGGCCTCCGCCTCATCCTCTGCCTCCAAATTACCGAGAAAATGAGTACTGTGCCTACCATCAAGGACGTGGCCACGCCACTGACCGATGCTATACTTTGAAGAATGCCATACAAGACCTGATTGATGACCGCAAGATCGTCATCTCGGTCCCTGGAGCTTCTCCAGCAGCTTCCACCAACATCCTTCAGAATCCTCTGCCTCAGCATCCAACGGACCCCAGTTCGTCTCGTGGCCCTGCAGTCAATAGTATAGAAGAAGGGGACCATATCGATCGCTTCTTCTCCCCTATTCAGTCCATTCATGCCTACACTTATGAGCCAACAAATCCTCCTCCAGTCTTGCAAGGGGCAAGTCCCTTTCTTCCTTCAATCTCCGAGCCAGTAGTGCTTGAAGGAGCACCTCCATATGATATACCAGTTGTTCAAGGGGCACCTTACAACCATTCAAGCTGGGAACCAGTCGTCCTGGAAGGAGCACAATCATACATTGAGCCCACATACGAACCTGTCATCTTGCAAGGGGCAACTCCAGAACAATCCAATCCGCAATGGAAGGATTATACTCATCAACAGCAAGAGCCCGTTGTCTTGGAAGGATCTCTTCCAGTCAAGCCTGTCATATTGCAAGGGGCAAGTCCCGGAGGCATATCAATCACGCTACGGCAGCTCGGACGAACAGAGAAACCTCCTGCCATATCAAGAGGACCAGTATTCATTCCATGGGAGCCTCCTGCCCCAGGAACAGTCAAGCCAGGACCACGACCTTATGTGGTCTATGAAGACAAGCCTCGATACTACCCCTTCAGCACAGGCAACAATGTAGTTCTCAAGGCAAAAGCTCTATACGAGGAAGATCTGGTACCCACACCAGCACCGTTGCAAGAACCAGTGGTCCTAGAAGGCAAAAGGGAGGAAAACTACAAAGAGGTTCCATGGCACTATCCAGAATGTGCGGAAGTGGGAAACATGAATCCCAACGGGCGTTGCATCCGAAGAGATAATCAAAACAGAGGAGATCCCAAAGGCGTCCTCTCAGGCCTCGGCAGCAAAAATGAAGCCGCATACGATGTAGCAACTCAGCTCAAGTCAATCCCTGCACAAATCTCAGTATGGGAGCTACTCTACACATCTCGCATACACCGAGAAATGTTTGCCAAGACCTTGAATGATGCTCATGTCTCCTCCGATACGGCACCAGAGATGATTGCATTGATGATTGGACAGCTACTGGCTCCGCGCGCCATCACCTTCACCGATAATGAGTTGCCACCAGAGGGACGCTATCATGGCCGATCCCTCAACATAGCCTTACGATACAAAGACCTCTGTGTTCCGCTGGTCCTTATCGATAATGGCTCAAGCTTAAATGTCTGCCCACTCAAGACTGCGGAACGTTTGGGAATCAGTCCCTCTTCATTTCGACCCAGCACCATATGTGTCAGAGCATTCGACAACACCCGCCGATCAGTGGAAGGGGAAGTCGACATAGAGGTACAGATAGGCCCGGAAGTCTCCACCATCACATTTCAAATATTGGATATATCAGCCTCTTTCAACATGTTGCTCGGACGGCCATGGCTGCACAAGGTTGGAGCTGTGCCATCAACCTTACATCAACGGGTGAAGTACATCTGTGGAAATCAAGTGATCTCTATCCACGCAGAGAAGGAGCTCATCATTCCTTCCAATGCTGCTGCCACTGAACCAGACATCCCGGTCATCGATATCCAACACTCTAAAGAAGACATCCCATTTCACAGTTTCGAATTCGAGACTGTGAACTCTATCGCCAATCCAGAACCGATAAGGGTGGACCGTGTCTTTTCACCGGCAGAGCGTCTGAGCCTCAAATACCGAATGAAGAACCACTTCAAGTCCAGAAAGGTATCGCTAGTATATAACCAACGCAAGTGGGGACTCGGATACAGGGCAACCTTCATGGACAAAAGGAGGAAGAAATTTCGGTGCTCACCCATCCAATTCGTCAAGCCAGGAGAACCTTGCAAAGATCCAGGAGGGAATCAACCGACTGCACTACACAAAGGCCTCCCGATGAGCCTAGTTTGGGCTACGTGGCCCCCCATTCGATGGGATCAGATTCTCGAACCCTCTAAGCCTCCAGAAGAAGGAGGAAATGATAAAGACGAAGAAGGAAGACAAATACAGCAGCTTCAGGACCAGGTTACTCTGACACCTGCTCCCAACCAGGGGCACAACTTGCCCACTTCTCTCAACCAGGGGCACAACTTGCCCACTTCTCTCAACCAGGGGCACAACCTGCCCACTTCAATCAGCCAGGGGCACAACCTGCCCACTTCAATCAGCCAGGGGCACAACCTGCCCACTTCAATCAGCAAGGGGCACGACTCGCCCATCTCATCACCAATTAGCAAGGGGCACGACTTGCCCATCTCTGCAAAGTCAACATCATCAATCATCAGCCAGGGGCAGAAGCAGCCCATCCATTGGACCAAGAAAGGGAAGTGGCCAGCCCTAGATTGGTCTGATGTTCAGGTTCCAAACTTGTGTCTAGCTGTGGAACCAGACGAACTGCAATGCGAGGTAAGTGATCCGGGAGGGACTGAGTACGACTCAGATCTCGAACCTGACCAGCAAGAAGTCATGGTCATTGGGCCAGATCGTGACTCTTCGTCCAAATCATCAACCCCCACCTCTTCAGGGGAGGAAGTGTGGGGTCCTGAATGGTCATCTGTTCCCCTAACTTTTGAATCAGCCAAAGAGCCATCTGAGGGCTCTGGCTTCAAAAAAAAAACGCCTGTTTAAGCAGCGACCGGAACTTTGGAACAAGTTGGGCTCAATCATGGTCTGCAATGCCCGCTTGTTCAAAGTCCCGTGAATTTCAAAAAACCAAAAAAATCAAAAACTTTCAAAAGCCAAAAACATCTAGTATTTCCATTTCAGAAAAATCTCAAAAACCAAAGAATATTTCTTTTCCTGCATTCAATAGTGTGCCAAGTTCGTCTAAAGAGTCGCATGAGTTTGAAGTCGAATCATATGATTTCGACATCGAATTAGACTTCGAACTCATGGGTCTGGACGAAGCTCGGGATGAGGAAGATGATGTCCTGCTCCCGAACTTGAGGATCTCCTTAAAAAGTTCGAATCTAAAGCCAATGTTGTAG
Source organism: Liriodendron chinense (assembly GCA_003013855.2). Lineage (NCBI taxonomy): Eukaryota > Viridiplantae > Streptophyta > Magnoliopsida > Magnoliales > Magnoliaceae > Liriodendron > Liriodendron chinense. The sequence goes on from ML058513.1 coordinate 1,247,852, forward strand.
CCGATGATTTCGAGATAGTAAACTTGGGGACGCCTGAGATCCCTAGGGAAGTACGCATTGGAAAATCGTTGCCACCAGAGATGAAACAGAAAATGATAGAGTTCCTAGCTCCAAGATTGTCCAACTTCGCGTTCTCATATGAAGACATGCCGGGGCTCGATGAAGAGCTCGTTGTACACCATCTGCCAACCAAGGCAGATATGAAGCCAGTGAAGCAAAAACTCCGAAGAATGAAGCCAGAATGGGCTCTGAAAGTCCGAGATGAAGTCATCAAGCAATACAACGCGGGATTCTTGGTAGTCTCCAACTACCCTGAATGGCTCGCTAACATCGTACCAGTACCGAAGAAGGACGGCAAGGTTCGAATGTGCATTGACTTCCGAGATCTCAACAAAGCCAGTCCAAAAGATGACTTCCCTTTGCCACATATCGACACTCTAGTCGACAACACTGCAGGATACAAGATCTTCTCATTCATGGACGGGTTCTCAGGTTACAATCAGATCAAGATGGCCGTCGAAGATCGCGAGAAGACATCGTTCATCACTCCCTGGGGAACCTTCTGTTACAGGGTAATGCCGTTCGGTCTAAAGAACGCAGGAGCAACATATCAGCGAGCAATGACAGCACTATTCCACGACATGATGAACAAGGAGCTCGAAGTATATGTGGACGACATGATCGTCAAATCTCGCACAATTGAAGGACACTTTGAAGATCTGAAGAAGTTATTCAACAGATTAGAAAAGTACAAGCTCCGTCTCAACCCTCAGAAATGTGTCTTCGGTGCAATGGGAGGTAAGCTCCTCGACTTTATGGTGAGCGAGGATGGCATCAGGGTCGACCAGACCAAAACCAGAGCAATCATCGAGATGCCCCCTCCTAGAACAGAGAAAGAAATTCGTGGCTTCCTCGGCAGAATTCAATACATCAGTCGCTTCATCGCACAGCTCACACCTATCTGTGAGCCCATATTCAAGCTCCTTCGGAAGAACGTCCCAAAAGAATGGAATGATGATTGCCAAGTCGCCTTCGACCGCATCAAGAAGTATCTCATGAATCCTCCAGTCCTAGTGCCGCCCACTCCTGGACGACCACTATTGTTATACATCTCGGTAGCAGCAGAAGCCATAGGCTGTGTCCTCGGCCAGCACGACGAAACCGGGAAGAAAGAACAAGCAATATACTATTTGAGTCGAAAGTTCACCGACTACGAGACCAGGTATTCCCCGATCGAGAGGACTTGCCTCGCCCTAGTCTGGGAAACTCAGCGACTCCGTCAATACATGATTGCATTCCCTATTCTCCTCCTCGCTCACATGGATCCGCTCAAGTACCTGTTCGAGAAGCCGGCACTCACTGGAAGGATAGCTAAATGGCAGCTACTCTTGTCTGAGTTTGACATCACCTATGTCACTCAAAAGGCAATCAAGGGACAGGCCCTCGCCGATCATCTTGCGGCTCACTCTCTCCTAGATTATCAACCACTCAAGACGTTCTTTCCTGATGAAGATCTCTTGCTCATTGAAGAGGATGAAAAGAAGAAGAAAGATGAATGGACATTATTCTTCGACGGCGCAGCAAACTCTAAAGGGAGTGGTATTGGAGCAATCCTCTACTCTCCAGATGATGTCCCTATTCCTATCTCGAGGCGCATCGCATTCGAGTGTACCAACAACATGGCAGAGTACGAAGCATGCATCGCTGGCTTAAGGGAAGCCATAATCTTGGGCGTCAAGAAGCTACGAGTATTTGCAGACTCACAGCTTATCATCAATCAGACCAATGGCGAATGGAAGACCAAAGACGAGAAGTTGATACCATATCATGTGTATCTTGACAATCTGATCGAAGAATTCAAGGAAATCACCTTCTCATACATGCCCAGAGCCAAGAACCAATTCGCAGATGCTCTCGCCACGCTCGCATCAATGCTCGAGATCCCAAAAGGAGCTTCAGAATGGGAGCTCACAGTCGAAATTCAAGAAGAACCTGCTTTTTGCCTGCAAATAGAAGAAGCCGAAGCTGTCCCTGACAAACCCTGGTATGCCGACATCAAGCAATATCTCGAAACCCAGGAGTATCCAGAATCAGCAACAGCAACAGATCGCCGAACCATCCAACGTTTGGCCGGTCAGTTCACCATCAGTGGCGAAGTTCTCTACAAGCGATCCTATAATCACATCCTCCTCCGATGCGTCGATGAAACAGAAGCTGCAAAGATCATGAAAGAAATACACGAAGGAATCTGTGGCCCACACATGAATGGGCACATGATGGCAAAGAAGATTCTACGACTCGGCTACTACTGGCTCACCATGGAAACAGACTGTTGCAAGCACGTAAGAAAATGCTTCAAGTGTCAAGAGCATGCGAATCAAATCCATGCCCCATCATCAGAGTTATACAACCTGACCACCCCCTGGCCCTTCTCCATGTGGGGACTCGACATCATCGGCAAGATCAGTCCCAAAGCATCAAATGGTCACGAGTACATACTTGTGGCAGTCGACTACTTCACCAAGTGGGTAGAGGCAGCCTCATACACCACGATTGCAGCATCTCAGGTGATCAAATTCGTGAAGAACAACATCATATGCAGGTATGGAATCCCCAATGCTATCATCACAGATAATGGAACCCCGTTCGTCAACAAGAAGATGGATGACTTCCTCAGCAAGTTCAAGATCCAACGTCATCGATCAAGCCCCTACCGTCCCCAGATGAATGGTGGGGTAGAAGCCGCAAACAAGACAATCGTCAGGATACTCGAGAAGATGGTCGTGACATATCGAGATTGGTAGGATATGCTCCCATATGCACTTTGGGCCTATCGAACGTCTGTACGGTCTGCTACGGGCGTTACTCCTTTCGAGCTTACTTACGGAATGGAAGCAGTTCTACCAGTCGAAGTGGAAATACCATCACTTCGAGTGTTACTCGAAAGCGGAATTGAAGAAGAAGAATGGCAACGGGCCAGATTTGATCAGTTGCAGCTAGCAGATGAAAAACGCATGCGTGCACTAAGTCATTCACAATGCTATCAGAAAAGGATCGCTCGGGCTTACAACAAGAGAGTCCGAAAAAGGAGTTTCAAGGTAGGCGACATGGTCATGAAGAAGATTCTACCGTCGCACCTTCCGGACCCCAGAGGAAAGTTCAAACCCTCGTGGGACGGGCCGCTGATCATCAGAGAAGTACTTCCCGGAGGCGCCCTCAGACTCACCAGCATGAGAGGGGTGGATCTTCCTGAGCCAACCAACGCCGACAACGTGAAAATCTTTCACGGGTAAGCCATTCTGACCTTATCTAGAGTTACTTTAATAGAGCTGAAGTTAAGATGTCAAAGCTAAGATCTCTGAGCAATCATCCCGTCCACCAATAAGTGTTTCAAATAAGGGGACTCCAAAAGAGAAAAATACAAAAAAAAACAAAGAGGGCGGAGTGAAAACCCGAAAGGGCGCTCCGAGTAAAAACAGTGGGCATACAGCGGACTTGGTGAAAACCTGAAAGGGCGCCAAGGGTAAAAACAGCACAGCTGCCAAGGGGCAGGCAAGACCAAATACCCGGGACGTGGTGAAAACCTGAAAGGGCACCACGGGCAAAAATGACGGGAAAAAGCCGGCTGTGGTGAAAACTCGAAAGAGCACTACAGGCAAAAATGGCTCAAAATGAAAAAAAAAAAAAAAGAAAAAAAAAGAGAAAAGAAAAAATAAAAGTGCAGGTACCAAGAAAGCAGACGGTCCCGATCAGTTCAAGCGGTTACAGTTCAAGAACAAGAAGAAGCGCAGTCAGGAGCGAAGAACTCTACAAACTCTGACAATCTCAGGAAACGAGAGTTCCCGTTGCCTACATCTCTAGGGAACCAAAGGATCAAGCAAGTCAAATCTCGAGATATCGGTCAAATCATTGACCGAGCCCCAGTTCTGATTCCTATATCCCGACACAAAATCCAGACACACTCACAAGACAACTCATGGCACAGTAGATTTTCAAACAGTTTTTTTCTCTTTTCAATTAAATGCATTATATTTCTCTTACACATATCATCTTTTTCAAAAATACAAAAAAATGCATCATCATCAATCATATATGCAAAAATCAGTGTGCAGGTGGCCAACACAATCAATCTCTACCCTCCTCCTCGGCCACATCAGGTGAGACCTCTGACTCATAAAAAGATAGTCTCGCTCTCAACCTGCTCACCTCCATACGCAGGTAATGCGCCTCATCGCGCTCAAGGGTACGGATCGCTGTCTCCTCATCAGACAACCTCTGATCGGCAGCCAATCTCCTCGACATCATCTCGCAATGATACCGAAGTGCAGAGATCTCAGACAGCAGATGGCCATGAGTGGCCAAAAGGAAGCCAGGATCGACAAAAGGGCGCTCCTCAAAAGGTTCATATGAACCAGATGAAGAGCCAGCATCTCCAAGAATATCCTGCTCATCCTCATCAGCAGTCTGGTGCCAACAAGGGATACGTCGATACAAAGACTGCTCAGCAGCCCAGTACTGATATGGGGCGGTCGCCATCGAAAAAGTCCGCAGCTCAAATCCCAACAAATCAGCTGTCAAATAACTCGCCCAGGAACAATCGATCCGGGTCCTGAAGTCAGAAGATCTAGAGGGGAGTACTCGACGCCCGATACCCGTGAAAGCAAAATGAGGAACATCCTGCTCATACCCAAACTGCCGCAGGAACCGGATGGGATGGTAAGAAAAGTAGGATCGAAAGCCTACCAACATCAGAGGATGGCGGTGTGCATCGCAAAGCACTGGAGGAAGTGAAAGCCAAGATGACTCCCAACGAACGTTCCAGTCACGAAGTTCAGCAAACATCCTGCGATACAAGGGCTCGCTCATCCTAGCCGTATGCGGAAGGAACTCGATGATATAACGCATAATGTCAGAGCTAGGGATGCCAGGAAGAGGTACAGGAACGGTCAGAGAAAGACGCTCCCATAGCCATACCTGATCACAGAAAGTAAAAGAAGTTCAGCTAAAGCAAAACAATTCCTAGCAAAGCAAGAAGAAAAAAGGTGCAGAAAAGATACCTGAAGGAAAGCACAACAGCCGCGAAGGACACGAGTGCGGCCCAGGGCACAGTCAGTCAGCCCATCAAGTAGCTCGGCCAAGATGAGAGAAATGATCCCTTGCCGACGGACAGCTCGGCTCATCACCTCAAAAAGCAAAGGAGTCTGGGACCTGCGCCATCCCGAGAACAGCACCTCAGCAATCAAACAGAACATCAGTGCGTTCCGAGCAATGGTGGAACCGGCCGTACCCTGAGGACCCGAAAAAAGATCATACAGCAAGTCCAAAGAGAACACTACAGCATCCTGGCCACTAGCTGCAGGTCGAACAAGATAGGGGATCCCAAACCAGTTCTGCGGTGTAGCAGTCTTCGGCGATGTCTTCGGCGAAAAGTACTGAGTATAATCCAAGGGTAAGCCTGTCAAGCGTGCAAGCTCCTCCAAAGAAGGCCCCATCTCCATATCATTGAACGCAAACAAGTTCAACGAAGGGACCCAGTCAATCAAGGCAGCTCCGAGCATCCTCCAGTCAATGTCAACTCTAGCCATATGAATCAGACTGCCAAAGCCATAAGACTCCAAATCTCGAATCTCATAAGCTGACAAGCTGTCAAGCCAAGCAAGCAGTCGTGGCGAGTAAGAAGAACGAGGAAGCAGCTGACAAGTCCTCACCGGTATCCCCTCCAGCACAAAAGGCCCAGAAATCGAGGACAACTCATCGAAGATCGGAAGGTCAACAGGCGAAGGAGAAGGAAAAGCTGGAACCTCTGCCGACTCGACAGCCCCTGACCTGTCCTCAGTGGCGGCTATGTCTGATATAGTCGCATCGCCATCTGAAACTGTCATAATCTCAGCTGCATGAGAAGACTCGCCCACCTCATGAACAGAATGCGCAAAGGGCCAATGATCAAAGGAAGGACAATGCTCCCAACCAAAAGGACTATCAGTGAAGATCACACCGCACATCGTGGCATCCTGACCAATCTGACCGTCAAAGAATACATCTGAACCATCCAAAAGGGTCTCGGTTACCCCGATCGAAAAATCAACTGCCAGATCCGGACCTGCGGCCCTCTCCAGTAGGAGATCATGAATCCAATCATCATCCTGACCGATCAAAGGGATCATCGAGGCATCCACACCGTCCATCATCAAGGGGACATCATCAATGATCACATCAAGTCCACCCAAAGAAGTATACCGCACATCCTGGCCCTCATCCAGAGCATCCAAACCGTCAAAGGTACCATCTGAGCCATCCATACCATCTAAACATGAGATCAGCCCATCTATGTCCATCATGGTCCCATCACCACCATCCATCACATCATCCATGGGGCCCACACTCAAGGGATGCATAGCCTCACCTATGTCCCATCCCATCATCTCATCCATACCATCCATTCCTCCCATAATGAGGGACCCATTCAAATCAGAAAATCCAGCCATCCCACCATTAATGGAGCCATTCAAAGCTCCACCAACCACCATCCCTAGCCCCTCATCAATGCCCCCTCTTAATGCCCCATCTACCCCATCCATTAAAGGCATTTCCCCATTATCAAAGCTCAGTTGAAGATCTGAAGTGTGGGACCCATCTTGGACAGCCCCCACAGCCCATAAATCTCCACCATCCATTGCCCAAGAAAGGACAAACCAAGAAAAAGACAAAAGGAGAATGAAAGAAGAGACAAGGAAGTGATTCATGGATGAATCGAAGAATCGGATGCAGAGAATGTGGGGGACAGGAAAAAGGGACAGCAGAGGATGTCCGAACCAGGGCCAGCCCAGGCCGCTCAAGAGGCGAGCCTTGGGCGGCCTGCCCTGGGCCGCCCGTACGGACGCAGATCCCCTCTCTCCGCGGGATTGGCTCCAGGGCTTTTGGTAGGTGAGGCTGACAGTCCACGTCAGCAGATGGCGCTCCAGATTTCTACTAAAGATGATCAAGATCATACAAAAGGTGCCCCACTGGTCCAATCATAAAGCAATGTGACCGGAATAGGGCTGATCAAGCCAAAGAGAAGGAAAGGTGATCAAGTGGGGGCCACAAGCAATCCAAGCCATTCAAAGACTAGATCATCATGATCTAAACCATTGAAGAACCTACGTGAGCCGTCAAACAACAAGATCAAAGGTTTGATCATCACAAGAAGGGCCAGAATCCAAGATCTAATCATCAAGTGGGCCCACAAAGCCAAATCTAGCAATCAGAGACGTTCAAGCCATCATCCACACCATAAGAAGCATTCCTAGCCTCACAAATCATCAAAAGAGGTGCCCCAAAGTAAAGCTAAGGTCTCAAGTGGGCCCGCAGGGCCAAATCCATCAATCTGAATCATTCAAGGGCCAAAACATCAAGATCCAAACCATTGGGAAACTTACACAAGTCATGGAGTGGCAAGATTAAAAGTCCAATCATCAAAAGAAGGGCTAGAATCCGAGATCCAATCATCAAGTGGGCCCCGCAGGGCCTAAACAAGCGATCTAAACCGTTCAAGTCATTGTCCATACAGTTGAAGAATCACAAATCATGAAGGAATGAGTCAAGAGTCAAAGCATCCAGACATCACCAAGGAATTTGGGAGAAATCAAAGCCTGTATATTCATCCAAAAGAGCTTGGTACAAAAGGGGACAAAAATAAAAGTACAAGACTATATAAAGCAGAGCCAGCTACAAGTCACCAACATAATCATCATCGCCCCTCCTCGCGTCCCGCTCCCGACGATAAAGATCCATCAAAGGAGCAGTCACTGAACCTCCAGCATACCTGCGACGGCCACCTGGAACGTAAAGCGAAGGAAGCAAAGGCCCCTGGCCGAATAGCAGATACCACTCGTCATAATCACGATCCGGGATCGTGAAACGGAAGCCAGGCTGGCCCACCAGAGCCTCAACTCTCTCATCAGCTGGCATCCGAGCAGCTGGAGGAGGTGCAGAACAGGGGACCCGAGCTACCCCAGTGACTTGCCGAAGCAATCTCTCTCCCAAGTACCATTGGAAGGACTCAGCGTCAGAAAGCATAATACGGAGACATGAAGCATCATATGCCTCCACGCGCTGGGGTGTGTAGTAGAGAGGGAAACTAGCGTACGGCATCCGGGCAAACTGCAGCAGAAGAGGTTACCACGATCAGTTACAAGTACAGTACAAGGACAAAGACAAGCAAGATACTTACGTCCTCAACGGTCAGCCCGTCTATATCAGCACGCCAATTGTCCCCGGGAACTCGGGAGTTCCGCTGACGATTCTGCTGATGCCAGTACATGTGGCGATACTGAGCGGGTTCAATGTCATCTCGCATCCTCGGCGCAAGATGCGGAAAATGGTCATAAAAGCAAGTCTGGATGAAAGTACATTTAATGATCAGAGAGAGAAAGGAGGCAAACGGCTCCAAAGAGGATGAAAGAAGAGGTACCTCAACAACAGGCCAGAAGCCTGTGAAGGACCGGCTATGCCGACAGGTTTTGTCCAGACCTTGAAAGAGACGGGTCAGGATGGCCCCATTCCAGTTATAGGGGTGATGAAGATCCTCGACTAAACGAAGAAATTTAGGATCAACTCTCTCATTCGCATGGCAAAAAAGAAAGGATCCAAAAGCATAAGTGATCATGGCCCGCGCCTTGTGGAGGGCCTCTCGCTCGGTGGTAGGGACGACAGAAGCAAAATTGTTATAAAACCATCGCATCTTCACTTGATGGCCTTGGAATTCACCCTCAGGAGGGACGTCACCAACAAGCCGTAGCCAATCAGTGGAAGAGAGGGGAGCTAAAGAGCTAACTTGAGGGACAATTGCCCCATGAAATGGGAAACCTATCTGCATGTAAATGTCCAAAGGGGTTATCCCCCATTCTCCACAAGGAAGCTGGAAGGTGTGGGTCTCATCCCGCCACCTCTCACAAAGGGCCGCAAGCATCATGCGGTTGGCGTCGTTGTTATGGAAGCGTAGGGTGAGGAGGCCAACAAAAGGAGTACCATCTAGTACTCGCTCAAGCAAGGGCTGTGGCTCCTTCATCCAATTGTCCCAGCGATCCCTGGTACCTCGACCCTTGATGGCAGGAAGAGGTTGATGCTCCATAGCTAGGGAACACATGTGGTCCCCCCGACGGACAATGAAAGCAGGATCATCCTCGTCAACTACTTGGTGGCCCCTGGTACCATCCGCCATGGAATCCTACAAGCTTGGCAAGGTAAGTCCCTATCCTTTACCCATTAACATCCAAATTCTCATCCAAGAAACCCATGGGATTGGACTCACATTCAAATGCAAAATCTAAAGTCCAACTCCATGTGTCACTTAGGATATGTGTTGGACCCATTGGAAAAAGTAAGGCCTGCCTTAAAGAAGGTGGCATGGCATGCCTCAGGTAAGAAAAGTCCATCATCCAAGGACACATTTTGGACAACAAATGCACTCGAGTGCCATGAAATCAACTAAGGATGAGAGTCCTACTGCACATGAGAAGTTCCTCTTCAAAGTCCACATGTGGCCAAGGATTGACTCACTTTTATGCCAAGGTCATGATTCTCACTTAGGATGTCTCCATCTTTTTACACATATGCATGGACAAGTGGGGAGTAGAAAGGAAACGGGTCTCCAAGAGTAACCCAAATGCCTCATCTCAATGGATTGGAGAGAGCACATAGCCCACTTGAAGAACATGAGGACCCATTCATGGGTTAACCATGGGCAACCTTATGTGCCTCATCTTGATGAAAGTTTTGACCATGAGAATACAACAAGGAGGTCTACCCACAAACATATGAATCAAAGAAGCTAAGGGTAGAAAGTTGATGCACATAGCCCACATGAAGAATCAAGGTTGAAAATGCCCATGAAAAGGCAAGTTTGGGCCACTTATGTGCACCAACTTGTTCACCAAAAAGGGAGACCATTTGAGCACAAAAGAGCATGGCTTGATGAGTCACCCAACCATCATAAAAATGGATAAGAATGTTACACATAGCCCACTTGAATATCAAAATCCAAAATGTCCCAAGGCATGGGACAAAAATGGGCAACTTATGGGTATCATTCTTTCCTACAAATGGAAAGAAAAACCACTCATACTTGAGAATGATGGTGGATGACCCACCAAGCCCCCAAAGAAAAGATCAAGGAGCCATGGTTGTATGGATAGCTCACTTGAGAATCATCCATTTGAGGTTGATAACATCTAAGGGAAACTCTTGAGAACCACAATCCTACCACAAAGAAAACCATTTAAACTTAGTGAGATTGAGGAAACAACTCACTCATGGGACTTGTAGATGGTCAAGTAGCTCAAGTCCTCCATCCATTAAAGAAGAAAGCATGAAAAGAAAAAATCCACATGGACAAAGTGTAGTGGGGCACACATGGTTCAAAGAAGTGCCCAAGTTTCAATGAAGGCCCAAAAGCCCATCCACATGAAAAAATTCTAAGGAGCCCACTACACTTTGTACAAGGAGGTACATCATATGGAAGAGTTGGGCCACTTGTCCATAAAGGCCCAACTAGGAAAACTAGCCCACTTGAGATCCAAAATGAAGAATGGGCTAGTCACCTTGATCCATACACATGTGAAGAAAGAGGGGGTCACCCAAAGTGAGCCCCATGAGCTCAAAACTTGAGATGGGCCCTACCATACCCATGGGCCCAAACCTTGAAAAAGAGGGAAAAGAAATAGAAAGCTCCAAAAAAAAATGACAAGGGTAAGAAAGCATGAGGGAGCCCAAAATGAAGCATTGGGCCCATCAAATACACCAAGGGCCATGACTTCACTTTGAGCCCATTTGATACATATGAAAAGAAGCCCAACTCCCATGAAAAAGATAGAGTATTTTGCCATGCACACTTGATGACATGGCAAAATCACTCTTTACATACACATGAAGGGAGTGTGAAAAAAAAATGGATAACAAAAAAGTAGAGAGCTTGCAATATCTTTCTCCAAGCACCACCTTTGAAAGACTTGAGATCTAAGAAAAGGTCAAAAATACTTGGGCCCACCTTCACACCTTCTTTGAATAGCTACATGAAAAAGAAAAAGGACCATGAGAAGAGACAATGAAGATGGAAAAGGACAAGAAAGAGAAAGGAAGTGGTCCATACCTTTACCACCCACCAAAGAAGGACCACCTTGCTGTCCCAAGACTTCTCTAAGGCCCACCACTTGAGAGAAGCAAAAGGCCACCAAAGAAGAGAGAGAAAACTTGAAAAAGAGAGAGTATGAGAGAGAGAAGAGAGAGATTGCACGTTTGAGGGGGGGAGGGTGCCCCATGTTATATAGAAAAGGGGAGGGCACCCTTTTACCCAGCCCCCTGAAGAGACCAGGAGGCACAGACCGGTCGGGCGGCCCATGGGAGGCCGTCCTAGCCTCCACCTAAGTGAGGTGACTTCTCACCTCCTCTCCTTGGGAAGAACTCCTCCTTGGGAAGGGTGGTTGCAAGTGAATCTTGTACCTCCATGTAAGAATGAAGTGATGGAAGAGAATGGTGAGAAAAAAGAGGAAATCTCACCAAAATCTCATCTCATGAGAAATGGGTGAGAAATTGGGTGGATGATGTGGAAAAGTTCCATGGAATTTCCAAGAAAAAGAAAGGAAAATTTGACTTGGTCAAACAATGATCTCAACCATCCAAAGGCATGACCAGATGATCCAAACCATTCCAAGAGGAATCCCAAGAATCTCCGCCCTTGATTACTGTTCACTTGTACAGTTTTGGTCCGAAGACCTTAAACTACGTCGGGACCAAGGTCCCGAGGGATTGTCAATAAAACCGGCATCAGTCTTCTTCAAGATCTGGTGGCTCCGGATATTTTCAGAAAATCAAAAAAATATATACATCACTTGTACAGTTTCTGGTCCGAAGACCTTAAACTACGTCGGGATCAAGATCCCGAGGGATTTTTAATAAAAATGGGTATCGATCTCGACCATCAAAATCAGAATCGATGACCCAGAATTTTTTCCAAAAAAAAAAAGAAAAACAAAAAAATGTCTTTCCTCTTTTAAAGTTTTGGGTCCGAAGACCTTAAACTACGTCGGGATCAACGTCCCGAGAGATTTTTAATAAAAACCAACATCGATCCCAGCCTTTCAGGCCAAGATCTGATGATCTGGATCATTTCGAAAAAACAAAAAATGTGTTTGCCCCCCCTTTTACTAAGTCTGGGTCCGAAGACCTTAAACTACGTCGGGATCGACATCCCGAGAGATTTTCAATAAAAGCCGGCGTCGGTCTTGTTTGCTCACATTAAGATCAATGACTCCGGACATTTTCAAAAATCATAAAAATATATTACCAGCCCCGCTTTTAAAATTCAGTGGTCCGAAGACCTTAAACTACGTCGGGATCGACATCCCGAGAGATTTTCAATAAAAACCGGCATCAGTCTGGATTGTCCATCCGCTGACACCGGACATTTTTCCAAAAAAAAAAAAAATAATGTTTGCCCCTCTTTTGTACAGTTTCATGGTCCGAAGACCCTAAACTACACTGGGATTAATTTCTCGGGGGACCTTTCTCGCTTTCAACCAAAAACCGGCATCGGCCTCAACCGTTGGGATCATGGTTCGATAACCCGGATCATTTCAGAAATACCAAAATATTTTAAAGCTTTCCATAAAAACCAGTATCAATCTTGATCACCCGAGTTGAAATCTGGAACCTTTTCAAAACAAAAAAAATATATATATAGATACAATATAAAACAAAAAAAAGTTTTCACCACCAGTTTTGATCCACCAATTTATCCCCAGTGGTCCGAAGACCTAAAACTACACTGGGATTAACTTCTCGGGGGCTTTCTTTCCTAACCTGTTCCAGGCATGGCTGACACTTGATCGTACGGGTGTCTGGAATCTCTTAAACAGGTAAGGGCTGTGGCGGGCAGAACTCCGCAATCCTGTTATTGTTGAACGCATCGTGATAGACAACCTTGATTTGGAAGTCGCTGTTGAAGCTGACGGATGTTCCCTGTTCCTAGAACTCATGAAGGGGATTAAGGCTGTTGGGAGGTGGAGCTCACCCTCACGGAATTGTGAGCAACGTAAGACCCCAAACTGGATTGACTAAGGGAAAAGTGAGGATGTGGCTCATCTTGTGGCCGAAGGAGTCCGTCGGACGATACGTGGTCTATGTGCATTGCACATGAGGAACAGGCAACTTTGTGGGTGTGTTGACTGAAAACCCTCAAAATCTCCTCATCCGAAGATGTAAAACTACGGCACTTAACTGTGTGAGACTCGTCTTGCTCGCTGACGTAAAATGGATCGGGTGCCTTACCAGCAGTAGAAGCTGGAAGTGGATGAAAATTCCACACTTTTCCCTGCATTTCAGAAAAATCACAAAATACAAAAACATTGCAAAATCATCTCTTCAAAAATCACAAAAATATTTCCATCAAATATCTGCAAAAATCACAAAAATATTTTCCTTGCTTTCAATCAAAATATTGTCAAAAATCACAAAAAATATTTCCCTTGCTTTCAAATCGAATATTTCAAAAATGACAAAAAATATTTCCTGTGCTTTCAATAACCAATCTCTATCCTGATCGCTCAGGTAAAGATTCGGACCACATATCTACAAAAAAAATCACAAAAATTAGCATCCCCAGCACTACAATTCAGGAGTCTTGAACTCCGCTCACTTCACAGTATGGGATGACGGATCCAATCGCCCGCAAATTGGAATCCTGACCAAAACGGGCAACCAAACACCATCTCAATCACGTGTATGCCCAGAAGAACATCTTGAAGTCGAATGATATCCTCGTACATTCTCATTAGCAAAGAAACAGCATCTTGGGACGATGGACCAGATCGACCACGGGTCGGGATCTTGACCAATCCGCTGTTCAAATCTCCGTATCAAAAAGAAAAATCCCCAAGGGAAGCACAACCCTACAAGCAATAAGCTCAAAGTTCTCTACACCCATAGCAAAAGCAAAATCATCAAACTGAAAGAGAATGAGCCAAAGCCATGCATTCATCATGCATCTCCATGCATCAGCATCCATCGCATCAATCATCATGTTTACCTGCTTTCAAAATAAGAGTCGGTTAGCTAAAGACCCCACAGGCATCCCTAGTGGAGGCACATGCGAACCAGATTTTCATTTCAAAAAGACAAAAAATATTTCTATTTGCAAATAAAAACCCCACGGAGTATCACTCCCCAGAGTGGGTATCTTTTCAAAAATCCAAAAATATTTTCCCAGTAGAGCGTTCTGCCTCCAAAACACCAGGAGATCTTCCATATCTCTGGGTAGGAGCCAACGCAAAAATCAAATAAGATCCGATGTCTCGCGGTTTCCCCGGAGACCATCGGATCCAATGCACTCAAAGTATGATCGAACTGAACTCCAGTGTCAGTGCGGTCGTGCCACATGCCAAGATACAAAAAGATGAAAGCCAAAAGGCTCGGTCACAGAAACCATTTGAACAGGTGGAAACGATGAATTGTAACCCAAGTATCCAAATCAGCAGATTGGGTGGAAAGAATTCACCCGCACATACCTAGGCGTGGATGCCTGAAGTACCTTGACTGAGTCCAAGTCGGCGTAGTAGAATCCCGTAAGACTATCGGACGCAGGGCGTCTAACCACTTTGACAGTCAAGCGAAACAAGTACTCCTGGAGTGATCTGGGAAAACATCAAACATCACACAATCAGTCTCAGGGTCAGCATCCTCGTAAGACTAACGGACGCAGAGGCTCTGCTGTACCTTTCCAATGTTAGTACCGATCGGGAATGGAAGGGTTGCGATTGGGTACCCAGGTTGCAGCAAACTGCAGGGACAATCGCAACGTTTTCTCCGAACTCTCGCGATATGTGCGAGTTATCAACTTCCAGACAATCAACTGACTCAGATACAAAGGACAACAAAGATTCCAGACCACAATCAAGGAAAGAATGAATTGTAACCCAAGTATCCAAAACCAGCAGATCGGGTGGAAAAGCCCACCCGCACATACCTAGGCGTGGATGCCTGAAGTACCTTGACTGAGTCCAAGTCGGCGTAGTAGAATCCCGTAAGACTATCGGACGCAGGGCGTCTAACCACTTTGACAGTCAAGCGAAACAAGTACTCCTGGAGTGATCTGGAAAACATCAAACATCACACAATCAGTCTCAGGGTCAGCATCCTCGTAAGACTAACGGACGCAGAGGCTCTGCTGTACCTTTCCGATGTTAGTACCGATCGGGAATGGAAGGGTTGCGATTGGGTACCCAGGTTGCAGCAAACTGCAGGGACAATCGCAACGTTTTCTCCAAACTCTCGCGATATGTGCGAGTGAGCGATCTCCAAACGATCAACTGGCACAGATGCAAAAGCAAGCAAAGATTTCAGACCATGATCTATGAATGACCGGGTCAGAAGTGGGGTGTCCACTCGCTTTGGCATTCGGTTGCACGCAACCTCTGCCAAAGAGGGGCATCTGTAGACACCCCACCTTCGGCTACACTATTGGTAGAGATAGCTGGTTGAACGGAGGATCATACCCCCAAATCCCAAGTCCAAACTCAGCCAAACTCACCCTTGTAAGCCCCATTCCATAGCCCAGTTCAAGCCTGAACCCAGTCAACCCAGTCCTAAACACCACCCTGAAAAACCCCTCATAAAAAAGTCCGGTCAAAAAATCCCAAAAAAGGTCAAACTCACTGAGTCAACTCGCTGAGTTAACCCGCTGAGTCAACCCGTCGAGTCAACCCGTCGAGTCAAAACACCGAGTCAACCCGTCGAGTCAACCCGTCGAGTCAAACCACCGAGTCGACCCGCTGAGTCAACTCACTGAGTCAACCAGCGAGTCCAACAGCAGCCCCGAGGGAACGGCCGTACTCGCTGGAAACCGAGGAGCGGCCGTACGGGCGGCCCATGGCAGGCCGCCCGGACAAAATTACGGGTTCTGCCACTGCCCGCTGCTATAAATACCCCTAGCCTCTTCCCATTTCAACAATCAATCCATTCCAATCCAGCCCGGGTCCGTTCCAAGCCCTTCTCCGCCCCTTTAGTCCATCTTTCCACCAAGGAGAGCCCGAGTGAGGAAAGTCTAACCCTGGTCCAGCCCAGCCTGACCACTGGTCCAAGCCTCCCAAGCCATCTAAGTGTTGATCCAGCCACTCGAAGCCAACCCTTGCGACACCTCCGTCCACCCAGCTACTCATTTTCCAGCATCATCTCATTTGCATCTAGCATAAGTGCAACATTTACTTTCTTTCCAACCCCCCTGCTTCACTACAAGCACCTTGATCCGTCAAGCACACTGCATACGTCTTACATTAAGCACCTGTCAGTTCGAGCGTACGCTCTGGGCTTGCCCGTTGTTGGAACCTGCCCATCAGAAACTCTTACTGTTCAGACCTGCATTCATGCTTCACTAAAAGCACCTTGATTACTCAAGCACACTGCATACGTCTTACATTAAGCACCTGTCAGTTCGAGCGTACGCTCTGGGCTTGCCCGTTGTTGGAACCTGCCCATCAGAAACTCTTACTGTTCAGACCCGCATTCATGCATCATGTCATCCATGAGAATATACGAGGGTTAAACTAGACTTTCAAGTATTCGATCGATTCTGTGAAGTAGAGACCGTACTTCGGTACGGGCAGTGTGTGGGGTGCTTAACCTCTTCCCACCCTGTAACCGTGATCCCTTACCTTGAATCTCTGGCCGCAGATCAACAGGAGTCATTTTAGAGGAAGGAATCTTCGGATTCCCTTCTCTAACGTTTCTACGAGGTCTAGCCGACTGTAGATTCGAAGTAACTGGCTAGTGGCGACTCTGGTCTTATATAAACTCATTTAAACATATCCAGCTTAACACAACAACCAAACAAAGCCCTCGAGAACGAGGCAAGCCAGTGGCACAGACGGCGATTTCGCACTCACGCACCTCTTCTTCTTCTTCTTCCGAAAGGAAAGGGAGAACGACGTCATGTGGAAGCGCGGAGAAATCGGCGAGGGTCCACAATTAGATAAATACCATAGGTCTTCTACAATTTTTTACTTGAAGTCCTGTTGGAGGAAAGATTCTCTCTCGTGATCGTATCAGAAAGATCTTTCTAGAGAAGGCAGCAGATCTAGGATTATTTTGACCTTCCGTAAATATCAGGGACCGACTCTAGGTGGTCGGTTGGTCTGATACCATATCTAGCTATTATGGGGCTGAGCCTGGGTGGTCGGCCTATCCGAGCCGAGCCTGGGTAGTTGGCCTATCGGGACTAAGCCTGGGTGGTCAGCCTGTAGGGACCGAGCCTGTGTGGTCAACCTC
This sequence comes from Liriodendron chinense, assembly GCA_003013855.2. Classification (NCBI taxonomy): domain Eukaryota; kingdom Viridiplantae; phylum Streptophyta; class Magnoliopsida; order Magnoliales; family Magnoliaceae; genus Liriodendron; species Liriodendron chinense. Next base: position 1,265,147 of record ML058513.1, read on the forward strand.
AGCAAGGTGCAAACTGCGGGATAGCTTGTGGGTTAGGCTGCAGGGAATGGGTTTCCTCTTGTTTTGTGGGCTAGGGTCCAACTCGGAATATCCCCATAATAGTTGCCGCCCTGCTCCTAGGTCGAGCATGCGAGGTCTTAGGAGCATAATGATTCGACCGAGCTGTTCTTTGCAATGTCTGGAGATTGGCTCGTTGAGTTTGAATCTCTCAAGTGGCCTCACCATAACTCGTCATTTCTATATGATGTTGTAAGTGATGGTGTCACGTTCCGTGATTTGACAAGTTGTACTTGAGGCACGGAGACCGGAGGGGAATTAAATATTGTTTTAAATTCAGCGATCTCCGACAGGTAGCCATTCAACACATGGCAACAGTTCAGCTTTCGGGGCGTGCCTTTTCAAGCAATCCATCGTAGATGACCACGCAGCAGGGGCACGTGGTGATGGGTGGAGATAGCCAATCGCTAATGGGCACGTGGCTTGCGTTGGAAGGGGAACGGGTCGAAGGTTGAATATAAGTAGCCCATCCCTTGGCGTGTTCCGGCTGAGATGGTTTTATGTTGGTCGACCATGGGTGTCTTTGTTGCACACCTCTGGTTCAAACACTGTCGGGCGCCGACGGTGGCTTTTTGTGTAATGTACAATGCCTTGTGGTTGAATTTCGAATGGAGGAACAGGAGGTCACGTTTTTTGTGGTGAAGGCTTTCTTCTTATTTTGTTGCATGTTACCACAATTTGAATGTGTGCGGCTTGTTGGCTTGTGCCTCCGCTCCCTCTATTGTTAGACTTTTGGGATTGGATTCGGTAGAGCTCCCTCGAGATGTGCTCGTCACTATCTAGCTTGGGCTGCTGGTTGAAGAGTAAAAGAGGGAAAAAGAGATGACTTAGGAGAAGAGGGAAGATTATGATAGCGATGTCGTTCTTCCTCTCTTTTGTTCGACGAAGGTCGCTTCTCGACACGGAGATTGTGATAGGATAGGTCTTTTTCTGTGATGTAGAACTGTTGGTGCATGACGCCTATTGTAAGTGACCTTGACAAGCTTTCCATAATAAAAAGATATCTCAATATTTTTAGTCTTTTCTTTCCATGTTGGGTGAAAGACATCTCTTGGAAGTAGGTTTTTCTCTATTGGGAGAGAAGGGTGGTGTCTAGGCCTAATTGGCTAAACCCAAACTAGTTTGGCCAGGTCTGGATGATCAAGCCTCGGCGGCCAAGGCCTGAGTGGCCGAGCCTGGACGACTGAGGCCTGGGAGATCGAGGCTTGAGTGATCGAGCCTGGGCGTCTTGTATGGGGCTTGAGCAGCTAAGGCCTGAGTGGTCGAGCCTAGACAGCTGAGGCATGAGTGGTTGAGACTGTACAGCTGATCCTGGGACCTGGTCGGCCGAGCTTGGACAGCTGAGGCCTGAGTGGCTGAGGCTTAAGTGGTTGAGGCGGTTGATCCAAAAGCTTTGGTTGAAAATAGGATCTCACTTTTATCGACGAGGAGAGTTCAGTACACATGATTTTGGAGGAAAGAAAGATAGTTTCCATCTTAGCACATCTACCAGTGGCGGTACTTTGTGTGCCTAGTCGGCTCGTCTTGGGGCTAACTTGGGCAACCAGCCTATATTGCGCCGATAAAAGGTGGTCGGCCTCTTCATGGCCTAGGCGGCCTATGTAGGACCTAGGCGGTCTAGTTGCTTGGACGAGCCCTTAACAGATTTCTCTAAGAGGCTTGTCGTTGATGTGGGCCTCTGGTGTGCCTTGACTAGGTGGGAAGCTGTCGGCTAGGCGCCTATCAACATATTCTTGGAGGAAGCCCTTCTAGATTAAGGCCTCAATTTGTTGCTTCAAACTTATAGCAGTCCGCTATGTTATGGTCGTGATTCTTGTGGAAGAGGCAATATTTTGATTTGCTTCTCTTCTCCGAGTTGGATCTTAGCCTCGCTAGAGCCTTCCGGTAACTCTTTTCTTTGATTTCTAGGAAGACTTGATCAACAGAGGCCTTTAGAGGTGTGTACTTCTCGAACCTGGGGACAGGAGCTTTGGGTAGCTGCGAGGAGCCACTCCTATCCCCGTCTCTTCTCCATCTGTAATCGGAGTTATGGTCGTCTTTTGTATCTCTTCGCCCTTTGCTCGTAGGTGAGCCGTTATTATTGTTATGGGTGTTGATGAGATCCTTGGCGTTTGCATACTTACTGGCCCTGTCAAGTAGTTCTGACAGGGTTTTCGGCAGGGTCTTACCAAGTGAATGTAGGAGTTTCTCGGATCGGAGTCCGTTAATAAGGGTTACATGGCCATTTTCTTGAGACAGTCCTCTACGTCTAAGGACTCTTTGTTGAATCGGGCGATGTAATCTCACAATGGCTTGTCCTATTTCTGCTTTATGGTCAACAGATGAGTGGCCTATTTTCAGGACCCTCTGCTACCGATGAACTAGGTAACGAAGGCTCTGCTCAACTAGTCATAAAAGGAGATGGATTTTGGCTGCGGTACCTGAAACCACATGCGCGTAGGACCTGTTAGTGATAGGGGGAAGGTTTTGCACATGATGGGTCCCGAAGTACGATACAGCTCCATCTAAGTCCTAAAGGTTTTGAGGTGTTTAGCTGGAACGCCTTCACCAGAGCAGAGTCCAAAGTTGGGCACTTTGAAACCAGGAGGAAGACGCTTGGCTAAGATGTCTTCAGTAAATGGGGGCTCTGCTTCTTCAATGAATGCTTTGATCGGGGTCAGGGCTTTAGACTGGTATTTCTTCCTCATGTCATTGATTTAGTCTCAGAGTTCCTTGAGTGAGCTTCAAGGTGAGGGTGATTCTCTGTGACTTGTTTGATCTCTTTCCCTTGACGTGTGTCGTTAAGGGTGTGACGTAGGTCTATAGCGTCGAGGCGAGTCACCGAATATGCCTGGTCAGGATTGGCTTGGTCAGCATGACTATTGTTGCCTGGATAGTGACCTTAGTGGGGTTGATCCTGAGACAACCAAGGCCGCTAGTCCCCTGGGCCCCCCATTGAGGTAGTCGACCGGGAGTGAGTAGCCTGTGGTGTACTACCACTCTCGAAGTAGACCGCGATACGATCTAGTTTTTCTACCATATTTTCGTACTGTTCCTCAATAATAGCTAGACTGGATTTTTTATTCTGGGACCTTCATTGACTGGACGTCAGGGAAGGCTGCAGTGAGTCTAGCTCTCTTTACTGCTGCACTCGGCTCTCCAAGATGGGTTCCTAGGGAGTTTTGGTAGTGGTCTTGGCCTTCTTCCTGCCCTTAGCCATGTCGGCCAAATGATAGATGTTGAATGCTAGGGTTTAAACGGTGAGAACATGAGCTGTGTTGTTCCCATCCGGAATGAGTTTCCTTGTGTTTTGTGGGCTAGGGTCCAACTCGGAATATCCCCATAACACTATGAAAGAATAAAGATTCTTGCATTAGATCCCTTACTTCTTCTTCTTTCTTAAAAAACAAAGATAAAAAAAAATTATTATAGGAAAGATGGAAAAAAAAAAAAAAGACTATCAATCTCCATCATCTGCTTCTTCTTCCTTTCTTCTTCTTCAGATTCTTCCTCACAAAAATATTTAGAGAAAGAAACTGAACAAAATGATTTTAAAAAATAAAAATTGCATGAGCTTTTCTTCTCATCATCTTCAAATGAAAACATTAAAATAGAGGGGATTGAAAATTGGAACTTAGAGAAGAGGAGAGAATGAATGAGATGAGAAAAGAGGCTGATTTTAGCATTTGGGGTTAAATTACAAGAATGAGGGTGGCTCTCCACCATGTTTACAAAGGGATGTTTCCCGCCTGAAAATGTCCCCCTCAACCCTATTGTCATTTTCCATGGTGAAGCCTAATTTCACGTGGTGTGGTTTATAAAAGGAAGAGCACATGTAGAAAAAAGGACGTCATCTTCTGAGAACTTTTAGGCAAGAGGTTTCTTGTCTAGTAGTAGAGTAAGAGAGAGGTAAGCATTGTGTCTCACCTGCTAGCCCAACTGGAAGACACCTAGGTGTTTCAACAGCAGGTCTCAGGTTCAAAACACTAAGGAGACACGCTACCCCATGGGTAGTTGCATCGTGTGACTAATCGTGCAGGTGTGTTTCCCAGCTAATAGGGGGGTGCGTTGCATGACTATAAAAAAATGACTTCTTTTGTTTTAGTGAATAAGAAAGCTCCATATTGTTGTCATGTGGATGTGAGAAAATTCGATGACTTTTGAATGATTTTCGATGGTGGTACTACGAGGATCCTTATGCACTCTTGGCACCAAAAAATCATGCCTGGAGGGGTTTCCAACAAGTTATAGCAGCTTTGGGCCGCTTTCCAACGATAATTGGTGCTGTTGGGATGCTCCTTTTGCACTTCCCGTGCGGAAATCAGATCTGTAACTTTCTATGGTTTTGCTCCCGAAAAAAGCTAGCAATGGAGAAATCTCTCATGAATGAGACACGGATGAATTAAAATTGCATCATGAATGGTGATGGAAGGTTTATTTCACTTTCACCAATTTAGAGAGTAGAAAAAATGAAAAAATCCTAATCGACTTTCAAAATCAAAGTTTTCTACACAACATAGGGAAGAGAAAGAAGAGGGGTCTAAAATAAAATTAGATGAAAAGGCCCTAATGTAAATCTCTTTTACCTCTTATCTCTGGTTTTGCTTTAGCCCTTTGGTTTTTGTTTGAGTCTTTTTCTTTTATACTTTTGCTATCGATTTTGTGCAAGTATTTTTAAGTATCGTTGCATCTAAGTAGACGTTCCATTGAGATGTGGGGCCTATGATAATGGTCCATGAACCAAAAATACCCGAATGTAAAAATCCTGGCCCTTCAGTAGGTGCCACAACAAATACATTGTTCTAAAAAGAGAAGCCATCAATGAATCACATTCAACCACAGGAGGGCCTTCCAATCTACAGATTTGGTCCATGGACCATCTAAGGTTACGCCGATTGTATTAACAGTTCGGATCTCAGAGCATGGGGCCCACTCATATCAGTTGAAAGGATAAAACCCGAATATGTATGGTACATACTCTTGACCTGTAACATTGCAAAGTACCTCCATCATAGGATGCCCCATCTAAGAAAAGAAATTGTCAGTTGACCAACCAAAGATCTAGTGGACCCATCACAGAATTTGTCATCCTGTAAAATCTCCTGTATCAGTTCACATTTAACAGTGTCCAATCGGATGGTTTGGATCATCCAATGGGGAAGAATCTGATGTAGAACGGGTCGCTGATTATTTCATGGCCCAGATGGAGCAAAAGAAGACCGGTCGGGGTCGAAAGTGATCCGAACCGTCAGGACCATAAATCGGTCATATCTCACAATCCGGGATGAGTTACGGGACGTATAATATATCAATTTGGGGTAGCTCGAGCTACTTTAGCCAACCAACCTCGCTACGCCGGGTTGCCCAAGCCGGAATCGCGAGAATCGACCGTATCGACGGTCATTAGGCTAGTTTATTTTCAGTTTTACTATTTATAGTAAGTTTTAATTCGATCATAACTTTGCATCCGTATGGTTTTAGAGTTAGTGCCCAACATGAAAAGGGGTTAGAATATTTAGTAGAACAGCGTGGTTGAGGCTGTTTGATAACTTTCTATTTTTGGCCGAAAACCAAGAGTTCTAGTAGGATTGAACGACTTCTATACATAGTAAGTTTATTATTTATAGTAAGCTGCGTTTTCTAGGAGTTTTAGTTGGAGTTGGATTCTAATACTTCACCTAGGGTTTAGTTTCCTATTTATATGCATTGTAATTCCGTTTTTATTCATTCAATTATCAATAAATTAATTATTTGAAATTTATTTCCTCTTTTTATCTTTTATTTCTTCTCGTGGATTCAAGAACTATCGGTTAGGGAGACGGTGATCAACCTACCACGTCCTCCCTGCGTCAGAATCGTGGGGCATTTTCCCATCAACCATGGGACCCATTTGTTAGGGTTGTGCCTTGGAAGCTTATAAGGCATGATGCATTTTATTATTCTCTATAATTCTTTTGGAATATATTTTTTAAAATTTTGAGAGACATCACCTCTAATATTTTAGATTGGATAAATTGATTTAGTAGATAAGGGAGAGTTGTGTTCTATAATATTTTTTTAGTTGTGTTCTATAAATCTCATTGCTTTAGCTATGACTATTGACTACATAGATTCTTGAGCATACTTATGGTTTCATTAGTTGGTTATCTCATGTAAGGGGTTTGACTTGGTGCCAGAATGAACATTATCCATCCATCAGAGCCAACTTGGTGAGTGTGATCAGTTACAAGCATAAATACTAAGAGAACCATTATGCCCAAGCTTGAATATGCTTGTAGTTGTACTAGCTCTATCAAACTCATTAGCTGAGGATATGTGGATGAAGAGATCCTGACGGATCATGCTTTAACTCTCCTTACAAGGCTTTTGCATAACCACTGAGAGTTGGGGTGGTTGGGTTTCATCATTAGGGTCCTCAAAGTAAGCAAAATCTAATATCAAATCCACTTGATTTTTTCAAGAATTGAGTAACATATGAATAGATAATTGATCTTATAATTTGGATGGTCAATCAATTGATTAAAAGGCTGGCCGGTCAATGCATTCGAGGCTTTCAATCAGCCAACAGAAGTTTTTCAACCATTAACTTTTATTTTTTTTACCATGGATTTGTTTTAAATCACATTAATAGACAACCAATGGTTGAAATCTAATATGATTCATATATACTATCGATGGCATGGGAATTTCTCGAGCATGGTGACCACTGATAGCGAGGGAATTTGAATGGTTGGGTGTAATGAATTAGACAGGTATACTAACATCCTTGGAACACTGGCATTCCATAAGATGGTGGAGCACTATATATGAGCACGTCCTATCATGTGGTGAGCCATCAATCCGATAGTCATGGTGTTTGTGCCATTTGCAAAAGGGTATCAAATGTGCACTATATCCAGCCACGTCTATGAAAATTCCAATTTGAGAGGGAGTGATCGATGATGCATGGACCATTCACAGTGGGACCAGTAATACTTATGGATGGATCACTCTACCATGGGCCCACTTATACAAACTACAAAACGAAAATCCGAACGGTGCCTTAGGATATGATAACTCACCACATACTACATGGCATGTCAAGTTCACATGCGATGGTCTATGCCAATGATTCGCTGTGCAATAGATGGGCCCAACCACGAAGATCACCTGGTGCAAAAAATGGAGCCAGTAAGCTCATCAAAACCATCACGTATAGAAGCAATGGACCGTTTGATCTGACTCATGAAAGGGTGGGCCCCACATGCAAGTTTGGTCCAGCTTGCATGTGTAGCCCTGCCTGGTTTCGATCTCAGACCACTTTGGTTGCGTTTAGATTGTAGGCCCGTACATTGTGGGCTCGTATCACCTAAAGGCCCGACAAAGTTCCAGTGGTGGGCTCTGTTTAGATCGCCCACTCCCAACTCCACTCCTTTGCTCACGTACTGAGCTGGAGTGGACTCTCCTACTACAGTGCCTGGGAGGCTCACCTACTGTACATGCCTATTGTCTCAGCCATTGATTGTTTCCTAGTGAAAAAAAAATGCTTTGATGCATTATCCTAACCGTCCCATAAATGGGCTTTTTCTCACTAGGAATGAGCCGTATCCATACAATAAAATGAGCCATTCATCAAGGGGCCCAGACGCAAAGATTACGTACCATATATGAGGCCGGTCTGCTGATATGCTCATCAGGTGAGCGAAAGATGCATGAGGAAAATGAACAACTGGAATAAATGAATCGATCTATACTCAAAGAAGTTGATGCTAGGGCTGTCGATGGGGCAGGTCCAAACAGTCGGAGATATTCCCAAGCAAATCCAGCTGTCACGGTCCTATGCAAGTAGGCCAGGGCCACAAATTATAATTGTGCATGGCCCATTCTGGAGTCCAACCCGTTGAATTGAATGAAATCAAATGAAATGAAAATAACTCTATCAATTAGTTTTTTAGGGGCATGTCCGAAACAGATAAGCATAACATTTCTTATTCAAATTATAAATAGTAATTGATTGAACAATATAAATAGAATATCAATTAGAAGTATACGAATAAATGGACCAAGCAAGAATCTTTTTCTTTTATAACAATTCCCTAATGTGGTGGTTATGGGTATATTTGAGCTTGCCCCAAATATGCGAGGTAAGACCAAAGGCCCACAGGCCCAGGCGCAGGTCACCGAGCTCACACGCTAACGTCAGCTGAAAGATGACCGACCAAGAGTAAGAGGGCAGAGGACCAGAACCATCGGACTGACCTGGGCTATGACTACTATAACGGCGGGGCAAAAGTCCAAGGACTAGTTTGGAGATGACGGAACATGCCTCTCAACAGTTTGGTCATAACGAATGCTTCTGGGAATCATGCCGCCTCTAGCGAGCGTAACACCCACGACTATAGCCACAATTGTGGCCTAGTGCTACTCTCCAATGGCTTATAAATAAGGTGATTAATTCCTAAGATACACACAAATTAATCATGCAATTAGCCCATCGTCTCCTTCAAACTCATTTGACTTAGGCATCGGATGGCTAACGGCTGGTCCCCAACCACCCCCTAGTTTTCCTTGTGTTTTACAGGACCTCTTGTTTAGATCCAAGTAGTCCTTCCGCAGGAGATTAGTGACATCCATCCATCTAAGGTGGACATTTAACCACCTTATCAGTTGTCCAATTTTCAACCACAACAGTGGTATCTTTCCTGTTGCTACTCTAAATCATATATAAACTATCGGAGTTTCCATATGTGGTGAAATCACACTAGGCTATGTGTGTGGGTGGGTGTGGAGTGCGTGTGGAATATATATATATATATATATATATATATATATATATATATATATATATATATATATATATATATATATATATATATATATATATATATATATATGTGCGTGTGTGTGGACCTGTGTGGGCCCCACTGTGATGTTTGATGGGCATCTGCACCATCAGTTAGATGCACCATTCCGTGATTGGTCATAGACCTAAAACTCAGTCCAATTCATGACTTAGGTGGGCCACACCATAGACAACAGTTCAGAGTGATATCCACTAATTGAAACATTTATGATCATTTATAGGATCGACTGAGATATGGTTGAGAAATCCAGACCATTCATTGTGTGTGTCCCACTTCAAAAAGATCTCACATCAATTTTCAACATTATCCAAAACTCAGGTGGTCCCCAACAAGTGCTTTTAAATGTTATAGGCATGACTTTACACTATTTCAGTTGGTATGGCACACTTGAGTTCTAAATGCAGCCAATTTTTGGGATATCCCATACCCAATTAGGGGACCCACCAAATGCATAGTGTGGATGCCCATCAAACATCAAAATGGGGCCCACACAGCTCGACCTCCAAACATCACAATGGAACTCGAGGGCTTTAATTTCAGGCCCAGGACCACCGTTCAGCTCCAAATCCCATCCCAACCCTGGTGCCAAGTGGGCCAGCCTGGGCCACTGACAACCCCAGTTGGGGAACTGTCCAAACACCCCACCAAAGAAGGCTAGGCCCAGTTGCAACCCTGGCTAGCTAGAACCAAATTAGAAACAAAAGGTGAGCATACTTTATCAGGTTCAGACCCCATGTGGAGCAGCATTTAGAGAGCCAGCTGTGGTGTGACCGCCCTTTGGAAAAGGATTTACACATCTCCACCTCACACGTGGAACATTTTTATGGTGATCAGGACGGTTGATTTGTTGGGCCACCATATGGATGAACCATACCCCAAAAATCGAGACGATGATTGGTGTTAAAAATTTACAGTTAATAAATAAGCAAAGGTCTAAAATCAATAGGCAAAAACTAACAATCAGATGGTTTGAGTTATCCACCAACTTCTACCTATTTTCGTATCTGTCCCCACCAGATCGACAGACCTGATCGCTGGTGGGATTGAACTTCAATGGAAGGTGAGATGTAACTTGCTCCTACCTCTTTTGCAGTGGTGATCTGGAAAAGCTCATACAAGTTCCTGACCAAACAACACACAACTGCCAAAGTCTAGTCACATACAAGATATCTCTGTATATGTTTTTAGAGGTACAATGGTTGTAAATCACATTCAATGACTTTGTAAAGGCACTCAAAAGGACCCTAACACTATGGAGAGTCATTTGATACTCTGGCAACCTACGATGCTTGATACTCAGGCACTCTGAAACCAAACATGTTGCATGTATTGTCTCAAGACTAAATTGTGGAACCCACTTACCGCTAAGTAATGTCCCAAATCAGTTTGGTTGAGCAATTCTAACGTTTGATTCATGGACATTTTGATATTTTTCATTTTAAACCGTCCAATAAATGTCCACTAGTCCTATAGCAGGATAATCGAATAAATGTAATTTTTTGTACTTGGTTTTTGAACTGGGACCCATAATTTTGATAGGTTAATTTGAATTGCTTGTACGCCAGGCATGCAGCTTCTTAGTGATTTTTAAGCGCCTGTGTATCATCAATGACACTTTGTTGGAGTAACAAAGTTTTTCTGTACCATTATTGCCTCGTGACAGTGGGCCATGTGCGTAGACATGAAGGAGTTGGGTCGTCCCACTTTTATTTCCCTTTTCTGACTCCAAACCTTTTAATCATGGAACATACACGTGGTTGGTTGCTGGTTTAGTGGCGAGGATTTATGTGATCCTCGGCCCGATCATATCTTGAATTTTTTTTATTTTTTTACAAGTGGGACCCATTAATCATTGATCCAGACCATTCATATGATAAGTATCACACTGGATGTGCCATATCCGAAATATCTCCCAGATTTTCAAATCCTGTGCATTCAATGTTTTGCTTTTCTTTCAGTTGAATATGGACCGTTGCTGTCCTCCGTTTCTATTTCCAGGAAACTGATGTAAGGGTTAGGATCTATCCTGTAGATTCTTGGGGCAGTGTCCATCATTTGACGTGGCCCATCAAACCAATATTACGGATCATGAACAGCGGGCCCATTTTTACACCCCCTATGGATATGGATATCTGAGCTTTGCTAAGCCCACACGCGATTAAAAGTCTAATGCACGCGCCATGTCCTACGCAAGCGTGGTGGACAGATGAAATATCCTAGCCATCCATTAGAAGGGTACCATTATGTTGATTTCCTCACGGGAGGATCAGGTCAGTACACGTGTCATGTGAGCAACAATTAACTGAACAAATGTACGGCTGTGAAAAATCATATGAAGTTTTCTAGCCCATGCAACACCTACTTAATGGACCATCTTTATCGTTGGGCAGTAGCATCTATACGGCTAGGGATATTTCACCTACCTACCATGCTGGTAGATGCACTGGCGTGTAGATGACCTGACATGTACATGCGTCTGAACTTAGCCAAGCTCTGAAACTCCACTGGCAAATCCTCTTCCACAAACAATTCCAGACTTCTCTGTGGCAATGGCCAAGATGGATGTCAAAGCAAGAAAATGATGCCGTTGGTCTTGACTTGTAAACAATAAAATAAAAGTAAAAAGGACCAAAGTGCCCTTATCCATTTGATTTCCCCCACATGCCAGAGATTTGGGGCAGAGTGTGGTAGCTTTGAATGAGTCGTGTTTTACCAAGTCATGCTTGTTATGAACCATGTATCATTGTGGACGCCTTGCTTGACCACTGGAATAGTCAATCATAGCCAATGGGAAGGATCGCTTCTCACATAGAGGATATCTGAAACTACACATCTTGTCCAAGTCCCTGTAAGTATAAGTCTATTTTTTTAAAACACTTAACTCAATCCAAACCATTTCAAAGGCTAATACAAGCCATCCATACTCCAAAATATGGTAGGATTTACTATATGGTGGCAGCAAAAATCTATTTCCCGCTAGCACTTTTTATCCTCCTAAAGATTGTCAGGTGTCAATCAATCAAATTTTAGATTTCACCAAAGATTACAAAGAAATTGAATTTTTATTTTTTTGAATGACAACTCAATTATAAGATCATTTACTCATAAGCTAATAAGCCTTAAAGTGAGGTTTGCACATCCGTACTATATCTATCCATAGTCATTCTATCTGAACTAGAAGGGAATCATTTACAACACCTATTTTAAGCTAGGCAAAAAGACTCAAGCTCTTTAGGACCCACCATATAAGTGTAGGTGAAATCCTTTGGGGCAAAAAACCAAACCTGATCCACAACGCAGGAAGATACCCCCACTAGGAATGATGGAGATGAGACTATAAGATTTTGAGATCCAAAATGCACCAGAAATTAGGTAATTTTAAAAAATAATACAATTCTCATACACCAATTCCAAGTAGGGCTTTTCCTATATTAGAGTTCCCTTCTAAAATAAGACTTGTATAAAAAAGATGAGTTAGGATTTATAAAATGTACACAGGCATAATGCACAATAACCCCACAAACTTTTATTAAACTACCTTATCCACACACATACTCATGATTCAATTCTTCCATTTTTATGTCATTCATTATAGATCTAAATCTAATACTAATCAATAGTGGACAATTAGATTTTGTCTATAAAATTGTTATCAAGCATGATTAAAACAATTTTAATGGCTAAAATTAAAATTTAACGGTTGAAACCCTTCAAAGAGTTAATTAAAATATTTTTAAGTACTAGGCCCAACCGTAAAATCACTTGATGAGTCCTTAATTTAAGGACCATAAACAAGTTCCTAGATAAATTCAATGGATCCCAAATTCCATATTGGTTCGAGTAAGAATCAATGAATTTTGATAGATTCACTCAACATCACCCACTTTCAATAACTCTATAATGACCTTGTAAAGTAAGTCAAAGTTGCCTAGTCAAGATCATGACTTTTATATGTCCTTGCGTCTAAAAAATAATAATTTTTCATGCAATATTAAGCCCTTAATTACATTGATCATAATCTTAGCTAATGATCCCCTACTTAACTTCAACTCCATCTTTCAATGCAATTGTCCAAAGTTTAATACCAAGATCATATATTCTTGTATAGAATAAGGGCAAAAGCTGCATTAAGTCGGCTTTTGATGGTGGAGATCACTCATACTGACCAAACTTAGTCCCTTCCACATAATGATCATATATCTCATAGAATGATGTCCACAAATATATCTTAATCATCTGTTATGGTTATGGTACATTATAGTATTGAGATCCATGAATCCGGTCATTAACCATTGTTTTCAATCTCAAGTTTTCAAAAGCTAGAAGAATCACTCCTCACATATCCTATATTAATATAAGTTTAAACTGATGTTAGATATTAGCTAAAGCACATCACACTATTATACATACCCATGGTCAAAATCAACGCCTTAAATTGACCCTATGTCATCCATAAGCCTATAGATTAGGGCACAACTCCAACAAGAACACCAACCATAGCTTTTTGTGTGGAGCCATGGTGACTCACCAAGATGAAGGGAATGTACAAAAATAAGCCTAGCTCAAAACTCAAGCAAGCCACAGTGCATGCAAACTTGGATGTTTTGAGGACAATTTTACATTTTTACTTAGATGTTTTGAGGACAATTTTACATTTTTTCCACTAGTGTCCTACCTGATTTATTTATTTATCGTTAATTGGGTTTGACCTTTTGCATGCATGGTTAAAGTAAGGGTCATCACTTGATTGGACGGAGTGAATTTCACGTATACAACATGGTGGACCCCAAAGAACTCGAGTGTTCTACTGCGCAGAATAAAGCAAGTAATGTAGATTATACCAGGACATAGAACACCCATCCATCTCATCACCTATTACCATGTAACTAGTACTAGCAATTGTGGGGTTAGACTTGTATGTTATTTTTGCATTACTTAATGGTAGTGGTTGTTGAACCATACATATTGCATATTTGTGCTGCAATCCAAACTCTCCAAATCACTGACCTAATGTTGATGTAGCTTAACCTAAAAGTTGCGATGAGAAGATAATACTGTCCATCTGATTTTTCACATCGAATTTGAACCACTTACTATATTACTCTTTAACCATCCATTTGATACTCATTAATTGGATGATTAAAATTGTTTGATCAATGTGATTTTGAGGTATGCTCCATCCACAACGGGACCTGCGTTGGATAGCTTGCATGTGAGGAGGGTAAGACATGGCATTTTCAAAGTTCTGTGGAACTAACATAGAGTACGGCTTAGTAAGTTAATGATAAGTAGAGGATATATAAAGAATGTTAAAAAGAAAAAATGGCATTTAATTCACTTCTAATTTTGTAGCAATTACTTCCTCATAAATTTAAAAAATAAAAGAAAAGGAGAGAGAGAGAGAGAGAGAGAGAGAGAGAGAGATTTAACCCAACTCTTTGAAAAACCAAGGTAATTAGTAAGTTACCAATGGCTACAATTCCAAGTTCGAAAATGGGACTTTTCTTTTCTTTTTCGTTTCTTTTTTTTTTCTTTTTATTTACATAGTCATCTGGGGCATAACTATTCACTGACATGGACAGGGGACTTCATGTGGATGAGATCTGCCCTGTCGCATCCCTGTCAGACCGCCTAACCAATGGGTGCATTGTTTCCACATGGAAGATGAACTCACTTACAAAAGTTCAATTTGCATTTCTCAAGATCCACATCTTCTTCCTTCACCAAGACGCTTGATTGCAACCGCAGACCAACAACATTCACTTAATCAAATCCATTAGTTGTGGATGCAGATGTTCTAACAAGGAGATTTGCTCATTCCACATTCGAGAACAAACCGTGCCTGCAGTCACACATGCCAATATAGATCACCCGTGACTTGTTAGAAGTTAGGTCTTTCCATCAGCTGGGCCTCACAGTTTACATCTTGTGGCCTAAAAATCAGGCCATTTCATACCTTGAAAAGGTTAACTTATGAAATAAATGAACAGCTTGAAAGTTTGTTTCAATACATTGTGCCCATCCAACGAGTAAGGAAGCAATCTTTCTAAGTAACTGAAAAGATCTTACTTCTTACATGTGCACGAATGTGGATGGACATGATATGTAGAATTAACAAATGTATTTAATAAATTGGACACCGACTGCATCTAATAGGTGCTAACGTGCATTCCATACAACATGTCAGCAATGAAAAAGCATCAAAATATATATATATATATATATGTGATGTGAGTCCCAATGAAAATGAAAATTTTCTATCACTACATGAAAATCATGTACTTTTTTACTATAGGTCTCATGCTTCACACACATGATATATTTTCATTAATGACATGTTATTGCCGAAGGTGGACGTTGGTGTATGTTGGACGCAACCTGTGTTCTAATAAGAAAATCTAGTCTCTCTTGTGAGGTTTTATTTAAATCTTGAGTGAATGGTTCAATGAAGATTCGTATATATTAGAGTACCATATAAAATGCTCTGCAAGCAAAGCACGTTGGTCCCACTGGCTGTCTTCATTCTCCTGTTTGTTTCCTTCTTTGTGTGGTTTTCCCTTTTTATATTCTGTTACATTCAACAAAAGGCAAATGTCGGAGGAGGATATCACACGCTAGGCCGGCTTCCCTACAAGTGCTGTGTGTGGGTGCCACCGTCACGATGGGTGTATGGCATCCAACCTGTCAAGCAGGGTCACCTCACCATCCAAGTTGGTCACCTAAAAATAGATTGATCCCACAATCACGTGGGCCTTTTTGAGTTTTTGGATGGCTGTCTTTCGTACATGGTCCTGATTTTTGGAAACCCCCTCACTCTTCACGGTGAGGATCAGGTAATGCACGGGTTGGATACAATGCTTGGTGGGCTCCACCTTAAAAAAAAAAAAAAAAAAAAAAAAAAAAAAAACAATGGGGAGATGGTCCAGTGGTCTTAGAGCAGTATGAGTTATAGTGCTCCTAATTGCATTGGGACGCTGAGACAATTCAATCTGTTGATCTAGACTGTTCATTAGGTTCAGCACACATTTTATAGTGTACTATCCAAATACACACCCATATGAATAATACGAAACATTTGATCAATGGTCTTTAATATGAACGGTCAAGATAGTTTACACAAAAGGCATTCAAATCAACAATTCGATCCATCTATTTGTTAGAGCATGTCATGGATTGCTTATTATTCTAAAGTATTGATTCTGTTGGGCAATTGTAACCATCCCATCCATGGCTTTGAATACGGATGGCTGTGGAAAATAAGACCAAATCAAAGATGTACTGAATCACGCGATTATTAAGATATTTTTGTAATAAGATATTAAATGTGTTCTGGATTTAACGGACGGTTTAGATCGTTCATTGTGTCAGTTCCAAGTCAATCCATTTCTAAAAACAATATACAGACGCGGATTTCCTGCAAGAGCCTGTGACACTTCCTGCCCCGGGAAGCTTGGGGCCACTGTGATGTCTGTGAGAAATCCAACCCGTCCATCTATTTTTCTGAATAATGTTAGGACATGGGTCCAAAAGTGAGGCAGAACTAAAACTTGAATGGGCCAAGGGCAAACAGTAAGGATTGAATGTCCACCATTGAGAAATATTAGTGGGCGCACAAAAGTATTTAATTAAGCTAATATTTTTGTGTTTTTAGTTCATCTCAGTAGTAATCACTTTATGATTGGTATGGACGTCAATTAAACATCGATGTGGACCCTAAGGAGGTTTCAATGGTAGGCAGTCATGCAGCCCACTTGAGTTTTGGATCTGTCTTATTTTCAGCCCATGTCCCAACATGATCCGGAAAAACTGATAGGCCGGGTGGATTTCTCACAAACATTTGTTGCACGCAATTCTCCTACCACAGCTATCAAGGACGCGGATTGCTGCATAAAGCCTTTCCCAAGTACTTCCTAGGGTAAGCTAGGTGGGACCCACCCCGATGTTGGTAAGAAATCCACTCCATCCATCCGTTTTCCATATTATGTTAGGGCATGAGCCCAAAAATAGGTGTATCCAAAACTCAAGTGAGGCTGCACGGCGGGAAGATTAAGGATTGTATATACACCATTGAAGCATTCCAAAATATTTTTAAATTAGGCTAATATTTTTGCGGTTCATCTCAATAAGAATGACCTCACGAATAGTATGAATGTGAGAATGACCTCATGAATAGTATGAATGGTATACAAACACCACGGTAGGACCAAGAAGGTTTCAATATTTAGCATTTCCTGCTCACTTTTTCGTATTTCTGCGGCCCACTTGAGTTTTCACTTTTGAAGTCTGCCTGATTTTTCAGCCCATGTTTTAACATGATCAGGCAAGATGGATGGACAGGGTAGATTTCTCACAGACATTACAGTGAGCCCCACCTAGCTTCCCATTGCAGGAAGTTGATTTCTCAAAGACTTTAGCAGGCAATCCCCGTCCAACCATCAACTACCTTCCAAGCCCACACACGATGATTGATGGTTGGATCCGGGCCATTCAACTTCCATGGTGAGATTACCTTGCTGGACAGGCATGACATGAACACACCCAGCTGGGCCTGAGGCACAGCAGTTGTAGGAGAACCCTACAAGGATTTGCAGAGGAACCGTCCTTGTCACGCGATAATGCGTGACAACATCAAAGGTGAACTTATCTCCATGGTTTGGTGATCCAAACCTGATTTGCCCAGACGCCAAATATTTGTTAGATGGGAAAATCAAAGCCCTTCAATTTCTTGCCAGAACATAGATGGTCAGGAAAGAAGATACAGGATCCCATCAATTGAAGGGTTAGGATTTATCCAAGTGGTGGATTTTGGTGCACGGGACATTATATAATACGTCTATAAAATAGAGAAATCAACCGGCATGCCCATCCCAATCGATATATAAATTGAAAAATTGAAAAATTGAAAAACTCTTGTATGGCTTTCAACCTTCTTCAACGAATCCATCCACGTGCCTCTTTAGAGAGATTTCCATCTTTGTTTTACTCTCTTGCTTTGATTCGATCTAGAAACCAGAAACGCTGACGAGATTATGGGAAGATGATTGAGGGTTTTGTCTGCAGCTCACGTGCCAACAAGCCACGCTTATGCGATGTCCATGTTATTTATCAAGTGGGGCCCGCCTGAAAAGTGGGCCCCACTTGATGAAAAAAAAAGTGGGGCCGGCCAGGAAAAGTGGGCCAACGTACGTGTTGAGTGTCTGAAAAAAATGGGGGCTTAAAACCCTGTTCATAGGGTTACACAGATCTGAATGAAGGAAAAGCACAAATATCAGCTTGATCCAAAACCTCTGTGTTCCTCAAAAGGTTTTAAATGGTAGGCGTTCAATCCCATATCATTTCTGGTGATGTAGTCCACTTGAGTTTTGGATATGCTTCGGTTTCGAACTCATAGCCCAAATGAGTGGAAAAAAAAAAAAGGATGAATGACATGGATAAAACAGATGCATCATGGTGGAACCATAGAGTACTGCAATGAATTTGCATGTGTACTGCCGCAAGGGATACGAGTAGTCCACCAGAAGAAAAGACAAACGAGCACCATAAATTGCGAAACGCTAACAAAAATAATACGAGAGAGTCAGAGAAAGGCCGCTTCCTCTGCAAGTCGTTGTAGGGTGGTGTGTGGGCCCATGATGGTGTTTGCATTGCATCCGACCTGTTCAACAGGTGGCACCACTATGAAAATCCAAAATTAGGCCGATCTAAATTCCAACCATCACATGGACCGATCAGTTGTTTTCAATGGTGAGGCCCACCTAATAATTTGGACAGGCCTTATTTGGGTCCCTCCTCATGGCTCAGTGGTAGAATGTGAGTTTTAACACTGGGATCATGGTTCGAGTACCCATGTGGTGTGTGTGGGTGTGTAATAAAAAAAGAGAGGATCTGATTGTTGGGTTTGAGCCCGCAGTTCAATCGACAGCGATCTGTGTCACAGCCTAAGGCTCTCTCACGCTAGGGAGAGATCCAACCGTCCATGCAAAGATGTGCTGGAAACAACAGTAGAGATCAGAGATAGTATGTGGGCAATGATGATTTCTCGGTAGAGGAGGGGGGATGTTGACCGTACATAGTTGGACGTACTAGATTGTTTGCGTCACCTGGTGATTGCGCAGAAGGGGCGAACCTCCAGCAAACGTGTAATGTTTTTATATAACCGTGCGTAACTCGCGAGTCGCGTGGTACCTAACCCTGACCTCGCTTAGCCACCTACCGGTAACCGAGCGCCACGTGGGTGGACTTTCATGAATCCACTCCGTCCATCCGGTATGCTGACTCATGTTTACCTCAGATCCAAAAATGATGATGATCCAAAAGGTTGAGAAGGCCACACCATAGGAAACAGTCGGGATGAGATGCCCACCATTAGTAGGGCCACCGTGGTGTTCAATTGATATCGAATCCATTCATCTGATGTGTCTCATCAAATCCCAGTGCTCCGAAACTCAGGTGGGCCATAGTACGAGAAATTAGATGTGTTTTGTATAATTTTGAAGAGGATGGATGTTGAATCAGCCTATTTTTTGGATCGAGACCGAAATGGGGATGGTGTATCTGATAGACGGGGTGGATTTTGTGCATGCCAGATCGTTTCCCACGTGAGAGAAAGTTAACCCCCGTTGGTACCGAAGAAGGGGGCACAGGAGGTGTGTGGGATCTCCGACCGTGGGGCCATTGTGATTTATGTGCCTTACAACCATGCCGTCCATCCGTTTTTAAAACTCATTTTAGGCCGACCCGAAAATGAACCAGATCCAAATCTTAGGTGGACCATAATACAGGAAACACTGATAGTTGACCATTAAAAACTTTTCGTGGGCCACAAAAGTTTTGGAACAGGCTGAAATTTGTATGGTCTCTTCATACAGGTCTTTGTGACCTTATCAACAGGTTGGATGGCAAATAAACAATCCAGGGGCTCATGTAGGTGTCACCGTGGCATTGGTGCAGAGCAGGTGGGACCCGGACCTCCTTAATGATGAGAGTTGATAGGGGGGGGGGAGTACCCAATCCGAGCCCCCCACAACGCACATACATCATAGTGGGCCCCACAGTTACGGATCCACCAACTACAGTGGATCCGGTGATCCACCAAACCGCACCCAAAGCAAGCTATGCTCGCATATTCCTGTTTTTTTTAAAAGGCCGGTGCCAACCGCTTACCAGCCAATTCCACTCGCCTTAGAGTAGAGAGCCGTACACATCAAAATGCGGGCGCATGTGTGGTAGTGTGACACACGTGACACATGCGTGATATCTGAGCTTTTCATCAAGTGATCCACGCTATTCAGGTCCTCTGGAATAAAACTCAGGCCATTGCACACCTTGGGTGGACCACGAAATATCAAAACAGATGAACGGCCAGAAAAATGTTTTAACCATACATTGTGGCCCACCTAAATAATGTTAATTTTTAGGCAAAAAGATCTAAGCATTATTTCCAAACTTATGCAAGGGTTAGCTCCAACACATGTATTTCATATTTGCACGTGCTTGCATGCGGATGTGTACGGCCAGCGGGTGGAATTATGTAATGCCACGCGCATGCACATGGCACACGAGTGCAAGATCCCAGCTGTCACTCGGTTTGGGGGCGCGGATTTCCTGCGAAAGCCTTGCGCAGGAAGTTCCTGCACTGGTAACCAAGGTGGGGCTCACAGTAATGTTTGTTGATAAATCCACCCCGTCCATCCGTTTTGGGAGCTCATTTTAGGAAGTGATTACAAAAATGAACCGGATCCAAGACTCAAGCGAGCCTCACTAAAGGAAAAGCTGGGTAGGTAAATTACTACCGTTGAAACCTCCATGGGGTCCACAGTGATGTTTATATGACATCCATACCGTTCATAGCGTCACTACTACTGGGATGAACTGGAAACACAAATATTATCCTGATTCGAAACTCCTGTGGATCCACAAATATTTCAACTGTGGAAGTTTAATCCTCACGTTTTCGGCCCACTTGAGTCTTGGATCCGGTTCAGTTTTGTTCTCATGTCTTAAAATGAGCTCCTAAAACGGATGGACGGGGTGGATTCATCAAAAAACATAACTGTAGGCCCCTACCTTGGTTCTCAGCGCAGCAACTTCCTGCGAAGCGGAAATCCGCGCCCTCGGTTTGGTGCCACCAAGTAAATACCTTGCCCAAAACTAGTGCGGATTAGCTGAGACGCGGGTAGCGTACTGATTAAATTATGTTGAGCCCACCATGGATTTATGTCTTGCCCACGCCATTCATCCCTTTTTTCAGCTCGTTTTAGTGCGTGAACCCAAAATCAAAGCATATCCACAGCTCAAGTGGACCACACTACATGAAACAGTGGGAATTAAATGCCTATTGTTGAAAACTTCTACAGGGCTACAGTTGTTTTGGATAGGCTGATATTTGTAGTTTCCCTTCATCCATGTCTGTGTGACATTATGAATAGGTTGGATGGCAAATAGACATCACTGAGGGCCCGAGAAGATTTCAACGGCAGATGTCATTATCCCCACTGTTTTTCTGTGGTGTGGTTTAATTGAACTTTGGATATACTTCAATTTGTGTTCTTGCGCTAAATGAGATGGTAAACTAGATGGACGACGTCGATAAGACACTACATTACCAGTGGGTCCAACAGAGTTTACTCTGTAGTCAATCGGCATCGAATCAGCTGTGATCAGGTCGGCCAACTAAAACTCAGGCAACATTTTTCAGAGCCGTGCATTTCTTTCCTAGTAACCAACATGATGAATGGACGAACGTGGTTTCTTGAGCTAAGGCATCTACATGATGAGCATGTTATACTTATATCTCGCATGTTATACTTATATCTCATGCCCGTATGGACGTTTCATATCTTTAGAATGAGCACACAACAGATATGAACCTAACTATCAAAGCAACCAACATGCTTAGCAAAGACCATTTGGACTGCTTTATCAATAAACACGCATCGTCGACTGATATCATCGATTGGATTAGAAGGGGCAAGTGAAACAATATTATACCCTTGAAAGGCCAACCAAGCAATTGGTGTTCCAAAGTTTGCTAAATACAACTTGAATCTGCATCCACCATACCTGTCATGCCAAAAACAACATAGAACTTGGCCATATGTACTTGTTTAATCTGAATTAATAGCAGGTATGTGAGTCACTTGAAACACAAAACAACTGTTATGAATCTTTTAAATTTTGAATTCAAATTATTAAGAAGTTTTTTTAATTTTGAATTTATTAGAAAAGCTTCTAATTTTAAATTTAAATTATTAGGAAATCTTTTAAATTTAAATTTAGTAGAATTTTTTTAATTCAAAATTTAAAATTAATTCTTTTTCCCCTCTTTTGTACACTATTGTAGCCTATATATTCACTTTATACAAATGGAATGATGAGCAAAATAAGTTCATCATCATTTTTTATAAAATTCATAATGGTTTCAAAGCATACCATGTTCCAGTTTGCGTAATTAAATCAAATAGGAGGCTACAGTATGTAAGCAATGGCCTATATTCGATTAATGTGTGCATTAGGAAAGCGAGGATGTACTTAACTCTAATTTTGATTTAATGTTGGTGCCCCTCGTGCTGAGATGAGTCGTTTAAGACTTGAATTTTATGACTCAATTGCTCTCTCAATCACTAATTGTAATAGTAATTAGGTGATTTGTAGAAGGGTAGGGGTTAGTCCTTCTAATGGATTCCAGTTTACCTTGTGTCTTAAAGACTTTTTCCTTCACCAGTAATTAGGGCTCAATGTATTTCTCAATGGAAAGATGAATAGACTAAAATGTCAGAGGCTTAAAACAATGCTGATTTTTAATAATTTATAAACGATGCTCAGTATAATTAAGAGAGTAATGAATAAACTAGAAAATAAAATAAAACAAGAGATAAATACCTTAATTGCCCATATGGACAAGCAATCTAAGAAATGGTTAACAGGATGTGACCAGTGTGTTTAATCTTTTGAGTGGGGATTCGGTTGATCAAGATCCAACAACGGAAGGTTATGGATATTTATTGTACTCTTAAGGTACTATAACTGATGGCACTGGGCAATAGAAATCTAAGTTAATTTAAACCTCAATCGTTCTGCAGCATGGCTTGACGAAAGTAAAGGGACTAAAACTAAGCTAAGATAAAAGACCATAAAAATAAATTTTGCTTGCCGTGGGCCTGGTACTCTTTATTACATTCTCCTTTTATAACTTCTGAAGGAGGTAAACCATCCATTGATCCTTCATAGCCACAACACTTAATTGTTCTCTGATTATCCCAGCCTAACTAAGACATCTCTATATATCATAAAATATTTTTAGATCGCTTGCCGACGTGCCTGCATAGATCCATGGATCTTTAGGGATCAGTCTCACTGGATTCAGCTGGGTCACAAACTGTAGATCTCCTCCTATCATGATCATGAAGATCAGTGAATCTGATGGGACCAGTCTCGCTGGATCTGGATCAGTACCCAATCCATTGGTTTCCATCGGCTCAAATATTGGTCTGATCTTTAAACTTCATAATCATCATGAAAGCTTCGAACATCTTTAGTAAGATTTTCTATTCTAGAAAGATGGTGAGAGACAGCCTTTCTGAGTATATTCAGATATGTGATACGATCCTTGCCTCGGTAGTTTTTTTATTATTATAAATTATTAAATACAATTTCTTAATCACGTGCCACACGAATTAAGATTAAGTGTCATTCATCGTTTCATCTCCTCTTAAGGAGCGTGTATGGTCCCGTGACACCATATTTATGTTGTTAAAGGATAAGGAGCAAAAGATATCCTCAACCACGAGTATGATTTTATCATTATTAAGTGCATAGTGTTGACACGTAGGTGGCATCTCATTGATCAATAAGGGTGTGTCAAAAATGGGTGTAAACAAGTTCCATTAAAAAATTCGTCCATTGAAATATCTTTTGGCACATCGAAAATTATCAATGATATGTTGTCTCTTCATTTTCTATGTTTATCTTATCATCATGGACTGATCTTATCTTTACTTCTCATCGAAGATACTACCCAACTTAGAAAAGAGCCATGAAAATGGCATTAGATACCAAAAACAAATTTCAATTTGTTGATGAAAGCATCATCATGACATCCAAAAGCTCATAAAAAATATAGGTATGAGAGCGATGCAACAGCATGGTTCTATTATGGATTTTCAACTTCATAGACAAAAGACTTATCAATGGCATCATATATGGTGGGAGTCATTGCGATGTATGACTTGATCTTGAGGAACGTTTTACTCAAAAGAACAATCTTATGATATTTTTTTTCAATTAAAAGGAGATATTTACACTCTTTAATAAGATCAACAACCATTAACCTTCTTATTATAACTCACTCAAATCATATTAGAATGAGTTGAATACTCACCTCGTCATTCCTAAATTCACTCATGATAATTTTAAAGACCTCAAAGTGTTGTAAGAAATAGAATGCATTTTTCAATTTTCCATGAGTCCATATATGCAACCAGATTCTACCAATAGATCCCTTACCAAATATTAGCAAAGCGTTTACCATCATAAATTAAGAAAATTAGAGGCATTTTCATTCGCTTATCTCCAATCTAAATGATGCCATTGTTATGAATGTCAACATCCCCTCTCATGCCATAGGACTAGAGACACATCGCGATTCAAAATGTGCAAATGTTCACCCTTGATGCAAGCATTGTGGTGCACTCAGTCACATTAAGGCCATATGTTATGAACTAATGGGTTATCCACCCAATTGGACCAAATAACGAAACAATCAAAGAGGCTCCACAAATGGTTTGACATTCAAATAGAGTGTGGTGACTAAGTACCCAATGCAGATTTGATTCGGTGTCTGCGAGCACCAAACCGAACTGAAATAGTGTAGAAAACATGTTTTTTTTTTTGTTAGGTTCACACACTCACACTGTTAGTACACACACCCACACTGTTAGTCACCCTCCTTATGCAATCGAAATTCTGGAACTGAAAACTTTATAAAAACATACCTTTTAACGAAGAGAGAAAGGGGGAAAGAAAAAAAATTGAGAGATAAAACACAATGCACGGTGAGGTGTGACTCATTGGGTCATTGCGAGTTGTAGATTCCAGTCTTATTACTAGGACAATTATGGAGGAGAAAAGATATAAAAAAATAAGGAAAGAATAAAGAGCAAGAAAAGATAAATGAGAGAGGGAGAGAGAGTGATTGGTGAATCAAAACTCGCCGATTCACTTTAAACCAGCAAGTTTAGTCCCTAGTTGATGTGTTTTGGAAGAAGAAAACAAAAGAGAAGAGAAAAGAAAATAAAGAGAATAAAGAAGAAGAAAATACTAAACTAAGTCGACTTGCTGAAATGTTAAGAACTGATTATTTTTAGGATGCAATCGGACCCTCTGCACTGTATCATTAATTAGGTAGCTTCTTTCCATTCTTTTGACCTAAAATAGATCCATTGTTATACTCAAATAGGTATAATTCATTGAGTAAACTCACTAAGTCAACTCACTGAGTCAATGTGACATTTCGTTGTATTTTCTTTATGGTGATTGTATCTAGATGAGAAGTGGGGCGAAGTGAAGATCTAAGCTTAGTTAATTTCAAGTTTTCATTATATCAGAAAATTGTATTTAATCATTCAATACAATGAATAGTTGATTTCCAATTAATTTTGTAAATTATGAACATTTTATCTTAATTAAAATTTCTTTATGGTGATTATATCTATGTGAGAATGATTGTAAATAAAAAAGTTATAGTCTATTTCACATGATTAATAAAATATCATTGATTAAGTTGGTTCTTGTGTACTGATGATATAAATGTCTGTGCAATGCAGTGTAACGATGCAGTGCCTGCAACAAGTAATGGCCTGAGTTAGACAAATCTATCCTGACTCACCCACTTAAAGAATCGGTCGAAGCCTAATCAGTCCGAGTTTTTTTATTGGCAAGATCTGGTATACCGATAAGCCACATAGCATACACTTAGACTGACTACACCAGCAGGTGGGTTAAAGTGGAGATGATGATGCATGATGCTATGTAAGTATAAATGAAGTTGATCAATGGATAATTTTATCATGATGATTGGCTTGAGTAGTTTGAATTGGTGTTTCTGATAGCTCAAGTGGCTAAGGGTTAGGCTCAGCTAGGTTGACCTTGGGCTAACTCCTCTTCTTATGCTCTTTCTTCTCCTTGAATGCTAGGATGAAAAATGGAGAGAGAGAAGGTTTAAAAGATGAAAAGTGAAGGATGTGTAAGGTATGAGACGTGTTGTTATGAAATGAAAGAGAATATGGTATTATAGGGCTTTAGACTAGTTTTCTAATAATTACTGGTATCTCTTGAGGTAAAGAAGGCTCCAAGGACTGTGATTGGTTGTTGGAGTTAGATTGTCACATGGTGTAATATGGGTAATTGATCTAGTGACACAGAATATAAATTTGAGCAAATGTGGGGGTAAGGGGGTCATTTCCATTTCAACGTGTTTGTCAATACATGCACACTTACATCATCACCCCGCCTAACCCCATTATAAAAGATGACATGTGTCCACATGGCGCATCCACCCACCACATGGATGGGCCCCATCTTTTGCAATGGGCCTCCTAGGGTGGTATTTCTCCCCTCTTCCACTTGGCTCTAATTTATTGTAGACATAAATACTAATGGGTTAGGGCTTGGACTTGGACTTGGGCTTCTTCATTGACTAGGCTCTAATTAGTTGGTCAGCCCTAAGGTGGGGTGTCTATAATTAGGTTACTAAAAATAAATTTTTTAAGGTTTAATAGTCGAGTGTGCGTATATATACCGTGAAAAAATTAAAAACTATCAATGGTGCGTATGTAACAATTGGGATTTGATTTGAATGGTATAAAACACTCCTAAGTATATCAGAATCATGATGTAAAATTCAAAATCATTGATGTTTGGATAGTTTAATCAGCCTACAAAGAGTCTTCTCGATGGTTGATGAGTGATTAAGTAGATTGTGATATATATATATAGACTTGAGATGAGTAGAACATACAAATATTTATGTGCACGCGAAAGCAGGAATTTTAAATCATAATTTCAACAGTAGGTTAAGCATGTATTTAAATAACAAGTAAGATAAATGGATTTGGTTTGTCACCGATTTGGACAACAAATAAGGTCGACGGATCCCAACCTTATGATCTTTTCCACCATTGTCTTTTCAAGATGAAGTGAACTCGCAGTACTTCCGAGGTCATCGGACCTGTGAGAAATGAACAGAAAGGGTAAAAGGGGATGTGTTGGTGTCAAGCGGGTGAAAACAGGGAGAATATATGTGAGATTTTTTTCTGAAAGAGATTGTGTACCTGGCTCTGTAGATGGGGAGTACCTTTTATAGGGTTCTGATAGGCATTAAATGTTAAAGTTAATTCGGGATACACTACTGAAGAGTCATTGCAGAGCAAACTCGGATATAAGAAGTTAATGGATCGCAGAACTTAATGCCTGCAATGACTCTCCAGTAACGTATCTTAAATTAACTCTGAGACTTAATGCCTATCGAAACTCTATAAAAGGGACTCTCATCTATAGAACCAGTTATGCAATCTCTTCTAGAGAAAAACTCCACATATATTTTTATTTTTTCCACCCACCTGATTTAGGCATTGGAGAGTCCCCAGGTGGACACGAGGTCACATCACTTTGAAATGATAAGGATGGAAAAGATCATAAGGTTGGGATCTGCCGACCTTATCTGTTGTCCAAATTTCGATGACAACAGATCCAATTCTTGAATTAATGTGTGTATTAGCGGATATGAAGATCTCGTAGTCGATTTACGTACTAAGATCGGTCCAAAAGAGAAGTGGACAATTAGATACCTTTTATCTAGTGATGATGAGGCATTTCAATGGTTGGTTTGGTGAATGATCATGTATACGGAGATATATAAGGGTTTGAAGTTCATTACAGTTTATATGTGAGTCTAAGGATGTATACATGCACATTCATCTATATATCTTTAAAAAGAATTTTTTTACTAGCTAAATTACATACATTATCACAGTGGAAAAACACTCATATACCTACTCTTGTATGAATTTTTTTGAGTTATTGCACACGGGCATGTATATTTGTCATCAAACTCATTCACAAGGTTACATAGACATGGATGAAAGGGAAATATAAATATTGGCTTGATCCAAAACTTCTATGCCCCCAGGAAGTTTTCAACAGTAGGAATTCAATTTCCCTTGTTTCCTTGTGGTGTGGTCCACTTGCACTCTGGATTTGCTTCATTTTTTTACTTGTGCCAATGGTACCTATGGTACAATTACTTTTGGCTTGCTTCCACACCCACCCCTTCCAAAAAATAAATGGATACTGATCCACACTATCAAAATGGTGGGTCCATTATAGGAGGGCCAACATCATGACCTTTTAATTTTGCTTGTTAAAGTAGACTACTAGTAGTCTTTCTTCTTAACTTTTGATATAATTACATCAATCAGATTGTTAAGACATCTGATCACTATAATTTTCAAGATAAGATCTTTTGCTAGGGCATTATAATTTTGTTGGTCTGGATTTGGATGTTTATATACCATATGAGCCTCTGATGAGCGCTCACAATTTAGTACTAGGTGTACCTACAGTGAAACCTAGCCCCATAATTAATAGTGAGTACGTGGTTGGTATCTTTGCATTTTGCGTAATATATTATTTACACCTGTCCTGATACGTTCATGTGAGCTAATGAGATGCCACCACGTGTTGGCACTACACATGAATGACGGACAAAATCTTACTCATACCTCGAGGGTATCTTTTGACTTCACTTTCTTTGGCGACATCTCACCTGCCAAAAGCAAATTGACTTAGAGTTATACGCATGTTTATGGTCGAGAAAAAGAGACATTGCGAGAATGACATGTAGCCCTCACATAAGTGACACATGTGGTCAAGCTGTTTGCTCAACAAACTATATAAAGTCCTGTCGAGATAGAAAATTTATCTCAATTCAGATATGCTCGGCAATGCCATCTCACATAATCATGCCAAAATGGAAAACTTTCCACAGGTGATCAGTACTTCCATGGTAACTGTAAAAGTTCGAGAAGTAGGTACTTTTTAAATTAGAAGAAAATCAAGAGATGCGATGAGGAATCTGAATGCGAATGGGATACGATTCTATAACCTTCAGGGATCAGACGTGTACTTACAAGAAAACCCAAGCCATCGCTGCAGTACGCTTAAAAATAGTGTAAATATCCATGACCTCCGTCGTTGAACTCCTAATCAACCGATTCCATACTTGGAAGAACACACCACTTACATCTTGTTATTCATCCGCCTTGACCCTTTGTTCACATTGATGATTGTAAGTGTTTATATTTTATTTTTCTCTACTTGTTTTATGTTCTTACTGATTGTACTAATATTTTAATTATTCCAAATTTTATCAAGCAATTAGCCTTTACTTTTATTTTTATTTTTTCATTATTGTTTTACTAAGAAACTTAGGAATGATGATCACAGTTGAAAAAAGAGCCCTTAACTCAAGGCAAAAAGATCATATTTAGAAGGATTAACCATCATCTTCTAAATCGCCTAATCATTACACATTGGTGGTGGGACAGTCAAGTCAATCTTAAGAGGTCCAATCCTACGATTGATTTAGTCCCTGGGTCGCAAGCGTTCAATCAAACTTAAGTTGGATATGACTCTAGCATGCTTGACACTATCTTAATCGCACACATTTAGCTTAATATAAACACGTGGTCTCATGTATGATTGAACTGCAACATGTACACTGCTCCTCAATTCTTAGTCAGAACCATGACTAGGTAATCCAAAGAATTGGCTGCTATTTCCCACTGTCCATTGACTAAGCTCACAACACACCCTTGATGGAACGACCTTAACCGTGAGATTTCTCAGCTACGGACAGACGATGAAGAAGAAAAATATAACAACAGTCCAGACTAGCTGAAAAACGTCCTTACATTGGTTGTTGGGATCTTCGGTTTGCGGAGATGTTTGGACCATTGGGCACAACATACCAACGACCTAGATTGCCTTATCATGGCCCCACTCGTCATAAATAAAAAGTGCATGCTATGCGAAGGTGCAGGTGTGTTCTATAAATTCCTTTTAAATAAGACATGCACATGAATCCAAGCACAAACTTCATACGCACCTTTGATTCTTCGAGTTCACCACACATCAGCTGAGTTAAACCAAGTATTTTGCGAGAAAAGTTTGGGTGCGCACAATGACTTCAGTGGTTAATGCTCATTTCAAAATCCATATCAATGCTTCTGGATTTTAGCCGACCTACTTTTAATGCTTGAATTGGTGTGAGAAAACGTTGCCACTGTCGACGTTGCCCATTGAAGTCGGGATTCAATCACAACTATTTCCTGTGGTGTGGTCCACCTAAAATTCGGGCATGCTTCATTTTTTGGTTCATGCCTTAAAATGAGCTTTGAAAATGGTTGGGCGGTGTCGATTTAAGGAACATACATCACTGTGAGCCCCACAGTCAGGGTCCCAGCCACCTCGTGGATCCGGGGTCTCACCTAGTCCGCTCCCCTCATTCACAGTCGTAGAGCAACGGACCCACCTTCTATAATAGCAGCTTTCGCATATTTATTCTACCGAGTCATTTTTGAAGCCGAACGAGTCGGGCCGAGTCAGCCGCGCAAGTTGCGGCCTGGATCCCTGAAATGTATAAATGGAAGATCTGATTCGCCGAGCCGAGCGGCGCCGATTTGAAATGGTTAAGTACGACAGGTCAAACGAGACAGACGAAGCAGTCACCTTTTGCCGGCTTTCCTAGAGCTCTCTGCGTGCCGTAATGGCATTTAGAAGTGCTACGTGTGGCCCTTTCTGACCATTCGATCAAGATCTGACGGTTCGTATTTGAAACGGGACCCGTGACGTTACGCGCCATTCACGTCCCTTCCTTTTCCCTGCCTCTTTTGTCAAACGAAGCATTTATAAACAGGACTACCGTGGTAGGTCCGTTGCCACCACTTTAGATGTGGTTTACATCTATGTCAATCCAGGCAGTAAATTTTGTGGGGTCCACATCATAGACCGAAAATGTTATTGATGTGATCATCCCATCCACCAGCTGGTGGCTGTTAATTCTGGAGTTACAATAAAATTATCAACGGTCCAAATTCAATAGATAAAATCAGATTGTTTTATTGTTGAAACAGTGAGATTAATATATTTTTTTGAGGAAAGACTCAATTGAAGATAGTTCCCATGAGATGGACGGTCTGGATTGCCTGAAATATATACCTACTGAACCGGAATCTATTACTGCCGTTTTAAAAGCGGCGGTGAACTATCACCCAGCTATATCGCACCGTGGCTTTTTACAAGAGGAGTAGCGTGAGTCGCTCGAGTGAGATTGTCGGAGACTTCGCAGAATATTTTCCAACATAAAGCATGTGGATTATATCCGTTACATTCATCAGTTTATCCTCATCATGAAGATATTGTTAAATACAATTGTAGCCGTTCGAATAATTAGGTGGGCCACAATTTATGTTGAGTATGGACTACTACCCAAAATTTTCTTTTTTGAAAATTAAAAGAAAAAGACAAATCTGACTGATTTTTTGAGCAAGAAAACTACACGGTGCGATGTGTATGATGAGATTCTTGGATCTCTCTCACGTGTTGGAAGTTGCCTCGTGCGAATGGCGTGTGGTATTAGCTGCGTACTCGCTCTGCTTCATATTGTAATCTAATCTTCAAAATTACAAACGAATCCCTGATATCGACCTTCTGTTTTAAGATTTCTAGAGGTTCTGCCTGTGAATCTATCATATCATATGACGAGAATGTCCTTTGAAAAGTTAAATTTTCTCCCTTGCTAATGTACAATGACCAATATGACCCGCAAGATAAAGAACGAATTACTACTCCGGAGGCACGGCATTTGCATTTTCATGCCTCCGGATTGGGTACCACACACATGACATGTTTTCATGATGAGAGCGAATTAGCTGTTATCCTCGTAACAACTTAGTGGGTGTTACCCTGACCGTGTGGGGCCTACCTTGATGTATTTTTTGTATATCCACACCGTCCATCTGTTTTTCCATCTCATTTGAGGACGCGATCCTAAATCAGAAGAAATTGCAAATCTAAGATGGACCATACCCATAGAAAAAGTGATGAATAACCATTCAAAGCATTTTGCAGTCCACAAAATTTTTGGATCAATCGGATCTTTCTAATTTCCTTTTAATCAGATCTTCTTGACATTATCAACAGGTTGGATTGCAAATAAACATTAAGAAAATGTTACGATTGGCCCTTTGGAATTTTTAATGGTGAGGCACTCAATCACCACTGATTCCGGTGGTGTGGTCCACCTGAGATTTGGATATGTATAAAGTTTGGTACCATTACTTAAAATTATCTGGATAAACGGATGGACGGCATGGATATATAGAAAATCATCAAGGTGAGCCCCACGGTAGGCGTAACACCCATTAAGCCGTTACCCAGGGTAACACCTAATTCGTGCTCTTTCATGACGATCTGAACCGTACACCTGTGGAATTAGCCCTCAATTCACCGTAAGAATTATTATCTAATTACCATCTCAACTATCTGATACATGGGCCTTTTGTCTATGAATAAGAACCGTTGGTTTTGGTCATTTGTAGATTAATGCTCGCGTACAATGTGGTGTGCAAACTTTCGAATACAACGGTTTCTTTCACGCTAACTTGTACTTGTGCATAACATCCGAACCGTTAAAAATTTGGGATGCATCATAAAGATCACATGGGTTGAAAAGCAATGTGTTCCATTCATTATGCAGGCGAAGCCATCAATAGCCCTTCAATGTAGTGTGTGGCCCATAGAATGAGCGAACAGTTCAAAATTTCCACCCAAGTGATCTTCATTGGGCTGCACACCTTTTTCACGGATTAAATGACACGTGAGACTATCCAACGTCAATCTGAACTGTTCATTCATACCACACCACTGTTGGAAGGCCAAGATGCAAAAATGGACCCGTAGGATGATTTTGCCGCTTCGGGTGTTTATCCTTGTTATAATCCATTGACAGAATGGTTCATCTCAGCTCACGTGGAAGTACTAATTATCGAGTGGATTTTTTGAGATGATGACTAAATATAATATTTCTTGGATGTATCTTGACCATCATTTTTTATGTCATTGATGGGATGGTTAGGATCATCCAAACACTAGAAAATTTGCACCATGTTACGCAAGTAGTGGCATGGAACGAATGGACGGTTCTGATACACGATTGGCTGTCCCATGTGTCAGTAATAAGGCTTTGTTGTCATATCTAGCACCATTCTCTCATTTCTTTCCAATTTTACATTTGGCTCGATGCTAATCTCTGCGTTTTCAGTCATTTTAACAGTGGTTACTCACCTACCATACATGCTGGGTCCATCTACCTCAATCCATCCCATAAAGGTCATGGGGCCTACTTCTGATGGATGATCTTCCAGAAGTCATGCCCATCATGCATTTGGATGGTTAACATAACGGTTCTGATCGCTCCAAATTCAAAAGCTGACATTTGACGGTCAAGATCTTCCAAGCTGTCTACTTTCTTCTTCACACTCTGTACGCATTTCAGACTAATAATTGGACTTTTGGATAGACAAACATACATGCCGTCTAATAATTTGACGGTCAAGATCTTCCAAACTGTCTACAGCCCGCTGTGATGCATTTGTTTGTCGACACCGTCCATTCCTTTTCTAAGATTATTCTAGGTCATAAGGACAAGAATGAGTAAGATCCAACGCTCAAATGGACCACAACAAATAGTGAGTTTGGTTGCATTAATGCACAAAGCATTAAATGCAAGAGTCATCTTTGGTGTGGTCCACTTGAGCATTGGATCTTCCTCATTCTTGATATCACGTCTGAAAATGATCTTAGAAAAGGGATGGACGGCGTGGATAAAGAGATAAATGACGGTGGGCCCATCCACAGACGCAATCCGCATCCATTTTGAAATAAGGCCAGGAATGTAAATTTTACATAGAGCAGGTACTTTTTTTTGTTATAAAATTCCATAAATTAAAAAAAAGGCATGAATACCGTTGCCATTGTAGACTAAAAGGAGGGGCAGTTTGGTCATCTTGCAATTTTAAATCCGATTTTAAATTTATTTTTGGGTGGGAATATAAAACCCTCAAAAAAACCCCACGCCTCTGCTGACGAAACGACTTTTTCTGCAACCATAGAAAAAGAGAAAAATAAAAGAAAAGAAAAGCTGTTTCTTTCTTCTCTCTGCTCGGCCTTGGTTCTTTGAAGACTTTCAAAGCGCCGAAGATCGAGTCGTCTTACTGAAGAAAGCAGTCTTTCCTACTCTCACGAAATTTCTAGGGTTTCGGCAAATCGATTTCGGAAATCTCGATCTCCATTATCTCCTCCCAATTCCCTTGAATTTTCGGATATTTTTTTAATTTTACATATTTACAGAAGATTTTCTAGGGTTTTAGATCGATTCTCGGCATCATTTTTCGATTTTCTTTCCTTTTTTTCTTTGGCAGCGTTCACAGGAATTGATTCTCAGAAGGAGATTTCGTAGATTCTTAATTTCTTTTTCTATTATTCTTTTGAAGCCTTTTTGGATTTTTAGGGTTCAAGATCGAGTTCTTGAAGTAGATCAGTTGAAGCTCTGAAGGGTTTTTTGTGAGTTTTTGGAGTGTTTTCGAAGTTAGAGATCGCTTAGGCCGCCAATGAATTTAGGTGAAGATTTCTACAGCTTGCGAAGATTAATTTGAGATTGGAGAAGCAAAACACTGATCTTTTCATGAATATCGGGAGCTCTCGATTTGATTAGGTGGAAGGTCGACGAATCTTCGGGCCTTTCTAGACACTGCAGAGATTTCTGGGCTTTTTTATTCCTGTTTTTTTCTCCTCACTCCATCAGAGGTAAATTGGATTCGAAGTGATTCTCCTAACCCTTCCATCAGTTTCGGATTATCAAAAGATTGCAACTACGCATTGATCTGTATATTTTATTTACTTTGGTTACATTCGCTTTGGATGATTGAGGAATGAAAAGCTCTTTTCTGTAATTTTATCAAACAAGTGTCCCCGCTGTAAAGTCGAAGAGATAAGTTGGAGTGGGGACCTTGTCAATGCTTGATAGTCTATTCACGGAAAGGGGGATTTTCTCTTAGCCTACACATTTCATGGCATCAGCAGAAATGCCTTTGTTGGGACCACAAACGAAGAAAATGCCTGTGCGGCCACCGGCTTTGAAATCTCGGCTTCCACCTTCGCTGCAGCCAATACAGTCACTGCCCGTCGATTTTAAGTTTATTGGGTCACCGGGGTCTCAGCCCGTTGAAAATTCTGATGCTCCGAATGCAGATGATAAGACGGTTTCTTCCAATCTTCATGAGGATGATGCGTTAGCAGGTGAGGATAGTGTTGGCAACATGGATCAGGTTAATGATGATTCGCCTTATGGTAGGAAAACCACATCTATTGAAGAGAGGCCTTCTGAAGGAGATGAAGATTCGGATTCTGGTGCTTCTAGGTTGACTCTTTTCTCGCCATCCCGTTCTGATGGAAGGTGGAGTGACACTACCTCTTTTGGTCCGAAGAAGGTACCAGTGGCCCCTGTTTTGTTTTAGTTTTGCTCTTCAGTTTATACTTAAGAATGTTATTGGCATTTGTTTTGTTAGCTTCTC
This sequence comes from Liriodendron chinense, assembly GCA_003013855.2. Lineage (NCBI taxonomy): Eukaryota > Viridiplantae > Streptophyta > Magnoliopsida > Magnoliales > Magnoliaceae > Liriodendron > Liriodendron chinense. The sequence continues at coordinate 1,300,716 of ML058513.1, forward strand.
CTGCAGTGTTATACTTGCAGAGCTTTGGACAAATTAATTTCTGTTGCAACAACAACTACTATATGTTGCATGATTTTCAATTCTGGCTTAGGCGTCTTTTGAACCCCGACATCTTTTTGAACTTTAAATATCACATTTTTAGAGATAAAGAGGAGAAGATAAACGCATATAGGGTACGATTAGAATCAGACTCATGGGCGCATGTGTCAGCATGATGGGGCACAAGTTTGCAAGGGAAAAACAAAGATCCAGTTTGTTCATGTGGCGGCCCGCCTTGTATGTTCCTTGGCCCAAAATATCGGACCAGACCACTGATCAAATGTGTCACACTTGTATGATGATCATTGGTCAATGTTTTGTCCTTTTATTTCCGTACATGTTTGGTGCCTTGTAAGCAGACAACACTGATTTTTGGCTAGCACATGTCTGGGATGGGGCCCACCAGAGAATGGCCCAGTTCTTGCATGGCCATGCCAAGCCAACACTGGCACCTGCAAGTAGCCAGGTAATCCTTCTTGCAAGAGCAGCCTTAGCAGGGCTAAAGAAGATGCATGTTTTGCTGCAAGGTGAAAAATGTAATGCTATTGGAAGTATTAAATTGGGAAGGGAGAGTGAGTTTCGCTTGGTCATTTCCTCCTCTTTAGCTGGGTAGATAGCCAAGCATGACGCTCTTGGTGGCATGTACTTATTAGCTACTGTGGTCATACTATTGTTGGGACTGAAGGAGGCTGTGGGAGATACACACAAAAAAACCCATGCATTCCTTTCTGATGCGTCCACTTTTATTTTTCATGGCCTTATTACAGCAGTTCTGTATTCTATATGCTTTTGCATGTATCAAGATGACTTCATCCATTGGTATTATTGCACGGCTCTTTGTCATAGGGTTAATTCACTCTCCCTTGTCAGTCTCTTTCCAATCATGGTCATTCACTTGAAAACATCACTCTGTTGACAACCAGAATTTCACCTTTTCTCAACTAATCCTTTGGGACTTATATAACTAACCACATAGTTTCTAGCAGTTATTTCCATGAGAAATGTTAAATAGTTCCTTTGTCGAGATCCTGATGCAATAATGTTTATTTGGATGCTTACAAAACGTTCCTGCATAATGATGCTTTGTGTTGATATTACCAACACACTTTCTACTAATTTCAAGACCAACATGTTGAAGTTTATTGTTTCAGAAGCTTCGAGCTTGGTTTCAGCTTCCAAATGGGGACTGGGTATTGGGAAATATACTTTCAACTTCAGGGCAAGATTCCATCATTTCACTTCCTGAAGGGAAAGTAAGCATTTTTGTCTAAAATTCTGCGGGAAGGTCTTTTGCTTTTGATACTCAATTGTTTTCTCCCGACTATATTGTCTATATCATTATTTCAGGTGTTAAAGGTGAATGCTGAAAGTCTATCATCTGCAAATCCTGAGATCCTTGATGGCGTTGACGATCTAATGCAGCTTAGTTATTTAAATGAACCATCAGTATTGTACAATCTCCAATATAGATATTCTCAAGATATGATCTATGTGAGTGTTTATTTTTGTGAATGTTCCCTCTTTCATTTGCTTCTTAAATCTTTCTTTCTTTCTAATGTCCTTGTGCGCATCTTGTCTGTTTGCCCTCTAGACCAAAGCAGGGCCAGTGTTGGTTGCCATTAACCCTTTTAAGGAAGTTCCTCTATATGGAGATGGTTACATTGAAGCTTACAGGCGAAAATCTATGGAGAATCCACATGTGTATGCCATAGCAGATACAGCCATTCGTGAAATGATACGAGGTGATTAATTAAGCAATGCAATTTCAACCGTGTGTTTGCAAGCCTTAATGTCTGTGTTGAATACATTACTGACTATGGTTTTGGGGCATTTTTTGCAGATGAAGTCAATCAGTCTATCATTATAAGGTTGGTTAAAAACTATTACGTTCAATTCTGAAAGCAGTAGCATAGTCAATGAAGTTCCGTCATTTGGTTAGTAAAGATTGTTTCTAATAGAATTCTGTCACAGCTCATAAGGTCATTTTCAACATATTATCATGAAATTAGGCATTAAACAACTAAAAAATATGTGACAATATTTATGCTACTAACAGCTGCTTTTTTACAACAATGAGAAATAATCACATAAATTAAATTACAGATTCACAACTCCTTTTTCTACTTGAAAGGTGCCAGCTCAACAGAAAGACTAGTACCCTTGTTTGCTTTTGGGGAAAGTTAAGCATACACATATAATCTTCAAAAAGGCAAAGAGGAAAATGATACATTACTTGTTAATTTCAAGCTACTTTCATCTGTTTCCTTTCTAGTTTCAGTATATACAAATTGAAATGTTTCTCACTGTAAGTACTGGCTAAAATACTGTATCCAGTCGAAAATGTTAACATGTTGTCCAAATTTGGCTGGAGAATGGTTCTATTATGTACTATAGGTACTGGTTCTTAATGAATCACGTCAAGCTTCTTTAGATTTTACTTAGTTGTGATCTGATTATAATTTCTACCGATTTTGTGAAAATGGTTCCTTTAGTTTGAGTTTCATGTCCGTTGGAATACTTAATGGTACCCGCTGATTTGCACCATATGCCAAGAACTAAGAATTGATTTCAATCGTTAAAGACACAGTTTTGTTTTCTCTTTTGAGTCCTTGAATTCTCAACTGTCTCTGCTATCTGTTTGTTCAGTGGCGAAAGTGGAGCAGGAAAAACTGAGACAGCAAAAATTGCAATGCAGTATTTGGCAGCACTTGGAGGGGGTAGCGGAATTGAATATGAAATTTTGCAGACAAATCCAATACTGGAAGCCTTTGGCAATGCTAAAACATCAAGAAATGACAATTCTAGTCGTTTTGTAAGCTACATATTCTATCTTGTGAATTTCTCAAAAGCCTGCTACAAGTTGATCAATTTATTTTGGGGGCTAAGTATGCATGTTTCTTACAAATCCTTTTCCAAGCTTTGGGGTTGCTGGTCTTCCAAGGATATATATTCCAGTTTTCTGACCCTTTTGGTTTATGTGCTTCAATTAATTTCGCTTGCAGGGTAAGCTGATTGAAATTCATTTTAGTGTAACTGGAAAAATTTCTGGTGCCAAGATTCAAACTTGTAAGATCACTTTACTATGCCATATTTGAAAGGATCTCTACCTGAGAGCTTTTTTTTTTTTCCTTCTTCTTCTTCTTCTTCTTCTTCTTCTTCTTCTTTTTGTCGAAACTGATTCCAGCTTCTTCTGTGTTTTATATCTGCCAACTTTCATCTTAAATTCTGGAAGTTTTACTTGAGAAGGTACACCGACTTCCTTCAATTCTTAGGCTTATGTTGTTTTTTTAAGTTCTGCACTAGTTTTGAATTGAAACGTCTTTCTTATGAGCAGTCGAGAGTTGTCCAATGTGCTGATGGTGAACGATCATATCATATATTTTATCAGCTGTGTGCTGGAGCTCCTCCTGCTCTTAGAGGTATGATATGTCCATTCTCTAGTCTGTCATTTTATGAATTTCTAGACACCATAGGCAGTGATTTGAAAAATTTGTTGTGTATTTGCAGGTCTTTGTATCAAAATCTGGAATTATTATCTGTTTTAGTTTTGTAATCACCAACTTGGTTCCCTTAAAAACTGTGGAAAGTGTTTTCATATAGGATTTGTTTATGAATAGTTTTTCAGTGTTGTATAATACATCTCTTAAAAACCTACTAACAACTCCTATACTAGAGTTGAAAATGTGATGTCATACGATGATGGCATTACCTATGATTGATGAGATGTCTACCACTTTTCAAAGAATAATGAGGAGCAAGTGCAAACAAATGCAGTGATAACATCCGAATAGTGAACTCAGTTCATCAAGTGTCTAATGGATTCTTTCGAAATCTAGATCTATTCTATAGTTGAAGTTTTTCATTCCTTATAAAATGTCATATGAGAAATAATCCTCAACGCTCTGGACCCATGTAACTTTGGACATGGACATCTCTGACAAGGGAGACCTTGGAAAACCTGACAGGCTGACATCCATAGAAATATAATAGTGATTCTGAAAGCTAGAGAGGAGGAGGGAGGGGATGGATGTTAGGGGATGCATTCAACATTGATGCACATCTTTCTCTTGCTAATCACATCCGTCTCTTGGTGAGTCTTCCTTGATTTCATGTGTGCTCTGCAAATGCTTGGGAAGGATGGCATGCTTCCCCATCTGTAGAAACTAACTTTGGTTGGTTAGAGCTTCTTTTGTTGTTTGCTGTGGTTTTTCCTCGAAGTTTTAATAGTGAATCCTCTAGTGAATAGGTCTCTGGCATGAATTGAAATTAAAAAATAAAATAAATAAATAGAAGAGTGCTGAGGAAGTCGAGTTGAGAAATTGTCATACTCTCCATTGAAGGTTTCCAGGAAGACTGGAACAAGGTATAATTTCTGCAGCACTTTACGAAAGGTGCTGGAAGTAGTTTTCTCCATATGTTGTCAAATGGGGTTTTGACGAGATCTGCTTTCTGCTTTTGTTGGATACGCTGAATGTAGTGTGAGGGTTGGGACAATTGGAAAAGCTTTGGGAGAGACCCTTAGTAATGTAGGGAACACGCGTTGCTTGGCAGGTGTAGGCCAAAGAAGTGAGTCTGTGATGCCATCCATGCAGTATTTGAATTTGAAAGAAATATTTTTGTGTTTTTTCACCAAAGTTATTGTGATATTTTGGAGAATGGGAGGCAATCTTGAGGTCATTCCCATCTTGAAAGCTGAAGCTAATTAATGCCTCATATGTGAACTTAATAGTTCATTGGACCATCACGTGTTGGCCATTAGCCAGTTACTTCTGAGCTTGATGAGGATTGGAGGTCTTCAAACAGACTTGTGTTTGCTGGATCTCTCTTAGGGCTGCCAATGGGCTGGGCCTTTGGTCGGCTTCAGCCCAGATTTTGAACTTTTCGGGCCAGACCTGACTTGTGGGTCTATTCAAGATTTTCGCCTGGCCCATTGACAGCCCTAATCCCTCTGATGTTTGACGGTGGGATCCCCATAGATGAGGTTGAAGATGAATGCCTAGGCAATCTCTTTCACCTTGGTTGCAATGGGAAGGAAACATAGAGGGGAATGAACGTTCTTGAGGGAAAGTACTCAGCCGAGATTGGAGGGGCAGTGTTTTTTGAATCTGGAGGATCAATAGCATGTTGGAGATAGTCATACTAGGTTATTGGAGACGGGGATACATCAGAAAAAAAGCGTGGGGGACTTGTGCCCCCCTTCTCAAGCTGAGGCATTTTGTTGGTGGCCACTGCCAATACGATTCTAATGATATTGAATATTAAAAAAGGAATGGTCTCTTTCCAACATATGTTTCAAATGTTGGAAGGATGCAGAGTTGCCCGATCAATTCTTTCTCTAGTGCAAGACATCATACTCAATTTGGGGCAGTTTTTATCGAGGCAACATACTTCATTTGCCAAAATCTTTCGAGATCAGTTTGTGCATTGAGCTGGTCGGTGAAGCTGAATCAAGTACGGGTGGATATGATAAGACAGTTGAATGAATGGTTTGCATCAAGTTCCGAAGCAAACACTGAAATTTGTTGGCATTGCTGCATGTACAGTTTGGATACTGAAACCTGCCTTGTTTCCACTCATGCAAGTCTAACACCAGGAAGTGTGGCTTCTCCATTTGTTCATGCCTAGTCTACCAACCAGTGATTTATGCCTAGTCTACCAATCAGTGATCTCTCCTATGCATACGGTAGGTGATTTCACTAATCAAGTGGGAGAGTTCCTTCTTAGAGGGAATTTAGAGACTGAAGTTGGTGCATGTGGACACGTAGGGGGAGAGCCCCAACAAGGTCCTAACCAATAATGGGCAACCTTAGTTTGTAAAGACATTAATGATCGAATTCTTTGATTGTTGGAATGTAACAGAGAGCCTTGAATTAGGGTAGAAATTCTGGAATTTCATGGCCGGTTGCATGTTGATGACTTCATCGATTGGCTAAGCAAGGTGGAAAATGTATTTGAGTATAAGGAAGTCGTGGATAATTGGTAGGTAAAGTTAGTAACCAAGATCCTAATAAACAATAGACGATCCCGGTTTGTGAAGACACCAATGATCGAATCTTTAGATTGTTGGAAAGTAATAGAGAGACTAGAATTAAGGTAGAAATTCCAGAATTCCATGGCCAGTTGCATGTTGATGATTTCATCGATTGGCTAAGCAAGGTGGAAAAGGTATTCGAGTGTAAGGAAGTCGTGGATAATTAGAAGGTGAAGTTAGTAGCCGTGAAGTTTTTTGGTAGGATGATTTCCAAGCCAAATGAATTTGTCAAGGTAAGGAGAAAATAACATCTTGGAAAAAGATGAAAAAGAAATTAAAAGGGAAGTTCCTACCCGTAACTTATGCCTGTGACCTCTATTAAAGATGTCATGATATATGTCAAGGGAACAAGTCGGTAAATGAATACAACGAGGAGTTTCATACCTTGACATCACGGGCAGGGTTTCATGAGTATGAAGGCTAAAAACATTTAAAAATATCTTAACAATCTTAACTCAAATATCAGAAACAAATTGGCTCTCAAAGATGTATTTAAAATGTCTAATGCATATACACTTGCATTGAATCCTAGGAGATAATTAATTTGGGACTTGGGAGATGATTTGGCACTCCACCAAGACTGTCATTGACGACGGGGTAGGATGCTAACTTCACACGTAAGGCAACCATAGGGCTTCCCAAGGGACAATGGGCCAATGTCCAATGATGAAGCCAAACCTTAACTTGGGAGGAGGTGGTTATGGACGGGGGACTAATACACTCAAGATGGGACAAAAAACATTCCTTTCACGTGCTTTTCATGTGCTTTAAGTGTGAGCAATTGGGACATTGCTCTTTTCATTGTCTAGAACATTAATCCACAATAAAGTAAATTTGGTTGAGGAAGGAAAATATGTTGAAGACACTCCCGACTGCATGCAAACCAAAATCGAAGTGGACAAAAAATATAAAGAATATTCAAATGAGGTGTCTGTTGGGGAAGATACAATAGATGTGTATGGTGATAGGGTGGAGTTGTTGGTTATCCAACGGACTATGCTATCGACAGCTCGGGTGGTCGATGAGGGCCGATGGTTGCGGCACAATATCTTCTGCATCACTTGTACTTCTAGTGGGAACATATGCACCAAAATGGTTTTAGTTCCTACAAATGATTCGAAGATGGATGGACGGGCTGAGGGAACTGACTGAATTGTCTGCTTCCATGAACTACAAAAACATATATTGTGTTTAGAAAATGATTCTTTTAGAGGTAGTAGGTGATCCCTCCACCACCTCCATATGGATTTCCTAGTCCCTTGGATTTTGGTGAGACAGTACGGGTTAAAATTATATGGTAATCCCGTAGACTTCAAATCGACCCAATACGAAATGCATCAACTGCCAGGTTATTCAGGTGTTCTGGTTCTGAAGGGTATTGGAGGAGACCATGTTTACTAGAAAGAAATGGTATCATTTCCTACAGGTATATTTGAAGATAGACAGGGGTTTACCTTAAAAAAAAAGATGGACAGGGGTTGAGCAAACTGAATGATCTGTCTGGTTCAGTGAACTCTAAAAACATGCTCTGATTTTAGACAATGATTCTTTGGAGGTGGTAGGTGATCTCTCCACCACTACTTTGGTGGAGGGATTCAGCTGTTTCCTGTATCTTGCTTTTCCTAATTTAGTTAAAGAAAAAAGATGAGTATGTGCACAGGAGCGCGAGACTCCAGTTTTCAGCAGAAAAACTCAAGTGACCCAGCTTCAAAGTGATTATTATGTTAAATAGAACCAGAAAATACAATAACCTTATTTTATTCTTTTTCTTTCTTTCTTTCTTTCTTTCCATCCAGTGGAACATTGATAGTACTGTGAAATTTGGAATAGTTCGCTCTAGTTATTGCAGTTTTCATAGTTGGCAACGAAATTGTCTTGATGCTCAAGCCATCGACTTTACTATTGAATACAAAATCTAAGATCACTGAAGCTGTAGACTGTTTTAGCAGACTTCTTCATGTATCTCAGAAGATCCCTCAATTATTTGCTGATTCTGATTAGGCAGCAAATATTGGTAACTGGTCATTGTGGAATGGGTTCGATTGTTTAATTTGCAAGATTGCTTTTGGACTAGTTTTGTAGGTCAACCTCTTTCATATAGAACTTAGCCCTTCTGATTCGCGGACTTCTGAATGCTTTCCTGTGTCTTTGCTATCTTTGTCGAGGATGAGCCCTTTTCCTCTATGTTCCTTTTGATTTAAAAGTTTTTGCTGATTAATGTTTCTGCCCATCTTCACCCCCTTTTACGTTTTTAGTCATCTTAAACAATACTTTGTTATGCAAGTAAGATAATCTGTGGGATAAGTTTGACATTTTGGAAGTGATTTTCTTCCTTCCAGTACAAATTTCTTTTGTCCTCGTCATATATAGTTCACACGACTTTCACTCATTTAACTGTCCTGCTTTGAAAAACAGAGAAACTGAATTTGAAGAGCGTAGATGAGTATAAATATTTGAAACAGAGCAGTTGCTTCTCAATTTCTGGGGTCGATGATGCTGAAAGGTTTCGTGTTGTGATGGTACTTCATCTTATTGCCAGTAATTTCTCATGAATGGATTTCTGACAACATTTTTTTTTGTAAGTTTTACTTTGTAGAGTATAATGTTGACATATCTGCTGAGTTCTATAATGACTCTTTTCCAGGAAGCTTTGGATATTGTTCATGTCAGCACAGAGGATCAAGAGAATGTATTTGCAATGCTTGCTGCGGTTTTGTGGATGGGTAATATCTCCTTTACCGTGATTGATAATGAAAACCATGTTGAAGTTGTGGAAGATGAAGGTAAAAGCCCTCTCGAAGTTCTTACAAGCAATTTATCATTAGGAGAAGCTAATAAGATATCTTCTTCATAGTGTTGTTTTAAATGGTTTTCCTAGCTCTATTTCTGTTTGAAGATTTTTGTTAAGATGAGTTTATAATGCCGTTTTTGTCCTAATCCTTTGGAATATAATCGGGTTATTTGACTGGGGAAACACGTGATGGAAATGAGGTTTGCCTGCATTGAGAAGTTATGGAATCTCCATTGGTTCATTGAAAAAAAGAAAGAAAGAAAGAAAGTTAGAAAGAAAAGCAGCATTGATTCAGTGGCAAATACAGATGTAGCTGAACTCTGAAGATTGAGGACGGGCCTTGTGCCCTCACCAGGAGGATACAAGTGCAGCTGTGTTGAGGCTTAGGTTTGATACTACTTTACTATGCAAGCAAATATATCAACTTGCAGGTGGAGCATTTTGTTATTAAGAAGCTAGGCTAAGTTTATAGTTTCCGCTAGAGAGATTCAGAGTTTTAAGGGTGGTCAGATATTGCGTCGACTAGTTGTCTGGGATCTCATGTTGATGCAGAATAACTGCATATCTTGATGATGGCCTATTTCTCTTCTGGCTGGTGCCTGGGTATGCATAATGGAACACTAAACAGCTTCTTCTGGAGTTAAAATGCTTATGCTTTTCCTTTTTAGTTCTATTTTTACATTAGCAGCTCTCAGTGTTTGAAGTTTCGGTATCGCTACAAGTTTCGCTAGTTGGGGATACAGAAACGATATCGATATCGCTAATAATGGGAAAACGGTGGAATTTTTCTATGAAACCTCAGGAGATGATAAAATACACATATTTGCATATTTAGGAGTAAAAAATTGCAAAAAAGAATGCATACAAAATATGTTCCTATTTAATGGGGGCCTAAAAGCATGTGCTACTATCCTTCAAAAAAAGAAAAAAGCATGCACTGCTGTAAGAAATCAGTCCAACCATCTCATCCAATCCCATCTATCCATCAATCGAAACATTCATTGATATTTCAGAATATTGGCAACACATGATATTTCCCAACAAATTATTAACAACTGAAAAAGAAACTAAAGATTGTGGTCTCGTTATTGCCATGTTGTGATAATGATATCAATATTATTGTTGACAAATTGAACACTGCATACAACCATGCACCCATAAAAAATATGAAATGGGAATATTTTAATATACAAATTTTTAGCAATATCGATACATTGGCAATATTATTGAAATATTGTAGATACATTGACGATACAAACGACACCTGGAATTTACACAGTAAAAAATATTGGCGATACACTAGCGGTATCAATGCATTGGCAATACAAACACCACCTGAAGTTTACACAATTGAAAATATTGACGATATTGACACATTGGCGATATTTAGTGATGCATTGCCGATGCTTAGAATTTTTTATACCATCAGTGTTATCGATATCGCTACCAGTGTTATCGGTATCGCTGATCTAGAGATATAGATAATATCGGAGATAATTTAAACAGTGGCAGCTCTGAGCGTTCCTGCCATCTTCTTGAGGGAGGCTGTAGCATGAATTGTGGGTGGTCCGTGAGGATGGAAGTAATCTCTGCCACCTTTAGTATGTCGGTGCTGTTTTTGTTTTTTTCTCTCTTGGGTTGAATTTTCTCAGATCTGGAAGGTCAGTTGCGTAGTTGAACGTAACTCCCATCTTGTTTATAGTCCAGAATGAGGAAGAGAAGTTCGTGAGAGGTTTAAAAATTGAGGCCAGTTGACAGTCTTCTTCTTCTTCTTCTTGAACTTAAAAATGTAACTAGTCAATGATATATAGCTTAGTGCCTTTAAAAAATAGAAGGATATATAACTTAGCAATAGTTTTATTGTCGAAGGATCGTTGGAGGGGCATTCTTCCGCTCCTGGATCGGATCTTCTTGTAGTAACAAATAAGCTTCCTGCATCCATTACTATAAATTGCATGTCAATATAAAAGCATTATAGTATGATCATGAAGTAGAATAAAATATAAAGCATCTTCCTACCCCGCATGCTTTGCTATGAATAAGTTATTAATACATATTGTAACTGTGATAAAATATAGCAAGTCTAAAAATAAATTTATCAATGTTCTGGCTGTTTACTGGGAGAGATTATGGAGCAAATAGGTTTTCTTTGCATGTTCTAAAATTAGCTCGCAAAATGGATTGTCGAGGTGGATTTTTCACAAACATCATGGTGGGCGCCACCTAGCTTCCTAGCGTAGGAACTTTCTGCGAATGGCTTTCAACAGGAAACCCGCATCCCACTCAGGGGTCAAGGTTGTAGTAAATTGTTGCTTAAGGGCCTGTTTAGATTCATGGAAAGCAGGGGAAAGGACATAGTGTTTTCCATGAAACTCACTTTCCGTTGTTTGTTTAGCCTTTCTTTGTGGAAAATTGTAGTTAACACTATTTCTCACTTTCTATTTTTGTTAGAAAATAAATAAATTTATTTTTCCACCTCCACCTCTAAGAAATGCATTTTCCCACAGTGGAAGCAAAATGGGTTTCTCAAGGGTTAAAGTCAAAATATGCACCATCTATGTTGAATCGCCTCATATATGCAGAATTAGACAGTTTTTGCCTTCTTCATGTGTGAAGTTCTAGGGTATCATTGCATGTATATTCACCGAAGGAAGTGTCAACTCTTTGTATTTGTGTATGTTTACACATTGCACATGTTTACAAGTGCATAGTCTGCATATTTTCTACTGAATATTCATGTTCATGTTTATATTATTATAATAGTTTGGTTCTCTGACAACTTACGAAACTATCTACTTTTTTCAGCTGCAAAAAATGTTGCCAGATTGATTGGATGTGATCTTAGGGAGCTAAAGTTAGCTTTGTCAATTCGCAAAATGAGAGTTGGAAATGATAATATTGTTCAAAAGCTTACACTATCACAGGTTGTGAGATTTCTTACAACCAGGTTTTGTATTATAGATTTTTCTATCAGTGACAAAATTCTAACTGATTGCCCTTCTCTAGGCCATTGACACCAGGGATGCATTGGCAAAATCGCTCTATGCTAGTTTGTTTGAGTGGCTGGTAGAGCAGATCAACAAGTCATTGGAAGTAGGCAAGCGACGAACAGGCCGATCCATCAGCATTCTCGATATCTATGGTTTTGAATCATTTGATGTATGTTTGATATCATTTGTAGTTGCGTTCTTCAATTTCTTTTGTGCACATTTTCATAATATGGCTGCCTTTTGCAGAAAAATAGTTTTGAACAGTTTTGCATAAATTATGCGAATGAGAGGCTGCAGCAACATTTTAATCGCCATTTATTCAAGTTGGAACAGGAGGTAGTTATTATGGCTTATTCATCATGTCACTTGCAATTGATACTTCATTATTTAATCATAAGGATTCTTGGAATTTTATCTACATCAGGAAGCACCTAGAAATTTATCTTCATCACGTCAGTCGAGACTTTATGTGCTTTAACTGGTTCTTGCATTGTTTGTGATTAATGTATGGTTTATTGGAGCAAAGGTGTCATTTCTTGTAGCTAATTGGAGCATCATTACCCTATGGGCTTTCATCTGAAACACATGCCAGTTAGGTGGAGTTAATAGAATCATATTGAGGGTTAAGTAAAACATTTTTTTTCTCCCTGATTTTGAGGATTTGCTTTATGGTCCTGGGAAAAAATCGTTTTTTTTGGGAAGTAGCCATTAAAAAAAGTTATTTTTCAAAAAAAAAGAAAGAAAAGAATAGAAAAAAGATCTGAAAGTTGAGCAATTTTGTGGTCCATAAAATTTCCATTTTCATCAACAGAACACTTAATTAACGACACTAATGCATTTCTGGGTGGCTTGTGAATTGTGAGAACAAGAGCAAGAAACCTAAGGCCGCCCACTCATCCACCACAAATACCTTCTCCTTTTCCAATTTAGTCCCATGGGTTATTTCTGCTGAATTCTGACTTTGCCTTGGAACTTCAATTTTTTGTTTCGTTGTTCTTTCAGTAAGAATTTGGGGCTCTAAATATGATGTCTACGAGACCTAACTCTGGTGAAAGTAGTTGCACAAGGAATGTTTTTTCATCATGTGCTTTCACTAGTGGTTGGTGTGGTCATTGTTTGCCCCTTCTGTGTTCATCACTACTGTAGTTATCTAATGCATGGATAGACCAAGAATATGCCATGAGGCTTTGTCTATGCCAATGCCAACTAGTTTAGGATGACCACGAATTCATGCTGCAAAAATTTGTGAGTTAGAGATTGTGTATGTAATGTATTGATGTCCACTTTAGGGCTTACCTTTGCTCTTGCAAGGCAGAAACCACATTGTCTATTTCTTAGAACTGGATTGATGGTTCATTTTCTTCCTTGTAATTTTGTCACACCATCGTGCTTTTTTCCCCAGGAATACATCCAAGATGGCATCGACTGGGCAAAAGTTGACTTTGAAGACAACCAAGATTGCCTAAATCTTTTTGAGAAAGTATGTATCTCATCAATGTTTAACTTCCATCTTTTTTTTTTTGTTACAAACCTATTTTGGTTTCTCAATTACTTGAATTTCAAAATTTTCATTGAAGACTTGAAGGCTTTGTTAGATATCATCTCATGCTGAATGATATTTTAATTGCGGTACTCTGGGATATAGTAGAAATTTAAACAGTTCAAATAAGGTTGCCTATTTCTCAAAACCAGCCCATATTGCTGAATTTGCCAATTGCTCTTCGTTTTTGGCATGCCTGCTCCATAATTAGAGATAAATCAGCATGCCCATGTCAAACAAAAGCACAAGTTTGTTGACATGGCAACTTCAAGGTGCCCAATACACTGACGTGTTTATATAGACATTTTATGATAGGGAAAATATATAATGTAGCGGGTGTATGGATAAAGAGGAGATCACCATCTTCTTAAAAATAGCCTTGAATCTGCAAGGAGAGAGGAATCTCTAAAAACAAGAGATAAAATTGATAGTTGATGAAAAGTGTTACAACATATTCGATGGCCTTTAATAAGCAAAAGAAACCCTAGGCCTTAATTTTACTCAAAATAGGAAACTTTTCAGAAATGGAAAAAATTACCAAAAATATTAAAAAGAATGTAATCCTCCCAAAACTCGTAAAACAACCTTAGATGAGTAAATCAAAGACTCCGGACCACAATCAGACTTTTAAAACCTTCAGAATGGAAAAAAACAGAACTTGCTAAAAATAATAACTTAAAACCCTAATTTGATCCCCTAAAATGATTGAATTTTGTGAAGCCATTTGGGAGCTAATGAACTTTTTTGGCTAAGGTAGGGCTTGTCGATAACTTTCCTGACGCAGGGGGGGACGTGGTGAGGTCGATCATCGCCTTCCTCATAGGATAACTACCTTGAATCCACAAGGCTACCTGGACTCCTCAACTGAGCTTTCTCGAATCCACGAGGGAAAATCTCAAATCTACAAGAGAAAATTGGTAAAAACTAGAATTTTATTGAATAATAATATGAAAGTTAATATTAAAAGCGAATTTAAAATCCTTATATATCCCTAAATAAACCCTAATTCCTACTTACTAAAAATAGTAAGTTTTTCGAAATAGAAAGTTACTCGAAATAGAAAGTTACTAAAAATAGTACAATCCTAATTAAAGACTACTACTAAGTAGACTCTTTCTAAAACTCATTGCTTAACAAAAATAGAAAATCCTAAATAAACAAAACTCTAAAAAGAAGGAAAAAACTAAAATTCAGAATTATTAAAAATAATAGTTTTCCCTAAAATCTCGTTTTTCTGCTGTAACCATGCGTTTTCTACGAAACGCAAGGACGTGACCCACTTTAGTGAGTCGGTTCACCCAAAACGAAATTTCAATTGGAATCCATATGTTTTGCGTCCCGTAACTCCTCTTGGATCAAAAGTTATAGCTGATTTACAGTCTGCTTTCTTTTGATCCATCCATGCGAAAATTGATGATTTTTGTCGAACTTTTCTTGATCTTTTGTGGTCCATGTGCGATAGAAAGATGCTTGATCCACGCCCTTCATCAGGGGGTTCCGGTCCTACATTAAACCCCTCCACTTCAAAATAACTCGTCCTTGAGTTATGCATTGAACTTGGGTCTTGAATCACATTGAAGTTCTTTAACGGACATGATTTACAATACATATAGAAATTCTTCAATGGGCTTGCTCCGCGATTCGTGTCCTTGATCTCTTCTTGGCACACGACAATAAAAGTCTCCGATTCCTTCTTAGATTGGGACCGGTTGATAGATGGATTTGTCGTGTTGGTGAGGATAGGCTCAACTTGAGAAATATCAATCTCCTGCATAGGGGTCATGTCTTCAGAAATTTTGGTAAGCATAATCTCCTTGAACTATTGCAAATCTAGAGTTACATCTTCTTGGGTGTTTACGGATTCCTGCAAAAATGGCTCCACCACGTCTAGGATGTCGACAAACTCTTCCTCCTTGTCCTTCCCAATTGAAGTATCGATCTCTTCCACCCGCTCATCATTTTGAACAATCTCGGAGACGATGGTAGGTTGTATGTCACGTTCCTCTTCTAAGACAAGAATCTCGCTCACCCCGTCAGATTTGTCGATGGAATTTTGACCAGGAACAAAAGATCGCTCCTTCACTTGGAAAGCTTTGAGAGGGTCTCCTGTGTCTGCATAAATGACATGTGCGGTTGACGGGACTGGTGATCTGTTGCGACTCCGTCTCAACTAGATCTTCATCATCGTCTAGGAAACGTGCCAACAACTGTCGCTTCATCTGTTGCCATGAGTGAATTGCCAACTTCAACTGTTGCATATGCTTGTGCTGAAGTTGCACCCACCAATTCGCGGTGTCACCCTTCAAGATGAAGGCCACGAATGGAACCTTCCTCTCTTTGGGAGTTTGCATGAGGTTGAAGAAGCATTCAACTTCAACAAGCTAACCCTTAATGTTAGTCTGGTCATTTAAGTTAGGAAGATCATCCATCATCCTGTAGGATTGATTTGTCTGATCCACCCAATGTACCTGATTACCACCACAAGCGTACTTGTCTCTGTGATTCTGTGTAGCGACCGTAGGAGGCTGAATGTCGCCTTGAGCATGTGGCGTAATTTGCGCATCAGCAAAACTGGTAGAGAGAAGCCTGTATACCTTGCAGTGTCTTCCGTCTCTCCTGGTGGAGAGTTTTCATTTTCTTCGAAAGATAATGAAGCCCTTGATCACCGTCAGCGGAGATTTTGTCCATACCTTTGTAAAGAGACATCGGCCCGAGCGAACTCTTCGCTTTGATACCACTGATGCAGGGCTGACGTGGTGAGGTTGATTACCGTCTTCCTCACAGGATAACTACCTTGAATCCATAAGGCTCCCTTGACTCCTCAACAGGGCTTCCTCGAATCCACGAGGGAAAATTAGTAAAAATCAGAATTTTATTGAACAATAATATGAAAGTTAACATTAAAAAAGAATTTAACATCCTTATATATCCCTAAATAAACCCTGATTCGTACTTACTAAAAATAGTAGGTTTTTCGAATAGAAAGTTACTAAAAATAGTAAAATCCTAATTAAAGACTACTATCAAGTAGACTCTTTCTAAAACTCGTTGCTTGACAAAAATAAAAAATCCTAAATAAACAAAAACTCTAAAAAGAAGGAAATAAACTAAAATTCGGAATTACTAAAAATAACAGTTTTCCCTAAAATCTCATTTTTCTGTTGTTACCATACGTTTTCTGGCGAAATGGACAGACGTAACCCACTTTAGTGGGTCGGTTCACCCCAAAACGAAATTTCAGTTGGAATCCATGTGTTGTGCGTCCCGTAACTCCTCCCGGATCAAAAGCTATCGCCGATTTATGGTCCGCCTTTTTTTGGGTCCATCCATGCGAAAATTGACTATTTTTGTCGAACTTTCCTTGATCTTTTGCGGTCCATGTGCGATAGAAAGATGCTTGATCCACGCTCTTCATCAGGGGGTTCCGGTCTTACATCATTTCCAATGGTATATTATAAATGTGAAATGGATAATTGGTTGCAAAGTTCTAGCCCTCGAAAACTACAGTGTGCGTTTAGGCCATTTTTGTTCAGTCGGGGCCCCTTTGGCCTGAATTTGTGCAATCCTAGGTCCTCTAGTGTGTGGTTCTTTACTAGTCCTACATCAGCATATTATATATAATGTAAAAATACCCAAAAAATAGGAAAGGGTTAGAGAAAATCTAATTCAGTTAAGAAGCTTGTAAGAAAACCTATAGCAGTCTTGCCATGTTGGTACATGTCCATGTCAATATGAACAAACGTGGTGAAAACCTAAGATGGCCATGTGCTCCTTACCTAGAATGCTAAGATGACTCACAAAGTAGCAATGGAACTTCTCACTTAACATGGTCAGTAATCAAGCTACTGAATGTTCAAGAGTAAGTTTAACTAGAGAACCAATAGATACCTCTTCTGAGAACTCAAGTAGACTTTTTTTTTTTTTTTTTTTTCATTTTCTATTTGTTTATGATGCTCGTTAAAGAAAGCCATACTACTTGCGAGTCCTTTTTGTAGAAAATGTTTGTTGGTACATGTTCGTGTCAATATGAATGGACTTGGCGAAAAACCTAAGGGTCTATTTGAAATGATGTATTTCATGTGCATTGTAGTGTATTTTGCCTTTTTTATTTGCATTAATTACTTACTACAAGAATTTGTAATGGAAGGGAGGCTGTATGACTGTGACAGCGCCAGCGCCAACTTTTAGGTACGGAAAATGAGATGGGACTTTGTGGGTCCCACCATGATGTATATGTTTTATCCATGCCGTCTATTCATTTGGCCAGATCATTATAGGGCATGCCTCTAAAAATGAGGCAGATCCAAAGCTCAAGTTATCCACATCACAGAAAGAACATTTAATGGTTAGTGTTCAATCTCCAGTGTTTTCCGTAGGGGTCCACTTGAGCTTTGAATCTGCCTCATTTTTGGGCCTATACCCTAAAATGATCTGTACTAATGAATGGATGGTGTGGATATAACACACATATCTCATGAAAATTGATCCGGGCAACTCTTCACTTTCAAACACTTGTGATGTATGCATTTATTGCTGATGTGAGAGAAAATACATGTAAATACATCACATTTCAAACACTCCCTAAGATGGCCATGTCCTCTTTACCTAGAATGCTGAATGACTCATAAACTTGTCCCTTAACTTGGTCAGTAACCAAACTGCTGACTGTTTGAGAGTATGTAAGTTTCAATAGAGAATCAATAGATACCCCTTTTGAGAACTCAAGTAGACATCTTTTTTGTTCTTTCCATTTTTTTATGATGCTTGTTAAAGCAAGCCATACTACTCTGAGTCCTTCTACGGGAAACGTTTCCTTATTTCACTATGGTTTTTTATTTTTTTAATTTTTTTTATCCTTTTCTTTTTGAGTTCGGCTTGTGGTGATGGTTATCTTTTGCAAGTGAAGAGTGTTTACATAAATTGCAATTCATAATTTTTTGCTATGAAATACAACTTTCACTGCTTTGATATGTCCTCGTCTTTCATGCAGAAACCATTGGGCTTGTTATCTCTGTTGGATGAGGAGTCTACATTTCCAAATGGTACCGATTTGACGTTTGCCAACAAGCTTAAGCAGCACCTGAATTCTAATTCTTGCTTCAGGGGAGAAAGAGGAAGAGCTTTCAGTGTCTTCCATTATGCGGGAGAGGTTGCTTCTGATATCCTTAATGAAGTGTTTTTTCCTCTCAGTATTGTGACTGCCTGCAGTTTAATGATTTACTTGGTTTCGTACTCAGGTTACATATGACACGAGTGGGTTTTTGGAGAAGAACAGGGACCTGTTGCACTTAGACTCGATTCAACTTCTTTCTTCTTGCACGTGCCCACTTCCTCAGATATTTGCGTCAAATATGCTTACTCAATCTGAGAACCAAGTGGGTCATTTATATAGATCCAGTGCAGCGGACTCTCAAAAACTAAGTGTCGCAACAAAGTTTAAGGTAAATGAACTTCAAGTTTCCAGCATTGCTTTTAATGTGGCAAGGGCTTAGTTGGAACTTCACAACAGAATCAATTTAAGAAGATGAGCATGATTCACTTCCTCTGTAGAACGTAAGATGCCATACACATGGCTTCGTTGTTTGCATGTGCATTCTATGAATATGGAAATCGATTTGGTATTGTCAAAAAAGCATCTTGTGACCTGGTTTTTAGCTGTTGGGATGATGATTGGAAATCTTGGTGGTGACATCATCTGAGTGCTATGGTTGAAATGTATGAACTAGTATATACATATATAAAAAAAATATTATTAGGTGATCGAAATGTATGAACTAGTATCAATGTGGAGATTGAAAATACTCTTTTCTTATTTGAAAGGGAGAGTCGTTGTATTAGTTCTGTGTGTGTGTCTATATATATATATACACACTGCAGCTGATTAGAGCAATGTATTAGAAATCATTTTTAGCGATGGTTAAAGAAAATGGATGTAAGTGGACATTTTATGATTCTGAGAGGTTCGTCCTGCTCCAGCACGCTGTACGCTAGCAGTTCATTGGTATTAATAAATGTATGGACGCAAGATAAAAATTTGGGACCACTTTGCTACATACTTAAGGGAAGAATTGGTAGGTTATGCCTTGGAAGTCCTAATCTTGAAGATAGGGGCCAACAGGAAGTCCTAACAACGACTGAAATGGTTCTATATTTCAAAAAAGAAAAGAAAAGAAAAGAAAAGAAAGATTGGGCCAACAAGAAGTCCTAACAAGGACTGAAATGGTTCCATATTTAAAAAAAGAAAAGAAAGATTGACTGAGCTCTGAAGATTTGAATATGATCATAAAGTTGCAACCTCACGAGACCACTCCATGACATTATTATCGTCAAACAATTAAAACTGGAATGCAAGCATTAATCAATAATAACTACAACTGTATATCTATGAGTTTCAGGAATCTGTCAGTTAACAATAATATTTGTCGGAATGATTAATTTACATTCACCTGTGGTAACCTTTTCTAAATTTTGATGTATAGAGTCAATTATTCCAATTGATGCAACGGCTGGAGAACACAACACCACACTTTATACGTTGTATCAAGCCGAACAACTTGCAACTTCCTGGGCTCTACGAGCAAGGACTTGTATTGCAGCAGCTGCGTTGTTGTGGAGTCCTTGAGGTGGTTCGCATATCGAGGTCTGGCTATCCTACAAGGATGTCACACCAAAAATTTGCAAGAAGGTAAAGAAATCAATTCCCTATAGTTTTTATTTTCCTTTTAAGTTTGCTGTTGTTTCAAGGCCCAAATTCTTTTTATCCATTTCTCAAGGCACTTTGTGTGCGCGCGCGTTCTCTGACAATCTCATTAGGTATGGTTTTCTTCTTCTGGAGCATGTTGCATCTCAAGATCCACTCAGTGTTTCAGTTGCAATTCTCCACCAGTTCAATATTTTACCAGAGATGTATCAAGTCGGCTATACGAAATTGTTCTTCCGAACTGGACAGGTAAGACCACTGCTTCTGGGTTATTCCCAATAAATTAATTGCAATGACATCCAGAGAGGTAAGATCAGGTGCTGGTGTCAACAAATTCCCTCCTTTGAGTCTCGTGATTCCTAGGGTTAGAAAAGTGTTTTTCTTTCTGCCCTTTCTTGCTGTTACATGTTGGTTCTCAAAATTTCTGGTTATTTCCTGGAAATTCTATAGCTGTATTTTCATGGTTTAGAATCTAGATAAAGAAAACCTTGTGTCCCTTGATAGTTAGTTCACTTCAGCCTCTCCATTCATTTCATCACATTTTGGAAGCTGACAAAATGAATGTGTGAGAATTCTGACAGCTAGATTTAGAGCTCTTCTACATAGGATGTCACTCTCTCTGCAGATTGTCATCATTTCTGGGCTCTTCAGGTCAGGAAATAGTTTATTGTCTACCTTTATTCCCAATTCTACCCCTGAGCCTTTCAATAAATTGCAGTTATCTTCAAAAAAAAAAAAAAAAGAAGCCCCTTCTTGCAATTATGGCACAAAGATTCAGTTGCCGTCCTGTGAGCCATAATGAGTTTGTATGGGTAGATGCTGGAATATGTTCTTTTTTTTTTTTTACTTGGTCCTAGTTACAAGGAAACATAGACTATTTGTCTTGTCATTGACCTTTGTGAAGCTATTTCAATCTTTAGATTGGCGTGCTCGAAGATACAAGAAACCGTACCCTCCATGGCATTTTAAAGGTTCAAAGCTGTTTCAGAGGTCACCGGGCTCGTTCTTATCTCAGGGAGCTTAGGACAGGAATCGCCACACTGCAATCATGTATTGCATTTCTCATCTCTTTACTAATAGAATCCCAAGTTCTTGAGAAGTTTTCTAACCCTACCTCCTACCATCTTCTTGCAGTTGTTCGGGGTGAGAAAACGAGACAGGAGTTTGCACTCCTCGTACGAAGGTACAGAGCTGCTGTGGTTATACAGAAGCATACTAAGAGCAAGGTTATTAGGAAAGATTTCGTAAATGTTCTCAGGGCGTCCGTAGTGATACAATCTGGTACGATTTGAAGAGCCTATCAATGTTCAGAATTCTGTAATCGAATTGGAAGTTACCCACGTCCACGATCTACTCGTCTGTTTTCTTGTAAAATTGGCGAGTTTTTGTTGACTTGCCTAGTCCAACTCGAAAGCAGAAATCTATTTTGTGGGTTGAGTCTGAGTTCACAAAAATGGATATAACTGATGATCTAGACTCTATTTGTTTTACAGTTATTCGTGGCTGGCTTGTTAGAAGGTGTTCAGGAGACATAGTTTTACTGAATGCAACGAAGAAAATCGAAGGAGAGAAGGTATTTTACATCTCTAACCATTTTTTTTTTTCCCAGTAAAGATGCATTTTCTTGTCGTCAGCTTTCTGTCGTTGTAATGAATAATTGACCAAAATATCCTGTCCTCTATTTAAACTACTCCCCCACACTTGAACATGAGATACTAAATCTGTCTGAATGGGCAACCAGGGATCCGAGACTGATGAGGTGCTGGTGAAGTCATCCGTTCCTAGCGGAACTACAGCGGAGAGTCCTAAAAGCCGAGGCATCACTAAGGCAGAAAGAAGAAGAGAATGACATACTCCACCAAAGACTCCAACAGTATGAGAGCCGGTGGTCGGAGTATGAGCTCAAGATGAAGTCTATGGAAGAGGTGTGGCAGAAACAGATGAGTTCCCTGCAGTCTAGTCTTTCTATTGCCAAGAAGAGCCTTGCCCTGGATGATGCAGAAAGGAAATCTGATGCATCTGTCCACATGAGTGATGACAAGGACTACAGCTGGGACGCCAGTGGCAATCACACCCGAATGAACAGCCAGGAGACTAATGGGGTGAGGTCAGGACCACGGGTGATCGACAGGGAAATGAGTGCGGGCCTTAGCGTTATCAGCCGGCTGGCTCAGGAGTTTGAGCAACGGACTCAGGTGTTCAGTGACGATGCGAAGTTCTTGGTGGAGGTGAAATCGGGCCAGGCAGAAGCGAGCTTGAATCCGGACCAGGAGCTGAGGAGGTTGAAGCAGTTGTTCGAGGCATGGAAGAAGGATTACAATTTGCGGCTACGGGAGACTAAGGTGATTCTGCAGAAGCTGGGAAGTGATGATGGAATTGCGGACAAAGTGAGAAAGAAGTGGTGGGGAAGGAGAAACAGCACAAGGATGTAATTATTGTTTGCTTATTTTTATATAATAACCATCTCTCCTTTAAGTTTATATATGTTGATAGAATGAGTTGGTTGAAGAGGAAAATTCAAATTCTATTGTGGCCGCTGAAAATCAAAATTTTTTGGTGCATCTTGTTATATTACTCTGTATATTCATTTAAAAACAGAAGGTTACCTTGTCATTATCTACAGAATGTTTTAAGAAGTATCATACAATACTCAAATTGGACAGTGGTACCCACCTGTGATTGGGACTGTTCTTCTGGTGGACCATCTATGATATTTTATTTTTAGCCGATGCATTTGCAGGCTGAAATTCGGATTTTGCTAATATAAGATGGGAGAGATTTTGGCAGCATCATCCGTCCATGTAGGGTTCAATCAAATGAATGATCTGGATGATGGTAATTTTGTTCTTGCTAGGACTAAATCTTTACTCAATCTGTTGGACCCTGTTCAGATAGGCAGAATCTGCGGGGAGATGTAAACATCTTTCCTTGATTTGACATTTTCTGTTGTTTGGATTGCAAAGAAAACTGCAGATTTTGCAAAATATCATTTGCCTTATCCAGACTTCCAGTTCTCTGGAGGAAGATGTGAGATGGCCATCGCCCTTGAATATGGGAAAATGATCTGTTTTTCGAAAGTGCTGATAGAGAAAGAAATCTTTTTTTTTCCCTATGTCCACATCTTGGATTCTGCCTATCCAAACGAGGCCTTGAAGGAAATAGAAACATAGACTCAGGTAAGAAAATAAGAACATCTTATGTTTAGTTTTAGATTGGTCAGTTAGATGGGGATTGATAATTTCGGCTTATGTACTTATGAAATTACTGTTAACTCATCGGAACGGGAATGCATACTGGGCGGGTGAGCCCTTTCACATTGAACTGGTCAGGAATTGTAATTGAAACACATGGGATGCTAGTTATTTCCCAGAAAGCAACTGATTTTTGCCCGTGAACTTTATTTGGGTTTTTCAGGTGTATAAATATTTATAATCTTAGGTGTTCATGCATGTAGCTCTAAAATCATATGGATCAAATGATCTGAACCTTCGGAGTGGTGGATATGGTTCGATTTTTTCTGTCCCAAATATATATATATATATATATATATATATATATATATATATATATATATATATATATATATATATATATATATATTATGGGTTAGTTCACACACCCCATTGTTGTACACCCACCCACCCCTGTTAGTCACATCACAATGTTACACACACCCACCCCTGTTAGTCACATCACAATGTTACACCCACCCACCCAAAATAGGAATATGTTTAGGAGTATCCATCCCATCAATTTCAGCTGTGGACGTTGAAATCTGTCAATTCTGGGTGATATCCTCAAGGTTTGATTTCCTACGTCCCTACATTCTACATGGATCTTCGAGGCCCCATAGTTTCAGAATCAACATTAAGGCTCTGTTTGGAAGATTCCTAAAATTGATTTCATCTCATTTTAGTAGACAGTAATTATGTAATAGAGAACTTGATCTCTAATGCTTCATGGTTTCATGTTAACAGTAATTATGTATTAGAGATTAAGATTTTTAATACATAATTATTACTGGTAACTAAAATGAAATGAACTTATTTTTAGGTGTCTACCAAACAGGGTTTTAACATCTATTAAAGGTCTGGGAGAGACGATCCATTCATTGCAGTCATCTCCTTGACAACAAAGTGAAATTCAACAAAGCAACAGATGCCTGGATGTTTGTTTTGCCATTTTTCCAACTTGGATGTTGTTTGTAGGAGCAGCCTCATTATAGATCAAAATCAAAATCAACCATGCCAGGCAATGTCTGTCTTACCTTCTCAAAGATCATGATCACAGGTCTCAAACCAGACAGATTGTGATCCTGGCTCAAGAAGATCTGCAGCATGAAGAGCTCAGGTCCTAATGCAGTCCTTGATAAAGAGGGTGGGAATTCTACTACAGATCCAAAATAGAGGAGATTGACATGATACAACAAAAGAGAGCAGAAACTTTGTAAAAGTTCGTTCCAAAGCACATCTCGGAACTATTTATTCAAAATCCAATTGCTTGAAATTGCTTGAAATTGAGTACCAGGCTTCCGTTGAATTGAGGAAGCACCAAATTACTCCCTCTATGGGGAATTAGAGTAATATCATAACTCGAATTCTTAAGACCGGCTGGTTCGAAAGCAAAGATACAGTTTTTTTCCATGATGGAGAATAGTCCTTATGGCAGGAAGCGGTCAAAGGAAATCATGTCTGGATCGAAATCTGGTAAAGACTGAGTGAACTGAGATGGCCCACCAGAGTCTCTCTCGATGTCAAATGGGAAGCCCATTGGAGATGCATTGGGTTCTGGCTTCGGAGTCGAGAAGTTGCTGGTCGGTACTGAGGTCCTCTCATGTTCCGTGCACTGTGGGCAGCTTGCTTCCATCTCTTGGTTGCTCTTCGGCTGCTGCTTGCTGCTGCCTCCTTTCTCCAAGTTGCCTTGCTCTCCACTGTTCAGTCCAACCTGTTCAGTGGAGAATGATGGCCTTGGCACCTTTTTGCCTCTAACAATCTACAAAAAGAAATATTAACTGAATTCAGTTCCATGTGAAAACTTCAACCCTTCATAAATTTACTGACCAAAATCAGAAAAGCATGCATTCTGAAATTTAAGCATCAGGTTACAGGAACTGAAGTGATTGCAATGTGCTCTCTGCTATAGAAGAAGAAGAACAAGAAGAAGAAGAAGCCCATTTAAGAGGAATTTTCATTTTGGAAAAGGTTTTTATGTAGATTCCCACGTCAAAAGTAGAGTATTTGTAAATACCCACATAAAAACATATGGTTTGCAAATAACCACATTGTTAATTAACCACTATTGCAAATGCCCACATTCTGTTAGCATTTCGTAACCTTCTACCAGCAACTTCTAGAAAAATGACAAAAATGCCCATATGGGATATATCATAAAAATTCTCCTCATGAGAGCTTGTATCCTTTAGTTCTCCTCCATATGGAACATACCACAAAATAATTTTAATTTTAATTTTTTTTCAGTTGCAGAGAGCTTTTAGAGTAAAGATAGTTTCATCATTTTTTTTTAAATATGCCAAAGAAGTTAACAACCATTTAGGAGAAACTAATTGAAAGTCAGTATTTTTAATAACCACGAATTGACAATGTGGTTATTTGCAAACATATTATTTTTATGTAGGTATTTGTAAATATCCTATTATTTAGGTAGTTATTTGCAAAAATTCCTTCTGAAAAAAAGAAAAGTATTTTATCATCCCAGACATGGAGAAATAAAAATGAAGGTTGTTTGTTCATTCAAAAAGAAAGAAGGAAGATTATGTTAGTAGTACATGCTCTTGAAATCTAACATGATTTTATTGACGATTGGAACTTGGATTGACCTTTTTGTTTATATTCATCTTTTCTGAGATTCTCAAGTATACCAAATTCCATAATCACTTCAGGGTATTGGACCATCTGGATCTTCTTTGTGGTTATTCTGTGTTTATGTGAACTGGGATGGCTTAATCTTCACCACGGATCATTTGTTGGATATTTGTTTTGGGCATTTCACCATATGGTAGTATGGATATTCGTATACACCTTATAAGATCTCGCAGGTCTCTTACTAAGAAACTCATCATACTCAGATTGGATTGACTTCATTATGTGTCAGCTTGGACTTATCCTTGAGGGCATAAGAGGTGATCTTAGGTTCGTTGTGATGACTTTGAATCTAGCTATATTACAATATGTGGTTGACATATAAATAGAATTGGGTACATGCATAGAGGTATAGAAACCTCTTGTGATATAATAAAGTGGTTGACATAAAAATAGAATTGGGTACATGAATAGAGGTATGGAAACCTCTTGTGATACAGTAAAGAATCTATTGTCGCCAAGACTTTGGTGGCTCATATCATAGTTATTAGGACTCCATGAGGTTCATCTTTGTTGGCCTACACCAAATTTTTTGAAATAGTTTTACCAATGTTTTTAATTGTTGGATCTTTAGTTTTAACTGTTGGTTTTGTTTTATTGTGCTTGATGTGAAACAAAAAATCATGATCTATTAGTGGCGCCCGCCATTAATCCACCATGGGATTAGGCCAAGAATTGGCGGCCACAATGGTGGAGGGATATGGTCCATTTGGGTGCATGGAAAGATGTGGCATGTAACCTTGTGACAATGTATGACATACCGAAGTGCAGTGCAGGGGGTGGTAAACTATTATACTTTTAATGGAGCGACAACAGTGTTGAAGTATCATATTGCTACAAGTATCGCTGGTCAAGGATATGGAAGCAATATTGATATTGTCAATAACCGGAAATGCGGGAAAACATGGGGAAAACAGTGGAATTTTTCAGCGAAACTTTAGGAGACGCTAAATCCATACATATCTGCATATTTAACAACTAAAAAATTGCAAAAAGAATGCATATATAATAAGCTTCCATTTAATGGGGGCCTAAAAGCATGTGCTATTGTTAGAAATTAGTCTAACCATCCCATCCCATCCCAACCATCCATCCAACCATCGATACTTCCATCCAAACATCCAGCAACATTTCAGAATATTGACAACACACAATATTTCAGTAAGAAATCATTGACAACTAGAAAGGAAACGAAAGCTTGTGGTTTCAATATCGCCCATATTGTGACAATGATAATATCGTGATATTATTGATATTGTCGTTGACAATTTTTTTATGGAAGTATACAACTATGAGACCATAAAAAAATTGAAATCAATTTTTTTAATAAACGGATTTTTTTCAATATTACATTGGTGATATTATTGAAATATTGTCGATAACACATGGAATTCACACAGTCAAAAATATTAACGATACATTGGCCATATCGATACATTGGCAATACAAGTGACATTTGGAATTTACACAGTCGAATATATTGGTGATAGTGATACTTTGGCGATACTTCTCGATACATTGCCGAATCCTATAATTTCTGATCCTACTAGTGTTATCGGTATCGCTACCAGTGTTATTGGTATTGCCGAGCTGGAGATATGGATAATATCGGGGATATTTCGATAATGTTAGGGATACTTCAAACAATGAGTGACAAAACCCCAACTCATTTGTAATTATATTCTTAGGAGAGTAGATGCTCTAGCATAGAGATAGTGGACGTTCAAGCCTCCTCCCCTCTTGCTGCATGTTTTCTAAAGAGAAAGAAAAAGGAAGAGAAGAAAAGTGAAGAGAGAAAGAGGGAGAGAGAAGAGTATCTCCTTCCTCCAACATGTGTGGTCCATCTCTTAGGTTGATCCCAACCCTTAGTTCTAGATCTTGGCCCTATAGTGTGTTTTAGATTTGATTGGTATTTATTGGTCATTGAGGATAGATTGTCGAGAGACTTCTTTGTTTTGAAGAAGAATAGCATTGACAATCTCTTCCTTAGCTGCATCGACAATCTAAACTATCCGTTTTGTTCAAGAAATCTGGAAACTACATAATGAGTCTCTCTTAGTTCAGAGAAATAAATTTAAAAAATTATGCTTCCACTTATGTCTTTCCAAAACCCCATTTGATTATGTAGACATGTTAGAAATATAATGCAATAAAGACTACTAAAAGAACACTAAAGGATCGAATCTTTAAAAAACTAGTATGTAGATATTATTGCACACAGGAAAAGACAATCGGATTAGTTATTTGGGAAATAGACAAATCGACGAATATCAAGAAAAGCTCGGAATGGATTTTGTTTGCAGTTTCTTTTTTCAGCGGTCTATTAGATTGATGGGAATCCTTCCCAAGGCAAACATGTAGGTATACGATAATCACTTACATATTTTCCAGTGTATTGCTCTTTATAAACAATGAAAAAATCACCAGCTTGAAGCTCATGTGTCCTTATAAAATCTCCTGAAAGTTGAAAGTGAGAAGAAAACATCAGAGTGATTTAGCATCGACATGTTCAATACAAGTTCCTATTCAAAGATTTAGGAAAGAACTTAGATGCATCAAAGTTCATATACATGCCTGTACTTTCCATTACATACATCCTGCTTTTATTGTTTGGCCAGAACCTGAAGACAATGAAAAGAACAACTTAGAAATATTCTTCTTGCTTTTTAATTATATGACTTGGTTTGAGTTGCATTTGTGATTGATTATATATCTGGGCAAGTTAGAATGATATTTTATCTGTCAACTTTCCTCCGATGAATTGTCGAATTAACCTTCAATGCCCAACAGACTCGGTGGCAAGCCTCAAATGAACTTGGTCTCCAAATTAGTTGAGATTTTGACAAGGAAAGTGCAATGACCACTACGGCATTTGTTGGTCGAATAAGTTGTATGAATGGGCCCACCTTTTGGCCATCCAAATCGTTCATGTGGTGGAAAGATGCGTGATACACCAACAGATTCTCACATTGTATGATTCTAACCATCCTTTGGGCCCTTGTTAAATGTAGACCACTGGTTGGAATTGGCCTTTTTCTTTGGAGAGCTAGAATGAACCAATATGGAAGATATTGGAGTATGACCCTTCCCATTATGGGACCCACCAATGGCTTGGGGTAATGATGCAGGACAGACCTAAATATGATGCATGCTCATGAACACAATTATTCAGCGGAAATAAAAGCAATAATAATAATGAAATCTAGCATCAATCATCATAAACTAAGAAAATCATAAAGGAAACATGCAATGGGACGGGCCATCATCACAACCATGGAGTATGGGATTCAAGTAGCGTATAGGTTGGATCCGGCGAGGGATGGAACCTCCCGATCTTGCATGGTCATACCCAATCGATCAATGATGATCACTAGTCCGAAGAATCAGAAAGTTTCTCGGATTAGGGATTTGAGAATTTGGGGGTTTAGGGTTTAGATCGATTCTCAAGGTTTAGATCGTGGGGAATAAACAAAACAGAAGTTTAGAAGGATAATAATAGAAGATGAAATACCTGGAAGAAGTTGGAGGGGCACAAGAAGAATAGAGAAGAAGGAGATCAAGGAAGAAGAAAAAGCACCATGAGAGAGGGAAAGAGGAAGGAGGCAACCAAAGGTTTGCTCTTTTTCATAAATCAACAACTAATCAAAAAGGTTTAGGGCAACACCCTTATAAAATTCGGAATTAGCATAATTACCAAAATACCCCTACTAACAAAATTTAAAAAAAAAAAGACATTTGCATGAAAAAAACGTACCCACGCTAACCCAAAACTCAAATAAGTAAAAAATGCGTAAAATAAACTCAAATCTAAGATGTCCAATGCGCTCCAATGATGGTGTGATGAAAGTGGGCCACAATGAACCAACGGTCCGATCACATCATCATCACGATCCAACGGTCTGATCATCTCCTCAAAGCAACTTACACATGTCTTCCCAAGGTGGGGTCTTTTCAAATGTCTCGGACTACATGTGTAAGGTCTTCAATGCTCCTCAATAGTCGCCTATCCACAAGGACGGTGCTTGTGGATGGCGCTTTCTTCGTTGGTACACTTGAAATGATCTTGTGTCCTCATCAACTCCCCTCGGGTGAGAAAAACTCGACTCCGGCGAGTTAAAACTCTTGTGGCGCTCTAGTAAGTCTGTATCAACACGCTGCACTTTTGTTTCAGTCAACCACGTAGATTCAGAAGGTGGTTTGTTCCTCCATTTGACAAGATACCTCTGGAAACCTCCATCTCGCATGGAAACTATCTCATCATCCAAGATCTCTTCAATTTCTTCTTTATGGACAATAAGTGGAGGGAGGGGTGGAAGGGGTTGTGAAGCAAAATCAGAATAGGGCCATGAATGAAATGATGGATCAATGGTAGGGTTAGGGGAACGGACTAGATCTTCTACATTAAAAGTCGGGTTAATGCCCATTTCAGATGGAAGGTCAATCCGATATGCGTTGGACCCAATTTTCTGCACTATCTTGAATGGTCCAGCACTACGCGCTTGTAATTTCTTAGCGGTACCTTGTGAGAACCGCTCTGGCCTTACCCTTACCATTACATAGTCTCCTTCTTGAAAATCTTGTAGTCTACGATGAGAATCAGCTGAAATTTTATAATTATCATTACTCTTACTTATCCGCTGTCTAATATGTGTATGCAATTCATGGATATGTCGTGCAAATGCATCGGCTGATTCAGAAGACCTTTGGGTGACAGACATGGGTAATAGATCTATTGACATTCTAGGTTTATACCCACTAACAACCTCAAATGGACTCATTCCTGTAGATCGATTTACTGACCTATTATAAGCAAATTCAGCAGTTTGTAAGATTAGGTCCCAAGTCTTAACATGATCACCCACTAGACAACGTAGAAGATTTCCAAGACTACGGTTTACCACTTCAGTTTGACCGTCTGTTTGTGGGTGGTAAGCAGTAGAGAATTGTAAACGAGTTCCCATAATGTGCCACAGTGTCTTCCAAAAATAGCTAGTAAATCGAACATCACGATCAGACACTATGGTTTTAGGTAACCCATGGAGACGCACCACACCATCAAAAAAGATACGAGCAACATAAGACGCATCTGGCGTTTTCGAACATGGGAGGAAATGCGCCATTTTAGAGAAACGGTCCACCACGACAAAAATGGAATCGTGCTTTTTGATAGTCTTGGGAAGCCCAAGCACGAAGTCCATACTAATGTCCTGCCACGGAGCATGTGGCACTGGCAATGGCGTATACAGCCCGGTATTTTGTTTTCTCTGCTTTGCCAGTTGACATGTACGACACTGCCCTAAAACTTTGGCTACGTCTCGCTTGAGACTTGGCCAATAGAAACGATCTTCCACAAGGGCAATGGTCTTATCACGACCAAAATGGCCAGCTATCCCTCCTGAATGAAGCTCCCAGATGAGGAATTCACGAAGGGACATACGGGGAATGCAAAGTCTGTCTCCCTTGAAAAGGAAGCCATCTTTAAGAACATATTCACCCATAATACGCTGGTCACTAGAGAGCGACGCGTAAGTACCCCCAAAATCAGGACATGTGGGGTATTCATCTTTCAGTTGCTCAAACCCGACTACCTCTACACTCAAGGAGTTGAGCAACGCCACTCTTCTACTAAGGGCATCCGCTGGTTTGTTTTCAACCCCGGCTTTGTGTTTCAACACAAACGAATATTCCTGAAGGAACGCTACCCACTTGGCATGCCTTGGGTTGAGTTTCTTCTGAGAATGCAAATATCTCAAAGCCTCGTGGTCAGAAAACAAGACGAATTCCTGCGGTAGGAGATAGTGTCGCCAATGTCTCAGGGATTGCACTACCGCATAGAACTCTTTGTCATAAGTGGAGTATTTTTGTTTTGCCTCATTCAATTTCTCACTAAAATAAGCTACAAGGTGGCCCTCCTGGCTCAACACTCCACCTATACCAACACCAGACGCATCAAACGCCACCTCAAAGACTTTAGAAAAGTCAGGTAGACGCATGACAGGAGCTTCTACCATTTTGCCCTTAATCTCCTTAAAAGCCTTGACTGCGGCTTTAGACCACACGAATTCTCCCTTTTTCATGCATTCTATAATGGGAGCCATGATCGTGCTAAAACCTTTAATGAACCGACGATAAAAAGTTGCTAGGCCGTGAAAGCTTCGCACCTCATGAATGTTCCTCGGTTCTGGCCACTCAACTATGGCCCTGACCTTTTCAGGGTCTGCACGCATCCCTTCAGATGACACTATGAATCCTAAGAACACAACTTGGCTGGACATGAATGCGCATTTCTTAAGATTAGCGTACAACTTTTCCTTCCTAAGGACGCTACAAACCTTCTTTAAATGTTCAAGGTGTGATTCCTTAGTGGTACTGTAAATAAGAATGTCGTCAAAGTACACCACTAGGAATTTTTCCATGAACGGCCTCAAAGCTTGTGTCATCACCCGCATGAACGTACTGGGTGCATTAGTTAAGCCAAAGGGCATGACCAACCACTCATACAACCCATCTTTTGTTTTAAACGCAGTTTTCCATTCATCCCCTGGGCGTATACGGATTTGGTGATATCCACTTTTGAGGTCTATCTTAGAGAATATGGTGGACCTCGCCATCATATCAAGCATATCATCAAGCCTAGGTATGAGAAACCTATACTTGACAGTAATTTTGTTTATGGCACGACTGTCCACACACATGCGCCACGTGCCGTCTTTCTTTGGCGTCAACAATGCAGGCACGGCACACGGGCTCATACTCTCTTGGATGAAACCCTTTTGTAGAAGCTCATCAACTTGCCTCTTTAATTCTGCATGTTCTGCCGGGTTCATCCTGTAGTGAGGAAGGTTCGGTAGAGTAGACCCTGGGACAAGATCAATGGCATGCTGTATGTCCCTCGTAGGTGGTAACTCATTCGGTAAGTCTTCAGGAAATACATCACTGTATTCCTTCAGAACCGAAGTCACCTCACGGGGTAACTCTAATGGAACCTCAGGTGTAATTTCTCTAGCCACAAGGGCATACACCATAGAATCCTCCTTAGTCTCTCTTTCAAACTCTCTTGCATTGATTATATGTAGAGACTTAGGCCTGGATTTCCCCACTCCTTTAGGCTCACTTGCCTTCTCATCCTTTTTCTTCCCTAGAGTGCTCTCAGGTGGCATAGGGTTAAGTTTGATCTTTTTACCGTTATGTGTGAAGGTACACGCATTGGAACGGCCAAAGATCGTGACATCATTATCGAATAGCTACGGTCTACCTAGGATAACATGTCCCACATCCATAGGTAAAACATCACACCACAGGGACTCTTTGTATGACCCAAACTCGATGGGGACTAGACATTGATGGGTGACAGGTAGGGATGTCTTGTCAACCCAAGAGACTTTATATGGGTCTGGATGAGGTGTGGGTTTCAGTTTCAATCGCTCTAAGGTGTTAGTGGAAATCACATTCTGACAACTTCCACTGTCCACTATCACCTTGCAATTCTTTTCACCACACTTGGCAATAGTGTAGAAGATAGTGCTTCGACGCCAGTCAGCACTACTCCTAGACTGAGCTAGCACACGCCTGACTACTGCAAGCGTTGCTTCTCCATCTATTTCTTCCTCATCAGTAAGTCCTCCTTCAGGATGATACTCTTCAACTTCATAATCACCCTGGTCATCTCCACACTCGTGGGACTCGCCTATAACTAAGGTTTTTCCACGGCTCTTCGTAGGACACTGATTAGATATGTGGCCCAGATTGCCACACTCGTAGCATCTCACTTGGCTACCTCCACTAGGACCTGCACCAAGAACCCCTTTGCCCTTGTCCTCCCTAGGCCTAGGCGGGATGGTTGCCTGTGCCCTAGGTTGACTACCAACATTAGGTCTAGTTCCCTGGGAACTAGATCTAGCACTGGAGTCTCGGGACTCAAAACGACGGACGACAGGAGTCCTTAGATACTGCTCTAACTCCTGCACGACTTGATATGCTTCATCCAAGTCCGTTAAGGGCCGAGTCATAAGCTCGCGCTGAAGATCCGTACGAAGGCCCGTCTTGAAACGCAAGAGTGTTACTAGAGGGTCTTCTTGGATATCACATCGCATCACATATTCTTCAAATTTAGCGATGTAGTCAGCGGCAGACATTGACCCTTGGCGTAAGGATTGCCATTTGTCAAGGAGCTTTTGACGGTATGAGAGAGGAAGGTACTTCTCCTTCAACTTCTCTTTCATCTCATACCAATCTGTGATAGGGGCTCTACCAACTCTTTCTATCCTACGCTCGGTGTTGGTCCAAAAGAGCTTGGCTTGACCCACAAGCTTCATCTTAGCAAACCGCATTTGACGGTTTTCTGACATGCCATACCACTCAAAGTAGTGGTCCATGTCAGCAACCCAGTCAAGGAATGCTTTGGGGTCCAAGCGCCCATCAAAACTCGGGGCCTCGACTCTAACATTCTTCATCGCGCGCTCATCTGGATCATAGCGGTCTTGATGATCATATGTGGCTCGTGCCTCTCGCACAACACCACGACCGTTACCACGATCCCTATCCTCACTCCCTACGCGCATGGCAGCGCGTTCCTCTATGATTCCTCCCACTTGGGAGTGCGCATCATCCCCAACAGCGGGGTTTTCCCTTTGAGATGCCTCTAGTTGCTCGACCTTGGTCCTGGTAGTGGTGATCTGGTCCTCAAGGCGGGCAAAATCACGCTTATGACTTGCTTCTAGGGCGGTTATCTTTTGTATCAATTGAGCAAGTTGCTCAGATAACTGCTCGTTACTCATAGTAGGCTGAAGTCCGAAACCTCTACCTCTTCTAGTTAGCATACAAATAAGAATCGAACCAAAACTCTACCCAACTAGACCACCAGGTGTTTTGACTCACAAGATGAATGCGATGAATGCAAAAATAATATGAACTGACTAAAAATAAATTAAAACAGAAAACAACTCAAATCTGAAAATTTTCCAAATTAGGAAACTTTCTAAAATTGGAAAGTTTCTAAAATTGGAAACTTTCTAAATCTGGAACTTTCCTAAATTAAGCTCAGAAATTCAAAACCCTAATTTGATAACTCGATCTAGACACAAACCATGCAAGCCTATTCTCTGATACCAAATTTGATGCAGGACAGACCTAAATATGATGCATGCTCATGAACACAATTATTCAACGGAAATAAAAGCAATAATGATAATGAAATCTAGCATCAATCATCATAAACTAAGAAAATCATAAAGGAAACATGCAATGGGACGGGCCATCATCACAACCATGGAGTATGGGATTCAAGTAGCGTATAGGTTGGATCCGGCGAGGGATGGAACCTCCCGATCTTGCATGGTCATACCCAATCGATCAATGATGATCACTAGTCCGAAGAATCAGAAAGTTTCTCGGATTAGGGATTTGAGAATTTGGGGGTTTAGGGTTTAGATCGATTCTCAAGGTTTAGATCGTGGGGAATAAACAAAACAGAAGTTTAGAAGGATAATAATAGAAGATGAAATACCTGGAAGAAGTTGGAGGGGCACAAGAAGAATAGAGAAGAAGGAGATCAAGGAAGAAGAAGAAGCACCATGAGAGAGGGAAAGAGGAGGGAGGCAACCAAAGGTTTGCTCTTTTTTATAAATCAACAACTAATAAAAAAGGTTTAGGGCAACACCCTTATAAAATTCGGAATTAGCATAATTACCAAAATACCCCTACTAACAAAATTTAAAAAAAAAGACATTTGCATGAAAAAAACGTACCCACGCTAACCCAAAACTCAAATAAGTAAAAAATGCGTAAAATAAACTCAAATCTAAGATGTCCAATGCGCTCCAATGATGGTGTGATGAAAGTGGGCCACAATGAACCAACGGTCCGATCACATCATCATCACGATCCAACAGGTCTGATCATCTCCTCAAAGCAACTTACACATGTCTTCCCAAGGTGGGGTCTTTTCAAATGTCTCGGACTACATGTGTAAGGTCTTCAATGCTCCTCAATAGTCGCCTATCCACAAGGACGGTGCTTGTGGATGGCGCTTTCTTCGTTGGTACACTTGAAATGATCTTGTGTCCTCATCAGGTAACCAAAGTAGGCCTTATCACAAATGAAAAATATTGTTTCTTTTGATCAAGTATCAAATAACACCTCTATTGAAAAGCTCATGCCCAAGAATATTAGGCAATCAAATTACTTTGCAAATCAACGTCTTTATTAATGCAAGTGCTAGAAAGAAAGCAAAGCAGGTTCATGAAATTCAAATAATGCTATTTTTGGGAGTAAGGATTCTAAAAATCATGAAATTCCAAATTCGGAGCCGCTCCCTGAGCAGATGATTTATGCAATTGTAGACATGGCCTGGATTCAAAATTCAAAGTCACCACAACCAGAAATGTTGTATTTGCATTATGCATCGAAAACATACCTATATTTGAATTCCCATATAAATGGGGAAACCATATCCTCCATCACCAGAAGAATTCCTTCTCTTTCGAATAAGGGAGGAAGATTTGCCTCACAATCCCTCTACAATACCCATTAGAAAAAAGAAACTGACAAATTAGAAATCCACAAGCAACGAAGGTCTATAACTTGTTGATGGTAAACATGGTGGAAATTACTATAAGTCCCCATGTACATAAGATTCATTTTAGCACACGCATTGATGATAGATCAAAATATCTTACTTTTGGAAGTATAATCCTCCCAAGGTTACCAACATCGCTGTTCCGCAACTCTTTCTGCAAAATCACAACCCATTCCTTCTGAGGCTCCTGATTGGATGACAATCACAATCAAATGACAAGTTGGTTATCAAACATGACATAAATGGAATGCAGAATTATCTGAAACTACTGCACTTATCAAGAACTTGCTGACTCAGCCAGATAATGAAGTAAAAGAAAGAAAAACTACATTAAATTGTACTAAGGGTAAGAAACAATGCCATTGCCTAAAGAAAACAATACAGAGATATTTGAGGAAATTTGTATCTTGGAGTCTATTTTAAAGATATGCCTTAACCACATTCATCATGAGGCAAATTCAATTTCCTTCAAGAGAGCTAAATGGGGTGTGCATTTGCCTTCGTCTATTTATTGGAAATTCTCTCTCCTTATAATTCTATTTCCTTCAAGTTTTCAATAAAATTTTAGTTTCCTTTCAAGAAAAAAGAAAGAAAGAAAGAAAAATTTTAATAATAAAATTTTAGTTTCAGCTCCCTGAATCGGTTGCATAATCGTATCGCTCGGTCCATATTAATAATAAAATAATAAGAAATGCCATGTTGTCTGCTTGCGTGCCCAACACTTGGGCTTGACTTAGCTTCGTTCTTAAACCGTGTGTGCCAAATGTGAAAACTACAACTATCATCACTGTCAATTTCATTGATTCTTTTCTTTCTACAAAAAAACGAAAAAAAAAGAATGGAACTTATTCAGCTAGGCAAAAGATCATCAGTTGAACGTTTGAGTCTCATAACATCTTTAGAAGTTAAGAAAGTTAAAAAAAAAAAAGACATCTTATGATGGACAGTTGTTATAGAGCCATAATAAGTGATGCTTTGCTATCACATACCTCGTCGTTCTTACTCAAATTCTCCGCATTCAGATTTTCAGGACAGTGTACCGACGAAGAAGGAATAGATGGCTGCTTTAAGTTTGGAATAGGTTCTAAAGCATTACGATCGCGGAACTGGAACCCTTGATTTGGAAACCCAGTTGGGAAGCCGACATTCTTTCTCCCATCTGAAGCTACACACATGTTCATGGTGCTCATGTTCTTCTGATGGATCACCTTTTGTTTGTGAATCGGACATGCAGTACACAAAGGCCTGCTGATCCTTAACTCCTGAGCAGCTGAAGAAATGCTCATCTCTTGATTCTTAAACACTTCGAGCTTGGTTGGTTCGCTGATATGGTGATTCATGCATGAGCGTCGTCCAGAAACAGGTCGTCCAGAAACAGGAAAGAGAGGATGTTGTTGGTGGAGTGCCGGTACAGCTACAGAGCTAGACTGGAACACTGCATACTCATAGAAGTTCAGTTATATGGGACTGGTGGCAGTTAAAGAGATGCATTTGTACATGAATGTAGTGTTTCGACAAATTGCAATCAGAAAGACGAGACAGATAGATAGAGAATGTGATCGTCTGGATGCAATTTCTTAAGTCGTACCTGAATCATGATAAAAGTTGCCTGTCATCTGGGGGGATGGGATTTCTGCATATAGTGGAAGGCTTTCAGAATTGTATGGATTGCTGAAAAGTTCAAGCTTTCTCTTGAGGTTTGGTACTACAGAGCAAGGAAAACCCACATTGTCGTGTGGGCCACATGGAAATGAATACGGATTATTCATGGGTTCTGAAATCAGCGAACTACGCGCTGGAGGAAAATGCTGGTTTAGCTCAGATCCTCCATGATTGAAAGATGACTCCCGTAGAAAGCGGCCTACAAAACAAGAGTATTGCATAATTGGTATTTCTTTAAAGATAGCTAATGTATTCTTTTCTTTAAAGGTGAGAAGATACAAGATAAATGATGCGACATTATGACTACAGACCTCATGTATTTTCTTGATAATTTAAGACTCCATGCATTATCAGAAATAAGATTCGAACAAACAGGGACAAGAATGAGGTGAAAGACCAAAGCAGGATTAGATGGGCTTGTTTGGATGCAATATTGAATGCGCATTGCAATTTTTTCGAGTTGGGTTTAAAAACGTAACTGCAATTTAAGGACTACTTGTTATAAGGACTCAGAAACATCACTGGCTTTATCACTCCATGTTGATTAACTGAATATTCATGATTCAATTCAGTCAGGCATCCAAACACAGCCCATATATGCATTTCATTTTCTAACTGCTGCAAATGAAGCTAAGGCAATCCTATCAAGTATATAAAACATAAAAGAGTCACGAACAGGCACTCCAA
The DNA here is from genome assembly GCA_003013855.2 of Liriodendron chinense. Classification (NCBI taxonomy): domain Eukaryota; kingdom Viridiplantae; phylum Streptophyta; class Magnoliopsida; order Magnoliales; family Magnoliaceae; genus Liriodendron; species Liriodendron chinense. Next base: position 1,339,611 of record ML058513.1, read on the forward strand.
ACAAAGAAACTGTCCAATACAAATACAAGATCATTGAAACATCGGTATCAAATGGCAAACAATATCAACAGATGCAATAAGAAAGAGATGATCGAATGATCAATCAAAATAAATTGTGAATAGTCCATTTTAATTCACAGTAATTGACAGTAAATAGCAGTTAAAACTCGATGGCTCAACTTGAAAGGAACACAAATGCAGTTTGGAGCATGGCCTTTCAATGCTAATTCGAAGGAAAATGCAATTTAGCTATTCCCTGCATCCAAGCACTCCCTGAACATTCAAGTTTAGACAACCAAAACGGAGAATATCGAAGTTCCTTGAGACAAACATGTGCAATACAGGCAACTGTAACTGAATCCAAAAAGCTTACAGAATAAAATATAGCTGTCATACAATGCTCAACCCAAAAATATCAACTCATCACTTGGGTTTTCAGTTTTGTGCAAGTAAGCCCCACGATTTGATTGATGCGCCACACAGTGGACGGTCCGCCATGATTCGAGCGAAGAAAGAAGATATGGACACACTCCATATTTAATGGAGAAAAGGCCAAAGCTTCAATGACTGTGATATCTTTGAGATTTTTCACACACATGGGACATCCATAGTAGGCAACTGAACCATGGGTAATGGTCCCCATGTTGTATCATCATCGTCCTAATCGCAACATTGTCCCAGCTATTTCGGTTAGCCCGAATCGTGTTTGGCCAATCAATCCTATCTAAGGTCCTATCCTTGGCAAGTAAGCATGCCTTTGTATCTCTTCTCACGATCTCGATCCAATTCCTTTTATGTCGATCATGTATGCATGAAGCATGGTACAATACCTGTAATGTATAGTAGAAAATACGTATAGAAACTATAGTATAATTAACATATGAAACTGTATTTATACATTTCATTACGTGAATATACGCTGCAGTATTATGTGTGAAAAATGGGTCTACTTGGAGAAAATCATAGGACTGCTCATTAGAGATCGTATGGTTCGCTAGTGTGCAACATTCCTTACATATGGGTCTGTGATCTGGCGATCTAAACCGTTCATCTGATGGGACCCATAGTAGATAGGCAATGCCCCTGAGATCTCCCAGTTTGCTAGATCCTTAACCATGCTATGTGTGTTCGTCAAGCGAACGAGGGAGGACATTGCTTTGTAGCTTACTGCATCAAAGAATTAGGATCTGTCAATCCTATAGAGTTAATAAAAATCATCAACCAAGTGTGTGCGGCCCATCATATGTATGGTCTGGATCACTCAGACATGGGGCCCATACGTCCAAAATCCAGCCATTCAAGAAACTGTAGTAAAGTTTGGTCCGGAGCCTTGCCTGGTTGGTAGACTCTGCAGAGTTTCAACAGGGGGTCTTGGTTGAAAATCCACGCTGCTAACACCATCAGTGGGTGCGTTGCATGACTGACCTCCCGCTATGTGGACCACACCTGAATTTCGAGTCAGACCGTCGGTTGTCCATTTTTACCAACACAGTGGCCCATTGCATGAGCAGACCGACCTTTTTTATTCTTCTATTTTTTGCCATCTTATTTTCGTGGTGGGACCTACCGTTTTAGTGGTAGTGATGTAGGATGCAAGTGGCATGTCTGTGGGAAAGATGTTCGAAACCACACCTTGTGGTACCCCATTACCTTCATGGATGATGTTGCCTATCATGCGCCATTTTTCAATGATCGAAATTGTTGATATGATGGACCTCAAGGTGGATGGCATGGTCAGAAAACTCTCAGATTGGAGGATTTCAGCTATTTGATCACTAATAATCTTTTCGTTTAATATTGACCGTCTACTTTTACTGTTATTTTGTGAGCCGCTGATTGGATTTCCATTCTTAAAGATCTTTTTGGAAATCATCAATTCTGAAGAAAGTCAGATCATATAAACGGTTTAATGGCTACAGCCGCGATGTATACAAATATCAATGCCTGAGTATGTATCGTGGCAAACCTCTAATGCTAACGTTGGTTAGCTCTAGAAGGACCTCTCGGCACAAACCTTTACACGAATCTACGCAAGCCAATCTAGACCGTTCGTAGAACATCCATCCGGGCCATCTACATGGTGGGATCCACCATTCAGAGGATATTTCTAAAAATCAGGATAATACTTGAAATTTCTTTGAAGACTTCTTCTGTTTTCTTTTTCTCATTTGTGTGCCCTATGATGATAGTTTAGTGGCGGGAAGTTTTGGTTATATCATTTATATAGTGGGTTCCACCTGATAAATGGATCAGATTTTCTATATAGATGGAAGATACACATGTCTATCTGCGTGTAAGGGCACATTTGGAGGGCCACGTCTGGGATAGAAAACCTACGTCCACGCGCTGAAATGAATAAGGCGACAACGAGTCATTACTCATGGCTGAGTCATACACACTTACTGGCCGAAATCGTAGAACATTTGTTTTACGTAGTGCATATAACACCGAAGCTTTGTGAGACCCACCACGTTTTATATACAAATCCATTTCGTTCATCAGGTGAGAACCCTTATTTTAGCCGTACATAGAAGAAATCATTTCAATGGTAAGCTACTGGTGGACAAACCAATGAGAATGATGTAAAATGCTCCTAAAACCTCTAATTTAATGCATGATGTGCTACCCGAGTTTTGTGTATGCACTTCATCAAGTACCACCTTATTAACGGGTTTGATGAAAGATGCACACCATGATGACTGCACAAACGAAACTATGGTTGACATCCCATCCCATCGGTCCCTGTGGTGTGACCCATTTGTGTTGTCGATGTAGCTGATTTTGTTCTCTATAGCCTAGAATCGAGGATATAACCGGACGGATGGAGTATACATTATATATATGACATTCTGGGACCTACAGAGGTTGGGGGTTTTCACCCGAGTAAAACAGGACTCGGTTGCGTAGTGTAGCCCACAACACTAAAGTTGGTACGGTGTGCTGCTGGAAAAGATATGTGGGCCAACATGATGTTTGTGTTTTATCCACTCCGTCCATCCATTTTCCAGCTCATTTTATGGTTTGAGCCCGAAAATGAGGTAGATCAAAATCTCAGGTGGACCACACACAAAAAACAGTGGTAATTCAAAGCCCACCATTAAAAACTTCCTAGGCAATACTGTAACGTTTCTTTGACAAACAACCAGTTGATTACGTCACATAAACCTGTATGAAAGGAAAACACAAATACCAGCTTGATCCAAAACTTTGGTAGCCCTAAGAAATTTTTAATGGTGGGTGTTCAATCACCACCGTTTACTATGGAGTGGTCCACCTGAGATTTGGATCTATCTCAAGCCTATTTTCTAAAATATCAGCAAAATAGGATGGACGACGTGGATAAAATACATAAATCATGGTGGAGCCCACATAGCTTTTCCAGCAGCTCAGTACCGTACCAACATCGATGCTGTGAGCTACACTACGCAATCCCGAGTCCCGTGAAACGGGTGTTGTAGAAGATTCGGGTCCCACAAAAACAAGCCTAGCTAGCGGTGGGCAGGAAGTATGATTACGTCAGTATGTAAAACAAGAGTCGCCCATGTAAACTCATGGGTGTTCGGACCAAGGAGACTCATGAGGTGAGTCGCTGGTGAGACTCGACAGTAAAACCAGCTGAGTCATGACTTAGAGATCTGATCAAATAAATCATCTACAACACTACCTGAAGATTAACTGACATGAAAATCAGACTTCCCACTCTTCCGGTAACCCATGTCATCGAAATCTATGGATGGACTATGTTCTGACTCAAAAGTGCAACTATGGCCCACCTAACGAGTAAATCCACCTCATCTTAGATGCAAGCATTTTTTGTTACCTGGCCCAAGTTTGCAAGGGTCATAATCCTGCACACGTGAGATTTTCTCGTGGAAGGTGGAGTGTGTGATAAGTTAGCATGCAGCAGGTTGTAGGTGATCAGCTTCCAAACAACTAAAATAGCAGACAAACCCCAGCCATAAAAATGAAAAATGCAACGAACCCATCAAACAAAACACAATCAGTGTGGGTCCAATGCAATCAAATCCATACCAAACCGAGCTACAAGACACCCAAATGCACCATAGCGAATGTCTCGCGATGAATTACATCTTGCCATCTATCCGCCATATATTATATTTTAACTTGTGGAATGTATATTATAATACACTCATACAGCAACATCATATATTAAAAAAATGAAATGCAATAGATTTAGAAAAATGAAAATACAAACAGTATAAAAAATAAGTTCCAAAATATCAATTTACCACTATTTGCTCCCAATGCCATACAATACATTTTCGATCCAATGCATTTATTTCTAAGTGTATAAATGAGAATGATATAAACCATCTCAAATGCAAATGATTTTATTATATTATCCAATGAATTTATTCAATGTAAACTCGTCATATAATACATAAGTTTGTGGTTTAAAATACCTTCCACACATATCATATAAATATTTATCACAATGCATAATGATTTTTTTTTTTTTTTGTATTGTACAATGAATTTGTTTTGGTTACACTCATGATACAGTGCATTGATTTATCAGCTTCCACCCACAGTACAATACAACCCATTTTGACATTTTGAATACTAAAAATGAACAAGTTTCTAATTACCGTCCACATATGTCAGTTAAGTATAGTCTTCACATGTATTTTTTTGAATTGTACAATGATTATTATCAATTTATCATTGGGTTAAACTTGAGATAGAATACATGAATATATTGGGTTCCAGTCGTGATACAATAGGTTGCATTTCAATATTTTGGACACTAAAATCATACGATTGCCAAAATACTGTCCATATATTGCGTTTCATAATACATCCACATGTATTATAAATACATTGTGATACACTACCAATACAATTCAAAGCATTTTGATTCACTATAAGAATGTTTTTTGAAGGTTTTTATTTTATTATTTTGTGTGTGCACATGCATATACTACCTTCCTTTCCCATATACTGCAAAACCCCCTACAAATGCGATTTGTAATATCCTGAAAACTAGCGGTGAAATTCCAAAACACAAAACGCATTAACCTCAATGCCCTAAACCTTACTTCCTCCACTTCATCCTTTTTTGCTTCTTCATGCCCTTCGCAAAACCCCATTACTCCAATATACTAAATTAACTCCAAAACAAATTACTCCCAATACCATGTGTTAGAGCGTAAGATATATATATAACTGTAAATACTATAGATAGCTATTAGGATAAATTCATGAACCCCAATTCTCCTTACAAAAATGAAAGGAGCAGAGAGATAGTGGAAGAGAGAGAAACGGAAGAAGATAAGGAGGGCAGTCCAATGGAGAAGGAGGTGGATAAAAGTTAAGTACTGAGGTAGAACAATGGTCTCTTTTTACTATCTATGGGGGTAAAATAGTCATTTTCTCTTTAAGCAATCTTAAATTAACTCAAAACTAGCCAAATGGGGCAATTTGTTGTTGAAAAAAAAAAAAGAATGTATGAGGATTTTTGCTGTATACAAAAAAGTTATGGGTTATGTGTAAGAAACTCATGTTTTCTTATTTCATGGACTATTTAATTTATTGGGTTTGATTGGTGGTACAATTTGATGCACTCAAACAGTTTGAACCTTAATGGGGTTACAGTTGTGATACAGTACATGAATTTATTGGTTCCTCACGAACACAGTATGACATATCTGATATTTTGAACATTGAAAAAAGTTTCAAAATATCATGCACTTATATCGCTTCGAAAAAATCGTCCATTTGTATTGTATAGACATATCTTGATACACACCGAATACAATACAATATAATATATTTCACTACTTGAATTTTTTTAATTGTTTTTTCAAGTGAATTTATTGGGTTAAACATGCTATAGAATGCAATATATTGGATCAGTTGAACCATGATAAAAGCACTGCTTAAAACTAAAAAAAGCAAGCAAATGTTTCCACTGTAAATTCATTGGTGGCATTATAAAATGTTAATACTGCCATATCCACATAATATTAAAACATATTGTTTGTCGCTGGCATCACTGTATGCGGATAGTATTGATTCGTATGGTAATACATTTGGATGCATCTAGGCCATCTACATTCGTTTGTAGAGCATCCATTTGGGCCATCTACATGGTGGGATCCACCATTGAAAGGATATTCCTAAAAATCAGGCCATAAAATCTCAGTCAGGCCTGAATAATACTTAAAATTTCTTTGAAGACAACTGTTGTTTTCTTTTTCTTAGTTGTTTGCCTTATATGATGGCTTAGTGGCAGGAAGCTTTGATTATATCATCTATATAATGGGTCCTACCTGATAAATGGCTCAAATTTTCTATATAGATGGAAGATCCATATGTCTATCTGTGCGTAAGGGCACATCTGGAGGGCCGCGTCTGGGCTAGAAAACCCAGGTCCATGTGCTGAAACGAATTAGGAGACATCGAGTCATTACTCATGGCTGAGTCATATAAAAACTAGTGGAATCCTAGAACATCTATTTTACGCAGCATGTATAACACCGAATCTCTGTGGGTCCCACCATGTTTTATATACAAATACATTCCTTACATCAGATTAGATCCCTTATTTGAACCGTACATAGAAGAAATCATCTCAATGGTAAACTCTTAGGGGACAAACCAATGAGAATGATGTAAAAATGCTCATAAAACCTCTAATTTTATGCATTACGTGCTGCTGGAGTTTTGTGTATGCACTTCATCCTTATGATCAGTACCACCTTATTAATGGGTTTGATGAAAGATATACACCATGGCGACCCCACAAATGAAACTATGGTTGACATCCCATCCCATCGTTCCCTGTGGTGTGACCCACTTGAGTTGTTGATGTGGCTGATTTATTCTCTATTCTCTAGAATCGAGGATAGAACCGGACGGACGAAGTAGACATTACATATATGACATTGTGGGACCTACAGAGGTTGGGGGGTTTTCACCCGAGTAAAACAGGACTCGGTTACGTAGTGTAGCCCACAGCAGTGACGTTGGTATGGTGTGTTGCTAGAAAAGATGTGAGGCCAACATGATTTATGTGTTTAATGCACTATGTCTATCTATTTTCCAACTTATTTTATGGCTTCAGCCCAAAAATGAAGCAAATCAAAATTTGAGGCGGACAACACAAGAAACATTGGTAATTCAGCATCCACTATTAAAAACTTCCTAAGCTATATCATAACGTTTCTTTTGACATCCAACCGGTTGATTAGGTCACATAAACACAAACCTGTATGAAGGGAAAACACAAATACCAGCTTGATCCAAAACTTTGGTAGCCCCAAGAAAATTTTAATGGTGGGTGCTCAATCACCATTGTTTCCTATGGTGTGGCCCACCTGAGATTTGGATATGCCTCAAGCCTATTTTCTAAAATGATCAGGAAAAATGGATGGGCGATGTGGATAAAATACATACATCATGGTGGAGCCCACATAGCTTTTCCAGCAGCACACAGTACCAACATTGGCACTGTGTGCTACACTACGCAATCCTGAGTCGTGTGAAATAGGTGTTGCAGAAGATTTGGGTCCCACAAAAACATGCCTAGCTGGCGGTGGATAGGGAATATGATTATGTCAGCAAAACAAGAGTCATCCATGCAAACTCATGGGTGTTCGGACCAAGGAGACTCATGGGTGAGTCGCTGGTGAGACTCAACGGCAAAACTAACCGAGTCACGACTCAAAGATCCCGTAAAATAAATCATCTACAGCACTACCTGAAGATTAACTGGCTTGCAAATCAGCCTTCCCACTCTTCAGGCAGCCCAGGTCATCGAAATCTATGGATGGACTATGTTCTGACTCAAAAGTACAACTATGGCCCCACCTAACGAGTAAATCCACCTCATTTTAGATGCAAGTATTCTTTGTTACCTAGCCCACCTTTACACGGGTCATTCCTGCACACGTGAGACTTTCTCGTGAAAGGTGGAATGTGTGCTAAGTTAGCATGCAGCAGGTTGTAGGTGATTAACTTCCAAACAACTAAAATAGCAGACAAACTCCATCCATAAAAATGAAAAATGCAACGAACCCATTAAACAAAACGCAACCTGTGTAAGTCAAGTTCAGTCCAGTGCAATCAAATCCATACCAGACCGAGCTGCAAGACACCCAAATGCACCATAGGAAATGTCTCGTCATGAATTACATCTTGCCATCTATCCGTCATGTATCAGATTATAACTTGTGGAATGTATATTATAATACATTCACACATCAACATCATATATTAAAAAAATGAAATGCACTAGATTTAGAAAAATGAAAATACAAACAGTATAAAAAACAAGTTCCAAAATATCAATTTACCACTATTTGCTCCCAATACCATACAATACATACATTTGTTTTTAAGCGTACAGATAAGAATAATATAAACCATCGCAAATGCAAATGATTTTATTGTATTGTCCAATGAATTTATTCAATGTAAACTCGTCATATAATACATAAGTTTGTGGTTTAAAATCCCTTGTGCACATAACATATAAATATTTATAGCAATGCATAATGGTTTTTTTTTTTTTTTTTTTTTTTTTGTACTGTACAATGAATTTGTTTTGGTTACACTCATGATACAGCGCATGGATTTATCAGGTTCCACCCACGGTACAATACAACCCATTTTGACCTTTTGAATACTAAAAACGAACAAGTTTCTAATTACCGTCCACATATGTCAGTTAAGTATACTCTTCACATGTATTCTACTGAATTGTACAATGATTTTACTTTATTATCCAACGAATTTATTGGGTTAAACTCGAGATAGAATACATGAATATATCGGGTTCCAGTTGTGATACAATAGGTTGCATTTCAATATTTTGAACACTAAAATCATACGATTGTCAAAATACTATCCACATATTGCGTTTCATAATACATCCACATGTATTATAGATACATTGTGATACAGTACCAATACAATTTAAAGCATTTTTATTTACTATGAGAATGTTTTTTGAAGGTTTTATTTTATTATTTTGTGTGTGCACGCGCATATACTACCTTCCTTTCCCATATACTGCAAAACCCCCCCACAAATGTGATTTGTAATATCCTGAAAATTGGCAGTGAAATTCTAAAACACAAAACCCATTAACCCTAATGCTGTAAACCTTACTTCCTCCCCTTCGTCCTTATCTGCTTCTTCATGCCTTCCGCGAAACCCCAATACCCCAATACACTAAATTAACTTCAAAACCTATTACTCCCAATACCATGTGTTAGAGCATAGGATACATATGTACAACTGTACATACTATACTATAGATAGTTATTAGGATAGGTTCATGAACCCCAATTTTCCTTACAAAAATGAATGGAGCAGAGAGGTGGTGGAAGAGAGAGAGATGGAAGAAGATAAAGAGAGGCAATCAAATGGAGAGGGAGGTGGATAAAAGTTTAAGTACTGAGGTAGAACAATGGTCTCTTTTTACTATCTATGTGTGTAAAATAATCATTTTCTCTTTAAGCAATCTTGAATTAACTCAAAACTAACCAAACAGGGCAATTTGTTGTTGAAAAAAAAAAAAGGAATGTATGAGAATTTTTGCGGTATACAAAAAAGTTAGGGGATATGTGCAAGAAACTCATGTTTTCTTATTTCTTAGACTATTTAATTTATTGGGTTTGATTGGTGGTACATTTTGATGGACTCAAATAGTTTGAACCTTTATGGGGTTACGGTTGTGATACAGTACATGAATTTATTGGTTTTCCTCATGAATTAAGTATGGCATTTCTGAAATTTTGAACATTGAAAAAAGTTTCAAAATATCATACCCAAACAATATAATCTTCCACTTTGAAAAAACCGTCCATTTGTATTGTATAGACATATCTTGATACTCTCCGAATTCAATACAATACATTTCACTACTTGAATTTTTGTTGTTGTATTGTCTAGTGAATTTATTGGGTTAAGCATGCTGTAGAATACAATATATTGGATCAGTTGAACCATGATAAAAGCATGGTTTAAAACAAAAAAGCACAGCAAATCTTTCCGCTGTAAATTCATTGGTGGCATTATAAAATGTTAATACCGCCGTATCCACATAATATCAATACATATTGTTTATCGCTGGCATCAACGTATGCAGACAGTATTGATTCGTATTGTTCGTATGGTGATACATTTGGATGTGAACACCTGTAAGGTATTGGTGGCACATTTGGAACTAATCTTCTATTTTTTATTTTTTTTCATTTATTATTTTTGGTCTTATTTTATAATCCTTATTCCTCTAGTAACTAACGAAATAATCCGTATATGTTTGTTGAATTAGGTTTTAATCATCCCAATTTTCCAAATCTTTACAATTATATCCATATTTATTTGGGCTTTAAAAATAAAATTAAATACTAATGAAAGACGCCAAACTAGCAGGAAATGAATCAAATACATGGCACTTGCACAGTAGGAAACCGGAATCAAATTCGAACGTTAAAATGAAATAGTGAAACGGAAAACGCGAGTCAACCCAGCTGAGTCAGAACCGAGTCACTGAGCCAAAAGAATCAAACCTGGTTGTGATTGCAACGCCAGCGGCGCTGGCATGGTGAACCTCCGGTTGACATGGAAGACCTGCTCGACATCGATCATCTCTCCCATGCCGACCTTCACACTCTGTGTGATATTCACGGACGTTGCCGAGGCGGCTGCTGCCAAATTCGGTAATGGAATCAGGCCTCCATTGACGCTGCCAGCAACAGCTCCGAACTGCTGTTCACCCACTGTCCAATCTCCAACTCCTACTCCAACCACCCCAACTCTCTCCCCAGAAAAATCTACGGTGGTACGCGGCATCATTGAAAGAACTGAAGAAGATGCGGTGGCGAAAGATAGAGAAGAGAAGGAAGATGAAGAAGAAGAGAATGAAGATAGAGATGAGGAGCTTTTGAGCTTAGCTTCATCTCCTCCAGTCTGCATCCTGCTCATTACACACACACACAGAGAGAGAGAGAGAGAGAGAGAGAGAGAGAGAGAGAGAGAGGCTATATAGTGAGGATGGGTGTTCTAAATATAGAAGAGAGGTAAATATTGGGAGGGTTTTGGAGGTTGGAAGCATAGGATTCCAGTGAGAGAGAGAGAGAGACGTTGGATTCTTCCGATATATTTGGGTGGAGAGAGAGAGAGGTATGAAAATATCGGTGTCGGAAAGGGGTGGTAGAGGTTGGAAAGCAAAGATATCGGATATCGGCTACGAGAAGGAGATGTGGGAACGAAACGCATCGGTGGATTTTAGTGCAACCCATTGATGGCTGTTCGATTTTTTGAAAATGGAGAGAGAGAGATGGAGAAACGGAAGGGTCTTGCTTTGGTTTGAAGAGGAACGCTATGATGTTGGTGTCCTGCATCTTTTCTCTACCTCTGGTTTCTGACAAGTGGGGGCCTATGAGTTTGTAATCTAGACCACTGGTCTTTTCATTGCAACCGTAGATCGGGTACTCCTTAAAATCTCACTCAACAATACAATATTAACATTTCGATTTTTAGGCTATAGATAGACGGTTAAGAAGAGAAATATATTAATGGTCGACATTCAACTAATGAGATCCTAATATTGGTATATGCACAATGGGATTTGACAAACCGACGGTCCTGATTAAGAATCATGGGTCCGCATTTGCTATAACTGAAAAGCCTGTGTATCGTGTGAAAAGATGCCGCCCATGCATCATGCAACAGTAAATCCTCGGCGAAGGGGCGGATTAGGTGAGATCCCGGCCTCACCCAAGACTGTGCGGAACTTACTATGGGGCCCAACGTGATGTATGTATCCTGTATCCATTCCGTCCATCCGTTTTTTCAGAGCATTTTATTTTATCATACAAAAAATAAAGCAGACCCAATAATCAGGTGGACCATACCACAGGAAACATCTGTGATTGAACGTCCTACCATTAAAAACTTCTTAGGGCGCACCTTAATTTTTACGTAGTGTTATTTGCCATCCAATCTGTTGATAATGCCACATAAGCCTAGATGAAGGGAACAAACAAATATCAGCTTGATCCAAAAATTTTGTGGCCCATTAATGGTCAATCACCACTATTTCCTATGTTATGCACTACCTGATTATTGGATCTACTTCATTTTTTGTTATTATCCCCCTAAAAGGATCTTAAAAAACGGATGGACTGCGTAGATACAGAATAAATACATTAAGTTGGACCCCACAGTAAGGGCCACACCGTCTTTGGTGAGTCCGGGGTCTCACCTCATCCGCTCCTGGCGTAGTATTGTGCGAGAGGAAGATAAGAGAGTTTCGGTTGGCGGGCGTTTTCGTTTTCTTCGCTCTTCTTTTATGGGGGCTTTCATTGCATGGTTGCTCGCTGCCTGCTATCCAATTTTTACAAGTCAAATAAGCGACGGTGGATGATGCTTTAAAGCCCAATGTAGCAAGTGTACGAGAGATCTTGTCCGTTCCTCGAGTGGGTCGCACCTTTTATGCCCGCAATGGTCCATATATCGGCCGGTCATGTCATCAGACGGGCTAGTATCGAATGAAAGTAAATGGACAGTTAAAAACGATCAATCATGGGCCAACTTAATGTCCTCGGCCGCCTGTTTCTTGGACCGTAGAAAATAAATGTGGGTCCACCTGAGGGATGCTCGGGGTACCATTTGATTGTTGTGAGAGTAGGATTGGGTTTGAATCGCCAATTCCTGATTTTCTAATATTCACATGCATGGAACATTGCAACCGAACTTTCACATGCGACTTCTTTGCAGCCAACGTTTGAGTTGGCTGGAACATCCATGCAAGGTGGGCCGCACCATAAATCTCGCCTGGGGTTAAAAAATTAAAACCAAGATGATACACTCATCAGTCCGGAAGCGACACTGAAATTAATGAACAGCCGAATGTTTGGATCAATGTACGTGTGTGGCCCACCTAATAAGTGGATTATCCATTTTTTCATGTTTGATATTTATAGTGAGACACACATTTTGAACGGCTCAGATTTTCCGTAAAATAAAAACGTTGGCAGGAAAGAAAGAATTGTATATCAAAGCTGTGGTGCATCATTGTCTATGAACAGACATAAAACATGGTCAAAAAGTAAATTTTCTTGAGTTATTTGATACTCTGACGGAGTATCTGCTTGATACACAGGCATTCATAACTTGTCTAGTGAAATAGATTAACACAAATTAAACGATCTCTAACACAATGTAATAAAATAAGATTGGTTGACCAATCCTAAACTTTTATTCGTGGACACTTGCTTCTTGAAATAGGACCGATGTATATTTTTCATGTTTAACCGTCCAAAAAAAAAAATCCTCACCAATCCGATAGTCAGATCATAAGAAGAGCGTTCTTTTTAATTCATGATACTTGTAAACTAGTACCCATGATTTGAACGGTTTGAATACTCTTATGCCGTGCATACAATTTTTAAGAAATTTCTAAGAGCACGTGTACCATTTATTCCACTTTGCCAGAGTATCAAAGTTTTTCTCACCGTAGGGCCCACCTTGATGATGAGTTGTATATCCCCACCATCCATCAATTTCCAACCCATTTTAGGACGTGATCCCAAAAATTAAGCAGATCCAAATCTCAGTTGGACCACAACAGGAAACAGTGGTGATTGACTGCCTCACTGTTAAAAAGTCCAAAGGGCCCATCATAAGGTCTTGGTAATGTTTATTTTCCATCCAACCTGTTGATAATGTAAAGAAGACATGGATGAAGCGACAGTAAAAATATCATCTTGATTCAAAACTTTTGTGGCCCACAAAATATTTTCAATAGTCATTCATCACTATTTCTAGTTGTGTGGTCCACCTGAGATTTTTATCTTTTATAAGGTTTGGGATCACGTCCTAAAATAAGATGAAAAAACGATGGACAGCGTGGATATACAACAAATACATCAAGGTGGGCTCCACACGGTTAGGGTAACACCCACTAAGGTGTTACACTGGTAACAGCTAATCCGCTCCTGAACATCAGGGTCCAATGCTTATAGAGCATGTCAATGAAAATCACCGCCATCTGACCATTTCAGATTTAACAGCATGTTTGCTTCGCGGGTTTAGCTGGAACCACTAGGTGCCTCGTGTACGCACTCTGCGTAGGTTAGAGAGACGCTGGCTTTTAGCTTGGAGTGCTTTTATTTATATATATTTATAAACAGTAAACACAACGCCCTTTGGGCGGGACTGCCACAAAAGACCAGCAGCCCACCTATCATATCTAACGCTGAAGAACACTAACGCTCACTAAGAGAACTTAGCTTGGACTAGTGTTTGAGTTAGCTGAGTATTGTGTGGTACGCATTTGCGTACGGTCCAAAAGCAGCACTAATGAGCGCATGGCATACACTTATGTCAATACAGATTGTCCAACTCTTAGGAAACCAATCTGATAATGCTAAATATCCCATTTGTGTCCATTAAATGTAGGTCACAATTCATTTGGCCTAATCAGATGGTTATGGTAGTACCATCGTTGGAGTGATTTTAGAACTCCCAGTTATTTGCTACTCCCATTGCATATGATACTTGATATGCGGGCACTCTGAAATGATACACATGGCATATACTGACTTAAATTAAATCAACTATATTGTGAAATCCATTGTTTGTAAGTTACAGACCAGAAATCAGATTGATTGAAAATTAATCTTAACCTCTGATTTGCTTGTTTTTTTTTTTTTTTGGAAATAAGACATTTTCATTTCTAACCATCCAATAAATGTCCAGCAATCTAAATTGGTAGATAACCAAATAATACTTGTATTCGTTGCATTAGGTGTTGCTGGTTAGGTGACCACGAGCTTGCATATTGGATGGGCCCCAGCATGACACGTCAGAAGTTATCCACCGTTTGGATGGTAACTTTCTGTCATAAGAAACAAGTCAACTCGACCAGCACTGCTTTTTTTTTTTTTTTTGACTCAGTAAGGAGTAGGAAACAAGTTAACTTGGGTTGTAAAGTATAATATTGTGACAGGAAAGTTTAAGAAAGTACATATTACTCTACTAGCTAGAATGCAAATTAATGGGGACTAGGTGGCCCACTTGTGATCATGGTGGACCCTCTTTCTAGCAACCATTGATGAAGTTAGTGGGCCCACCCTGTAGTAAAACAAGAAATAAGGAGAACTCACATTGGATCATCCCTCTTGCATTTGATGGGACCCCAATTTCACTCATGCAAGTTCTCCTTCTTTCACTGTTTTTATTTTAACAATGTAATATTTATGACTTATCTCTAATCTTTTAATCATTTTACTCTTGTTACTCTGATATAATGCACTTGCAATGCACGTGCACAATGTAAATAGTTTTCGCAAAGATAATTATGCAAAGACTCGCGTTGGACTTGCCGTGCTTCCGCATCTTGGCCGAATAAGTATGGTGACCTTGCATCAACTAGCTAGTTCATTGGCACAAGCGCGATGAGCTGGCCCAACAACCTTGAATTAATTTGAATGTGTAATGTTAGCAAATTAAGTGAACACGGCGCCAACCGTTCATCGCACCTAGTTTTTGCCAGATTATCACGGAAGTGGAGAATCATTGGAAAACTAATGAATCTTCGCTTTCTTAAGTAAAGGGAAAAATCATTAAAAAATGAAAATATTTTCTTTTTCTTCTTTTTACCAAAAGGTGAGAGCACACCATCTATAATTGTAGAAATATTTCAAAAAATAAATAAACCTTTATACCAAAAGGTGGGAGCACACCACTTGTAATTATATTAATATCTCAAAAAATAAATACAGTACCCCAAAAAAGGAGATAAGCACCTTGCCCTACTAAGAGCACATAATAAAAACTACTAGCTTTATAACACTGAGGTCATGGTATTGATTTGGGGGGGGGGGGGGGGGGGGTTTGATTCTTGATTAAAGGCAAAGTTATAAAAATTGTTTTATTGCATTTTTAGAACAAAAGGGATTTCTTTGGTGGACAATTATTTGAGTGTTTTTCTTTTAAACTTCTTAAGGAATAAAATCTTTAGAAAAATGATCTTTTATTAATGAGTTCACTGGTAAAGGAAAGGTATTATATAAAAAAAAAATTCAAGGTGTCCTTTTCCTCCAATGAAGGTTACAATCATTAAAGAGTACAAATATCATGATAATATTGTGACTAAGAGGCCAGCTACTATACAACACAACAATTATAGAGGAGCTGACCTCTACAATTGCTGCATTTGGGGTCCATAAAGTGTGCGCATGTCATCTAACTGTTACAGCAAGGCCACCCCAAAAACAATGGACAACCCTCCATGTGGTGGTTCACACTATGGTTGATCAGCCTGATTTTTGGGGTGTCTCATTTTTACCACAGGGTGATATTGATGGATAAGTTATATAGATATCATATATAAAACCCAGTAAACTCCAACCCACAAAAGTAGCAAGTTAATTACTCTACTCTTGTTAGGGAGGAATTGCCTCTCTGGCCGGAGGGAAAACTATATGAATATAGCAAATATGTCGAAAGTCATTTCTTGTTTTTAACTTGTTTACCAAGAAATTCTTTCCATGAGTAGATAGCAAAATATTTGTAAATGAAATTTTCAATAGGCTTCTTCAATAATGGTCAGAATAATTCAAATAGTTTGTAGGACCCCTTTTGTTTTAAGTATGTAGCCAATATTTACACTTACTGTAATTGTGAAATATGCTTATCATTTCTACTTCCAGCTTATACAATAGCTAAAACTATTGTATAACTTGAAGTAGAGTAAGTATCATATAACCAAGAGTAGAAAGGATGGGTGTATTAGTAGTTGGGTCAATGTCAATTGCATTTTGCTTAGAATATTCAGTACTTTTAAGTGAATGACTAGATCTTAGGAAGACATTTTAAATTTCTTTAGTTATTAGTAAAACTATTCAAAGACTTACCAAGTTTCTCATGCTAAGTGTGAAGTAATTAAAAAAAATACACTTTTATGGCAAAAATTAGTAGAAATTATTACAACTAATTGTTTTGAGCTTAAATTGCAAAAACCTATTCACTAATTACCTTTTAATTTGCTGAATCAATTATAGTTTTGGACTTCTTTTTACCGTATCCACTTGTTTGCCACAAACTTATTTGTAGTATCCTGTAAAATAGTGTAGGGGCCGGAAGTTATAGATAAAGCACCCTCCTTGCTTTGGGGGATATGAGATAGGGCCTCGGGGGTGCTTCCCTTGATCAGAATTATAAGAGACTCAAAATGAAATTCGATATGAAGGCTCGATCGGATCGAATAAAATATTTTGGTATTTTTATGTGTGGACATGTATATCTCCATGGGAGTTGAATTAGGATTATGCAAGGAAAACCATTTTTCCCCTGAATTTTGGATGCTAGAAACTTCTGTCATCATAATTCTTTTTTTTTTTTTTATATATAGAAAATAGTGATTTGAACAAAGACATCCATGAACTAAGCATAATGCTGAACCGTGTAAATCTACTGTGTTTTATGTGTTTGTTTTTTTCCCATCAATTTATTTCTTAGATCATGTTAACATTAGAAAATCATTTATGAAAATTCAATATAATATGAACACCAATGCATCTCTTGAACCCCATACTTAAATGTGGTATGTCTAAAGATCTCATCATTAGGATTTATATTCATTTGGGGGCTAGGATCTTAGAGAGTACTATGGCTAATGAGTACCTACCAAGTGGGTGCACTATAGTATGTGTGTATAGGATCCAATTCCTTTATCAACTGGTATGCATGTTCTCTGTGTTGTAGTTATGAAGATAGGATATTCATCAATTGGGTTAACATCAATATCGGATGTGGCAATTGGTAAACACTTTTTTGCCATCCATGTTAATTTATTGAGTAATTTATGGTCCATCTGATAATTGAATCATCATATTTTTAGGCTACAATGCATACTTGGCAGCCAAATGAACAACTCGGGGAAACGATAAAGCGCAATATACATATGTTGAACCATAATAATGAAGAGTACCAATCAGAGTTCTCCAGATGACATCTTAAAAGCACAATTAAGAGAAATAATGCAGATTTTTTTTTTTGAAAAGTGATTATAGATGCAATTTTCCCTTCTTTGATTGGTGCTCTACCCTATTATGGTTCAACATGAAATCTTCATAGGCCACCATAGGATTATAGCAGCTTGATGTTAGATTGGATGAATGACCCGGATCTCACATAGGCTTGATGACAAGTTAGCTAGATTTCAGGTTAAATTAGCTGTCATGTGCTAATATTATCTTTTCGAGCTAAGTGTAACATTGCTACTTTTAGCTTTCGCGTCTAATATCAGCCTATTTTGCAAGCTCAATAGCAGTCATTAACAGCTAATATAGCATTGTGCGTATCTGGCTTGCTCACCTGATATGAGGTTTGTTACAATACATCCCAACTTATTACAATATGGTGCATCTGGACCTCAACCATTGGGTTAGAGTTCTCCTCAATAACCTGAATTGCTTACCTTCACTTCATTGCAGGTGAGGTATACCTCAAGAAATTGTTTATTGAAATAGTTCAACCCCTTGATCACTTGAAGTTTCGTGGAGACTGCCTTTATTCGAAGGAAAATGGTCTAATGACCGAAGGGTTGAATGTTCCGATATACTAGTTTCTATTTCTTGAGTACCCACCATCTAAGGTAGTGCCCATGATATAAACAGTTTGGATAATTAAAAAATGACTTGAATCCAAAGGTTAAAGTCCCCACATATCCTAATGAAGCACACCTAGATGTATTCTAGCAAACCTCCAACTATTGTATGAAAGATCGTTTTGGTCACTCATCCAATGGGCTCCACAAAATATGCAACAGTGGCCTAAATATCAGATGGTTGTAACTTACGTGTTCCATTGTTAGGGTAAAAATGGATGATAAAAAAACTTTTCAATGGATGAATTGTACATGTATTTGAAGAGCAACTGAATTTTCAAGTCGTGGAACATTTAATAAAGGGAATAAACTGTTACACCCTTCAAAATTTGAACTAAAAGGGTATGATTATATGAAGTGGTTGGGAGCATGAGACTTGCTATATTCAAGTAGTTTTTTTTTCTTTTCTTCTTCTTCTCTTTTTTTTGTTCTTTCCATTTTTACGGAAGGGGAAAAGAAAAAGAGAACAAGATTGAGAGAGATGATCACATATAATTGTACGGTACAATATGGATTTTTCCCCCTTCAAGTTCCAAAGAAGATTTTGAAATGATCTTTTTTTAATTTAAATCCATTTTATTTTATTTGAAAATGTTGTTTGGATGACAATGTTTGGTTGTTGGAAGTCACTTTCTATTTTAGAGTTATTAAAAATATATCTTAAATATTGATTATTTTAATAAATAAAAAAAAGGTTCTAACATGGATTTGGATGGCTCTAGAGAGTGGGGTCCTAGCTATCCTATCAACCGTCATGAAAATGGATGGCCTAGATCAACTATATTATAAAATGTTTGGCTATTGATCTGGACCGTCCATCACGTGGGTCCCACTGTTGAATGCTCATCTCTAAATGATACTTTGATCTAAACAATTCAGTCAATGGGTTTAAAAAAGAAAAAGGAAAGGAAAAAGAAAATCTCAATGATTCTCAAGTAGCCCTTGAGCATTTAAGTACCGAAAAACAAGTAAATTCAATAATATCCTTTAAAAATAATAAAAAAAGGGTTGGGTGTGTGACCAAATGGGATATGCTCTTTGTTCCAAACATCACGTGCCATGGGTTTGATCTTTGATTTGTTTCCATAAGATTTCTAAGCTGAAAGGCAAATGATTCCCAAATAAAATTGAATTTGATTTCCTTGAGTTTGAATTCTCAATAACAAGGACGTTTTTAATGCCATGGTATTTTTAAGAAAAACTCAATGGTTCTTACAACGTTAAAAATCACACGATCATTTCAGTTTGGTGCACATCCATATGCAAAAATTGGGGTGTTCCAATCACACTTTGATGTCGTAGAATGTGGACCTTTAGCAAGTTTTATTTATTTATTTAAACAATCCATGTTTTTAATTTGTGTGGCCCACCTGGTGAATGGCCAGCCTGATTTTTTAGCGTGTTCGCCTTTGAGGTGGAAGAATCCTCCTGCACTGATAAGATGTCCAGCACACTCGACACTCGTACACGTGCTGCATTCAAAAGTGCATGTTGGGCTGGTAAAATAAAAGAGTTCGTTTTGCTTCTCTACGTCTGTTGCCACCATGGGCCCCACATGCTGAGATAGTCTGCGATGTGGATTCTAAGGGCTACTTTTGAGAAAATCATACTGAACGGGTGATTGTGACCACCACTATCTGTCAATAAAATTAGTGCGTTGAAAAGAACATTTTCCTATGATTCCATTAAGGTCTGAAAATCAAAGGTAAGATCATCACTGTAGCATGACTAGTGATTATAAGAGAATAGCTTACTTATGGAAGTGACAAGAGCCATCGAACCATCTGAAAATGTGGGCCCAGTGAACAGGGGTCACGTGGTTGCACCGTATATATGTACAAGATCCAGGGAATTTATCTGGTGGGGCACACACATTGAAGCCGCCCAGAACAAAAATTTGGCTGGTCTACTCATTAGGTGGGCCAGACACAGACTCTAAATACCGACCATTGCTCTATTTCCCATATAATTGTGTGATGCATGATGAGTGGACAAACTTTTTTTTTATTTTTATGGGTTAGTTCACACACCCCATTGTTAGTACACTCACCCACCCCTTGTTAGTCACATCACAATGTTAGCCACCCCCGCTGTGGGAATCGCTGTCATGACCTCAGTGTTAAAACCAGGCTATCTTAACTCAGTCTGCCACTTGAGCTATGGACCTGGGTGTGTAGTGTAGATGCCTTGGCTCATATGTTGGTCTTGATCTGATTAGACGGGCTGAACTTGTTCTAAAGATCTAGACGGTTGGAAGAAGCTGAACAATGGTCCACATGCATTCAGTGCACATGTGTGGCTCTAACCGTCAGGCTCACAATCCACCCTGATTTTAATTCAGGGAATCTAGAGGGACGGGCCCACCTGATTAACGACCCATATCCTAAACTCTTGTTCCAAATTGGCACGTATGAAGATTATGAAAATAGGCTGTAAGTTCGCTAACGTGGCACCTCCACGCATGGACGTACATGCCAACTTGATATGTTTTGGATCAAGCTGATATGTTTTATTTTTATTATTATTATTTTTTT
Organism: Liriodendron chinense; assembly: GCA_003013855.2. Taxonomy (NCBI): domain Eukaryota; kingdom Viridiplantae; phylum Streptophyta; class Magnoliopsida; order Magnoliales; family Magnoliaceae; genus Liriodendron; species Liriodendron chinense. The sequence goes on from ML058513.1 coordinate 1,360,794, forward strand.
CATTCATGTCTTCGTGATCTTATGAACAGTTTGGATGATATATAAACATTACTGCAGATTTGGATATTAAAATAGGTCTGATTAATTAAATCTACTGGATTCAGATTCATAGAAATAAATCCGAATCTAATCCAAATTCATCTATAAATTTTCAGACTTGAGTCTCCTACTCATTGTCACCTTACTATATATTTTATGTCATGCCGGCCATCCATTTTCCAGATTATTTTAAGCTCATATGCCAATCTCAGCTTGACCATATCATAGTATAATAGTGAGATTTGTATCATTTTGCTACTTAAAGTAAATATATTATGTTACATATTTTTTAGATTTGTGATGGGATGGATTTAATCTTAGGTCCAACTCAAATCCAATAGTTATATGAATTTTGGATAGGAGGAAATGGATGTAGATTATTTATAAATGAGTAGGATATCGATGTCACCTTTTGGATCAGGATAAAATTGAATCTGAAACCGATCCGAATACACCTACAGATTTTCAGGAGCCCATTCATAGCCTTATGGCCACGTATATCATATGTAAGGTAAAAACCTTGGTACGCCGGTAGAGTATGATGGATGATACACAGGCACTTACAAATTACTTAAAATTTGCAAATTAAACTGACCAAATAATGGGCTCCAGTTTAGATGTGTCATTAACAAAAAAATTAGGATTATTTGATTGTCTGACTATTGGACGGTTAAGAATGAAAAATATCCAATGGTCCCAGTTTTAACAAACAAGTGGTAGAAAATCAGCGGTTAGAATTTTTCAAGCAATCTGATATTGGGACTGTGACGTCGAGACAGATGCACCCAGTATTGGGACTGTGACGTCGAGACAGGACTGTGACGGGCGCGGATTTCCTGCGAAAGCCTTGGGCAGTAAGTTACCGCGATGGGAACCAAGGTGGGGCCAAAGTGATGCTTTTTGATAAATCCAACCCGTCCATCCGTTTTGGGAGCTCATTTTTGGATAACAGAACAAAAATGAACTGGATCCAAGACTCAAGTGGGCCGAAAACGTGAGAATTGAACGTCCACAGTTGAAATATTTGTGGAGCCACAAGAGTTACGAATCAGGATAATATTTGTGTTTCCTGTTCATTCCAGTAGTAGTGACGTTACGAAGGATGTCATATAAATATCACTGCATACCCCAGAGAGGTTTACCTAACCACCTTTTCCTTTAATTTGGCTCACTTGAGTCTTGGATCCGGTTCATTTTTGTTCTAATGTCCTAAAATGAGCTCCCAAAACGGATGGACGAGTTGGATTTATAAAAAAGCATCACTTTTGCCCCACCTTGGTTCCCAGCGCAAGAACTTCCTGGGCAAGGCTTTCGCAGGAAATCCGCGCCCTTGACTATTTGACTGTTTAATTTGAGTCTATCTATGCCACGTGTACATTTTCTGGGTACATGCGTATCAAGTGTCATCACTCATAAGCGGATGGAGTATCAAATAACTCCGCATGTATTTGCCTACTGACACGGTCAGTATCCAGTGGCTACTACACGATGATCTGTGGGCCCCGACTTGATGTATTTATTTTATCAACTCTGTACATCCATTTTTTTGGATCATTTTAGTACATGAGACGAAAAGATAAATAGATCCAAATCTCAAGTGGACCACACCATAAGAAACAGTGGTGATTGAACTACCATTGAAAATTTCTTAGGGGCCACAAAAGTTTTGGATACTGATATTTGTATTTTCCCTTCATCCAGGTCCGTGTGAAATAATCAATAGGTTGGATGGAAAATAAACATTACAGTGGGCCCTAGGAAGTTTTTAACGGTGAGCGTTCAACCACCACTATTTTCTTTTAGTGTGGTCCACTTGAGGTTTTTATCTGCCAAAATTTTAGGTTCATTCCATAAAATTATCTGAAAAAATATTTGGACGGCGTGGATAAAACACATACATCATGGTTGGGCCCACAGAGCACCGTCCAGTAGCCAGTAGCCAGCAGCGTTAGTAGGCAATAAGGCAGCGCACGCGTCTCATTTTCCATAAAATGAATAGAAAGTACGAATGCTACGGAAATCGTCTCGTTTTCCGGCGAATCGGATTTCCAAGGGTTTGCATGACGTGTCTCATCGTCGTCGTCGTATGCATTCATTGCTGTTCTTCTTTTCTCAAGAGATTTTGAGAATTGAGATTTTCCGGAGGTAAAATCTCGATTCTTTTGGATCGCATTTTTCTGTAGATGAGGTTGGAGTTACATTTCACTGATTGAATTCGGTTCTTTTACCAGAAATGTTGCTTTTTTTCTTTGTTCTTTTCCGATTTCTAGGGTGCGGTTGGATGCAGTATTAGATTCGATTGAGATGATTAATTCAACTCGCGGGTAAGGGCTCCGAATTTCAATTACGCTACTTTCAAGCTGGATTAGACTGAAATTTGCAATTATTATGCATCTAAATGCAGCTCTAGGGTTTCCATTCCTGGTAGAAGATTGCCATCAATTTCTGGTTAAAGGTGAGGTTTCAGCAGTTCATATCTGAGTTAGAAAATTTTCAATGGCTCACAGTTGTTGGTTTTTGGGCTTTGAAAAACAATCTAGACTATGAGTTAGAAACCGGAAAATTGAGAAAGAAAAAGAAAGACTTCTTATTTGTTTCATCATAAGATACATTCGTGAGAAATAACCCATCGCAACAATAATCCTTCCCTACAAAGGTCTCATTTTTGGTGAGAACAAGCTTGTCTAAATCAAACATAAGTTTAATCCCAGCTTTGTTGAGGAGAGAGCTAGAGACCCAGTTACTTCCAATATTAGGCACATGTAGGACATCATTCGAGGCAAGAGTCTTTCTAAATGTGAACTTTAGGGTCTGTTTGGATGCATGTAAGTTCTTTAAGTTGTAAGTCACTTACAGGTGAAAGTAACTTACAGATAATCCTGTTTGGATGTAAGTTGTAAGTCACTTACAGGTAAGTTGGTTTTTGGGTTTGGGTAGCCTATAAGTTAGTTACAGGTAAGAAGTTGTATATTCACACCAAGCAGAGCTTAGAGTTGGGAATTGTTCCAAAATGTTATAACTACATAAGAAATCTTGGCACAAATTATGTCATTTTGTAAGCCCATCTAGATGGATATTTAAGGCAACTCTTTGGGTAAACCAATCATTGAATTGGTCATAAAAATGGGCCCATGGATTCAAAATAGAAGAGGAGAGGCATTGTACAATAATGCTGGATTATATAATCAGATGTTTGCTTAGATACTTGTCTGTGCAATAAACACACACTATTTAACCCTACAATATTATAGGTGGGACCCAAATTTTAGTAAGCTAAGTTGTTCATCTGATGAATATCATGACCAACATCCACAATATAGATGATCCCAGCCATCCAATTGGTGGCTTGTAAATAAACAAATGTAGCACATAAAATAGGACCATGTATACCATCCAGTCAATAGAAAAAAATTGATGGTAAAGATTGTTTTCGGAAATAACAGGTCCAATCAAGAATTTAAAACATCCATTTGGAGGGACCATAGTTGATTGCTTATAGTTGTAAACAACCCCTTTGATTATAGCTCCTAAACATGTCATCCATGGATTGGAAAACCAATGGCTACAAGAAAGAAGGCCAAGTTCCAGATTCACGCCATCCACTAGTTTTGTCAGCTCATTTTAGGGCTTGGGCCAAAAAATGAAGCAGATCCAAATCTCAAGTGGGCCCAACCGGCATTGATACACCCTTGATCTCTTTTTCTTCAAATGTCCTCTGCTCGTCTGGTTCTTAGAGCACCTTAACAATCACCCTAGCATTCTTTACTCATAATGTAACCGGCTTTAGATGGATCTCGAGCTTCTTCTTCTTGATACACAATCTTGCACACCGGAGCTTGTCACTGTTACTTGTTAGAGGATCAGTTGCCACCAACTCCCCAATACATGCACCGATCTCTTTGAAGATATCGTCAATCCAAAACCCCATCAATATATTCAGATTTGATACCAATGTTCCTCCCATCCGAACATAGACCCCTCGTCTTGCATGTGGAGAAGGCAATATGCGCATGTTCTTGGCAGCCAAGAGACACCAGAAACACATTTTCTTGGATTCTCTTCACCACTACGTCTTCGATATCAATCCCGTTACAGTTATGGGTTAGCCACTCCACCAGATCTATCTCCGTCAGCTCCGGTTTTATTGAAACAGCAAAACAGAATTCAAAATTTTCAATGAGTCCTCTAGGATCTTCTTATGGATTCGTACCTTTGGACCCTCCTCCGTGAAACACCTCCATACCCATCTCTTGACAGAAGCTTCCCCTTTTTCTATCACTTTTGTCCCCTGATCATTATTATGCACCAACACCTATTTGAAGGTTTTCCCAACTTCCAGTGTTTGCGATCCCAAAACTAGTCCCTGTTGCAGAGAGGCTGCTGCCTGTAAGGATCTGTTTTTAGCAACCTTTCTTCAGGTTTCCTTTGATTTTTCAGAATCTTCCCTTCCTCTATTTATTATTATTTTTTTTAATGATCCGATCCATATCTCGCCCTCTGCACACTGAGAAGAATGCCTCCGAACTTCTCCCTGTTCAGTAGCTGGACTCCCTTTCAACCTTCAATTCCAAGGCTCATCCAAACAAATGCGAATCCCCGAAGCTCTGACAAGTTCCTTTCTCTTGGTACCACCACCTCCACGAGTATCCCCGCCTCCTGAACACTCTTTTGAAATTAACTGGCTACCACCCTGCTGGAAAATTCTCAACGAATAGGGTCGGGTATTCCAATAGTGGTTGCTGATTCCTTCTTCCATTCCGCTATTGATCAACCTGTCTTCTTCCCGCTATCTCCCATTTACTTGCTCCTTCATCTGCGTCCTTGAGCCTTGAGGAATCTATGGTATCTATAGCTCCCCTGGAGAAAAAATAACCAGTGCTTTTGAAATTGGAAAAAGTCATCTTTGGAGGTATGCAAAATGGCTAAGGGCCTGTTTGGATGGCTGAAATCCAACGCAATGCAAAGTAAAAGCCCCATGTTTCTGTCGTTCCAGGTATTCCATCGGATTTCCATGAGGAGATTCGATTACATTACATTCCCGGAACGGGTGAATTATGGGAACCGTATTCTTGTTACGTGGACAAAATCGGTGATTAGATATGCAAAACCACAACTACATGAAACATCTGATTTTTTAGACCCATCAATACTGTACCCCGAATCCACTGAGGTGGGTGGGACGCCTGACTGTGGGGCCTATTGTGATGTATGTGATTACATCCACACTATTCATCCGCATTAAAAACTTCTTGTGGGCCACAAAAGCATTGGATCAAGATGATATTTGTGTAGTCTCTTCATCCAGGTGTTTGTGACCTTATCAACAGGTTGGATGGCAAATAAACATTCCGGTGTTTTCCATCTACACCAGGTATAGTCCATGTTGGGTGTCTGTCGTAGTCAATAGGTTGGATGGCAAATAAACATTCCGATGTTTTTCATCCACACCAGGTGTAGTCCACGTTGGGTGTCTGTTGTAGAATCCATCTACACCATCCGTGTGTCATAGGTGGCCCACGCTGCATCAAATTAACATCCAAGTGGATATAGACACAAACTTGATCGTGGGTCCCATATACTAGGCAAAGATGGGAACCCAACGATGTAAGAGAATAGGAGGGTCGACATGCATGTCATCATGCCATCAACAAAGGAAACATGCATGTCGAAATGGGGCCATGAATATGCGATTTCATGGTATAACCTCTTCCTCCATGAAGCGAAAGAGGCAAGGTATATTTCCAAATGCATGACCCTATATTATCACCGAATCGAAAGATGGAGCCATGAAATATTTTTCAGATATGGTTCCTCCCGAATGGATGGTGTATATCTTTCTTGCATGCAAATGCGGTCATTGACATATGCATGAGAACAATTGAGTGAGTAAAAGACGTTACCTTCATGTAGACGGTAGTTCTTAGAGTTTCGATCCCTCCTTGAAGTAGTATGGATAGGCAATGGAGGAGGAGCTTCTTCTTCTCCCAGGATGACTTCTCCTCTCGATTCTCTAGAAGAGAGACTACGAGAGATGGAATACATTGGAATTCAGTGGAATGGTGGCAAAAATCCCGCTGAGTTCAGCTCCGTTTTTCGAAGCTCTTCATTACGTCGCCAGGTTGTGTATCCAATCAACGGGATTATCTCGAAACGTGTGTGTTTACAACACATTACACCCGTTTCCATTCATCCAAACAAGCCTTAAGGGATTGTTGAAGGAATGGACGAGTGAAGCAAAAATCATTGTGGTTGATTAGTTCAATTAAAAAAAACAAAAAAACTACCCATTAGTATGGGCTGCCAAATTTGAACAGAGTTGCCTTTAAGCCATTTTCCATAAAATACACGAAGCAGTGGATATCTTTGCACTCATGCATGGAACATGTGCTAGTGTTAATCAACAAGTGCACTGCATGTCCATATGTGCCAATGCGCCTAATGCATACATGAGCTACACATGCTTGTCTAGATGGTGTTTGACAACAACAAGAAGTACAACAAAATAGTCTATATTAGACGTTTATTTAGAAAGCCCTTGGCTGGATAAAGGGCCTGTTTGGATGGATAGAAATGGGTGTAAGTGTTTTAAACGCACACGTTTCAAGATGATCCCGTCGATTGGATACGCAACCTGGCGACGTAATGAAGTGCCTCGAAAAACGAAGCCAAACTCGGTAGGATTTCTACCGCCATTCCACCGAATTCTATCGTATTTTATATCCCGTCGTCTCTCTCTTCTGGCAAATCGAGAGGAGAAGTCATCCCGTGAGAAGAAGAAGCTCCTCCTCTATTGCCTGTCCATACTACTTCAAGGAGAGATCGAAGCTCTGAGAACTGCCGTCTACACGGAGGTATCGTTTTCTATTCTCACTCTACTGTTCTCATGCCTATGTCGGTGACCGCCTTTGCATGCAAAAAAGAGGTACACCATCCGTTCGAGTGGAACCATATCTGGAAAATATTTCATGGCTTTGTTTTCCGATTCAGTGATACTATATGGTCATGTGTTTGGAAATAGACCTTGCCTCTTTCGCTTACTACCTTCTCATGGAGGATGAGGTTATACTATGAAATCGTAGATTCATGGCCCCATCTTGACATGCATGTTTCCTTTGTTGATAGCATGATGGCATGCATGTCAACCCTGTTGTTCTCTTGCTTCGTTGGGTTCCCAGTTTTGCCTAGTATATGGGACCCACAGCCATATTTGTGTCTATATCCATTTGGATGTTAAATGAATGTAGCGTTGGATACCTATGACACACAGATGGTGTGGATGGATTGTACAACAGACTCCCAACGTGGACTATACTTGGTGTGGATGGAAAACACAGTGATGTTTATTTGCCATCCAACCTGTTGATAAGGTCACAAACACTTGGATGAAGAGACTACACAAATATCATCTTGCTCCAAAGCTTTTGTGGCCCACAAGAAGTTTTTAATGCGGATGGATGGTGTGGATGTAGTCACATATATCACAGTAGGCCCCACAGTCAGAGGTCCCACCCACCTTGATGGATCCGGGGTACAACACTAATGGGTCTGAAAAATCAGATGTTTCATGTAGTTGTGGTTTTGCATATCCAATCACTGGTTTTGTATACGTACCAGGAATACGGTTCTTGTAATGCGCTCGTTCCAGGAATGTAATGTAATCAGATCTCCTCATGGAAATCCGATGGAATGCCTGGAACGACAGAGTATGTAGGGCTATAAATGGTCGAGTCTGGGCGGGTTTGGCCAAAACCAGACCCATCCATTTACTAAATGGGTCTAGGTCCAAATTTTAGACCCAGACCCTTTTACAAAATGGGCGGGTCTGGGTTGGGGTCTGAGTCAAGCCCATTAGACCCATTTATAAATGGGTCTGGGTCTAGCTGAGGGAGATCTACCCAGACCCATTGTTTAATGGGTATGGGTCTGAATTTGGTATGCAAGCACCTTTACTAGGCTTAAAATCGTGTCTAGACGGGTCTGGACCTGGATAGGTCCAATGCAACATAGACCGAACCCGCCCATTTACTAAATGGGTTCAGGTCGGGTTGGGCCTAAAATAAAGGAAACCAGATCCAGACCCGTTTAGCAATTGGGTCTGTTTTTGGACCCAGACCCATACCGTTTAACAAACGGGTCGGGATTGAATCGGGTCTAAATGGGTTGGGTCCAAGAACAACATCGGATTCGCTGACCCATTTACAGCCCTAAGAGTATGAGGGTTTTACTTTGCATTACATTGGATTCCAGTCATCCAAACAGGCCCTAAATGTGTTCGAGGAGTTCCATCGGAACAAATTTTGATGGCAACCAAACAGGCCCTTAAGAATGGCTTGTGCACGGTTGTTCAATTGTCTTGTTCGTCTCCTCTATGAACCTTGCCATCTGAGCCATCAAAGACTTGCCTTCTTGTGATCCCTCCCCTGTTGTGAATGGCTGAATGCGCACTGTATGGCATAGATTCCAGGTTGAAAATTCCTTGTGCTCTGTAACTTTATTGCTTGAAATATGAGAAATTTATGACACACCATATGACATAGATTTCAGATTGAAAATTCCTTGTGCTCCATAACTTTATCGCTTGAAGTATAAGAAAATTACAACGAAAATAACACTTTGGTGGGTTCTTTGGTGCTCCAGTGTAAGCAGACTTGCTTCAGTTGATTAATTGATTGATGGCGGGCATACACCTTGGACTCTCCTAGGCTCTAAGCTTGATTACAATGATGCAAACAACAAAAGAGCAGTGATTTGAGGCTGTTGTAGGTTGTGTTGCAGGAGTGTTGGCTGTCAGAGCTGTAGTGGGCTTTGAGCTAGGATTTTGGTAGAGTTTCAATGCTGATGCGGTCGCCGATGCTTTCTGAGGGTTTTAGGCAGTTGGAGATGATAAGGATCGTTCTCACGCACCTCCCCCGTTTTAGGGACGGCTGCAATTATTTGTTGTGGAGCTTCTATGTCATGTGTCGTGGGCCACATTTCTTGCATGACATGCCCTGTATCTTTGGTTTTTAGGGTGCTCGGCATGGTCATACATGCTCTCTTTTTTCTTTTTCTTTTTCTTTTTCAGCTCCTCTTTCTTTTTTTGTGCACTTGGTGCAGGGGTACCTGCCCATAAAAAGAGGTGATTTGAACACGATCAACGGTCTGGATCATTGATTGGAGTTCTTGGCTGTTGCCATATGGGGCACTTTACTGTCTGAACCATTGTTTACAGTGGTCAGGGGATCCATATCACTTTTTCATTTCTTTTTTGTAATTTTTCACTGCCTACGTGCACCATCCTTGGTTTGTTAGACAATTGGATTCTTCTTGTAGGGTAAGGTGACAAACCTTGAGAGGAGGCCATGTCGATCACGTGAGTATTTGATTAAATAGTGGACCGATGTCTTCAACAAGGTCACCTTAGATACCCAATGGCTCTTCTTCACTGTGGACTTCGGCAGCTCTCATTCTTTAGGTTTGCCATCTCTCTGACTCGATTGACAAAGAGGGTCTTAAAGTGGATTCAATTTTCAAATTTCCAACCATGTTAACAGTCACATTGGTTCCTCATGTTCTTTTGGTACCCACTTCATGATGACTCTGAGTCACAGAGTTCGAGATGTTGAAGCTTCAGAGGAGTATATTGCAAGTGCCTTCCTTCAAAGTTTGCTGGCCCTGACTAGTTTACTTCTCTCCCTTCAGTTTTGAAGATTGCGATGAGAGGGGGAGTGCGTGGGCTGTTGGAACACAGTCTTGTTCTTTGAACCAGACTCCACAAGGTCATATGCAAGATGACTTTTGAGTCGCGCACCTAGAGGTGCTCTTTGCTTGAATGCATGACCACTTCTTTCTTTCCCTGGTGTTTTAATTGGTTTCTTCCTGATCCTTGATCGTGCCAGAGTCCTTGTCGATGTACATGCTTTGGGCGAATTGATTATCTGAGTTACAATCACATTGATCATACTCTGTAGGGAGAGATTGGTCTCTAGCTGACGCAATGTATGAATGTGTATAGCAACCATGCTCTGGACCCAACAACTGAACATTGGCTTATGGAACCAAGGGAGCTGGTTGGAAACAGGTTTGGAGTTGCCAAAACAAATAATTTTGCAGAATAACCTGTTTCTTCATAGTCAGGACCGCTGGAAGGCTTAACTCTTCTTTGGTCCATCCCTTTCTTGTAGACTAGATGAAGGTGTTTGACCACCCAGCTCAAACTTGACCTTGTATGACCCATTACTTTTCTTCTTCAGTGGGTTGTTCGCTGCCCTTCAAGCTCTTCTGCCATGTGCATAAGAGGTATGAACTGATTCAGAAGTGGCAGAGTCAATAGATGTCACACTGAAGTCTTCATAGGAGTGCACTCGCATCAGGCTTTAGTGCCCTGTGGAGTGGAGTGGTAAGAGAGACCCTTTAAATGGCTTGTCATGTGAGTACTTTTGGGCAATAGAAGCTTGGCTGCATGACATGCCCCACGTTGCATGACAGGAATATGGGGGACTGTCTGTCATCTGACAAGTCCTGTGTGGTGCATTAGGACATGGAATGATGGAACTATTCTTGTGCAGTCGCCTAGCATAGGAGGCCTAAAACTGCATGATGAAGGCAACACGACAACGTTTTTGCCATGCGACATGCCAAGTGCATCTGTTCAAAAAAAGAAGAAGAAGAAGAAGAAGAAGAAGGCTGGCCTAGTGTAGTAGGCTGAAAGCTGCTTGATAAGGCTTGTGGGACAAACATTTTGATTGCAAAACACAATGATTGTTTGATTTGAGATGTGATTTTTGGGTGTTTGAACCTCCAGAGAAGCTTTAAACTTGTTGCCACGACTCAAATTTTTGTTGAATGAAGCATATGGCAAGCTTATTTGCGTCATTGTTGCACGACAATCAACCAGTCAAGTGTTGAAGTGTTGGGAGCTGATAATTCCTATAGATGACGCCAGAATATGTGTTCAAATGCCTTCGGGCTTTGTTCTCCAGACTCTTATTACAAGGCCGAAGAGAATATACAAAGAATCAACAAATGCATTTATGGTGGGTTCTTTATTGCTCAAGTAATAACCACTTAGCTTCGACCAACTAACAGATTGAAAAAGGTTTATGCCTTGGACTCTCCTAAACTTCTTTAGCTGTCCCATGATTTTGGTGTTCGATGCATCAGAGTTCAGGTGTTTTGTCAAATTTTCAATAATTTTCCGATGATTTTCACTCCTATTTACAGGCTCTAGGGGCTGGATATTGTGGCAGAAGCATGGATTGCAACTTCCCATGTTTTGTGGATGGTTATGGTTGTCTATTGCGCCAATGTCAGGTTGCTGTTACTACAGAGCCCTGTTTTGTTTTTTCTTGCCCGACTTCATTTCTCAGGTGTGCACCTGCTGCGAGGACAGCCTTGGTATACTTTTGAACCATTGGATTAATCCTAGGTGCAATGAAGGGTGGGCGGAAAGTTGATTTGGTGTTGCAGAGGCTCTTTTGATATCTGGAAGATGATCAGATGTCGGGGACACTTCTGATGCTTCAAACTCATGTTTGGCTTGTGATCTCTGGTTTGGTTTGGTCGTTGATGTACTATTGAATCATTGGATTGATTATATGGTGGCATAGAGTCCATAACAGCTGCGATGACCCAGGTCACAATCCAACTAGTCCTCAATCAAGGCCGGCCAATTGGATCGTGGGTCCCACATCCAATTGACCATTGATCTCGTTAAGATAATGATTAAGGCCTTTGATGCATTCCATATTGTTGATCACGTCAATCTTGATCATTGATGTGTCCAAATTGTCAATCTAGATGGTTGGATGGTCCAGATCTTCTATCCAAACAGTTGGATAAGTCCTAATATACATATTGCTCACTTGGATGGACCTGATCCAAACCTTATCTTCAATTTGATGGCCTGTTCTTTGATCAGAAAGAATGTAGGATCATCCGTGAGTTGTCTAATGATGATGTGTGGCTTGGGTGTTACCTAGACCTCTACAGGTCTCGGCTCACCATCTTCTTAGAGGATTGGTTGCTACCTCCTTGCGATGGATCTTCTTCTTAGACAAGTGTCAGTAAATCTATCACGTTCATTGTTTCTCATTCTTTCTGGAATTTTCCCCCATACCATTTTTACTAGAAGAGAATTGTGAACTTCCATGTAGTGATTCTTTGCCATCTTTATCTTTGTATTTTGTTGTGCATGAAGTGAAATGTGTGAAGTCAATAAAAGAATATACATTCAACATCTGCCTTTTCTTTCTGCCTTTATTTTCTTATGTTGAGGAACTGATGATTAAAAATGAAGGTGGATGAGATTAAAAAGTGAAGGTATTATACACTGCTCTGCTCGACCTAAGATTATGTAAAATATTCTCAGGTTCTCTTTTGCACAAGTAGATAGAGCTCATCCTGTAGTGATTCAAACTGTTGATGTGATGAGCCCCACCATGAGTGCCACATGCTCCAAAATTTTTGGGAAATATGAAAATCTAAGTAAAAAATTGGAGATTTTTGGAAGATTGGATTTGGGGGTTGGGAATTTGGGTTTTAGGGTTTAGGGATTTAGAAATTTTAGGAAAGTGGAAAAAAGGTTTTGGTAATTTCTTTTCCTTGAGAAAGAAAGAGAGAGCTGAGAAGGTGGTGATGCCCCTAACCTCTCCTTTTATTAGGACTTACATAATGTATGTGAAAGTATAAAAATACCCCCATACTTGAAGTGATTATAGAAACCAAAGCACATATGCTTAAACTCTATCCTAACACATCACTATAAGGATTAAAAAGGAGAATAATAAAATAAAGCAGCAAAAATCATAATCTCCATCTGAAGTCGGCCACACTTGATCATCACCATCCATCATGGTCCATCAGTGGTTTCTAATGAAATGTGGGGAAATAAGGTTTTAGGAATGGGGGAGATTTAGAAGGAAAGAAACAAATCCTAAGGAATGGAACTTTGATACCAAATATGATCATCTAGATCCAAAGAAGAAACTAATTGTGAATTGACAGATTTTGTCAAGCTTCGTAGCTCAATTCTGTAGAGAACTTGTTGGAAAACGCCACATACAACCCTAGAATGATACTAAGTAAGGTTGTGAGCATAACTTCAATAGTTCTGTGGCAGGGTCAGCTGGCTCATGGGCTTATCATCAGCTAGCTCCTTGGCCTCATCAACAGCAGGATCCTAGGCCTCGTCAACAGATGGGTCCTGGGCCTCACCTCAAGGCAGGATATCCTTCTTAAGCACTGAGGATCCAATGGGAGGTGTGAACATTGAGGTCGAAGATTACGCCGGACCAGGTAACCTTGATTCCAATGCGTTTGGTAGTTGGCTCATATAAATAGTAGTAGCTTCTGCTGGTATCAGATACAAGAAATGTCATGTTTCACAACTTTGAAGCTGAAGGAATCAGTTCATGATTGAAGAATTTGGTTGACGCAGATTTGTGTTGCTGTTGACTTCCCCTTCTTATCTCCCTGGGAGAAAAGATGAAAGCAATATCCGGACTGGCCGATGCCAAAAAATATACACAAAGTTCACTGTTTTCATGTGTTGGCCACATTCTATAAGAAGTTCATTAGTTAACTTTGCTCTATAATGGACCGTATGAAGTTACCTTCTTTTGAGAGTACCGTTGCAGTGTAGAGGGTCTTAAATGATATAAAACAAGAGATGACAGAAGCCATGGTGCTTACGCTACCCTGATTTCGAGAAGGAATATATATGATGCTGTTTGTGACACATCCCACAAAAAAAATGGATGTATCGAAATCCACATAGGACACCCTATGGCCTTGTTCAAAAAGAAACTCAAACAATGCAGGAAAGTAGCATTCTACTATGATGTTGAATTCTATGATTTTGTGCAAGCATTGGCGTGGCTATCTCATCCATTGGAAGTTTGTGTGAGAGGATTACGAGGTATTGCGCTTCTTGGACACCCAAAGAAATTGAGTGCGGGACACAATAAGTGGAGTAAGGAGTTCACATTTAAGATGAAGCGTTTGGTAGGTGTGGAAAATGAAGTAGCAAATGTTCTCAGTAAAAAAATTGCATCTTCTATCTATTAAGGTGGTTATGGCTATGTCCATGTTTATGTCAATAGGTTCTCCAAGTAGGTTCATTTCATTCCCTTTTAAACAGACATCAGAAACACAACTCAACGCTAATGTCTTCTTCAAGGAGGCAGTTCTTCTGCATGGGACTTCTAAGACTCGTGTTTGATCCCAATGACAAATTCATGAGTTAATTATGGCAAACCCTAATGTCTAAGATGGAGAGTTAAAATTCTCTGGTGCCTATCATTTGTAAACTAATGGATTGCCGACTGTAGTCTTTGACAATTTTCTTCCATGTTTGGCCGTTTATTGCCAATGTTATCACAATAGATTCAGCTGTTGGGACCTTATTTTCAAGTATTCTAGAATTTGCCTCCTTCCAGAGTCCCAGACCCATATGATCCCGAATAAACACATTTTCCAGAAGGCTTCCTTACAATCCTTGGACAGTCCACCAAGCTATTCGAACAGCATGCTTTTTATTGATTTACCGTAGGGCTGCGCTACTCCAAAACTTCCTAGTCCATTTCTCACGCCTACATTGGTATCACTGATTCTGATCTTTGTTGTCGCTGCTGATTTCCTTTTCCCTTTGCACCCTCAGTCTCTGGAATTGTAAAGTTAACACTTTTCTGTCTTTTCCCTCCATTAAAGGATGCATGTAGGTCATTCAATGCCACACACAAGTTGTGAAAAACCCAATGGCAAATAATCACTGTGTCACGCCCCAATCCACGCACCCGGGTATATTTGACCCCCATACCATACTTATGGCGGGACTTGGTATTCGCTCGCATTTTCACAATTTTAAGATTCAAATATTATAGACATCCAAACAACAGTAAAAGAAAAGAAATCATCATCCCATCCTCTAATATAAGCCTGTTTAATCTAAACCATTCATCATCTAATCTCATCACCATAAGTTTGAACCCAAACTTAATTACAATAAAATTTCAAACTAATAAAGAAAGTTAGGAATAGATCCATGCTTCAATTCCTTTGGTTGTGGCTTGGTTCTGTAGGTCATCCACCATAGATTTGGACGAGTTAACAACTCTGTCCTGTCAGTAAACCTCCACTTAACTTTTTTCAAAAATAAAAAGTAAGTACATTTGCGAAAGATTTTAAAAGGATTGTAAGCATGAGGGAAATTAATAAATCTAATGTATGAAAGAATGATGCCATGCATAGGGGGATAACTACAATAGTCAATACGGTTGATTTCATTGAACAGGGTTACTTTCCACCAGCTGGCCTAAACTCTGCAAAGTATCATATGTAGCCTATGTAGGTGATTTGTTACGCTCCAATGTACTCGCCCACTCGGCCTCGATCAATGAGGGACACATTCATATGTTAGCTAGCCAGACTATTACTCCACTTGGCTTGTATAGGTGGCTTGATGTCCTTTCAATATGCTTACCCACCACCTCGATTAATGGAGGTTTTAAATGGTGCCAATTGGGGTTTAGAAACTTTTAATTTAGGGGTCTCGATCACTCCACCTAGTTATACTTTAGAAACTTTCAAACAAGGGGACTCGATCGCCCCTAATTATTTTTCTGGTGTTCCAATTCAGTTTATAAGTTCCATGAATGTTAATTATTTTAAACATCTCACTATCAATGTATTTCAATCGCCTAATGTCAAACCAATGCCATGAACTTTTAAATCCTTTAATCAGTACATGTATAATGCCATTAAGAAAACTGCGCAAATGTAATACTTTGAAACCAAAGAGATGGGAATAGAACAATGCAAAATCAACATCCTCGGCTATTTTCCATGCATAATGGTATGGTCCAAATTGTCCATCTTGTTTATGTGTGCACAGTTAGAATTGGGTAGGTTCTTATACTGGATTGAGCGGTATGGTTTGGGTATGTTTTGCGTTTTTTTTCACTATTCTTATGCTCAATTGATACAAAGTTTGTACACAATAGACGATTTGTTACCGGCTAGAGTTTAAACCCAAAGCAGTGGCGATTCAATAGGTGCTTTGCATACTAAAACAAAAAAGCACTACTGTACGAAAATTGTATGCTAACAAATTAGGGGCATGTACACATCCATAACGGTGCAGATTATTGGGGGTCTTGCTGGCCATACAATAGCCCATAATGGATAGATTTAGGGCTGATCAAAGGTCCATAAATGGAGAGATTTGAGGGTTGGTCGCTGGTCCAATTTTAGGTGGTTTACGGTCTATAGAATGTTCCAAAATTTGGGCTGTTTTATGGTCATCAACGGTCCCATTATTTTAGACAGTCCAAGGGTCTAGAATATTGTTGACAATTATTTTAGACGGTCAGGACTGATAAGTTTTGGGCACAACAACATGCACATTAAAACTGGTTCGGTTTTGGCCCATTTGTGAACGTCCGAAGTCAGAATTGGGCTTTATTTTCATGTGAAGGCTGGTCAGATTTAGCATATCTGGATGTCTGGTTTAAGGCCCAATTTGGTCAGTGTATGCACATCATTTTATGGCCTAAGCTTGACAGTCTCGACGTCAAGTAAAATGTCCAATTTTGCATGATCTTTGAGGTTTAAAATAGAGGACAGATTAAGCATAAAACTAGACAATTTGCATCATTTTGATATACAAAATAGTGGACAGCATTGCATACTAATAATGTCAAAAAATGGTGGACAGATTACACGATGTGTTGAACATATGTTGGTGGACAAATCTACATGATTCGGATATATAAAACTCTGGATAGATATGCGTGTTTGAACTACATAAGAGTACAAAATTCCTATTACAAATAGGGGACAAATGGTGTGATTAATGGCCAGATAATGGTGGGCTAATTGCAGTACTTTCTGGAAGTAAATCAGTTGACAACTTGGACGTCAGATCATGGTCCCATTTGGGAAGCATTGGATGTCAGAAAATAGTCCCACTTGGTCAGCTTGGAGCCTGTGATATTGATGGTCCGAAGTGGGCTACTTTGATTCCCAAGAATGGATCTGCTTTGGCTAATTTTACGGGCATCCAAACAGCGGATCAATTGGACTGATTTATTGTCCAAAAATTGGACAGCTTTATGCGGTTGTAATCTCTTGATCGAAGCACTATTTAGGTGGACTTTTTTCGGTGGGATTGGACGTCAACCTGATGGTACAGATCCAACAAGCCTAAGGGTCCAATCAAAAGTTATCTTTGGAAAGATTTGGACTGCTTAATTAGTGGTCCGATTGAAACACCATAAATGTTGAGTCGGCCAGTGTTCAAAGTATCAGCATTGCTACGAGTATTTCTGGCCGAGGATATGGAAACAAAATAAATATCCCTGATGATATTGCTGATTTTTTAAAATGCAGTATACATTGGAGAAACATAGGGAAATTTTGTAGTGAAACTTCAGGAGATGTTAAAATACAAATATTTTAATATTTAATAATATATATTTTTTTTCAAATACATACATAATAAGTTTCCATTTAATGAGGCTTAAAACTATGTGCTATCGTAAGGCATCAATCTAAACATAACAATCACTTAAATATTATTAAACGGGAGCAAACAAACATGTATGATGCATTCATATATTATACATTTATGCATAAATAAGCATGTAAATGCAATATATATGCATGATGATTCAACCATCAATCTATCCTTTCAATCAAACCATCCATTCATCCAAGCAAAAAAAGGCATGGAAAAGGCGAGTGAATGATGGAAGAAATGGAGATGAGCAAGAGAGGAGGGTGGGTGCCGGTGGGGTGTAGTGCACATGTGGTGCACAAGTGTAGTGTGTGTATATGTGGAAAATGTCTACATATGTGAGTGGTGCATATGTGTGAAGCATCTACATGTGTGAGTGGTGCATGTGTAGTGTGTGAGTGTAAAATGTATGGTGTACGTGTAATGTAGATATGGAACATGTATGTGATGTGTGAGTCATGTGAGATGATGAACGAATGGATAATGTTGTAAATACCCATCCAATTAAATGAATGCACGGATGGTAATTCTAAGGGCTGGATGATAAGTTAAATTACAAATGGATGCATGGATGGATGGATAATCCGATAAATTGATGAATAGTTAAATGGATGGATTTGTTAAATGATTATATCGATGATATAGAAGTGCATGAGGGTTGATAATATGGAACACCTACCTTTGGGACAGTGGTAGATTGAGTAAAGATAACCTTGTTTCAACACTAGGGTCCTGATATCAATTCCCAATGTGGCGGTGGCTAACATTGAAGTGTGACTATAACAGTGTGTGTACTAACCACCCCCCCCCCCCCCCCCCCCCCCCCAAAAAAAAAAAAAATGCATGATTAAATAAACTGATGGATGAATGGATATTTGGATGCCAGAATGTATGGATAGACAATTTGGATTTCCTAAAATTCGTTAGTCCTTGCAACTCCACCTGTCTTCATGTGCCCATAAAAACAGAGAGGAGTTTGAGAGAAAAGGGTTTTTTTCCCATGTAGAATCTAAAGCAAAAAACTATATATATATATATATATATATATATATATATATATATATATATATATATATATATACGAGAGAGAGAGAGAGAGAGAGAGAGAGAGAGGCACTCTCAAGTCCAACCGGTTGGACTATACCTCAAGTCCAACTAGCTAGATGCCGTCCATTTGCAGCTGGATTTGAGCGCCTTTAATTTCCATAAATAGGAGATAGATTACCCTTGGTTCATTTATTGCAATTACTTTTAAGGAAGAGGAATCCACCCCATCCATCGTTGCTTACAGCAGGGCCCACATGATGTTTGTGAGAAATCCACCCCATCCATCTGTTTAGCTAGATCATGCATGTTAGGGGGGTGGGCCAAAATATGAGCAGATCCAAAACTCAAGTGGACCTTACAACTTGAAAAAGTAGATAGGGAAATGACTACCATTGAAACCCCTCTTGGGTCCACTGTAATGTTTATATGCCATCCATACCGTTGATAAGGTCATTCATACTCAGATGACTTATATCCACGTTGTCCATCCATTTTAACAGCTCAGTTTAGGGCATGATCCCATAACTGAAGCAAATCCAAATTTCATGTGGTCCACCCTAAGTAAACAGTGGTGATTGAATGCCTACTATTAAAAACTTCTTGGGACCACTGGGTTGTTTAGTTGCCATCCAACGTATTGGTGAGATAACGTAGACAGTGGATGAAAGAACCACACAAATATTATTTATCCTAAAATTATGTGGCCCCCAAGAAGTTAAGGGTGGTTGGCCCTCTCAACTGTTTTCATTGGTGGGGCCCACCTAAATCGCAGATCATCCTAATGTTTTAACCTTAGGACTAAGGCAGGATTACATATCTAATGGTTGGGTTGGATCTCATATACACATCATGGTGGGCCACGTCAAATGCGAGGATCAGTAACCCATAAAATTTCTGCGTTATTAGAATTGGGATTGCGTACATTAGCAGGCAGCAACTCTACCATGTGCTACTGTAAAGGGCGCGTTGGGTGGATACTGGGTCGGTGCATCCCTTACCGTGGGGCCCATTGTACTATAAGTGACTTAAATCCACACTGTCCATACATTTTGACAGCTCGTTTTAGGGTATGATCCAAAAAATGAAGCAGATACAAATCTTAGATGGACCATACCACAAGAAAAATTCTTGATTGAATCCCGACCATTAAAACATTCATGGGTGCCATTGGAATGTTTATTTGCCATCCAACCTATTGATAAGGTCACAAGGACCTAAATGAAGATACCATACAAATATCATCTTGATCCAAAATTTTTGTGGCCCACGAGAGAAGTTTTTAATGGTTGATTACCACTGTTCCTGTATTAAGGTCCACCTGAAATTTGGATATGCTTCATTTTTTTGGATCATGCACTGAAATCAGTTTTCAAAACGGATGGATGGTGTAGATATCAGACACATACATCATGGTGAGCCCCGCGGTGAGGGATCCCACCCACCTCGGTGGATCGGGGATCCACTAAAAAGGTCCATGCCCCAGCATGACCTGCGTTTTATCCATACATTACATCCATTTTCCACCTCATTTTAGGGCATGAGGCCAAAAACGAGGCAGATCTAAATCTGAGGTGGCCCTATGAAGTTTTTAATGGTGGGCATTCAATGACCACTGTTTCCTAAGGTGTGGTCCACTTAAGAATAGGATATGTTTCATTTTTGGAACCATGCTCTATAATAATTTGTTAAAAGTGATGGACAGTGTGGATATATAACACATACATCAAGGTGGGTCCTATGCTAAGGAAAACACCCACTGCTAGGTAACACCCACTACTAGGTAGCACTTAATCCGGTTCCAGTTAGGGAAGCGACGTCTGGGGGAAGAGGAGAATTATTTCACCTCGGTTCAAATGCTTGCCCTTGAATTTTGGAAGGGTCCACTGTGATGGGCAAGTGAGATTCATTCCGACCATTAGATTTGTAATCCCATTTTTGGCCTAGAACTAAAAATTTAATGTCCTGTGATTCAGGTGGGCCACAGAAATTGAAATAGTTTAGAAGGTGAGCTTTTCCTTTTACTATTTCTAATTTTGTGGTCCACCTTAGTAGCGTATAATGTTGATTTTTGGGTGCTGGGCTTAACATGGGGTGACGCACATGATGGTCGGGGTGGATTTCATATGAATACCATGGTAGGATCCAACCAAACCAGCAACCACATTTTTCCTCTTTACCAAGGCGGCATTTATTAACATTAATTGAGGGTAATTATCTATGCTGGTTGGACCTCATGTATAGTCCAACCAGTTGGACTTGAGAGTGCCTCATATATATATATATATATATATGCAATTGAAAAGCTCAGTACTGAATGGTCATATTTCTGACGTAACAAACAGAGGAGGCACATCTCACATAATGAAAATATATAATTAAAATTAAAAGAAATAAATGAAGCCCTTTTTTTCGGTTGGTTTGACCTCGAGTTAGGCTCGTGTGAAATTGTAAGATTTTTCCTAAACGACCAGAAAATGAAATACTTCATAATCACCTTTCACACCCCATCGGAGGCTGAAGTTCCACACATCAAAGTCCAAATTTTCTTTTTATTCAAACAACATGAATTAAAAGTGTTTTACGTGACTTCTACCTTAGATTGCAGTAGAAGAAGCAAAAGAGAGAATTGCATTCTCCGCTCACCTATGTTGCGTGTCCTGGAAATCACACTCATCAGACAATCTCAACCATCATTTTAGACAGTTGGCCATTCCCCCGTTGAAAAGCTGGCTAGACAGCCTGTCCATGTTAAGGCCTGGGCCCCCTAAATCTTGGGCTGACTCCACCACAGCATCACAGCTTTTCTCTTGGATTTACTCTGCAAATGGTGTTGGACGCACACATACCTCCACCACAGTCAGCCTCCACATACCAAAAACGCGTGGCCGCATTCCACGACCCAGTACCCCAATTAGTCGTAACCAGTAGTCGTATGGTACAAGTAATTTTTAACTCTTATCTACCACGTGGCACCACTTACAACAGCCACGTGTCAACCCTTCATGCCTATAAGTAGAACAAACAACATGCACCAGTTACTCTCTACTTTCATTACTATTATTTATTTCCTCTTATAGAGAGATGGTGAGATCAGTGATAAGTTGTTTGGGCTATCTATGGCTGCTCGTAGCCATACCAACGGCTGTGATCGCTCAAAGCTCGCCCAACACGAATCCTGCTGTGCTCGATGTCGCCGGGAAGCCGTTGTTACCCGGCGTGGAGTACTACGTCTTGCCGGATACTCAACGTGGAGCAACCGGTGGCGGTCTGACTCTGATTAACCGCAATGGATCCTGCCCATTATATGTGGGCCAGGTGAATTCAAGTGGCTCAACCGGTCTACCGGTCATATTCACGCCTTTCTTTGCCAGTGAGAGGGTTATACATGAGAATGCAGATTTCACCGTTCGATTCGCAGCAGCTACGACATGTGTTCAGTCGACTCAGTGGGCCAGCGATGAGTCTGTATTGCCAAACAGATCGGTCCTTATAAGGACAGGAACGAATCCACTTTATCTTAGGGTTCCAGCGATTGAAACGAACGGTGATGGTTACAGGCTGTATTTTTGCCCCACCACGGTTTGTCCTATTTGTAGATATGACTGTGGGAATGTTACTGTTGTGAATGAGAATGGGAAGAGATTGCTGGCTTTGCGTGGTCCAGCTCTTCCTGTTGTATTTAGGAGGGCTTGAATGAAGCCACATGTACGGTGGTTAGATTGCCCATCTGGTGGGCCCCACTGTTTGGTAGTGACATTGTCCTGATGGTGGACCCAACGGTGTGGTATGTGAAATATAGTGAATAAAGCTCTTGTAATAGCTAATTAATGAAATTGTCCTGTAATAAATAAAGAAAAGAGCATGTTTGTATTTGCCTTCTCTCTCTCTCTCTCTCTCTCTATTTCTTTGCAGGAGTGCATTTTGCCTGTCCCAACTTAGGATCCAGCAGGTGTTATTAGCCACTGGGACCCACATGATAGATGGTCCAATGATTTGAACGGTCCATCTTCTAGATATCTCACAATGACAGTTCAAAGATGATCCTTACCATTGATTTTTAGAATTGAATGCGACCCATTCCAAATTCTAGACGTCAAGGGTCCATTTGGATTGGCCACGACAGCCGTAATATATATCCTGTAAATGGCTAATGACAATAGCACCTTTGTTGGAAGTACCACGTAATATTTGCCGTACGCTATACCACTTCCCAAAAGTTCACTTCCCGACAACTACTTAAGACGCATGTGGATGTAAATTCTTCAATATCTATCATATCCACACTATTCATCCTATTTTGCAATATCATTTTGGGGCATGACCTTAAAAATGAAGTAAATCCAAAGCTTAAGTGGACCACACCATAGACAGCAGCGGGGATAATGACGCCCACAGATGAAACCTTCCTAAGGCCTACCATGATGTTTATTTGCTATCTAATTTGTTCGTAAGGTCACATAGACGTGGATGAATGGAAAACACAAATATCTGTATGATCCAACACTTCCGTAGACTCTAAGAAGTTTTCAATGAAAGGGCATTTAATTCCCACTGCTTTCTTGGTATGGTCTACCTGAAATTTGGATCTGCATCAATTTTGGGCCCATTTCGTAAAAAGATCTAGATGGATGCACAGTGTGATATAACACATACTTCGTAGTGGGGCCCACAAACTTTGCCACGTCAACACACAGACGTGGATCAAAGGAAAACACAAATATCAGTGTGATCCAACACTTCCATGGGCCATGAAGTTTTCAATGATAGGGCATTCAATTCCCACTACTTTATGTGGTGTGGTCTACTTGAAATGTGGATCGAATTAATTCATTTTTGGGCTCGTTCCATAAAAAGATCTTGCAAGATGGATGCACAATGTGATATAACACATACATCATAGTAGAGCCCACAAATCTTTGCCACAATGTGTAGGTTTTTTTTATCGCATTCCACAATGAACATCCATACCGTGCATTTGGCGGGTCCCCTTTAGGTTATGGGATATCCCAAAAATCAGCATCCTAAACTCAAGTAGGTCACACCATCTGAAACTATGTGAAATCATGCCTAAAACATCTAAAAGAACTAGTGGGGTCCACATGAGTCTTTGATATGGCTGAAACTCGTTGTGGCCCCTGATTTTATCGCATTCCACGGAGCACACACAATGGATGGGCTGAATGTCTGAACCACATCTTAGTGGGCCCTATAAATCATCATAAAGGTTTCGATGGGTGAGTATCCACTCTCAACTGTTGTACTGTGGTGCGTACACCTAAGTGATGGATTGGCCCGATTGTTTGGCCCATGGTCCCACCATGGAAGGCAACATCTGATTGATGGGGTGATGGGGTGGATGTCCAACATAAATCACAGTGGGGCCACAACTCAACCTCATGCTACCTATAGGGCTGCATTGAACCTGGAAGTAAATGAGAAATGATATTGGAGGTAGATGAATTAAGAGTACATGGCTGGCTTTATTGTACTTGGATGAGAGTAAATGAAATGCATTTGAATCCAAATATTCTATGTGGATGGGATTAAATGGGAGTAATGGGAATGCATTGTAATTCCCATTGTGTGTGTGTGTGTGTATTCTAAATTAACTTTAACTTATCAATTAATTAGTATATATATATATGATATTTAATAAAATGATTGTAATAAGCCTATTGAAATATATAATTAACAAAAAAATGAGAAATTGTTTAGCCTTGGGTGGGCCATAAATATAAAGATCACAAACAAGCAACTCGCCAACTCTTTTTAAACATCCATTTAAATGGCTAACCTTTGGACCAATTGGACATTTGGATCATTCTGTTGTGATTTTAGAGATGTAGCCTACAATTGAATTGTTTAAGAGAATGGGGTGTGGGCCCCACCAAATCAACTACTGGGGCTACCCCTCAGCCAATTTGATCCATTCACTTTAATCGAATAGTCATAAATCCATAGTAGTGTCATTTCAAAAAAAAATTAGGAGCTTTCTGTGGCCCACACTTGCATTAACGATGTGAGTTAATTTCGAACTATTTCATCCGGTGTAGTCCATTTGTGATGAGTTTTGCCCTCAAACTTGATTAGATGGTATGAAATTAAAACCCCATTCATATAGACTGGCTTGGATTTGCTCTAAGATTATCCAATGGGACTCACATAAGACGTAGGATTGGTTTAATATATGGGTCCTTGTACAGGAAATGGTCATTTGACATTTTCCATCATTTTTTTTTTTCTTTCCAGAAGGAGATCATTTGATCGTTAGGACTGTTACCACCTTCGTGGGATCCACTCCAGTGAACTTTCGACGTGTATTTGGCGTCATTCCCTCTATTCCAATGAGCTTTTAAATGTTTTTTTTTTTAAAAGATTTTCAATCACAATCTGCAACATAGAAGTTGTGAGTTTATGTTAGAATAATAGTGGCTTTTGTATGTTTTTTTTATGAGAATTCACGGTGGGGACCTTTCTATTAAACCCATCCCACTAGATAGTCTTGGAGTAGATCCAAGCTGTCCACATAAAAGGGATTTTAATTTCATGTCATTTGTTTAGGTTTGAGGGCAAAACTCATCATGGATGGACCACACCGAAGGAAATAGTTCAAAATTAACTCACAACATTAACGTAGTTGAGGGCCACAGAAAGTTCCAAAAATTATTTTTAAATGATCCTTTCGTGGATTCACGTGTGTCCAAATAAAGCGAATGGATCAGATCGACTGAGGGGTGGTCCCAACAGTCGATTTGGTGGGCCACATTGTGGCCCCAAAGAAATTTTTAATGGTAGGGTCCAATCCCCACTGTTTTCTGTGGTGGGGTCCACTTGAACTTTGGATTTGCCCCATTATTTGGATCATGCCCTAAAATTATCTCTCCAATTGGATGGACGGTGTGGATAAAACACATACATCATGGTGGGGCCCATAGAACATGGTGACATCACTTCAGCAACGAGCGTCCGAGATACATGACTTCAATCAATCAAGATGGTTTCGTATCCGAAAAGAACTGAAGATTCTGTTACAATCCCAGAAATCTAAGCAGATATGAAATTTGTGATTAAGGGTTCTAATTACACTTATCTAATAAATCTCTATACTTGAAGAGAAGATCGACGGCAGTTAAGAGCCTATAAAAGGAAGTGTCACTCCTCTCCTACTAAACAACCAAACACCCTCATTTCTAATCACAGCCATGTTTAGGTCATCCCTAGTTCTTACTCTCTCACTATTGAACTTCTTTCTATGGGCCCCATTAACCACTGTGGCCCACAATCGTCCGGTCCTCGACATTAACGGCAACGAGCTTCAATCAGGGGTGGACTACCATGTGATCTCATCCATTTGGGGGGGCATTGCAGGAGGTTTGTCTCTAACCAGCCACCAAGGCACGTCCTCTGTCTATGTTATGCAACATGGGATGGATTCTAACGAGGGTAAACGGCTGAGATTCACTCCCGCATCATCTACCATTGATGGGATCATTCGCATGCCTCTACCTCGATCATGGTCCTCAGGAGAGAGAATGATCGGAGAAACCCTGGCCAGACAATCCATTATTCGAGAGTCGTCTGATCTAAACATTCAATTCTCCAGAAGACCATCAGTTTGGCAGCTTGGGAAGGCCAATGAGTCTGGTATGAGGTATGTGAAGATCGGCGGGAAGGCGGGGCATCCTAGCCGTTCAACAATTAATAACTGGTTCAAGATCGAGGAAGCTGGACCTGGAATGCATGCTTACAAGATTGCGTACTGTCCTAGTGTGTGTGGGTCATGCAAGACTGCATGTGGGGACCTTGGCATTTCAGAACAGAATGGGACTAGATATTTGTCGTTGTCGGCAGATGGTCCGTTGGTGGTGATATTCAGGAGGGTGGAGAATCACTAGACCTTACTGCAATCGAAAATGGCGATTAGAACGTTGGATTAAGCTGATGACTGCAATCTCTAACAGGCCATGGGTGTTAAGTGCCTCATTGGTGGGCCACTAATCGTGATTAGATAACAATAACATGCTTCTAGTTCTAGTATTGATCTGGCCGAAGTTGGTTTTTTTTCTTCTATGATGATTTCGTTAATGGATTTTCATCTGTTTATTTCTGATAATCGTGTTTGTTTTCATATTTAGAAGAATATGCCTGGTGCAATGATCCATAGCAAGGCTCTCTCAATGATCCAAACCGTCTATATGATGGGCCTCGCTGTGGATGAGAACCCCAAAATATCTCCCATGTTGGAATATTCCAAAACTACGATCATTGAAGTATTTTCATTTGAATATAGACCATATCGTTTTTAGGGCTAGTGATCGAAATGTTAGAATATCTCCCAGTTTAGTTAGATCAACGGTTTAGATCATCGAACCATTATGCTGATGAGCAGGACCATATAAGTTCTCCCATGAGCTGTGGTAAGCCCACACGCATCTCTACTCGTGAACACAATGCATGGATCTGCTGCATGTGTGGAAGATTCACCGTTGATTGGGTGGGCATCACTTTGGAGATGACCTGGCCCAAAAATCTAGTCAGTTAACTCATCAAGTGGCCGAGACGTAAGAAAACAGTGGACGGTTTAAAAGAACTCATCGATGGTCTACATACGATGTACACGGTTGTGTTGCCTCATTAGTGAACCAGCCTGGTTTTGGGCCAGGTAATCTGTGGGCCCACTGATGGACATTGATGTGAGCTTAGCAAAAATTGGTATTGAATGAATGAAAATCATTTCTATAGAATGAAATATCAGACTACAAAACAACAATAGGTCAAACTAGGGCTGTTGATGGGCCAGGTTGGCCCGTTGAGATTTGGGTCTGAGCCTGCTTTGGTTTAGGCTTGGGCTGAAATATTAGACCCAAGGGCAGACTCGGTACTAAACTTTAAGCACGTTAATTAATCAGGCCAGGCTCAGGCTGCACCATAGAGCCCATCTACCCAGCCGGCCTGGCCCATTTAAGTTTCAAAGACATTTTTGTCAATATCATGCATGCATGATTGGGCATTGCCTAATGAACAGCCTACATCTTGCACAAAAGAGGGTGGCCTGGCTTGGGCTTAGGCTTGGGCTCGGGCCTATCCATATCATGCATGATTGGGCCCTTAGGGCCTCCTTGACACGAAAGTGAGACTTGTCATATAAATGGTTTGATCATTGGAAGATGGCCCAAATTTAAAAGCTAAGTCCTTACATTTCATCTCGAATTCTAAAATGTTGGGATGTATTCAAGCAAACCTCTATATGATTTTGAGTAAGACAGTCAAGAACTCTTAACCATCCAATTTGATGGTTATAATGGATGATGGACGATTAAAAGTGAAATATTGAGTGTCCATACTCGAATTGGCAAAATCATACGCGTACTATATCATCTTCTCAGTAACCTTTGGTTTATGATCCACCCACAATTGGGTTAGTGCTGAATGACATCCGGCCCCACCGTGATGTGTGTCGGACATCCATCCCATCAATCAGATGCAGCCTTCCATCGTGGGCCATGGGCCTAAAATCCAGGTCAATCCGTGACTCGGGTGGACTACGCAACGGACAAGAGTTGAGAGTGGATGCCCACCCATTGAAACCTTCTTGACTGTTTATAGGGTCTTCTGAGATATGTTTTAGATATCCAACAATCCATTGTGTGTGTCCCACTTGGATGAGAAGTCGCACCAAATTTCAGGTCATTTTAAAACTCGAGGTAGGCCTACCAAGTGCTTTTAGATGTTTTTATGCATGATTTTACATGATTTCAGATTTTGTGGCTCACTTGAATTTTGGATACCACTGATTTTTTAGACATCCTATAATGTAAAAAGGACCTACCAAATGCACGATATGCATGTCCAATACATCACAATGGGATCTACCGAGCTCAATCTTATGGGAAGTTCCCATGAGATGGACCTTATCCCAGCCTGACATGCACAACCTTTTTTCCTCTGATGGAAGCTTTCCAAGAGGTCATGTTCTTTGGGTTCCAATGTAATGTGTCCAACATCCACAACATAATTAAATGTACCCTTTCATGGTGAGCCATGATCATAAAAATGAAGCCAATCCATGACTTAAATGAGCCACACCATAGACAATAATCAAAAGTATATGCCCACTTAGTGGAACCCTCCTGATTATCTATAGGGCCCACTGAAATTAGTTTAGACGTCCAACTCATCCATTGGGCATGTCCTATTTCAATGAGGTGTCATGCCAAATTTCAGGTCAATCCAAAACTCTAGTAGGCCCACCAAGTGTTTTAGATGTTTTAGGCATGATTTCACATTGTGTGGTCCACTTGAGTTCTAGATAGGGCTGATTTTTACGACATCCCATGATGTAGAGCGTGCTTCATATGCATTCATAATGCAGTTAGACCAAAAAATGCCCAAACAAAAATTGAAGTAGTTCATTAGAACCAGACTTAGTTTTACGTAGGGCCTAATGTAATGGGTCCCAAGCATATTCGGTTCAAAAAAATTCATTCAGATGTGGAGGAATTATCTTTCAAAGTTTTGACGGTAAAAAAAAGCAATAACTTTTTATTAGAGCATTGTCATGAAACACGTGATCTATCAATCTTTATGTAAGGGTGCATTTGAGGTCAACCGAACTACCTGGTAGGTCGCAGACTTCCATTAAAATTGAGATTTTAGGAAAACTTTATTATTTTTTGTCATTTTTATTATCATTGCATTTTAGACTTTACGTTTTTAGAAGTTTCTGGTAATAATGTCAGGAGTATTCCGATAAAATCTTATTGAAATTTTTGTTTATGAAAAAATTAGTCTTTCGTAGATATTTATCCATTTTATGTGAATTTTATTTAAATTAGGGTTTTGATCATCTACATTAGTTATGTAATTGAAGAACTCATCATTTTATAGATTCAAGGACTCATCATTTTGTAGATTCAAGGTCTTAATTACTTGAGTAAGATAGTGATCTTTTTCTTTATAATTATTTCCTTGTATTCCTTACATCATCCCATAAGCTAGAAAGGACCTACCAAATAAATGACGTGGATGTACAACACACATCACGGTAGGACTCACATAGCTCCACCTCAAGTTGACCTAATAGAACCTTTGCCATACATATATAAACTGTTCATGTTTGGTTCTTATCATGGGGGCACTATATGACATGTGCATGGGACCATGGAACAGATTATTGTACATTCCTATCTTAGATTAATTTAAAACAATGAAAAGAAGATTTTCAATGGCTTCGACATTAAGGGCTTCTTTGCATACCATCAAATAAGTTATTTTTTAATTAAAGTAAAAGTAAATTATCTGCTAAATCTACTTATTGCCGATAAGTTTTTTGTTTTAGCTTTTCAACTTCTACTTTTTTGCCTCTCTCTCTTCCATGTCAAAGGAGGTTGTCTCTCACAGTCCATGTCAAAGGGAGAGTCTCTCTCATAGTCCATGTCAAAGGAGGCCCCACATGATGGACTATCCACATTGAAGGTGGGGCTGACATAATGGATGGTCCACATCAAAGGTCAGACTATAATGATAAATAGTAGACATTCAAAGCGGGCTGGTATGATGGACGATTCACTTCAAAGGTGGGGCCTACACGATGGATAATCCACATCAAAGGTGGGCTCCACATGATAAGCAGTGGACATTGAAGTTAGGCCTCACATGATGATGGCCCATATCGAGGTGGCCCCGTATGATGGAGGATCCACATCAAAGGTTGGCCCTAATGATGAATGGTCCACATCCAAGGCAAGCCCCGCCTGATGGGTAACCCACATTGAAGGTGGGGCCTACATGATGGACAGTCCGCATCAAAGGTGTGCTCCGCATGGTGGGCAATTAATAATGGTGGGCTCCGCAAGACGAACGACCCAAAGTGGAGGTGGGCCCATATGATGGACAGTCCACATCGAAGTGGGTTCCACATGATGGGTGGTGGATATAGAAATTGGGCCCCACAAGATGGACAATAACATTGATGGTGGGCCCACATGATGGATGATCAACATCAAAGATGGGCCCTACCTAATGAACGGTGCACATTAAAAGGTTGACTCCTAATGATGAATGGCCCACATCTAAGGTGGGCCCCGCATGATGGACAACTCATATTAAAGGTGGGGCCCACACAATGAACGATCCACATCAAAGGTTGGCCCCACATGATGAACGATGGATGTAAGGGGGACCAAACAGACTTGAGGTATAATCACTGATGATTAGAGTTGTACACAAGTCAAGCATGCTCGAAAACACGCTCGGCTTGGTTTGAAAATGCTCGATTTGGCTAAGATCGGAAATGAGTTTGAGCCAAGTCGAGTCATTTTTTGGGTGCTCGAATGAGTTCGAGCCGAGCACCAAGCATAGCCCTGCTCGACTCGAACATTGACTCGTACTCGGCTTGAATTGACTCGTTCGGATGACTCAGGAGTATAAATACCTTTAAAAAAAAACCCTGACTCTAATCCCACCTAAGCACCTCCTCTCTCTCTCCCTAACCCTAACCCTAATCCTCTCCCTCCCTCTCTTTGAGCTCGACGTCAGGCCACCCAACCCACCACATTCCCTCCCTCCTCTCTTTGAGCTCGACATCTGACCACCCATTGGCCATGACCACCCATCGGCCACCACATTCTCTCTCTCTCTCTCTCTCTCAGCTTGACGTCCGGCCACCCCCGCCGCCAGTCCGGCTGTCCGTCGTTCCATACGGCGCTGCCGCCTAGCTCGTTGCCTATTCGTTGCCCTGTACGGCGTTGCCGCCTCACCAACTGCCTGTCTGCTCACCCCATCATCTGCTACCTGTCCGGTAATCCCCTTCCCCCCTCTATTTTGGGACTCAGCTCGAAAAGTCGTACTCAGCTCGAACTCAAACTCACTCGATCTGCTAACTGAGAAGAGTCATGCTCAAGTCGGCCGAGTAGAGTCGAGTAACAAGCAGAGGTAGGTGAGTAGGCGTAATACTCTACTCAACTCGACTCGTGTACAGCACTAATGATGATGTTGGAAACTATACATGCTTTTTTTTACTTTTTGGCTTGTAAGTACTTTGTTTACCAAAACAGACTTGATGTATAATTAGTGATGATGTTGGTAACCAAACGCGTTTTTTTTTATCCCCCTCAATAATGATGAACCAAACTCTAGCGCCGATAACTCTTTCCACGTGTCTCACATCCAATGCTTATAAAGCAAAGCACTTTTATTTAAGGCATCGTCAGATTCTGGTTGTTCATCGCTGGCCCAATTGTGGGGCCAAATAATGTATGCATGACATCAACTCCGGTCATCCATGTGCTTTCCCTCATGTTCTCCTTGCGGCTTAAAAACCAGGCCGTTCCAAAACTCAGGTGGGCCAACAGCATGCCTACAACCTCTAATGGCCTGATTTTTGGGGTGTCCGTTCATCCCATGGGGATCACCTTGTGAAGGGAATGGATTGGATTATGGCATATGCAGGACACGGTGGGCCCCACACTATCTGTGATTTTTTTTTTTTGGGATAAAAGGAGAACTTGCAGGGCCGTGCCTTGTTAGGGAGTGAACTTGCAGGGACCATGATGATTATGCCTGGCCGGACCCGGGTCCACCCCATGCCCGAGCCAGGCCACCCTCTAATGCCCCAATCATGCATGATAACGACAAAAATACCATTGATCAAACTTTAACGGACCAGGTCGGGTTCCGTTGATGGGCTCTAAAATGCAGTATGAGCTTGGCCCAAGTGGACTAAAGAAGGGCCAGCCCAAAAGCTCAACGAGCCAGCCCTTGTTTGATCTATCATTGGTTTGTACTAATTTTTCTTTTTAAGAAATGATTTGCATTCATGCAATAGGAGACAGGTTTTTGTTAAGCTCACATCAATGTCCATCAGTGGCCCATAGATTACCTGGCCCAAAAATCAGGTCCCTTCACTAATGAGGCAGCGCAAGCGTATCCGTCGGATGTGGACCGTCGAGGACTCCTTTTAAACCGTCCACTATTTTCTTACATCACGGCCAACTGACCAGATTTTTGGACCAGGTCATTTCGAAAAGTGATGCCCACCCAATCAACGGTGAACTCCCGCACAGGCGGCAGGTCGACACATTATCATACATTAGAGGAATTACAGGGTCCAGCTCATCAGCAAAATGGTTCGATGATCCAAACCGTCGATCTAATTAAATTACAAAACTGGAAAGTGCCTTGAAAATACTCAAAATTGGGATATTCTCACTGGCCCTAAAAAAGATGGTGATCCATATATATTCAAAGGAAAATAGTTCAGTGATTGAAGGTTTGGAATATTCCAACATGGGAGATATTTTGGAATCCCATCCACTATGAGGCCCATCATATGGACGGTTTGGATCATTGAGAGAGACTTGGTATGGGTCATTGCACCAGGCATCTTCCAAATATGAAAACAACAAGATTAATAGAAATAGACAGATGAAAATCCATTAAAGAAATCACCATAGAAGAAAAAACATCAAGTTCAACCAGATCATTACTAGAACTAAAAGCATGTTATTGCTATCTAATCACAATCAGGGGCCCACCAATGAGCCACTTAACACCCATGGCATGTTAGAGATTGCAGTCATCAGCTTAATCCAACGTTCTAATCGCCATTTTAGATTGCGGTGAGGTCTAGTGATTATCCACCCTCTTGAATACCACCACCATTGAATGGTGGTTACCCACTGGTGGATGGTGATGATTCGACCACAATGACAAATATCTGGCCCCATCTTGATATGAAATGCCAAGATTCCCACATGCAGTCTTGCATGTCCCACACACACTAGGACAGTAGACAATCTTGTAAGCATGCTTTCCATATCGAGCTTTCTTCATCTTGAACCAGTTGTTTACTGTTGAACAGCCCGGATGCCCAGCCATCCCGCCGATCATCACATATCTCATACCCAACTCGTCGGCGGCCTCCCCAAGTTGCCAAACAGATGGTATACTGGAGAATTGAATGTTTAGATCACTCGACTCTCGAATAACGGATTGTTCAGCTGGGGTTTCTCTGATCATTCCTTCTCCGGCGGCCCATGATCGAGGTAGAGGCTGGCGAAGGATCCTATCCATGCTAGATGATGCGAGAGTGAATCGCAGCCGTTTACCATGAGAATCTTTTGCAGTTTGCATAACACAGCCAGATGATGTGCCGGGCTGGCTGTTTATCGACAACCCTCCTACGCCGGACCCCAAGGTGGCTTCAATCACGTGGTAGTCCATCCCTGATTGGAGCTCATTGCCGTCGACGTCGAGGACCGGACGATTGTGGGCCACAATAGTTAATGGGGCCCATAGAAAGAAGGCCAAGAGTGAGAGAATAAGAACTAGGGATGATCTAAACATGGCTGTGATTGGATCTCTCTAATGAAGGAATGAGGTTGTTTGGTTGTTCACTAGGAGAGGAGTGGTACAGTTCCTTTTATAGGCTCTTAACAGCCGTTGATCTTCTCCGATTTGTTAGACGAGTGTAATTACAACCCTTAATAACAGTCACTTCATATCTACTTAGATTTCTAGGGTTGTAACAGAAGCTTCAGTTATTTTAGGATCCAAAACCACTTTGAGTGACTAAAGTCCATGCTTCTCTACTTAAGTGGAATGAGTCCTAACTTGTTATCTTTTTTCACGTAGGGTTAAGTAAATGTGGGGCCCATGGTTTGATCTCCCATTTCGTTGATCTGATTAGCAAGCGGTGGAGGGCGGGGATTGGGTACTAACTCCACCAGCCCTAGCTAGAGACGGATGGTCCTGTCAGGGGCTCTGTTGGGCCCACCGTAATGTATATGTTATATCTACGCGGTCCTTCCATTTTGACAGATCATTTTAGGACATGAGACCAAAAATTTGGCAGATTGAAGGTTCAAGTGGACCACACCACAGGAATCAGGGGGATTCAAAGCCTACTGTTGAAAACTTCTCAGGGGCCACAGAAGTTTTGGATCAAGCTGATATTTATGTTTTCCCTTCATACATGTGACCTTATTAACAGGTTGGATGGCAAATAAACATCACGGTGGGTCCTAGGAAATTTTCAACGGTAGGAGTTAAATCCCCACTGCTTCCTGTGGTGTGGTCCACTTGAGCTTTCGATCTGCCTTCGATCTTAGGTTAATTAATTTCCTAAAAAGATCTGTCAAAATAGATGGACGGCGTGGATAAAACCTATACATCACGGTGGACCCCACAGAGCCCTTGACATGACCGTCCGTCTCTAACTAGGTTCTGATGGGGGTAGTACCCAATCCGCAGCCGCGGTAGATGGGCCCAATGTAGTCCCAGATTAGAAAATGCCAACCATTTGTCCATTTTCTATTGAATGTGGACCGTTATTGTATTTTTGTTAACGGTGGTGGTTCTATAGGCCACTAATATAGGCCACTAATTGAAGAGTAAGATCATTCAGTCTCAGAGGTTTTTGTGGACATCATCAATCTAATGTTGGGCATACGTGTATTCATCTGATTAACGGTATGGATCACTGAAACCCGTGAGCGACCTCCAAGGACCATGCATCAGCAAACCAACAAGCAATGCATGTTTGCTGAGTCTCGGGACTATGGAACTACTTGTCCCTTCTGCTTTAGTCGTGGCTCATGCAGAGATCTTCTAATGATCCGAACCGTCTATCTCCTGGTTACTACAGTAGATGGGCAACAGTCAACAAATCTATCTCAAAGGATTGTTCTGTGAGTGGTCCATTTTCGACACAGACACATACACAGAGGTAAGTACCTAATGGACGGATTAGATCTTGCACATGCATCCCAGGGTGATTTTTGTTTGCTTGATGGAACTCGTAAAGACAATACCACTTATCACCGTACAAGTGGCTGTATGGTTGGGGAATCTGGACTGTTATCTGGTGGGTATTACTGTGTATTGACTGATCTATGTCATTTTCTTACTATGGACCATCTGCGGTAGAGCCAACAAGATAAATGATCTGTGCGCATTGTACGGCTACCTGCGGTGACCCCTACTTTGAATGGACCAACTTACAAAAATAGCCACACCAACCGCTTGGATTTACTGATTAGTGTACCTTCTTTATCTTGGCCATCCACGACATTCCCCTCGAAATGGAAGATCTGAATCCAAACCATAACATGATGCGTATGACGATGAGACGATACATAGAGTGGGCCCATGTTTGTCTGTGAATCAGGAGTGTCCAACTGGTGGGGACCTTTCCATGTTCAGTTATAGGCTGCCAGCAGTCGGGTTCTCGTCTACCATTTACTAAATGGGTCTGAGCCCATTTAGCCAAAACTAAACCCGCTCATTTACTAAATAGTTATGGGTTAAAATTTTAGACCAAGATCCTTTTACTAAAGGGGCAGGTTTGAGTCGGGTCTAAGTCACCCTATCAAACCCATTTATAGGTATAGTAGAGGAAGATCCACCCAAACCCATTTATAAATGGGTCAGGTCTACTGGATCTGGGTCTAAATCTGGTATGCAAGCATTTTTAATAGGTTTAACACTAGGCTTGGATAGGTCCGGGCTTCGATGGGTCCCTTGTAACATAGACCAAACCCACCCATTTACTAAACAGGTTCGGGTCGGGTTGGGTCGTGCCTAATATAAAGGAAGCTAGATCCAGGACCATTTAGCATATGGATCTGCCTTTGAACCCAGACCCGTACCATTTAACAAACGGGTCAGGTCTAGGTACCCCATTGGGTCCGCTGACCTATTTACAGCCCTAACCATTACCCAGTTTGGTCAGTTTCGGGTCTTTTCAGATCCAGGTCCCGTTGGATTCAGGTCTCGATTTTTAGGACCCGGATCCACATCCAATTGGGTCTGGGTAAGACCTGGCTTCATGTCAGGTTCAGGTTGGGTACGAGTAAGGTACAGATCAAATTAGGGCATTTACATATCCAAGACCATCCAATTGATATATTAGAATGGACACATCATCTGCCCCTTGACACATGAACGGTGTGTAAGTCATGGTATCAATTCCCATAGTGGGGGTGGCTAACATTGTCATGTGACTAACAGGGGTGGGTGGGTGTACTAATAATGGGCTGTGTGAACTAACCAAAAAAAAAAAAAACTACTCTCTTGCATGCATGTTGAGCAAACCTCATTTTTTATTCTAGATTGCCCGGCAGACCTTTTTCGTTTCCAATCAATTAATATATAATATCACTAATAAAATTAACTAGACCCGACCTAGACCCAACCAAGCCCAACACAATTCTTGACCGTAATCGTTCCCGGAACCTAGAATTGGATCATAATTGTTCCCGGGACATGTAATCGCATTCACACATGGGACCTATAATCACACCATAACACCTTAATCGTTCTTGAAAGCTGTAATCGCACCTCTCCTGAACCTATCATCCAACATTAATCCTTCCTGGGACCCATATCCTATTTTTAACCGTTCCGAAATGGTAGAGAGAAGCTTGGCCTAGTTTCTAAATGGGGTCTTGGACCCAAACCCCAGATCAGGTGGGGTCCATGGGTATCTGGCTTGTACCTGTTGACATCCAGCATGATTCTGATACAAGACACCTGATTCCACAGCCGGTTATGAACTGTGGTGCCAATTGGGCCCGATTCAGTTCGGGTATCGGGGTTCCCATATATTTATACCCATCAATGGATGTTGCAAACAATGCTAGTGCCATTAGAGTATGGGTAATCATCTGTGATTTTAAATTTTCAGAAAACAAAATAAATTCCCATTGTGTATGGAGTATGGATGTTCAAAGGCAAGGTTGGCTTATCCAAGCCAAAGACATGGTGGCCCCATCATGGATGGACCATGCTCCTAAAGTTTCTAAAGTCCAATCTTTTTCTCTTTTTTCCTTTAATGTGGATTCATCTATTTCTTATTAACCATATATTTTTATGCCAACAAACAGATGTTGAATGATTTTTTTTTTTTTTTTTTTTTTTTTAAAGTATGGTCCATTGATAATCAGAGACATGGGTCTGGATCACAGGACCCTAACTCCATCCAAAACAGGGATGTTACTTGCTAGCCTCTGGGAAAGAACTAGGACTCCCACCTTATCAAGATATTTTGACTTCACTTTGGGTGTGTCCCTGTGTCACCAATTACAGGGGCCCAAATGCTAAGATGGTCCGATGATTTGAACCGTCCATATTCTTTGTCGCTAACATAAATAAGATATTATTGTATAATCACGACTTCAGTGAAAAAAATTTCGTCTTTGATGTAAATTCATCTACATGAAATGACCCATAAGGCATGGAGTCCAGAAAATGGACAGTTCTTATCATTGGACCACTCAGCATGTCGGCCCAGTTGGGTGCAACACATGCCGGTTCCTGAGTAGACAGAAATAAAACGAACTCATATATCTTTCCCTTTTCAATCTATAGTTAGGATTTAGGACTGCGTATTACCATGGGCCCACCAAATGGATAGTCCAAGTCCATTGAGATTATGGGTGAATGCTTGTGCGTGCGTGTGTGTGTGTGTGTGTGTGTGTGTGTGTGTGAGAGAGAGAGAGAGAGAGAGAGAGAGAGAGAGAGAGGTCAGCAGTTGCACAACACAAGAACATTTGTTATTAGAAACTCCATTATTCCAGGCATTAATGATCGATGGTGGAGATGATGACTACTAATTCTCAGCTCTCATGAACGCTACCCGAAATGGTCGATTCGGCATTGACAACATTCTTCTCCTACCCTGAGATGAAATACCAAGGCTCCCACACATGGTCTTGCATGATCTACATACACCAGGACAGTGCATGATCTTGTAACCTTCTCCTTCAGCTTTCTTGATTTTGAACCAGTTGTTCACCGTCAAGTGGCCCGAATGGCCGGCCTTCCCGCCAATCATCACATATCTCCTACCGGACTCGTCAGGCTCCCCCAGCTGCCACACTGATGTCATATTGGAGAATTGAATGTTCAGATCTGTCAATTCACGAATGACACTACGTGGGGCTCCAATCATTCCTTCTCCTATGGCCCATGATCGAGGTAGAAGCTGACGGATGATCTCATTGATGGTAGATGATGACTTGGGAGTGAACCTGATCTGTTTTCCAGACTTAACGCCCCTCCAATATTGCATGACATGGAAAGGGCGCTTGCCATTCCAGCTGCCAAGCGACAGCCCGCCTCCATTGTAGCCTGAGACCACAAAGTAATCTACCCCTGATTGGAGCACATTGCCGTCGACGTCGAGGACTGGACGATTGTGGGCCATGCTGGTTGATGCGGCCCATGGAAACAAGGCCAAGAGTGAAAGAGCAAGAACTAAGGATGATCTCAACATGGTTATGATTGGATCTCTCTCTAATGAAGTTTTAAACAGTAATGAGACAGGGAAGTGACACTTCCTTTTATAGGCTTTTAGCAGTCATTGATTTTCTCCTTTATCAGACAAGTGTCATTAGAACACTTAATCACACTCACTTCATATCTCCTTACATTTCTGGGATTCTGAAAGAAGTTGCAGATCTTTTGGGATTCAAAACCACTTGATTGACTAAGTCCATGCTTTTGGAGGCAATGTGGGACCCACCATCATGCATGTGTTTTATCCACGCTGTCCATCCATTTTTACAAATCATTTTTTGGTGATGAGCCCAAAAATGAGGCAGATCAAATGCTCAAGTGGACCACACCACAGGAAACAGTAGTGATGACCCCCACCGTTGAAACCTTTCTAGGGCCCAACGCGATGTTTATTTGCCATCCAACCTGCTCATAAGGTCACACAGACCTAGATGAAGGGAAAACAAAAATATTAGCTTGATCTTTGTGGCCCCCAAGAGGTCTACAGCGGTAGGGATTCAATCCCCAATGATTCCTGTGGTGTGGCTTGAGCATTCCATCTGCCTCTTTTTTGGGCTCATCAGCTAAAATGACTTGTCAAAATGGATGGACAGCATGGATAAAACACATACATCATGTGTTTGGATGCACAACCAAATTGAATTGCAAACATTCAGTTAGACCTGTTAGACTTTGTACGGTCTGTTTCTTGACTAAGAAAAGGCTGTGCAAACTGCAATCTTCCTGTGACTATGAAGATTTCCTCCACTCCCAACTAAAATAATCTTGGCCTGCAATCTCAACTTACCCATTGCAGTTATACAGATGTTGGGCACCAACATTACTGTGATTTCCATTAGATAGTAAATCATATGGGGTGGCCCCACACCCAGCTGAGCCCACCTATGATAATGGTGGATCATTAGATAGGATGGATTGATAGTGGACACAGGACTCAGAAACATCATGGTCATATGAGCAAAGGGCCTGCAAATATGAAACAAATACTGTCCATTTGCATGCTTTGAGCATCCAATCAAGGTGAACCCATCCAATCAAACCGTCATTAGTGATCATAGGTGGGCCCAACAGAGGAATTTGTTACCCAAATAAGATAATACTTGAGATAATAAAATATAGGCAGTACTGCTAATTGCATTGTGTAGTGGCCAATACGTTACAATATTCAGGGCGTCAATAATTCAAATACAGATTTTCAGGATGAATCATGGTTCTAAATTCAGCCAAATTATAGGGTTTCTTCCATGAAATATGATGCTTTGAGAGCGAGAAATTCTTGAAGAATGGAAAAACAAACAAACAAAGAAAAAGAAAAGCAGAACAATTATTCAGCAGAACCATCTTCTCTTCCTACCAACACCTGAACTCCCTCAGATAACCTTCAGCAAAACCACATCAATTCCCACAAGATTCTCAGCAATTCCCAAAAAACCAGTAAATAAAAATGGAAATATAGGGAAAAAGATTTTAAAAAAAAAAAAAAAACCCTCAATAATCCTACATCTTTAGTGCAGTAAGAAGATGCTTACTGCGTTCCTGGACAACTTGCTCAAATTGGTCTGCTCTTTTGCTGGATTTCTCCATACAGTCAATGACGAATTCCATAAAACTGTTCACTGTTCGCCCGGTAGGGGGGAAGGAGAGAGAGGGGCAACTGGTGTTTTTGAATTTCCTGTATGAGTATGTGTGTGGTCCTGCTTCTCTATAAATTAATAGCAAAAGGGGGAGGAACGGTTTTTTTTTTTTTGAGAAGCGGGGAGGAATGATCAAACCCTAATTCCAGGGAAGTTAACATCCCACAAGGAAGATTCAAATATCTTAGTCTACTTGAGGTTAGTTTCAGTGAGAAAAGAACAACATTGAAAGTCAAGAGGGTATGGCATCTATGGAAATTTTGTAATTCTTCAGAAAAATGATCCAACTGCTCCAGTTCAAAAGAATACCATTTTGTTATTACTTCAACTGGGTCATTTTTAGATAGGGCTGTCAATGAGTACTGGACCTGTGGCTTCCCTATGGACCCAACCTAATTTTTATGGGTCCAGGTCCAAGTTCTCAGACCTGTTTAGAAATCAGGTCCATTTTTTACCCGGTTAAAGGTCAGGTCCAGGTTCGGGTCCACTGTCTTGGACCCAGATAAAATTGGGCAGTGTTGGGTTCAGCGAGTGTGCATGTGCGTGCGTGCATGTTTGTAACAAATACTAATTAATCTAGCCATAGAATGAGGCTTGCTAGGTTTGCTAAGCCACACACATGTAAGAGAGCTCATTTACACACCACACAAGTGCCAAACGGAACATGCATTGGCAATCTAACCCATCCACACAGTGATCCTGACCATATAAACACCCTCATTTGGCCTAGACCGGACTCGGACCCAACCCAAACTGAAATCAAGGTCCAAAGATCTGATGGGTACCCGGCACCTGATAAAGGACTCAAACCCAGCAAGACCAAAACCCAATCAGCTTAGGTATGGATTCTCTAGGATCTGACCCAAACCCGGCCCATTGATAGCTCTATTTTTAGATGGGCATGACCACTGTGTGCATTCATCACCATTTTTTTAGACAATGGATCCATCCACATAGGCATGGCATACATGTATGTCAATCTAGGCTGTCCCGACCACGTGTCCCAATTCCAATGATGATAGTCCAATATTCACAGCATGATGATTTTAAGCATTTTATATCAGATATTGGAATTTGGATTGCTGAAAATTTTTAAACTGTGAATCAGTGAGGATCTCTGATTAGTCTGGATTTTTGGGGATTATGTTCCACTTGGGCCCACAATTTGGACAGGAAGAAGCACAAACAAATAGGCAAACACACAACAGTCTATAAACCTTTCAAGAGAAGGAAGCAAAACTCCTCGTGCGTCAGCATATCTGAACTAATAATTATGAGCTAAACAACCTATTCAGTTCAACAAACTAAAAGAACAAAGAGTAAACAGTATGTCTACATCAGCTGGTTCGGCCTATATTGTTCACAACTTTCCATTGTGCTGATTTGGCTTCTTTGTCATACCAACCAGTTTTCTTAGATGACTCGAGGAGCTTTTGAGCTGACCTCTTAGATAGGTGATCTTTGTCTTCTTTAATGTGAAAGCAGCATATACACGTAGAGCATCAACGAAAATAAGCAAGTGGAATCTAAAAGCACTTTTCATTTTTTTTTCCTGAATTTTATTGAAACATACTTTTAGAATGCCACATGGCATACATTAATTGGTGGTCTACCTTATTACGGTACAATGGCTCTATTGTATCATTATCCCATCTTATATATAAACAAAACAAAGGGAGGTTCTCTAAAAGAAAAAAAAAATTTCATTAATGTGCTACATTGGAAACCATAGTAACCTCATGTTTCCAATAGAAGGAATGTCAGCCGTCTATTGGGAGACTCATCAATCTGCAAAAACCAACTACCTTTACCTAGCATTTTTTTGCATTTCCCAAAGGTGTTATTGGTAAAGTCTATCTTACCAGGATTCAAGCCCATAGCTCAATGGAAGGCACACATTCCTTCAACACCGACGTCTCAAGTTCAAACCCCCTTACCTGCCAAACAAAGAAAAAGTCCATCTCACTGCTCAGAAAAGAGAAATGACTGATACCGCAACGCGTACCTGTAAGAGAAGCTTTTTGCATTCTCTATATTCTTCAGTTTCTGAAGGATGGATCAGGTAAAAGAATTACTTTTAAGATGCCCAACTCCCTTTATTGAGTGTTTGCACTTCAGTAAGGATTGGCCATCAGAACACCTCTATAATAACACATTTTGAGGATAGCAGCCCAAAATGAGATGGAGTGAGCCCCACTTTGAGGGAGCTACCAAAGCACCTGCCCACCCATGTAAGATTCAAGGTCCCAGCAGGTTAAGAAACAGCATAGAATACCATGCACTTGATCTTCCATATCAGTGAGCAATGAACGACACCCGCATCACACATCATAAATCCACAGACAAGCAAACAATTAGGCTTCAAAGATCACTTTCCCATGCCTACTGAAGAACCCATGACACCCTGCATCTGATTGGAAAAAAAAAAAAGCAGAACCAATTTGCAAATTGGCACAATATGTGCACAAACCACTACATAAATGTCAAAACAGTATATGGGTTTTTACACATTTTCCCTAAGAGCCTGTCACTGTGCACCTAAAAACTGATGGGGTGAGGATACACACCACATCAGAAATAAAAGAACTAAGATAGTCTATCCATTAAGCTGCCACCTCTTCCTCCATAGATTGCATATACACAGACCTGTAATTCCTTTTTCATGGCTTATTCAGACATGAAACGAATTTATAAACCAGACTAGAACATTCTCGCAGTGGGATAGATGCACTATGCTTGCCACGGCTACCTTATTACGTCCGAAGAAATAAAGACAGAGAACCCAATATTGAGTAGTCTATTCCCTTTCCTTTGTACACCAGGAGATT
The DNA here is from genome assembly GCA_003013855.2 of Liriodendron chinense. Classification (NCBI taxonomy): domain Eukaryota; kingdom Viridiplantae; phylum Streptophyta; class Magnoliopsida; order Magnoliales; family Magnoliaceae; genus Liriodendron; species Liriodendron chinense. The sequence goes on from ML058513.1 coordinate 1,404,134, forward strand.
CAACAGCATTCACCTATGGGCAGACGTATGAGGCATTGGGTATGTCACTGGAGGCATGTTCATCGGTGTGCCGGGAACCACAGCTCCAGCAACTGGGGCCCGCACACCATAGGCCATATGTGGTGGGGCAGGAAGGTTCACTGGAGTGCCAACGGCTGAAACAAGGGATCCTCCAATGGGCTGGCCTATAGTAGTCGTCCCGTACATACCAACCCCAGAAGCACCTGATGGGGGCTGAGAAGATTGTTTGACAGATTTACTGGCAGTTCCTGTGGGTGCATTCGATTGACCAGTGATAGGCCCTTGGGGTACCGACACATCTCCATTACCCACACTGGTAATATCATGAATGCTCGACCTTCTCCTGTCTTTGTTCATTGAGTTCAAGCGAATGAAGTATTTCTGTGCATGGCTCGCCACCTGCGTAGGCGTCCTCGACACCACAAAGTTTCTAGAAATGCTCCGCCAGTCTCCTTTGCCATATTTATCCAATCCAAGAAGAAACAACCTGTTTAATTGAAAAGTGAGCAGTGAAGACATTAGCTTGAGTAGTTAACGTGGTCAAAATACTGGCAGTTTTGCATCATAACTGTGCAAACGTGTGAAGGGAAAGGATTTAACATGATATAGAGAAGAAGAGAAAAGACCAGAAAAGAAGTAGGGAGAGAAGAAGAAGGGGGGGGGGGGACAGCAGCACTTGGAAAGCCACCACACGCCCCTCTCTCTTTAGTTTAACTAGGGCTGCACTAAAGAACATCTGAAAATTACAATCATCCCTCCTTGCATAAGTAATGTAAGTAAAGACTATTCCTATAGGCCTAAACACTACATAACATGAAAAATAAAACCCAAAAACTTAAATAACATGTACAATAGAACCCAAAAAGCCCAAACAGGCCAACTGTATGACATTTAACACTTTTAACCCTCCCCCCAAACTGGAGTATAGATATCATACATGTCCAGCTTGGATATAAGCTTTTCGAATTAACACTTTCCAAGATGTCTTTGGTGAATAAATCTGCAACTAAAACATGGGAGGAGATATACGGAGTGTAAATTTCCTTCTGAGAGATCTTATCTCAAATAAAGTGACAGTCAACCTCTATAGGCTTTGTTCTCTCATGGAATATTGGATTGTGTGTGTGTGTGTGTGTGTGTGTGTGTGTGTGTGTGTGTGTGTGTGTGTGTATAGAGAGAGAGAGAGCAGGTTGATTGTCACAATGTAAAGGTATTGGACCTTGAACAATGAACCCCATTTCTATAAGAAGGGATTTAACCCAAACAAGTTCACCAATTGTGTGCCATTGATCTATGTTCTACCCCAGCGTTTGACTTGGCTACCACATTCTACTTCTTACTTTTCTAGGTAACCACATTGCCACAAAAGGTGTAGTAACCTATAGTCAATGGTCTGTCATATCTCAACCCTGCATAATCTGGCACCGGAATAACCAATTATCTGGAGATGATCATGAGATCCATACAATATACATTTCCTAAGTGTGCCCTTCAAATACTTGAGAATTCTCATAACTACAATTAAATGTGGAGCTCTTGGACTTTGCATAAACTGACTAACTATGCTGACAAAAAAAAGCAATGCATGGTCTGGTGATAGTCAAATGGATGAGTTTACCAACAAGTCTTCTATATATGCCAGGATCTACCAATAGCTTTCATTCTTTAGACTCAAGTTTGAGATAAGGATCCATCAATGTATCCATAAGCTTAGCACCTAGCATACATGTCTCTTCCAATAAGTCATAAACATATTTTCTTTCACATAGATTTGTTCCAACTTTGGATCTAGCTACTTCAATGACCAGAAAATATTAATGAAGACCAAGATCTTCAATTTGAAATTGAGATTGAAGATATGACTTCAACTTCTCAATACCCTCTTAGTCATCACCTGTAATTATTATGTCATCTATGTGCATAACAAGTACAATATAGCCAGATGTAGTATGCTTTGAGAAAACGGAGTAATCTGCTTTACTCCTCTTCAACCGATACAATACCATCACACTACTAAGCTTCTTAAACCAGGCTCACGGTGACTACTTCAATCCATATATAGACTTCTGCACACATTAGAGGACTTATCCTACGGAACATACTCAAGAGGTTGCTCCGTATAAACATCTTCATGTAATTCTCCATGCAGAAATGCATTCTTTACATCTAGCTAAAAGAGGAGTCAAGCACAATTTGCAGCTACTGATATAACAACTCGAACTGCATTGAGTTTGGCCACCGATTAAAAAGTATTTATATAATCTACTCTACAAACTTGAGTATACCCCTTGGCAACCAACCTGGCTTTGTAGTGATCAATTGATCCATCATGAAGAAATTTTACCTTGTAAACCCATCTACTTTTAACTGGTGTCTTACCCGTTGCCAGATTAATTAGTTCCCATGTATCATCATTAGAATACATGGTGTTCATATCCTCATGCATAGCCCTTCTCCAATTTCCATCCAACAATACATCCTAAATGGACTCAGGAAGAGAAACATCAGAAAATATTTTAATATATTTTTACTGATGCATTGTGAAATGAGCTTCTAATAGCCACCATGTTCAACACTCCATATGCGTGACTATAAACGTAACAATGGCCAAACTACAAAGGTTGAGAGGTAACACAGTCAAGTCAAAAGTGGATCCTAACGAACTACTAGTAAAAATCATTCTCGAATATGATGTTGTTCATAACTTGTTAAATGATAGCCACTCTGAGAGCACAGGGATAGAAGGAACCATAAACTCAAATGACATTGAAGACTATAGATACTTTTGTAGGATTACAATATCTTAAGTGAAAGAAGCTTTGAAAAAGATTAAAAAAGAAAAAAGAAAGGCCCTCAGATCAGTTGACATACCAACAAAGGTTTGGAAGTGCATAGGAGATAGTGGGTTATTTTGGTTGACAAAATTGTTCAAGAAGATTGTAAGCACCGTGATACCTATTTATAAGAATAAGGAGTCTATACAGAGCTATGATAACTATCATGGGGTTAAATTTACGAGCCACAATATAAAACTTTGGGAGAGAGTGATTGTGCGAAGACTAAGCCATGAGACAAACGTATCAAAAAATTGGTTTGGTTTTAAGAGGGGAGGAGGGGGGAGGTAGAAGCCATTAAAATAGGGCTTAATCTCTTCATAATCAGTTCTCTAAGCAGTAAAAGTTAGTAGTGGCATGGTATTTGCCAAATGTAACTTTGTGTCTTTGGCAAGGTGGCTCTACCATCACTCAAATTAGGCTCTAGCTTCCTCCATCCAGACCCCCTTAGACATGTTTCTAGGGAAGTTAATTCCTTAGTAGATGTTTTGGTTGAGGAGCTTCCAAGCCTTCTCTAGTTTGGAAATGCGCATCTGTTAGCTTTATGGATAATTGCATTTTTCCTCCTATTTAATTAAAATTTAATACACACCCCGATCCATGGCCCAAGTGGTAGACTGAGTGAAGATAGCCTCGTGGTGGGGTGGCGTGAGCATGTGTGTGTGCATAGGCATGGGCGGGCGGGCACGTGCACGTGTGTGTGCACTATGAATATTATAAAAGGGGTGTGTGTGTGCGTGCGCACGTGCATGAGAGTGTGGGTGCCCACTCGCACGTGTGTGTGTGTGTGTGCGCGCGTGCGAGTGTGGGTGCCCACACGCATGTGTGTGTGTGTGTGTGTGTGTGTGTGTGTGTGTGTGTTTTGAAGGATAGTGTGTGTGTTTTGGGTAATTAAGAAGCAACATGAGCTAAAATGAGCATTGTAGAGATGAGGATGTTGAGATGGATGTGTTGGAAGACCAGGAACAAAAAGAGGTCAAGAAAGAGGTCGTTCTAAGCAGCCTAAGAGTAGCCCTAATAGGAGATAAAATGATGTTGAGCACCTTGAGATGATACAATCATGTACTATGTGCTACAAAAACTAGTGATGACTGCGGTAAGAAGAGGAACACCTAATAATGGTTGAAGGACCTAAAAGGAGGAGGGGGAAGACCTATAAGGACTTGGATCAAGCTGGTGAGATGGGGATATGAAAGTGTGTTCACTTTCCAAGGAAGGGCCTTAGGTCAAAAGTTGGAACAATTGGCGAAATAGGATTCATAAAGCTAGGACAAATAGTTGGGGCAAGGATATAGTGATGATATATAAGGTTTCGTAACCTTCACCATAAGTGTGTTAAACTTCACCAACACTAATAGTGAAGGAACTCATAAATCCAAATCCACGACTAGAACAACCACCTATAGGTCATTGCCTAAAACCCGTATTAATGGATGATCTGAACCATGAAAGTTCACCTACAATCGCTCTCTTTTTCTCTCTCTCTCTTTTTTTTTATTTTAACAATGATGATATAATATAAAAAAGGCCACATCTAGAACTTAGAGCTATACAAATATACAACCCCCCCCCCCCCCCCCCCCCCCCCCCCCCTCTCAAAAGCAAGAAGAAAATATTAGAAATCTAAACTGCCACCTAATCCCTCATATTACGAATTGCCCTATTGAACACTTGCACTAGCCCACTCATTTTGTTGTTGAAGCAACGTTGGTTTCTTTCCCACCAAATCGCCCAAAGGGATGCTAAAACACTTAATTACCACTCCCTTTTCCCTTCTTTCCCTATCCCTCCGTTGTGCCAGGCTATGAGAAGATCCTCCATCAACTTCGGGAACACCCATAAAACCCTGAAAGATTGGAGAAGCGAGCCCCACACCTCCCTAGCAAATACACAGTGAATGAATAAGTGATCCGCAAATTCCACGTCTTTGAACCACATCAAGCAAGCATGTGGGAAATACAGGTTCCGCTTGCCAAGATTGTTTATTGTTAGCACTTTGTTCCTGCCTGCTAACCAACCAAAAGCCACCACCTTTAAAGGAGCCCCGTTGAGCCATAGGAAGGCCATAGCCACCACCTCTGCATTTTCATTCGAGACACTAAAAAACTGATAGCATGATCTAACTGAGAAAGAATATATCTTAGACTTTAACCATCTCAAGGAATCTACTTCTGAAGAAAGAGGAGAAAACTTTGATAACAACTCAAGCAAAAGCAACAACTCTTTGAATTCCCCATCTGAGAGATTTCTTCTAAAAATAGGCATCCATGTGACTTCCTCCCCTCTTATTGAATAACAATTGCTCACCATCACCCCCTCTTCCCTAGCTAGCCTTGTTAAAGATGGAAATCTCTCCTTCAACCTCTCCTCTCCCACCCATCTATCATCTCAAAATCTAATACTCTTACCATCCCCCAAATGGAAGCCTATAACCTCCCACACTTTCTCTTTCAAGGACGCCACCGCTTTCCACAGATAAGAACACCGAACAAGGATGAAGCCTTCATCCACCACCTCCCTTCCTCTCCCCCATATTTTTTCGTTGTTACCTCCCTCCACCTAGCCTTTCCTTTCGACCCGAACCTCCACACCCATTTCCCCAATAGAGCTAGGTTCATCTCTTTCAACTTTAAGATCCCTGCTCCTCCTTGAACCGTTGGTTTACAAACTTCATCCCATTTCATTAAATGAGACTTGTGCTTCTCCCTCGACCATTCCCATAAAATAAAAATAAAAATCCCTTCTTCAGCTCTCCAAAGCAATCAAAATGGATTTTGGACACTTGAAGAGAGACATAAAATAAACCGGAAGATTCGACATAGATGATTTGATCATTACCAATCTCCGACCCAAAGATAAGAACCTTGACTGCCATTTAGAAATCTTTCTTTCGCACCTGTCAATCACTCTGTCCCACATGTGCTTCGTTGGACTCCCTGTACATAACAGTAGCCCCAAGTACATTGTTGGAAAAGAAGCTTCCCTACACCCCAAACACTTTTGCAAAAGCCCACACCCTATCATTAGGAATGCCTACCCCTAAAATCTCACTCTTGGAAATATAAACTTTCAAACCGGATACCACCTCAAAGCTTACTATAATCGAGCGAAGATTTTCAACAAGAAAAAAAAAATCATTTGCCTTACACAATAAGAGTGTATCATTGACATACTAAATATGAGAAATCTGAAAATTCGTGTTATCCACCCCAAAACCTACTACTAAACCCACCCGAACCCCTCTATCTAGCATTTTACTGAGGGCCTCCATCACTTTAACAAAGAGTAAAGGCAATAAAGGATCGTCTTGACGCAATACGCGGGAAGCAGCAAAAAAACCTTTTTGCGAGCCATTCACCAAAATGAGAATTTTGCCAAACTAACACAATCTGAATCCAAAAGCGCCATTTTGGGCCACATCCTAATCCGCCCAACATATAGTCTAGGAATGACCAATCCACATGGTCGTAAGATTTTCCACATCAATCTTACACACCATTCCTTCCCTCCTATAGCAAGAGTCAACACATTCATTGGTTAGGAGAGAACAATCTACGATTTGTCTTCCATTCACAAAGGCCCCTTGTGATTCTGATATAACATTCCCCAACACTTTCTTAAATTGAGAAGCCAACACCTTCGCTAGAATCTTGTATGGAGCCCCCAAAAGACTGATAGGATGAAAATCTTTCAAGCATTCTGCTCTTTCCGTTTTGGGAATCAATGCTATAAAAGTAGCTCCTAATTGTGTTGCGATTACGCCTTTCTCGAAAAATTCTTGCATAAAACCAACGACATCAGCTTTCACACTTACCCAAAATTTCTGATAGAATGCTACTGAGAAACCATCTGGCCCAAAAGCCTTGTCACCACCCAAATCTACCACTACTTGCTTGATTTCTTCTTCAAAAAACGGATGTTCCAACGAGTTTGCCTCTTTTGCCAAAATTGCTTCAAAATGCAAATTGTTGAGCGTTGGCCTAATTTCCCCATCCTTAGACAATAGGTCTTTATAAATTTGGACTACCGAGTTGCAAAGTTTTGACTTCACCTCAATTCTTTGACCGTCCACCACTAATGAAGATATCTTGTTGACACGCGCTCTCACACTAGCCGTTGCATGGAAAAACTTGGTGTTCTTATCTCCCGCTTTCAACCAAGTTGCCCTAGACCTTTGACGCCATTTCATCTTCTCCTCCCTTAACCTAGCATTATATTTAGCTCTAAAAACTTCCCTCCAAGCCTTTTCTTTCTCTGATAAATCCTATTCCTCTTCTTTGGAATCTAACCTTCGAATTTGCATTAGGAAATCATCCTTTTCCTCCTCTCGGCCAAAAAGAACCTCTCTTTTCTAAACCCCTATTTTCTGCTTTAACCACTTTAGTTTCTAGAATAGAGAAACACCGGCACTCCCTTTCACCTGCAATCTTCATTAACCAAATGGTCAAAATTTTGTTGTTACTAAGGGGCCACTTGGATACAAGCAAAGTTATGTTGAACAGAAGCTATCTAAGTCATGGTGTCTTAAATTGGCTATCTTGGTAAAAGAAAAGAATTTTTTTTAATAAAAGTTCATCTAGGTCATACTATTTTGGACTAGTTCTTCCATTCCCTGCTTGTAAAACACCTAGAACAGGGAGTAAAGATGGAATGTGAAACATGTGTAGAAATTAAAATGGTTGGTGACACATGTAGCATCTATAGCACATCTGCACATTGACACGGCACATAAAAGGCACTTGAATGTTGGTAGGGGTTCTTAAACTTGGATGGTTGCCATGTAATGAATGTGTGCAAACATTATGTTCCCGCATGCAACAAAATGTAGACAAGCTTTCTTTATTTTCTTCCCACCTTTTAGTAAAGACATGTTGTCCTTGCTAACTATCAAATTTTGGGGACGTGTCCTTGCTTGTGCAAAATACAATTTTTCTTGTGTTCAAATGGCTCCTGCAGGTGTACTAACAGTCCAATGAATGGACATTGTAGGCGACCTTTTGCATGTTTTGGACCCACTGAATCAATCTAGGTTTCAAGCAATGGCCATATCCAAGAGGTCATTCTAATGGATGGCCGCACTAGAGACACCTTCCCTAATGAGTATCAACATGGGTTTCAACCACTTATTTTAATTAAATGGAGAAAATCCAATTTATCATGCCAAGGAACCCCGAATTGTAAGCAATGACCACACCAAGTGTACCACACAAACCAGATAACTAAAGGTTGGAGGATATCTAAAGTTGCCACGTTGCATTCAAGGGTGTGATCAAGACATCACTCTAGCAACAACAATACTCATGCAACAAAAATGGTGCATGTCTTAAAAATTCTTATGCTCGTCACAACTATTAATAATTTATCTTTTGGTACTATTCATATAGTTTCACTGCATTTCAAGAGTAGTGCTACTACGATTCAATCAAAAGCAACTCATCGAGCAATTCCTCGAATTACAGTGACACGTGTCCTCTCCTCCAGCGCGCTCAATATGAATATCTGTGGGGCCCACCATGATGTACATGTGCCATCCAATCCATTCATCACTTAAGCCAGCCCCTTTTAGGAGGTTAACCCCAAAATCATGCAGGTCCAAAACTCAAGTGGGTCACACCATAGGAAAATGTGAGAATAGAGAGGTCCACCATTGAAATCTTCCAAAGGCCCCACTATGATGTTCATGTGACATCCGAGCCATTCATAAGGTGTGTAAAAGGAGGATGAAGGGCCCTCTATGATGTATATGTAGCATCCAATTCATCCATCACCTAAGTGAATCACCCCTGAGCAAATCGTCGTAGCATTACTCATATTTCAAATATCAAGATATTTTTTCCTATGTTTTATTGGGGTATAAACCAATAGATTTATAATAACATATTTGTCAATGCTATCAAAAGACTAAAAGATGTATCAGCATTTCATATTTCAAAGTCACCATATCACACCCATTTCTGGAACCTAACATCTATGTCCACGTCCAAGTTACCAAGACCAAAACATGTGGACAATCAGTGTACCTTCCATGCCTAATCAAGCATGGGGGCCCTAACCGAGCAAAGAGAGCAGAATATTAAAATGAAAGCTTTTGCAGCAAACCTACATTCATCAGCGCTTGAGTAGCAAAATAAGAACCAGATCATCATTGAAGTGAACAGCTCAGCTAACATATATAATGGTTGCAAGGTGTTAGATACCAGGTACTGCAATCAGTTGCATAGGTCTTGTGACAGAGTTGAAATTTCTTTTATAGGAGTTTAATAAGCTGGACTATTGGGCTTGGAGCCTTGGACCTTTGTTAAAGGACCAATATGTCCACACGTAATTCACACGGTTTTGAGAACCCTGGCGCCTCACGTTCTCTGCAACTCTCTCTCTCTCTCTCTCTCTCTCTCTCTCTCTCTCTCTCAAATCTTCAATATCTTCCTCTTGTTTTCATGGTACAGAGCAAGGTCACTGATCTCTGACCCTCTACATCTTTAATCCCTCAAAAACTACTACATTCTTCTCCAACTATCATTGTTTACCCCCCCCCCCCCCCCCCCCCCCCCCCACCCTCTCTCTCTCTCTCTCTCACCCTCTCACCAGCTGGGTTCTGCCAGCGCCATTAATGGCGTAAGGAAGGCATGTCTCCTCTCCATCCGTCATCTTTCTCTTCGCAGATGATGCACAACATTGGGACCCGATCTGGCTGCGTGGTTCAAGTTTTCTGCTACAGATCTGATGTTTAAAACAAGATTACGATGGTAATATGCTGATCCATCTAGTTTTCTTCCTGCTGTTGTGTGTTTTTTTTTTGGTGGATTGCCGGTCTGCATCTGTTACTGCATCTCAACATTATTGATGTCTTCCATATGATCTAGATTGCATCTGTTATTGCCACTACTACCTTTCTGATCAACATTTCCTGATCTACTGTGCATCATCTTGTTGAACAGTGATTGTGGACCAACTTCCTGATCGCTGGCTGCTTACCGGCTCAGATGACCAGGAACGCTGCTGTTTTGATTGTGTTTTCAATAAAAACTGTGATCTTCTTTGTTAATAACCAGTTGGATTGTTATTGGCCATTTGATCGAATGGCTCTGACCAGCATCTGTTTTGCCACTTGTTGTTGGTCACTGTTACCAGATCCTATGGTCCAGATCATCTGCTACATACGTTGCTTGGTTGCTAACACGATTGCCATGACCTGATCTGCTATGTGTGTTGCTTGGTTGCTAACATTGTACTCCCTGCTGGACATGTCTGCTACATGCTGGAAACATGTTGGTTCCCTTTTTCTTAAGAACTGGTTTGCTAGCATGTTGGTGCTCCCTCCTGATTGCTGGACGTGTTTGAATGTTGATTGCTGGCAACGTGTTGCACCAAAGATCGGTGTGTTGATCCGTTGTGGCCCATCTACTTACACGAGGAGTTCTGTTTTGCTACTTCTCTGATCACGTTTTTTGTGGGCCATTCTTATCTGCTGGCCACTGATCGGCCTGCTGTTTGCTAATCACAAGAGACCCAGTTCAATTGTTCTGTGTGGCTGGCCCAGTTGCAGATCAACAGTGGGTCAAGTTGGCCAGAAAAAGATGAGGCTGGACCCCTCCCTGGCATTTGGTTATAATATTACTCGATAGTAGGCACTGCTGTCCACGGTAATTGGTGTGTGATTCATCTTATCTGTGTGTTTGCTGAACTGAAAGATCAGGCTGCTATCCACGAATGTCCCCGTTCTGCATTCTATTCCAATATGGGCAGCTCTACTAGAGGCTGCGCCCACATTCACAAGGTGGTCACAGAGGAGGGCGAGGCCATGCACGTACAAATGTGCAGTAGCATTTCTGTGTGAACTGCAAAATGACCAATCCTGCAGTTTCTCAGGGTGATTCTTCTTCGGGACCATCTATATGACCCCATCACTTGGTAATTTGAAGAAGCTTTTCAGCAAAACCTCTGTTTCTGACCCCACTACTGGCGCCCCCACTTTTCTTGCCAAATCAGGTAATGCTTCTATTGCATCCGCTGGATCATCTCTCTGAGTGATTAATTCTGGGGCCAAAATCACATGACAGGTTCTATCTCCCTCCTTTCCTCTTTCGATTACTTGCATTCTTGCCTCCCTGTATCATTAGTTGATGGATCTCTAACCTCAGTCCTTGGTGAAGGGACTGCCACCCCAAGCTCCAGCTTCAATTTAAACTCTGTCCTTTTTGTTCCCAAGTTTCCCACGAATCTTTTTTCCATGAGTAAAATTAACAAAGCTTTGAATTGCTCCATCACATTTTTTCCATCTCATTGTGTTTTTTCAGGATTTCAGGACCTCAATACAAGGGTGACAATTGGAGGGGGGCGTGAAGTATGCGGACTAGATTACTTTGAACTAGGATGAGGTGATGCCACTCTCTTCTCTACCAGTTCCCATATACCCTTGCAATGGCATGCACATCTAGGCCACCCGTCTCTAGATTCTTAACACAAGTTAGTGCCTTCTTTATCTAGTGTTAAGTCCTTAAATTGTGAAGCCTATCAATTAGCTAAACACAACCATTCAGTTTATTTAATCGTATTAATTTTCCTTTTGGTCTAGTACATTCTGATGTGTGGGGAACTATTTGAGTTCCAAGTTTGCATAAATTTCGATACTTAGTGACATTTATTGATGATTTCTCACGCATGGCATGGGTTTATATGATGCATGCATGATCATTTTGAATTGTTTTCTATATTTAAACTTTTTCATGCGGAAGAGCGTGATCAATCTCAAAAAGACAATCGTTGCTTTAAGACAGGTAATGATGCCGAATACGTCCTCCTCAATTACTAAATATGTCTTCACTTGGAATCACTCATCAAACATACAACACTTGCACACCTTAGCAAAATGAGGTAGCCAAATGGAAAAATTAACACCCATTAAAGGTAGCATGTTCTCTTTTAAGTCATATGAAAGTCCCTAAATATTTTTGGAGTTACGTTTTGTTAACGGCATGCCACCTTATCAATCGTCAACCATCATTCGTTCTTTGTGGTGCTACCCCGCTCTCTGTGTTACTTCCCAACACCAAACCTCTTTTCCCCTACCACCTCAAATCGTTGGGTGCACTACGTTTGTACATAAAGTAGGTGTCTCAACTAACAAATTGGATGCACGGGCAATTAAATGTCTTTTTCTTGGACACTCCTGTACTCAAAAGGGGTGTCGATGCATGGACCCCACCATGAATCATGAATATGTAAGTGCTGATGTCACATTATTCAAAAATACACCCAATTTCTCTAACTTGTCAATAGAGTGTGAACCAGCATTCCCTGGTACACCGCTACAACCTTGTTCCACTCCAGTTGTTCCGGCCACTTTGCCTCATGGGACTGAGAGTAGATCACATGATTTCTCTGGCCCCACCATTGCCACATGAGGTCCCTAATACCACTTAGTCGTCTCCATCAGTCCCTGACTTGCACCTTCTTATTGCTTTGCAAAAAGGTACTCGATCCTTTACTCGCCACTCTATTTCTAATTTTGTCTCTTATCATCACCTCACCCATCATATCACTCCTTTACCTAAACCTATCTCATGTTGTGGTCCCTGCCTCTCTCCATGATGCATTGGCCCATCCTGGATCGAAGAAATCTATGGAAAATGATATCTCCCCGATGAATCATACAACCACCTGGACTCTAACAACTCTTCCTCCAAGAGAACGATCGATTGGATGTCGGTGGGTTTACACCATTAAATATCATCCTAATGGGTCAATTAAGCACCTTAAAGCGCACCTTGTAGCCAAGGGATACACATAGACAACTAGCTTGGATTTTGAAGGAATATTTTCACCCATGACCGAACTAAACTCTATTCGAGTGTTACTTTCTATTGCTGCTAACAAGACATGGATTGTTTACCAACTTGATCTAAAGAATGTTTTCCTCAACGGCAACCTTTTTGAAAAAGTGTATATAGAGCAACCTCCTAGGTTTGTTGCTCAGGTGTAGACTAGCACAGTATGTAGGCTATGGAAAGCTATCTACGTATTGAAGCAATCTCCTCAGGCCTAGTTCGAGAAGTTTAATTGTGCACTTCTGGACTATGGCTTCCGCCGATGCAAGGTCAATCATTCTGTGTTTGTAAAGCAAATACCTAAGGGAGTAGTGATCTTAATCGCATACTTGGACGATATTATCATTTCAGACAGTGATGAAGAAGGGATAATCAATGTGAGCAGTTTCAGACTAAAGAAGTGGGTCTCCTTAACTACTCCCCAAGAATTGAGGTAGCAAGGTCCCACTGTGGCATCATGCTATCCCAAAGGAAGTATGCCCTCAACCTCCTCGATGAGACCAAATTGATGGGGTGTAAACCCTGTGACACTCCCATAGATGCAAATTTAAAATTGTCTAATGACCACGGAAAGTTACTCAAAGACGTCGAGAAGTATAGAAGACTGGTGTGAAAACTCATATATCTAACTGTTACCCGACCAGACATCTCCTGTGTTGTATGAATGGCTAGCCAATTTATGCATCAACCGCGCTCTCAAAATTGGGATGCCATCATCCGTATTCTACATTATCTTAAGGGTACTGCAAGACAGGGTCACCTCTACAGATCGAATGGCAACTTCACATCAAGGCTTTTGCTGATGCAAACTAAGCAAGATCTCTAACAGATAGAAGATTGACATCAAGATATTGTACTTTCATTGGAGGCAACTTAGCGACATGGAAAGTAAAAAAACAAAGTGTGGTCGTCAAATCTAGTGTTGAAGTTAAATATCATGATATGGGCCACGCTATGTGTGAACTCTTGTGGGTTAGGTCTCTCCTTTAAGAACTTCACCTTTTTTATGGGACTCCAATGACTTTATACTATGACAACCACGTAGCCATCCACATTACCAATAACCTTGTATTTCACGAAATGACAAAACATATTGAAGTCGATTACCACTATATCAGGGAGAAGGGTGCATCAAAAGAGGTTTTTATTTCCTTCCAAGGCCCAGTTAACCAATGTTTTCACTAAGGGTTAACTGCATGTATAGAGGGTGCATCTATATGTAACAATGACGTAGAGCAGGTTGCAAACACTTTCATGGTGAGGATGGACCAGAAGGAGCCCAAGCTCAGGAAGAATCGACAGTCAACAGCAAAGTTCGATCAGTCGAACCCAATCAAACACTTATCGAAAATTGCCCGAAATTCAATCCAACTCTCTGGACATATTTTGGAATTTTCGACCGGTAGACAATCCTGGTCGATCGATCGAAAATCCCCCGGATCTATGCAGAGAAGTGCTTGAACTTTCTGGACAATTTTGGGCTATTTCGACCGATTGGGTCGACCGGTCGACACTCAAATTCAATCAGTTGATGGATCAGGTCAACAAATCAACAGACTACAATTTTGCACGAAATCTGTTACTTTCCGTTTTTGCTTAGGACTCTTTCTAATTTCGCAATTAGGATTTGTTAATGGTATTTAAGGATGTTAAGATGTTGTCTAGGGTTATCCTTCACATTATTAATCAAAACTTCTACTTTGTCGTTCTTCATCCCGTGGATTCGAGATATTCCCTCGTGGATTCGAGGAAGCTCTGTAGAGGATTCTGGAGAGCTTCGTGAATTCGGAGTAGTTATCCCGTGAGGAAGACGGTGATCGACCTCACCACGTCCCTCCCTATGTTAAGTGGTATCAAAGCGAGGACTCCCCCCGGGCCAATGGCAACTAATGAAGGTTTGGACAATAACCCCGTGGACAATGAACCAGGAATCCTTTATGTTGCGGAGAGAATGGAAGCTTTCCGCCGGGAGAGTCAGTTAGCCATACAAGGGCTGCAAGCAACCCTCAACCGTCTTGCAGATGTGCTAATTCCACCCTGGCCCCAAGGTGATGTTCAGCCTCCCGTGATCGCTGTACAACACAATCCAGTTGCTCATAGAGCGCTTCCGAAGACGAATCGCAGGGCTAAGATGAATCTAGCTCCAACGATGAGGAAGTCGGCAATGCTATTGCTCGACGACCTGTCCATGGATACGATCGAGTAGACCGAACAAAAATAGATTACAAGGGAAAGGTCGATCTTCCAAGCTTTAACGGCCAGTTGCATATAGAAGAGCTTCTCGACTAGATGGTAGAGGTTGAGCGCTACTTCGATTATATGGATGTACCAGAAGAGAAGAAGGTGAAATTAGTCGCCTACAAGTTAAAAGGCAGTGCTTCAGCATGGTGGGAACAATTACAGCTTACACAGACCCGATAGAATAAGGCGCCCATCTGATCATGGCAACGGATGAGATGCCTCCTGCGAGCCCAATTCAAGTGACTACGACCACGTATTGTTCTAGCAATACCAAAATTGCCAACAGGGGAATCGTCCAGTGGCAGAATACACCGAGGAGTTCCAAGGGTTATCAGCGTAGATCGACTTAACGAAGACCGAATCGTAGAAAGTGGCACGGTTCATTGGCGGCTTACGATTGACAATCCAAGATCGGATTCAGATGCATCCGGTATGGACTATGGATGAAGCGGTCCAATTGGCTAATAAGGGGGAAATGCAACTTACAAAGGCCACTACTCGTACGTACCCTGCGATGCGAGCTCCCACGACAGGCCCCACTCAGGACGCAACATTGACCAAGGGAAAGGAGCCAATAGGAGGGTATCCTCAACCTCCTACGGTCGCAAACCACGAAACGGGGAGCGACACATCAAGGCCTCAACGCACAACGCCAACAATGGTGGATCCGAGCAGGATTCCAAATCCTTATGGTCGGCCAAGGCCAGACCATTGTTTCCGTTGTGGCCAACCAAGTTACCTATCTAACACATGTCTCAGTGCCCCGCAACCCACTGGGGGGGAGCTGAAGATGAGACGGCGGAAGGAGGCCCAGGATTTGATGAAAACGTACAAGCCTCCGAAGAAGTAGGCGATGAGGATTGGGTGGCCAAGCATTACAGCGAATCCTTGGTCGTGAGGCGACTCTTGTACACTCCAAGAAAGGAGGTGCACCCGCAGCGGCACAACATATTCCGCACGTGGTGTACCGTCAATGGCAAGGTTTGTGATGTAATTATAGATAGTGGCAGCAGCGAGAACATCGTCTCAAAGGTGATGGTGGACAAGTTGTGGCTACCAACGACAAAGTATCATTCCCCTTATTCAATCGGTTGGATTAAAAAGGTGAATGAGACCAAGATAACCTAACAATGCACTGTCTCATTTTCAATTGGTAGAAACTATAAGGATCAAGTAGTTTATGATGTGGTCGACATAGAAACTTGTCATATGTTACTTGGTCGACCATGGCAATGAGACCGTGATGCGACCCATAGAGGATGAGACAACGTCAATATTTTTGTCAAGGATGGTCATAAAACGATCCTTACCCCTATGGCACCAGAGAACCACCCCAAAGCTTCTAAAGTGGAGGGGAGATCTCTCCTAACCATTTGGGATTTCATGGAGGAATCCAAGGAAACCAGCGAGGTGTACGTCGTAGTTGTGTAGGGCGAGGAGTCAGAGCCCTCAAACATTCCTTCAAGCTTGAGGCCATTGTTGAATGAATTTAAGGAAGTCTGGCCCGAAGATTAACTCGACGGATTACCTCCCATCCGGGACATCCAACACCATATCGACCTTGTCCGAGGGGCCAATTTTGCCCAACCGTCCTCACTATCAGGTGAGTCCGAATGAGTGTAAGATCCTTCAGGAAATGTGGATGAGTTGATCCACAAGGGTCTATTGAGAGAAAGCATGAGTCCATGCGTCGTGCCGGCATTGTTAACCCTAAAGAAGGACGGGAGTTGGCGCATGCGTGTCGACAACCGAGCGATTAATAAGATTAATATCAAATACAAGTTTTGATACCGCGGTTGGACAACATGCTAGATATGCTAGAGGGTTCTAAGTTGTTTTTCAAGCTGGATTTGAAAAGCGGGTACCATCAAATTCGTATCAGGCCAGGTGATGAGTGAAAAACTACATTTAGACCAAAGAAGGGCAGTATGAGTGGTTCGTTATGCCCTTCAGTCTATCGAAAGCGCCAAGCACTTTTATACAACTGATAAATCAAGTGCTAAAGCCGTTTATCGAGCAGGTTCGTAGTGGTCTACTTCGACGACATACTGATTTATAGTCAGAGCAAAGCAAATCACATGGAGCATCTCAGGTAGGTGCTATAGGTCCTGGCAGACAATAAATTGTACCTGAATCTGAAAAAGTGCAGCTTCTTAACTGAGAGCCTTCTGTTCTTGGGGTTCGTTGTGACGTCCACGGGCATCCGTGTGGACGATGAGAAGGTTCGAGTTATCCGAGATTGGCCGACCCGACAAACATTCATGATGTGCGGAATTTTCATGGGTTGGCGACGTTCTATCGTTGATTCGTGCGAAATTTCAATACCATTGTTGCACCAATTACCGATTGGATGAAGAAATGACCATTTTAGTGGACCGATGAGGTTGACAAAAGTTCCGCCGAAATCAAAAATCGATTGTCCACGACGCATATTCTAGTACTTCCCAGTTTCGACAAACTGTTTGAGGTTGAGTGTGACGTCTCATATGTTGGGGTTGGGAGAGTTTTATCTCAGGAAGGCAGGCCAGTAGCCTTCTACAGTGAGAAGCTCAACAACGCATGGAAGAAGTTGTCAACATATGAGCTTGAGTTGTACGCAGTAGTCCAGGCACTACGACATTGGCGCCACTACCACATTCAGCGGGAATTTGTCTTATACACTAACCATCAAACGCTAAAGTTTATCAATAACCAAGCTAACGTGAATCGTGTGCATGCAAGGTAGATTTCATTTTTTTTTTCCAGGAATTCATGTTCACCCTAAAGCACAAGGCTGGAAAGTAGAACAAGGTGGTTGATGTTCTTAGTCACCGAGCATCGTTATTGGTCATGATCAACGTTGTCAAAATCGTACGATTTACGATATGAATCATACAATTCACATCGTATCGTATGGGTGTACGATTTGAATCGTACACCCAAATCGTAAAATCTCAAATAATTGTACGAATTGTATAGTATCGTATTGAATCATATGGATCGTAAGATAATCGTAGACTGTATAAATGGGCCCAAAAAAACTTTAAAAATCAAATTTTTATTATTTTTTATTCAATTTATTTATTCTCTTTGTACCCTTTTGCTCATAAAATATGAAAAAGGCTTTCCTCTATTGATAATATCCTCATTTTTTTATTATTATTATTATTTTTTTTTTTTTTTTTGAGAGAGAGAGAGAGAGAGAGAAAGGAGGAGATTTGGGGATTTAGATCTTAAAAAATCCAAAAAAAAAAAAAAATCAAGATATCTTTTTATTCACAATGGAATCGAATGCCATTTTTTCTAACATGATTTTACACAAGAAAGGTACAAAAGAACAAATTTTTTTGAAAAACAACAAAAGAAAACAAAGGAAAAGGACAAGAATCCTTTACTAGCATGACATGTATGCCAATTGCCATATACATTTTCTCAGTTGATAACATCATGATATGAATTACTTTTTTGGTACATGTTGATGGTAAATGGATGATTGATGAGTTTTTAATCTTTTTTTATTTACTTATATCTTTTCATACATCATACATCATACATTATAATTTTGTTCACTAGATTAATGTCATGGTTAAATTGTGTTTTTAGCATATTCATGAGAAAATGGATGATTGATATATTTTTAATTTTTCTTATCCATATATAATTGTTTTGTATTTTTTATGATATTTTTATGAAAATCTAAAAAAATCTTACGATTTACGATACGATACGATTCAAACAAGAAAACGATTTACGATTTGATAAAATTGGTCGCAATGAGTAATGAGGTTGTTGGATTCGACTGCCTCAAGGAGTTGTATGCAGAGGATGAGGACTTCAAGGATGCATGGGTTAGATGCCAAGAGGGTCATCCCAGTGACCTACATATCCAAGATGGTTTCCTCTTCCAAGGAAATCAACGGTTTCCTCTTCCAAGGAAATCAACTGTGCATTCCCCAAAGTTCTCTGAAGGAACAAATTATCTAAGAGCTTCATAGGGGGTGACCTTGGCAGAGACCTTGGGAGAGATAACATGAGAGCTCTTTTAGAGGAGGGTATTATTGGTCGTAATTGGTACGTGACATGGAAAAAAACGACGCAGCGCTGCCATGTTTTCCAAGGAACAATCTCAGAATATGGGTCTTTACACTCTGTTACCTATGCCTAACGGCCCTTGGGAGGACTTATCTATAAACTTCGTACTTGATCTCCCACGAACACAGTGCGACATGGATTCGGTATTCGTAGTGGTAAATCGATTCTCGAATATGGCACACTTCATCCCATGTAAGAAAACCCTTGATGCAACACACATGGTGAATCTATTCTTCAGAGAGGTCGTGAAGCTACGCAGGGTTCCCAAGACCATTACTCCTGACCGTGACACGGAGTTCGTCAACCATTTTTTGAGGACCTTATGGAAGCAGTTCGATACATGACTTCAATTCAATAGTGCTTACACCCGCAAACAGATGGGAAGACTAAAGTTGTAAATCGTACGTTGGAAAATCTCATTCAGTGTATTTCGGGTGATAAGCCGAAGCAGTGGGACTTGGCCTTGTCTCAGGCGGAGTTCACCTTCAATAACATGGTGAACCGATCAACAGGGAAGTACCCATTTCAAATTGTTTATGGACAAAGTGCCCCATCACACACTTGATTTGGTCCCTTTGCCCAAGCTCCCGGGCATGAGTGTCGCAACGGAACATACAGCGGACCGAATCATGAGCATTCATGCAGATGTTTAAGCCAAATTGCAAGCTTCGAACGACAAGTACAAGGAGCAGGCTGACAATCATCGACGTTTGAAAGTGTTCGAGGTGGGCGACGAAGTCATGGTTTATCTATACAAGGAGCGATTTCCAGCCGGAACGTACAACAAGCTGAAGAACAAGAAGATTGGACTAGTGTCGATCCTCCACAAGATCAATGACAACGGTTATGTTGTTGATCTTCCAAAAGACATGGAGATCTCTCGTACTTTCAACATCATGGACCTATACAAGTATCATGAACCAAAGCTGGACAAGAACTCAAGGTCAAGTTCTTTTGAAGTGGAGGGGACTGATGTAGAGCAGGTCGCGGACACTTTGGTGAGGATGGACTAGAAGGAGCCCAAGTTCAGGAAGAATCAACGGTCGACAGCATAATTTAACTGGTTGAACAGTCTAGTCGACTGGTCGAACCCAATCAAACACCTGTCGAAAATTGCCTGAAATTCAGTGCAACTCTCTGGACATATTTTAGAATTTTTGACCGGTCGACAATCCTAGTCGACCGATCAAAAATCCCCCGGATTTACGCAGAGAATTGGTTGAGCTCTCTAGACAGTTTTGGGTTGTTTCGACCGATCAACCGATCGGGTCAACTGATTGACACTCAAATTCGATCGGTCGACGGATTGAGTCAACAGGTCGACAGACTCTACAGTTTTGTACGAAAATCTGTTACTTTCCATTTTTGCTTAGGACTCTTTCTAATTTCGCAATTAGGATTTGTTAATGGTATTTAAGGATGTTAAGACGTTTAGGGTTATCCTTCACATTATTAATCAAAACTTCAACTTTGTCATTCTTCAACTCGTGGATTCGAGATATTCCCTAATGAATTCGAGAAAGCTCCGTAGAGGATTCTGGAGAGCTCCGTGGATTCGGAGTAGTTATCCCGTGAGGAAGACAGTGATCGACCTCACCACATCCCTCCCTGCGTTAAACGAGCTAGTCATGATTAACATCTATGCTCCAGCTTGAGGG
Organism: Liriodendron chinense; assembly: GCA_003013855.2. NCBI lineage: Eukaryota > Viridiplantae > Streptophyta > Magnoliopsida > Magnoliales > Magnoliaceae > Liriodendron > Liriodendron chinense. The sequence goes on from ML058513.1 coordinate 1,424,786, forward strand.
GGAGTGTTAGACACCAAGTATTGTGATCAGTTGTGAGGCCTTTGTAAGAGAAGAAATTCTATGCAAAGAGATACCCACAATTTGGTCACGTTCAAGGGCAGTGTTCTATCCTACGTTGTGAAAGAAAAGTCATCCAACCATTTTTCTAAGGCTTATCCATCTAAGTAGCTTTCACTTGTCACAAATTGTTGTTTTAGTAACTTCAGCTCTTGTTGAACAAAGTAACAACTTCTAATGTAACTTTCCCCCTTCGCTTGCGTACACTCCCTAACAACATTTCTTTATCATTTACGAACTTCTAAAACCATACCAGATTTATTTTGTGGATATGGCGGTAAGCTGAGGAATTCTAGAAGGGACCATTTCTATTTTCTCAAGTTTCCATCTTTCCCTTCTGAGGAAGCTGTTTCCCAAATTCATCTCTCATTTATTATTATTTTAGAGAATACATTTTGGAGAATAGTTGTATGTTTTTCATTGATGAGAATGACAAGAATATATAGTTAACAGATATACGTGGATCCATCCATACAGCTACCATAGTATGTACAGCTGTAGATTAACAGCTTTCCATACATATCCTATATTCTAACGACAGGAGATGTGTTCTAGATCTACATGGTGCAGGGAGCTTGGAGGTGATGAGGATTAGGGTATCTAGATGGCAATGATGGAGGTTCTAGTAGCAGTGAACAATTCCAGCGGTGGTGATGCTGATCACATTGGCTTCCGATTATCGGAGATGGTCATGACATCAATCAGATCAGGTGCATGTGAGGGAAAATCAGATCTGGCACTTCTGATCGATTGAGTTCAAGTGCAGATCAGGGATGGGAACAGGGTCCATTCAATCTTCAAATTGAGCTGCTATCCACAATCATTGCACTGGTGACAGGTGGCAACTAGTGCAGAAGAGGCCACAGGTAGTGCAGGCGGGGAATAACAAATCAAGAATCTCCAGAGATAGTAGTAGATCGGGATGGGTTTAGATGTAGCTGTAATGGGATGTAGTGGCGATTTCCGGCAATGACAGGAACGACAATTATGATTTTTGGAAGTGATGATAGCAATAATGGGTGATGGAATCTGCAAATGGTGAATGGGGGTCTGATTACAGCAATCTTGTGATGGCAGCGACAGGTTCGGGACGAGAAGTGGCAGGATGCTATGGGGTTGTATCAAGGTGAAAACAGGGTTGCAAATAGGGTAAAGAGCATCGATGACAGCAGCCACATAGATGTCAGAAATGGCAGGAGGTGGATCTAATGCAGATGGGTTTGAAGCAGGGAGCACAACAGTCGGAAGCGGCAGATTAGATAGATTCTAGGTTGGTGGATTCAGATTTGAGGTGGTAATGTACGAACAGTAGATTGGTCAGCAATGAGACGGTGTAGATGGAGGTGGTTCAGCAGCGGCACGGGAATGGTGGTGGCCGGAGGATGGTCACGGTAGATCAAAACCACAGACCTGATACTATGTTATTTAGAGACTACATTTTGGAGATTTGTTGTATGTTTTCATTGATGAGAATGACAAGAATATATAGAAGAGGTGACCTGTAGAGATCCTAACAGATATACATGTATCCGTCCATGTAGCAATCTATAGAATGTACTTAGAGCTGTACATACATATCCTATACTCTAACATGATTTAATCAAAAGTAGAATAAAAGAATAAAATTTTAAAGAACAGATTAATGCGTGCAATTGGAATTGTAACAGAATTTGCAAAGCATAAGAACAACATTTTTTTCGTCATGTACGTATGGAGATGTTCAAGATGAAGAACATTTCCTGGGTTTAATGACCAATGCCCCAACTGATTCCTATGCCAATACCATAGTCACCAAAAATGGAACAAAGCTGGAACAAATGCAAAAAATAAGCTACTTTAGGACCCTGACCATCTAGATATCATGAGCTTCTGAAGCGGAAATAGAAGCTTAAGTAGAAGACTCATGCAACTCTAGTCCACGTGAAATAGAATTGGGTTTTCATGAGGATTACTAAAAGCAACTTAAAACTTTCCAATTCCAACTGACCATTCAATCCAGAGTTTAAATCCACATCATAAGCCCCAACATTTCTAAATAGCATAATATTTAATCAGAGACTGCATATCCACCACTCAATAAAGTAATGCAACAGTAACGAATCCATATCCAAAAATATTTTCAGAATTTTCTCAATACAAATATATCTATATACTCAGAGAGAAAGAAAAGGGAAACAAAAAAAAAGAAAAAAGAATAGCATGAGTTACCTGTGTTCATCTTCTGTCCATGCTATTCCCTTCCGGCGTTCTTGATCAGACCTCGACGCTTTCCCGCCATGGCTTGACTCATTCTGCAAATTCCCGAAATGGGCAGCTTTCCTACCAGCCCCTCCTTCACCCTCATGGTCGGCCGAACCCTCTGATGAAGATGCATAACAAGGCAGAGGCACAAGACCGGCATCGATGTTGTTGACGTCTTCCACTAAAAGCTCATAATGGTGTTTGATCTCGTCGATGGTCTTCCCTGGCACGGCTGCGGCGATCTTCTCCCATCGGTCGCTGCAATCCTCAGGATATGACACCAGCGCTTCCTCAAATAACTTATCCTGCTCCCGACTCCACAAGGAGCGACTGCTCGTCTCATCGGCGCTCATCTGTCCTCGTTCGAATCACCAACCATAATCCTCACAGAAACAAACCTGCCCAAGCACTCTATCTAAGCAAAGATCCTCTCCAAAACCATGAATACACATATAAATTTCCAGAATATCTCTTTCAAGTTGTATTCTGAATATTTTCTGAGGGTGGCATTCATACCTGCTGGGTAATTGGCAGGATAGAAATATTTACATAGAAAGGCTTGTAAAATTCACTACTTAGAGATGCAGTCAAGAACGGGTGTCAGATCCACAAAAGGAACCAAACAGAAAACACAAAAGGCCAAGAGAATTGTACCCCAAACAGCAAAGAAGGAGAGTTCAAGTGTAATTACTTCGCAACAGAAATGGGACTTTCTTGAAATGCCATGGAAATCATGGAAACCCGAGACTTAAAAAGGCATCGAATCTTCAGTTGGGCGGCAAGAAAAATCCAATTGCCGAAATGGAAGTAATGAATTGGAGTTCTGAGCAAGAACGAGAAAAGGCGTTACAGAGGGGAATTCAATGGAAAGGAGAGTTAGGGTTTGGGTTGTGGAGATGAAAGGGACCTCAACAACCAGCCAAACAACCTTGTGTCTATTAATGGTAAGAAAGGCTACTCTGATAATGAAATCATGTCATTAAAAACCCCTTGAAAAGCACTGTCTTTACAGCAAATACCCTCAGAAATTAACACCCAAAAAACAAAAATCTAAGTTTTTTAACCCTGACAGTAAAAAAAAAATCTAAAAACTACCTTTTTACCTTGTTTTCACTCTTATCAATACTAATCAAAATCCAAACAGTCAAATCCCTATCTACTTCCTTTTCTTTTCCTTTTTTACCTTTCCGAGCCCTGTTATGATGATATTTTGTCTTTTCTTAACTGTTCAAACCCCAACAGTAAAAACTCACCTCTAGATTCCCTTGCTTTCACTGACCAAGGACCAAACACTTCACCCCACTTCATAATACCTTGGTTTCTAACAATAGCAGTAAAAACCCACCTACAGATGTCTCCCTTTTTTCCTATTTAATCCGTCAGATTTAAAATTTTAACTGATTAGGACCCACAAACAGCAAAAACCAACCACCCGATGCCTTGATTTCTTTTTTAAAAATGACACAAACCCAACTCCAGATTCCTTCCCTTTTACTCTTAAATGCCTGATATTTGAAAGAAAATCGCTGATTAAGACTCCAAAACCAAAAAAAGAAAAAACCCAGTTGGTGATAGAGATACCTCGGTTTTTTTACGGTGAAGGTAAAAACCCACCTCCAGATTTCTACCCTTTTACTGTTTAACCCCTGAGATTAAAATAAAGCTGATTAAGCTGACTGAAAAAGTAGAAAACCCATCACCAGAATCCTCTCTTTTCTACTCTTCAGCCCCTGTAATTAAAAAAATTTATGAAAAAAAAAAATCACTTACTGTTGAGATTAAAAGCAAAGCCTAACTTCGGTGTGATCGTCAGCGGTTCTTCGTCTGCTGCTTCCATAATGTATTGTTTTTCATACATTCAGATGTATGGTTTTTTCCATGCATTCGAGCTGTATGGCGTTCATCCCTGATATTTGTAAGCAATCTAAATCGTGCATCTGATGATACTTTTAATATACACCGTACCTATCAAGTATCGTTCTGAAAATAATCCTTTGTGGGATATAACTCAAGAATTAAAATACTATCCCTAATGAAACATATATATTAATGTGCTGTGGCTCAGATAAGTGTTGAAATGGGTTAAATTTTGGTTTTTCTCTTTATTGTTTTGAAAATCACCTGATTAACCGTTTGGATGGGATATAAATAATATGATGAATCCCTCATTTCATCACCCTCCCCAACGTCCCCTATTGTATCCTTTGGTGTGTCCCACTTGAGTTTCAGAGAAGACTGAAATTTTGGTATATAGGAATAACATGGTAGAGATCATCTATTGGACGGGTTGGATGATATCATACACAACGGTGGACCCCACTCATCTCGAAGTGTATGTTTTGTTTTTTGTAGAACGAATTATGGTAATTACCATACCTTCGGACGTGGGTGACAATGGATAAATATCTTTTTAGTTTATTACATAGAACATATCCAAGAGGAGTAATTTTATACTCTTTCTGAGTAGGATGGATGATACGCATGCAGTTGCTTTATACACGTGGCATATTTGTAACTAAAATTTAACCGTCCAAAACATGGGAATCGCTGCCCATAGATTATAACTCTATAACATTAATCATTTACTAACTTAGTCTTTGATTTATGAAACATTTATATTTTAATTTTTGTCCGTTGATTTGTTTACATGATGACCGTCCATCCATATCTAATCGACCAGCTACGGCAACACTTCAGTATAAATATAGTTTCAGAAAACATCTAGAGGAATTCCTAATATCTGGGCCGTGTAATTTGATCTAAATAGATAACACGTGTGCAATTTTGAAGTGCATGTATATTGTCTATCATGCTCTGCCAGAGTATCAAAGTCTTCTCTCTATCCAAAGGACGAAATCGGATTGCGAACGGAGTTACTCAGGACGCTCTTATCGTCATGAGTAAACTCAGTTGGGCCCACTTTGAATTTACGTGGCTTATCTACACCGTCCATCCGTTTTTCAAGCTAATATTAGCGGTTTAACCCAAACTTGAACCATATCCAAATCTCAAGTGGATCATATTTCCACCATCGAAACCTTCATAAGGCCCACAATGATGTTTATTTGTTATCCAACCTATTCATAAGATCACAAATACATGGATAAAGGGGAAGAAAACAAATATCAGCTTGATCCAAAACTTTTGTGACCTCGAAGAAATTTTCAATGGTACAGGTTCAATTCACACTGTTTTCTGCGGTGTGGGCCACTCGAGCTTTGGATATACTTAATTTCTTAGATCAGATCCTAAAATTATATGTTAAAATGAATGAACGGAGTGGATAAAATACATAAATCATGGTAGACCCCCACAGAGTTTACTCAGTACGCTAAGGGTCCTGAGTAACTCCGTTCGCAATCCGCTTCCCCAAAGGACTGCGACAGCCTGACTCGCCGAAGCATGCGGACGGCCTGACTTGCTTTGATTGAGCGCTACGTGGGAGAACATGCTTCCGATGACCAATCCATACCGTCCATCAGGTGCGCACCATATTCTCAGCCATAGATCTTATAAATCAATATTATCCAAGATTTTGGTGGACCACACCTTAGGCAACGGTGTAAAATCATGCTTAAAACCTCTAGATTCACGTGATGTGGTCCACATGGATCCTAGAATGTTTAGATTTTAGGTAATGGATTCGTGTAGTGTGGAGCGTCAGATGAGTGGATTAGATGGCCTACAGACACCAATTAGATGGGTCACACCATATGGAACGGTGCAAAATCATGTTGGAAACCTACAAAAATTCACGTGGTGTGGCCCACAATGATTCCTAGAATAATTCCAATTTTCAAGTAATGCATTCATCCTAACGTGGCGCATCAGATCAACGCATTGGATGGGATACAAACACCACAGTAGACCCACGTACAATTCAGCGATTTTAATGGTGGGCTTCCTATTCCAACGGTTTTCTATAGTGTGGGCCACTTGAGTGTTGAATCCACCTGTATTTTGGGTCTCCACCCAAGCACGGGATGGTTCAACTGATGGACGGGATGGATCTTATACACGTGAAGTCATTCTATCCACATCAATGAAAGTCACGCCCCCCTACTAAAAAAACGCCACGTAAGCATGTTCATATCCAAACGCTTTATTTAGACATGAATTCCTAGTTGGAAAGGATAAAAAAGTTGATAATTACAGAGAGAGTTTGATACTCTGGCGGAGTGTAACAGTCGATACGCAAGCACTGAGAAATTTTAATCGAAGCATATTCTTAAATCAAACGAAACCGTATAGATAGTACTCTCCACCTTGGATGTTTTCTAAAAGAAAAAAATTATCATGCATCAATGCCCTAACCGGATGATTATTTGATATCTGATGGATGGTCAATATGAAAAACTATCAACGGCTAGAATTCAAAAACTAAAACTTAAGAAATCAGAGATATATATATTAATCAATTTCTATAAGCTAATATTTAGACGATTCAATTTTAGTTACACACATTCCACAACTATAAACACAAGTACCTGTGTATTATCTATCATAATCTTCCAGAGTATTAAATACATCCACTTTGAAAAATGATCACAGGCTATATGTGAACTTTCAGCAAACAGACATTTCCTGACGCGAACGAGTCACATGTGTAGAATATATCAACGGTTTAAAAGTGGGCCACACCATGATGATTACCTATTATAAAAATCATACAGATAAAGTCATTGAGTGGGACCCATATCACACTAAATCATACTACCGGATGTACATTGATTTCAACTTCACGGGACGAGTCATTTTCACAATATTGAAAATGGTGTGGTCCACTTTTTTATTGGATGGGATATTGTAGGCATGTGACACGTCGGCGTAGAAAGGTAAGATGTGTATTAAAGTTCACATGCAGCTTCCGTATACGATCATCTCTCTATATTTTTAGGGAATTTTAGAAAATAGTACTCCATTAAGATCATATTTACATCTCAATACCTTTTTTAAATTAACTTTTCATTAAGCCACCTTATTAATTAAGATAATCATCAAATGAGTACCTTCTGCTACATGGCTGTCATTTCCGTAATATTTTTCATAAAATGACAAAAATACCCATCCTAATGATGTGGCTAAATTACTTTTAACGTTTACTAGGTGTTTATTATTTAAAATTACTAAAAGGGGAAAACACAGCAGTGACGTGGATTGCCTAGTGATGCTGCTATTGGTGGATGATCTCTGGGCATACCATGATGAATGACTTTTAGCCATGCCACCCATCCATTTTGCCTGATCACTTTGTAACATGAACCCTAAAATGAGTTAGATCTATGTCTCAGGTGTGCCATACTATAGGAAAAGGTAGTCATTGAGCGCGCACTATTAAAATCTCCTTAGGGCTACAAAAGTATTGGATCAAGCTATTTTTTGTGTTTTCCCTTCATCTATATCTGTGTGATTTAATCAATAAGTTGGATGGCAAATAAATGTTATAGTGGGCCTTAGGAAGCTTTTAATGATAGGCGTTCAATCACGACTGTTTTTCCTAGGGCGTGGTTTACCTGATATTTGGATCAGACTTATTTTTGGGAACATATTCTAAAATGATATGAAAAAATAGATGGACAGTTTAGAAAATACACATAAATCATGGTAGCCCACCAGTGGCAACGTCACGAGTAAGCAATCTGCGCTCCATCCTTACCGGTCGTGGATTGAGTGTTACCCCACCTGTATTTAAGAAACGGATGGGGCTCTGAGTGGCCACCATGATGTATTTTTATCCACACTATCCATCCATTTTCCCATATCATTTAGGATATGAGCCGAAAAATGAGATAGATTCAAGTCTCAAGTGGACAACACCATAGGAAGCAGCAGGTTGATTGTTGAAACCTTCCTAGCACCATGGTGATTGTTAATTGCCATCCCACCTATTCATAAGGTCATATAAACCTCATAGATCTAGATGAAGGGACAACACAAATTTTAGCTTGATTTAAAACTTTTGTGGTCCTTAAGAAATTTTCAACAGTAGTTTTTTAATTCCCATTGTGGTCCACTTGAAGCTTAGATCTACCTCTTTTTTGGGCTCGTATGCTAAAAAAATATGGCAAAGTGAACGGAATAAATAAAACCCATGCATCACAATAGCCCCTCAAGCCCTTGTCCATTCGTAACTAGAGACGGTAGTACCTACTCTGCTCCCATCTCTTCTTCCTCACACGAGATTAGCTAGTTTGCCAGAAAGTTGATTAGGTGTGCCCCATATGTAATAGGCCCACTATGATTTATGTATTTTATCCACTCTTTCCATTGTTTTTATCGGATAATTTTAGGGCTTGAGCCCAAAAATGAAGATCAAGTGAACCACACCACAGAAAATAATATAAATTAAATGTCTAATGTTGAAAATTTCTTGAGGGACCACATAAGTTTTGGATCAAGGTGATATTTGTTTTTTCCCTTCATCCATGTCTATGTGATATAATGAAAAGTTGGATGACAAATAAACATCACTGTGGGCCTAGGAAGATTTCAATGGTGGAAGTCATTATTCCCATGGTTTTCATGTGGCATCGACCACATAAGCTTTCAATGTGCTTCAATTTTTTGGCTCAACCACTAAAATGAGTTGAAAAAAATGGATGGATGGCATGGATAACTGATATGCATTCACGGTGGGCCCAGAAGAGTTTACTCGGTGCGATAAAAGTGTACAAAGTTACTCGGTACGCAATCTTATTTCGCCCCGCCTCACCTATAACACAAAACAGGCGTGGCGCTGACTATGGGTCTACCTTCATATAGGTACTATATATCCGCACCGTCCATCCATTTTTCCAGCCCATTTTAGGGAATGATCCAAAAATAAAGGATCCAATTCTCAAGTGGACCACACTAAAGGAAATAATGGTGAGTGACTATTAAAAGCTTCTTATGGGCTACAAAAGTTTTGGACCACGCGGATGTATATTTTTTTTTTCCATCATCCAAGTCTGCGTGGCCTTATCAACGGGTTGGATGGAAAATAATAATTAGGGTGAGCATTACAGTGAGCTTAAGAAGATTTTAATGGTGAGTGTTGAATCACCACGATTTCCTATGGTGTGGTCCACTGAGAATTGTATCTTCTTTATTTTTGGATCATTCGCCTAGAAAAATGGATGGGCGGGGTGGATATACAATACATACATAATGGTGGGCCCATGGTCAGGGCCACATTCGGCTTGGGCGAGGCCGTGGCTGCACCTAATGCACTCCCTATTGCTAAAACCACCCAGCAGTGGTGTGGTGAAGTGCTGGGCACTGTAGGACCCACCTTGATGTATGTGTTTGCCATGTAGCCTGTCACGCAGACCTAGACGAAGGGAATAAAAACAATTATCAGCTTGATCCAGTACTTTTGTGAGACCTCAGAAGTATTTAAAGGTAGACACCCAATGACCAGTTCTTCGCATAGTGTGGTCCACTTGAGATATGGATCTAACTCATTTTTGGGCTCATGCCATAAAATGATCTAGTAACCTAGATGGACAATGTGGATGAAACACGTATATCACGGCAAGCCCAAGACATCGATTAGTGGCAGCCTTAGTAGGCAAATGACTGGTTCTCGAGTTATTAAAAGTTTTTCCTTAATGATGGGCATTTTTGTCATTTTATAAGAAAACTTAACCGAAATCAGAGAAAACTAATGGGAGGTACCAAGTTGACAACTATTTGGATTAATGAGGTAGCTTAAGGAAAAGATAATTTAAAAAGGTACCAGGTTGTAAATATGGTATTAACCAGGTACTATTTCGTAAAATTCTCTATTTTTAACATCTAATAAAGAGAAATGTTTCCATGCACCGTTGCATATTAACTTCAATGTACAACGGTCTCTTTTCCGCCGGCATATCACATGTGTATGAACACCAAGTTTTGCAGATGGTGGGCCACGTCGCAAACATTACCTGAGACAAAAATTAGGATGGTCCACTCATTGGGAAAGATACACCAATGAAATCAATGACAGTCAATGGTCTAACTCCATTTATGGTGTATGGCCCACCTGATGAGCGGGCAATTCTAATTTTCACTTCAGGTGATCTTCATGGTACAGTAGGAACCTTTCACGGCTCAAATGTTTGACTGAAATGACACATCAACAAGATAAAAAATAAAAAAATAAATCTTGTACGTTAAAAAGACCTACCACATTTTTTTATCGTACATGAAGATATCTCTTTTATAAATTATCGTACTTGAAGATTTCTCTTTTATAAATTAAAAGCTAATAATCAAGACGTGTGGTGCGAATGGGCCCACCAGGACGTAAGGACAACGTTGCCCCCTTCATGTTCATCCTTTAACTCAAAAATCAGACCGACACAAAAATAAAGGTAGCTCATCCCACGGAAATAAACTTGGAATGGTATTGCCTACCCTTAAAACCTTTCAAATTGTGTATGGGCCCACTATGCTTTGTATGGTACTCCATCTGATCCATTCAAAAGATGCCTTCACAAGGATTAATGGACGCCCAAAAAAATTGCCACTTTAAAGCTCAGGCAGCAACATGATTTGAGGGGTTTAGGTCTAATTTTTTAAGATGCTGCCAATCTGTCTGATTTTTTTACTCTATAAGGAGAAAATGAGAGGACGCATATGATCGACAGTATTGGATTTTATGGATGCATCACAGTGGGCCCCACAAACCATGCTGTAAAATAAACTTATTTTACATAGGTTGGAAAGGAACGAGTCCTCAACGATCAATTAATATCCAAAACTTAGGAAATGATAATGAGACCTTGCTAAGCCGGTGGACATCCCTAGTTAATGCAAATGTAACCATATATGCCAGTGTGATAGAGCGGTGAGATATCGAACCATCCATCAGTGGACCTCACAATATAGATGATCCTGCCGAAAGACATATAGGTGGTCCATTCAGCAGGTGAGCAGGCAATGATATAGTAGATAGATTGGTGGATTATAGAATTGGCTGATTTCCTATAATGCTACATTTGTTCAGTTAATTGGGTGGCCCACCTAGACTAACCTGATAATTAATGTACATATATAGTGGTACTCTTGTGATGGATGGCTTGGATATTGCAGCTTTTATGCTGTGCGCCGACGTGTGATGGCGCATGCAGTAGCTGGCACGCATGTACCCGTGTGTCAGCTTAGTAAAAGTTGCATTTCTTTCCCACCAGGTGCGTCGCTTGCATGGATATCTTATTGATGCAAAAGGGCGACTGCATGAGCAAGGTTAACATGAAGTTGGTCCACTAATCATGAAGGTTATACCTTTGGACAGCCCATGATCTTACTTAATATGTGGTGTGGCCTACCTAATGAGCGTATGGATTCCATTTTTACCACATATGATCTTTATGGTGCAACCCATCATTACTAATGTATAATGTTCTCCATGAATAACAAGTTTGCATGTTAGGGTTTTTATCCTTGTCCTCGGTGGTAGAGCTCTCAGGAGTTTCAACACAAGGTGTGGGATTTAAGTCTTATAGGTGGTGAAATCCCACAACCGCATGAGTAAAAAAAAAAAGAGTCATAATGCCAATGCAGAGTAGTTTAGGCCGTGCAAACCATGGGTTTTCCATAAAGATGACATAAGGTGAAAGTAGTACTAATCCATTCATTAAGTGGTTATAGTGGTACACCTATAAATAAAGTCAGGGTTGTACAATGATTTTAATAGTGTGGCCCACCTATGAGTGGATTGTTCTTTTATTCACCCTAGGAGATCTTTGTGGGGCAGGCTACATTTTTTGACAGCTGGGATTTTTCATGGAAGAGACAAATTAGCCCGAGCAAGCAAAAACATTGCATGTGAAACTTCACAAGCATCATTGCATGTGAACAGTTCTCTAAAATTGCCTAACATCCGGAGAAAGCTAAAGGAAAAATAAAAATCCAAGACCCCATATAGGCCTACCAACCCATAACTAAACTTTCAAATGAAAATTGCACCCTAGGAGGATAAATATCAAAATTTGTAAAAGAAAAAGCACAAAATTAAGATTTTGAACAATTAAAATCTAAAACTCTATTTTAAACCTTAAGAGGAAAATTAAAACCCCTAAAAGTCATCTAAAATAAAGATTTTGATAGAAGAAAGCCCAAATAAGAAGAACTACCTTAACACTCAAGAAGAAACTTAGAATAAGCCATACAATTAGAATATTTAAAGCCTTAACTAGAAAAGGCATATCATACCTTGATGTAGAACAAACCCAAACGCCTTAAACCAAAAATCTTGGCAAACGAAAGCCTTGCGAAGGTAGATATTTCTATTGCAAGGGTAGGTTTGAGATTTATACAATGTTAATGGTCGATCATGAAGGGTGGTCGGTTCTTCAACAAGGAAACTATGACAGCTGGTCGTAAGACGCCAAGTTAGTTAAAGTGGAAAAAACCAAAATCAAGGATAAAGCCATTAACATCTTACCGTAGAAAGTTGAAAGGAAAAGAATAATGAAAATGATAATGATATTTTACCCCCTATTTTATATAGCCACACCCCTCTCTGGACATGTTATGACGGTGAGAATGGACTTCGGCCATTTAAATTAATAGAATCCTCTTTTCTACCATGGAAATAAGATCATTTTCTTCGGATGTGGTGCTTTGCTTTCTACCATTTGCTTTATTTATGAGAGAGAGAGAGAGAGAGAGAGAGAGAGAGATTTATTTTGTAAGAAGTAGCTCTCACTTTTTTACCATTAATCTTTTAAAGTTTTATAAAATCAAGTGTGGTAAAACAAATATGTCTAGTAGGATTCTTTTTCACATATTTTTTTAAATGTGACATTTATCTTTCTAAATCTAATTTATTGATATCATAAATCCAAAAGATATGATGTATTATTGAATATTATTTTAATCTTCAAAGAAATATATATATCTACACTTTTCTTAGAGACTATTTGATAGCAATAAGCGTGAACCAAGATATAGTTTACTTCGAACAATCTATCTTGAGCAATTGTCCTAATTGTTGTTTTTCAAACATTTTGAATAGGGAACACAAAATGGATAAGAGCACATGAGGTGTATGTCTAGATATTAAAGATGGTGTTGGAACAAGTACTTACATGCACATTGGGTCGTGTGGCACATATGACACATTAGGCATTGGATGATGGCATAAGCGTATGGGACCTTGTACTATAACAAATATTGTAACAAGAAACAAAAAGCTATTAAAAAACAATATTTAATAAACTTTTATATCTTTTTCTATAACTTTTACTGTCAATAGTTGGCAACAAAGTATCCTTCTTTTTCTTTGTTCTCATGCATGAAAAAAAGAAAGAAAAAAAAAGAATAACAAGCTAGAAATAAACTAATTAATTGTCCCTTGCAACCTACTCAAAATGGCCCCTTGTGAAATATTTTTTAGTGAAATATTTAAAATACCTAATACACAAATGGATTACGAAATGCACAATAAACTTGACATCCTTTTTCCACGGAAAGTCACAAGATAAAGATTAATTGAAATGCATACATTAAAAGACATTAGCTCAATTAATGATGGTGAATGTGGTCACTTTTTCATGACACAAATTGACATTGCTTGGGCATGTAATTACTAAAGAGGGCATCTTTACCCTTCCGCTTGTTATAATAATTATGAGGTATTAATTCGAAAAAGAATAAAACAATGCATATTAAAACCTCACATATATTTAAGAGAGTCGTAAAAGGAAGTAAAGTTTTAATTTTTTACCAAGTCGTAGATATAATTGATATCTTTGAAATAGTTCATGTCCCTTAACTAATTTGATCAGTGTTATAGACCCCAAGATACAACGCCAAATGTATAAATTCTTTCAATGTTCACAAACTATTGAAATTCCAATATAAGAAAAGTAACATTAAGGAATGCATGCATGTTCATATGTCCAATAAGAAAGAATGGTTTGTGAAAAAGATAAAGCAATTTTATAGAATTTCATTGTCCTACTTATTGTATAGTATTTTTTTTAAAAGACCTAAGCTACAGCCTCTTTATATAGGCCCAGGAGAATTAGATGTTTTTCACATAGGATAATAAACAATCAAACATTTCTAATTGTCATGATGGGCCCAATGCACACAAGTACTTCAAGCGCTGCATACTTCATTAATTGATTTAAGAGCCAGTTTTTCTACTATGCTGGACTCGAGCACAAATATGGGACTATGCATGATAATGCATTAATTCTTAAAGTCTAAGAGAAATTATTTATAAGCACTTCACATCTGATGTGGAGTTTTTCTATGCACAAGAAGATAAAACACAAAAAGACAAAAATAATAAAGGTGTAATAGAAGACCGAAAAAAACTTTTATTGTTCCTTTCTTTATTCCTTTTTTTTTATTTTTATTTGAAATATCTCCAACATTGCTTTATCGAAGAGGAGATCTTTCAACTTAGGACACTACCCAAGAAAAAGGACTTCCCTCAGGTTTCATCCAAGGACAACTGTTTGGTGTGCTGTATTAGGTGGGATTAGGTGGCACCAAATTGCATTTGGTCCCATGCAAGTTTGACCTAGACATTTGGAAATGACGGAAATGATTAGATTAATCCAGTAATCGTGTCATCCAAAGCTAATATTTCATATTGAAGGATTTTGGTAGATTTCAAAATTCACTACATTTGTGGGCCCCACATTGATGTATGCACTTTATTTACTGCTATCCATCCATATGTGCCCTTTACACATAACATTCAAGTTGCATGTGTGCATATGTGACCAACATTAGTTATGAAATATGGTTTGTTCGGTTACAATTCCATGGTCCACAATATCGACTTCAGTTAATACGGACGGTCAAAATACCATGGTATACATGTAACCAATGTGCAATAGTGGTATTAACTCCATACCACTTAATCCTGCTGTCCATGGCCCTATAATCATGGACCCACCATCCACACATCCGAATAGCAAAACTAAAGTCCATGTCCAAGATACCCTATCCATGGACACCAGCTCCCACTCCACATGCATGTGTCCAAACATTCAAGCAACCCCTTCTTTTCTTTCCCTTTCCTTTTAAAGTGTAAGAATAGTTATATGTATTTTAATTTAATGAGAAATATTGGCAGGTGTTCACATATAACACTTTCATTGTGCTATGCAAAAGGTTGGTGCGACATAAAAATCACCTGAGGTCAAAATTCAGGATGATATACGTGTCAAAATCAATGGACCGCTATTGTCCTGACTCAGCATGTGGGTGCACCTGACATAATAGAGTTACTGGGTCCCAATTTCCCCCCATGTGATTTTTATGGTGTGCCTTATTGAAACATGTCCCTTTGCCACCATTTAATACAATGAGTTGCAACTCATTCACTTCAGGACTGGAGTCGTCTACAAATCACTTAGTACAATGATTTGCAGCTGGACCACTTTAGGACCTGATTCGTCTGCAACACAGCCACAAAACACCCAAACTCTGTGGGACCATCATGTCGTATATGTGAAATCCACTATAACTATTAGATGAAAACCTTATATTCACCATACATACAAAAAAAATCAGCAGGATCCACAACTTAGATGGGCCAAACAAGTTCAAACAATGTAGAAATTGTGCCTAAAACCCTTAAGTTCTGTCATGTGGTCACAGTTTCGGATCAGGCTTGTTTTCATATCTTCCTTTGCCCCTGTGAACCCCACCTGATGAATGGATTTGATGAAAGATACACACCACTGTGGCCCCACAGACAGACCTATGGTCAGCATCCCATCCTCATTATTCCATGTGGCTTGGCCCACCTGAGTTGTATATCTGGATGTTTTTTTGGCTTACTAGCATGCATTGAGGAGTGCACCTGATGGAGGGGGTGGACATCACACAGGCAACATGGTTGGACCACAGAGCTTGGTTGTTCTGCACGCGACACAAAATGGGTGTTGCAGTGGATTCTGCTCAACTACTTTACCATGATGTGGACTGAGCACAGCCTTACTTTCATACTATTGGATGATCGTAACCATCCAATTGGTGATCATCATGGTTAAAAGGAAAGAGCATGATAGCCAACCCATCTAACTAGTTAGCTTGATCATGATCACCAGGCCGATCCAACCCCTGGTGGCCACACATGAATTTGAAAGTTTTTGGGTGATGTATATTATTTTTTATAGTGTGGCCCACCTGATGATTAAATCAACTTTTTTTTTGTTCATCTGATCATCATGTCCAGGGCACCTTTTAGGAGGTTTGGATGTCATACAAGCACCACCTGACCAATGCTTACTCCGCCCCCTTTAGCCTAAAAAAAGGTAGACAAGGGTAGTTTGGTTATTGGACCCTAAAAAAACAATTTTGGCACTTGAAAGAAGTCAAGGCATTCTTTTGGTTGTGAAAATCCCTTTGTTT
This sequence comes from Liriodendron chinense, assembly GCA_003013855.2. Classification (NCBI taxonomy): domain Eukaryota; kingdom Viridiplantae; phylum Streptophyta; class Magnoliopsida; order Magnoliales; family Magnoliaceae; genus Liriodendron; species Liriodendron chinense. The sequence continues at coordinate 1,441,433 of ML058513.1, forward strand.
GGTCATTAAATACTGAGTTAAGTGAAGATCTATAGTATACCTGATCTGGTTGGATATCAAGCTGAGTCAGGGATTTGGATTTTTGAACTACGGTTGGGATCACAAAAAATGCAGTATGTGGACCACTATCATCGATGGAGATTGAAACCGTTCTTTTGTGACCCCCCTATCATGAATGGCCCATGGTATCTCATCCGTTGGATAATCTTATCCCATTAAGTGGGTCTTGCATGAAATTGAAGAATATGAATCGTTGGTTCCGTTCTAGCTTTAGACATTAATTTCTAGGACCCACAGGGATGCACCTGACCATCCAATCAGTGTGCTTTTCAAGTCTTGGGCATTCCATTGTAGGCTTCCGCATAGTAAATAATAAATGCTGGTGGCCCTGTTATATAGTGGAGGATCAAAAGAATAAAGGTCTTGGAGACCATCTATACTAAACATTTTCCTACGGAGAACCTAGCAGACTATAAATATTGACAGCTCCATCAAGACCGTCCAGATTGGACCTCGATTAAAAAAAAAAAAAAATCAAACTTCTCATTTGATTTTATGGCCTTACAATGCTTGATTCCATCACCCTTAAAAAAAGTACACAGGCTGTATGGTTATTTTAACCCTAGAAAAACACCCTATGGGAATTTATAAATCTCAAGGCATTGTTTGCTAAAATCAGTCCCTTAAATATATGATTAAAGAAAGAACATTAAAAATAGCTTCAAGCATTTAAATTATTTAAATTCCATAAAGATATCAAACAAGTTGTTGACTGGTACCATGGATGAGATGGATTTATAATTGAGGAAATGATTTGACTATCTGCAACTCTAATCAGTCCTATATTTCAATTATAAGCCACATCGACTTGACTAGTCTTGTCGGTCACCGATATTGTGACAAGATTTTCATATATTTCAATTATATTAATTTTTTTAATATAATTGCAATCAGTCCCTATATTTCAATTATAAGCCACATCAATGATATCGTGACAAGATTTTCCTAAACATCAGTTGTTTTAAAAATTTTGCATTTTTACTGGGATTTTATCTAAACATTAACAAAAAAATATTAAAAATTTTGAACCATTTCCCTATATAATTATATATTAAAATTTAAAATTATTTGTCAACTAAGATAAGTACTTTTTCATTATTAGTGAGATTTCTTGATAACGTCAAGAAGAAAACTTTAAAATTCAAAAGATTCCCTGCTAGAGAATTCCCAAATAAATGAGATTTGTCACTATAGAGCCTTGACTTGACTACTAGGGGTATATTTAGCTTTTCAATTTCCTATAAAATGTATAGTAAATAAGCTATTATTATCTTTCCCTAATGTTTGTTTGAATAAGAATTATAGCTTTTAAATTGAGAATCAAATACACTTGTAAAAGTAGGTAAAAAGGAAAAAGTTACAGTAAATCATAATTGTTATATTTTTATATTGAAAAAATTACCATTTTTACCATGATTTCTAAATGAAACAAACAATGTAGTAAAAACGTTAGGGTAAATATTCATCACCCATTTATTACATTCATTTGCTGTTGTATTTGATAAATTAAACAGGCCCTTGGATGAATTGACTAGAGTTTTCCTGTGACTGGACTCAAAATCTCATCTAAGTCTTGATTAGGTGAAGTTTGAGATGCAGTTGCTGTCTACTCAAAACATTTTTATGTCTTTTCTGTTTGTGCGAATGATGTGACAGACCTCTAACTTTTTAAAACAACAGTACAGTGGATTTGCACTGCTTTTTGGAAATGATTTGATAGAGCCGTCCATGTGGTAAGGTGGTGGATCCCTTTCAAGCCCTGAGCTGATGGTCCTATTCCTTTCTATCTGATCACGGGTCTTTGAGGGTAGAGAGAGAGAGGGAGAGGGAGTTAGCAGTGTCGTTAGCAGTGTCCTACTAGCGCGGAGGTTTTAGACATGGTCCGTCCAAAGCACAGCCACATTAGGTGGATGGTCCCAATCCAGGGTCTCCCTGCTACATTCACAGAGATGGAATCAACTGCTATTCATAGGCAATTTTACACAGTCCGAATGTGACAACCTCTCAAATGTTGGGACATTCGTAGCCGTCCACAAGCCCGAAGAATTTGGGCCAGTTGACTCATTTGGTGGACCACAATTTCTAATGGAATATGAACCGGTGGCTTTTGTAAGACATTAGGGGCAACCCACTGATGGCATTTGACACTGCTGCTGCTTTTTTCTTTCTTCCCTTTTTTTTTTTGTTTTGTTTTGTTTTTACAAATAATACTTATGAGGCCTAATTTTATTATCGATGAATGAAACTCCCAAGTCAAAGCACATGTCTTCCATTTTTTTTTTTTTTTTTTTTTAAAATTAATATCGCGTACGCTATACTTTTGTTGTCTGGAGAACAAGCTGCATCTTATTCCATAAACATTGTTGATGGGGCCTACCAAGTCATTGGTGCAGCGTCTGAGACGTCCAAAAGGGTTGCTCAACTATGAAAATTGCATTCCCCAAAAATCAGACAAGTCCAAACATCATGTAGACTCTAAGTGAATTTGGAGATGTTTAGGTGGTTGTCCATTGCCTTCTATGCCGTGGCGCACTTGATGATTATATAAGCCTGATTTCTTTTGGAATCTCATCATCGTATTTGAGATTGCTTGATGCGCAGTTTGGATCATAAAAAACAACATGGTAAGCCACATGATGGAAAACAATTGACCACCACCCAAAAACATTCCATTTGCATTCCAGTTGTGTGACAGTTAAATCAGCCTGATTTTTTAGTTGTCCCAAGTTCATGATGAGGCAATCCTTAGGGATGGATTGGATGCCATGAAAACATCGCAGTGGGCCCACATGCAAGAGTTGTAGGATAAGTCCATTCTACAAATGTTGCAGAGGATTCGGCCTCACAGTTTTCTAACAATCTTCATTTTCCAAATCGATTTTATTTGGATCTGATTTGGTAATTGATGCTAGTTGTGTGTTTTGCTAGATGCATCCCAATGAATTCTAATACGATACTTCAAGACTCTATACCTTCTTGATTTTTTTTTTCAATGATCCAAACCGTTCATGTGATAGGAATCCTCTTGGATTGAGAATTTTCAGGAAAAAAAAATTTTAATTGAATATTTTGGCCTTTTGATCATATAAAGGCTACGATTGACTGTCAATGTTAGAGCAAACTACCAAATCGAAAAAGGGTTGAGATAATCCAATTGAGAGATTTTATCGTGTCTAGCCCAGTTGGAAGATGCCTAGGCGTTTCAACAGCAGGTAGGTTGAAGTGCTAAGGAGATACACTAACCCCACTGGTGGGTGGGTGCATTGTGGGTGCGTTGCCCAGCTAGCTAACAGAGTGGGTGTGTTGCATGACTAAAAAAAAAAAAATTGAGAGATTTTATTTGCCATCAAATTAGTGCAAAAATTAAGAAACATCACATTAACGGTTCAAATCATTCGAAGATGGCCTATAGTCAAAGGTTAAGGTCGCAATGTAGCCTTATTGCAATACATTCGAATGTATCTTAGAAAACCTATGCTTACTAATCCATCCTTTCCCATCTTCATAATTGACTTGCACTATTTTAAGGGAATGATAACGTTGGCTACATTTGCCTAGTAAATAAAGATCGCATGGGGTCGAGCAACCTAAAGCCACCGACCGCATGTCTATTTTTTTTTTTTCCCTCCAAGTCGGACGCATTTGACCATATTTAATTCAATGCCAAGCAGACACACTAACCCCACCCGTGGCGCATCATGTGACTAACTGTGTAGGTGCATTGTGCAGCTAACAGGGTGGGTGTGTTGCATGAATAACAAAAGAAAAAAAAAATGCTAAGTCCAGATTTGATCCATCAATAGACAGAGCAATAGATAGAGCATTGATTAAGTGAGAATTCTTATTAGTTACTTCCAGGGGGAGACGTAGGTGGGCCACTCGCTATCACGATTGGCCCTTTGAATAAGAGTCTTACCATGAATTACAGGTGCGCCCAAAAGCAACCTGATTGATTGATCAGAGCCATCTGACTAGGACATGTAAACTGGATGGTAAATAAAACAAGTTTTAATCTCATGGTCGTTTTTGCATGCCCTCAACGGATGGCTGTGATTGTCCAACCAGAGTGATGTTTGAAACCTGTGTAATTCATGTCAGACCTCTCCTACCCAAAAGTCGCTGGTGACCGTAGATGGGCCCACCTGCTCCATTGTCGATGGACCACACTGTTCACATTCAGTCCAAGATAGACGGCTAGGATCTTCTAATGTGGAGAATTTTGGGACACGGTCATTTCATGGTGAGGATTGGATCACAAAACCATGCAAGCATTGGACGCGGACCACTGGTCAACCCTCACAACGGTAGATCCATTCAAGTATGGTCACATGGCAAGCTGACGTGTTCATTGTCACTGTCACGTGTGACCTAATATAGATAGCAAATCATCTGATATACATATCAAGTAGCTCGTCTTAGTTAGTTTCTACTTATTGGGTGGATGATACGTTTGTAAATGCGTTCCAATCTAAACATTCATATCCACTTGATTTGTTGTATTAAATCAATGGCCGAAAATTAATATTTTGTGGTTGAACAAAAACTGAAGGATGAGATTGTTTGATAGTTTAATTTGATTTTTGAAACATAAACCAATGTTTATTTGGTCCTAATAGATTAATAGAATCGGTACCGCTTGCAGCTCTTATTAGTTTAATCATCTGGATGTTGATGTGCCCATGGATAGGAGATGAGGCTAATGGTTATGGTATGTGGTCATGGGTTTGGGTTTGGACCCACCAAGTTAGCCCATCTTCTTCACCCAGGTTAGGTACAGAAGAAAAATCTCTACTATAGTCCCATTTTTCGTTTTGGGAACCTGAAATAGTACAAAGTGTAAATAGAGACAAATCTTGCTTTAGGCTATTTCTCATTTCCAGAAGTGTTAGATTTTTTTTTTTTTTTAATGGTTTTGTGTGGATGGAAGTTTGCTTGGAATACATTCAATCCTTGAATTACAAATAAAATCTCTTACTTTGGATCATTTTAACCATTTCAAATTTGAGTCTTTTACTTTGAAAATGGACGGTTATTATGGCATTTTTTATTTTAATCAAAGGGATTGAAATATTCAGTCTAATAAAATTTTGGCTCTAAGGTGAGGCATAAGCATTATGTCATTGTAAAAGAAATTCCATGGCCAAAGTCCTGATGTGTGACCTCCTATGACATTAGGATGTACGCCAGCAAGCCTCTTGAGAATATTATAGGAAAGATTTTGCTGAAATATAAAATTTAAAAAATCATTATTATAAATTGGTAAATCATTACAAATTTTTAATAAATAATAAATAGTTTGTGATAATTTTTAAAGTTTTAGAAAATTCTATACTAATATCCCAATAAGTTTGTGATCAAATCACGAAATAAATAAATAAAACTATCTAGGATTTTGAAAATCTTGCAATATTTACACACGATCAAATCAGTATATTAATGTAACTATCCCAAGATTTTCTAAAATCTCTTCCATAATTGTCACATAAGCATTATTTATGATGAATCTTGCCCTTAACAATTTCCTAATTTGATATCCAACAAATAAATTACTTTTTCCGCCTACAGCAGTAGATAAGTAACTTATTTGAGATAAGTTTGGTTTATGATCATTTAAAAGTAACTTTTTTATTTAAAGCTACCTAGTCACTTCAGTTTAATAAATAGAAATCAAGATTCAGTTACTAGAGGCATAATTAAGTAACATACCATCCAAATGACCCCAAAAGAATATTATTTTTTATATGTTAATAAGTAATTTTAAAATTTATAACTTATAGTTATCAATAAATTATTTTACTTTTAAATAAGTTTTGCATTAAAATCACTGATTAAAAAAAAACCCTTTGAAAGTATAGGTAATATGTTTTGATCAATTTGAGGATGGACTCTTCTACCGGTCCTCAAACTATAGGGTGTAAATAGCCCCATGGTGTTATGCACTGTGGCATCCAACCAGTCCAGAAGGGTCAACTTGGAAATTTGATGCATATAAATCTGACAAACTATGTAGACCACCACATGAAATTGGAAGATTCTGAATGGTTGTTGATTCTTTTTTATAATGTACCCCACCTAATAATTGCATATGCTTGATTTTTCTTAGCAATCCTATCATCACGAAGGGACTAGCTTAGTGCATAGATCGAATGAAATATGCACCACACAGTGGGTCCCACACATCTATAAGCAGGATAGTAAGTGGTGAATAGGTGTACAGACGAAGTGAATAATTTTTAAACAACGGTTAATAACTTTTCACTTGCACGTGAATAACTTAGAAAAAAATAAGCTTATTCTATGCGGACCTGCCAGGGAACCCACCTGGATCGGTTGTCCACAAAAATTTCATGGCACTTCAAAAATCTCATAGATATTTGTCACAATGGGTGTAACATTGCATCTACGTGGAACATGGTTGGACAAAATAATTGAGGACGATGATTGCTCATCTTCCTTAGGGCACACGTGTATGGCTAGCAAAATCATCCAAATAGTGGACAAATTGCCATAGTGATTGACCAATCCCAACCATCCATTTGGTAGCTATCAAATGGATGGTTAAACATAACAAAAAATTGGACGGTTACCATCATCTGCTAAGTGGGATTTGGGTTATGCTTCATCCACAAACGGATCAACAATTGCACGGTCCTGATTTCTTCACATATGGTGATGAATTATCCAAACTGGATTAGAATTAATCGACCACACATGATGAATTTTAAGTGGGTTGGGCTGACCCCGACTCAACCTGAACCAGACCGATTGCCACCAGCACTTGTGCTGGTTCTCATTCAGGCCTGGCAATGGGCTGGGCCCGGCTTGGTTTTGAACTTGCCGGGACGTGCCTTTGGGATGGCCCTAATAAAAAAAATTGATTTTGCTGGACCCAGGCGCTGCCCATAGCCATCCTTATTCACAACGGCTAGGCTCTTTTTGGGCCCTGATTACCTTATTCTCAATGGTTGGGATCTGTTTGGGCCTTATTGCCCTATTCTCAATGGTTGGCTTCTGTTTGGGCATGTAGGTCTCACAGGAGACGAACGATGTCCAATAATCACAGTAATAAGATGATCTTGGGTTCTTAACCATCGACCATTTTGCTTTTATTGTCCACTTGACAGCTGGTGCCCTCCAGTTGGATGGTTAGGATTGCTTGGAGTATTTCACAATGATTCTCTGGGACCGTCCATATAACTTGTATGATAATAGGCTCTATCAAATATTAACTTACAAGTATGGTTTTATCTGCCACGTTGCATTTGACGATCGCAGTGACTATTTTTCCACGTCAGCGTCAGTAAAGATGGACCAAGGGGCCCTTCGTGGCACACATGCCAACCTGGCACACGTGTAAATCTGGTCCTTTTTTAAGCCAGGGCGTACGCATGAGTGCGCTGAATTCAGACCATGGGTCACCTTCTCTAACCGTCAATTATTTTCATGCAAGTATGGCCCACCTGATGAATGTACCAGTCTGATTTTTGGAACAGTGCATGTTCTCAGGTCCCCTACCTAATGAATGGTCGGCGTGCATTCCATGTTGACACATCTACGTCCCAGATATTAAACGTGTGCCCCATGCTGACACGAGTACCAAGATGCCCTCTTCATGCTAGAAAGTACAGGAAGCATTTCCTCTAGGTCCGTTGGACCATCAAACTAAGTTGCAACCCAAGTGAACGGCCAGATCAACCATATGGGTTATTGGACTGGATCGGGAACTAAACCGGTCCATGTCCAAAAGTTCAACCCATGTAATAAACAGGTCAGACAGGGGACCTCACAAAATGGATCCGACCCAAATCTCATTTTAACGGACTAGTTTAGGCCATCTCATTTTAATTCATGGATGGATGCTAAAGACGGCGGGATCAAGTGGGTCCTCACTCATGGCTTAGTGGTAGAATCACAAGAGTTTCAACACTGGTTCATGGGTTCAAGTACCGACCCTGGTGCGTGTGGGTAGAAAAATATAATTAATTGCTTTGCATGATCGGAGACTTTAATTATGGCACACAAGTTGTTGGGCTTTAATTTAGATACACGGTCACACGTGCAGTGAATTATCCTGTTTTATTTAATTACAAGTGTGCAAGTATGTATGTGTCAGGTAGGTATGATAGAGTCATTTTGACTTGAATCAAATCGAATACCTTATAACCATTGGTGTTGAAATAATCAAATTAGTACTATATCTATGAAAATTGGTTCAACTACTTAATCATTGTTGACAAGGAATCAGGCGATTTGTGAAGAGGAAGGTTACTACTTCGTATAAGTTCTTTTTACCTTAAAAACAATTATTTTTATCACAACAATGTTAACTTGGTCATGTTCATGATTAAAGTAAATTAAAAAAAAAAGGCTAAGTGTCAATTTTATTAATCTGAATATTAATACAGTATAATTTGTAAATAAGTAAATAAAGCAAAAAATTACTCATGACAGTTCAAATAGGGAAGACGGTTGTGAACAATTGATAGTTTTTTTTAGATAGTTGTGGTTTGGTCGAGAGAATCACTAAGGGCCTAGAGATTTAGGACTTCTGATCCGATGAGGGGTTGTGAATGATAAGTTAAACTAATTATGACTTGTTATAGTTATGCATTGAACAAAAGTGAAGATGCTAAACTAAAGCTACATAGTGCTGAATAGTATAGTGCTAAATATAGAAGTAGAGAGACTATACTAAGCTAAGTTAAGATAAGATAATCGTTAACGTAGGATGAAAGATTGATAGGCAATATTGAGCTAAAGAAATTTAATATGTTTGGATTAACAAGGGTTTAGAGCTCTTCGTTCTGTGCTACTTTTACAAACGTAAGTGGTGGCCTTACGTATATATGGTCCCTTGGCTTTTGGTATTGATGTTTTGATCAATTAATGCTTTAACTTGATATACACTTTCATTGTGAGAAGCCGCTAGCCAACCATTATGTTGTTGTGCCTGGTTGTGTATCTAATATTTTTATACTACTTTCTTCTCTCAATACATCACTTAGAGGTTTACAACTACATGTGACCAATTAAATCCAGCCATGTGTCATTGGATACCACAGCTGTTGTATTGTGCTGATTTACATGTGTTCTTTGAACATATTGCGTATGTGCTACCTATGTATTCTTGCCATGTGTCACAAGGTGGATGACTGCCTTAAGGATTTTGGTTGTGCATGTCTCTGCGTGCTTTTAGTATTCTTGGTGTGACATGCATCTATTGCAAAGATGTATCTTCGATTCTCGCAATTTTTCTTCTGCACTTCAAGAGTATTTTTTCTAGCTTCCATACAAGTGTGCCGACCTATGATGACATTCTATTTGTTGGATTCGACTTTGATGTAAACACATGTCACCAATGTATACAACACGAAGTCATTTATCACAATTGTGGTAATGCCTTGGCCTCATCTAGACCCGACGCCTGCATCCTAGGGTCTGGGTCAACCTTGAGTAGATGAGTTGGTTCATTATGACTCGGCCCCACCTGGTTTTTAGCAGGTTAGGTCTGGTTGCAGAAACGATAAAAAAAATTCTGGGGATCCCCTCAGTCCAACCCAGTTGAGTAGATGCACGTGTGGGTGGGATAGCCTGTTCTTCGGCAGGTCACCTACGCAGTCGAACCTACCTGATGAGTGGCTTAGATCTTGCACCCATGTACCACGGCCAGGCGGGCTGCCCCGTTGCAGCTTTGGACTGGACTTGGACATGTTAGCTTAGCTTGTGGTCTGGCGTGGGCTTGGCATGAATGGCCCATTCAATATTCCAGGCATGCATAGGCTTATATCATTTTAGCCCCACCTCTTTCACGTGTTCTATTGTATAAATATGTTATTCCAGTCATCAGCTAGGCAACACAAGCATCTTGCATGTAATCTACCGTCCATCTGATCAACGTATAGATTAGAAACATTCACCTTGGGAAATAGTAATTGGATCAATATTCAGGTGAGCCAGGCTTGTGCCTGGGCGTAACCATTTTTCAGCTCAGGCTTGGAAATGCTCTGCTGAGGCCCATGCCAGGGTCGGCCCTTGAGCTTATAGTGTTGGGCTGGACCCAGCATCCTGATGTGTGAAGCCCATTATGAACGAAGTGTAGCCCGAAAGTCCCGCTACTGAAACGATCCTGACCGTTCAAGTGGCAACTACCAATTTAAGGACCAAAATTTAAAGGGTTCAGACTGATGGTAGGGGCAAATACGATTGGAAGTGGGCTAACTATCTCAAGGTCCAGCCCATGAGCTAAGGATAGGAGTACATAGCCCATGCAAGCCAGGATCGGCCTCGCCCCTGGTGAAGGTGTGTTTAGACCTATGCGGAGAGCATGATCGAAGGTGCACCTGATGGACGGGGTGGATGTCGCCTATGATTTGATGTACGGTATAGATAAAGGTTAGGTGTCCTCCCGTGACATTAGGCAGTCAATGGGTCAGTTTGACCCGGAATTTGATCTTTCTTGGATCAGGGTTAGGATCTACATCCGAGTCTGTGAGATCCGGATCCGGATCATAGGATCCGATTACTAGTCAGGTGGAATTAGGGTCTACCCCAATCAAGAACCGACATAGTCGGTGGTCCTAGCTATTCAATAGCAAGGTCAGTGGGTTGAGTTGACCAGGTAACCAAACAAACCGAGTCCAACTGGACCCGCTGGATCCGGGTCCATGTATTGGGATCCAGTTAGTAATCCACGTTGATCCGATCCAAATCTGATCCATTTAAGTGCAACTATACATGTGTATAATTACGGAGATGCTCTCCATTTTACCGGTGCCTACCACCGTAGATCGTGGTGGTACCAGGATGTTGTGGGGCCCACACAACGTACGCACGACATCCAATCCGTCCATCAGATGCTTCGGCATACCTTTTGCGGAAGTCTCAAAATCATTAACGATTCAAAACTAAGGGGTGACACAACACAGTGAACAATTTAGACGAGACATCCACCGTTGATTTGAATGAGGCCCACCGTGTTGTCTATACACGATTCGGTCAATTCAACTGAAATATCCCTCATAAGATAAAGTGATAATGCAAAAATCAGGCAATTTTTAAACTCAGGTGTGGCCCCTCTCAATGTTTCTGCATGTGTGGCCCACCTTAGTTTGGGACCCTTTGCAAAGGTGAGGGAACACATCGTATTGACAGGTTGGATGTCATGGATACATCTTGCGGCCCCAAAACATCCCGGTATTAACCTTCTTTTACGCTGAACTTAATATAGGCTCGCTTCTAGTAAGCGTTTAGCATGCGCTGTATCTGCACCGATCATCACGTCCGCCCCACCTTGGATGGGCTGTAGCCCAAAAATGCATACGAATTGGACAATCTTAACCCTCCGATTGGTTGTTCAGAAATAAAACGGACGGTCGAGATGATTTCATTTGGCTTTCTATGCAACGGTCATATTCTTTCAGCAAAACCCTCCAGTAGAATCGAGTACAAACACCTGTTTTAGGAGCAGCGCGTAAAACACCCTGATTCTTTGGGGCCAGCACGTTGTATATGAGAAATCCACTCCGTCCATCAGGTGATAACCTTCATGTTAATCGTAATTACAAAATATTAACCTGATTAAAAACTCATATGGGCCACACCAAGAGAACAATTGGAAACTACGGCTAAAACCTCTAACCTCACAATTCGTAGCTCACCTGAGTTTTGTATCAGGCTGACTTCCCTTCATCCTGGTGAGTCATACCTGATAAACGGGTCTGATGAAAGATACACATAAGGTGGTCCCACGCACAAATGTATTTTAGGCATCCAATCCCCATTAGTCCTGTGGTGTGGCCCACAATGAATCATAGAGCACGTTTATTTGTGGCCCCAGATCCTATCATTCAGAAGACCACCTGATGGACAGAACGGATGTCACTTATACGACATGGTGGGCCCCAAAGAGCTTAGGTGTTCTCATGGAGTGTAGCCCTTTATAAAACAAACACTCATGAAAGTCCATCTCCACCAATGGAGGGTTTCTTTGGCTAAAATGCTCATCATAGAGAAGTGCTTGTGGTCCTTTTTCTCCTAAATTGAAGGAGATACAATGTTTAGGAAGGAAAGTTTAATGGTCAGCTAGACATACTAAGAGTACGCCTGATATATTAAATAAAAATGGGGGCAATCACTGCATCGTAAGAGAATAAAATGACCACAGTTTTACTTAGCTTATGTTGGGAATTGAGATAGATCGACAAACAAATAGATAGAGAGAGATTCAATTACACACATTTGTATATATACACAGGAACATATACGTACATACATACAAGCTTGCTTGCAGAAAAAGAGAGGAAATGGAAGAGATTATTATAGTATTAATACTATTATAAGTGCAACCTTTATGGGTTCATCATGCCTCAATTATTTCCAAGTCATGCGTTATCCCATATCTTCCAAACTCAAATTCTTTTGCCTTTCTTGACATCTCCACTTCCTCTCTTATGTTTTTTAATTCAATCTGCTTAGGTAGGACTTGTCGTGTATTTACGTGCACTCATATATTTATTTAGCCACCAATACATGCTATAATATAATCTATTCATTTATTTATTTGGTCCACATATCTCAATCTCTTCATGGCCTTAGATATTTATATCTTTCGATATGTATCCATCTTTTGCAAGATAAAGTATGATTAATAGGTGGTCTTTTTACCTATTTATTATCACATTTTGTTATGGTTTTATGAGAATTACAAATGGAAAAATATCTTAATTTTTTTATTGTAGGGTTACAGCTAGTGGGTGTTTGGATGGTGGGATTTCTCAGTTCTAGAGAAGCTTCAAGTCTTAGGAGTCTATAGTGGTCAATCTTTTATTTGGCTAGCATTCAAGATTAGAAGCTCTATAAATCTTAAAATTTGTAAATTTTTTATTTGGTAAATAGACAAAAAAAAAAAAAATCCGAGATGGATGTCATATGAATAATTAACAAATATCGATTGAAGAGACGACGAACATTCGTTGTTAATTGAAGGTTGTCAATTTGTATTTTTGAGATGGTACTTGACACATCCATCTTAATCTTTAGAGCTCCCAAACAATGGATTCAAAGTAAATGCATGAAGGATCCAAATAAATCCCTACTATTATAAGTAGCATCCTAACATAGTTCGTGGGTGCAAGCAACGCTCATGTATGCCATCCAAATTGTGTGAAATTGAAAATTTAATGCGGAATAATCGGATTGTCTATGCATCGAATAACTGGAGATTCCATAGTGTAATCTTAAAGCCATACCTGATTGGGAAGACATTCCCGATGCCGCCGTGTTGCCGAGAGGAACTCTTGGTCTTCCGCACCTTACACCTTTAGGAAGAAACACTTAATGGGACTAGGGTTTTCTCTCATATGTTGGTGAGGGGACCAAGACGTATATTTATAGAAAGAGGGCCAGAGAAGCTTACCCATCACACTTCTCTCCTTAAGGGTTTCCACACCGTAGGTTTCCATATCAGGCTTAATAACCGCGTATAGGGAACACGGTTCAAGCGTCCCGCCCCAGACCTATTTGCAATGATCACAACTATAATGGGGCCCATAGAATCGCTCAGTCTGAATAATCCAACGGTCATGATCTAAACTGATGATCATGTGTGGCCCACCTAATGAAGTCTTACAAACTGCTCATCCATTGGGCCACATCACAAGTGGGTCATAACTCAAAAATGACACCAACCCATTATCCAAACTGATACAATAAGGGATTTCTGTCAATTGAATGACAACCATTGTTATCCCATTTTCTCTCAAACTCTTCCAATTGAATGTTAAGATCATCCAACCAGTATCTTTTTTTTCTTCTGGGCCATGGCCCATCTATGGTAGCTTCCAATGGATTAGCAGTGTGGATGTTGAACACATCCGCCTTGGATGTCCCCATAGAGTGTTTGTGATCTTTATATATATATATATATATATATATATATATATATATATATATATATAAACAGCACATTTTTTTTCCAAGCTTTGCCCTTAGCTTGAATTCAGCTTGAACTTGGCTTGAAAGCTTGGTTGAGCCAGCTTGATTATGTTAGTCTAGCTTGAAGGTCAAGCCAGGCTGAACACAAGCCAGGGTGGTCATTGGATGAGCCTAGCTTGAACTGGGCAAAACTCGGCTTAACTCGGCTTATGTACTGCTCTTAATGTACCGTCTGGGCTCTCTGCGCTAGCCTGCTCTAGGCCGGGCTTGGGCTGGAATGCTAGGTCAGGCCAGCCTAAAATTTAAACCCGTCTAAGAACTGGGCTAGGCTGAGCCAGATTCAGGCTCAACCATACATAACGATCACAAAATTCGCTCGACCTTGTTTGTTTTGGCCATCACCGGTCTAGGCGGGGTTGGGTGCATGTATATCACTTTCCAGGCTGGGCTTGTACAGACCTTGGTCTGGCCCTTGATAGCACTCGTGAAACATCGTTTCTTTTTCATCTTGGGATAGGACCTACACACGTGGTGGCCCACCACATTAATAGTCTCGATGACCATTCCTGTTTGCCACGTTTACCATGAGGAGCTGCTACGATTAGCTACACCTTTTAGCACTTCTCGTCCGGAAAAGAAATCTGAACTCTAGCCAGTGCCACTTTTTCATAAATAGTGAACCTCTTTCCATTGATCCAGACCACCCCACTGATGGGCCATCTTTTAGATGGGCTGAAGGCTAGAAATTCAAACCCATTTGATGATCCTGACCGGCCAATCAATGGGCGTTGGCTCCACACGTAGTCACACGTTCCAACCTGACACGTTTGTGGGACATCGGAGGAATGTTTCAGCTGGGGCACCACTGTTAAGATGACCTGGCCCAAAAGCGAGGCTGGTCGACTCATCAGGTGGGCTCCACAAATGGAAACGATGGGCCACTTGAAAGAAAAATGGCCAATACTCCATTCGAAATACACATGCACTGAAAGATGAGAGGACTAGCTAGCTTGGTTATGGGCCAAATCAATTTCATGGTTCATGAACAGGTTAAGCTTATTGAGAATGATTGTCACTTGGTACACGAAAAAATCAATTCTGAAATTCTTGGCACTTTTTATATGTCCACAAATCATCAACTTGTGTACATATTCACCAAAATCCTCAGTCGCAGTTGCTTCTATCTTCTACTCACCAAGTTGTATATTACGAATCCCGAGGCACCAACTTAAGGAAGAGTATTAAAATTCCTACATATTCCTTGCTTTGATTTGTTTAAGTTCTAAACTACTTTGATTAATATATTTGATTTTATTCTTTTTCATTGTAGTTCTTCTAAATTGAGACATCCCTTCCTATACAAAAACATAATGAAAATGTCACGTGTGTGGCCAGCTTGGTTTGTGCATGGAATCCAGCTTGTTTAGAAGAGCAGTTCCACCATGAAAGTTAAACACTCCATGTGAGCTACAATATGAGTTCATAGGAATTTTTTTTTTTTTTTAATGGCTGTCCATTGTATTTCTTTCTATGGTTGCACACAGTATTGTATATATGCCATTTAATCTGTGCATTTCTATGTGACCTGTATATCCATTAATTGAAACACATCATATATAATAAAACAATAAACAACTGTATGATAGGCAGAAATTCAAGTAATGGCCCATATGATGGTTGGATCCACCCACTCGCTAAAAGCTTCCAACTTTGAATCTAGGGCAATTCAGTTTAATAGACTGATGCCATACAAGCACCACCGTGGGTCCCACATGCAGCAATTGTAAAATAAGGTTATTCCATGGGCACTTACATAGGAACCGACCTCATAATTTCATTAAAAAATCAAGATTTCGTCACGCGGATGGTAAAATCGCATGCCCACGAGCGAACATTGGATATTTTATATTCTAAGTGGAGAAACATGCGTTGCACGCACACATAACATGCGTACGTGCGAGAAGAATTTTGCAACACCCACCCGGCCGTTAGCTCCACTACCTACACTGGGTGTAGCAATGACCCTACCATGATGTATATGTTGTATCCCCGCCGTCCATCCATTTGGCGATATCCTTTTAGGGCATGACGCCAAAAATGAGGCAGATCCGAAGATCAAGTGGACCCAACAAGAAAATAATGGGGATTGGACGTCAACCATTAAAAACTTCTTGGGGGCCACTCGAGCTTTGGATATGCCTATTTTTTGTATCATGTCCTAAAATGATCTCTCCAAATGGATGAATGGCCTGGAATGCCCTAAGATACAACACATACATCATGGTGGGGTCATTGCTACATCCGGTGTAGCTAACGGGTGGGTGTAACAAAAATTTTCTCCGTACATGCATCGGCGTGCATGAATACATGCACATCTACCAACATGCTTTAATCTATGTACTTAAAGCATGGGTCACGATTTTCTATTCATACAAAGATGGGCCTTTCGATCGATCACCGTAAAGAAAAGGCATCACTTTTTCTTTATTATATTAACTGGAAAATTTACAATTTCCCTTCATAGGTAAAACAGATGTTATGCAAGACAATGCTGACAGCGTCTCTTTCTATTCTTTGACCAAGAAAACACACAGGTCCGGCCCTCCTTCGGGTTAACCGTTAATCTGGTGGTCCCCATAATAATACATTTCCTAGCCATCTGATGAAAAAGGACAGTACATCCAAATGATCCACTATTAACGGAATCAAAACATTCGGTTGGGATCATATAATAGGATACCCCACATGTTTAGTTCGTTGGGTGGAACACAAGCTCAATCAAGCATTGTATTCCTTCGCATTCAAAACCTTAAAAAAGAAACAAAAGTTACATGAGAGAGAGAGTGAGACCCATCTTTAGACAAATCATGAAAGATTAACCGTAAAGCGCAATGATCACATCCACTCGAACGTATGGTAATTAACATATGTTTGAGCTGTGTCTGGCCCACCTCTGATGTTTGCTTGCGTAGAATTAAAACCACGCATGTGGTGTACCTCCTCATGTTCATTGTACTTAATTACGTGTTGGAGAGCCTTCCAACATGTGCACGGTCTGGGTGCTCAGACCAGTCGAGCGACTGGTCTGGACGCATAGCCCAGATGCACGTGAAGGCTGGACATCCCTGTGTGCCCTAGACCGGTCAGGCGACCAGTCTGGAGTGGGCTCCGACCGGTCGGGCGATCGGTCATCTGTGAGGCAGAGTCAGCATGATTTCTCCCTAGACTGTCTGTGCAAGGTGCGACCGGTCGGGCGATCGGTCGACTGTACACTCGGATTTCTTACGCAGCTCGCAGTACTGCGCAAGGTATTTTTAATTTCGAATTTTTTCTTATTTAAGGAGCTGTAATCCAACTTAGATTAGTATCCTAAGGTGTCTAAGGTTTTCTATTCGTGTTAGGAAGAGGGGAGAGGTGTGTGTGAGAGAGAACTTGGGGTTTTCTCTGGTTTTCCTTGCTAGTGGACTGTCATCTTTGTAATCTTCTGATATTCATAGTGGATCATTTTGTGCCGTGGTTTTTTACCCGTTGATGGGTTTTTCCACGTAAATTTGGAGTCTCTTGTGGTGAATGCTTGTGTGTGATTGATTGCATCTTGTTTACTCGTTTGATTTCGCATTGCTTCACGCGTTTGGCGTTCCGCTTTTGCTGTCGGCTTTCCAACAAATAGTATCAGAGATAAAGTTGGGGTGGAGTAGATTCGAATCTGAGACGAGAAGATGGGATCGGGTGCAAGGTTCGAGGTAAAGAAGTTCTCCAGGAAAAATAATTTTGAGTTATGGAAGGTGGAGGTTGAATCCTTCATAATTTAGCAAGGGCTTGATAAAGCTCTTGGAAAGCGACCCGAGGCTATGAAAGACAATGAGTGGACAAGGCTTGATAAGAAGGTTAGAACCTCAATCCTGTTAAACCTTACGGATGATGTTCTCTATCATGTCATGAAAAAGAAGACTGCGGCTGAAACGATGGCGAAGCTAGAGAAGGTTTATGCCAAGAAATCTCTAGAGAATCGCATGTATGTGTTGATGCAGTTGTTCACCTTGAGAATGGTTGAGGGAATAGAGGTGGAGGACCACCTGAGCACGTTCAATAGGCTGGTTTACAAGTTGGTGGAGATCGATGAACCGATGAAAGATGAATACCAAGCATGGATCCTGTTGAATTCTCTTCCAGATTCATATGAGTCATTTAGGGACTCTGTGTGCACAAGGAGGAAAACCATAAGCGTCGAGACCGTTATCTCAGCCCTCCAGTTGAAGGCGATAAGAAAGAAAAGCGGTGACGTGGCTTCCCGTTATTCTTCAGAGGCAGTGGTTATGAGGGAAAAAAGTTCTGAGCATGGAGGATACGTGAAATCGGGATCTAGGGCCAAAGGGAAAGGGAAGGCTAATGTGAAGTGCTGGAATTGTGATCAGGAGGGCCACATGAGAGGGGATTGTCAGAATCCCAGATTGAAGCAAGAGAGGAATGAAAATTCTTCTGGAGAGGGAGCTAATAACGTAGAGGACAGTGGCGATCAGTGTGAAGTTCTAACTGTTTCTGGCAAGGAATCTCACGGTAGTGAGTGAATCCTTGATTCAGGGGCTTCATGTCATGTTTGTCCTGATCGGAGTTCATTCACGACATATAGGGAGTACGGTGGAGAATCGGTGTTTGTGGGCGATGGAGTCGCTCATAAGGTTGCGGGTATTGGTACTGTGCGCATCAGGATGTTCGATGGGGCCAAGCGAGTCCTGAAGGTGTGAAGTACGTTCCCAAGATGAAGATGAATGTGATTTCTCTTGGTGCACTCGAGGCAAAATGGTGCATGTTTATTGGCTGCGATCGTTGTTGTGAAGTGATGAAGGGGGCACTCATGTGTATGAAGGCACAGAGGTGTGGCCATCTTTACATGCTGATCGGGAGCACAATTAACGGTGGAGCTGCAGGAAAGGCAGCGAGATCCACGGTTGCTCGTATGTGCAAGTGCCAGCCACATGAAAAGAGTGGTAAAGGGCGTGAATTTGCAAGGTTATGGTCGATGGTGGCACGAGAAGCGGTAAAGCTATGATTGAAGATGAGATGACATTGCGAGGATGTGTTGATTCGACGCTCGAAGCCTCAGCGGAGATTGTTGGAGAGCCTTCGAACATGTGCATGGTTTGTGTGCTCAGACCAGTCGGGCGACTGGTCTGGCCGCATAGCCCAGATGCACGTGAAGGCTGGACATCCCTGTGTTGCCCTAGACCGGTCGGTTGTGAGGCAGAGTTAGCATGATTTCTCCCTGGACTGTCTGTGCAAGGTGCGACCTGTCGGCTGTGTGCGCGGATTTCTTACGCAGCTCGCAGTACTGTACAAGGTGTTTCTAATTTCGAATTTTTTCTTATTTAAGGAGTTGTAATCTGACTTAGATTAGTATCCTAACGTGTCCAAGGTTTCCTATTCATGTTAGGAAGAGGGGAGAGGTGTGTGTGTGAGAGAGAACTTAGGTTTTTCTCTGATTTTCTTTGCTAGTGGGCTGTCATCTTTGTAACCTTCTGATATTCATAGTGGATCGTTTTGTGCCGTGGTTTTTTACCCATTGAAAGGTTTTTCCACTGTAAATTTGGAGTCTCTTAGTGGTGAATGCTTATGTGTGATTGATTTCATCTTGTTTACTTGTTTGATTTCACATTGCTTCACACGTTCGGCATTCCGCTTCCGCTGACAGCTTTCCCAACATTACGTACAACACGCCTAAAACCTCTATATTCACGAGGTGTGGTCCACCTCAGTTTCAAATGCCTTAGGCTTTGATATGTCCCTTCTTCATCCTGGTGGGGTACTGCACCTGATGACTGTGTTGATGGAAGATACTCAACGCGGTAGACCCTACGTACATTCCATCTAGAAGATTCGGTGCTGGACACCACATTACCCACTGTCCCTCCTTGTTCCCTTCCTTGTGGCCCACCTTAGTTAATTAATGTAAAAGGAACCAGAGTGTAAATTCTATAAAAATCAAACAGTATTTTACAAAATTCCATAGGTAAAAGATGGTCTAGTTTCCGAGGTTTTGATACAGGGTAAGTGCAGGGCCGGCAGCTAGGATATAGATGAGGCTCCTCAACCGTATATGCAAAATACATCTAAAATCCAAACCACCCAAATAATAGGACCCACTGTAGATTAGCCACTTACTCAAAATTAGATCGACCTTCGACCTCTTATTGATGGACTTCTTTGGAATTTGGACCGTTTACTGCTATTTGTTATTTAGTATTCATCATATGCCCACCCCTCTACTAGCTAGGATCATATTTCAGTTTTTTTTTTTTTTTTTTCCTTAATGTAATCCATGTAAATTGGATCCCCCAACTTGGACGGTTCGGATTTGAGGTACATGCCACGTGTATGGCAGGGAGTGTCATACGCATCTCAGCTAAAAAGCCCTGGTATCTCCATCGATCCCAGTTTCAGTACCGACAAATATCTCATAAAGATCCGAGATTTGTGGTAAATGGTTGTCAGGTGGGACCGACTGTTGAGATTATGTGACAAGTACGCAGACCAGTAGACTATCAGCTGGGCCAAACAGGTGGACCATTTCAAAACAGTTCATGCAATAATACAAGCGTACAGCCCCACCATGCATGCAGTGCCCACCAGATCAACATCTACCTAAAAATTGATTTATGCATGGCCTGGGCTTGAACTTGGCAAATTTCTTTTCGAGCAGAGCTTCTTGAACGGCTCTAGCTCGCTCAGTGTTCGGGCTGACCTCGAGCCAGCTGCCAAGGCCCGGTCTGCCGACATCCTACGTCCCCACCACCCCTACACGCAGATCAACGGTGTGGATCATTTTCCAATTCAACTTGTAGAGTATCCAATGGGCAACACGTGAACGAAAAGTCAAAAACAATGAACGGTCTAAAAGCACTTGTATTATAAGGAAAAGTCACAACTTTTCTCTAATGATCATTGCTTTCCTCCATGTCTGGCCCACTTGATAGTTTACCAGCCCGAGTTATTGACCAGACGATTTGCAGGTGATAGAAGTCTCCCATTCCACACACACGAGAATGGTTGGCAAGTGTTGCCACGTGTGGTTGTACGTGTGAAGCTAGCAGACCTCATCCTACAAGTTCCTCTCAAGTATCATCTTTGAACGCGTGAAACCGTTCAATCCACGCATGATCAAACTTACACGTGCACATGCATATTAATTAACCATGCCTTTACATAAAGTTCAGGAGTTAACATGATACTCAGGCCTCTTACAACACTTGATATGCAAGCACTAAAAATTATACACGTGGCATATATTAATTTAAATAAAACTGACTAAATTATACAGACCCACCATCGCCAAGTCGTAATCATCAAATGATCCAAACCTTTGATTTGTGGACAGTTGTTCATGAAAATAGGATTGCAGATATTTTTCATATTTAACCATCTAAACAATGTCCACCAATATCCAATAGTTAAATGATTAAATAGGGTCCCTACTTATGGCTCAATAGTAGAAACAGTAGAAACAATGTGTTTCAACACTAAGGTCATGCATTCGAGTAACTACGTGGCGTGTTTGGGTGTAAAAAATATTTGAATGATCAAATAAATTAGACTTTTGGTTCATGATAAATTATGCCAGTTATCATAATGTGGACAGTTTAATTTAACTAATCATATGCCACATGTGCAAATTTTAAGTTAGTTTTGGTACAAATAATGCACGCACAGCATCATAATTTGTTTAATTTAATTAATTGTATGCCATATATGCAATTTTAGGGATTGTTTGGATGCTTATAGTTAAGTGACAAATGATTTACAGGTATAAATCATCTACAATCTATCTTGTTTAGCTATGACCTATAAATGATTTGAAGCTAAATGATTGCTTATGTTTGAAATATAGCCTGTAAATTATTTAGGGCTCGTTTGGGAGCTTATAAATGAAAATGAATTTGAAGGTAAATAAATTAAGAGTAAATGGTTTTGTATAGTTGTGTTTGGATGGGAGTAAATGAAATACATTTGATATCAAAATATTTATTTTGGATGAGAATAATTGGAAGGAATTGGAATACATTTGAAATTTTCAATATATTCACATGAATATAATGTGATATTCGAAATCTGCTTTAATATCCTAACTTGATATACATATGTGATATTTAATAGAATGATTGTAGTAAGCTCATTGAAATGCATACTACAGCAAAAAAAATGAGAATATTTCGAGCCTCGAATAGGCCATAAACGTAAGGATCACAAACAAACAATTTGCGAAAGTTTAATAACAGTCCATTTAGATGGCCATACTTTAAATGGTTTGGATTATTCTTTTGATGTGATTTTAATAATATAGCCAATATTTGGATTGTCATTAGTGTAACGTGTATGGCAGATAAGTGCACAGCGGCAACTTTGTGTACATGTGTGACTCTCCAAGGTAACTCAAAAAGGCATTTCACAAACCGCCCCCCCCCCCCCCCCCCCCCCCCCCCCCTTCAAATTCTCCCCCGCAAGGATTTCATTTACATACACATTTACCCCCATTTTATTTCATTTACTCTCATCTACTTCCATCCAAACATCTATTTATTTATGACTATTAGGCTATAAATGAAGAGCTTATGAATGAAATCACAATTTTTTGTCCATAAATCATTTACAATCATTTTTCAACATTAAAACATAGATTATAAATCATTTATAGTTAGCCTCAATTTCAATCATTCAAATGACCCCATAAGTTATTTCTAAGTGCTTGTGTATCATCCATCATGCTCTACTAGGGTATTATAAGTTTTTTTTTTTTCTAAAAAGACGGCCATTCGTGCTACTTTAAACAGTCCAAAATTACCCACATTAAACACAAGCTTGCACACATTAAACACAAGCGTGCACACAATTACCCACATTAAACACAAGCGTGCACACAGGACATACACGTACATACATCCATGCAAGCATAAAACTGCATCCATCCATTCATACATGCATATTTCAAAACCTTGCTGTATGGCACTCTTGCCATTATATAAAGAGGCATTATTTGTACTCCTGCAGTGTAGGATGCTTGGTACTCGGGCACTTGGAAATTGTACACATCGTATATAATAATTCAAATTAAATAACAGAACCCGCTGTTTCTAAATTCCCAGTCCCATAATCAAATTGGTTAAGCAATATATAATTAATGATTTGTGGACACTTGTTTGTTAAGATAGGACCATTACATATATTCTTCAATTTTTAGCCGTCCAATAACTGTCCACCAATCTGGTAATTATAAGATAATCAAATAAGCATAATTTTTAATTCATGATATATACACCTAAACCATGATCAATAATTTGGACAGTTTATCTTTAATTACTTGTATGCATGTATGTAATATCTCAGTAACTTCTAGTGCCTGCGTATCATCCATCTCTACCAGAGTATGAAAATATCTCTCATAGAAAGGTTGTCCTTTCAGTTCCACATTTCAATAAAGAAGGCATGGCTTTGTCTAATTTCAAATTCTACGAACTCCCATTTATAAAAGGAAAACCCAACTAACCACCTTTTCATGGGTTTCTAATAAAAAGGCTACCCCTAATCTTCCCATTTTATACATTGTGTTATATAACTACTCAGAAATGATCCTGTGGGCTTTGCATCCAAACCTGCCCATGCACATAGTTGGACTTGTGGGCATTCACATCACCTATCTGAACCGTCCATTAGGTTTAGTTATCTCTTCTTCCATCATCATGCAAAATCCATAGCAATTGGTCGATCCTAAACATCTACGACCGGATCTATCTTCTAGGAGTGATCTCATCGATCAATTTTTTTAATTCCATGAAATGGACTGTTTAAATCATCCGATCATTATGATTTTTTCAAGGCAGCCTACAAAGAGTGGAGTGACCTTAGTGAACAGTCCAGATAAGTAGATAAGTGATATAGATGCCAACAAGTTCAAATGCAACTAGGTGCATGGGGAAGGTCGACCAGATCCAACTGGCATAACTTGTGTACTGTGTACAACCTCTCCTCCTTTTAAGCCCCACTAACCCCAAAAACAACTATTAATAGAGGGAAGGAGTGTTTGTCTTTAGTAAGCAGACCTAGAAAGCCTCACAGCTATATTAAAAGAAAAAGAAATCCCAATTAAAAACAACCACAAACATATACCTCCATTTCAATCAATCAAACAAAATAAAGAAAACCAACCCAGCCAAACATGCCCATCCCTCAATTATTTCATTCTCTCTCCTCCAAAATCCAACCCAAATAAATCCCACCTCACCCTTCAAACCCAAGTGCTTGCAACACACACACACACACACACACACACACACAAACCCAAAAAACATGGCACCCTTTCTGGCACTAGTAATGCTAGTGGTGCTACCATTCTTGGGTGACAGCCATGTCACCGCCGGTGTCGATTTCCAATACCTGAACGTACGACATGCGATCGCCGGGACGACGATCAAGCCATCGGGAGAGACGGGTCCTCAGAATTTCTCGAAAACAGCCAATACAGATGCTAAGCCGGCGTGGCGGTTGAAGTTGGTCCACCGAGATGCGATCGCAGCCCGGAATTTCTCCGGCCACAGTCGCCGTCTCGACGATCGAATCGCAAGAGACGTGAAGAGGGTCGCAGGCTTGACTCGCCGTCTGACTGGTGGTGCCGGCGGAGTTAGTTATGGGGTGTCAGATTTCGGGTCCGAAGTGGAGTCGGGTATGGAAGAAGGCAGCGGGGAATATTTCGTACGGATAGGTGTTGGTAGTCCCCCAAGACCTCAATACATGGTGATTGATTCTGGCAGTGACATTGTATGGGTGCAATGTCAGCCTTGTGCCCAATGCTACCAACAAGCTGACCCGGTCTTCGACCCGGCCAACTCAGCCTCGTTCGCCGGCGTGTCATGCAACTCGGCTGTCTGCGGCCGCCTTGAGAACGCGGGCTGCCGGGCCGGCCGGTGCCGCTACGAGGTCTCATATGGCGACGGGTCTTACACGAAGGGCACACTCGCCTTCGAGACGCTTACGTTCGATCGCACCACGGTCCGCAACGTAGCCATCGGGTGCGGTCACAAGAACCGTGGGCTCTTCGTTGGTGCAGCTGGGCTACTGGGCCTAGGTGGCGGGTCCATGTCGTTCGTCGGCCAGCTCGGCGGCCAGACAGGTGGGGCATTCGGGTACTGTCTTGTGAGCCGTGGGACTGAGTCATACGGCTCATTGGTCTTCGGACGCAGCGCCATGCCGGTGGGGGCTGCATGGGTCCCCCTCCAGCGCAGCCAACGGGCCCCCAGTTTCTACTATGTTGGGCTCTCCGGCCTCGGCATTGGTGGGCTGCGTGTGCTACTGCCTGAGAACATGTTCCAGATGACTGAATTGGGTGGTGGGGGTGTGGTCATGGACACTGGCACTGCAGTGACAAGGTTCCCTTGGCCCGTTTATCAGGCGTTCCGCGATGCATTCGTCGCAGCCACAGCGAGCCTACCGCGGGCCTCTAGTGTGTCCATCTTCGATACATGCTATGATCTATCCGGGTTTGAGACAGTTCGGGTACCGACGGTGTCGTTCTACTTCTCAGGCGGGCCGATACTGACACTTCCGGCGAGGAATTTCCTGATTCCGGTCGATGAAGTGGGGACATTCTGCTTTGCATTTGCAGCATCAAGTACGGATCTTTCCATAATAGGAAATATACAACAGGAGGGTATTCAAATATCAGTTGATGGGGCAAATGGGTTTGTTGGGTTTGGGCCCAATACTTGCTAGAGTGGTCTTGTGGGATTTGGGCCCAGGCCCATACTAGCTAGATATGTAAAGGACATGTGGGCTTTCTTGGGCTTTCCCTATCAGGGTAGTATTGTAATTATATGGTGTTGGTTTTTGAGTTGGTAGGGTGGATTAGAGTGATGTTATTACTTTCAATTACTATACCAGAGAGAGGGAGAGAGGGAGGAGAAGAAGCCCAACTAAAGAAGTGTACTAAGATCTTGTATGCATATGCAATGAGCTACTATACAAATGGCTAACATAGTGTATACATCTACCTCAAACTAAACCATCCAGTTTAAAATTGTAGCGGTTTGATGGCCCGCGCCATTGAATGGAAGGTTGAAATGAAAATGATCTTGTTTTGTTTCAATTAACAAAGTATCCATTAATCAGTGGTTAGGATTGTCCAATTGATCCAATATTGGTGCACAAGGCCTGTATGAGAGAATCAAACATTTTAAAGTGAGATACACAGCAGTCAAAAATCCCAAATGGGAAAAAATGGTGTAGCATGAGAGCAACAACCAACATAGCGGCTTGAAATTATTAGGTTGGATTGGTGGGTTTGAATTGTATCATGACATTGTTCAACATGCCTCTTCTCTCTCTCTCTAAAAGAAGAAAGAAAGAGAGAGAAAAGCAATGTAGTGTAGAATGATGACCAAATGGGAGCCACCACCAAGGTGCATCATAAGCATGTGAAGGGCTCACTTGGGTCTGGTCTACCTTTCATGTGACCAAAACAAGAGGCATTCAAGTAATGACTTTTACAAAGGCTTTTGCTTTTGGCACTTGGCCCCTTTCAAGTTGAAATGCCCCCACCCTCTCTCTCTCTCTCTCTCTCTCTCTCTCTCTCTCCATATTTACCAGGCTTTGGGCACTCTTACTTTGATGCGTCCTCGTAGATTACCCTACCCCTTTAAGGCCCACAAAAGGTAAAGTTTGGTGAAATTAGAGAAAGAGGAGGAATCCCCAAAAGCATAAATCTGACATAAATAACCCCATTTGTATTGGTTGTTCCCCCAAGGCTTGGGATCATCAAGTATATACACTCTTCCCTTTGGAAACCCTAAAAAATCTAGTGAATATGGTATGGTCATGGCCATTCTACCACAGCCACGGTGTCGGTGCCCCCTCGCGTGATGTATATGTGGCATGTACCTCAAATCCAAACTGCCCAAATAGTGGGGCCCACTGTAGATTGGTTGCATCCACAAAATCAGATTGATTCGGCAATGAAGACTTCACATTCTTCCGTTGGATTTCGGAGAATTGACCAATTGGCCAGATGGATCATATTTTTGGAGCAATGTTTTTGTTATAATCCATCTACAGTGGGCCCATGTATTTGAACGGTTCAGATATAATCGCATGTGGTGTCAGGCAAGGTCGTGCTCTAGTTGGGGCACAATGGCCAGCAGCCTATCATCCATGAAATTTCCCATCAAAGCATTTGAGTTGTCATCATGGAGCATAGTGACTGAATGTGATAGAGCGTGAATAATGGGACATTAGCAGATTCCTCTACATTGTTACGGATTTACTTTAGTGACCGGAACCAGCAATGCATGTAGTGTACCTACAGCCACGTGGGTGAACTTTCATCAGATCCAGTCCATTCATCACCTGATTGTTGCCTCACGTGGACCCTGGAACCCATAAACCATGGCCATCGAAATTTCATGTAGGCCACACCATAGGAAATAGTTTGGATGGAATGCCAACTATTAATTTTGTTATATGGACTATGGTATTTACTATATTTCATCCATTCCATTCATCTAACGTTTCTCATTAGGATGATAGCATTCACCAAAACTCCCACTATTACGAAACTCAAGTGGGCCACAACACGTGAATTTTAGAGGTTTAAGATATAATTCCCTATGGTGGCCCACCTTAATGTTGAATTAGTCTGATTTTTGGGATCAAAGGCCAAACAATGGTGTTATACCTGATCAACGTGGTAGATCTTATGCACAAGAATTATTCCCTGCAATAGTCACACTCCATGCACGCCTATGCAAGTCATACAAGAGTTTAGCGTTTGAATTATTGTTTTCCACCTCTTTTTAGTTTTTCTTTAGGCATGCTTGGACATTTTTAGAAAGAATAATAGCTGATTTAGGGGTGGTTTAGGTGGAAAAAAAAAAAAAGCCAAAAGATGGACACTGTTTCTACCGAAAAGATCTGGCCATTCACGTGGGCTACTTGAGGGTATTTGGATTGAGGAAGAAAAATTGGTTTTGGTGCACCATAAGGGTCATTTACGAGCATGAATTTAAGTGTATTTGGGTGCATTTGAAATCCAAAAGTCATTTAACAATGTGAATTTAAAGGTATTTATAATTGGGAGATATTTAAAATAGAGAGTTTTCATCTTTTGAAAATTCCCCTTTCGAAATAGAACGCCTGGCTCCTTTTTAGAGGGCTAATAGAGGCACGTGTAAACAAACATGACACTAGATTACTAATCCATTAATAATTTAGAATATCACATTATATATATATATTAAATTTAAATTCTTATAAATATATTATAAAATTTTAATGCAATTTTATTTTAGGATTCTAATGCATTAGGAATACTAGCTACCAAACACAATTGAAAATTCAATATCACCGTCGTTATTTGTTATTTGGATTCCAGGGGGTTTCAAATGGTAAACATTTTTCTTTGAAAAATCATGGATATAAAATTTCTTTAGAAAAGCTGAAAAATATAGATTTTTACGATGGCAAGTGATACCTCAAACCTTGGAAATAGAAATTATTTCAAACCCTATGTCTTGTAAACGTTAAAAAACAGTCACTATATTCAACTTCCCCTAGCGCCTACTAAATTACCAAAAATATTAAAGAATCAACAGTCAAGCAGAGGAACTGTTTCTTGCGACTGTAGCAATCGACATTTAATATTTATTTTGAAAGAAATAATATTGGGAGTGATTTTCCTTTATGGGTTCATTTAAGGCCACCAATTTAATTAACAGTTAAGATAATCTTAATAATGTGATTTTTGGTTTATATATGGACCGCCTACAACGGTTCCTATGATTTAGATGTTTTAGATTGATGTGCATTTATTCCATGTGGATAGTGGATGAGTTTCCAGTGTGGTAAATGGTTGCAAAATCAATTGTGGGCCCCAAATTTCATGACCACAGGCTCATGTGAAGCGTTAAATACCCATCACCTCCGACGTCAAAGGTTGATCATGATCTTAATTTTAGTACCGATTACAGAATTCTACAAACAAGTGCCTGCTTATTATAAAATTTACATTCCAATACATTTTGAAAAATGGTTTCCAATAAGTAATTACCATTGTAGTACATTTCCACTAGATTTCTTAATGGCGGTATGAGTGGGCCATGAAATGGTTGAAGCAGATTCTTCCTATTGCGTCAATAAAAATCCCTCTTCTAAGTTGTACAAGCTTTATTCAAAGTATCCAAACGCATATAATATCTAGACAGATGGATCTTATATGAATCGCATATTGTACTACATGAGTAGTACTATTAAGATGTTTATATAAAATCCACCCTTCAACCGTTAGGTGCATTATCCCATGTTAGGCCCAGGGCCTAAAATTTAGCCACAACCTTGGTTTAGGTGATAAGATATATCATGCACGGACAACGCTCAGCCTCCAAACTATAAATGTAGACTCCTAAAGCCACTGCTGAGAGTAGGTTTTTTTTTTTTTTTTTTTTTTTTTTCTTCTTCATTTTTTGTCTTTTTGTGACTCTATTGTGTAAGGACGAAATTACCCCCCTATGTATGTTTAGCTTAACCTACACACATGTGGAGTGGATCCGGCCTCATCAAAGATAGGCCTGATTTTTGAGCTATTTTCCTTCAATGTAGCCCACATGAATCATAGCTATTTATTTATTTATTTTTTTTGGGTTAGTACACACATCTCACTATTAGTACACACACCTCACTGTAGTACACACACGTAGTAATGTTAGCTACCCCCACTGTTGGGATTCGATATATAGACCTCAGTGTTGAGCTGAGGTTATCTTCACTCAGTCTACCACTATGCCATAGGTGTGGGTGTAATGTGGTATTATACATCTAATGGTTGGAATGGATGTCACATGCACATCATAGTGGGCCCATCCAAAAAAAAGGTTGGACTTGTCATAAATTTTCCTTTTTAACATATCAGTGGACTTTTTAGAACTATTAGGTGAGTGAGCCCCTTTATTTTTTCTAGAGCCTACCATAATGCCTATGTAAAATCCTCATGGGTCATTAGATGTTAATCCCGCATTAGGTCGAAGGTCAAGAAACAGGTTGAGATGTCATTCATGTGAGCTACCTTTGATTTTTAGGACCATTGTAATGATTATATAAAATTCACTCCAACCATTAGATTTCATACTAAAATTTAATGCTTGGGATGCAAAAATCAGCCCATTAATAATTCAGGTGAGTCAAACTTAAGAAAACGAGCATTGTCTGGTACATTGTTTCCAATTGTATGATCCAC
Organism: Liriodendron chinense; assembly: GCA_003013855.2. Lineage (NCBI taxonomy): Eukaryota > Viridiplantae > Streptophyta > Magnoliopsida > Magnoliales > Magnoliaceae > Liriodendron > Liriodendron chinense. The sequence goes on from ML058513.1 coordinate 1,471,689, forward strand.
CTAAATGATGAATGTGGTTAATTTTTTGGCTCTTGAGCTAACATGAGGTGACGCAATTAATATTTGGGGTGAATTTTACATAAACACCATGCTCGTCCCTTCCAAGGCCCAACCCCCTTGCTTGCCCGGTACTAGGCCTGGTAAAATTCAACACAACCTACTAACCCGCATAAAAAAATTAGTATGCAAGTCCAACTATTATCATGTAAGGTCACTAATGAGTTGGCCCATTAAGACCCTATTAAGATAACTGGTCGGGTCAGTGTTTCACCTAAGAAACCGTTAGTAAGAATATTTTAGTAATTATTTTTATTGTGGTGAGAAATCCCTAAAAAGTTAAAACAGCCAATAAAACTCTCTCTTCATCTCTCTCACACACATTTAGGAGTCTTCTTCATCTTTCTGTCCATGATTATGCTCCAAAATCTTTGCCAAATTGATGCCCTTTTTCACCTCTCTGTCAATGAAAACACCACCCATATATCTAACGGGTTAAACAAATTGAGTCACGGATTACCCATTAAATTAACGGATGGATTTGGATTTCTAGATTTTGACCCCTTTGAGTTTGAGTGTGGGCATTTTTGACATGAGGCGAACACGTTTCAACACGACCGTCCGTTGCGAGGTTGCCAAGCCTAGCTGGAATGTACTCTAATGATAATACTTAAAATAATGGTTTGTTGAAAGCTGTTTTGAAAAAGGTCCCTTAAATTCTATAATAAGTGGGTAGGTTTTTTTTTTTAAATCCCTTACTAACCAAGATATTTTTAGTCATTTGGTAGCCTCACGTGACTCAGTGCTCTGCATCCGTATAAGTGACACGAGGAAAATTCTGAAACTAGACCGTTCATGCGCATGCCCTCTGAAATTGTCCACGTAACATATGATAACTCAAATCAAACCGTCCAAATCATGAGATCTACCTTGGATGAGAGATAAACAAATAAATCAAACTAAGCTGATGTCCTTTCGGATTGATTGGAGGACATGTAATGGACGATTAAAATGAAAAGTAGTCAACGGCATACTTTCAACGGACAAATGCCTATCAATCAAGTGTCAAAATAATTAAATCAGAGTAAATTTAGAATGGTGATGTATCTACGGTGTGTCCCATGATTTGGACGGTTTTATTTTGTGTTTCAATTCTAAGACCTATAATTTCTGATTGCATGCGTATGAACTATTTCCCTCAGCCGGTGCATCAAATATCTTCCAGAAAAAGTCTCCGCAATCATACAGATTGGTAGAGGTACAATGCAGCCCCGTGACGAGCGTGAATTGGGTGTTACCCGGGTAACAGCTTAGTGGGTGTTACCCCTACTGTGGGGGCCACCTTGATTATTTTATGTATATCCACGCCGTCCATCTGTCTTTTGAAGACAATATTACGATATGGTGCCAAATTTTATTCAGATCCAAATCTCAAGTGGACCACACCACAGAAAACGTTTTCGATTGAGTGCCTACCATTAAAAAATTGAAAAGGCCCATCGTAGCATTTTTTTTAATGTTTATTTGCAATCCAACCTGTTGATAATGTCAAGGAGACTTGGTTTAAGGGAATTTGGAAATATCAGATCGATCCAAAACTTTTAAGGACCACAAAAAGTTTTTAATGATTATTCATCACTATTTCTATTGGTATGGTCCACCTAGGATTTAGATCTTCTTATGATTTGGCATCGCATCCAAAATTTAGATGGAAAAACGAATGAACAGCGTGGATTTGTAAGAATTACATCAATCTCGGCCCCACACGGTTAGGGTAACACCCACTAAGCTGTTACCAGGGTAACAGCTAATTCGCTCCCTTCTATTTGCAGACAGTTGTCAATCCAAGTAGGGACCCACTGATGAACAGTCTAGATTATGGACTGTTGTGCCACGTGTCCAGTCTGATTGCAGAGCACTAGCTGACAGCCGATCTATTCATACATGTTACATGTGGGATATATGCACATCAATCTAGACCGTCGAAATCATGAGCCCCTAGCGGGTGGACAAGACCCTTAAGTCACTTTGATCCTGCAATCTTAACCATTCGATTTCACCCATTAAATTAGACCATAAACCGTCTCCTTTGAACAGTCTTTTAGATGGTCAATAACTGGATGGCTAGGATTGCCCCATCAGTGCAATTTTGTGGCGGTGGTCCATTCTAGAATGGGGTGGTCTAAATATTGAACGGCCTGGATTAGCGTTTGGATGCAACATCTGTCGTGGGTGAGTTGCAACAAAATAGTACTTTGTAAGAAAAGCTCAGTGGACCCTTTGTCTCGTGAAAATCACAGGCACCAACATTGAACTTTGGTTTGACACGATTATCTATCTGGCCTTCGTTTTCATAGCCTCTTTTGCTAAAGTCATTCCTGATTTCACCGTCAGGGAAAAACAGATGGGAGGTGGGCCCCACATCAAATTGGGACACCTATCATTGCACTGAGCAAGTGTTCGTGTCAGCCTTTCAAAAGATCCCGGCGACGTGTCTCATCTTCCCGAGAGGGGATTCGGTGAGACCCTGGCCTCACCCAAGATGGTGCGGCCCTTACCGTGGGGTTACAGTGAGGCCCACCTTGATGTATGTATTATGTATCCACGCCGTCCATCCGTTTTTCCAGATCATTTTAAGGCTATTATGCCAAAAAAAAATTTGAAGCAGATGCAATCATCAGGTGGACCATGCCATAAGAAACAGTGGTGATTGACCGTCCTACCATTAAAAACTTCTTAGGGCTCACCTTAATGTTTCCGTAGTATTTATTTACCATCCAATTTGTTGATAAGGTCACATAAGCCTGGATGAAGAGAAAATAAATAAATATTAGCTTAATCCAAAACTTTTGTAGCCTATTAATGGTAAATCAACATTGTTTCCTGTGGTATGGTCCACCTGATAATTGAATTTGTTTTATTTTTCGGATAATATCATAAAATGATATGGAAAAACGGATGGACGGCGTGGATAGATAATACATACATCAATGTGGCCCCACTGTAAGGACCTCACCGTCTTGGGTGTGACCGGGGTCTCACCTAATCCGCTCTCTACTTCCCGCCCTTTCCTCTACCTACTACGCAGCGCGTGCGGCACGAGTGAAGAAGCTAATACTAAACACGTGCAGAGAGCTCGGCAGAAATGATCAGATCCTCTCGAGCGATGGTGATTACTATAAGTTAGAGCTCTTTGGGGCCCACCCATGATGTTACGTGCAATCCAAACCGTAACTCTAGTCCGCCTCCTCGTGTCAACCGTACATCCCAAGAAAAATTACTATCAAAAACTCAGTTGAGATACAACACGGAGATAGCAATGCACAATCACTACTAAAATCCGAATCGGATTGCGTGCGGGAGTAAACTCAGCTGTGCCCACCTAGAATGTATGTGCTCTATCTATTCCGTCCATATGTTTTTCGAGCTCATTTTAGTGGTTGAGCCCAAAATTTAAGCATATCCAAATCTCAAGTGGACCATGCCATGGAAAACAGTAGGAATAATGATTTCCACCGTTGAAACCTTCCCAGGCCCTACAGTGATGTTTATTTGTCATCCAACCTGTTTATAAGATCACATGGATATGGATGAAGGGAAAACATAAATATCAGCTTGATCCAAAACTTCTGTGCCCTCCAAGAATTTTTCAATGGTAGACATTAAGTTCACACATTTCTTGTGGTGTGGTCCACTTTAGATTTTGATATGCTTCATTTTTTGGCATCATACCTTAAATGTTCTGTTAAAATGGATGGACAGAGTGGATAAAATACGTAAATCACTCTGGGCCCCACAGAGCTTGCTCCGCACGCTAGCGTGCGGAGTTACTCAGTACGCAATCCGCTTCCACTAAAATCTATATATATTCACTCATTACGGCCCACCCTAAAAAATTAAATGCATTGATTTTCAGTTTATCACTTCATCCTTATGAGGTGTACCTGATTACTGGCTCGGATGGCATACGAAAACAAGGTGGAGCTCACATTCCATCTGGAAATTTCTAAACCCTCCCCAACGCCCCCATTTTTACCTTTGGCGCAGCGCGCCTGAATTATGAATCAGGATGGATTTTTGGATCTCGCCCTAGCATCCGGGGGCGCGACTTGGGTGAGACCCCGGGACCAGCGATGTGGGCGGGACCTGAATCTAGGAGCCCACCTCTATGTATGAATTGGATATCCATGCCGTTCATTTTCTTTTCAAGTTTATTTTATGCCATGGTACAAAAAAAATAAAGCAGATGAAAATTTCAGATGGACCACACCATAAGAAACATTGGTTAATGACCATTAAAAACCTTTTATAGGCCACAAAAGTTTTCCATCGATATGATATTTGTTTTTTACTTTCAACCCTGTCCACGTTACCTTATCAACAGATTCTATGGTCAGTAAATATTACGGTGGACTCCAGGAAGTTTTTAATGGTAGGCGTTCAATGAGCACTGCTTCTTGTGGTGTGGTCGCATGTACTTCATTTATGGGACTGCGTCCTAAAATAATCCGAAGAAACAGATGAACGGCATACATCTAGGTGGGCCCTAGGTTCTGGGTCTCATCCACACTGCTGGTTCTGGGGTCTCATCCAAGTCGCGCCCAGCATTCGGGGGCGCATCTGATGGACGGATTGGACAGAACTCACAAATCACGGCGTGCCCCCACACAGCTCGATCATTTGGTAATAGCCATACATTCGAACGTGCGTGATCATTTGTGGCCGGGAGATTGTACAGTAAGTTCAGATTTTGGGTTTGTACCAGTGGGTCCTGTGATTCAACGATCCAAAACGTTGATACGATCAGACGCACCGAGTATGGCCAGTCATCGAAATCCCCACCAAGATTGGAAGATCCTGGCTATAAAATATTTGGCCTCCTTTTCGAAAGGGAACCGTTGCTTTATTTTCCATCTTAACATTTTCTTTCTTGGCCGCCTGTTGAAAGGTTTAATTACAATCCCACAGGTGAGATTTTTGGTCCATAGATCATTCACCGTGGGCCCATAAGTCGATAAACTGGGTGACCCACTTGCCAATAATTCCATTCATCCGAAATTTAAAACCAACTTTTTAAGACATGGTGGGCCAGGGCCCACCTGTGATGAGTCGGTCTAAATCAACGTTCCAGCATCATCTATCAAACCAGAGGAATTATGCCATTTCCAACCAATTACCTCCATTTACTCCCATCCAAACAGCCCCTAAGATCATCATCATCATCATCTAGGGCTTATCTCAACTAGTTGGGGACGGCTACATGAATCATTTTCCACCACTTACACTCTAGTTTGGAATATCATATTGTTCAGATTCACGTTTTAAGTCGTGGTCTAAGTTTGACACCGGCTGCTTATCCAAGCTTGGGACCAGCAGTAAGAGAACAAAATTCCCACTGGTGCAATGTAATGAGACTATTACATAGGTTGCTTACAATTAAGCGCTATCTAATAGTCTATTACATGGGTTGATTATAATCAACAAGCTTAACCAAGATCATAAAACAATTTTCACCCCTTTACACCCCACCATCACGTGCCAGCTAACTAGAAAACAAAATGCATTACCCTCTCACAACCAGATATCACCGTCGATTATCTAGCAGTTTCTAGTTGAATCTTGGGTGGTATGGAAAATCATGTACCCACCATCGGGTTCCAGGATCATCCCCCTTGGCTCATCCAGCAAAAAACATGAAGCCAAACATCTCAGATATGCCCCTAAGTGGCACAAGAAACACCTGGAAGATTTGAAGTTTGTGGTGAGACGAACTGCATTCAGACCATAAATAGGTATCTCAAATCTTCCACCGTAAGCCGAGTTGCAGAGCCCCCACTTGGGTCTTCTCCGAAAGCGGATGAAACCATCTTTCTTTTCTCTTCCTGTGCATCCGGGAAAAGACAATAAAAGAGAATCAGAGAATAAGTGCAATTGCTGAAGAAGCTTTCAAGATGATTCACAGAAAACACACAAATTAACATTTTGCTTTGGAAAACCTTATCGTCAAACCAAGCATGTGTTTTATGTGCATATACATCAAAACCAAAAGCATCCTTGGCATGGTAATCATATTTTACTAATATCCACAATAATTCAATAAGGAATAATTTTTCCATGGGTGAAAATCCAGCTTGTGAGATTCAGGTCTCAAAGCCTATAGCATAGAACCAAATAGCATTCGAAGAAAAACAATAGCAAAAACTGATACAACATGTCTCAAGGACACTGCATGTCAATCCAAAAATCAAACTTGATTTTGTTTTTTTTTTTTTTTGGTCTTGGGGGAGGGGGTATTCTGATCTTCTTATAAAGAACAAAACATAGGACCATTGACTTCTTTTGTCCAAAATCCTGTTGATTAGATATCCCAGTTACTAGTCCAACTCCCTTAGCTTCCAAAAAGTCCTTTCCCACGGTGATCTTGTCAGGGTTAAGAGCAGAACTGACTTTCATGGCATTTTAAAGGCCTTTCAACCCTATGTTGGTCTTGATTAAATAATTTCTTGATTTCCCTAATTATGCGTCATACAAAGGAAATTGCAAGTATGGCATTTGTGCACTTCCCTGAGTAAACCTTTTCTTACAAAATCCACCATTTAAAGCATTTTCTCTAAGGGTGCATTTGGTTGCACCAAACATAATGAAATTTCATGATATTTTGCACCAAATTAAACTGCTTAATCATGAAATTGCATGATATTTGGTGCAACCAACCACACCATAAAATAGGGTTTCCCCCATCTCCCATGGTCAAGCAGCTTTATTCCAGGTCTTAGTATACAACTAAATATGATCAAACAAATTCCTTTTTTCATTGGTAAAAATATTTACTTGCAAACAAAAGATACAGGAAAGGGGAAACTCATTCCAAATATGAAATTTCAACTTTGCCACTCCTTAAGCCAAGGATTCTTAAGGGCAATGTTTCACAGTAAGCAAGAGTGGGTCCCACAAATTTCTGACAAACTATGCATCGCTAAAGGTTTGATGCAAGTAGATCTTCAGCAGGTGGCAGAAAATTTTCAAAATCCTCCTACAGAATTTGGTTAACTTCACTATCACAATTATTACAGTCCATAAAATACAACTTTAAGTTATAGAAACTTGATGTCTTAGAGCCATCGGCATGAAGAAGTTCCCATCCTCGTTCAGCTCTCTAGACATGCCAAAAAATATCCACTACCGCCTACTTTAAAACTAGGGTGAAGGTTGGGTAGTCCTTGGGCTACTGAAGTGAAATCATAGGAGTTGACGCATGTGGACATGTGGATCAGTGTACAGCCCACTCCAGTAGGTACACCCCACGAAGCATAGGCCATGGACAATCCTCTTTTCTGTAGAGATGAAGATGATCCTAACCATCTCAAAAAAATAGACTTAAATGTAAAAGATTGACCATTTTTATGATTTTATGTCTGGACTCCAAAGATCAAAATGCTAGAACCATTTGTGGCAACTCAGAACTGCACAGAGCCCATTCATGGTGGACCGACATCTTGAAGGGTTCTAATCATCGATATGCATGGCCCAACTAGTGGACTACGAATTCAATTTATTTGTTCACGGAGTACAAGACTTGGAAGTGGCTAAGATATCCCAATTGGTTATTGACCCAATCGGTAGAGTGGCTAAAATATCCCATTTATTGGATGTATGGACTACAAAATTTCTCTAATTCTATCTTGAATTAATCAACTCAGTGCATCCTGACTGATTTACAGTTTGCTACAATTTTCACTTTATAAATCACGAGTGAGACAAATGTGAGCCTCTGCTATGGCCAATTCCATAAGCCTAGGTAAAAGAGGAAGGGTGATGTCTAGTGCTCAGGCTATTGCAAAACTTTTTCCAATCTACCATTTCAAAGCCAACCCCAAATTGCAGGGAGAAAGGCTAAGATGATGATGATAAAATCACAAGTGGGACAAAATGGAAGATCCAATCATGCTTTAAAATAAAAAACTTGGTGATTCGTTTGGTCCTGAATCCAGTTGTGACTTGCACTAGTCGAGGTTGAATCAGCCCAACTTGGGCGGGCCGGGGGTGATGTGCGCATTGGACCATAGTAAGCAAAACTACATGTTTCTAAAAAAATTATAATTGATTAAACATTAAAAACTGCATATTTTCCAGAACATAGGGGGAAAACTCCTGCTCGTTAGATGAGCTGATGGAGACAATGTAGTGTGTGTGAGTGATCCAAGGTTCAATCCCTGGTAGTGTCACCGTTCAAAAAAAACGCTCTTTTTTTTTTTTCCTTTTCTTTTTCATTTGGCAAACTGAATTAGACACGATTTATTTTTTTAAACTTTGGGGGTAATTTAAAAACAGAGATTGGTGGTCACCACCCATTGATAAAATAGAGTAGAAGGTCAAATTTATAGTAGAGAGACTGATTTACATGTAGATTACTTGAATAGGAAGGATTTGAGAGTGGCAAAGAACACTAATCGACTATCTATATCCATTATTGTTCATACATATAGAAATTGTAATTATTTAATTAATTTTTTATATTTTCACTTTACTTGTATATAATATATATGCACATATATAGCCGTTTTTCATTTTACTCTGTTTTTTTGGTCCAACCCATATTAAACCTGAACTTTTCATTTGCTGAATTTTTGGTGTTTCCATTATTTTAGCTTCTTTTTTTTCTTTTTTTTTCTCGCCATATGCCTAACTACAAGTCGAACAAGTCACATCAGAGTCCTCCTAGTCTTAAACCCATGGATCCAACAGACTATGAAAAGAAACTTACCTGGAGAGCTAATATCCGATCCTCCACTGTATCTTTAATAGTTAGCCGTGAAACAGTCACGGGGCGAGTCTGCCCAATTCGATGTGCCCTGTCAATAGCTTGATCTTCAGGTAGTTGGATTCCACCAAGGATCCAGAAGAATAATGTGACAGGCAGCAACCATGTTTAGACCCAGATTTCCAGCCTTCAATGACATGATCATGACAGTCACCTGATAAAAAAAAATCAAGTTTAAATAAATGTATAATACATTTCTAGAAGGCAACAGAAAACTAACGAAGGGGACTTATGCAATATCTCATGCACCATGCATTTCTAATAAAAACGACAGGAAAGTAAGAATAAAAATAACCCATAAGGCTGAAGTGAACTCCATACTAATGACGGCAATGAACTTTCCAAATTTTCATAAGGCTGAAGTGTCAAACCTCTGGATCAGTGGTGAAATCTTTCACAGCCCTGTCTCTTGACACCAAGGACATCCTCCCATCAAGTCTCCTGTACTGTATACATGATTGGTTTAATGAAATCTCAAGTAAGTCCAGCATGCCAGTCCATTGGGAGAAAACAATAGCCTTGTCAGGTACTTCAGATTGCATTGTAGAATTGAAAGATGTATCTGTTTTAGTATGGCCATTAGAGTAGCCTTGCTCCGAGATACGGTCATAAGTGCTTTCTAGAGAGAAAGCTACATCTTTGCATCCCTCACAGCTAACTGTGGAACTTGGATTCTTTAATTTACAAACTGAACGAAGAATCTCCATTGCAGCTCCAATTTTAGAACTGCACATACTCTGCCCAGCTGCAAATTTCTCAACACCTCTAGAAGAACTTGTAGCATTATCGTTGAGCTCATCTGAAATACAACTTTGAAGAATAGCTCTAGAAAATACTGCATCATTACCAAGTTGTTCTTTGCAGTCAGCTATCGGGCACAAATTATCATCACCTATTAAATGTTTGGATACGCATTGATAGCAGAAAACATGACTGCAAGTTGTAACAACAGCATCCTCAGGTGTGTCCTGCAAAAGCATCAAACAGTAAAAGCTAAGCAGGATTGTCAATATATCCCCTTCCGGCAGTGCTATTCTTGCAAAAAGGGCTTCATTCAGCTAAAAGAATACAAATTGCATACTGAGATATCAGACAATCCAACAAATGGCTTAAACATGACAAAAAGTATGTCCGCAAAATTGAGCTTTCAAATTTCAAAGGGATATTAATAGTGTAAGAAAAAGTCTGTCTAATGCAACATGCAGACATCAGTGTTCCTTGTGTGCTTATCTTATTACGGCCATCTGAGATGATGGGTCTAATTTTGATCTTGCAGGTCCAGACAGCGCCCAGTGCCCACCACAGCACCGCTGCCATCATTGTGTCTGAAAAGTTCTGGCGGACTCAACCAGAAGGTCGTAGGCGCGAATAATGGCCACTAGCCAAATTTTGGATTCCAAGGGTGGCTAGATACTAGGAACAAATCTTCTAAAACTTATAAGAATGTTGTGCAAGGATTCCATAAGAAGGGGTCATTAATCCAAAAATTCCAAGCAACGACCTTGGTTTAAGGGAAGATTTTTGACACCTTCTGCACCATCCCAACACAAGGTCTGTATTTGGTGGTGAATGAAATTCTTGAACACAGAATTTCAACTTGATAAAAAAAAATAAGCACATAAAGAAATGGAATATTATATATATATATATATATAATTTTGATGGGCCTATCTCAACCTGAACAGAAGCTCGAAACCCTCACATGAGTTGGGGTCTCCAATGACTAACTTTTTTTCCAGTGATGAATTTCCTGTCCAGCTAATCTCCTGCTCAATCTGCATTGGAGTCTCCTGTCATCTGAAGGAAACCAGAATATGGAAAAAGAAGACCTTTTAAATAAGCAGATGTGCCTCTTGACTTTTATGTGATCGTCATGTACCACTCGAAGTAAAAGAAACTTCTTATATGATAGCTATAAGACCAACCATGCTTTATACTGAATGTTGCGCAGTCAAGCAACCTAGAAGTAGCACCAATAGGTAATAAGATGAGGGAAAGTAGACTAAGATGGTCTGGTCATGTTCAACAAAGACCAAGAATGGTACTAGTTAGGAGTGAGTTGGTGCAAGTTGAAGGCTCAAAAAGGGCAAGGGGAAGGCCCAAAAGGACATGGGTGGAGATAGAAAATACTTGATGACCTATGGTCTAACTGAAGTTCTGGCTGTTGATAAAGTGGAATGGCGGAATAGGATTCATGTAGCTGAGCCCAACTAATTAGTATAAGGCTTAGATGATGATGATGATGATGATGATGATGAAATGGGAATCTTGATGCCAGAAACTCCATCACTACTTGGTAGAATAGATTGGGGAGAGTTAGACACTGGATATTCCATCTTCGCATATGCTTGCTTTCCAATGGAAGGTCTTGACTAGTTTGAGCTCTCCTCATAAATTTGAAGTCAGCAAATTTGGGTGGAAATTGAGATCAAATAAATCCTCTGGTAAAGATGGAAATCATGGTTAAATGATTCAGTGACTTAGACTGACTTGTTCAGTCTTGAGTCGAATCACAACTCGCCCAAGTCAGGGCTGACTCGATTTGTCAAACTGGGCTGGGTCAGACTGAGTACAAGTCACACGAGAGTCATCCAACTCTTAAAACCTTGCCTCTAATCCTAAAAGCATTCTCTTATTTTTCTGCTCTCTATTCTTTTGATTTTCCTTTTTGCTGACTTTTCTAGGGTTTTGGGGTTTTGAGGAAGATGAAGTAGGGGGTTTGAGAGAGTATAAAAACCTAGGGTTGAGATCCTTCTCTTGGAGAGGAGTGTCTCAACGTTTAGGGCTTGTGTGAGGCTTTTTGGTTTTTTTTTTTTTTGGAAAGTTTGGGGGGCACTTTAGATGGGGTGACACATGGCATCATTAAAGAGGCTTAATGGACATTAGAATGGTTAAGAAATTATTGGCGTTTAAAAGGGGCGAAAATCTGGAAAAACAGGTTACCAGAGTTATAAAGTTGGATTAAAAATACAGAAAGGAAAAAAAAAAATCCGGGGCTATTGGAACCACAAAAATTGGATTTTTGCCCAGAAGCCCAGGTTGAGGAGCGAAAAAGAAGAAGAAGAAAAAGATTTCTGGATGCCGAAATCTTATTTTTGCACCTAGAAGGTGCTTGAAAAATAAAAGGGGTGGAAAGGCTGGGTCACTTATCTCCCTGGCTAGTTTAGGTAGGTTTCTAACAGCTCTAGGGGATGCTTGGCTGGAAAATTGGGTATCGCATGGGATGGTTTCTTTTCCTAAGTAGTGTCAATCCCTGCAAAATAGAATTCAAGAACAAGACCCTTGTGGTTTAGTTCAATCAGATTAAAAGCAATTTGCATAGACATTGTTTAGGTGGAGTGTCAATAGTCACATACCCACAAAAGGACAGTAACCAAATTGCAAGTCATCAAATCCTGTAACCTTGGTCTCCTATCATTAGCAGCACTTCAACCAGTGCTCCCCTGGGAGATCGAAGAAGTCCCCAAATATTCGATGCAGATATATCTTTATGATGATTTATAAGAAATTCAAAGGTTCTCAGGTAAATATTAGGTTTCTGCACATCTAAATTGCTCTTCCAACCCTCTTAAGACATTATATATCAATTCGACTAAATACAAGTTAATAAATAAATATCTAGCTACCTTGCTACTGTATTAGAAAAAATATTTGCATTATTCAAATTATCACAAAAAAATGAACTGATGCGAAGTCCATTCTGATCAAGTCATAGATTGTTTTCTACATATGGGGAGTTACACATCAATGAAAAGTTCATGTCAATCCAACTGTTGGATTGTAATAGACACATCAATGGGGGTGCTTAGGTCACAAATTCCTGCAAAGGGGACTTCTTGGCTTGATTACAGGACAAAAATTGACTTTCTGATAAAACCCTCATTTATTTTCTTTATTTCCTTTCCTATCCCCAGAAAGAACTCTTTTAGTTATTTTAACAAGAGGGGTATTTGAGTACTCTTATCCTTCACTAGGGCCTTACTCTCAAAAAACATATATAAAGAGAGGAGTCCAGCTTTTGGGGTATCTCTTTTGAAATTAAAACCATTTGGAGCTTTTCTTCTTGGGTTGAGACTTGCTGTCCCCCTTTTCTCTACTTAGGCCCTGTTGAGATCAATGCTCCAAGACTTGTTTATCTTTTCTTATCATGCTTTTCACATAATGCAAGGTACTTAGTTATCAGGACCTCTTTTGTTTATCATTGCTGATTGTTTTTGTGGGATCTTGGATTGTGGGTGAGAACATTAATATTGTTAATTGGATTGCTGTTTGTGAATGGATAATCTGTTTGATATAGTGGACAGCTTGTAGAACACATGAGCACATTTACAAATATGCTAACGAGCAGTTCAAACAGCTGGATCTGTTTTTTTCCATCCCTAGACATCTTTTTTGTTGGTTCCCAAATCAAAACCCTGACGAGAGAATCAAGAACTGATCCACCATCAGTGCTTCAAGAACCTGTAGAAAGCAATGACACAGAAACTAACATGTGTGCATTAATCACATTACATGTCACTAGCATTGAGTACAAATAATGAATATTTTGATCATCAAAAATATATAACAAATAAAATGTTATGAAAAATATTAAAAGGTATTTAAAAAAAAAAAACTTACACTGCATACACCACAAATTGCCAAAGAAGCTTGCAACAGATTAAATAAACTTTTCAGCATTTCTCTTGGGAGTTTCCTCGCCGTCTCTAATGAAGGTTTTCCAACAGAATCTGAATTATAACCTTTTACAAGATGAGGGTGATCACAAGCCTGACGGAGACGCAATAGCATCAACAATATGTTTGCATAATTTTGATTCACTGTTCCAGCTGCTGCATATTCCTGCAATTTAGAACTTGACTTAAAATATCTTCACAAGCAACATATATAGAACATCATACATCCATGCCTCTTAAAGGATAATGGATGGCCTTTAGCCTCAGCGCAAATACATATATATAAGAACATTTGGTAACTGACAAACAAATTGCACTTGATTCTCACTGTATCACAATCCTCCATCAGCAAAAGATTGTATAGAACAGACATTTAGGACAGTGCAACACTCTAATTTTATATCAATTGGAAGACTCAAGACGTCATGACAAGGGGGTTTCAGTAAAATTTTCCCCTCGAACATTATTTAACAAGATGGAACCAAAAGGCAAGTTGAACCTAAAAACCATTCATAAACTACATGTTTTTTTAACACAATACGATCCCCGAAAGCCGTAAATAAATTGGCCAGGACAATTGACATAATAACAACCAAGTAGACCTCAGTTGTTCTAACCAAATTAAATATCTGGATTACAGTCACAATAATATGGATGTGAAATACCTTGAACTGTGAGCGTGAATCTGCTTCTAGCCGGGAATAGAAGTGGCGCTCCGCAGCAGTGAAGTCCACTCTCTTCAAACATATTTCTTTTGGCGGTAATTGAATAATTGGCTCCCCATCAATTAGTGTGCCTATACCAAAATCGTAGATAATAACTAAGCAACGGCAAGACACAAATGCATATCACTCTGCATATGCATATCAGCTCAGACTGTTTACCACATGGAAAGTCTGCATCAACGAAAAAATAATCATAATAATAGTCTTCCAAAAAAATTACTATGATCTTCCAACAAAAAAGTCCACATCAACAAAATACAAGGGTTTTCTCAAAAAGCTGAATCAGCAAAAAATCATCAACAATTCATTTGATGTGGTGCACTCCAGAATCAGAAGCAGAAAAGATCTCAAATGGAGGACTGCTTGAAGTCATAAGTGTAGCAATCTTCTAATCTAAAAGATGAAGCATCTAAAGAGAAATATTGGGAAGCCACCTTTTGTGCGGCGCAGCATTATAGTCTTCAAGACTGCTTGAAGCTTCTTATAACCACTGCTTGCGTCTCTGGATATAGGAAGCTTTATTGAGGAATAAAAGGAGCTATAGACAGCATAAGGATCATATTTCAGAAATCTGAAGTAGCTGTATAGATCATCAATTGCATTTTGTATTGGTGTTCCAGATAAACACCACCTTCTTTTGGCTCGAAGGCCACAACAAGCTCTAGCCACTTGAGTTCTATGATTTTTTATAGTTTGAGCTTCATCAAGGACCACCCTAAACCAACCCACCCTGGCAAGAGGACCACCATTGTAACCGAGAGAGGAACCGTCAAGTCCTTTCTTGCTTTTCTTCTTCCCTTTCTTAGCTGCTGTGGAAGTCTTCTTCCTTTTTTTGTTGGTGAAAGATGATGCAAATTTTTCAGGACGTAGTTGCTCTCCATCATCATCATCAGCTAGAGGTTGCTTTGGAACCTCCTTACTTACAATAGAATATGTTGTGAGAACCACATCATATTTTGCCAGATCAACGGGATCTTTTGTCCGGGTACCTCCATGATAGACCAAAACGGAAAGCTTAGCATCATCAGTAACCTTTTCGTCCAGTTCTTGGGCCCACTGTCGAAGAACACTTGCTGGGCACACAACCAATGTACCAGCTGCTGGTCTACCCTTCCGGGATGTGGGATATTTAAAATCCTCATGTTTTCCTATCTTCTTCGCTTTCCAAAATTCAGGAGTACCACAGTCATCCTCATCCAAATTCAAGGCTTCAGTTTTAACCTGGGATAAATCATCAGATGTGGATTTGGACTGCGCTGGCCTCTGCATTTGTATAAGGGCAATGGTTGATATAGTCTTACCAAGGCCCTGTCAGACAACAGCATGATGAGCTTGGCTATAATGCAAAGCAAAGATCCCAAGCAATGTACAAACTAGCTGCAAGAATTCCAGATGAGTAACCTGATCATCTGCAAGAATTCCACCTAAACAGTGCAAACTAGCTGACTCTTTCTGAAGCATCCATGCCAAGGCAATTCTCTGTAAGATGAGACAAGTTATCATGAACATGTAACTTGGAAAAGAACAAAAGAACTGCTTGCAGTAGAACTGCAGCTCAAACAGACGAACAGACCTGGTGCCTTAAGAGAGAAACAGACATGAGACCATTAGGTAAACTGGCTTCCAATTTCGGCTGAGCAAGATCCTGCAAGAAACCTCTGTTTCAGTAACAGATTTGTCACCACTAAACTGCAGGACACCAGCAACAAGGACAAAGAAACAACTCCTAAGAGCTAACAGTGAGAAACCAGTTTCACCTCCTGCCTCCATGGAAGATGAGAAACTTAAATTCTTTTATAATTTCAAAGTTAACATTGTGTGAACTCAATTTAAAAGATAAAGCATACCAATACCTATATCATAATCAACCATCTGCCATTGAAATAAAAGCCATGTCTTCCAAGTATAATACCAACACCACGTAGGTGTGTCGTGTCAATAATATAAAGGCCGTGCCTCACAACCACAATACCAATACCCCCCATTACAATGGAGTGGAGGTTCAAGACATAACATTGTAATATTCACTATCTTCCGTTGTCCACATTCAACGAAAACTAGGCCAAAGACCAAAGTTAGAGGATTTCAAATCTGCGAGAACTTTGGAGCATCACCCATCAACAGAGGGCCCCATCAGATAGATAGCTGTGAATTGTAATCATCCAATGATGGGCCCCACATGTACAATATCCTGCTTCTCAACAAACTACGCACTTGTTGAGGCTCTAAAGTCTGGACCATTAACTCATCTAAGATGGGAGGTTTAACATGTGAAATCAAGCATGAATTTTCTAAATTTTCGCGTGCTTCTTTTCCAAAATGGACTAAAGCAAAGCAGAAACTTTGACCCTCAAAAGCAGAATGCTCAACAAAACAGAATTGAGTTGGTTGACCACTAAAGCTTATTATACATAAACCACATAATAACCAAAGCTTCCAAATTTTCTGTCATCCAAATCATACAAGTGAGAAATTAACAAAAGCACCTCTCATTAATACCTGCAACGCTGCTTGAAAAACTAGTCTCTCGTTATTTTCAACGGGGCTTTCTTCTACTACCCCAGAGTGCTGAGCAGCGTTACCGTTACTTAAACCAGCAATCCTTGAATGATTAACAGACCTTCCTTGCATCAAAGATGGAGGTAGGAGCCTACGCGTTCCAGCATTTTCATGAAAAATAACCTCATCGGTTTCCCTGCCTAAACCACCATTCACATAAAACGTGTGATTAGCTGCATTTGCTCCCACATAAAGATAAGATTTACCATGAAAATCTAGAAGCTGACCATTACCTCCAGTCCCCGTAGAAGCTTTTGATTGAGTGGTTGACATGGTGGGCTGAAGAGGATGAAGGACCCTCCTTAGCATCTGTTCTGATGAAGGTTTCTTGTCAACTTCAGGAACAAGTTCTCTGTACAGTTGAAAGTGTGTGCGGACTCTATCTTCATCATTGCCATCCCCTCCAGTTCCCGTCAAAGCTTTTGATTCAGTAGCTGACCCAGCTGACTGAAGAGAAGTCGGAAGGGACCTCAGCGTCTGCCGGGTTGAAGGATTCTTGTCAAATTCAGAAACATTTCCTCCATAAAGTTGGAAGTGCGCACGGCCTCCATCTTTATCAGTGCGAGCACGTCCAGTCTCCACAGAAGCTTTTGATTTAGCTGTTGACACAGGTGGCTGAAAAGAAGATGGCAGGGTCCTACTTAGAATCTGCTGAGATGAAGGTTTCTTGCCAGGTTCAGGAACAAGATCCTTATACAGTTGAAAGCGTGCATGCCCTTGGTCTTTACCAATGCCATCACCATCAAGACCCAGATCAGAGTCATTCCCAGGTTGAACTTGAACGTGCTCATTGGGCTGTGGAACAAGAACAGATCCAAACTGAGATCCTGAACTTCCATGCTCTCCCCCATCTACGCTTTGTATATTCTTTCCAAAATCTGATCCAGATATCTCTATAACAGGCATTTCATTCATGAAAGAAATTGGTAGGCGTCTACGGTCATGCGTGTTATCAGAACACGCAGTCCCGTCAGTGTTGTCAATGT
The DNA here is from genome assembly GCA_003013855.2 of Liriodendron chinense. Taxonomy (NCBI): domain Eukaryota; kingdom Viridiplantae; phylum Streptophyta; class Magnoliopsida; order Magnoliales; family Magnoliaceae; genus Liriodendron; species Liriodendron chinense. Next base: position 1,489,453 of record ML058513.1, read on the forward strand.
ATAAACAGTCTCCAAGAACACCCTCTTTCCCATTTTCAGCTGCATATTTTGGATCAATACTTTGGACGACTGGGTGTATAAGATCTCGAGTGCACCCAGAAGATATTTTCACACATCCATTTGACTTCCTCTCATTTCTTGTGGAATTGAAAGAAGGTTTTGTATGCAAGGGCCGCATTTGAGATGATCCAATGGAGCCTGCAAATTTAGGAGTTCAGCATATAATCATGAGCATGCATTATACCAATAAAAAATGGATGTCCTTTCACCTGTGGAAGGTTCACTTTTACCCTTTAAACTTGAACTGGAGGTGTAAGCCCAGGACGGAAGCTTTCTGGAAGTGGCAGAAACGGGTGCTGTAGAAAATGATGCATTCTGTCCAACTTGCATCTCATTTTCACTGTCTAAAGATATGATATCTATGGGGCCCATAGAACTTGAAGAAAGCATTGTGTCTACAGCACTAGGCTTAGAAATAGAAGTCATGATGGGTACTGCAGTCTGCAGAAGATACAGAATGTCAGAACAAAAGGGGAAACTGAAATGAATCAGAGGTATGCACCGGAAATTCCAACAGCAGGTCATATGGAATCAACTGGCACTGTCATTCCAACTTCTCAGGGACGCAATGCCTCAAAATCAAGCTGCAACGTTCCCTAATAAAAAGGCAACATCTCCAAATGGAGTGAAAGAGATCATAAAGAGAATCAAGACAGCTTGGCATCGAGTATGGCTGCATAGGGGTTCCTCAAGAATCTGTACATTGATGAGCTAAACATAACACAAAATCTAACTAAACCTACACCAGTACCTCAAAATGACTTCAATTCATTAGCAAGAGAATGAATATCGAATTGTACATCTCAACGGTCACATAAAAACAACTGCAAAGTGCATACCACCGGTTAAATAGGGTCTGGTAAATTACAATTCTGGATGTTGCAGTGAAATCGAAATATTTTTGGTGAAAAAAAAAGAGCTAAATAATATTGGTTACATGAAATGAAGATATAAGATCACTTGGAACATACTTAACGTTAATTCTCTCATGTAATAAGGGTGGCAATGCACCAGGTAGCCCATTTGACCCAACAAGCCAGACCCGGCTTTGGACCGGGCTTGGACTTACTAGCTTGACCAATGGGCTAGGCTTGGGCCTCACATGCATGACCCAATTAATTTTCAAGTTGGGCTTGGGCTCAATCATTCCAAGCTGACCCGGCCCAGCCCGGCCCAACTTTATATGTACATGTCATATCTTACAAATCTTCCATTCCAATCCACAGTTAGGCAACCCATCTATGTCAGAATGTAACCTTGTTCTCACTCCTCAACCATTTCTATTTCTTTGTGCATGCATGGCCCACTTTATCAATAGATAGATTAGGAACATTTGAGTGGGAAATAGGGATATCAAGTTTTGGGCCGGGTTGGGTCGGATCAGGCCCAACCAATTTTTCCAGCTTGGGCTTGGGCTTGGGCCTTGGGTCTTAAGTGTCCAGCAGGGCCAAGCCTGGTTTGCCCCAAACCTGGCCCATTGCCACCCCTAATATAAAATGAACATGATCACATAAGATAATCAGTTCATAAACATCATCAGTAGAAGTATATGAACTACTACATGGTAAATTAGAGCACATAAAGTAGGAGACTAAAAGGTATTAGAATTAAAAACATTAAATACCGTCACCAATCAGTCTAGAACGAAATCCATCGTGCTCAAAGATGAATGAAAATGTTCTATGCAAAATTTCCATACTATAAATATAGCATGATGTGCATTCAAAGGTTCAATTTGAGATGATAAGTAGCACTTCCTTTCTTTCTAGACAATTTTGTTGAATAAGGTTATGCACATTCTGCTGCATTTGAGTCATGGTACTTTCTATATGCATGAAAATTTCAGGAAGTAAAAAAGGATTTTGTGATCTGATTGAATTGTTGAGTCAAATGTCCCAAGAAGCACTTGGAATTGGTGGGGGTAAGCTGAGGACCCGATACCCAGCTCAAGCAGGGAAATCCAGTTGGTGGCAGTAAACTGATGTAGGGGAAGAACCCCAGGATCGAAGGCGTGGATCACACACCTTCCTGCGGGAGATGGATAGGAAGAAAAACAAGAAGAAACTAAGGAATTTCCTGTTTTGGAGTTTTAACCAAAACAGGAAATTGTTATTCCCGTTTTTTGAATTTTGGCCCAACTCGTGGGGCCCATCTTGATCATTTATGATGAACCGTTCCGTCCATTTCGTAGACAGCATAAACTGAGAACCCGTTACCCAGCTCGAGTAGGGCAATCCAGTTGATGGTGGTAAACTGAGAACTCGTTCGAAGAAACTGATTGAATTTTGTCTTCCAATTTAGATAGAATAATTCCACATCTGTCAGGAATGAATGTTCAAGCCAGTAAACTCACGAAAATAGGGAAGTTCACTGACAATGAAGCCCCAATGCCAAATTTGAGGGTGGGATTTTGTTCTTTCCCCGATTCATTACCCACATTGTATCTTCTTTCTTTCACCATGTATATGTGTGCATGTGTCTGTCGCAGCCCCAATTACAGGGTCCATCACAAACATAGAACCGTGTCCAATATCCAAAAACCGTACACAAGGCACACAACTGTAAGTTCGGACCATTTAATAGGTAGGACATACAGTAGACAGTCCATGGCTCAAAGATCAGACTAATTGAATGATTTAGCCATAAGATAAACGGCCTACAAATGGACAGCAAATGACAAAGGGAAAAGTAAAAATGGCCAACTGACCACATTCAACAGACAAAATTCTTTCGTGCAAAGGGGCAGCAAATCCAATCAATGTGATTTCGAACTATGCACCATCCGCTGTACGACCCCACCTAGTGAACGGTCCTGATCTCATATTCATGTTATTCATTCAAGTTTATGTTCCAACAGATCCAACAGCTGCAAAGAAATTGGATTCGCAGCATAGTTCCATATAAAATCATCCGAAAATTCAATAAACTAACCCTAGAAAAAGAAATACAAACCTACAAAAATTCCAATGAGAAAAAAAAAAAAAAAAAATCCGATAACAAACTAAAATGTAATCAAAAGAAGGACATGATTTGTTGGTTATTGTTGCTTTCCTTGCAAATCCCATCGAATAAAATTACCAGAAAAAAAGATAAATTCCGCAGAACTCGAAAGCAGCAACAAACCCTAAAATCCATACCTTAAAACAGGAAAAGAAAATCAATCAATTAATGAAATTACAGGTAGAAACTTACAGTCGATCGAAGAAATTTCCACCAAGATTCATCGCCTGGAGTCTTGCAATCGAAGCGCAGGAAGGAACGGGAACCCTTTTGAAACCATGTTTTGCCGCCAAAACAGAGAAGGGGGAGACAGAGAGGGAGAGGACACGTACCGAACAAGGAGGAATGAGAAACGATCCCGTACAACGTTGTATGTTAACTTTAAATACAACATTTCTATTTTCACGTATATTTTCTTTGACAGTAAGAAAATCTGATCCGTTAAAAAGGTGGACCATACCATTAAAATTACTAGAATTGAAATTTTTAATAGTTCTCTAATTAAGTGGGTCACACACATATGTTGATTCATACCGTTGGCTGTAACTTGATTTAAACTATGGAGCCTTCCTGATTAATGGAAGATCCTGGATTTCGTCACAGATGATGTATTACTGCTTTTAACGGTTACGATGTTATCCTCAAGTTTCACGTCAGCAGAAAATAATAATAAAAATATTGTATGAATGCTACGCTGTTTGTATGTGATCGTTTCTAGGGAAGAGGATTGCCTGTTCCAGAAATTTCCTACTGTAAGCTCTCCTTTTCACCCACCAGCAAAAATAAACACTTCAAAACCATTCTTTCCCACTCTAAAGTTAAGCTATATGGACGTAACTTTTTCTGACCGAAATACCCTTTGTTTATGAATTTCATTCCTTTTTATAATATCCTATTTTTCTTCCTCGTTTTTCTCTCTTCAAATATAGAAAAGAACCCATGTTGTCTTCGTATTCTCTCCGGTTATAACTCAAAACCCATCTTCTCTTCTTTTTGAAATCGTGTTTCAACTCATTGGATTCTTCTTCTACTCCTTGAACTCGTGTCTCACCGAAACGGCCGCTGTAGGTAAGTAAGATTGAAGAATGAATGTGTTTTTTCGCAATAATGAAGTTAGATCTTTATTTGTTTCGCAATGAATGTCTTATTTCGAAGGGTGCTAGCCATGAATGTCGTTTTTTTGCGGGCATGTATGTGAAGTCGATCAATTTCATCGATTACAGTGAACATTAAAGATCACTCGGTCATTATCACTGAAGACGGTCAAATTGACCGAGCAATAAGGCAAATGTGAAACATCACCGATTGCAGTAAAGTTGGAAAAGCAATGTCAATTTGACCGAGCACTCAGTCAATTTGGAAGAGAACTCAGTCAATTTGGAAGAGCACCCAGTGAAATTGACCGAACACTCAGTCAATTTGGAAGAGCACCCAGTGAAATTGACCGAGCACTCAGTCAATTTGGAAGAGCACCCAGTGAAATTGACCGAACACTCAGTCAATTTGGAAGAGCACCCAGTGAAATTGACCGAGCACTCAGTCAATTTGGAAGAGCACCGAGTGAAATTGACCGAGCACGGTCAATCAGTCAATTTGGAAGAGCACCCAGTGAAATTGACCGAGCACTCAGTCAATTTGGAAGAGCACTCAGTGAAATTGACTGAGCACTCAGTCAATTTGGAAGAGCACCGAGTGAAATTGACCGAGCACGGTCAATCAGTCAATTTGGAAGAGCACTCAGTGAAATTGACCGAGCACTCAGTCAATTTGGAAGAGCACTCAGTGAAATTGACCGAGCACTCAGTCAATTTAGAAGAGCACTCAGTGAAATTGACCGAGCACGGTCAATCAGTCAAATTGGAAGAGCAGTCAGTCAAATTGGCCGAGCACTCAGTCAATTTGGAAGAGCACTCAGTGAAATTGACCGAGCAATCAGTCAATTTGGAAGAGCAGTGCTACAAATTGACCGAGCACTCAGTCAATTTGGAAGAGCACTCAGTCAAATTAACCGAGCACGGTCAATCAATCAAATTGGAAGAGCAGTCAGTCAATTTGGAAGAGCAGTCAGTCAATTTGGAAGAACAGTGCTACAAATTGACCGAGCACTCAGTCAATTTGGAAGAGCACTCAGTGAAATTGACCGAGCACGGTCAATCAGTCAAATTGGAAGAGCAGTCAGTCAAATTGGAAGAGCAGTGCTACAAATTGACCGAGCACTCAGTCAATTTGGAAAAGCACTCAGTGAAATTGACCGAGCACGGTCAATCAGTCAAATTGGAAGAGCAGTCAGTCAAATTGACCGAGCACTCCATCAATTTGGAAGAGCACTCAGTGAAATTGACTAAGCAATCAGTCAAATTGGAAGAGCAGTGCTACAAATTGATCGAGCACTCAGTCAATTTGGAAGAGCACTCAGTGAAATTGACCGAGCACGGTCAATCAGTCAAATTGGAAGAGCAGTCAGTCAAATTGGAAGAGCAGTGCTACAAATTGACCGAGCACTCAGTCAATTTGGAAGAGCACTCAGTGAAATTGACCGAGCACGGTCAATCAGTCAAATTGGAAGAGCAGTCAGTCAATTTGGAAGAGCACTCCATCAATTTGTAAGAGCACTCAGTGAAATTGACCGAGCAATCAGTCAATTTAGCCGAATGTACTAAATTTCCACCGCTCACAGTGAATTTGCATTGAATACAGTCAAAATCTACCTAATACACTTGGATACAGTGAAATTTCAGCGAATACAGTGTAATTCAATGAGAGAACCTTGAATTTGTGTTAAGATTTGATTAGAATAATCTATATGTTTTCATATTCATTATAGTTGATGAAAATGACCAGCTTCATTGATTGTTTAACGGTTCGCTAAGAAGATTTTTTCGAATTTTTTTTTGCAGTTAATGGCTTCTAGAATCATCATATGCGCTTGTGATGGAGAGTTAATATGTGAAAACAATGCATACACGTATAAGGGTGGAAAGTCAAAAAGTGTTGTGTTGAATGTCGGGACTACATATGAGGAACTCCTCTCTAAAATGTACAAGATGTTGAAAACTACACAGAGAGATTGTGATATTAGGATGAAAGTCATGTACCCATGCTCAAACCAATCAATCCCTCCATCTGAAATCGAAGATGATGAAGACGTGCGAGTGTTCTTGGCAGCACAGTCGGAGCATCCGAATACATACGTGCCGTTAATCATAGAGACAATGGATCGCATTAATGAGACATTACACGAAGACCCCATTGGTTGGAATAGTGTTGAATCTGATGCCGTCGTTGAACATGATACCCCCGCAGTGGGAAATCCGTGTGAGTAACATGGAGTTCGCTGGGCAGCTGACCTTAGCCTGAAATGTGAATATACGACGTCACCTGTACTTACAAAAGTAGGTGTTCCTTTATCCTCACCTTTACCTATAAGAGTAGATGTGCCTTCGTCCTCACATGTTCCTTCACCATCACCTTTACGTACAAGAGATCATGCAACTTCATCCTCCACCACTGGTGATGACTGTATACGTCTAAGTGAGAATGCATTGCTTGAGCCGCCTCAAACATCAAACTTCATGACCAGTCTAGTTAATGTGCCATTTGATGATGATGTATTGATCAATGCTGATTTATCGAAATATTCAGATTCACTTGATGACACAACTGAGATAGCAGTTGGACAAACGTTTAAGGACAAGGCACGCTACCAGTATGTTTTGAGTCAATTCGCAATTCGCCAAAACTTTCAATATAGAGTCTTGTATTCTTCGTCCAAGAGATTTACCGTGGTATGTTTCGAGGATAATTGTCAATGGAGGGTTCATGCATCTAGGATGAATGATGCGGGAATATTCAAGATAAAGAATTACATGTCAAAACACACATGTGGCATGTCCTGGATGAAGAGCGATCACCGGCAAGCAAGTAGTAAGTTAGCCAGCGAGTTGATTGTTAGTCGTATTGAGCAGCGCATGGGATTAAGGCCGCGTGACATAATATTAGCTATGCACGAGAAATATAATATTCTTATCAGCTACAAGAAGGCATGGCTGGCTAAGGAGATCGCAATCAAGCGTGTAATGGGATCTTACGAAGATTCCTACAATCAACTCCCAGCCTATTTACACGAGCTAAGGAGGGCTAACCCAAGAACGGTGACGGCTGTGCTTGTTAACCTAAAGACGAGCAGGTTCGAAAGATGTTTCGTTGCACTTGGACAGTGTGTTAGAAGTTTTCAAACTACTTTGCGAAGGGTGTTGGCTATCGACGGGACGCACCTAAAAGGTAAATATAAAGGTGTTCTATTCGTGGCAACAGCCTTAGATGGAGACAATCATATCGTACCGGTAGCATTTGGTATCGGGGAATCAGAGAATAGCAGCAGTTGGAATTGGTTCCTTTCCCACCTGAATAATACGTTAGGGTATCTTCCGGGTCTTGTCATTATATCTGACCGACATAAAGGTTTAATGAAAGAAGTCCCCGAAGTCTTTCGATACGTGATCCATGGCTACTGCGCCTACCATATCTACAGAAACTTGGTTGACACATTTAAAGATAAGTCGTTGGAACAATATTATTGGCAGGCTGTAAAGACGTGCAGGAAGGCTGAGTTTGAAAAAGTAATGCGCAATATAGAAATGGCTAACCCACCAGTACATGCATGGTTGACAGAAATAGGATATGAAAGATGGGCATCTTTGCATTTTCCAGGAAAAAGATTCAACTGGGTTACTACTAACATATTGGAGTGCGTTAATGCTTTATTCAAAGAAGCAAGAGAGTATCCTGTGACCATATTGATAGAGACGGTCAGATTGAAGATTCAAGAAATGTTCTACAAGAGAAGTGAATCTATCTCATCATTTACTGGACCTTTGACAAATTGGGCGGAGAAACAACTAACGGATTTTCTAGAGAAGGCGCGCAATTCCCGTTGTCATGCGATTTCTCGAGATGAGTATTATATTGAGGATGAATATAATGACAAAGTTAATCTCAACGAGCTTTCGTGTACATGCCGTGAGTTTGACATAAAAGGGTTGCCGTGTTTGCATGTTCTTTCAGCATGTATAAGTTATAATCTTCCTCATTACAAGTACTGCTCCCCATTTTATACGGTCGAAAATTATCGGATCAGTTTTAATGAACCGGTGTACCCAGTACGTGACAAAAGTGAATGGGAAATATCAGATGAATTCTGGAAGTATTGTACTACAATTAAACCCCCACAACAACAAAGGTCAGCCGGAAGACCAAAGAAGATGCGAATTCATTCACGTGGAGAAGAACGGAAAACAGTAAAGTGCGGAAGGTGTAAACGAACAGGCCATAATCGACGAAAGTGCAAGTTTCCACTAGCAGATGCATGACGTTTGATTATTTGAATGTAATAATATGAATGTTTTTAATGTTAGTTGGAATCTTTTTTTTTATGTTAGTTAATTATAATGTTGCTAATTTGGGAATTTTCGTAATATTGACCTAGCACTTTGTAAATGACAAAGTGCTCAGTCAATTTAGTCAAGTATGCTCGGTCAAAATGACAGTGACATGTGACCGCTTTCTGAGTATACAATGTTCCATCTTGGAGTTTTTGTACTGTATGTTTGAGTTTTCAGTTTGTACAGGTGGAGACCAATGTTTGGGTATTCAGTTTGGAGGATCCTAGCTATAGAAATGTTAGCCCCTTTCCAGTTCAGCTTCAGTTGTTAATTTATTTTCTTTCTTAATCATCTATTTGTTGGGAAATCAATAGAAAGGGTCAGGAGTTTTCCATTAGGGGATTTTTGCTACATGGGCTATCAGCAGTGGTGACCATCGTGTTGATGATCTGGATCAGCAAGCCTGATGTGGAAATACTGGATGCTAGAGTTGTACTGTATAGAATTAGATAAGTAATTATTGTTGTCTAATGATCTTGATTGATTACATGTATGGTACATATGCATGGCATGTGTATCTCAATTTAGGCATACACATTCTGGTCAAATTGACTGATTACAGTGATAAATGGCCGAATTGTGAGTCCGAATAAGACTGTGATCGGTCAAAATGACCGATCACAGAGGCAATTTCTCGCTGTGATCGGTCAAATTGACCGATCATAGTGACCAATGACCGAATTCTGTTTCCGAATAAGGCTGTGATCGGTCAAAATGACCGATCACAGAAGCAATTTCTCGATGTACTCGGTCAAATTGACCGATCACAGTGAGCAATGACCGAATTCTGTGTACGAACAACACTGTGATCGATAAAAATGACCGATCACAATGACAAATGGTCGAATTCTGACTCCGAATTAGACTGTGATCGGTCATTTGACCGATCACAGAGGCAACTTCTCGCTGTACTCGATCAAATTGACCGATCGCAGTTACAAATGACCGAATTCTGTGTACGAATAACACTAGGAATGACCGATGACAGGCAAAATCTTGCCGCACTCGGACAAATTGACCGATCACAGTGATTGTTGAACGATTTCTTAGTATGAATGAGACTGTGATCGGTCAATATCACCGATTGTAGAGCCAATTCTCTCTGTACTCGGTTAAATAGACCGATCACAGTGACATTTGTCGAATTCTGAGTATGAATGACACTGTCATCGGTCAAAATGTCCGATTATAGAGGGAACTTGTCGTTGTCGCTATAACAGTGTAATTTTGACTTCAATAATCATTCACTATCAACAAACCATTTACATGTAAACCAATCACTTTTCACACAAAATTCCACAAACCATTCACCTGTAAATCATTTCATAACTCATTCACATTTTCCCCACCTATATGTTACACTGGTATAAAATATAGTTATACAAAATTTCCGCTCCCTCCCATGCCTAATCATGAATACTCAAACAGTCAAACGCCAATGAATCCCTGAATAGTTGAGTGTTGTCGAATTGTTTATTTGACAAAATGTCACCGCCGCATAGTATATCAATATATTTCATGACATATATACCGCAATCACTACCATTTCTCTGCTTTGGAAGATAAACCTCTTCACGGACGCTCCACTCCCGGTCAAATGCGGAGGTGTCTCCGGTGAAATGAAAGAGAATAGGAAGTCCTTCAATCATGACCCGGATCTCTTTCTTGTATTGGAAAAGCGGGTTGCTATCGAGACTATCGCAAATTACAATCTCTCTTTCTTTGGGGTGGATGATCATTACAATCCAATGTTTGTTGTCGTGATTTACAGGTACATATACCTGTACATGTAAAATAAAAGAAATTATCACTTATGTCACATAGTTTAAAAATAAATAAGAAATACCTAGTGCCAATCACGAAAACATTACTCTTTCATATTTCCACATAGCCTTCGTCTCATTGCGCTCTTTTGCAATGCTAAAGCTACAGTCTTTCTCTAGAATTTTTACCATACGCTCTGGGTCGTTCTGGTATTTCTTTAATTTAGGCAAAAGATTTTTGAGACATGTCTGTCAAAAACAATATTACAAATGTCAAAAAAATTGAAAGTAGAAATACAATTTTACTAGGACATGTTTGTCGCACAATTACCGAAAAAAATGTGGGGCAGAATTTACAATCCTGAGGATATGCTGTCGGACACTCATCCTTCCTTCTATCCAAAAATTCAATATATTTGTCCATCGCCTAACAAACGAAGCTGATTTAGCTCTACGAGGTAAATAAATGTACATGTAAATCAAGTTATGAAGATTGAGAATACTTACAACACTAGCAACCCATTCATCCTTCTCCCATATTGATTTAAACCATATTCCCGCTGCCTCATTTTTATTTGTATCATACCAATTACGCAATTCCATAATTTCCTCCTCCGATAGCTTTCTAAATGGATCCATCTGTAAATGTAATGGTATCGGAGAAGTAATGAGGTCTCTAGCTTCTTTGGTCTCCGTAAATACGCTGGGAGTTATTTCAATAGCAGACATAGGTACAAAAGGAGATCTCTTGCACCAAGAAGGCTTCAAGTGCCTTTTAGGTCTCCCTTGAATTGTAGAAGTAGCGGCTTCCTTCTCGACCTCTGCCGCAATAGACAGACGAGCTGCTTTATACTCAAGTACACAGAACCAATCACAATAAATTAATATATCAAAACATAGCATACTTCAATAAACAATACATTACTACAAAACATATTTTAAAACAAACAATACATTCACACCTTCTTCGATTTCAATTCTTCCCTCTCCTTCTTCCACTCCTCTTTCTCCCTCTTCAAATCTTCTCTCTCCCTCTTCAAATCTTCTCTCTCCGTTCTTTAAATTTCTAGCTCTTTTGTCAAATCTTCTCTCGCTTTGTTGAACTCTTTTGTTTGCTGCTTTAATTCTTCTACTACTCGGTTGAACTCTTTCCTTTCTTTCTTTAATTCTTTTATCTCTTTCTTTAATTCATTTATTTCTTTCTTCAACTCTTCTCTCTCCTTCTTCCTTTTCTTCCTCTCTTTGTTACATTTTTCTATAATTTCTAACCCCTCATTTCCTTCTCCCTCTTCTTCTCCCTCTTCCTCTCCCTCATTCTCATTTGTCCCAGCTTCTCCTTCCTTCCCATCTTCTCTATCATCATTTTCTTCATTTTCATCATCCTCATCATCTTCTCCCTTTCCATCATCATTATCATCATCCTCATCCTCATCCTCTTCTATCTCTCTTGACTTTTTCCTCCGAATTTCTGTACTCCTTAAAACAAAACCATCCTCGATTCCCTGAAAATAATACAAAATGATGCCCACTTGTCATGGAATTGAGACATGTCATCACTTCCTCTCAAATCAACGATGCCCAATGTTAAACTTTTTACCTGAATTCTTTCATAAACCAGACGAACAGCTTCCAACTTCAGCTCTTCCCTGGTGGGTTCCAAAGTCCCAATTATTTCTGTCTGAAAAAAATAAATTGCTTCAATCTCAATATATCAAAGCTTTAATGATATGTTAAACGATAAAATAGATAGAGTACTGCACTTACTTCTTCATTCACAATGATGTCGTATATTACGTTGTGCCTCCATCCATACCAGTCTTCATATCGATTGAAGCGTGGAATTCTGGAAGGAACATATGACTTCACACTCCTTCTTAGAGCCACGATTTTTTCGACAGCCCATATCTGTTAGAATAACATGAAATTGAAGAAGATTAAAAGACTATATAGTGGACTAAATAAATGCATTACTTAAAAGACTAGATATAACAACCCTTACCTGCAGAGGAAACATGCATCTATAAACATTGTAAGTGGGCCCGCATTCACGCGATGTCTGCGCCGCGGCTAGTACCCCTTCGGTCATTGTCTGGAATGCGAGACTACCCCAGGGATACCTGTTGAACTCATCCAAATTATCAACCAACTGGATAAATTCATGCTTACAATGATATTTGCTGCCAGTCCCTCGAACGAACCATTCTACACACATTAATAATGCAACTTTAACAACATCCTCGTACTTTTTAGTCTTGACAACCTTGTTGAACACCTCTCCTAGATGTTGTTTCAATATTGGATACTGCTTCGCCAAATATTTTTCTTTAATTGAATTTTTTGTAACAGCACCTAATTCTGGAATTGTGAGGTCTCCTGACTTCAGCCCTGTTATAAGGGCGAAGTCCATCTCAGTAAACCTCAATAAGTTTCCCCTAATTTCGAAGACGAGGTCACCAATTTCCCCTCTATGTCTCAAAAAGAGGATATGTCCGAGAGCTCCTAAATATCTGAAGGATTTCAGGTCCAACAGAAATCCAAATGGGGACTGCCTAAACAGTCTTTTCCTCCGTTCATTACTCAATATTCCAGCCTTGACACCACCCTTAAACCACCAAGTCAGACTGCATTTTGCTGATATGTTAGGGATTTCTTCGGTTCCTGCACACAAAAAATAGCACACATGTTATACATTATAAATACAAAAACAAAAACAATTATAAATTTTCAACACCAAATATACTCACTGTGATCGGTCAATTTGCAGTTACGGCGAGAATTTGCCTCTGTGATCGGTCATTTTGACCGATCACAGTATAAATCGTATGCAGAACTCGGTCAATTGTCACTGTGATCGGTCAATTTGGCCGAGTACAGCGAGAAATTGCCCCTGTGATCGGCCATTTTGACCGATCACAGTGTAAATCGTACGCAGAACTCGGTCAATTGTCACTGTGATCGGTCAATTTGGCCGAGTACAGCGAGAAATTGCCCCTGTGATCGGCCATTTTGACCGATCACAGTGTAAATCGTACGCAGAACTCGGTCAATTGTCACTGTGATCGGTCAAATTGACCGATCACAGAGTCATTCATACTAAGAAATCAGACAGGCCACCGATTTACACTGTGATCGATCATTTTGACCGATCACAGAGGGAAATTTTGGCCGTACTCGGTCAAATTGGCCGATCACAGTGGGCTTGACCGATCACAGCGGTAGTGATCGGTCAAATTTGGGATTTTAGCGATCACAGTGGCCAATTTTACTTTCATCGGTCAATTGTGACCGATCACAGAGGCCTTTGTTCGATGATCACAGGGGCAGAATGACCGATCACAGTAGCAGATTGACCGATCACAGAGGCATATTGACCAATCACTAAGGCATATTGACCGATCACAGAGGCAGAGTTGACTGTGATCGGTCATTTTGACCGATCACAGTTGGATTTGACCGATCACTAAGGCATATTGAACGATCACAGTGTAAATCGTACGCAGAACTCGGTCAATTGTCACTGTGATCGGTCAAATTGACCGATCACAAAGTCTTTCATACTAAGAAACCAGACAAAGGCCATCGATTTACACTGTGATCGGTCATTTTGACCGATCACAGAGTCTTTCATACTAACAAACCAGACAAAGGCCACCGATTTACACTGTGATCGGTCATTTTGACCGATCATAGAGAAAAATTCTGGCCGTACTCGGTTAAATTGGCCGATCACAGTGGGCTTGACCGATCACAGCGGTAGTGATCGGTCAAATTTGGGATTTTAGCGATCACAGTGGCCAATTTTACTTTCATCGGTCAATTGTGACCGATCACAGAGGCCTTTGTTCGATGATCACAGGGGTAGATTGACCGATCACAGTAGCAGATTGACCGATCACAGAGGCATATTGACCGATCACTAAGGCATATTGACCGATCACAGAGGCATATTGACCGATCACTAAGGCATATTGACCGATCACAGAGGCAGAGTTGACTGTGAACGGTCATTTTGACCGATCACCGTTGGATTTGGCCGATCATCAAATGGGCAGATATCAAAATTCATCGAAAATAAAACAAAATAATCATAAAAGCTAAGCAAAATGCACTGCTGTGCTATCTCTTCCAAATGTTGCATGGGTTTTCTTTCATTTCCCTTTAATTGCAAGAAAACGAAATCAAATACGAGGAATGTAAATGAAAATAACAATGAAAATCAACTTGGGGTTCTAGAGAAGTGCTATAACAATGAAAATAAATAATCAGGGGCATATCAGCTACAAAATAATATAAGATAGATAGGCTTGTAAATGAAATTTATGATCACCATGCACCATTGAGCAATAATGAATGGTTCAGCATTCTTCACATTTCATTCTTTGATGTGGAAAGACTACTTTATTTGCAGAAGTACTTCCATGTTTCACACGTACAACACACATCAATAAGAACCACTCTTAATATCATATCAAAGAAATCATGGAGAATGGTGTGGATTGTTGAATAAGGATCCTTATTTTTCAAGGTTACAGTTCCGTAAACCCTGGTTCACCCACCAAAGCAACATAAGGAACAGTCATGGAAACATACATTTGACCGATCACATGGGCAGATTTCACTGTGATCGGTCATTTTGACCGATGACAGAGGATTTGGCCGATCACAGGGGCAAAAATGGCCGATCACAAGGGCAGAATAGACTGTGGGCTTTGACCGATCACAACGATTTTTAGGCCGATCACAGAGGGTTTTAACCTCAATTTTCACATCTTCACAATCATTTCACATTCACCACCATTCCCATATCCATTAGCATTTCCACCTTCATTTTCACATTTTCACAAACACTTCACATTCCATTCCATTTTCACCTCCATTGTCACATTTTCACAAACACTTTCACCTCCATTATCACATTTTCACAAACACTTTCACCTCCATTGTCACATTTTCACAAACACTTCACAATCCATTTCACATTTTTACTTATATTAGCATACCTTTTCGACGCTTGGATGTGTGAGCCATTTTCAGCCGCTCGAACGATGAAGACGACCGCTCCAACGAGGAAGACGATGGCTAAGGAAGATGACGGAGGAGGTAGGTGACGACGGACGCCAGTGGAGGAAGACGGAGGAGGTAGGTGACGACGGATGCCGGTGGAGGAAGACAGACGAGGAATACGACTGTGGAGGAGGATGAAAGGGTATTTTTGTCCGACAATTTTCCAAAAGTTTAAAGTGGGAAAGAATACTTTTGAGGATTTACTTTTGCTGGTGGGTGAAAAGGAGAGTTTACAGTGGGAAATTTCTCCTGTTCCGGCTGACGGATACCTCCCCGTCTCTAGTTACGGACATGGAGTCTGTGGGGCCACTGTGACGAATGGGTTTTATCCACACCGTCCATCCATTTTTCCATATCATTTTACTTTATGAGCCCAAAAATAAGCTAGATTCGAGGCTCAAGTGGACCACACATTCAAAACTATTCATAAGGTCCCGTAGATCTAGATGAATGGAGAACACAAATAATTGATCCAAAACTTCTATAGCCCCCAAAAGTTCTCAACGGAAAGTGTTTAATTGCCATTGTGGTCCACTTGAGCCCTGGAACTGCCACATTTTTTTGTCTGGTATATCAAATGATAATATGGCAAAGTGGATGGACGGTGTGGATAAAACCCATACATCACGGTGGCTCGCCGTACACAATCCGCGTTGGCCTAAGCTCTGTGGGGTCCACCGTAATGGCTGTGTTTTATCCACGCTGTCCATCCGTTTTTCAGCTCATTTTGATTTATTAGCTAAAAAATGATGCATATCCAAAGCTCAAGTGGACCACACCACAGAAAATAGTGGGGATTGAACGCCCACCGTTGAAAATTTCTTGGGGCCACAGAAGTTTTAGATCAAGCTTATATTTGTGCCTTCCTTCATCCAGATCTGTGTCACCTTATAGACAGGTTGAAGGCAAATAAAACATCACGGTGGGCACTAGGAAGTTTTCAACCGTGGCCGTTGAATCCCCACAGTTTCCGTCGTGTGATCCACTTGAGCTTCAGATCTGCACCATTTTTTGACTCATGCCCAACAATGATCTCATAAAACGGATGAACGGCATGGATAAAACACATACATCACGGTGGGCCCCACAGAGCTTTGGCCACGTCGTGCCACAGGGATATCTCTGTGGCGGTGCCGCAGGCAACTCGCTTCCGTTTCTGAGGAATTATTTCCACCAAGATCGTACGGTAGGGCCGGTGGTTGGAGATACACGTGGCAGGGAAAGTATCAATCAAGACCGTCTATTTAGTGCGAACTGCTTTCGATGGCCCATGTTTCAAAAAATTAAGCTTAAGAGACTATCCTACCCACTAATTATCTTCACTTTACCACTCTGTCGTATCAACCGTTAACATTTTTGCTTTAGACCGTCTGTTTGAAGAGCACCGATCAGAGGCCTCGAATTATGTGATATATGAATGTTTCAAACTACTTGCCATCTACAGTGTGGTAAAGTGAACGGACAGTGTGGATTTATGCACACATCATGGTGGGCCCCACAGAGCTCAACACCGCAGTAAGGTTGTCGTGTTATGGATTTTGTGGTATCATTACTCTTACCGTGTCGACAAAGCTTGGTAAAAAAAGTGTCACGTCATCATTTTGATTTTAAAAATTCACTTTTTTTATTCTCCAAGTTTGTACAGCCACTTTTATACTCCAAGCTTTGTTAATTGCACCAGCTTAAAGTGGTAAACCTCTTCACATATTCTATCATGGTACATAGGTCTAAGATGAAGTCCATTCATCAGCTGGTTCAACCATGTTTTGTTTTAAATTAATCTCTTCTGCTTAAAAGATCTAGTAAAGTTTCTTGATATGGATTAATATGTCATCCTCAGACAGCTCAAGCTTTTAGATCAAGCAGTAATTTGACATGGTATTAGAGCAAAAGGTCAATTGTTCAATCCTCGAAAGAATTATATTATAGTTTTATTGCACATGTTGGTGCGCACACAGTTAGGCCTATTGTGATGAGCATGTGACATCCACTTTATCTCATTTATTTCACTACATCCTGTTAGTTTATAACTCCATAAATGAGACGAGGATACTGGTTTTATTATGTTTGCTAAATAAATATATATTTTTTTTTCACATAAGCAAATCTAAATAAACAATTTTAAATAATTGTCTACTCAGAATTAATTCAATATTCATTAGAGGCAACACCAAACATGCCAGTAGTATGGGCCTTTCTGAGCATGACATCTGATCCAACTAGCTACTGTGACCTCACCCGATGGACCCGGAGCTAAAAATCATGTCAAACCAAAACTCATATGGGGCACACCATAGGGAATAGTTGGGATGGAGACACCCACTATGAAAATTTTTCAAGCCATGAGGCCAGCCACATTTTATAAATTCCATCTGATCAATGATTTGGTGTGGGCCACAAGGAGGAAGGGTTATGTAGAACACGTAGCAATGACTTCATGGACAGTTTTGGATGGAAAGGAGGGTCGAAAAAATTGTTCAAGGCAAAAAAAGCCCAATACGCACTTCTGCTTCCAACAAGTAAACTTTCACTCGAATCTTAATTTTTTTTCTTATAATATATTGTTAGAAAAGCCTCGACGAGCTCTACAAGGCAACAATTGCTTGCAGAAATGACCATTCTCTAAGTCAAATGTGCATGCAAAGTTAGAACTCGCTATATTTTTAGTTAAGTTTTAGAGTAATCATTTCTTTATGCGTTTTAGATTTTTTAATGCCATTGCTTGCCTCGGTGTATTGATTTTAGAATTTCGATTGAGATTTAGGATCCTTGTGATTTTTACTATTTTTCATAAATTTTCTATTTTTAGAAAATTTGTTTGGTTGAGTTCTTTTGGATTTTAGGCACCCGTCGTATATTTAAAGACATTATATGTGCTTTATATTCAATAAAAACTATCTGCTTTAGTTTGTATTTTAAATATTACTCTCCTTGTAGATTCAAAAATACCTTTAAGGGGTTGTTTGACATAGGTGAATTAGTATGCATTGGAAAAGATAAAGCTGTTTTTAGTTGTTGTAAATTGGTGTGAAGTGGAAATGGTGGTAAATGGAAATTTTTTGTTTTTTTGTTTTTTTGTTTTTTCTTGTTTAAGTTTTGAAATCACTTTGTTTTATGAATTGATGTCAATTGGTGGTAAATGGAAAGATGACTCCCTTTTTAAAAGTAAGAGAGTCACACAATAACAAAGGTGTCACTATGCTACTAATCCATTATACATGTGATACACTGATGATACCCGCAAATATTCAAATTATCAGTCGCATTACTGAAATCACACTAATAAATTGATCCAAACTATCCAAACATTGGCCATGTAATGGACAACTAAAAAATATTGACAAATCACATGGCCCTAGATCCTTACATTTGTGGCCCACTTGAGACTCAAAATTTCCTCAAATTTTGCCAAAGTATTTATTTCAATAGGCTTATTACAATCCTTTTTTTTTATTTATTCTAGTGGGTTCCAATTACAAGATGCAAAAAAAAAAAAAAAAACTGAGGATTCCAATTCACACAGATTTCATGGTAACTATGATTAGGATTCCAATGCACATTTGCCAAACGACCCTTTAAGGAAGAAGAGAGTGATTTCTTCCATTTTTTTCCTTAATGCTACATTATTTGATATTAAAGTAAGGTTTTACTTTAAATCAATAGCTTCCAACAGCAAAACAAGTAGTAACAACCTTGCAAATAACATTTTAGTGGAATAATTATTGAGGGCATAATTTGAAACCTTCCAACAAAATAATTAGTAGGAAATGCAGGAGATGAAAGCAATGATCACTCCATTCACTACAGCCTTGATAAGAAATCGAATAAGAGGCAATGAACAACTTGGGATCATTAAAAGAGTTCACGGGAGGGCAATGAACAACCACTAAGGAGAAGAAATACCATATCTCTCTCTCTCTCTCTCTCTCTCTCTCTCTCTCTCTCTCGCATTCAAGTTGCAGCAACTAGATGTGTTTGATTAGAGCATGATCAAGATAGACAGAGAAAGATGAAAATCACATATGACTAACCAAATGCAAATCAATGGTCGACTGCCTTGACAGCATCAATGGTCAAAACCCATCAATGCAGTGGAAGAAGAAATGGACAACACAATTGTTGCACAAACAAAGGACCACATGTTATGCAATTTGATGTGCATCAACTATGTACCTAGCATATTTAAGGAGTTTTCCATTTAACGCTGAAGATGGAGGTTGTCAGAGAAAATAATAGTGTCGGGTCTTCTGCCTCTCCTTCACACATCTTTGATAGGAAAACCTTCCATATGAAGAGATTTCTGAGACCGACCTCTTCTTCTTATAGGTGTTAAAGTTGGCAACGAGTCATACCCTTCATCAGACTTGTGTTGCGGTTAGGAGCCCCGCAGCGAAAGCAATCAAAGCAGGCGAGGAACACACCACAGTGGCAATCAATAAGCAAATCATCACACACAAGAAGGCAATCCGATTTTTACGTGGAAAAACCCCTCAAGGGTAAAAAAACCACGGCACAAAGCGACACCAATCAACTATAAATCAGAAGTTACAAGAAATTACAGAAGAAATACCCTGGATCACAGCCCACAAGAGAAATCTCAAGCTACCCGAAACTAATTCTCACATGAGGAGGAAAAACCCACCCCTTTCCCTCAACCCAAAGAACTCCAAGCTTCCTCCCAACCTCTTTCTCTCACCCTAGAACCCTCTCAATCCCTTGGCCCATTGGCGGCAACCCTAATTTCGGATTACATCTCCTTAAATAGGAGAAAACCAGAATTAGGAACTTCTTGCGCAAAACCACGCAAGAAACCAAGTCCAAAAAGGAAACTGCCCGACCGGTCAGACCCCCCCACCAGCCGGTCGGATGGCCCAAAAACAGTCTAACATTCCTGCTACCTTGATCCCCACGTGACCAGCCGGTCGGATGGCCCAAAAACAGTCTAACATTCCTGCTACCATTGACCAGTCGGCCGGCCGGTCAATGGTCTTCATGTGTGAAGAGTAGAGACATCCAATCCCAACAACTTGCTGCCGCAATGTCTTGCAAAAGAGAAAACTTAGTTTAATTAAAACATGCAAAAATATTTCCAGTATGGTAATCTTGTGGGTCATTGAGATGTATACATGCCACACACTTGTGTGCCCAACCTAGAGCTCATTAATGTGATCCAAATCGTCTATTTCGTTACTCCACCAACCAATGTCATATGTGGATCATAAATTCTAAGAAATGTTCAATAAGAAATTCATTTTTATGTCGAAGTATAAGTAAGGCTAGTAAAATAAGGTGGTCGATGCACTAAATAGGAGAGCTTCTTTGTTAGTTGCCTTGAGCAATGAAATTAAAGGGTTCAACTACTCGAAAGAATTGTACACTGCAAATGAAGATTTCATGGAGAATGGGGCAAGTGTCAAGGAAGCGAACCATGAAAATTGCATAAGTGAGAATGGTTTTGTGTTATCAAGCATTTCCTTCATGAACGCATTATCAAAGAATTGTATTGAAGATAACCAAGTGGGCATGTGTGGCATGATAGAAGCATTGCTCCTATAGAGTAGTATTATTATCAACAATTGAAGAAGAAGGATACGGGAAATTTGTGTGGAGATGTTTTGCATGTCAAGTGATGAAGGGACAATCTGTAAACACTAGCTTCTACACTCCTTTACATATACCAAATGTTATGGGTGAATCCTGTAATGCCCTCGATCATGACCCAGAAGATGCGTAACTGTCGGTATGTGGCCCACTAAAGCCAACTCAGCTCATCTGGAGCGAAGAATCGAAGCTTGTCAAGGTAGAAAGTCTTCATATTCAACTACATCTAGGAATACAAGAGGCCTCAGGTACTAACACCTACTGTACTATTGACGATTCAACTTAGGATACCTAGTGCTGATCGCACCAAACGTCCTCGAATCTGAGCATATTACGCACCGCCATACAGAGACAACGAACAACGCTGGGATACGCGGAATCCGAATATGATAAGGATAATCTCTCCCAATTCAAAAAATGTATCCTATATGGTATCTAATATAGAAACATATCCTATATGGTGGTGGATCTACGCAATACACCTTAAAGCTCTTACACTCAATCATCTCCACTACTGACTTAAGCATCAAAGGGTCCTCCGCCGACACGACCGGCACTCCCTCACGATCCTCTCTTTGTGATCTTAGGTCTTATAATCTTCATCGTTCATCCGTGTCCTGATTGAGCGACGAAGATCTATCGTTGATACATGATCAATATTTGTTGCCCAGTTTTGGACATTAACACTAAACACACCTCCAAAAGATTTATCCATGGACTTTTTGTTGGGTCTTTCACAAAATCAATGAGATAAGGGTTTTATGTTTGTTATAGTTGATAGATAATAAAAAATTGTACATTTCATCTCATGTAAAAAAATAATGGACACTACCAATATAGTCAACTTTTTATTTAAAGATCTTGTAGATTGCATGAAGTGCCCAAGATGATTACGTCAAGTTATGAAATTAAGTTTTTCAATGACTATGTATAAATAATTTCATATGCCGCAATAGTACAACAATGTCTACCATCTCCAGACAAACGATCAAAACGAAAGTAGTGAACAAGTCATTATAAATCATTATACATCTCTCTTTAGTGATAGACCCAAATGTGACCCCCACCCAAATGAGCGGATGCCCATACTTCCTCATCTTTGTCTGGTGATTTGTATAGTTGGGATGTGGTGTTGACTTAGATGTTAAAAGGCATTTAATTTAGAGTTGCCACTAGCCAAATGAAGTTTAAAATATATGACCGGCTAAAAACTGTAAAATTATTTAAGTGTTATGATTCCCTAACTTAAGTAACTCTTACGGTTTGTCTATGACCGTAAATTCTTAATAAGGGCCTTGATGATAGAAAAGAAAGGGGTTAGGGACCCTTACTACTTGCACTAGATGCAGTCTCTACTTTATAAGAATTATCGATTTTTAAGGTATTTGATAGAATTTCAGTTATATTACATTTAGTCTTACTTCACAGAATTTAAGATCTCAAGTAGATAAAAAATGAAATAAATGGTACTTAGCCTTACTTCGTAGGGTTTAGCCCCCAAGCAAGCAAATAAGATATATATATATATATATATATATATATATATATATATATAGAGAGAGAGAGAGAGAGAGAGAGAGAGAGAGAGAGAGAGAGAGAATGTAGGTAGGAGAAGAGGATTGTAGAAATGAAATAAAAGTGAGTGTGTGCTGTTAATACGGACGTCGCACCTGTATCCTATACACCCCCCAAAACTCCAACAAACCCCCTTTACAATATTTTCTCTTCCCCACAATCCCTATATATTGTTTCTCACCATTATTTAATTGCCTCTGAAGCTTTCTATTGTGTGGTTTAAATAGACCTAGACAGGAGACTATTGAAGGGCACCTATTGGCTAGAGGCTTATATTTTTCTCATCTCAGCTTGACAAGTCAGGTAAAGAGAGCCTTTAGTCGGAAATAACTTTGCTTGATAGGCAACCATGACAAGGCCTATAGGCTGTAGGCTTTTTTTTTCTCTTCCAACTCTAGTTGTCAAATAAATATGACCTACAGCTAAAGGGTAGCTATCTAGATAGGTGACCCTTAAAGGGCCTCCTGTCAGTTTTGTCCTTTTATGCATGTTGGCTACCTTGTATATGGAATTTTTACAGTTTTGGGAGCCAAGATGAACGGCCTTGATTTGCTCTTTACTAGATCTAGTGATGGATGATCAGATCCTGTAGTTATCTCCAAGAAGCACCCGGGATCCTTTCAACTTAACTCATTTAGATTTTCTTACATTTGGGTCTGACAAATGTAGTTTAATCAAATTTGTGTGCGGTCGAGGTTTCTAGGTATCATATTTCTAGACAATCAACTGATATATCATTTCAACAAGTTACCAGCTTACCAATCCGATCTAAACCCTTTTCGGGTCAAGTCGAGGGCCCTTTCTATCCGATGCCTTTGGATTTTTAAAGCCTTTTGGATCGGTTAGAGATGGTTTTACTGAAGTGGTGCACATTTTAATTCTTTGGAAGGTGTAGGTGGTTTGATTGAGCTCAAATTGGTCAAGCCCCTAATCCACAAATTTGGTCCATAAATTATTTCCATGACTTGTGGAAATATATTCTGTCCGACTCGTATGGTCTTTCAATAAGTCTCAATTTTTATCGAAACTTGACTAAAAGTAAACGAGTAGTTTATTCTCTTTTTGGGTGAAGTGTCTACACTAAGCAATGTGACTTTTTTTATTGTTCGGGCTTAGTCGCCTTTAATAACATGACGAACAGATCTACAAGCAAGCTTCCTTGTGAGAGTGTGTATGGTCGTGCTCCTAAACATACATCGGATTTGGTGTCACTACCAAAGTTGTCTAGATCAAGCATAGTTATAGATTATATGGATGAAGATTGTGTCAGGGCATGCACATGTTAAGAAGAAGTTGAAAGAATCAGACGCCAATTATAAGAAGATGCAAACAAGCGAAAGCATTTCAAAGTATTTTAGGAAGGTGATGTTGTGATGATCCACTTGAGAAAAAAGTATTTTCCTTTGAAAAAGTACAACAAGATAAAGAACAAGAAGATCAAATCATTTTAAATGCACCAAAAGATCAATAATAATGCAAAAACTGTTAACTTCTTGAGGACACTGCGATATAGCGGACTTTCAACATTACAGATTTATTTAAGTATTGTGCCCCAAAAGAACATGTGCAATCATTAAAGATCTTGATGATGGGCTCTCTTCATTCGGAGTGTACCAATGTTAAATGAGTAGCAAATGACTTAACGGACAGCCTGTATTGAAAAGATGGTTGAAAAGTTTGATGTAAGGCAAAAACAACCTAGCATACACTATGGGTTCCAATGAGCATTATTGTTCACTACAATATCACCCAAAATATATTTTAGAAAAGTCTCAAGTAGCCTATAGGATAGCCTACCCTAAGCCAATTTTATAAAAATGTCATTTACTAAGTCAAATTTACATTCAAAGTTAGAACTTTCTACTTTTAATAAATTTTACAATTTTCATTTTTATGCATTTTAGGTTTTTAGGGCTGTTAGAATTGTGAACTTTCAAACTCAAGCAAGAAGAAATTCTCTGATATTCATTTATATTTTTCATTTAGAGAATAAGAAAATTCATAAGCATTCACAAACAATATACACAAGTACACAATAGACAAAGTGCAAATAGAAAATTTTATTCCAGGGATTCCAAGTTCTTACATTCCAGGCCATGATCTGGCATAAGCCCTTAATTATATCATATGGTTGATAACCCTTGATTAAAGGGTAAAAGTCTGTGTCTACAAGGGACTAAGTCTTTCTAAGAATGATCGCTTAGGTCGTGTCAGGCTAATTGTATAGAACGCACCATTTCTTTGAGTCTAGTGTCTATGTCCTGTTATTTGAGTCTTAGGCAAGATGATTGATTAGTCTCTGATCGCTCATCGCAACTCTAGGGCCTGTCTCTGGGACGAGTGACCTCGAGGAGACAACTACAACTCTGAACATATCATATCATGTCTATGAAAATCTTTTCGAATGGGTAAAGCACTATATGACCTTGAGTGGTGGAGGGCCTTTAACGTTGATATAGTCTTCTCACGAGGGTGAGTGATGTTTTAATGATTTATAGAAACTTATGTTTTGATAATTTGATGTAGGGGGATCCCCTGTAGGTACGGTAATGACTAATTGTTTAGGTTTTACGTTCAAATCGTGCTTGTAGCAAGTATGTTTATACATTGTATTGATTACGAGAGATCGTTGTGTGGTCTTAGAATGTAGAAACAGACTTCTGTCACTGGTTTGACTGTCGCATTAGGACCACAGATCCCTTTTAATGTAGAAGTGGACGTATGAACCCACATCAACGTGATGCAGGTGTCTTGGGGCGCGTATACCGAGTAGTTTGCTTATCATTTCTGTCTTCGAGACCTTTACTACTACCCAGGAGTGATCTTGGAGGATCGGATGTAGAGCCGGGCACAAACCAAGCCGACTCGAAAGCTCGACTCGAATTGGTTCGAACGGAAGTTCAAACCAAACCAAGCCTGGAGTCAAGCTCGTTTGAAAAAACAAACCAAGCTCAAACTAGGGCAGTACCGGCTCGGCTCGAAGCCCGATTTAATTAAGCTCGGTTTGATTCGGCTTATAGATTGTAAGCACACTGTTTCCAGCGGTGTGATCGACTTGAGCTTTGGATATGATTCCATGTTAGGATCATGTCCTAAAATGATATGTAAAACAGATGGACAGCGTAGACAATACATATACATGATGACATGGATAATACATAATACATATACATGAATGCACACTGTTTCCTTGCACTTGTAAAATTATGCTCGTGTACTTTTGTTTGGAAAATGCTCTTACATGTCTATTTTGAAGCTGCACTCCTTTGGAGGATGTTAAACATCATATAGTAAGATAAATTTGTACTTTTTCTAACTTTTTAAATTCTTTTCTATTTAAATAAACAAACAAAAAAAGAGCCGCCGCCTGCTTGAACTCGGCCCGGCCTGGTTCGAAATTTTCGACCAAACCAATCCCAACTCAAACCAGATTTTTTTGGAGCAAACCAAACTCGGGCCACATGGGTCGAACTGAAATCCAAACCAAGCTAATCCACAAACTGAGGTGGCACAAAAACAAGCCAAACCAAATTAGGGCTAACTCAGCTCGACTCCGATCGTTGCCCACCTCTAATCGCATGCTCTAAATAACGTTTAACAATCCTAAAAAACAAAGTAAAACAGAGCCCGATACACCCGGTGCGCCGACGCGAGAGTTGACGTGCCAAGGGATGACCTGACGTGTTGGGGCCCTTGGCCTTTCGTTCCATCTATCTCCTTTCTTTGTTCCATGTCGACTAGAATCGTTCCGACTGACGCGTCAGAGTCCTCTCTGAACGAACTTCAATTAATCGGAAAGCGACTCACCTGTCGGTGGTCGGGATTCGTGTTTCCAGTGATCGGGATTACGGATTTCGGTAACGAAATTGGGATTCTGACGAGGGTTCTCGATCGGTTAGGGGGCAATATCCGGAGGTCTCTGCTCTCCTTGGATATCTCTTCTTCTCTCTCTTGTCCAGTGAATGATGGACTGGGCTATTTATAGCCGAGATCTCGGATTGTGCACGGAGATGGATGCTATACTTTCGTACATCGAAAAAAAATGACCAATCACGTCAATCGATCAAAATCAAGGCCGGCGGGCCTGGCACGTTGCCCTGACACGTCAGGCACATCAATGACGGTAACTATAGCCCTGGGCGTGTGAATCATGGAGACCGATGCGTCGAGCGCATCATGACGGTACGTATAGTGCATCGATGATACTTCGTTTATTTCTTAAGGGATTGACGCGTCCAGTGAATCAACCTGGCGTGTCCAACGCGTCAAGCTAGCACTACCTTTGGTGCGTCATTCAGCCTTCCTTATTATCTTTCCCTTGTGACTTGTGTTTGGCATGTCTGGCACGTCAGCCGTGCTACCTAACTTAGTGAATTTTTACGTGTTAACGAGGGCTTATTTAGATTCATGGTAAGTATGGGAAATGAAATACTGTTTCTTATGAAACTCATTTTTTATCGTTTGGTAACCTTTTTTCTGTGAAAAAATTGTGAGAAATACCATTTCTCACTTGTTATCTTTGTAGAAAAATAAATGAACTTATTTTCCAACCTCCACCCCTTACGAAATGCATTTTCCAACGCTAGAAGAAAAATGGGTTCCTCAAGGGGTTAAAGCCTAAATGCACTACTATCCATGTTCAATAACCTCACATGTGCCACATGCCAAATGAGAATTGTCCATCTTCAGTCATGCCCCAAATGGGTAAAGAGCCCCTAATATGCTACATATGTCACCATCCATATTCTCTTATACCCCACATGTCCTGTTGTGCCATATGTACTAACATTCATCTTACTTGTGCCCCATATGTGCAAAGCACCCCACATGCACTAATGTGCCACACACTCCATTGTCCATCTTTAGTTCTCCAAATATGCAACGTACCAATGGTGCCGATGTGCACAAATGTCATCATCTAGCCTTAGTGTCCACATGTCAAATGTACCAATGCATGTCTTGTGCCACATATGCCACCGTACAACTTCAAACACCTCACATGTACCATGCGTGCCGCAATTCAGCTTCAAGTACCCATATATGCCATGTATGCCACATGTGCCACTATTCATCTCTAAGCATCCTACATGTTCCACACGTGCTAATCTAGCACATGCTAGTGGCTAATAGATTCTAAATTTCTAAGAAAATCTTGTTAAAAAATAAGAAAACAATATTTCCTTTCCCACTGTTTCTTGGACATAAGATTTTTCAAGATACTAGTTTCTCATGCTTTTCATAAATCCAAAGAGGGCCTTCATTGCTTGGATTGGTATATTGGTTTTGAGATTTTGATTGATATTGTAGGATTATTGTGATTTTTACCATTTTAAACAAGTTTTCTATTTTGGAAAAATAGTTCAATTGAGGTGAGTAGCTAAGGTTTTTGGTGTGCATTGCCTATTTAAAGTTGTCATATGTGCTTTATAAAGGCATTATATTCAACTTTAATTTTTAATTTAGAAGAGTTGAGGAAGAATACGATGCCATCTGCTCTTTTCTTCAGGCATCCTTACACTAAAGGCATGCTAAAATCAATACAACTAAAGATTCAATCGTACCACAATTGGAGGTCTTATGTACAATTTTCCATTGTTCCCTTCAGTGTGGCCCACCAAAGTGTTGGATTGGGTTGATCTTTGGACTCTAGGGTGACAATGACATGGCATAAACAATGGACAGTGGATTTTATGCACACACCATGGTAGCCTTACAAGTTACAATAGTCCACACCATGGTAAGGTTTTCGTGATGTCAACATTATGATTTATGGGGTTGTGTTATTGGGATGACATTTTGGCATCAGGTTTGAATATGGCTGATGTTAGTTATGCAGGGGTTCTCTTGAGAATGTGACAATGCTACCTGAAGACTAAAAGGGTATGGTATGGAATTCATGAATACATGTTCAATCTACTAATAAACAAGGGTCGCAATGAGCCTGGTTTTAGCTGGGCTATGCTAGGCCTGGGCCCAAGTTCAGCGGACACAGTAGGCCCAAGGCCCAACCCCAACCCCAACAAGGTCAAAAAAATGTTGGACCTAAGCCTAATGCATGACCTAAATATTGATAAATCCCATCTCCCACTTGAATGTACTTAACCTATCAAGTGATCGAATAGGCCACAAATGCACGAAGAAAAATACACTTAAAAGGAATAAAATCAATAGTCTAGTTTCAACATGCATGGGTAGCCTAATTGAGGATTGAAATGACATATTTATAGGATATACCATGTACACAAAGATAGGAACGGATTAGGTGAGACCCTGAATTCACTGAGGTGGATGGGACCTTTGACAGTGGGGCTCAGAGTGATGTATGTGCCTTAAATCCACACTGTCCAACTATTTTGAAAGCTCATTTTAGGGCATCATCCCAAAAATGAAGCTGACTCAAATCTTAGGCAGACCACACCACAGGAAACAATCGTGATTAAATCCCCACCATTAAAAACTTTATGGCTTCCACAAGAATGTTTATTTGCCATCCAACCTGTAGATAAGGTCACAAACACTTGGTTGAAGAGACCACACAGATATCATCTTGATCCAAAGCTTTTGTGGCCCATACTAAGTTTTTAATGATCAATCACCACTGCCTCTTGTACCACGGTTCATTTGGGATTTGGAACTACTTCAATTTTTGGATCATGCCCTAAAATAAGCTTTCAATACGAATGGACAGTGTGGATGTAGTCTCATACATCACAGTGGGCCCCACAGTCAGGGGTCCCACCCACCTTCGTGGATGCGGGGTCTCACCTAATCCGCTCCCCACAAAGATTGGGCTAGCCCAAGCCTAGTTGGACTATAATGACATGAGGCCAAACCTAGCCTAATAATTGATGAGGCATGCATGCCTAGCCCATAGGTGAAGTTAATAGGTCTCTACTCATGGCTTAGTAGCAAACCTTATGGGTTTCAACACTGAGGTCAAGGGTTCAAATACTCATGTGGTGTGTGTAGATGTGAAAGTGTGTGTATTAAATTAAAAAATAAAAAAGGTCTAAACTTGGCCCAAAGTTAGGTTGACTATGTTAAGCGAAGCAGTCAGCCTACCCATTGCTGTATTTTAAAATCTTTTAAAATGTTTCAATTCAAAATTTTCCTTTGAAAGAGATTTCCCTACACAAGTTTGTTTTTAGAGTTTTGTGCATTTCCTTTGTCCCATATTGAAAATAACCAAGGAAAAAAATAAAAACAAGTATATAAGTAGAGGCTTTACACATGGGCTATGCCTTTAAGGGGCAAGTGAATTTTGTGGTTTGTGGGGGGCTATGCACATTGACCCACAATATGTCAAAAACCACACGCGCGCGCTCGCTTGCCGATGCCGGGCTCAGGCTTGAGCTCGGGTCTGGGTCTACTGTGAGTATACTTGCGCACCTTCCTTTTGCTCCAACGGACACTGAAAGTGTACTTGCACCAACGGTCTTTTGTTTTAAACTTCCAGAGAAGCATCTGTTCGGGTGGTCGCATCAGTTGGGTTTAAACCCAACGGACCTAACCTAATTCAAAACGGTGTATTAAACATCTAATCAAGCCTATATATAGAATTGATTAATCTGTGTTTAAACATCCGAAAAAATCATCTTCTCTCTCAACTTTGCTAAAACTCTGGACTCGATTTTTCTGTTTTTGTTTTCTCTAACTCACTGAGTCACTGTATCTCGAGTTTACGATGTACTTGCTGGTTCGAGTCCTATACAGCGAGTGCATAACCGGGACTAGGGTAATAGTCGTTGTATCCTAAAGGCCAACTGTCCGTGACTCCTATTGCATTTGGAAAGCGATCCAAGGAGGGCAGATTTGGTTTCAAGCCCAGTGATTTGTCACGCCTCGACTTAATGTTCTTCAAAACAAATACGTTCTTTATTTTCTGTTTTAATTTTCATTTTAATTTTAATATTTGCCAGTTATTTTCAACACCTACTTCCAACACGCATCGCCTCCCTTACCTAAGAACATGTTAGAAGTGGTGTGATATACAGTGAAGCAAGGATCCATCCGAAATAAAAGTGAATAGGATCGACACATATCATAAAGTGTTGTCATGAGCAATGTTGGATATTTGGAGATGTGAAGTTTTGATCTTAAGTTTACAGAAGGTGACAAGGGAAAGATCCGTTGTAGTACTTGTTTGAATACATGATTTTGAATTTTTAGACTTTATGTGGAGGGGTTAATAATGGCTGTCTTGTATAGTGGACCAAAGGTGATTGATCTCAAGATAAAAGAGGTGGTATGATGTTTTGTAGATTAGATGATGTGATATTTGTTGATGATCTTGTTTTGGAATACAATGTCTTTTGTGCTTAAAGATGGGTTGTTTGAGTTTGATTGGCTACATTTGTAGCTATGCAGATTTTCCAACATGGAAAATGTCTACTTGGATGGTTTGAATTGCAGTTATTATTTTGCAATGTGGCCCATGTGAAGGTTGAAACGGTCCACAACATATGTTCACAGCTGGATGGGCTTTTCAATTATTATGCATGTTATATACAAGGAATTAATGATCGTGTACAACCGTTGATGCAAAGGTTGACATGCTATTATGTTTCTCCCACCAATATGTCTCACGTGGTAGCTGTGGTAATTGTGCAAAAGTGGGCTCCACCATGAGATTACCTATCAACAAAATTAGTTGGATCCACATGTCACATGGCCCACCCCTTTACGTTGTGTCACATGGATGTAGATTGTGTAGTGAGTAGCTCACTGCATTATATATAGAGTGGTGTGAATTTTCTGTGAGCCCCACCGTGATGTATATGATTTATCCACACTGTTCATCCGTTTTTCGAACTCATTTAAGGGTATGGGCCCAAAATTGAAGCATATCCAAAGTTCAAGTGGACCACACCACCGGAAACAGTGGGAATTGAAGGTCTACCATTGAAAACTTCTAAGTTTTGAATGAAGCTGATACTTGTGTTTTCCCTTCATCCAGGTCTGTGTAAACTTATGAACAGGTTGGATGACAAATAAGCATCACTGTAGGGCCCTAAGAAGGTTTCAACAGTAGACATCATTATTCCCACTGTTTTCTGTGGTGTGGTCCACTTGAGCTTTGGTTATGCTTCAATTTTGGATACATGCCGTAAAATGAGAGGGACAAACAGATGGACGGCGTGGATAAAACATATACATCACGGAGTTGCCCACAGAGAATCCACTCCTTACTCTAACGTATTGAGCTCCTCACTACCCAATCCGCGTCCGTGTCACATTGTTGGCCTTATATTCATTTCAGTGGTGGGGTCCACCTGATGCGTGAAACGGCCTGAGTTTTGGGCAGACGATCTTCAAGATGGGGCCATAGCGGTAACATCTCTCATAGGACGCTGGACGCGAATGTTTATTGTTGGAACGCCCGAGCAACAAAAGATTCCGTGGTAGCGGGGCGCACCGACGGGACGTTAGTCCATCCATCATCTGCGCAGCACATGTCGGGAATTGAACTAAAAAATCAGGCCGATTCCAAACTCAAGTGGCTCACCCACGTGTAACAGTGGGAATGAGACGTCCACCGTTGGGGCCCACCAAAAATTTGGATCAGCCTGATATTTGCTTCTTCTTGTTTTTTTTTTTTTTTTTTTCCTTAATCCTGGTGAGGCCCACCTTATAAACAGGTTGGATTGTATAAACATCATCTTGGGCCTAAAAGGTTTCAATGTTGAAGATTCCCATCCTCATTGTTCCCCACAGTATGGCCCACTTGAATTTTCTACGGACCTGATTTTCAGTCTCACGTTCTAGCATGAGCTGGCACAAATGATGGACGAAGGGGATGTCAATCACCACATACAGGCTACAGCATATTCCACATAGCTTTTTTGTCGGAAATCCGCGTCCTACTCGCCAATATCACAGTTTTTCAGGAGAATGGAGTAGCATTGTCAGCGACTCAGCGCTGCATGTTAAGAGGAATGATCACATACGACCAAGCTATAATGCAACTCCTGTCCACGTGTCATGAATACAGGACACCCAACCCATTCAAAAGGTGGGCCCAACTAAAAATATCACCTAGCACACAATAGGCCAATCCGCCTCATCAAGCAGGCCACACCATCGAAAATCTCAGAAATCAACTGCCATTCAAGGATCTGAGACAAATCATAAGAACCATCTGATGAATGGACCAGCCTGATTATCGATCTAGTCAATCGTCATGGAGGTGCGGCCCATCTGATGAGTGGACCAGCTAACCATAGTATGGTTTGTAATAATAAATAAAAATATTTATTTTATTTATTTATAATGTAGCATCATAGGGGTGCTCATGGCGCATGCACTGGGCTGGTGATAGCCATAAATAGATGAACTTTTGGGAAATTTCTATGAAAAGAGAGCCCAATCATGCAATTAGTTACAGTTATTATTTATTCCAAACAAAAGTGTCCAAATCAGCCATCTTTGAGTAGAATATTACGAAAATAGATAAGAAACAAACAGAGGAGTAGAGCTGCACCCTGCCTAACCTTCCTCTCCCATCCAAAATAAAGTCTAGACTCCCATGATTGTTCACCACCATTTTAAAACAGTGGTGAGTCATCCTCCTCTCATGTGGCACTCATGTACAGCTATCCAGACCATCCAAATTGTGGACCATAATGTGGATGGAGCATATGTCTAAAATCACTATGATCAAGAAACCCTATAAGCAACCCAATTGATGGCTATCAAATGAATGGTTATGGGTAAGATTGTTGTTGTCCAATTCTAAGGGGAAAATCAGACGGTTTCTGTCATCTTCTCAGAGTAATTTATGGGTGATGTTCCATCCATCAATTGGTCTGGATTGCCAAGCTTCTATGAGGCTGGAGAGTCACCACCAATTTCTAAGGAGGTTGCAGTACTATTCCATCCATCCAAAATGGTCCTCAATTGGGTGGGGAGAGCCTAGGGCATAGGCTTTCTTCAAGAGGAATAGCTTTTTTGTAGGAGCCTTATCGAGAGGGCAGATTAGTTTTAGATTTATATATTGAAGGAGAAAAAGTTGAGAGAGGATTAGGTGTTTCCCCGGGTAGGGGACCTAAGTTGATGATGTTATGTATATCCACGCCGTCCATCCGTTTTTCCATTCCATTTTAGGATGTGGTCCCAAAAATTAAGCAAATACAAATCTCTGATGAACCACACCATAGAAAACAGTGGTAATTGGATGCCCACCATTAAAAACTTCTTAGGGCCCACCGTAATGTTTACTTTCCATCCAAGCTGTTGATAAGGCCAAGCAGACCTGGACGAAGGGAAAATAAAAATATCAGATCGATCCAAAACTTTTGTGGCTCACAAAAAGTTTTTAATGGTTAGCGTGACTACTGTTTCCAATGGTGGTCCACCTGAGATTTGGATCTCCTTAATTTTTGGGATCACTTTATAAAATAACCTCAAAAATGGTTGGACAGCGTTGGTATACAAACATATTCATCAAGGTAGGCCCGACATGGTAAGGGTGTTACCTAGGTAACACTTAATCCGCTCCTGAAGAAGTTCGATGCTCTGGCAGAGTGTGATGGATGATATACTGGCCCTTATATCTTAATTAGAAATTGCATACCTTATATGTAAAAGTTTAAATGTACCGTGAATAAAAAAGATATCTTAAAAAAGAAATTACCTTTTTGTCATTTATTTATTTTGGTCAGTCATGCAACACACCCACACAAGTAGTCACATGATGCACCCACGCATTTGCGTAGGCCTCTTCCAGCTGGGCTAGCAAGCTAGACACTACACAACTAATAAAAAATCTACCTAATTAATATGAAATTAATATTTTGGTACCTTTCTATAAAAGCTACCTCAATAACCAATATAATTATCATTCTCTGCCTTTCAGCACTGCACTGTGAGGAAAAGAGTCCGGTCACTCAGGTGGGCCCCACAAAGATTTTTATTTAAAATTCACTCATCTATAGGTGCATACCCATTTTAGACCAACAAACAAGAAATCAACTACATCTATGATTCAAGTGACCCACATTATTGGAAACAAGGTAATGTTCATCCTCCAAATTTTTTATTGTAGAGTACATGATTCACCAATGGATATGATTTTTGGGTCATAGGCATATTGTATGTAATCTAATGGTCGAAGTGGATTTCATATAATTATCATAGGAGGCACTATAAAAATTAAAAATAGACCTCTTTCTCCCAAATGCTTGCTTCAGCATAGCCCACAAGAATCATAGGTCAGCTTGAGTTTATCTCTTAACCTAGGATATCCCACAAGAATCATAGGTCAACTTGAGTTTATCTCTTAACCTAAGATATCTAATGGTCAAAGTGAATCTTTCATAAACATCACGGCAGGCCAATGGCCTTATCAAAATCAAGAGTTATGTCACATACATTTCTCTTTTTTCTTTTAACAATCTCTCTTGTAGAGACGCGTGGACCCAAATCCTAAAAAGTCATGCTAATTTGTGACTCAGGTGGGCCACACCAAAGAAGAAAGTTAGGAAAGAGATGCGGAATATTGATTTTTTTTTTTCAAGGCCAACTGTGATGATGATATGATATCCATTCTAACCATTAGATGCCACACCAAAATTTAAGCATGAGGCGTAAAAATCAGGTCTATCAGTGATTCAGGTGGGCCATACCTAGAGAAATGTTTAGAGGGTGATTGCTGCCTTATACATTGTTTCTAATCATGTGTCCACCTGAATAAAAAATGGGGGTGATTTTTATGCCTTTGGCCTACCATCAGATGACACGCCCAATCGTCAGGGTTGATTTTACATAGACACCATGTGGGGCCCTCCCAAGCAGCTGACCCCATCTCCAGCCGTTAAAGAAATGCAACCGGAGGTATGGAAAGATAATTATAGAGATCAACCAGGTAGCTTTTTGAAAGAGGCAGCAAAATGTATATTCCATATAATTAGACACTCTTTTGTAAAAATCCTAATAAAAATTAGGCTTGCTTGATTAGTTATTAGAGGTGGACATTTATGCCCGTTTGAAATGTAAGTTACTTAAGATAAGCTACTTATCAGATAAGTACATCACCTTGGTTTCTACTTAATTAGCAAAAAAATATGTTTGGTAAACAACATGCTTATCAACCAAAAGGTAGAAAAGAATATTTGTTTCCAACTTCATAAGTAATTATTCTTCAGGTCTGTTTGGTCCCTGCACATCCACCATACATCATTTGGAACCAACATTTGGTGTGAATTGTTCATTGTGTGGGCCCTGCCTTTGATGTGGGCAATCCATCATGTGGAGCCCACCTTGGATGTGGGTCATTCATCATTATGGCCCGACCTTTAATATGCATCGTTCATTATGTAAGGCCCAACTTTGATGTTGGTCATCCATCAAGTGGGCCCACCATCAATATCGATTGCCCATCATGTGGAGCCACCTTTAATGTGGACCATCCCAAATGTGGGGCCCACCTCTAATGTGGGTCATCCATTATGCAGAGCCCGCCTTAGATATGGGCCACTTATCATTAGGGTCGACCAATAGTGGGCGTCAATGACCACCGTTTACTGAGATGCGGTCTATCTGAGATTGGATTCTATTTCATTTTTTGGTTGGACCAACAAGGGTAGATGGTGTGGATTTCATGTGCACATCGCATATGGCCCCACTGGTCAGTGGGCCACCTAAAACTAGTTGGAAAAAAAGACGAATAGCACAAGTAAAACACATCGCGTTGGGCCCAAGGAGGTTTCAACGGTGTCATCATTATCATTGATGCTTCCTGATATGGGGTCCACCAGAGGTGTAGATCTGCCTCACATGCTAGCCCCACTCACGTCCAGGTCAGATAGACGGCGAGGATCAAATACATCACAGTGGACCCCAATAAGCTGGATGGTCAACGTCAGCTGGGCGGTTGCCACGGAAATCAACACAATTTATGGCTGCTATAGATGAGCACCTCTCATTTTAGCCTTTTTCACAAGTTAATAATAATTATTTATTAACCAAACTAACTTAGCTCAAATAATTTACATGACTGCTACCATAGGCAAGAGAAGTAACTTATTTGGTGGTATTCAAACGGGGGCTTATTAGATGGGTAAAAGGGTAAAAAGGGTCACAACAAACAACTGTCCACTGATTAGAGGATAGTATTCTTTGGCCAATCTGATTTTGAGACTGTTGCTTAAAGCCAGTGCCTGCCACGACTGCAACCTTGGTTTGACTAAATGCACGCCTTGTGCGGCCTACTCATCAAGAGTCAAACTCGGCTGTAGCATCAAATACCTAACTCTCATTGAGAAAAGATAGAAAACTGAAAAAATAATAATAAAAATAAATAAATAAATATTAAAGACCTATAAACATAGGTGGACAAGCACAAAAGTGGGGGCCACAGTTTAGTGATACTGATCGTTGATCTAAAGGAACTCGTATGGGAGATGCCCAAAATATCAATCTGATTTGAACTTCCCAGCCCTTCGATCAGCGGTCTGCAATATAGACGGCTAAGAAAGAAATAGTCCTGAGGAAAGGCCAACAAAGATCAAACGGATCGACTCATCCAATCTGAACTATTTTCAGGGCATCATCCATCCACTGTGGGCCCTGTCATACCCATGGTCAGGATTAGCAAAGAAGAAATATTCAAGATTAGCAATATATCCTAGCCGTCCATATTTGTCACTTTTTCAGGACCGTTATTGCCTGTTTTTTTAATCGCCTCCAAGCCTAGGAGATTTTTGGGGCATACGTAATGCACAAAGGAGCTCATCAGATCAAACTTGCATAGACTAGCACATCATGATGCCTGTTTATGTGCGGATGCATCAGGACCGTACATCGAAATCATAAGGCCTACACCCCCGAGAATTAAACCTTGATACTCTGGAAGAGTTTGATGGATGATACACAGGCACCTGATGCTTTGGATGTGGCATCAAGTAATTCAACTGAAGTGTCCCAATTACATGTCTCAGTTTTGATGTATCGTGAACCAAAATTATGCTTGCTTGATGATCTTACCATCCGATTGGTGGACGTTTATTGGACGGTTAAAATGAAGAATATCCAATGAGCCTATTTCAGCAAACAAGTGTCCGATTTGCAACGGCCCTAGTCTTCAAGTGGCAAGTTATTAAGGGATCGTTAGGCATTATGAATTTGAGGGGATTTCAGATCCCTAATCTGCTTGGCACCATAAAAGTAATTATGGGTTTTAAATCCAGTGGATTTCCCTCCTATTGAAATTCAAAGTAGAAGTTAGGATTACATTTAAAACCCTTTCATGAGTTGCATGTGTAGCATGTGAGTCACAAGGCTGCTAATCTATGGGGCACATGGCATACTGATGATATATCAAAACAATTGGATTATTGGCTACATCACTAAAATTGTTCCAATAGGATGACTTGCTTAATCCAAACATTGTCCATATAAATCAACAGCTAAAAATCATTAGTTAGTTGCTTGGTTTTTCTCTTTTTGTCAATCCACACACCCAGCTGTTAGTTGCTTGGTTGTGATCCTATGCTTGTGGCCCATTTGTGACTTGGAATTTCATTATCTTAAGCCAAAGTATATATTTAAATGGGCTTATTATGATCCTTATGTCAAATATTACATACGTATACTAATTAAGGATTTTAAAGTTGATTTAGTAATTAAATTCAAACCCTGAT
Organism: Liriodendron chinense; assembly: GCA_003013855.2. NCBI lineage: Eukaryota > Viridiplantae > Streptophyta > Magnoliopsida > Magnoliales > Magnoliaceae > Liriodendron > Liriodendron chinense. Next base: position 1,527,595 of record ML058513.1, read on the forward strand.
AAATACACCACCATGCATAGCTAATTTTGGATTATAGGAGATTCCAAATCAAGGTGCCAAACACAATCAGGATATTTCAAATCCAGGGGTTCCAAATCCCATGCTCCCAGACAGTCCCTGATATATAGTTCTCTCGTGGGGTCCTCATGCACCAACGCACTCTAATGCCTGCCGTACTTAATGCAAGTGGGGCCATGATTCGCTGATCTAAATCATTGATCAGATGGACTCCATAGTAGATTGCAGATATTCCAATGCACGCGGTTTGGCCAACCACCCCAACACCAGACAGCTAGCTTGTGTCAAAGCTCTGTAGGCCCCATCATGATGTATGTGGTTTATCCACGGTGTCAACCTATTTTGCTAGCTCATTTTTGGCATTTTTGGGCAAATATAAATCTCAGGTAGACCACTCCACATAAAACCGTGTTAATTGAATGTGCCCATTATAAAAAAAAATTCTCAAGGGCGGCTGTAATGTTTATTAACCATTCAACTGTTGATAATGTGCCAATGTGACATAGACATGCATGAAGGAAAACACAAATATTAGCTTGATCCAAAACTTATGGCCCAGAAAGTTTTCACTGTAGACATTAGATCCTCGCTGTTTCTTGTGGTGTGATTTACTTTAAATTTGGATTTGCCTCATTTTTCCGCTCATGCCCTAAAATGAGCTGAAAAAAATGAGCAAATGGTGTGGTTAAAACACATACATTATAGTGGGCCCCACAGAGATTTGACACCAACTAGCTGATTGGTGTTGGGGTCACTAGCCAAACCACGTCCATTCAATTTAGGAGATATTTTGGGCCTCCCCCATCGATGGCGGGCTTTATTAGATGAACGGCCTAGATAACCAAACCATGAGCCACCTCTGTAGAGACTCATCAAACCAAAGCATCTTACACGTCACCTTGTGAATCCATTACTATATGCAGCAATCACGGACGGCATCTATTTAGAAAAATCATCCCATCTGAGCCGTCGATCAGGCACACACATCACCATCATCCAGTTGGACACTAGTGCTGGACCACAAATCCCAACCTACCATTTTTTTTTCCTTTATCAAAAGCATCTTTCCTACTTTAATTTGGATTCTGTCACCCCAAAAAAAGAAAAACACCGTTTATTAATCTCTGTCGTCTACCATCCATGTTGGCATGATTGATTGATATATATATCTAATGCGTGTATGTGTAAGCATGAAGGGTCCCTTTTTTAAAGGAAAATGGAGGTGGGCCGGTCGTGTATCATGGGTTGGTGAAAAAAGGTGCAATTAAGTAGTGTAGACTATAGACCCTGGAATGATGTCATGTGCAGTTGTATTGTGGAAATGGATGACCTTGAACTACCTGCCAGGACTAGGATTTTTCATGTCCACTTGATGCTCAGGACATGCCATGCACATGTGGGCCCCATCAAGTTGCGTATCATGGTGATGTTGGCGTCTGCATAAGGTAAACCCTTATCATTGTTGTGGTGGACCACCAGGATGATGACTAGGGATCTGCAGTATGGCTGTTATGCAACCTAGTCCACTGAGTGTGTGAGAGAGATCCAGGCCGTTCATTTGGTGTGCTCTGTGGTGTATTTGCAGTGGGCGAAGAGGCACGCTTGTCCGGCTTCCAGATGGGCTATGCAAATATATTGAGTGTGGATTAATAGTCAATTATTTAGGTGTCTTTTTTTTCTCGTACGTCTGTGGCCCGCCTGATTACCAACTGACTAGCCTGACTTTCAGGTCACATAACATAATGCTGGCCCCAGACGTGACACATAGGCACGTGGCAATTAATGTAGTATTAAAGCTACTAATCACATAGTATTTAAAAAATAAAAATAAAGAAAGGAAATGATACAGTAGACTGGAAAAATGGAATATGATAGAGCCATGTCTCTGTGGGCTCCACCATGATGTATGTATTATATCCATGCTGTCCATCCATTTTTTCATATCATTTTTAAGTAATAATCCTAAAAATGAGGCAGATCCAAATCTCAGGTGGACCACACCAGAAGAGAACAGTGGTGATTGAACACTCACCATTAAAAACTTCCTATTGCCATCCAGCTTGTTGATTATATCACACAGACCTGTGTGAAGGGTCCACAACCTTTGTGGCCCTCAAGAAGTTTTTAATGGTGGGCGTTCAATCACCACTTTTTTCTGTGGTGTGGTCCACTTAGAGATTTCGATCTTTCCATAAAATGAGCTCTAAAAATAGATGGATGGCATGGATAAAACACATACATGATAGTGGGCCCACATAGGTGTCGTATGCGCAATCCTCGTTCCCACCCGACAAGCATAGGGTTATACATCAATCGGGTCCACCCAAGTACTGTCAGCAGGATGGGTGGCTCACATTCAAAACAAAGGAAATCATGAGACAATCGTACCCATTAATTCCTACGGTCTATCCAACTGCATATTCGACCGTTAACTTTTTTGCTTTCCACCGTCCTTTTAATGATCACGGACCGGATCAATAGGACAAATAGGTGTGCTTTTTGAGACATAAACCGTCCATTCAGATGTCCTGCTATGAGCTGGTCCGATTTGCCCAACACTACCATGTGAGAGCGGATTAGGTGAGACCGCGGCCTCACCCAAGACGGTGCAGCCCTTAGCGTGGGTTACCGTAGGGCCCACATTGATGTACATATTATGTATCCATGCCGTCCATCCATTTTTACAGGTCATTTTAGGGGATTATACAAAAAAGGAAGCAGATCCAATCATCAGGTGGACCATAACATAGGAAACAGTAGTGATTGACCATTCATGGGCCACAAAAGTTTTGGATGAAGCTGATATTTGTTTTTTTCCCTTCATCCAGGCTCATGTGACCTTATCAACAGATTGGATGGTAAATAAACACTACAGAAGCATGAAGGTGAGTTTTAAGAAGTCTTTAATGGTAGGATGGTCAATCACCACTGTTTCTTATGGTATGGTCTACCTGATAATTTTTCTGCTTCGTTTTTTGTATAATGCTCTAAGATAATGTGGAAATATGGATGGACGGAGTGGATACATAATACATACATCAAGGTGGGCCCCACGGTAACCCCACGGTAAGGGCCGCACCCTCTTAGGTGAGCCCGGGGCCTCACCTGCAAAGAGATGGCTCTACCACGCAGTTCACGGGAACGGATTAGGTGAGCCCCCGGCCCCACCTCGCCCAACTCCACCGAACCAATTTCAAACCGAGGCGGGTTGCATACTGAGTAAGCTCTGTGGAGCCCACCATGATATATATGTATTATCTACACTGTTCATCCTTTTTATCAGCTCATTTTCAAGAAAGGGCCCAAAATTGAAGCGATGTAAAGCTCAAGTGGACCATACAGTAGGAAATGGTGGGATAATGATGCTCACAGTTGAAACCTTCCTAGAGCCCGGTGATGCTTATTTGTCATCCAAATCTGTTCATAAGGTCACACGGATGAAGAGAAAACATAAATATCAGGTTGATTCAAACCTTCGGTGGCCCTCTAGAAGTTTTCAACTATAGGCGCTTAATTCTTATGGTTTCCTTTGATGAAGTCCACTTTAGATTAGGATATGCTTCAATTTTGTACTCATGCCCTAAAATGAGCTATAAAATGAATAAATGACATGAATAAAACATATATCATGGTGGCCCCACAGAGTTTACTCGATATGAAATCCAATCGCGGATTCCCTTCCAAAGGGGACCTCCTGGGATGCAAAATTAGGCTGGGCCCATCAGATGTTTGTGAGAACCCTGTTCCTATATTTTTCTAGATCATGTTATAACATCGGCCTAAAAATAAGCAGATCCAAAGCTCAAGTGGGCTGCACAATGGGAAAGAGTGAGGTTTGAATATCCACCGTTGAAACATCTGTGGGGCCATAGAAATTTTGGATCAGGCAAATATTTTTGTGTTTTCAGTTCATTCCAGTAGTAATGACCTTATGAACGGTGTGGATGACATATAAACATCACAGTGGACCTCAGGGAGGTTTCAACTGTAAGCATATATCTACTACTTTTTCCTGTCGTGTGGCCCACTTCAGTCTTAGATCTGCTTCATTTCTTTTCTTACATCCTAACACGAACTGAAGAAATGAATGAACGGGGTGGACTTTTCACAAACATCACGGTGGGCCCTAACTAGTTTCCCGTCGCGGGAAGTCCCGCCAAAGCCTCTCGAAGGCAATCCGCGTCCGCAATCCACGCTCATTTCAAGCATGCTTCGCGTCACCCTGGATGCGGCTTTAGGTGGATCCACCGAACCACCAAGCCAGGAAGTTCCAGGTCTGTAGAGCCCACCTTGAGCGATGTATCTTATATCCACGTCGTCCATTCGTTTTTCCAGCTCATTTTATGGCTGGAGCCAACAACGACGCCGATATAAATTTCAAGTGGACCACACCACATGAAATGATGGTAATTCAACTCCATTAAAATCTCCTCAGGCCCACCGTAATATTCCCGCCCCCCCTACTGATAAGGTCTGAATGAAGGAAAAACACAAATATCAGCTTAATCCAAAACTCACTATACCCCTAAGAAGTTTTTAATGGTGAGCATTCAATCATCACTGTTTTCTGTGGGGGTGATTCACCTGAGAATTGGATCTACTTAATTTTCAGAATCATGCACTAAAACTAGCTGTCAAAGTGGATGGACCGAGTGAATATAAAACAAAACGTTGGGCCCCATAGTCTCATAGCCACCGAGTTGGGTGGTTTCCCAATCCACCAAAGCTGTGCTCATCGCCTTGACCACGGCTCAATCAAATCTTGTCATGTCAGGGCGTCACCCAATCCTGGATTTCCTTCCGAGGCCTTTCGCAAGAAGTTCCTAGTTCTTTTGCTGCGAACTTAGGTGGGCCCCACCGTAATGTTTATGAAAAACCCACCTCATCCATCCGTTTTATGATCTCATTTTAGGACATTAGACCAAAAATGAACCGAATCCAAGACTCAATTGGACTGAAAATGTGAGGATTGAAGTCTATGGTTGAAATATTCACAGGGTCTATCATTTGTGTTTTAAGTTCATCCCAATAGGAATGACGTTATGAACGGTATGAATGACATATAAACATCGGTATGAATGACATATAAACATCACAGATGACATATAAACATCGCTGTATACTCACGATGGTTTCAATGGTAGAAATTTTCCTACCAACCTTTTTCATTAGTGCGGCCCACTTGAGTCTTGAATACAGCTCATTTTTGGTCTCATGTCCTAAAATGAGCTCAAAAGTCGGATGAATGGAATGGATTTCTGACTAACATCACGGTGGCCCCACCTAAGTTCCCATCAGAGGAACTTCCTGCCAAACGCTTGCTTAGGAAATCCGTGTCCATCCACTCCCGGATTATCCATAAAAAATATCATGAATTCGTTCACAAAACTTGAGAATGAAAGCCACACATCCCTATCGAGACCACCGAACATATAGCCATGACATCACATATGTTTATTACAGTGGCACACGTGTGACTTTGGCTTCTCTTGAATTGGGCTCCTATGTTGGCGTGAATTAGGTGTTACCCTGGGAACATCTTAATAGGTGTTACCCTAACCGTGTGGGCCCTTCTTGATGTATTTTTAATGTATCAGTTTTTTCATATCATTTTAGGACATGATCCAAAACCATAAGGAGATCCAAGTCTCCGGTGGACCATACCACTAGAAACAATGATGAATAACAGTTAAAAACGTTTTGTGGGCCACAATTTTTGGATCAATCTGATATTTATATTTTTCCTTTCATCAAGACCTTATTGACATTATCAAGAGCTTGGATTAAAAATAAAAATTACCAAAACCTTACTATGGGCTTTTTGAAATTTCTAATGGTGGAGCACTCAATCACAATTTTTCTAGTGGTATGGTTCACTTGAGATTTAGATCTGCATAATTTTTGGAACCTCATTCTAAAATGGTCCATAGAAAAGGATGGACGGAGTGGATATACAAAATATCATCCATGTGGGCCATACGGTAGGGGTAACAACCACTAAGCTGTTCCATGGGTAACACTAATTCGCGCCCCTCACATGTGTGTCCGTTAGGAGAGATCATCAATGAATTGAACTGCATCAGTCAGATTGTGGTCCCGATAACCCTATCTATCACACAATCATAGACATGTCACATGCAATGTACCCTTGCACAAACGTCCGTGTCACTCTCTGTGTTCCTACAACCATTGTGTGGACTCCATCCAACAACAAGCTCCATTGGGCCTACCTTGAAGTATGTGTGGCATCCATTCCATCCATCATTTGTGCCATCTCATGCTAATGCATGAAACCGAAAATAAGGCCAATCTGAAATCCAAGTAGGCCACACCATAGGAAAAAGTGGAGATGAGATGCCTCCCAAGAAACCTTCTTTGGACCTGTGGAAGTTTTGGATGAAGCTGATATTTGTTTCTTCCTTTCATCCCAGTGGGACTGGCCCTATTAACGGATGGGATAGCGTATAAACGTCAAGGTAGGTCCCGTTGGTCCTGAAAGGTTTCAACGGTAGGCATCCCATCCTGACTATTCCATGTGGTGAGGCTCAGATGAGTTGTGTATCGGCCTTATTTTTGGACTCACATCTTATCATGAGCTGATTCAAATGATGGACAGAGTGGATATCATAGACGCATCAAGGTGGGCTTAAGGAGCTTTCAGTTGCACAGGTTCCCGACAACAGTCGTTGTACGTCACCTTCAAACGCCTGTGCGTTGACAAGCACCGAGATGAGGTCCATGTGCGTCGAGCCATGAGGCCATGGGTCCCACCTTGAGGACTGAAACGAAGTGGGTTTGGAGTCGCTCAAAAGAGATCTTAAAATGTCCACGTCAGCAATGCACAGTCACACACGACCATCCACGTGGACCAACCGTCTCTTTCCCGTGATTAACGCAAAGATCAAAGCAAGGAATTGGCTGGCACGGCCGACAAACAACTATCATATCTGTATAGAGAAAGGTGGGCCATGCCTTTGAGTGGGACAGAAACAAAGGATTTCAAAAAAAATCAAAGGATCGACACTACCGGTTTGACTAGGGAATTTGATTTTCAAGAGAGAGCGACCGATTACATTACACATCTTTAGCCCGGATTTCAAGAAAATCAGGACCGTTGAGATTTTGACTCCTTGTCCTCATAAAATCTTTTCCCACGTTGGTTAACGGGATATTATGCCATTTGGAAGCTTCAGGGAGAGTGTAATGAGGGAAATCTAACTGTCATTGGTTATTATTAATGCTATTTTAAAAGAAAATCTGTAGATTTAGTGGGCCATTACAGATGGCCCACGGTTCGAAAATCACAACAGTTAGAAATTACAAGACATTACTTTCGTCCAATTTTTCTATTATATTTCATTTTTACATTTGAAGGTCAGGATCATCTGATTGTTGTGATGTTTTAATTATGGTCCATCCACAGTTGGGGCCCACAAGACCATGATCCCACTCCACCGTCCTTCTGCCACATGATTAGTTCAGGCCAGCGAGACATCGTCTTATTTGAGAAGGAAAAAAAGAAGAGTGGGGTTACCCACAACCTGGCCGTGTTAAAAATTTGCTCACTCAAATCCAAGGGATGAAATCTAGAAACCCAAACCCATTCGTTTCAACAGTTTATCCATGGATAGCCAGCCGATTTAACTCATTAAATAAAAAAGTCGTGCCACTATGGGTAGAGAGATGGAGAAGAGGCTCAATTCGACAGACATATTAGGGTGTAGATGTGTGGGGCAATGGGCAGAAAGACAGAGAATTCTCCCAAAGTGAGAGTCTCACTTGCTGTCTTAGCTTAGCTTAGGGTTTTTTTACTATACTAAAGGTAATTACCAAAATGCCCTGACTAATGCATTAAGCAGGTTTAATGGGTGAAACATTGAACCAACCCGTTATGTTAACGGGTCTTAATGAGCAAACCTGTTAGTAACTTGACATGATAAGGCTGGAACTAAACATTGATTTTTTCATGCGGGTTTTGTGCAAGTTGGCAGGTCGTGCAAAATTTTGTCAGACCTATTGAGGAATACGGATTCCTTGCTGACCCCCTCTATGCCAGGTGGCAAACGTTGTAGTGCCTACAATAAGGTATTTGTTTTTCATGCATGGTGTCTGTCCATTTTACCAACTCATTTTAAAGCATGAGCTGAAGAATAAAATAGATCTAAAGCTAAAGCAACATGATCAAACTAAAGTAGACCACATAGGGCTCTCAATGGAGCGGGTCAGATCTGAGATCCGATTCACTCCGAATCCATATAATGCAGATTTGGATCTTAAAATAGGTCTGATTAGTTAAATGGACCGGATTCGGATCTTAAAATAAGTTCGATTACTTAAATGGACCGGATATGGATTCACAGGAACATATCCAAGTTCGATCCGAATCCGATTAAGATCCGACTCATTGTCACCTTACTGGGTATGTTATATTCACACTGGCCATCCGTTTTACAAATTATTTTAGGCCATGCCGACCATACCATAGTAAATAGTGGGATTTGAATCATTTTTCCACTAAATTAAATATATTATATTATATATTTTATATCATATATTTTTTTAGATTTGTAATGGTGTGGTTTTGAACCTAGATCCGACCTGAATCCGATAGTTTTATGGATTTTGGATCAGAAATGGATCTAACAAATTATCAATGGACCGGATATGGATATCACCTTTTGGATCTAAGTTGGATCCAAATCCGATTCGAATCCGTCTACAAATATATGGACTTGGAGTCGGATCCAACTGGATCTAATCCAAATCCGACCCATTGAGAGCCTTAAGACCACACAATAAGAAACAAGGAAGTATCCAACCCACTCACAAGGTCAGCTGGATGAAGAGAAAACACAAATATAAGCTTGATTCAAAACCTTTGCGGCCTCAAGAAGTTTTTAATGATAGGTGGTCACTCAACATTATTGTTGTGTTTTGCTTTGGCTTTGGATTTGCTTCAATTTTTGGCTCAACTAAATTGGTTAAACAGATGGGTAATGTGGATAAGATACATGCATCATAGTGAGCCCCACAACGCATGCCACTAGAGATATGGTAATAGGGTCACCCGGTGATCCGCTTCCAAAAACATAAGCGGATTGCCTTGTGACCGAACAGGATTTGATTGGGTATGTCATTGTTAGAGGTGGAGCCACACAAAGCATGTTTCAAAGTTATTCGACCAAGCAGATACTCAGTTGAGATACTCGGCCGAGCTCATCTTTAGTGACACAAAGCGCAATCAAATCCCGCTACATCCGGCAGCCAGGCAATCTCCTTCCAAAAGAGAGAAAGGTGGAAAAAAAAATACTAAAATAAAGACAAAAATAAGATAAAGTGATCATGTTTAAAAAATAATTAAGTCCAAATAAATGATGCTTTAATCCTATTCCTATTTTCATAGAAAACAAAAGCAGCTTTGCTAAACAGAGCATGTGTGCCTCTTGGTAGACAGAATAATGATTTTTGGGACTTATTTGGTTCTCTGGTTGAGTATGATGCCTGATGTGCAAGCACACAGGTATTGAACAGTCGTCATAAATTAACTCAAAATAAACTGACTAATTCATGAAACTCACTTTTGCTAACTCAATGTCCCAAAATCAAAATCAGATTCATTGAACAATCTCAATCACTAATTCTTGGACAATTGTTTGAAATAGGAACATTGGATATGCTTATTTTAAACTGTCCAATAAATGTCCATAGATAATCAAATAAGCAGGATTTTTGAGCCAACAAATAATTTGGACAGTTTATCTTGAATAATATGTAATCCAAGTGTGCAAGTTCTCAAAAAAAATAAAAAAATAAAAAAAATCGATTTTGCATGTCACTAACGGACGGCTAAGATTATGAAATTGTGCCATTTTTATTTATTTGTTTATTTATTTGTAGGAGTTTTATACAGCCGCCCACCAGATCATCTTATCCATATGCCTTAGAAGTGTGCCACGTGTAAGGGGAAGATGCTCTAAAGAATTTTGCAAGCCTGGCAGTTGTACCTGGATGGACATACTTTAAGAGGAAAACTTTGAGACTTTGATACAGCAGGAATGATACACATGCACTTAGATGTTAGTTAGAAATTGCATACATGGCATATAAATCATTCAAATTAAACTGTCTAATTTATGATTCCTAATCTAACAGTGTCATGGACCAAAAAATGTGCTTGTTTGATTATCGATCCATCGGATTGGTGCATATTTCTTGGACCGTTAACAAAAAAATATCTCATGGTCTTATTTCAACAAACAAGTGTCCATCAATCAGAGGTTAGGATCGTTCAACTAATTTTGGGACCTTAACTTAGCAACAGTAGATCCTACCACTTAGACTAATTTGATTTAATGCATGCCATGTATACAATTTCCAAGTACCTGCATATCAAGTGTCATACTCTGCAAGAGTACCCAATAACTCCCTTATCTTATGCTAACAAACACTTTATTACTAGCTAAAATAGTCAAAGTGTTAAGGATCCAGTGCTAAAGGTAAATATCTTAGTTGTCAAGCACTCAGTCTTCAACACGTGGCACACACATGTACGAATCAGGACGGTTCATCTAGTGGACCCTACTATGAATGCCACAGTCAGATAATCCTCGCCACTAACTATACCACTTTTGCTTATTGTTCAATCAGTGGCTTAGATCAGCGGGCCATGTAATCTTGATGGTAAGGAACGTGCTAAAATAAAACTGACAATTGAGTAATTTATTATGAATTCGAGAATTCTGAATTTGAATCCAAACGCGCTCCAACGTTCGGGAGGAATTTAGAACTCGTGATAGACAGACGCGTGACACGAAAAACCATGTGAAGAGAATAAAAAGGAAAGGAAAAACAAATTCCAAACAAATGCCAATTTCCTTCAAAATCTCCGGCTATAAATAAAGGGACCCTACTTCAAAAGCCTCCGGACAGTATTCCCCCAATTTTGAATCTTCCCCACTTTTTCATGATTATACCTTCCACCCTACGTGAAGAAACAAACCCAATATCTGTATTTGGATTTTTCATTTTCTCTCTCAAACCAGGAGCAAACCCACAACCAGAAAAACCATATATTTTCCCAGCAATCCGCCCAAACAGATCCAGACCCACTTCCAAAATGCAGAATCTGAGATGGGTTTTTCAGCTTTTCATCATCCTTCCCGCAGTCCTTCTTTTCTCCCAATCCCTGGCCCAAACAGACACTCTTCCAGCTTGCTCAGCATCAGATAGAGCTGCCCTTCTCAGCTTCAAAGCCAGCATCTTCAAGGACACCACAAGCATTCTCTCTTCATGGATAGGGACAGATTGCTGTGGTGCTTGGGATGGCGTCGAATGCAACCCAGAAACAGGAAGGGTCACTAGCTTGCAGCTGCAAAGGCCAGAAAGGGACAGTGCCCTTTACATGAAGGGCACCTTGTCCTCCTCTCTGGGCAGTCTCCAATTCTTGGAAGTGCTGGTCATAAGTAGCATGAAGCAGATTAGAGGCACCATACCTGAAAGCATTTCAAAGCTGGCCCACCTCAATCAGCTCTACCTTGAAAACAACATGCTTGAAGGATCTATTCCTTCAAGCTTAGGTGAGTTACCATCACTCAAGGCCCTTTCACTGAGTGGGAACCATTTACAAGGACAGCTGCCCCCAAGTCTGGGACACCTCACTACCTTGCTGCAGATGAATGTGGGGAAGAATTTCCTCACAGGTGCAATCCCTCCCACCTTCAGAAACCTCCATGCATTGCAATCCCTTGATCTTAGCCACAACCTTCTCTCTGGGAGTATCCCTGATTTTGTTGGACAGTTACAAAGCTTGACCCTTTTGGACCTTTCAAACAACCAATTCTCAGGACAGATCCCCATTTCCTTGTGTAACTTGTACAATGTTATGGACCTGTCATTGGAACACAACAATCTTACAGGTGCAATCCCAAGTCAGATTGGTAACCTAAAATCCCTTAGCAGCCTCTCTCTTAGCCATAATTTTCTCACAGGCCACATTCCCGAATCCATTGTTAGGCTACGAAATTTGTGGCACTTCAATGTTTCTAGAAATGGGTTATCAGACCCATTGCCTGATGCCCTTGCAAAGGGCACCCATTCCCTCCTCTCTATAGACCTGTCCTACAACAACCTGCATTTGGGGACTGTTCCTGATTGGATTAGGAATACAGGCCTAACAGCTGTCCACCTTGCTGGGTGCAACCTCAAAGGCAGCCTCCCAATCTTCACAAAACCTGATTCCTTGAGCTCCATAGACCTCTCTGACAATTCTCTCACAGGGGGGATTGCCCTTTTCCTCACAAACATGACAGGCTTGCAGAAGCTGAAGCTCTCAAACAACATGTTGAGGTTTGATGTTTCAGATATTGTGTTGCCTGATGGGCTTTCTTCTCTTGATTTGCACACAAATCAGCTATATGGGTCCCTCTCAAGGCTCTTGCAGAACAACACCAGCAGCTTTTTAGAGGTTTTGAACCTCGCTGGCAACAAAATCACAGGTGGGTTTCCTGAATTTAGTGCAGAAATGGGCTTGAAATGGCTTGATTTGTCAAGTAACCAGATCACAGGGCAGATCCCAGGTTCAATCTCGAACCTCAATGCCCTGGAGAGGTTGGATCTTTCAAGGAATCAGATCAAGGGCATCATCCCTTCAACTTTAGGGCAGTTGAAACAATTAGCATGGCTGGACTTATCAATCAATGGGCTTACAGGCAAAATCCCAGACAGCTTCATTGGGCTAGGAGGCATCAAGCATGCAAGCTTCAGGGCCAATATGCTGTGTGGGCAGATCCCACAAGGAAGGCCCTTCAACATCTTTCCTGCAGCTGCTTATGCCCACAACAAATGCTTATGTGGCAAACCTCTGCCACCCTGCAAGGGGAGAAGCTAATTGGGAATCAGTTAGTGGGCTGCTGACTCAGCTGCCAGTATGGCATGATCATGCCACATCAGCTTAGGCAGGGTAAGAAAGGGGAGGGATTGTTTCCATTTGTAACAATTAACGCCCATTCTTTTCCTTTTATTTAGATTTTCTTTCTTCACAATATATATATTATTTCTTTTCAAGTCTATTGGAATTACAACTGATGTTGATGGGCATTTGCCCTTAATAAAATTTTGCTTTGTAAGAGGGAGAAGCAATGGGAATACATTAGATTTGCAAGGAAACCTTCTTAATTAAGTCACATTTTACCATAGTTTTAAGACTCTTGAGTCTGATACTTATCCAAGTCAACTGAAACTCAGTACTATACAATCTGGTTAAACAGCATCAGTCACCCACAACTCAGGTGACATAGGCCAATACACCCACTGACTCAGGCATGTAGGGCCAGTACAGCCCACCAACTCAGGCAACTCACAACTCATTCCAAGTCATCAAGTCTAAAAACCAAGCATTATACAAAGATTCAAGAGCCAACATGCACTAGATGCAGTAAAAATGCTCCAATAGCACAAACATTGTGAAAATGGCTCAAAATCAAGCAGTTTCGAAGTTTCTCAATGCATAACAAAGGGAGGAATTACATAATCACATGATTAGTAAAAACCCCATGTGGCAGAAATTGTACTGCAAGAAAGCATTTCTTGAATTCAAACAAAATTCCATTCACAAAACTAGTCTGCTTGGACAGCATTGAACATTTACAAGAATTGGGAATCAAAGCCATAAATTGCATTTAGCAGAAGTAGCCATCACTCCTCTTTCTCTGAAGCTCCTTGTTCCTGCATAACGTAATCACATTGCACAAATAAGGAGACTAAAACATTATATGAGTATATATAACGATTTCATTTCCTCATAGGAACTTTCCATGAGGTCAAGTTTTGTGTCCCCCACCATAATGTGTGATGGACATCCAAACTGCATTTGATAGGTCCCCTCGAGGTTATGGGATGTCCCAAAAATCAACTGTATCCAAAACTCAAGTGGGCCACAATCTGAAACCAAAAACACTTGTTGGGACCAGCCTGAGTTTTGGAATGGCCTGAAATTTGGTGGGACTCTTCAATCCAAGTGGGATGTAATGAATGAATTAGATTTATGAACCACATCTCTATGGGCCTTACAAACAATCAAGAAGGTTTTAATGGGTGGGCATCCACTATCAACTAATGTCTATGGTGTGGCACACCTAAGTCATGGATTGGCCCATGGCCCACTATGGAAGGGTGCATCTAATTAATGGTGTGGATGTCTAACACATTACAATGGGGCACACAAAGCTCAACCTCATTAGAAGCTCCCATGAGGTTCACCTCATAGAACCTTTTTTTCCCGTGTGTGTGTGTGTGTGTGTGTGTGTGTGTGTGTGTGTTTATGTATATCAAATCTACATACTTCTTCACTTCCTGCATTGAATTTCTCCACAGCCTTCTCATACTCTGCCTTGAGCTCTGCTGCCTTCTCTAGGTAGGGCTTCTTTTCCTGGTATTAATGCATTGTCACAAAATACAGAAATCAATCCACTGATAACAACACAGAAATAAAACAAAGGAGCAAATGACAGAAAACACTGTAGCACTCACTTCATCTGTCATTGATTTCCATTTCTCACCACCTTCCTTTGCAGCCTTTTTTCCAATAAAAGAATGAAAATTAACAACTTGCCAAGCAACTAACATGGAGAACTAAATCATGCAAAGAATTAGTAAGAACTCATACCATAGAAACACTCTTTGAATCAGGATTAGCCTCTTTGTATGTTTTCCTAAAATCATCCCTACCATCAGAAAACAAAATAAAAATCACGAGAATGCAAATGTGCAAGTACTTCCATATGAAGGCTACTTTAAATCAAACACTATACATTCCTCTCATTCAATCTATCATTTTAAGACATGCTGCATTAAAATCCATGCATGCGAAGGTATATAGTATTCAGCAACAGTGCACATGGCATGCATACATGATTCCAGAACAAAATCATAGGGCATATTGTAGATGGAGCATATCCACTAAGATATGTTTAATCCTGACCATAGAATTGATGACAAAATAATTATCAATGCCAATTCAAGATGCAAAATTGAAGATTAAGATTATCCAAACCTGATGCACCTAATCAGTAAAAGACAATAGTTTTCGAACATCAACCTAGTGGGGTCCACCATGGGAAAACTCAAAAAACTTAAAAACTTGTAGTTCGTGCAGATTAAACTTTGGGATCACACCACAATAACTTTTTTACTTAAACATCTACTGAGACAACAAATCAAAGAGCTGAGATCTCCTGATGAAGGAGAATTTTGGCCTAAATTCCATCCACAACAAGATCAATCAATATAAAGCATGGGCTACTTTGCCTAGACTAACCACAATCAAACATTAGACAATTTTTTATGTAAGGAGATATTTTCTGTACACATGCATGGATGCATACACAGACATACATGGTTCCATTTATAGAATACTCATATAGATAAGGGATGGCTAATTATAACATAAGGTGCAAAATAAGCCCATTATCAATGCAGTCAGTGAAAGGTAGGACAGATCCATCAACCGATTCATATGATAGGCCAAAAGTACATATACCGTATACACACATAAACACATGCATATATACATATATGTATGTGTGCGTAAGGATTACACGTTTATGCATGAATGTACAAGTCATGGCCAAATACAAGCATTTCAAGCCCAAAAAAAGAGTAGGGAAATGCATACATGAAGAGGAAGAAGGCAGTTGGAGGACGCTTGGGCATGTTGGGATCCTTCACTTTCTTCTCCTTTTTACCCTTTTTGGGCTTTGGCTCTGACGACACTGCTTTCTTCCTATTATCCATTTATAAAAAAAAGATGGTCAGTTCAAATAAATCAATTCAAATTCCATTTTATAACAGAGAGAGAAATATTTAGAGAGAGAGAAACGAAATTCACTTTTCTGCTGGCTTTTTAACTTCAGTGACCTTTTCTACAACTTGAGCCTCTGATAAATAAAAAAATAAGTAAAAAAAAATTCATTTTAGCATAGAAATAAATTCAGAAAACTAGAGAAGGGTTGAAAAGAAAAAGGACATACCCAAATTCATCTTGATTTTGGAGTCGAGGCTGCAGTTATGCATATCAATAAGCCCAACAGGTACATCCTTATTACATTCATCACTGCAATGAATAAATTTAAATAAAATAAAATTACAGATCTACACATAATAATCATATCATCACCCAATAAAAGAGTTTCCAGAGAAAAATAGAAGAAATGAGATTTCCTTTCCAAAACCCTAGTAACCAATTCCTCCAAAACAGAAAGGAAAAAAGAAAAAAAGAAGAAGAGAATGAAATGAAATACCACTTGGTGAAAGCGCTCCCGTCCTTGGCGCGTTTGAGCGAGCTCGTCTCGACTTCCACCCTCTTTCTCGTCCTCGGAGGATTCGATTTCGAAGAAGCTGGCGCCATTGCAACAGAGAGAGAGAGAGAGAGAGAGAGAGAGAGAGAGAGAGAGAGATGGGCGTTTGGGGAGATATGAGGGCTGGGGTTTTCTAAAAACAAAGAGGGAGAGCTGCGAATTGAATTTTGTATTTGGCGGTGTGAGGGGATATGGCGGGGAAGTTTGAATTTGCTTTGACATGGATCGACGCTCTTATTTCTTCCCTGACCGTCGATTTCACCCACCATTCGACGGTTCAGATCTAGCGTCTGTTCTTTTTCTATTTTTTCCCGCCTTTTGTGCTTGAACGGAATATTTTCGCGCCGGGTTTTTTGGGGCGGAACGAAAAGCAGTACGGTTTAGCTTGTGGGCCCGCTTCTTTGCACGGTATGCACGGGTTGCGACTGGGACACACGGTTCGATAATCCAGACCGTTGGTAAGTTGTCTGCCACTGTGGATGGACTTTGCGCTGAGAATCCAATTGTCCTTGATTGTACAATTTTGATCTTTCTATATATGGCCTATTAATAGATGGTTGATAAAAGAAATGCGAGGTTGGTCCACATTCAACTGAATTGCTTTTGGAATATTTTCCACCCATTTATTATTGGGGCTGATCTTGGCCCACTGGCCTTAAAATTACGTGAAACTTGCATAGTAAGCTTGACCGGAGCCCGATAGGCCCGCCGTGCACCTGATCACAACCATGGGTGAGAACGTGCAATATCCAGGCAATGTATCAGTTGGACCCATTCGTGTAGACTGGTCTACTATAGAAAGAAAAGAAAACTATGGCCCACCTTGGCCCAATAAAAACAAGGGGCTGCAAATAGTGGAAACCAAATGAAATGTTTTGGACAAAATAGTAGATCAATCCATCTACTTGAAGTGGTAATGTGTCAATCCAATCCGTCCATCTAAGTACCCAGCTGTGAATGGCAAATGGTTGAAAATACACATAGATCAGATATGATGGCTCTCAGCTAGTTAGCAGGAGATGAAAATGTGTAATGGAAAAATTCAGTGTGGGAAATTGAACGACAATGATCAATATGATTGTCCAATAGGTCCAGTTTTTTAAACACAAGGCATATGCACCATGGAGCCCAATAGATTAATGGGCCCGTTGAATGTAACTGCTAAACATTTTTTATTCTTACTAATAGTCATTTAGTCCACGTCTAAACATTTACCATCCTAAGTAGAGTGCTAGATGGATGGACCAGATGTTGGTGTTGTATGCCCTGCAAAACTAATAAGTTAGTCTCAACCGTGATTTCGAGTCCTGCGTAGACATGTCTTAATGTGGGTGTATATTTAATTGTTTGTGTGTGCGCATGTTATTGTACTATATTTTGACTATTTCTAAAAGAGCCAATGAGAAGAAGACACATGGCATTGCAAGAGAAGTGTACAACACACATGTGATCCACTAAGATGTGGAGGGTATTCTTCAAGGCAACAGTTGGTGCTAGCTAACTGGAACACGTCATCTAAAGTTATGTAATAATCAACAAAGTTTGCAAACATAATAACTAAATGTGGGATGCATCTAGATGGTTCGATGCCTCCCAAAAGCCTATAAAAAGCAGAAAAAATCAACAGAGCAATGATGTCTTACACCAACCAAATCAAGCACACTTATTTTATCTATTATTTTTTATGTTATTTAACATAATCAATTCTTTAACATAATCAATAATCTAGAAGTAGCTATAATCTTTAGCTGTAATCCAAATCTATTGTCATACGTTGGACTAAGTTATCTCAACACAAGCAATTATCCATTCGGAAGTGTATTTCATAGTTGATCCTTGTGACCGATTGTAAGTATTTTTTTTTTATTTGTTATTATATTTGAAAAGTCATTTTTTACGGAAGGCAATGTGCGACCCACTTATGGAGGACAAACTCTACCCCCCAATAATCACCTAATCATTTTAAACAACATCTTGCAAGTAGCTAAATAGGCGGCCAATCTTCTCAAGTCTCAATTATATACGGTTGAGTTCAACTTATTTGCCTATCTTAGCACTTATGGTCAAAGTTATTCAGTTGAAATCGAGTTGCACAGTTGGTTTCGGCACACTTATGCACGTTAAGCATAGCCAAAAGAGAAACAATGAGCCAACATGTGTATGCACACATATGTACATATTCAGTTGGAATCAAGCTACACAATCAATTATGACATGCCCACGCGTTACATGTGGCCGGAAGAGAAACAATGAGCCAACATGTGTATGTACACTCACATGTATATATGTAATGTATATATATGCATGTGTGTTTGGGTTGAATGAGAGGGATTCCTCTTACTATCTTTAGGAACTAGAGATTGTACAAGACCTTCATTGGTCACACGAATGTGCTCGATGGATCTCAATACCCTATCATTTCATGACCATTTAACAAATATATAAGATAAATCTATAGTAGCCATTATTCTTATGTGGTTATCTTGTGCGAGGGTTCTGATGATGATTTGTAATGGAAGGTCACCATCATCAATGAACTAGTGTGTGTGTGCCCGATCTATAGGAATATAAGTATGTCATAGGAATGGGTTGCTCTTATTAAACATTTGCATCGGAGGATTTATTCAAATTCTTAGACTATGAGACATATCAAGTCTAGACCACAATTGACTTGTGTATGTACTAAATTTGACTATCTTTAAACTTGATGATGTAGGGAGAGTTCAAATAACTAATGCAATGTACTTTTATTTACCTCACAAAGTCATTTGAAGTGGCTTATATATGAGTGTTGTTGGGTTAATATATTAAAATACAATTGAAGTCATCTGATCCAACTAGAGATGCAATCGTCTCTCAACAACGCTCTTTATGGCTAATATTTGGTAAATAAAACCATTTATAAAGTGTTTTTTAATTCTATCAATACTCCAATGGTTTCAAATAGTTTATAAGTATTTTCAACTATTAATCTTTTATTTTTAACAGTTAAAATGTTTTAATTACACCTAATGGTAGTTCCAACGGTTGAGATCTTTTAATACATCACTTGATTTGCATGAAAATTGAATTAAAGATAGATAACCATGTCCAGTAAAGTAATGAAATTAATTTAGCTACATAGTCAAGCCCGATTCGTAAACTTTATATGTCGTCAGGCATATTAAAGTTTGTTTGGAGGTAAACTATTATATTAGCATCTCTTCTCAAAACCTTACCCTAACAATCCTATCCAAGAAGGAGAAGACATATAGCAAGGGAGAGCCATGGACAACTAAGCCTACTTTAGCTATTACCACTTAAAACGAAAAAGTAGAGAAAAGACAAGTGAAAAGAAACGACAAGAGTGAATCCTCTCCCACTTTCCCTGCCTCTACACATCCTTATGCATGTCCCTGTTGTGTATGACATATATCTGTGGGCAGCCTTAGCCATGCTCTAGAGCTTTGTGTGTAGTCTTCCTCATCATTTAAGACAGATCTATAAGAGAATTTTCTACTATAAATGTGCATGTGGACGTAAAAAAAGGAAGAAGAAGATATTATATCTTGACTAATTGTAAAAGCTTAATAATATATAAATGGTGAATTATAAGCTTAATCAATAATTTGAACCTTTGATGGTTTTTTATTTTTAAATAACGTTTCTAAAACCTTAACACTCTGATCCATCAATTGTGTACATGGCCCAAGCCCAGCTAGAGGAAAGAGAGTCAAGATAAGGAGACCTGGACCCAGCCCAACGCATTTTGAATAGTTGAAGACAAGCCCACAGCCAACCCAGACCTGTTATGCAAATTATACAGCCCAAAACATTCTGCAGGCCGTACTGTGATGGGTCAATGTTCGACAGTTTGAACCCTTAAAATTTTCATGCACGACGAGATGGGCCCAGTCCTACAATTTAGCTGGTGAAAATTGGTCATGTGCCACACACATGGGCCCCAAAATTGAAACCTATGCAAGTGCGAGGGCCCCGGCTAGTTTGGGCTGGCTGAGCCCTGCACCAAACCTACCCTACCCACGGAGCACCGACTGACCTGCTGGGATCAACTGCATGGCGACTAATCCATACTGGGCCCACGTCAAACCTACCCATTCTGATTGCCACACGCCTGCAGGGAACAATTTTTTCGTTTCCTATCAGTGCTGATCTTGTAAAACCCACACGCGTATCTTTCCGGAACATGAACACTTTAGACAACCAGTCAATGGTCCACATCCCATGTCCACTTGATGAATATATTCACATGATTTGCTCGGCTCTGATATGCTAGACATGGGTCCCGACAGCTGGTTTGGGGTGTATGGTACATGGAGAGAGGAGCCTATGGACCTAATCTTTTGGGGTGGGCCTCAGGGAAAATTCATCAATTTACAAAATGGAGAAGGAATTGGACGTGGGCCCACCTGCCGGACCCATTGCTGATTCCAGTAGCTTTCATATAATGCTGCAACTTGGCCATACTATAGACTTTTAGGCCACTACTTTTCTGTCCAGGTCTTGGGACGTGGGTCTAGTCTACGGGCTCAGCCCCGGAGTGGTCTGGGCCTGAACGAATGGGTTGTATTTGGGCCCGGGTCTTCTACGAGTGGGGCACATGCTACAGTCATTCAAACCGTAGACTAGACCAACGTCCAAGACCATGGACTGCTCACGCTCCGAAAAATCGCCCCATCGGATCAGTCGTAACCCTTCAGGAGATGGCCGGAGAAATAGACGGTGGAAAAAGAAAGATGGCTACGGTTCACATTCAATCAATAAAAAAGCTTAAACATTCTAGGGCTGGAGTCTTTCAAGTAGGGACCATCAAGACAGGACTACCATTTTAACGGTTTGGATCGCTGAACCACGGAGCCCATTGTAGAAACTGAAATCCACGCTGACGTAGGACCTCTTTTCAGTTGAATTTGGACTATAAATTTTAAATCAAAATGTTAGCATTACTCGAGCAAGTAGATTTTTAATGCAGAGTCCATCCAGGTGGGACACAGCGAGCCAACGGTCCGGATTACGTAAAATTGATCCCAAGGGAGTGGGCCACGTATATTTTATAATTCCACAACCACACCAGATTTAGCCATAGTTTGGAGACCGAGTTTCCTGTTTGAGACAAACGAGGAGTTTCCATGCATGCACCGAGTTTGTACACGCATGGCCATGGTTGTTTTATCCAAGCCATCGATCTCATGGACCGCACCGTTCCTAAAAGATGTCCCTATTGGAAGATCCCAACCATCGAATCTTTGGCCTCTTTCTCCATTGAATGTGGATTGTTCGTGCATTTATTCTTAACCACGTATATGTATGCCAGCAACGGAAAAGAAATTGTTGACTAATTGATGAGATTTCTTAGGCATGGTCCATCCATGATGATTTTCATCAAATGAATGGTCTGGATTAAACAATCATAGCCCCCACATGCACAAATTCAGTGCACCAACAGAGAACTCCCCTGTGTGTCACAAACAGCAAACTCTGGCCTCCTGTGACGTGGCTCATGGTTTTTTTTATCAATTTTTAGGCTGGGCACGGCCCATCGACAGACATTCTGTTGGTCCCACCATGGATTAATCATCTCCCCAAGATATCTGAAAGATCCTAGCCACCAATTTCAGCTTTTTTTTTTTTTTTTTTACAGATAAAGTGGACCTTGGATGTAGTTCTCTTTTCAACGGGCCCATTTGATTGGGTGTAAAAGGGCTGAGCTGGCTAGATTGAGAACCATCGAGGCCTATTCAATGGGTTATGCATGGGTACGAAACTAGGCTTTAGGCCAGACCCTACCCAATGACATAGAGCCCGGCCTAATAGCATTGAATCAGTGGACAACACAGTTACATCGGGCCTTTCTCCATGATCAAACCCAGACGGTCCAATTAATTTTTTGGTCTCGACCTTTTGTCTCTAATCAAAACCAGCATGAAGCATGATGGATCCAAGCTGAGCCCGGGCCAGCATGGTCCACTCTTTTACCCTATTTTCAGGCAACCCACTGGTGACTTGGATCAACTTGTTCCGTCTCGAGTGGAGTCATGTCTCAACTGAGTCAGAGGTGAATCGGCCCAACTCGTCTGAGTCAGGGATGACTCCGGACATCGAAGCAGGTCAGGCCCAACCTGGCGGAGTTCACTCTGCCAGGCCCGACCCGGCCCGCCCTAATTTCAATGTTCAGATTAAAGGTTTGAAGTGGCCCAATTAAGAGATTCCTTTCGCGTGGCAGTGCAAGTCCCATTGTAAAAATGGTTAGTCTTGTCAGCGCATGATCCGGTCAGTTACGGGTGTCTTTATACTATTAAAATAGGAAGTGCTCAGAGGCCCTTTAACCGTCCATTCTTTTTAGGGAATTTTTTTTTTATAAAAAAATTACCTAATTAATATAAAATTTAAAGTTTTCAAAATCAACCTCATTAATTGATGTATTTATCATCCACTACCTTCTTTGCACTTATTTGAAAGCTGGTTGGGTGAGCTGCTGGCAAAGGGATTGGCTGCTTGGGTGGGCCCCACTGTGATGCTTATATAGGTGCATCTTGTTTAAGGCCAAGGGCACAAAAATCACCCAAATGACTAGAAATAGTGTACCGTCAACGATTGCCCTCTATTCTTTTTTCCTTAGTATGGTTGACTGGAGCTGGGCCTTGTTTTTAGGCCCCAAGCTTAAATTTTTAGGGATTACTAGGGCTCCTTCGGATGCTAACTTTTTTAACTTCAGCTAATAATTTTTTTTTTTTAATAACTTCAATTCTTTTAGTCATGCGACGCACCCACTATATTATCTGCGCAACGCATACACATTGTTAGCCACACCATATAGCCACTGTTATAATTAATATGTCTCCTCGGCATTTAAACCCAAGACCTGTTGAAAAGCCAAGACATCTTCTAGCTTCAGTTACTTTGGTCAACATAGTTATAAAAGCAACTCATCTGATAATAATAAAAAAAAAACTCATCTGATAAAAGTTATCTATACCTGTATGTTTTTATTTTTCACTTTTCTACTTCTCTCCCTTCGTGCAATGGATGATTCATATAAGAGGAGGCCCCACATGCTCAGTGGGTGTTCCCTTACTGTCGAGAGCCCACCTTGATGAACATTTTTCATTTCTACCTTGTCCATCTGTCTTTTCAGATCATTTCAGGACATTATACCAAAATTCAAATCTCAGGTGGACCTTAACCACTAGAAAAAGCAGTAAATGACAATTTAAATATTTTTGTATGCCACAAAAGTTTTGTATCAACCAGTTGGATGGTAAATAGACTATAGGGATATGCTTGTTGTGGGCCCTGGGAAGGTTTTAATGGTAGATGTTCAATCAGCACTGTATCCTATGGCATGGTCCACCTGAGATTTGGATCTGTTTAATCTTTGAGACTACATACTAAAATGAGCTGGAAAAGCAGATGGACGGTGTGGATATACAATATATCATCAAGGTGGGCCCCATGGTAAGGGCAACACCCACTAAGTTGTTACGTGGGTAACACCTAATCCGCCCCCCCCCACATGAGGCCCATGTGATGAATGGTGCACATCAAAGGTGGGCCCCACATTATGGATGACCCACATCAAGGTGGGCCCCTAATGATGAATGGGCCACAACTAAAGCATGCTCTGCATGATGGATGACTGTGGACCCTCGTCGTTTCCACGCTCCCCACACGACGTTCTCGTCGTCCCTTCCCCTTTCGGGAAAAGAAGGAGAGGAGGATGCATGAGTGCGGAATCGCCGTTTGTGCCACTGGCTTGCCTCGTTCTCGAGGGCTTTATTTGGTTGTTGTGTTAAACTGGATGTGTCAAATGAGTTTATATAAGACCAGAGTCGCCACTAGCCAGTTACTTCGAATCTACAGTCGGCTAGACCCTGTAGAAACGTTAGAGAAGGGGATCCGAAGATTCCTTCCTCTAAAATGACTCCTTTTGATCTGCGGCCAGAGATTCAAGGTAAGGGATCACGGTTACAGGGTGGGAAGAGGTTAAGCACCCCACACACTGCCCATACCGAAGTACGGTCTCTACTTCACAGAATCGAACTAATACTTGAAAGTCTGTTTTAATCCTCGTACATTCTCATAGATGACATGATGCATGAATGCGGGTCTGAACAGTAAGAGTTTCTGATGGGCAGGTTCCAACAACGGGCAAGCCCAGAGCATACGCTCGAACTGACAGGTGCTTAATATAAGACGTATGCAATGTGCTTGAATAATCAAGGTGCTTTATAGTGAAGCATGAATGCAGGTCTGAACAGTAAGAGTTTCTGATGGGCAGGTTCCAACAACGGGCAAGCCCAGAGCATACGCTCGAACTGATAGGTGCTTAATTTAAGACATATGCAGTGTGCTTGAATAATCAAGGTGCTTGCAGTGAAGCAGAGGGGTTGGGAGAAAAGTAAATGTTGCACTTATGCTAGATGCAAATGAGATGATGTTGGAAAAAGAGTAGCTGGGTGGACGGAGGTGTCGCAAGGGTTGGCTTCGAGTGGCTGGATCAAGACTTGGATGGCTTGGGAGACTTGGACCAGTGGTCAGGCTGGGCTGGACCAGGGCTAGGCTCTCCTCACTCGGGCTCTCCTTGGTGGAAAAATGGGCTAAGGGGTGGAGAAGGGCTCGGATCGCACTCGGGCTGGATGGCTTCGAAGGGATGCTGAAATAAGAAGGGGAGGGGGGTATTTATAGCAGCGGGCAGTGACATTTCGCGTAAATATTTTTGGGCGGCCTGCTGTGGGCCACCCGTACGGCCGTTCCTCGATTTCCAGCGAGGTACGGTCGCTCCCTCGGGGCTGCTGTTTGGCTCGCTGGGTCGACTCAGTGAGTTGACTCAGCGGGTCGACTCGGTGATTTGATTCAGTGGGTTGACTCGGTGTTTTGACTTGACGAGTTGACTCAGCGGGTTAACTCAGCGG
Source organism: Liriodendron chinense (assembly GCA_003013855.2). Classification (NCBI taxonomy): domain Eukaryota; kingdom Viridiplantae; phylum Streptophyta; class Magnoliopsida; order Magnoliales; family Magnoliaceae; genus Liriodendron; species Liriodendron chinense. The sequence goes on from ML058513.1 coordinate 1,552,877, forward strand.
GTTGACTCAGTGGGTTGACTCAGTAAGTTTGACTTTTTAAGGATTTTTTGACTGGCTTTTCTTATGGGGTTTTTTCAGGCTGATGTTTAAGACTGGGTTGACTGGGTTCAGGCTTGAACTGGGCTATAGAATGGGGCTTACAAGGGTGAGTTTGGCTGAGTTTGGACTTGAGATTTGGGGGTATGATCCTCCATTCATCCAGCTATCTCTACGAACAGTGTAGCCGAAGGTGGGGTGTCTACAGATGCCCCTCTTTGGCAGAGGTTGCGTGCAACCGAATGCCAAAGCGAGTGGACACCCCACTTCTGACCCGGTCATTCATAGATCATGGTTTGAAATCATTGCTTGTTTTTGCATCTGTGCCAGTTAATCGTCTGGAACTCGATCACTCGCACATACCGCGGAAGTTTGGAGAAAACGTTGCGATTGTCCCTGCATTGCAACCTGGGTACCCAATCGCAACCCTTCCATTCCCGATCGGTACTAACATCGGAAAGGTACAGCAGAGCCTCTGCGTCGCTAATCTTACGAGGATGCTGACCCTGAGACTGATTGTGTGATGTTTGATGTTTTCCTAGATCACTCCAGGAGTACTTGTTTCGTTTGACTGTCAAAGTGGTTAGACGCCCTGCGTCAGATAGTCTTACGGGATTCTACTACGCCGACTTGGACTCAGTCAAGGTACTTCAGGCATCCACGCCTAGGTATGTGCGGGTGGACTCTTTCCACCCGACCTACTGGTTTCGATGCTTGGTTTGTAATTCATTCTTTCCTTGATTGTAGTCTGGAATCTTTGTTGTCCTTTGTATCTGAGTCAGTTGATTGTCTGAAATTTGATAACTCACACATACCGCGAGAGTTTGGAGAAAACGTTGCGCTTGTCCCTGCAGTTTGCTGCAACCTGGGTACCCAATCGCAACCCTTCCATTCCCGATCGGTACTAACATCGGAAAGGTACAGCAGAGCCTCTGCGTTCGTAGTCTTACGAGGATGCTGACCCTGAGACTGTTTGTGTGATGTTTGATGTTTTCCCAGATCACTCCAGGAGTACTTGTTTCGCTTGACTGTCAAAGTGGTTAGACGTCCTACGTCAGATAGTCTTACGGGATTCTACTACGCCGCTTGGACTCAGTCAAGGTACTTCAGGCATCCACGCCTAAGTATGTGCGGGTGAACTCTTTCCACCCAATCTGCTGATTTTGATACTTGGGTTACAATTCATCGTTTCCACCTGTTCAAATGGTTTCTTTGACCGAGCCTTTTGGCTTTCATCTTTTTGTATCTTGGCATGTGGTACGACCGCACTGACACTGGAGTTCAGTTCGACCGTACTTTGAGTGCATTGGATCCGATGGTCTCTGGGGAAACCGCGAGATATCGGATCTTATTTGATTTTTGCGTCGACTCCTACCCAGAGATATGGAAGATCTCCTAGTGTGTTGGAGGCAGAACGCTCTACTGAGAAAATATTTTTTGAATTTTTGAAAAGATACCCACTCTGGGGAGTGATACTCCGTGGAGTTTTTATTTGCAAATGGGAATATTTTTTTCTCTTTTTGAAATGGAAATCTGGTTTGCATGCGCCTCCACTAGGGATGCCTGTGGGGTCTTTGGCTAACCGACTTTTATTTTGGAAGCAGGTAAACATGATGATTGATGCGATGGATGCTGATGCATGGAGATGCATGATGAATGCATGGCTTGGCTCATTCTCTTTTAGTTTGATGATTTTGCTTTTGCTGGTGATGCAGAGAACTTGGAGCTTATTGCTTCCAGGATTGTGCTTTCCTGGGGTTTTTCTTTTTTTATGCGGATGTTTGGTCAGCGGGTTGGTCAAGATCCCGACCCGTGGTCGATCAGGTCCATCGTCCCAAGATGCTGTTTCTTTGCGAATGAGAATGTACGAGGATGCTATCCGACTTCAAGCTGTTCTTCTGGGCATACGTGTGATTGAGATGGTGTTTGGTTGCCCGTTTTGGTCAAGATTTCAATTTGCGGGCGATTGGATCCGTCATCCCAAATTGTGAAGAGAGTGGAGTTCAAGACTCCTGAAGTATAGTGCTGAGGATAATGGCAATTTTTGTGATTTTTGTGAACATGTGATCCGAATCTTTATCTGAGAGGTCAGGATAGAGATCGGTTTATTGAAAACACAGGGAATATTTTTTGTGATTTTCGAAATATTTTCTTTGAAAGCAAGAGAAATATTTTTGTGATTTTTGACAATATTTTGTTGAAAGTAAGGGAAATATTTTTGTGATTTTTGAAAATATTTTGATTGAAAGCAAGGGAAATATTTTTTTGATTTTTGAAAAGGTGATTTTGCAATGTTTTTGTATTTTTGTGATTTTTATGAAATGCAGGGAGAAGTATGGAATTTTCATCCACTTCCAACTTCTACTGCTGGTAAGGCACCCGATCCATTTTACGTCAGCGAGCAAGACGAGTCTCACACAGTTAAGTGCCGTAGTTTTACATCTTCGGATGAGGAGATTGTTGAGGGTTTTCAGTCAACACACCCACAAAGTTGCATGTTCCTCATGTGCAATGCACATAGACCACGTATTGTCCGACGGACTCCTTCGGCCACAAAATGAGCCACATCCTCACATTTCCCTTAGTCAATCCAGTTTGGGGCCTTACGTTGCTCACAATTCCGTGAGGGTGCGCTCCACCTCCCAACAGCCTTAATCCCCTTCATGAGTTTTAGGAACAGGGAACATCCGTCAGATTTAACAGCGACTTCCAAATCAAGGTTGTCTATCACGGTGCGTTCAATACGAACAGGATTGCGGAGTTATGCCCGCCTCAGCCCTTACCTGTTTAAAAGATTCCAGACACCCGTATGATCAAGTGTCAGCCATATCTGGAACAGGTTAGGAAAGAAAGCCCCCGAGAAGTTAATCCCAGTGTAGTTTTAGGTCTTCGGACCGATGGAGATGAATTTGTGCAGTTTGAAATTTTTGGTGAATCATTTTTTTTTGTGTTTTTTGGAAAAAGTTCCAGATTTCAGCTCGAATGAACGAGATTGATGCTGGTTTTCGTGGAAAGCTTTAAAATATTTTTGGTATTTTTTTGAAATGATCTGGGTTATCGAACCTTGATCAAGGCTGATGCAGGTGTTTGGTTGAAAGCGAGAAAGGTCCCCCGAGAAATTAATCCCAGTGTAGTTTAAGGTCTTCGGACCCAAACCTGTACATGCTGAAAATACATTCTTTTTGTGCTCTTTTTTTTTTTTTTTTTGAAATGATCCAAGCTGTTGAATCTCAATTTGAACAATCAAGATTAACACTAGTTTTTATTGGAAATCTCTCGGGATTTTGTTCCCGACGTAGTTTAAGGTCTTCGGACCGCACTATGTACAAGAGATATATATATGCATATTTTTTTTTTGGTTTTCAGAAAATGTCCGGGGTCATTAAATCTTGATTCGATCCAGACTGCTACCGATTTTTATTAAAAAGTCCCTCGGGATCTTGATCCCGACGTAGTTTAAGGTCTTCGGACCATAAAGCTGTACAAAACAGGGAAAACATATATATATATATATATATATATATATATATATATATATGGAAAATGTCCGGTGTCAACGGATCTTGATTCGATCCAGACTGATGCCGGTTTTTATAGAAAATCTCTCGGGATATTGATCCCGACGTAGTTTAAGGTCTTCGGACCAAGAACTGTACAAACTGAATATACACTCTTTTTTATGACTTTTCGAAATGATCCAGGTCATCAGATCTTGGCCTAAACGGCTGGGATCGATGCTGGTTTTTATTAAAATCCCTCGAGATATTGATCCCGACGTAGTTTAAGGTCTTCGGACCCAGAATATGTACAAACAGAGCATTTTTTTTATTTTTGGAAAACGTTCGGTGTCAGCGGATCTTGATTCGAACGATCCAGACTGCTACCGGTTTTTATTTAAAAAGTCACTCGGGATCTTGATCCCGACATAGTTTAAGGTCTTCGGACCATAAAGTTGTACAAAACAGGGAAAACACACACACACACACACACACACACACACACACACACACACACACACACACACACACACACATATATATATATTGGAAAATGTCTGGTGTTAACGGATCTTGATTCGATCCAGACTGATGCCGGTTTTTATTGAAAGTCCCTCGGGATCTTGATCCCGACGTAGTTTAAGGTCTTCGGACCAAAAGATGTACAAAACAGTAGCAATCAAGGTAGGAGACTCTAGGGATTCTTCTTGGAATGGTTCAGATCGTCAGGTCATACCCTTGGATGGTTGAGATCACTGTTTGACCAAGTCAATCTTTTTCTTTCTTTTTCTTGAAAATTCCATGGAGCTTTTCCACATCATCAACCTAATTTCTCACCTATTTCTCCCAAGATGAGATTTTGGTGAGATTTCTTCCTTTTTCTCACCATTTTCTTTCATCACTTCACTCTTACATGGGGGTACAAGATTCACTTGCAACCACCCTTCCCAAGGAGGAGTTCTTCCCAAGGAGAGGGGGTGAGAAGTCGTTTACATAGGTGGAGGGTAGGACGGCCTCCTGTGCGCCGCCTGGACGGTCTCTGACCCCCTGTTTCTTTGGTGGGCTGGGTAAAAGGGTGCCCTCCCCTTTTCTATATAACATGGGGCACCCTTGCCCCCTTCAACGTGCAATCTCTCTCTTCTCTCTCTCTCTCATACTCTCTCTTTCTTCAAGTTTCCTTTCTCTTTTTTGGTGGTTCTTTGCCCTTTTCAAGTGGTGGGCCTTAGAGAAGTTTTTGGGACAGTAAGATGGTCCCTCTTTGGTGAGTGGTAAAGGTATGGACCACTTCCTTTTTCTTTCTTGTCCTTTTCCTTCTTCATTGTTTCTCATGGTTCCTTTCTTTTCTTCATGTAGCTATTTCAAAAGAAGTGAAGGTGGGCCCAAGTATTTTTTTGGGCCATTTTGTAGATCTCAAATCTCTTTCAAAGGTGGTGCATGGAGAAGGACATTGCAAGCTTTCCATTCTTTCCTTTTTTCTTCTTTTCACACTCCCTTCATGTGTATGTAAAGGGTAATTTTGCTATGTCCATCAAGTGTGCATAGCAAAATATACTATCTCTTTCATCGGAGTTGAGCCTCTTTTCATATGTATCAAATGGGCTCAAAGTAAAGTCATGGCCCTTGGTGTATTTGATGGGCCCAATGCTTCATTTTGGGCTCCCTCTTACTTTCTTGCCCTTGTCATTTCCTTTGTAGCTTTCTTTTTCTTTTCCATCTTCTTTCCAAGATTTGGGCCCATGGGCATGGTAGGGCCCATCTCAAAGTTTGGGCTCATGGGGCTCACTTTGGGTGACCCCATCTTTCTTCATATATGTATGGACCAAGGTGACTAGCCCATTCTTCACTTGGATCTCAAGTGGGCTAGATTTCTTAGTTGGGCCTTTATGAGCAAATAGCCCAAATCTTCCACCATTTCTTGATTATGATGTACATCCTTGTACAAAGTGTGGTGGGCTCCTTGGAGTTTTTCATGTGGATGGGCTTTTGGGCCTTCATTGGAGCTTGGATTTCTTTGGACCATGTGTGCACCACTACACTTTGTCCATGTAGGCTTTTTTCCTTTTCATGCTTTTTCCTTTGATGGATGGAGGACTTGAGTTACTTGATCATTTACAAGTCCCATGAGTGAGTTGTTCCAACAATCTCACTATGTTCAAATGTTTTTTTTTTTTTTGTGGGAGGAAAGTGGTCCTTAAGAGCTTCATTAGATGTCATCAACCTCAAATGGATGATTCTCCTTCAAGTGAGCTATCCATGCAACCATAACTCCTTGAGCTTCTCTTGGGGTGTTTGGTGGGTCATCCACCATCATTCTCATGTATGAGTGATTTTCCTTTAAATTTGTGGGAAAGAATGATACCCATAAGTTGCCCAATTTTGTCCCATGCTTTGGGGCATTTTGGATTTTGATCTTCAAGTGAGCTATGTATATCATTCTTAGCCATTTTATGATGGTTGGGTGACTCATCAAGCCATGCCCTTTTGTGCTCAAATGGTCCCCTTGCTTTGTAAAGAAATTGGTGCACATAAGTTGCCCAAACTTGCCCTTATATGGGCATTTCCAACTTTGACTCCTTATGTGGGCTATGTGCATCAAAATTTTTACCATTGGCCTCTTTGATCCATATGTTTGTGGGTGGACCAACATGTTGTGCTCTCATGGTCAAAACTTTCATCAAGATGGTGCACATAGGGTTGCCCATGGTTAACCCATGAATGGGTCCTCATGTTCTTCAAGTGGGCTATGTGCTCCCTTCAATCCATTGAGATGAGGCATTTGGGTTGCTCTTGGGGGCCCACTTCCTTTCTATCCCCCACTTGTCCATGCACATGTGTAAAACGATGGAAACATCTTAAGTGAGAATCATGCCCTAAAAAAAAAGTGGATCAATCCTTGGCCACATATAGACTTTGAAGAGGAGCTTCTCATGTGAAGTAAGATTCTTCTTATTTGTTGATCTCATGGCACTTGAGTGCATTTGTTGTCTAAAATGTGTCCTTGGATGATGGACTTTCCTTGCCCAAGACATGCCATGCAACCCTCTTTAAGGTGGGCCTTGCTTTCTTCAATGGGCCCAACACATATCCCAGGTAACACATGGAGTTGGACTTTAGATCTTGCCTTTGAATGTGGGTCCAATCTCATGGGTTTCCTAGATGATAATTTGGATCTTAATAGGTAAGGGATAGGGACTTACCTTGCCAAGCTTGTAGGATTCAATGGCAGACGGTACCAGGGGACGTCGAGTGATTGACGAAGATGATCCTGCCTTCATCATCCGTCGAGGGGATCACATGTGTTCCTTAGCTATGGAGCACCAACCTCTTCCCGCTATCAAGGGTCGAGGTACCAGGGATCACTGGGACAATTGGGTGAAGGATCCACAACCCTTGCTTGAATGAGTACTGGATGGTACTCCTTTTGCTGGCCTCCTCACCTTACGTTTTCATAATAACGATGCTAACCGTATGATGCTCGCGGCCCTTTGCAAGAGGTGGCGGGACGAGACCCACACCTTCCAGCTCCCTTGTAGTGAATGGGGAATAACTCCCCTGGACATTTATATGCAAGTAGGCTTTCCGTTTCATGGAGCAGTTGTTCCTCAAGTCAGCTCTCTGGCTCCCCTCATTCCACTGACTGGCTACAGCTCGTCGGTGATGTCCCACCCGAGGGTGAATTCCAAGGCCATCAAGTAAAGATGCGATGGTTCTACAACACTTTTACCTCCGTCATCCCCACCACCGAGCGAGAGGCCCTCCACAAAGCACGGGCCATGATCACTTATGCCTTTGGGTCCTTCCTTTTCTGCCACGCGAATGAGAGGGTTGATCCTAAATTTCTTCGTTTAGTCGAGTATCTTCATCATCCCTATAACTGGAATGGGGCTATCTTGACCCATATCTTCCAAGGTCTGGACAAGACCTGTCGGCATAGCCGGTCCTTCACAGGTTTTTGGCCTGTCGTCGAGGTATTTCTTCATTCACCTTCCTTGGAGCCATTTGCCTTCTTTCTCTCTCTAATCATTAGATGTGCTTTTGCCCAGACCTGCTTTTATGACCATTTTCCCCATCTCGCGCCGAGGATGTGGGACGATGTTGAACCCTCTTTGTATCACCACATGTACTGGCACCAGTAAAACCGTCAGCGGAACTCCCGAGTTTCTGGGGACAATTGGCGCGCTGACATAGACGGGCTGACCATTGATGACATAAGTATCTTACTTTCCTTACCCCCCGTGCTGTACTGTGACTGATCGTGGTGACCTCATTTGCTGCAGCTCGCTCGGATGTCGTATGCCAGCTTCCCTCTCTATTATACCCCCCAGCGCGTTGAGGTATATGATGCTTCATGTCTCCGTATCATGCTTTCCGACGCTGAATCTTTTCAGTGGTATCTGGGTGAGAGGTTGCTTCGGCAAGTCACTGGGGTGGCTCGGGTCCCTTGTTCTGCACCTCCTTCAGCTGCTCGAATCCCAGCTGATGAGAGAGTTGAGGCTCTCGTGGGCCAGCCCGGATTTCATTTCACGATCCCGGATCGTGACTATGATGAGTGGTATTTGCTGTACGGCCAGGGGCCTCTGCTTCCTTCGCTCTATGTTCCAGGGGGTCGTCGCAGGTACGCTGGAGGATCAGTGACAGCTCCTTTGATGGATCTTTATCGTCGGGAGCGGGACGAGAGGAGGGACGATGACGACTATGTTAGCGACTTGTAGCATGCTTGGGTATTCCACTTTGTATGACCTTGTTCTTTTTGCTTTTATCTTCTTTTGTATCAAGCTCTTTTGAATGAATATACAATCTTTGACTTGTCTCAAATTCCTTGATGATGTCTGGATGTTTTGACCTTTGACTTGTTCCTTAATGATTTGTGGAAGATTAGACTTCTTAACTGCATGGATGATGACTTGAACGGTTCAGATTGCTTGTTAGGCCTTGTGGGCCCACTTGATGATTAGATCTTGGATTCTGGCCCTTCTTTTGATGATCGAACCTTTGATCTTGCTGCTCCATGACATGTGTAAGCTTTCCAATGGTTTGGATCCTGATGATCTAGCCCTTGAATGGTTCAGATTGATAGATTTGGCCCCGTGGGCCCACTTGAGACCTCGGCTTTACTTTGGGGCACCTCTTTTGATGATTTGTGAGGCTAAGAAGGCTTCTCATGGTGTGGATGATGACCTGAACTGCTTAGATCACTTGTTTTGGCCTTGTGGGCCCACTTGATGATCAGATCTTGGACTCTGACCCTTCTTTTGACGATCCAACCTTTAATCTAGTTGTTTGATGACCCATGCGAGCTTTTCTATGGTTCAGATCATGATGATCTAGTCTTTGAATGACTTGGATTGCTTGTGGCCCCCACTTGATCACCTTTCCCTCTCTTTGACTTGATCAGCCATGTTCTGGCCGCATTGCTTCGTGATTGGACCGGTGGGGCACCTTTTATGATCTTGATTAACCTCAATCGAAATCTGGAGTGGACTGGAGCCTTGGGCAGCCCACGGGGTGCCATCTGCTGACGTGGACTGTCAGCCTCACCTACCAAGAACCCTGGAGCCAATCCCGCGGAGAGAGAGGGAGCGCGTCCGTACGGGCGGCCCAGAGCAGGCCGCCCAAGGCTCGCCTCTTGAGCGGCCTGGGCTGGCTCGTGTTCGGACATTCCCTGCTGTCTGTTGCTGCTGTCCCCACATTCTCTGTAACAGGTCTTTCGATTCCAGCCATGTTTCCTCTTTTTGTCTCATCCTTTCTTCTCCTTTTGTCTTCTTCTCACTTTGTCCTCTCTCAAACAATGGATGGTGGAGATTCAAGGGCTGTAGAGACTGTTCATGATGGGTCCCACACTTCAGATTTTCCAATGAGCTTTGATAAAGGGGAGATGCCTTTAATGGATGGGGTAGATGGGGCATTAAGAGGGGGTATTGATGAAGACTTAAGCTTGGTGGTTGGTGGAGCTTTGAATGGCCCCATTAATGGCAGCCATGCTGAAATTCTAAATTTGAATGGGACTTTGATTGTGGGAGGAATGGATGGCATGGATGAGATGGGAGAATGGGACATAGGTGAGGGTGTGCATCCCTTGAATGTGGGCCATGCAGATGATGTGATTGATGGAGGTGATGGGACCATGAGGGACATGGATGGCCTGATCTCATGCTTGAATGGGATAGATGGTTCAGATGATACCTTTGATGGTTTGGATGCTCTTGATGAGGGCCGAGATGTGCGGCATACTTGTTTGGGTGGACTTGATGCGATCATTGATGATGTCCCCTTGATGATGGATGGTGTGGATGCCTCGATGATCCCTTTGATCGGCCAGGATGATGACTGGATTCGTGATTTCCTGTTGGAGAGGGCCGCAGGTCTAGATCTGACCGTTGATTCTTCGATCGGGGTTGCCGGGACCCTTTTTGATGGTTCAGATACATTTTTCGATGGTCAGATTAGCCAGGATGCCACGATGTGTGGTGTGATCTTCACTGGTAGCCCTTTTGATGGGGAGTATCATCGTTCTTCTGATCGTCGGTCTTTTGCGCACTCTATTCATGAGGTGCGCGAGTCTTCTCATGCGGCTGAGGTTATGACAGTTTCGGACAGTGATGCGACTGTATCAGACATAGTCGTTAATGGGGACAGGTCAGGGGCTGTTGAGTCTGCAGAGGTTCCAGCTTTTCCTTCTCTTTCGACCGTTGACCTTCTGATCCTTGATGAGTTATCGTTGATTTCTATGCTTTTTGTTCTGGAGGGGGTACCAGTGAGGACTTGTCAGCTGCTCCCTCGTCCTTCTTACTCGCCACGACTGCTTGCTTGGCTTGACAGCTTATCAGCTTATGAGATTCGCGATTTGGAGTCCTATGGCTTCGGCAGTCTGATCCATATGGCTAGAGTTGACATTGATTGGAGGATGCTTGGAGCTGTCTTGATTGACTGGGTCCATTCGTTGAACTTATTCGCGTTCAACGATATGGAGATGGGACCTTCTTTGGAGGAGCTTGCATGTTTGACAGGCCTACCTTGGGATTATACTCAGTATTTCTCGCTGAAGACTGCTACACCGCAGAACTGGTTCGGGATCCCATATCTTGTTCGGCCTGCAGCCATTGGCCAAGATGCTATAGTGTTCTCTTTGGACTTGCTGTATGATCTTTTTTCGGGTCTTCGGAGCGTGGTCGATTCTACCTTTGCTCGGAACGCACTGATGTTCTGTTTGATAGCTGAGGTGCTGTTCTCGGGATGGCGCAGGTCCCAGACTCCTTTGCTCGTTGAGGTGATGAGCCGTGCTATCCGACGGCAGGGGATCATCTCTCATCTTGGCCGAGCTGTTTAATGGGCTGACTGACTGCGCCTTGGGCTGCACTCGTGTCCTTTGCGGCTGCTGTGCCTTTCTTCAGGTATCTTTTCCACCTTTTTTTCCTTCTTGCTTTGTTGGGAATTGTTTGGCTCTAGCTGAACTTCTTTTTCTTTTTGTGATCAGGTCTGGTTATGGGAGCGTCTTTCTTTGACCGTTCCTGTACCCCTTCCTGGCATTCCTAGCTCTGACATCATGCATTATATCATGGAGTTCCTTCCGCATACAGCTAGGATGAGCGAGCCTTTGTATTGCAGAATGTTTGCTGAACTTCGTGACTGGAACGTTCGTTGGGAGTCATCTTGGCTTTCACTTCCTCCAGTGCTTTGCGATGCACACCGCCTTCCTCTGATGTTGGTAGGCTTTCGATCTTACTTCTTTTATCATCCCATTCGGTTCCTCCGACAGTTTGGGTATGAGCAGGATGTTCCTCTTTTCGCTTTCACGGGTATCGGGCGTCGAGCACTTCCCTCTAGATCCTCTGACTTCAGGACCCGGATTAATTGTTCTTGGGCGAGTTACTTGACTGCTGATTTGCTGGGTTTTGAGCTGCGGACTTTTCCAATGGCGATCGCCCCATATCAGTACTGGGTTGCTGAGCAGTCTTTGTATCGACGTATCCCTTGCTGGCACCAGACTGCTGATGAGGATGAGCAGGATATCCTTGGAGATGTTGGCTCTTCATCTGGTTCATATGAACCTTTTGAGGAGCGCCCATTCATTGATCATTGCTTCCTTTTGGCCACTCATGGCCATCTGCTATCTGAGATTTCTGCACTTCGGTATCATTGTGAGATGATGTCGAGGAGATTGGCTGCCGATCAGAGATTGTCTGATGAGGAGACAGCGATCCGTACCCTTGAGCGCGATGAGGCGCGTTACCTGCGTATGGAGGTGAGCAGATTGAGAGAGAGGCTATCTTTTTATGAGTCAGAGGACTTACTTGATGTGGCCGAGGAGGAGGGTAGAGATTGATTGTGTTGGCCACCTGCACATTCCTTTTTTTGCATATATGATTGATGATGATGCATTTTTTTTTTTTTGGTATTTTTTGAACAAGATGACATGATATGTGTAAAAGAAATATGATGTTTTTAATGAAAAAAAGATGAAAACTTTTTGAGAATCTATTGTGCCATGAGCTGTCTTGTGAGTGTGTGTCTGGATTTTGTGTCAGGATATAGGAATCAGAACTGGGGCTCAGCCAATGCTTTGACCGATGTCTTGAGATTTGACTTGTGTGATCCTTTGGTTCCCTAAAGGTGTAGGCAATGGAAACTGTTGCCTCCTGAGATTGTCAGAATTTGTAGAGCTCTTCGTTCCTGACTGCACTTCTTCTTGTTCTTGAACTGTAACTGCTTGAACTGATCTGGACCGTCTGATTTCTTGGTACCTGTACTTTTTTATTTTTTTCTTTTTTTATTTGAGCCATTTTTGCCTGCAGTGCGCTTTCGAGTTTTCACCACAGCCGGCTTTTTCCCGTCATTTTTGCCCGTGGCGCCCTTTCGGGTTTTCACTACATCCCGGGTATTTTATCTTGCCTGCCCCTTGGCAGCTATGCTGTTTTTACCCTTAGTGCCCTTTCAGGTTTTCACCAAGTCTACCGTATGCCCACTGTTTTTACTCGGAGTGCCCTTTCGGGTTTTCATTCCGCCCTTTTTGTTTAGGCACACATTTTCTTTTTCTTTTTTTTTGTTTTTTCTCTTTTTTTTTTTTGGATCTTTGGATAACTTGCGGCGGCTAGAGGTCGGGAATCCGTCATTGCCGGCCGATGGCAGTCTTTCAGCCCTTATCCTAAGTTACGATGATAGAGCTGTTGGTCTTAGCTAAAGAACCTTCTGAGATGAATGGATGGATGACTGTGTTTCTTCTTAGGTTGATTTTTTTTCTTTCTTGGGTGCCTTGCTTTGGCTTCCCTTTTTCTTTCTCTTTTCTTCTTTTTTTTTTTGTATTCTTTTTCTCTCTTTTTTTTGTCTTTTCCTTTTGAACCCCCCCCCTTCCCCCCCTTTTTTTGTATTTTCCTTTTTTTTAATTCCCTTATTTGAAACACTTGTTGGTGGACGGAAACGATTTCTCAGAGGTTTTAGCTTTGACCTCTTGACTTTAGCTCTATTAAAGTAACTCTTGATAAGGTCAGAATAACTTACCCGTGAAAGATCTTCACGTTGTCGGCGTTGGTTGGCTCAGGAAGGTCCACCCCTCTCATGCTGGTGAGTCTGAGGGCGCCTCCGGGAAGTACTTCTCTGATGATCAGTGGTCTGTCCCACGAGGGTTTGAACTTTCCTCTGGGATCCGGAAGGTGCGACGGTAGAATCTTCTTCATGACCATGTCGCCTACCTTGAAACTTCTTTTTTGGACTCTCTTATTGTAAGCCCGAGCGATCCTTTTTTGATAGCACTGTGAATAACTTAGTGCACGCATGCGCTTTTCATCTGCTAGCTGCAACTGATCGAATCTGGCTCGTTGCCATTCTCCTTCTTCAATTCTGCTTTCGAGTAACACTCGTAGTGATGGTATTTCCACCTCGACTGGCAAAACTGCCTCGATTCCATAGGTAAGCTCGAAAGGAGTAACGCCCGTAGCAGACCGTACAGACGTTCGATAGGCCCAAAGTGCATATGGGAGCATATCTGACCAATCTCGATAGGTCACGACCATCTTCTCGAGTATCCTGTCGATTGTCTTGTTTGCGGCTTCTACCCCACCATTCATCTGGGGACGGTAGGGGCTTGATCGATGACGTTGGATCTTGATCATCCATCTTCTTGTTGACGAACGGGGTCCCATTATCTGTGATGATAACATTAGGGATTCCATACCGGCATATGATGTTGTTCTTCATGAATTTGATCACTTGAGATGCTGCAATCGTGGTGTAGGAGGCTGCCTCTACCCACTTGGTGAAGTAGTCGACTGCCACAAGTATGTACTCATGACCATTTGATGCTTTGGGACTAATCTTGCCGATGATGTCGAGTCCCCACATGGAGAAGGGCTAGGGGGTGGTCAGGTTGTATAACTCTGATGATGGGGCATAGATTTGATTCGCATGCTCCTGACACTTGAAGCATTTTCTGACGTGCTGGCAACAGTCTGTCTCCACGGTGAGCCACTAGTAGCCGAGTCGTAGAATCTTCTTTGCCATCATGTGCCCATTCATGTGTGGGCCACAGATTCCTTCGTGTATTTCTCCCATGATCTTTGCAGCTTTTGTTTCATCGACGCATCGAAGGAGGATGTGATTATAAGATCGCTTGTAAAGAACTTCGCCACTGATGGTGAATTGGCCAGCCAAACGCTGGATGGTTCGGCGATCCGTTGCTATTGCTGACTCTGGATACTCCTGGGTTTCGAGATATTGCTTGATGTCGGCATACCAGGGTTTATCAGGGACAGTTTCGGCTTCTTCTATTTGCAGGCAAAAAGCAGGTTCATCTTGAACTTCGACTGTGAGCTCCCATTCTGAAGCTCCTTTTGGTATCTCGAGCATTGATGCAAGTGTGGCGAGAGCATCTGCAAACTGGTTCTTGGCTCTGGGCATGTATGAGAAGGTGACTTCTTTGAACTCCTCGATCAAATTTTTAAGATACACATGATATGGTATCAACTTCTCGTCCTTGGTTTTCCATTCGTCATTGGTCTGATTGATGATAAGCTGTGAGTCTCCAAATACTCGTAGCTTCTTGACGCCCAAGATCATGGCTTCCCTTAAGCCAGCGATGCATGCTTCGTACTCTGCCATGTTGTTGGTGCACCCAAATGCTATGCGCCTTGAGATAGGAATAGGGATATCATTTGGAGAGTAGAGAATTGCTCCAATACCACTCCCTTTAGAATTTACTGTGCCGTCGAAGAATAACGTCCACTCATCTTTTTTCTTCTTTTCTTCCTCTCCAATGAGCAAGAGATCTTCATCAGGGAAGAATGTCTTGAGCGGTTGATAATCCATGAGGGAGTGGGCCGCAAGATGATCGGCGAGGGCCTGCCCCTTGATTGCCTTCTGAGTGACATAGGTGATGTCGAACTCAGACAGGAGTAGCTGCCATTTAGCTATCCTTCCAGTGAGTGCCGGTTTCTCGAACAGGTGCTTGAGCGGATCCATTTGAGCGAGGAGGAGAATAGGGAATGCAATCATGTATTGACGGAGTCGCTGAGTTGCCCAGACTAGGGCGAGGCAAGTCTTTTCTATCGGGGAATACCTGGTCTCGTAGTCGGTGAACTTTCGACTCAAATAGTATATTGCTTGTTCCTTCTTCCCAGTCTCGTCATGCTGGCCGAGGACAGCCGATGGCTTCTGCTGCTACCGAGATGTATAACAACAGTGGACGTCCAGGAGTGGGCGGCACTAGGACTGGAGGGTTCATGAGATATTTCTTGATGCGATCGAAGGCGACTTGGCAATCATCATTCCATTCTTTTGGAACGTTCTTTCGAAGGAGCTTGAAAATGGGCTCGCAAATAGGTGTGAGCTGTGCGATGAAGCGACTGATGTATTGAATTCTGCCGAGGAAGCCACGAATTTCTTTTTCTGTTTTAGGAGGGGGCATCTCGATGATTGCTTTGGTTTTGGTCTCGTCGACCCTGATGCATCCTCGCTCACCATAAAGCCGAGGAGCTTTCCTCCCATTGCACCGAAAACACATTTCTGAGGGTTGAGGCGGAGCTTGTACTTTTCTAATCTGTTGAATAACTTCTTTAGATCTTCAAAGTGTCTTTCAATTGTGTGAGATTTGACGATCATGTCGTCCACATATACTTCAAGCTCTTTGTTCATCATGTCGTGGAATAATGCTGTCATGGCTCGCTGATATGTTGCTTCTGCGTTCTTCAGACCGAACGGCATTACCCTGTAACAGAAAGTTTCCCAGGGAGTGATAAACGATATCTTCTCACGATCTTCGATTGCCATCTTGATCTGATTGTAACCCGAGAACCCGTCCATGAATGAGAAGACCTTGTACCCAGCAGTATTGTCGACCAGAGTGTCGATGTGTGGCAAAGGGAAGTCGTCTTTAGGACTGGCTTTGTTGAGATCTCGGAAGTCGATGCACATTCGAACCTTGCCATCTTTTTTTGGTACTGGTACGATGTTGGCGAGCCATTCAGGGTAGTTGGAGACTACCAAGAATCCTGTGTTGTACTGCTTGATGACTTCATCTCGGACTTTCAGAGCCCATTCTGGCTTCATTCTTCGAAGTTTCTGCTTTACTGGCTTCATATCTGCCTTGGTTGGCAGAT
Source organism: Liriodendron chinense (assembly GCA_003013855.2). Taxonomy (NCBI): domain Eukaryota; kingdom Viridiplantae; phylum Streptophyta; class Magnoliopsida; order Magnoliales; family Magnoliaceae; genus Liriodendron; species Liriodendron chinense. The sequence goes on from ML058513.1 coordinate 1,568,997, forward strand.
GATGTACAACGAGCTCTTCATCGAGCCCCGGCATGTCTTCATATGAGAACGTGAAGTTGGACAATCTTGGAGCTAGGAACTCTATCATTTTCTGTTTCATCTCAGGTGGCAACGATTTTTCGATGCGTACTTCCCTAGGGATCTCAGGCGTCCCCAAGTTTACTATCTTGAAATCATCGGCTACAACATTAGCTTTAGATTCAAACTTTTTGAGGAGATCCTCTAGTTCGAGAGCTGGATCATCATCTTCCTCATCCCGAGCTTCGTCCAGACCCATGAGCTCGAAGTCTAATTCGATGTCAAAGTTATATGATTCGACTTCAAACTCATGTGACTCTTTAGACGAACTTGGCACACTATTGAATGCAGGAAAATGAATGTTTTTTTGTTTTTGAGATTTTTCTGAAATGGAAATACTAGATGTCTTTGCCTTTTGAAGGTTTTTTATTTTTTTGGCTTTTTGAAATTCACGGGACTTTGAACAAGCGGGCATTGCAGACCATGATTGAGCCCAACTTGTTCCAAAGTTCCGGTTGCTGCTTAAACAGGCCTTTTTTTTGGAAGCCAGAGCCCTCAGATGGCTCTTTGGCTGATTCAAAAGTTAGGGGAACGGATGACCATTCAGGAGCCCACACTTCCTCCCCTGAAGAGGTGGGGGTTGATGATTCGGGCAAAGAATCACAGCCTGGCCCAATGACCATGATTTCTCGCTGGTTGGGTTCGAGATCTGAGTCGTACTCAGTCCCTCCTGGATCACTTACTTCACATTGCAGTTCGTCTGGTTCCACGGCTAGCCACAAGTTTGGAATCTGGACATCAGACCAATCTAGGGCTGGCCATTTCCCTTTCTTGGTCCAATGGATGGGCTGCTTCTGCCCCTGGCTGATGATTGATAATGTTGACTTTGCAGAGATGGGCGAGTCGTGCCCCTTGCTGATTGATGTTGAGATGGGCAAGTTGTGCCCCTGACTGGCTGGAATTGAAGTGGGCAGGTTGTGCCCCGGGTTAGGAGCAGGTATTAGAGTAACTGGTCCTGAAGCTGCTGTATTTGACTTCCTTCTCCATCTTCATCACTTCCTTCTTCTTATGGAGGCTTAAATGGTTCGAGAATCTGATCCCATCGAATGGGGGGCCACGTGGCCCAAACTAGGCTTATCGGGAGGCCTTTGTGTAGTGCAGTCGGTTGATTCCCTCCTGGATCTTTGCAAGGTTCTCCTGGCTTGACGAACTGGATGGGTGAGCATCGAAATTTCTTCTTTCTTTTGTCCATGAAGATTGCCTTGTATCCGAGTCTCCATTTGCGTTGGTTATATATCAGCGGTACCTTTCTAGACTTGAAGTGATTCTTCATTCGGTATTTGAGGCTCAGACGCTCTGCCGGTGAAAAGACACGGTCCACCCTTATCGGTTCTGGATTGGCGATAGAGTTCACAGTCTCGAATTCGAAACTGTGAAACGGGATGTCTTCTTCAGAGTGCTGGATATCGATGACCGGGATGTCTGGTTCGGTGGCAGCAGTATTGGAAGGAATGATGAGCTCCTTCTCAGCATGGATAGAGATCACTTGATTTTCACAGATGTATTTCACCCGTTGATGCAGGGTTGACGGCACAGCTCCAACCTTGTGCAACCAAGGCTGTCCGAGCAGCATGTTGAAAGCGGCTGATATATCCAGGATTTGGAATGTGATGGTGGAGACTTCCGGACCTATCTGTACCTCTATGTCGACCTCCCCTTCCACTGATCGGCGGGTGTTGTCGAATGCTCTGACGCATATGGTGCTGGGTCGAAATGAAGAAGGACTGATCCCCAAACATTCCGCGGTCTTGAGTGGGCAGACATTTAAGCTTGAGCCATTATCGATAAGGACCAGTGGGACGCAGAGGTCTTTATATCCTAAGGCTATGTTGAGGGATCGCCCATGATCTCGTCCTTCTGGTGGCAACTCATTATCTGTGAAGGTGATGGCGCGCGGAGCCAGGAGTTGTCCAATCATCAAAGCTATCATTTCTGGTGCCGTATCAGAGGAGATGTGAGCATCGTTCAAGGTCTTGGCAAACATTTCTCGGTGTATGCGAGATGTACAGAGTAACTCCCATACTGAGATTTGTGCAGGGATTGACTTGAGCTGAGTCGCCACATCGTATGCGGCTTCATTTTTGTTACCGAGGCTTGAAAGAGCGCCTTTGGGATCTCCTCTGTTCTGATTATCTCTTCGGATGCAACGCCCATTGGGATTCATGTTCCCTACTTCCGCGCATTCTGGATAGTGCCATGGGACCTCTTTATAACTTTCCTCTCCTTTGCCTTCTAGAATCACCGGTTCTTGCGATGGTGCTGGTGTGGGTACCAGATCTTCCTCGTATGGAGCTTTTGCCTTGAGGACTACATTGTTGCCTGTGCTAAAGGGGTAATATCGAGGCTTGTCTTCATAGACCACATAAGGTCGTGGTCCTGGCTTGACCGTTCCTGGAGCAGGAGGCTCCCATGGGATGAATACTGGTCCTCTTGATATGGCATGAGGTTTCTCTGTTCGTCCCAGCTGCCGTAGTGTGATTGACACTCCCTCAGGATTTGCCCCTTGCAATATGACTGGCTCGACTGGAGGAGCTCCTTCCAAAACAATGGGTTCTTGCTGCTGATGAGTATAATCTCTCCATTGCGGATTGGATTGTTCTGGAGTTACCCCTTGCAAGATGACAGGTTCGTATGTGGGCTCAATGTATGATTGTGCCCCTTCTAGGACGACTGGTTCCCAACATGAGGGGCCGTAAGATGCCCCTTGCACAACTGGCACATCGTATGGAAGTGCTCCTTCGAGTACTACTGGCTCAAGGACTAGAGGAGAAAAGGGACTTGCCCCTTGCATGATCGGAGGAGGTTTTGTTGGCTCATAAGTGTAGGCATGAATGGATTGGATGGGGGAGAAGAAGCGATCGAGGCGTTCTTCTTATATGCTGTTGACAGTGGGGCCTCAAGATGAACTGGGATCCGTCGGATGTTGAGGCAGAGGATTCTGAAGAATATTGGTGGAAGCTGCTGCAGGAGTCCCAGGGACCGAGATGACGATCTTGCGGTCATCAATCAGATCTTGTATAGCATTCTTCAGAGTATAGCATCGATCAGTGGTGTGGCCACGCCCTTGATGATAGGCACAATACTCATTTTCTCGGTAGTTAGGTGGCAGAGGATGAGGCGGAGGCCGAGGTGCCATTAGAGTAAGTAACTGCTTCTGCACCAGCGTAGCCATGACTTGACTGAGTCGCTGAGAGAGGGGAGTAAATTTTCTGAACTCCCTGTAGTTTTGCCTATTTTGATATGAGTATTGACCGTTTCCTTTGAACTGCTGCTGTTGTCGAGGTGGTTGAAGCTGAGGATTCGGTTGTGGTTGATACTGCTGAGGCTGATGCTGAACTGGATTCTGCTGATTCTGTTGACGTCCTTGTGGGGGAGCATGTTGATTTCCTTGAGCAGTGGTGTTGATGTTGTTTACCTCTGTTGGGCGGGGAGGAGAACCACCGCGGTTTCCATTCCCATGCCCGATAGGTCTTCCTTTCACTCTGTTCCTTTTGATTGGAGTGGCTTGATGAGGCCATGGGGAGATTGTCCCGGCATGGATTCCTGCTTCGACTTGCTCTCCAGCACGGATCAATTGTGGGAAATTTGCATATGGATGCGAGATGAGATACCCGGATATGTCTGGATATGTTGAATGAACAATCATGGAGATTTATTCTTCGTCGTCGATAGGCGTTCGCATTTGAGCTGCCATAGCTCGCCAACGTCCCACATAAGCTGATAGTGTCTCATCACTCTTTTACCTGAGAGCTGCGAGGTCAGCTCTTCTGGGTGCCATGTTGAGGTTGTACGCGAATCTGTCGACGAAAGCCTGGGAAAGCTGTTCCCATGTCCTGATGCGGTGGCAGTCCAATGAAGTGTGCCAATCTAGGGCATCGCCCTTCAGAGATTTTTGGAACAAGCGAATGAGGGCCCCTTCATTTCCTGAGATTGCACTCAGCTCTCCACAGAAGGCCTTGAGATGTGCTGTGGGACAACCGCTGCCATCGTATCTTTTGAATTTTGGAACCTCAAAGTTTTGAGGTACTTGAGCATCTGGGAAGGGACACAAGTCTCTAAACTTGGTCGAAGGTAGATCAATTCCTTGTTGTCGCTGAAGCTGATTTTGCAAGATCTGGAACTGCTCCCGCAACTCGTCCAGTCCTGAGTGATCTGTTCGAGCGACTGGTGCCTCTTGGAGTAAGGCACGTTCTTCTTCGGCATAGTGGTCGACGTCTTCGACCCTATGTGCTTGCTGAAAAGCAACCGCAGGTTGCTGAAATTGATTTGATGACTGAACTGGATTCCGTTGAACTTGTGCTTGAGAGGATTGTAATTGAATTGGAGACTGTACTGAAGGTTGAACTGGAACTTGCTGAAAATTAACTGGAGTTTGCTGAATTGAAGATTGCTGGAAATTAACTGGATTTTGCTGAATTGAAGATTGTTGGAAATTAACTGGAATCCTATTGGCGGGGATGTGCTGGAATTGAAAAGTGCTCCTGTTTGCAGGAGGCTGAGATGCTGGGAAGTGACCCCCTTGTTGGGTATTCGCCACTGTTCGCTGATTGATGTGGGCTTGACATTGACCCTCATTGTGGGCATTCGCCAGTGCTGTCCCTGTTGCTGGAAATTGAATTAAAATTCAATCGGCGGGGATGTGCTGAAATTGAAAAGGTGTCCCATCGGCGGGGACATGCTGAGATCTACTGAGACTGTTGTTTGCAAGATTGACTGGAAGCTGACTGGAAGTCCCTGCGACGGTAATGCTCTGAGATGGCTCTGTCATCGCAGGAAGGTATTGAGGAAGATGCCCCGTAACGAAGGGCTGAGACGGCTGCTGTCGGTAGTCTTGGGCAGACTCCGATGGTTGCGCTTGATTTGAACTAGAGGCTGGAAGGATCCGGCATGGCTGCTGAGATTGCTGAACTGGGCCAACCTGATTGTTGGCTGCTGCGGTGGCTTGTGCTTGTATGAATTGCAAGAGCATTTCTTGCATTGCTCTCACTCCTTGTGCCAATTCTTGTATGATTGGCGTATTCTCAATTGACTGTTGCGCTGGAGGTTGCGCTTCGGTCATCTCAACAGCAAGGAAGAGATGAGTTTCTTCTTCGTGGTCGGACATGGCTTGCTTTGCCCGAGTGCGGATTATGCTGCGGAAGGGAAGTTGTCTCCGAACACGTTGAGCCTAAGGAGGCACAATGGTGAGGACTATACTCTTTTTGGGTTTTGGGATTTTCTATATTTTTTTTGGTTTTGGGATTTTTTTTTTTTTGGGTAGAATGCTATGCAGATGAGATTGTATGAGGATTAGTGACTTTCAAGTATGGGAAGGATTCTGTTTTTCAAGTCGGATCACGACTAGTGGGACTAGCAAATTCATCCCCAGTGGAGTCGCCATTCTGTGGACCCTCGTCGTTTCCGCGCTTCCCACACGACGTTCTCGTCGTCCCTTCCCCTTTCGGGAAAAGAAGGAGAGGAGGATGCGTGAGTGCGAAATCGCCGTTTGTGCCACTGGCTTGCCTCGTTCTCGAGGGCTTTGTTTGGTTATTGTGTTAAGCTGGATGTGTCAAATGAGTTTATATAAGATCAGAGTCGCCACTAGCCAGTTACTTCGAATCTACAGTCGGCTAGACCTTGTAGAAACGTTAGAGAAGGGGATCCGAAGATTCCTTCCTCTAAAATGACTCCTTTTAATCTGCGGCCAGAGATTCAAGGTAAGGGATCACGGTTACAGTGTGGGAAGAGGTTAAGCACCCCACACACTGCCCGTACCGAAGTACGGTCTCTACTTCACAGAATCGAACTAATACTTGAAAGTTTGTTTTAATCCTCGTACATTCTCATAGATGACATGATGCATGAATGCGGGTCTGAACAGTAAGAGTTTCTGATGGGCAGGTTCCAACAACGGGCAAGCCCAGAGCATACGCTCGAACTAACAGGTGCTTAATATAAGACGTATGCAATGTGCTTGAATAATCAAGGTGCTTTATAGTGAAGCATGAATGCAGGTCTGAACAGTAAGAGTTTCTGATGGGCAGGTTCCAACAACGGGCAAGCCCAGAGCATACGCTCGAACTGACAGGTGCTTAATTTAAGACATATGCAGTGTGCTTGAATAATCAAGGTGCTTGCAGTGAAGCAGGGGGGGTGGGAGAAAAGTAAATGTTGCACTTATGCTAGATGCAAATGAGATGATGCTGGAAAAAGAGTAGCTGGGTGGACGGAGGTGTCGCAAGTGTTGGCTTCGAGTGGCTGGATCAAGACTTGGATGGCTTGGGAGACTTGGACCAGTGGTCAGGCTGGGCTGGACCAGGGCCAGGCTCTCCTCACTCGGGCTCTCCTTGGTGGGAAAATGGGCTAAGGGGTGGAGAAGGGCTCGGATCGCACTCGGGCTGGATGGCTTCGAAGGGATGCTGAAATGAGAAGGGGAGGGGGGTATTTATAGCAGCGGGCAGTGGCATTTCGCCTAAATATTTTTGGGCGGCCTGCTGTGGGCCGCCCGTACGACCGTTCCTCGATTTCCAGCGAGGTACGGTCGCTCCCTCGGGGCTGCTGTTTGGCTCGCTGGGTCGACTCAGTGAGTTGACTCAGCGGGTCGACTCGGTGATTTGACTCAGTGGGTTGACTCGATGGGTTGACTCGGTGTTTTGACTTGACGAGTTGACTCAGCGAGTTAACTCAGCGGGTTGACTCAGTGGGTTGACTCAGTGAGTTTGACTTTTTTAGGATTTTTTGACTGGCTTTTCTTATTGGGGTTTTTTCAGGCTGATGTTTAAGACTGGGTTGACTGGGTTCAGGCTTGAACTGGGCTATGGAATGGGGCTTACAAGGGTGAGTTTGGCTGAGTTTGGACTTGGGATTTGGGGGTATGATCCTTCATTCATCCAGCTATCTCTACCAACAGTGTAGCCGAAGGTGGGGTGTCTACAATGACCCACATTGAATGTGGGGCCAACACGATAGGCAATCCAAATCAAAGGTGGACTCTGTTAGTGCACTTTTCTGTGGCATACTAGTGCACCTTGTTTGTCAATCACTCAGGTCAGTGAGTCTAGTGTCGGTTGAGCTTAATGAAGACGAAGACCGAATACTCAAGACGGACTGGCTGCATCAAGGAAGAAGTAACAGGTAAAAGTGATGCCTTGGTGTGCCTTACCTTGACCAAAACCTAACCCATAACCTCTTAGATGACTTGCACCAACTAAGTATACCCTTAGTCATCATCATTAGTCTTAGAACTCCATGAAAAACATGATAAGTTAGACTAATTAAAGAGGTGGAAGCTGCTGTAATCAAAACAGCTCAAACAGCAGTTTCCGATTGATCTCCGATCAATCGGACGTTGGCTTCGATAGGACTCCGATCAATCGGACAGGAGTTCCGATCAATCAGAAATTATTCTAGCAACCTTGAAAACCCACTGGACATATTTCCGATCAATCGGATAGTCTTCCGATCCATCGGAAGGGGTCAGTCCGATCAATCGGACCATGTTCCGATTAATCGAAATATCCTCCAGAGAATTCTCTGGACTGAATTCCGATCAATCGGACATGCCTCCGATCAATCAAACTGGTCTCTAATAAATCGGAGATGCGCGAATCTGCCCGTTTTTTGACCGTTGGAAGAAAATCTATTTAAAGAGGGGGATTCGTTTTTGAGCTAAGAGAGGGAATTTTGAGAAGATAGGAGCCACCATTGTTGAAGATCATTAAGAGCCTTATTCCTAACCCAAACAAGTGATCTTCCTTGTGATTCATCACAAGTATGGAGCATTCAAAGCTCAAGAAGAAGATGCACTTGTCCCTGTTTTGATCTCTAGAGATTGGATTGATCTTGATAGTCATATTCCTATTCAATACTCTATGATGAGATCATTGTAGGTGAGACTCTCTAGGTAACCCATTCCCATAAGTTGTAGAGATCTCAAACCTACCTTTCCTAGCACCTTGGGCATCTCCAATGGAGCATCACATGCAAGGTAGCTGATCTTGGAGCTAAAGCCTTGGCAAAGCAGCGGCGTCAAAGATCGGGGGAGCACAAGGGGAGCTGATTCAAGCACGGGAGAGCGAGAAGAAGCAACCCAAAGCGGCGCTACAAAGGGGCTCAATCCGACAAGTAAAGTTGTCTTGTTAGGAGTCCATCCACTCAATTCCCTGTGGGAGTTGAGTGTAGAGTTTGTTTGACGAACTCGAACTAGGGTCGTTAGCCGATCCTTGGCCTATTAATTGGGCCTAAAATCTAGGGACGTCAGCCGTTCCTTGGCACGTTAGTCAGGCCTAAAACAAAGTCTCTAAGGGGGAGCCACCAACACGGGTGCAAACGTGTACGTTGGGAGGAACCTGTAAACTCCCCGGTTGGGTGGATCCGAATTAAAACACCTTAGTTGGGAGGAACCAGATTTAAACTCCCCAGTAAATGCCGGTGTGCTCAAAGGGGTTGAGTACTTGAACCGGGAGTGGAGTAGACAAGTAGTCGAACCACTATACATCCTTGTGTTTGTGATTGTTCTTGAGCACATTTCTCTTTATGCATCATGTTTAAATTGGTTAATTATGAATGCTTAGTTAGGAATGCATGCTTAGGCACTTGATAGGCACATCCACACTCACAAGATATACTTTCACTACCTCATGTTGACTTGAGCTTTTCTTGATCCATCCTCTATAGTCTACATGAGTTTTTTAGACTAGGTTGCTGATTGCACTTATCATTTGCTAGTCTCTTGATTGGACCCGCTTAGGCTTGGAAGCCGAAGTGTTAATCGCTTACGTAGTTTAATTTGTTGAATTGTTTAAGTAGGCGAAAAAAGTTTTAAAAAGGTCCTTATCACCCCCTCCTATAGGTTTAGCCATAATTCTAGTTGCTCTTTAAGCTTCCGCACGTGTATGCATAGGGTGTCTTGTTAGACCACCCGACGCAATTTCAGACTCCACATGAGGGGCAGTGGATATTGAAGGTGGCCCCACATGATGGACAATAACATTGAAGGTGGGCCCCACATAATGCACTGTCCACATCAAAAGTTGGCACCTATTGATGAATGGCCCACATCTAAGGTGGGCCCGCATGATGGATGATCCACATTGTAGGTGGTCCCACACAATGGATGGTCCACATCAAAGGTGGGCTCCACATAATGGGCAGTGGACATTGAAGGTGGGCCTCAATGATGAATGATCCGCATTAAAGTGGGCCCCACATGATTGATGATCCACATCAAGGTGGGTTCCACATAATGATCGAATGGTACACATAAAAGGTGTCGATGATGAATGGCCTACATCTGAGGTGAGCCCGCATGATGGACAACCCACATCGAAGTAGGGCCGACATGAGGATGGCCCACATAGAAGGTGGGTTGCACATGATGGTCGATCCACATCAAATGTGGGCTTCATACGACGGGTGGTGGATATTAAAGGTGAGCCTTACATGATGACTGATAACATTTACAGTGGCTTGCATGATAGATGTCCCATATCAAGGTGGGCACTGCATGAGGATAGTTTACATCGAAAGTTGGCCCCTAGTGATCCACATTCAAGGTCGAGCCCCACTTGATGGATGACCCACTTAGAAGTTAAGCCCCTTATGACGGATAGCCCATGTCGAAGGTGGGCCTTCGCAAAGTGGATGGTCCACATTGAGGGTAGGCCCCACACAGTGGATGGTTCACATTGAAGACAAGCTAGGGTAGGCCCAATAGAATGAATGGTCTGCATAAAAGGTTGGGACCATACGATGGATGGTAGATATTAAAGGTTTGTTTGCATACTACCAAATAAGTTACATTTCGACTGAACTTAAGATGTTAAGTTACTTTTGGCACTTAAGTTCGTTTGGCAAGTATAATTGAAGAGTAACTTATCTCTTAAAAATTACTAATCTTAATAAGTATTTTTTTTTTTTTAGCTTTTTGACTTTTGACTTTCTACTTATTTCTCTCACGTCATTCCCCCCCCCCTAATTTTTTTTTTTTGGGTTAGTACACACCCACACGGTTAGTCACCTTCCAATGTTAATTAGCCACCTTCCAATTTGGCTTTTCTACTTATCTCTCTCAAGTCACGCTACATATCAAAGTTCTTTCTCATGGTTCACTCAACTACTGCTTTTCATATTGTCCATCTCAAAGGAAGCCCTACATGATGGACTGTCCCATTGGGGCTCACACATTTGACGACCCACATCAAAGATGGGCCCTACATTAATTGGTGCAAGATTTAATCCACCAATCAGGTTGATCTGATCTTCTGCATCTTTCCCAAAAATGGTTCTAGTCTACTCACCATGTGGATGACTATTGGAAACAAGTGAATGGGTTAGAAAATTCAGCCAAGTCTTCTAGAGCCGTACATTTGTTTTGCAGACTGTGGCCCACCTGACCAGTGGATCAACCTGACTCTCGTGTCAGGGCATCCATATCGTGGTCCCGTTCTAATGGATGGAATGTATCTCGGACCAATTGTGCTATGCTAGCGCGTGCATGGCATGTACATGAGCTTTATTGCACGCACGAGGGATTAGAAAAGCTCATTCTGTCAGGAAAACTGCCTCAACACTTAGCTTTTTCTTTTCATGTCAATATGTTGCTTATCATATGTAGATTTGAAATTTTCTTTAGATATGTTACTTATCAATATGTTATTACCAAACATATTTATTTACTTACTGGCTGATAAGTATGTTGTGTTTAATAAGTAAAAACTAAGATAAGTAACTTATCTGATAAGTAGCTTATCTTAAGTAACTTACAATCCGAAAAAAAGAGTCCAGTTGCGGTCCAGGTACTGGATTCATGTGTGTACTAACCCCCTAAAAAAAGAGTGTGGACTGAACAAAAGTACTTATTGGCCAAATAAGTAGGAACTAAGATAAGCTGCTTAGGGCATAAGTAGCTTATGTAAAGTATCTTGAAAAGGTAGTTCTTTTAAAACGTTTTTTAAAAGGTTATGAGAATGTAAATTCCAAAACCACACAACTACACAAGCGTTTTTATGCCTGGTACCGGCAGACGGAGTTTCCTGTTTGCGACAAACGGGGACTTGCCTGCATGCACTGACTTTGTACACGTGTGGCCATGGTTATTTTATCCAAGGTGTTGATCTGATGGACCTCACCGTTCCCAAAAGATTTCCCTATTGGAAGATCCTAACCACCGAATATTTGGCCCATTTCTCCATCGAATGTGGATTGTGATTAGCGCATCTATTCCTAATCACATATATGTATGCCAGGAATGGAAAGGAAATTGTTGACTGGTTAATGAGATTTCTTGGGAACGGTCCATCAATGATGAGTTCCCTCAAATGAATGGCTTGGATTAAACAACCATGTTTCCACATGTACTAATTCGGTGCACCAGTAGAGAATTTCCCTGTCAGTCACAAACAGCACATTCTGGCCTCCACTTTCCGGCTAGGACCGTCAATGGGCCGGGCCTCGGTTTAGCAAATGCTAATTTTTGAATACTGACCAAAACAGTTCAAAATCTGGGACTCAAACAGTCTTAGGAGCGGTCCATTGACGGTCTGATTTTCTGTGAAGATGAATGTCAGGAGACAGCTAGCCTCACAAGTGCCCCCTTAGAAAGTATCAGTGATTTTGTAACGATCCAAATGACTTCTGTTGGGTAGGGACGGAAACCCGAGTGCGGCCCGCTGGCCTGATTTTGTATCAATCTAACCTATAATCTTAGTCCATGGTGGCGGCTTGGGACTTGCCCAATCAATTTTTGGCGACGTTTCTGAGTGGGCCATCTAGGCACGACCTGATTGGCATGAGCCAGATTGATATGTCCATCCCACAGACATCCATTCAAATAACCGGTTACACAATACATGAATCTTGCACGTAGACTATTGGTTTTCATTTTTTTTTTTTTTTAAAGTGCTGTACTTCTTTATGCATGTGCAGGCCACCTGATCAATGGATAGATGAGGACCATTCACTGACAGAATAGGGATTTGATCCATTTTTAGGATGGGCCCGGTCCATTGACAGGCATTCTGTTGGTACCACCATGGATTAACCATCTTCCCATGACCTCTGAAAAATCCTAGCCACCACAATTTCAGCATTTTTTTTTTCTCTTCTCAATGGGCCCATTTGATAGGGTGTAAATGGGTTGAGCTGGCTAGACTGAAAACCTTCAAGGCCGGGTTAATGGGCTAAGCATGGTACCAACCCCGGCCTGCTAGTTAAGCCCAGCCCAATAGCATTGAATCAATGCACCACACAGCTACATCAGGCCTCTCTCCATGATCAAACCCAGACGGTCCAATTAATTTTTTAGTCTCGACCCTTTGTCTCTTTGTCTCTTAATCAAAACCAGCCTGAAACATGCTGGATCCAGGTTGAGACCGGGCGAGCATGGTCCACTTTCAACCCTATTTTTGGGTACCCACTGGCAACTTGCTCGGTCTTGAGTAGAGTCATGTCTCGCCTGAGTCTGGTGAATCAGCCCAACTCGTCTGAGTCAGGTATGACTCGGGATATCGAAGTGGAACAGGTCCAGACTAGCCGAGTTCACTCGGACGAGTTACACGGCAGACCTGGAAACAGGCCCGGCCCAGCCCGACCCTATTTCAATGTTCAAAGGTTTGAAGTAGTTCAATTAAGAGATTCCTTTCTCCTTTCTAGTAGCAGTGCAAGTCCCATTGTAAAAATGGCTCGTCTTGTCAGCGCATGAACCGGTCAGTTACCGGTGTCTTGAAACTATAAAATGTACGAATTTCTCACAGGCCTTTTAAACGTCCATTCTTTTTAGGGAATCTTATTAAAAGTTACCTAATTAAAATTGAATTTACATTCAAATACCTTTTTCAAAAAGGTTTTCACAAAGCCACCTCATTAATTAATATATTTATCATTTCACTACCTTCTTTACATTTATTTAAAAGCCTGGTCATGCCAGCAAATGGATTGGCTGCTTTGGGTGGGTCCGACTGTTATGTTTATATAAAATCCATCCTAACCACCAGGTGCATCACCTTATGTTAGTCTAAGGGCCTAAAATTCACCTCATTCATGATTCAGGTGGATGGTGGACCATATGATTGAATGTGTACGGGGCAACGATCACCCTTCAAACTATTTCCATTGGTATGGCCGACGTGAATCACATGTGAACCTTATTTTTAAGCCCTAGATATAAATTTTTGTGTGATAATTAATGGTTGGAGTGAATTTCATATTAATCGTGCAGATTAATGAGGTAGCTTTTTGAAAAATAAAGGTACTGGAATGTAAATTCCATATTATTGAAGTTGCTTTTTGAAAAATTTCCTTCTTCTTTTTTGTATAGTAATGGTGGCCTACTTGATGATTGGACTGGGCAATAGTCAGTGTTGATGCTGGAAATTTGTCAACAGATAAGGATGAAGATCCTTCGATCTTGATGGATGAATGATGTTGATCTTCTCCCTGAGGGAAAGCTATATCCTGTAGAGCACAAAGGAAAGCTAAGGGGGGTGTCTGGGGTCCAGCCGTTAGCCCTCTGATGCCTAAGTTAGTTGGATCTTGAAAGATTAAATATCTCTCTTTTGATCAGTTTTTGTGACGTACCTTAATATTGGAGAGAATGCCTCAATTTATAGACTTAGGTCGTAAGATTGCGTTCCTTATTTGTCGCCGTGATGCTTGTAGAGGAAATATTGGAATATTGAGATTTCCTGAGCTGTCCCGTGATCTTCGAAGATCTTCAGCGAGTTGGTTAGAGATTTCCCGGATTCTTTTCCTCTTATCACGTACAAACTTAGAGAATTGCGGTAACGGAGTCAGGTCGCTATAATGAGAGTGGTTGGCTATACGAGGTCGTTCACAAGGATCACTTTTCCTCCCTAGACTGGGTCGGTCAGACCTGACGACCTGTATTTGGGTCGTTCCATTCATCATCGATCGACTCTGAACTGAGCAGGCTGATCCGGATCTATCCCCAGGTCAGCTCGTATTCTTTTCGCAACAACACCGAGGTCAGCTCGTATTCTTCTTGCAACAGTACCGAGGTCGGCTCGTATTCTTCTCACAACAGTCAGTGTGGGCCATTAATCTAGGCCCGGTGGGATACGGGTCATGTATCTGGGCCCATTGCCAACCCTGCCATATAATAAAATTAAGGTGTGGTAATGGGCCAGGTACCCTATCCAACCTGGCTTTAGGCCGGCTTAGGCCTCACACGTAATGCCTGATTAATTTTCAGGTCGGGCTTGGGCACAAGGCATTTTAGCTCAATCCGGCCCACTGGAATTTATACGTCCATATTCTACAAATATTTCATTCTCAACCATCCATCTTGAACGTGGACCGTTGGTTTCATTATTCTGTTTTATTTTTTCTGCAGGTGTGGGCCGCTTGATCAAACAGATAGATTAGGAACATTCAAGAGGGCGATAGATTTATCAGTTTCGGGCTGGGCCTGAGCCCCACCAATTTTTTCAGGCCAGGCTTGGGCCTGCTGTGCTCGGCTATGCCAGGCCCTTTGCCCCGAATTGTTTCAACGGAGTTACTTGATACTCTGCAGAATGTGATGGTTGATACGCATGTACTTGGAAACCGTAATGTCCTCTACACTAGTCTGAATTAAAAATTCCAAACTGTGGGGCCCACCTTATCATCCTCCGGAGTCCAGAACGGAGACTTGTTTGTTGACTTCAGACTGGTGACTGTTTTTTAATGTGGACCGTTGATTAAACTGCCAGGTAAGAAATCAGATCAGCTCACTTTTCGGTATTCAGTCCAATGGGGTTGGGCCCCACTATTTTGGCTGTTCTAATTTATGATACTTGTACGCCACGCGAGCACGCTTATAGTGCCTGCTTATGAAGCATCACGCTCTGCCAGAGTATCAAAATCTTCCTCTTGTCTTATTGATGAGATTTTTGGGGGCATGGTCCATCCACAGTGCGGTCCAGCACATCCGTATTCTGGGCCATTGGTGGGCCCCACCTGCACAAAAAAAGAATTCTGTGGGGATCCGTGACATATCCTTTTTATTAGGCGAGAGAAGAGAAGGGCTACCCACCTGACCTCTCACCTCCTTTCGGTGCATTAATGCCTACGAATCTTTATATTCTAATACAAATACTGTGCTGCTGCCATAGCCGTTGGAAACTACCCTAAATTCCCAAAGGTACGTTTCTTCGTCCATTCAATACGCTACCCTATCTTCCAACAGTTTACTCTGACCAGTGGGGCCCAGTGTTTGGTTGATCCATACCGTTGGACTGTTATGCTTCGCAATGGTTAGACCATGCCCCAAACGTCTCCAACATTGGAATATTTCACTGCCCAATCTAGGGACTTTTTTTTTTATTTTTTATTTTATAAATGACTGTGTACGGTTGTATTTCTGTTCTCAACCATCTATCTTCGGAGTCCACAGGTTAAAATTCAGTATCATCCGTCCTTAGCAGGTCACGAGACCAATGCTCATGATTTCAGGACGATGGGCCCCACATATGAGAATTGAATCGGCTGATCTTGGTGGACTTTAAAGTCCTGATGCACCAGCCATTCAAATGGGACCCACAGTTTGTTGATCCAGTCCTTTTATCCTATATCCCCTACCGTGGATGGGCCGCCCTTTTTGTGAACATGGGCCATCGCTAGCTCCTAGATTGACGAGGGAACAAATATCAAGTATTAAGACGATAATTCCCCTGATAGATTGTGGACCCCATAATTTCGAGAGGTAAAAGATGGTCCATTTTAGATGAGTTATTTGTTATGCTGGCAACGATCGAGGAATCAAATTGGTCGAGAATTCCCAACCTCTTATTCGTGGACGCTTGCTTGTTGAAATAGGTCCATTGGAAAATTTTCATTTTTAGTTGTTCCATAAATGACTATTAGTCCCATTGTCGGATAGTTAAATAAAGGACAATATATATATATATATATATATATATATATATATATATATATATATATATATATATATATATATATATATATATATATTTTGGTTGAATTATGAAAAAAGAAGCTTGCTTTTAAACTCTTTCCTAAAATCCGCCGGGGTTTGAAATATGGTAAAAAAACCACTTGTTTTGACTTGGACTAACTGCAGTCGCGAATTCCATCCATTATCTCTGAAAAATGGTAAAATACGATTCTGTCCCTTTTAACCTTACGTCCGTGAGCAGCGGTCGCAGAACCCACCATATTGCTGAACTATGCCGTGGGTCCACAATGATGTGTGTGTTTAATCGACATGGCCCATCCTTCATTAATCTGATTTCAGGGCATGACAAAAAAAAAACTTAAGAAAGATTGAAATCTCACGTGGACCCCACAAGAGGTAACAATGGCAATTAAACCATAAAAAAAATACCAGGGCCCATTTCTTGTGGTGTTGCCCACTTGAGAATTGGATATACCTCATATTTGGACCCATATTCTAAAATAACCTTGCAAAATAGATGGATGATGCGGATGTAATACATGTCATGATGGGCCCATAACTATTGAAGCTCCAACGTGAATGGAAGGTGGTGTTGGGATGCGCGAAAGCCCTTGGCGTGAAGTTTTTATGTTAGGAATCTAAGTGGGGCCCACTATGCTGTTTGTGATAAATCTACCCATCCATCTGTTTTGCGAGCTCATTTTAAAATATTTGGTCAAAAATTATTTGGATTTAAAACTCAAGTTGTCAACACAAGAGAAAACGGTGGGGATTGAGCAACCCTAGTTGAAACATTTGTTTTTCTACAAAAGTTTTGCATTATTCTAATTTTTGTTTTTTGTTTATTTTTTTGTTTATTGTTTTCTTTTTAAAATTTTCCAGAAATTACCTTTAAAAACAGTTTTGATGTCATATAAACATGAAGGTGGAGCCACACTTCATGGTGTGGGCCCAGGAAGTTTCAATGCTGGGTGTCATTATTGTAAGACTCCATTAGGTGGGCCACACATGATCATCGGTTTAGATCATGACTGTTGGATTATTTAGATTGAGCGATTCAGTAAGCCCCACTATAGTTGTGATCATTACAAATAGGTTTGGGGCGGGACGCTTGAACCATGTTCTCTATATGCGGTTATTAAGCCAGATATGGAAACTTACGGTGTGGAGACCCCTAGATGAGAGAAGTGTGATGGGTAAGCTTCTCTGGCCCTCTTTCCTATAAATATATGTCTTAGTCCTCTCACCAACATACAAGAGAAAATCCTAGTCCCATTGAGTGGTTCTCCTAAAGGTGTAAGGTGCGGAAGACCAAGAGTTCTTCTCGACAACACGATGGCATCGGGAATGTCTTCCCAATCAGGTACGCCTTTGAAATTATAGTATGGAATCTCCATTGTTGATGCATATACGATCCGATTATTCTGCATATTGTTTAAGTTTCACAGTTGGTATCAGAGCCGAACTATGCATCAATTTTGGTGGATTTTTGGTATTATTCATTGTACGGTGACCCAGATTTCGGATTTCTCTGGGACCCGTGATGAACTGCCCACCGGACCAAATTCGAAAGTCAGTTTTGAGCTTTCGTAATCAGGGCCTCTGTGGTTGTGGCTGGATCCCACCATGTTTGCCAGGAACGGCAGACGACGCACCACCATTGTTGGCGACTGTTGCTGCTTAGCAACCATGAAGGAAGCTCGATCTCATCAGATCTGATCAGCGGTCATTGTGCGACTGTCGTGCGGGATCAGATCTGATCAGCGGCAGTCGTGGATTCTAGTGTCGCAATTTGGGGCTTGCGACCGCAGACACCTCGATTAGGGAGCGGCAGCGGCTGCACCTGTGATTAAGAGTCCGAAGATCCTTGTTTCTACAGTAATAAAAAAAAAGGGAACCTTGCTGGTTTCAGTATCCGGCACCCATTGATGGTGGTCCTCCATCAGCCATGACCATCAACCCCAAATCATCTCTAGTGAGTCGGAACAACGTCTCCTCCTCCGTTTTTTCGATCTCTGGTGCAGCCGATTTTAATGGCTGTGAGCTTTGGTGATGGCTGCCGTCTTCTCTGATGTTGTTGAATGAAATCGAATTTGGGAGATGACTTGTCATCATCTCTGGAATGTGTTGGAGCTGTGGATTGGGTGCCGGAATTAACATTTACAGACATTGATTCCGGTGGTGGATGAACATCTGTGGTGGCTAGGTTATTCGACGGTCGAAAATGGAGATGGTGTCTGTATTTAGGTGAGAATGGAAATTTCCATTCTCAGCTTGGCTGCATGCAGAGTCAGATTTGCTGCTAGGGTTTCTGAGTTTTGGGACCAGCCAGGATTCCATTTTGGGGGTTTTTTTTTGGCTAACAGCTGCAGATCCCGTTTTGGCAAGAGGGTAGGGGCAATGAGAAAGTGGAAAAGCAGGACGCTGTTTTGGTTACAACGTGTTGCTGTTTGTGATGAGCGGGCCGCATCCAGGCCTTGTTTTGAGCTAGGACTGTCATTTTGGTCCTGATCTAGTGGGCCTAATTTTACAGGCTCTGGCCCACGACCATGGGGCTCGATCCATAGGCCCAGGTCCAGCACTTGACCCGTTTAGTCAATCAAGCCCAGTCCAATTGCCAGGCCCGACAGGCCCAATCCATTTGGCCAGGTCTGATAGGCCCAGTCCAGTGGATTAGGCCCGCCAGCCCGGCCCAAGCCTAAATAATTCAGTCCATTAATGTTTTGTTACTTCTTTTGGACTTTGAGGGGCCCACTTTGGGTACTTGGGCCCATTGCTCAAGATAAAATAAACCATTATATTTATATACTTGGGCCACAATTTAGGATCTAATAAAACCTTCATAAAAGTATTGATGGTTGGTGGATTTCACTTGCTAGATGGACTAAGTATTTTAACATACATGGTTATACCTATTAAACTTTGATTTGGCCTAAAATAGGGCCATTACCCATATGTTTAAGGCTGATATTTAGTTGTTGACCATTAAGTATTCAATCCAACCATCACTTTAGAATATGTTTATGTATACGAGTGGTCAACATCAGCCGTATTTTCAGGCCGAATCAGAATTTCTGCAGTATGGTTCGTTGTGGGCAGAACCATGTAGCAATCCTTGGGTTTGGAAGTGGGATTGAAGCTTATTGTGTTAGCCACCAAAGTGACCTCAATTGGCAACAATTTGTATTTCTAGACTTCTGTACTCGGAATTCAGTAACCCTCCATTATAGGATTGCATTCAGTTGCGTTCATACCCAGGCGAGCGGTGGTCGGAACAAAGAAGTATCATCGTTTGGCTGGGTGTGAGCGGGATGAAGTGATTGGTGATGGTGATATAGGTATGAGAGATTCATTTCACCCAAAGGTGATTGGCGTCTTAGATTTATTTCACTAACATAGATCAGATTCATGTTCAGTAAAGCCTCTTGTATGTTATAATTTCGCCCAAAGGAGGAATTGTGATGATATGCTGGGCTCTTGCCAAATTTTGATGTTTATGGCCCATCATCATTCTGGGCCATTTGATTGAAGGCCCAAATCAATCGAATGAACATACATGCATGATATTTGTGGTTTATGTTTATGCATTATTATATGGGACTTGTTTATTAATTTAAGTTTTATGCTTTGAATGTCCAGCTATGACTGTTTCCAATATTCAACCCAATTCAATTCCATACCTTTGCTTACTGGGTCCAACTATTATAAATGGAAGTCGTCCGTTGAAATAGTCCTAGGTTGAATGGATTTGGACCTGGCCCTGGAGCAAGTAGAGCCCCCCATTCCAACTAACTCTAGTACGGAATCAGCAAAGGCTCACTGCAAGGCCTGGACCAAGTCAAATAAGATGTGTCTCAAGATCATAAAGAACTCGATTTCTAAGACCATGCAGGGTGTCATGCCTGACACTGAGAAAGCTAAAGATTTCTTGACTGAAATAGGAAAAAGATTTAAGAAATCGGATAAAGCTGAGCTGAGTTCACTTTTACATAAGCTGACTCAAGCCACCTATAACGTTCAAGGAAATATCAGGGAGTACATTGGTGGATTGTCTGATGTGGTGACTAAAATCTGCGCATTAGACCTTAAGATTGAGGATGAACTCCTGATTTTCTTGGTGATGAACTCCCTCTCTCTACAGTTCATTCAATTCTAAATCAGCTATAATAATAAAAAAGAAAAGTGGACATTGAACGAACTGATATCTCAGTGCGTTCAGGAGGAAGAGAGACTTAGAAGGTCGAGCAAGACACAAAGTGCGCACCTAGTGACATCTGGTCAAGGACGAAAAGGAAATAAGAAAAGAAAGCACATTTCAGAAAAATGTTCTACAGGTACTGTGGGTGGTAACCAGCCTAAGTCTGGAAAAATATTTAAGAAGAGAAGGAAGGGTCCTAATGATAGCTGCTTCTTCTGCAATAAGCCTGGTCATCAGAAGAAGGATTGTGAAGGATTTAAAGCATGGCTCGTTTTTAAGGGTAAAAATCATATTGTAGTCTGTTTTGAATCAAATTTAGCTGATATGTCCACAAACTCATGGTGGATAGGTTCTGGTGCAACTATTCACATTTGTAATTCCGTGCAGGATATGCTCCAAAGCCGGACGCCAATTGATGCAGAGAGATCAGTCTATATGGGGAACGGCATTAGAGTAAACGTGGAAGCTATTGGAGTCTATAGGCTTAGGTTATCGTCAGGACACTTTCTTGATCTAATAAATACTGTTTGTATGCCTTCTATAAGGCGCAATTTGGTTTCCATTTCTCGTTTGGATAAATTTGGTTATGAGTTTAAATTTGTAAACGAAAAATTAAGTATTTGCTATGGTTCGGCTGTGATTGGTTCTGGCACTTTAGTTAATAACCTTTATCAGCTAGATTTGGATGTTTCACGTGTATACAGCATTAACTCCTCACATGGAAACACTAAAGGCGTCAAACGAAGTTTAGATTGTGAGAATTCCTCCATGCTATGGCACAGACGATTAGGCCACATCTCTTGTGAGAGATTGGAAAGGCTTGTACGTAAAGGAATTCTTCATTCCCTGGACTTCTCAGACTTTGGGGTTTGTATTGATTGCATTAAAGGTAAACAGACTAGACTAAGGAAAAATGGTGCCACTAAGAGCGTAGGACTCTTAGAAGTGATTCATACAGATATCTGCGGACCATTCCCTACAGCATCCTGGAATGGGCAGAAGTATTTTATCACTTTTATAAATGATTACTCTCGTTATGGGTACTTATACCTTATTAACGAAAAATCAGACACCCTGGATTCATTTAAGATCTATAAGGCTGAAGTTGAGAATCAACTCGACAGAAAGATCAAAGTTGTTAGATCTGACCGTGGTGGTGAGTACTACGGAAGGTATGACGAATCTGGGCGTAATCTAGGTCCATTCGCTAGATACCTGCAGGATTGTGGCATCATTACCCAGTACATCATGCCTGGTACTCTAGAGCAGAATGGTGTAGCGGAAAGGCGTAATCGCACCCTAAAGGACATGGTGCGATTTATGATTAGTAATTGTACGTTGCCAGAATCTTTGTGGGGTGATGCGTTGAAAATGGCTGTGCATATCCTTAATAGGGTTCCAAGTAAGGCTGTAATGAAAACTCCATATGAATTGTGGACAGGGCGAAAGCCTAGTCTACGATATTTTTATGAATGGGGTTGTCCTGCAGAAGCCAAACCATATAACCCACATGAAAGAAAACTTGACCCTAGAACTGTTAGTTGCTTCTTTATTGGATACCCAGAAAGATAAAAAGGATTTAGATTTTATTGTCCATCATATTCCATGAGAGTCATTGAAACTGTGAATGCTAGGTTTATTGAGAATACTGAAGATAGTGGGAGCACAAATTTAAGAGATCGTATTTGAGGAAGAGCGGATTGTGATCCCACCGTAATCATTCAGAGTAGCATGGTTGTCTGTCCAGTAGTGGACACTGAGATCCCTATGGATGACCATGTAAAGCCTCAAATACAACTCACTGATGAGGAAATGGAAAACCCAATTCAGAATAATGAGCCATTAAGACGATCACATAGAGAGAGAAGATCTGCAATACCAGACGATTACATCATCTATTTTCAGGAGCATGAGTTTGACATTGGGGTTGAAAAGGATTCTGTATCCCTTTCACAGGTCGAACAAAGTGTAAATTTTTCTCATTGGTTCGATGCCATGAATGATGAATTGAAATCCATGAAGAACAACAAAGTTTGGGAGCTTGTTGAATTGCCTAAAGGGATTATGCCGATTGGTTGCAAATGGGTATTTAAAACCAAACGGGACTCCAAGTGTAATATCGAAAGGTATAAAGCCAGACTAGTTGCAAATGGTTTCACTCAGCGTGAGGGCATTGACTTTAAGGAGACTTTCTCACCTGTATCTAAGAAAGATTCCGTTAGGATCATTATGGCTCTTGTAGCTTATATGGATTTTGAGCTACATCAAATGGACGTGAAAACTGCGTTTCTCAATGGAGATCTAATGGAGAACGCATATATGTTGCAGCCAGAAGGTTTTAAAGCCAAAGGCTCAGAACATCTGGTCTGCAAACTTAAGAAGTCCATTTATGGGTTGAAACAAGCATCACGACAGTAGTACCTAAAGTTCCATGAAGTCGTTTCCTCATATGGTTTCATTGAAAACACTGCGGATGAGTGCATATATGTGAAAATCAGTGGGAGTAAGTTTATCATTTTGGTCTTGTATGTTGACGACATTTTATTGGCCAACAATGATATTGGATTGTTGCGTGAAACTAAGAAATTTCTATCTCAAAATTTTGAGATGAAAGATCTTGGTGATGCTTCCTTTGTCATCGGCATTCAAATTAGCCGAGATAGATCACGTGGATTACTTGGCCTGTCGCAAAGGGCCTATATTGATAGGGTCCTTAAAAGGTTTGGCATGCAAGGTTGTGCTCCTGACCAAGCACCTATTATAAAAGGTGACAAGTTTGGTCAATTTCAGTGTCCTAAGAATGACCTAGAAAAGGACAAGATAAAAGCTATTCCGTATGCGTCAACAGTAAGGAGCATCATGTATGCTCAGGTGATCTGTACGCGTCCGAATATTGCTTTTGTGGTTGGAATGTTGGGTAGGTACCTTAGCAATCCAGGAATGAATCATTGGATAGCTGTAGAGAAAGTGTTGCGCTGTTTGCAAAGGATAAAGGACTTCGAACTCACATACAGGAGATCCGACCATTTGGAGTTGTTAGGATATACAGATGCAGATTTTGCTGGTTGTCTCGACAGCAAGAAGTCCACCTCGGGCTATGTATTCATAAGGTTGGTAGGGCCGTATCATGGAAGAGCATGAAACAGTCGATTACGGTATCATCTACCATGGAAGCAGAGTATGTAGTTTGTCATGAAGCCACGAATCAGGCGGTCTGGCTTCAGAGTTTTTTCTCTGGTTTACGGGTTATGCAGATGATCCCGAAACCATTGAAAATCTATTGTGATAGTTCAGCTGCAGTTAACTTCTCCAACAACAACAAGTATTCATCAAGGTCAAAGCACATTGACATCAAATACCTTATTGTGAAGGAGAAAGTTTAGAATCGTCAAGTGTCTGTGGAACTCATCGGCACAAGGCAGATGATAGCGGATCCTCTCACTAAAGGCCTTCCTATCACGCTCTTTAAGGAGCATGTGACGTCTATGGGAGTTGTTGATCCCAAGGATGTATTTCAGTAGTGAGAGTTTTCATGTATGATTCGATTATGTCCAGACATTTTTTTAAATATCTTTTATGCGTTGATGATTCTGTTTTTCTGTTTATATCTTGCTTCTCCTTCAGTGTGCACATTTAGTTTTGAGTAAGCAAGACTTTGGTTTGTGTCTTGGAGATACGTTCAGTAGAGCCACTTAAAGATAAACATGTATGATCACATAAGACGTGTAATCTTCATACCACACCCTATATCATTGATCCATGTCGTTAAGGCTATTGGTATTTGTGATTGTGACTCGTCACACTTCGAATAAATATTAAATGTTGTGTTGATTACCACGATTCAATATCAGTGGTCTTGATGGACCGGATCTGACAAGCGTTGCTCATAATTATCCAACGGTATTGTTTTGAAATCAGTAGGGCGCCCATTAGGAACTTTTGAAACAAATGCTTCTTATAAAATTATTTTTCACAAAATAAAATAAAATATTTTATTTCAGAGATCAGTGTAGCCCAAGTGGGAGAATGTAAGACTCTATTAGGTGGGCCACACATGATCATCGATTTAGATCATGACCGTTGGATTATTCAGATTGAGCGATTCAGTGGGCCCTACTATAGTTGTGATCATTACGAATAGGTTTGGGGCGGGACGTTTGAACCATGTTCCCTATACGTGTTTATTAAGCCAGATATGGAAACCTACAGTGTGGAGACCCTAGAGGAGAGAAGTGTGATGGGTAAGCTTCTCTGGCCCTCTTTCCTATAAATATGTCTTGGTCCCCTCACCAACACACAAGAGAAAATACTAGTCCCATTGAGTGGTTCTCCTAAAGGTATAAGGTGCGGAAGACCAAGAGTTCTTCTCGGCAACACGACGGCATCGGGAATGTCTTCCCAATCAGGTATGCCTTTGAAATTATAGTATGAAATCTCCATTGTTGATGCATAGACGATCCGATTATTCCGCATATTATTTAAGTTTCACAATTATCCCCACTTTAGTGGGTGTTACCTTAACCGTGTGGGGCCTACCTTGATGTATATGTTGTATATTTATGCCGTTCATCTTTTTTCCCATCTCATTTTAGGACTCATTCCCAAACCTTAAGAAGATCCAAGTCTCAGGTGGATTGTACCACTAGAAATAGTGATGAATGACCATTAAAAATCTTTTGTGGGCCACAAAAGTTTTGGATCAAGTTGATATTTGTACTTTCCCTTCATCTAGGTGTTTTTGACATTATCAACGATTGGATGGAAAATAAACATTACCAAAACCTTACAATGGGCCCTTTGGAATTTTTAATGATGAAGCACTCAATAAGCACTGTTTCCTGTGGTAGGGTCCACTTGAGATTTAGATCTGCATAATTTTTGGGACCTCAATGGTTTGGAGAAATGTATAGATGGTGTCTGGTGTCAATGTACAACACATCATAGGGGTGGGGATGGTAACACCCACTAGCAGGTAACACCTAATCCCTTTCACTAGAGACGAGGATGTGAATTTCTTGAAAAGGCCTTTGGCATGAAGTTCCTGCGCTTGGAATATAAGTGGGGCCCAACATGATGTTGTGAGAAATCCACTCCAAGCATCTAATTTGTGAGCTCATTTTAAGACATGAGACAAAAAAATGAGTCGGATCTAAGACACAAGTGGGCCAAAAATGTGAGGAATTGAACATCCACAATTGAGATATTCATGGAACAACAGAAGCTTTAAATTAAGCTAATTAATATTTGTGTTTTTAGTTCATTCTTGTAGGAATGACATTATGAATGGTAAGGATGGCATGTAAACATCATTGTGGACTCAGGGAGGTTTCAACGGTAGGAATTTCCTTACCCACCTTTTCCTTTAGTGCAGTCTACTTGAGTCTTGGATCCAGCTCATTTCATCTCCTAAAATGAGCTCACAAAACTGATGGACGGAGTGGATGTCTCACAAACATTACGGTGGGCCTCACCTAGGTTCCCAATGCTGCTAAAGGCTTTCCGAGGAAATCCTCATCTAATAGGAAGCAGATTGTGTCCTACCCCTACTCGGATGATAATCCTTTCGGGTAGGTCTCTGTGGGGCCCACCATGATGGAAAGGTTTTATCCGTTCATTCCTTTTCTAAGGCATGAGCTTAAAAACGAGGCAGGTTGTGTGTGTGTGTGTGAGAGAGAGAGAGAGAGAGAGAGAGAGAGAGAGAGGAGGGGGCGAGTTGCAATGTATGCCTGTGAGAGAGAGAGAGAGGGCGGGTTGTGATGTTTGGATGTAAGTGGGAGAAAGAGGGATAGAGGAAAGGAGAGAGATGCGTGTTTTGCTGGAGGTAGAGGTCTACATGAGCCAAATTGAATCGAGCTTTGCCAAGCTCGGCTCGGCTCGACTCGGCTCGGCTCTACCAGCAAAGTGGCTGGGCTCGAGCTCGACTCAGCTTGGTCATTGAGCCCAACTAGGCAGCTCAGTTTGGTTTAGACGAGCTTTCGAGCCTAAATTTGAGCTTTCGGACATGGAGGGTTGAGGGGGTGGTTCTGCCAGTCTGGTTATCTTGAGACTGGATGTTCACTAGCCAGGCGATGAGGAGAGAGAGAGAGAGAGGGTTGAGCAGGTCAGGCCGGGCGACGAGGGGAGAGATCGAAAATGAGAGAGAGCGAGAGAGAGAGAGAGAGAGAGAGAGAGAGAGAGAGCCGAACGGTTGGAGGGGGTCACTGGTCAGGCTGGCCGAGGGTGAGTCGGCGACTAGGGTTTTAGGGGGGGCAGGCGAGGGCGCTTGAATGAAAAAATGGATTAGGTTTAGGGTGAGGGCGCTTGAATGAAAAAAAAAGATTAGGTTTAAGTCGATGGCGCTTGAATGAAAAAGAGATTAAGTTTAGGGCGAGGGCGCTCGATTCTATAAAAACTTTTATTACACATAATATAATATTATATATTTAAAAAAAAACGAGCCTATCTGAGCCTAGTTCGAGCCGAACCAAACATGATCTCGAGTCGAGCTGAATTGAGCTCAGGCCAAGCTTGAACATGGCTCGAATTTTCAACGAGCCCATAAAATAGGCTCGGCCTGGCTTGTCCACCCAACGAATCGAGCCGAATTGAGCTTTTTCGAGCCGAGCCGAGAGAGCTTTTTGAGATGGCTTGGTTTGTGTACAACTCTAGCTGGAGGGGTGTTTTGAAGGGTTTTTTTTTTTTTTTTTTTTTCTTTCTTTCGAGGGAAGCATTATCTTTTTAAAAATACAATATTGAATACATAATAGTGTTAGATGGCGAGCAGGTTTTTTGCTAGTGGCAGAAAAGTTAGGCGGGTTTTAGGAAAGAGTTTAAAAGCAAGCGCTTTTTTAGAATTCAACCAAAATGTAGGCGTTCATTTGCCATTGTCTCTTAAATAAATGTAAATTTTGGTTTATGTTACATAACATATAACATATATTATAGACAATTTAATTTGACTTAAGTTGTATATTATGTGTTTACACCTGTTTTTGGCACAATTACATAAACAATTGGTGAAATCTTACCTGTGTCTTTCGTCATTATTTACACTTGATCTGACGCGCCCAAATCAAACAATCTAGAAGATGCCACATGACAACCATGTCATATTTGGTGTAGATGACTTCTAGAGGAGGAATTCGAAACATGTCAATGAGAAAGAGCATTAAAAGTTAGATCTATAAAAAAAATGCCCTATGCAAAATGCAAGTCTCATCTAAAAACACTCTCTACCGATGTCAAAACCAAGCGACATAAGGACTTCAACAATCTTTCTATGTAGAAGTCTAGAGATATGAAGACTAAGTCGAGGCATGCGAGAGTATATCTCTAGTACACGTGGTCATATGTGATAGGCCATGTTGATGTGAAAGAATTAAAGAGATTTTCACAATCAATCGTCCAAATACTTCACAATGCTCAAGATTATGTAAGGCTATCACATGCCAAAAATCTATATAAACAGCACTCCATGAAGAGCCTCAAGGATAATGCCAATAGAACCAAACATCTCTTTATCTATTTGTCTACTATGAACATTTATCCTTTTATTTTTGTTAGTTTAAGAGACAATATTGTCTGGACACTTAAGTTTTGGTTGAATTTAAAAAATGAGCTTATTTTCATACTATTTCCTAAAACCTGCTTATAGTTTTGAAATAGAATAAAATGGCTACATATTTTGACTTTGACACGTGAATGTAACTCCCTTTGTTGCATTCGAAAAGGACCGTAATATCCTTTTAAGCTTCTTCTTTTTTTAATCTTTTAAGACAATTGATTAGGTAACATGGACCTAAATTAAGGTCTATCATAATTCTTATTTTACATCAAGCATTTTTAGCCACCAAAAAGTCATCAAGGGTAAACGTTTAATCCTCTTCATTTCTTATGATGTGGTCCACCTGAGATTTGTATCTACCTATTATTTGGGCTTATGTCCTAAAATGACCTCGAAAAATGAATAGATGACGTGGATGTACCACGTATATCATAATGGGGCCCACAACTTTTGAAACTCGAACCAATAGGTGGTGTATGATGAGTGACACTTGACTCCGGGATTTCCTCCTAAGGTTTTAGTAGGAAGTTGATAGACAAGGAAGCTAAGTGGGGCCCACCATGATGTTTGTGAGAAATCCACAATATTCATCCATTTTTTAGTTCATTTTAGGATATGTGACAGAAAATGAGCCGGATCTATGACTGAAGTGGGCCACACGAGAGGAAATAGTGGGGATTAAACGTCCACCATTAAAACATTTGTATCGCCACAAAAATTGTGTTTTCAGTTCATCCCAATAGGAAAGACCTTATAAACACTTTAGATGGCATATAAACATCAAGGTGGAGCACAAGAAGGTTCAACGCAAGCATTTTATTTCTCTAGTTTTCCATCTTGTGTGGTCCACTTGAGTCTTAGATCTAGATTATTTTTCGTCACATGTTCTAAAACGAGCTTGTAAAATGAATGGACGGGGTGGATTACTCAAAGACACCATGGTGGGCCCCACCTATCTTCCTTGCGCAATAAATTCTGCAAAAGGCTTTTGAAGGGAATACGTGATGGGAACCGGGAGCGGATTGGATACTACCCCAACGAGACGTAGCTAGAGATAGACGGTCATGTCAGGAGTTGTGAGGCCCACATTGAGATGTATATGTTTTATCCATGCCATCCATTTACTTTTACATATCATTTTAGGGCATAAGCCCAAAAATAAGGTAGATTGAAGATGCTCAATTGGACCACACTATAGAACCTGTGGGGATTGAAAGCCAATCGTTGAAAACTTCTTGGGTCCACAAAAGTTTTGGATCAAGCTTATATTTATGTTTTCCCTTGGTAAAAGCACATGCAATCTTATGAAGAGGTTGGATGGAAAATAAACATTGTGGTGGGCCCTAAGAAGTTTTCAACGATAGGAGTTTAATCCCCACTACTTTATGTGGTGTGGTCCACTTGAATCTTTGATCCGACTACTTTGTGGGATCATGCCCTAGAAGATATTTCAAAATTGATGGACAGTTGGATAAAACATATACATCACAATAGGCCCCACAGAGCCCTTGACATGATCGTCCATCTCCAGCCATGTATTGGCTAGGGTACTACCCTATTTGAGCCCCAGAATGAGAAGTGGATTGCCCATGACCCCAGGCATAGAGGCCCGGGGCTCTGTGGGGTCCATAGAGATGTCTGTGAAAAATCTACTCTATCCATCTGTTTTGAAAGACCACAATAGGTCAGGATTTTAAAAAGGAGTCAAATCCAAAAATTAAGTGGGCCACACCAAAAAATAGTGGGAAGAGCAATGTCCACTATTGAAACCTTCCCGAAGTTGACCATGATGTTTATATGCCATTCAAACCATTTGTAGAATTATTACCATTCAAATAAATTGTAGGAACAAATATCATCCCGATACAAAAGTTCTCTCACAACCAGGTGTTCAATCCCCACTTTCCTGTGGTGTGGTCCACTTGAGATCCGCCCCAATTTCTTGTGGTGTGATCCATTTGAGCTTCAAACATGTAGAGAGAGGGGTTGTGGCGTTTGGGAGAGAGACGTGGTTTTTTGCTATGTTGTGTGGGGACTTTCTTCAAGGATAAATGTATCTTTTAAAAAATATGGTAGGAGATGAGGTTTGTATTTTATTATTATTATTATTATTTTTTTTTGGCTTATAGTAGAAATCTTAGGTGAGTTTTAGGAAATAGTTTGAAAGCAAGCTTGTTTTTTGAGTTCAACCAAAACTTAGTCATCTAGACGGCGTTGTCTCTTAATATAATTATAGCCTCAATTGCTGCTTACAACATGGGGTTTTTAGTTTTTAATTAGTAGTTTATTTCTTTACCTTTTATCTATAACATTCCAATGGATTACAAGGAAGATTGCTTAGTTTTGAATAGAAGATTACAGTGCTTTCCTACTATACATTAAGTAATTTCGTCAGCCATCTCACCATAAAGTCTGGTTCACATCACACAACAAACCGATAATAAATTTATACACTCTCACCACATGCTTGGTTCTCACAAAGTACACGAACAGGATGCCACCTTATTGACCGTCTTGCCACGAGGACTATTCACTTGTGTGGAGGAGAAAATGTTATGTACTCAGCTGATTGTGTGGGCTCCACCGTGCTGTATGTATGTCATCCAACCCGTGCATTAAGTTACGCCCACCTTGACCACGGTCCTGTACAATCATTAGGTGGGCCACGCTTTATGATCATAAAAAAAAAGGAAGGAGCAAAAAAAAAAAAAAACAAAAGAGAAACTTCTAAATTTAACTGGTACGTGGTCCCGACAACGGTTTGATCAGCCCTATTTTTGGGGCGTCCCAGATTCATTGTGGGGCGAACACTCTGAAAGTATAAAAATCAGTGGGGTCCCACAAGGAGAGCTGTGGAATGAGCTTTTTACAGCAAACTTCACAGAGGATCGGCCTCAAAGGTCCAAAGCAATTGGCAAAAATCACGCATTTAAGACCGGGAAACTAGTGTAATTAATTTCAGGCCCCTTCAGGAGAGCGGATTAGCTGTTATCCTGGTAACAGCTTAGTGGGTGTTACCCTAAGTCCCCAACCGTGTGGGACCTAGATTGATATAACTTTTACAAACCCACGCCGTCCATCTGTTTTTCCATCTCATTTTAGGACGTGATACAAAAACCTAAGAAGATCCATATCTTAGGTGGACCATACCACTAGAAACAGTGATGAATGACTATTAAAATCTTTTTGTGGGCCACAAAAGTTTTGTATCAATCTGATATTTATATCTTCCCTTCATCCAGATCTTCTAGACATTATCAAAAGGTTTGATTGCAAATAAACATTACTAAAACCTTATGATTGGACTCTTTGGAATTTTTAATGGTGGGGCACTCAATCACCACTGTTTCCAGTGGTATGGTCCACCTGAGATTTTGATCTGCATACCTTTTGGAACCACATACTAACATGGGCTGGAGAAATGGATGGATGGCGTGGATATACAAAATATCACCCATGTGGGCCACACGGAAGTGGTAACACCCACTAAGCTGTTCCCCGGGTAACACCTAATTGGAGCCCCCTCTTCAGATCCTAAACTCAGAATTCTCGATTGTAGTACATTAGTGCATGTATCTATACACGTGTACGGTGGACAGTCAAGCCCATTTGAAAAGTAGTTAGAAGGACGATGATGACAAAATGATAGTAATTATGCCCGTAGCCGTATAATAAGCTTTTAGAGCCTTGCCTTTTCTAGTGTGGCCCACCATGCATATGCCCTACGAAAAGGCTGACTTAGAGCCATACCTAACCAGACTAACATGCGCCGAGCAATTAATGAGGAACGCAAGGACGCGGATTCGGTACTCCCCTGCCTCTACTCACATCTTTTCCGGTGGCATGATTTGATTCAACGCAGCAACTGCCAGAGATAGACCAGGAAAAGTATGTTTTCGAAGGAAGCGAATCGCGTACAGAGTAAACTATGTGGGTTCCACCGTGATTTATGTATTTTATCTGCTCCGTCCATCCAATTTACCAGATAATCTTATGGCTTGAGAATAATAATTAAGTGTATCCAAACCTCAAGTGGACCACACCACGGGAAAAAGTGTGAATTAAATGTCTACTGTTGAAAAACTTTTCGGGCCACAGAAGTTTTGGATCAAGATGATATTTCTGCTGTCACTTCATCCATGTCTATGTGATCTTATGACCAGGTTGGATGGCAAATAAACATCAATGTGGGCAGTTTCAACAATATTTACACTGTTTCCTGTGGTATGGTCCACTTGAGCTATGCTTCAATTTTTGGGCTCAATTCCTAAAATGAACTGAAAAGATGGAGGGATGGTGTGGATAAACCACATACGTTCGCGGTGGGCCCAACAGAGTTTACTTTACCGCATTGAGTAACTCAGTACGCAGTCCGATTTCGTTTTTAAGTTGGCTTAGTACTGAGAAGGATTCTGCAAGTGCATGGTGACCCAACGCCAGGATTTGATCACGCTGGCGTCCCGTTTGTTAGAGTAGGTGCTGTGCGGTCACGTGCTCAGAACTTTGGGAACCCAGCTAGGTGGCGAAAAGCTCTTTGCCCCGACATGATGAATGTGTTTTATCCACCCCGTTCGTCCATTTTGCGAACTCATTTAAAAAAATGAGGCAATGCAAAGCTCAAGTGGGCCACACCACAGGAAACAGTGGATCGGGGATTGAACGCCTACTGTTAGAAACTTCTTGAGGGCCCACTGCATTATTTTCCATAACCTGTTCATAAAATCTAGTATACCTGGATATAGTCTAGCATAACTGGACAAAGGGAAAACACAAATATCAGCTTCATCCAAAATTTCTATGGCCTTTAAAAAATTGTTTTGAATGATAGGCGTTCAATTCCCACTTCTTGTGGTATGGTTCATGGTCGTGCCGGGGGGGGGGGGGGGGGGTGGGGGGGGGGGGGGGGTTTACACGATCTACTTGGTGGGGTTAGGGTCACCACCCAATCGCCTTTCAAACCAGCTTTGTTTGGGCCAATCTCTGAGGGGTCACCAGGCAATCAAATTCCACCCGGTCCGAATCCCCTTTCAAAGATGCTGTAAGGGCCAATCTTGACGGGTCACCACGCAATCAAATTCCACTTCGGTCCGGACCCCTTTCAAACATGGTTTGTGTGGTGGGCCAATATCTCTGATGGGTCACGGTCCGAACAGTACCGAGATCCATAGCGTTGGAGTCACATCTCACCACATCATGATGCCTACATCCACGTTGGTACAGACTGGAGCAATGCCCAATCTGGGACAGCCATTTGCCTCTGCACCAGTCGGAAGATACGTGGGGCCCACAAAATTCCCTTGATAAATCCACTCGGTCCATCAGTTTCGCAAGACCACAGTAGTACACAAATGTAAAAATCAGGCAAATCCAAAACTCAGGTGGGCCACGCTACATGAAACAGTGGGGATTGAATGCCAACCATTGGAAACTTTGTGGGGGCCATAAAAATTCTGTGTCAGGATGATATTTGTACCTACAGTTTATTTGAGTGGTAACACCCTGTGAACAGTTCGGATGACATATAACATAATGGTCGGCTTCAGGATTATTTCAACGGTGGATATTTCCGTTCTAACTGTTTCATGTGGTGTGGTCCACCTGAGTTGTGGATCTGCCTGATTTTTCTTCTCTACTGCTATTGTGGATTGCAAAACTGATGGAAAGAGTGGATTTGTTACGACGTTTTCTGTGGGCCCCACATAGCTTCCGACCACAGGAACATCCTGTGGCCGGGGCACAGGCAAGTCGCGTCCCCCACCTGCGTCCGGAAGGCAAATGGGTCTATATGATCGTGTGGATTGGGTACGACCTCCACGGGCTTGCCGTTCAATCAATTCCGCCGAAGGGAGGTCAATCACGCGGGGGCAGTGGACCATGCTATATTTTCCTCAGGCCTTCCGCCTGCAAAATGGGACCAAAAGTTTCATGATCCAACCCGTTGATTTGATTGATAATTTGATGGATGGCAGATGGCCTACCAATCTTACAGGCTGGAAGATCGCACCCTCTCGATCTTCGACTTCTCGTTCCACTGAATGTTGACGGCTACCATGTTAGTTTTCTAACCATCTAGCAGGCTACCAATTGAAGGGTTAAGATTGTTCCAGACAATCCAGTGCCCAACTGAATAATCGTACTATAGATGCCACATGCGCAACGAGCCCATGAATTGGTTGGTTGGGATCAGCATACACTCATCCCACACGTGTAGGCAGTGATCTTGTGCATGCTATCGATGGCCAGTCTCTGCCGGAGTATCATTGTATTTCTTCCCGGGGGGTTTCTTTTTCAGACCACACGCGCATGGGACCAGCGTGATTTTCCTGCTGATGCAGGTTCACGACAGGTGAACGGCCAGGATATCAAGAATCATGACCCTGGCAAATGAGGTAGACCAGGAATCTCGCGAGTAACTATCACATTTCCCACTTTACCAGATCGCGGTATTATTTGATGCAAGATCGTTTTGCCCTGTCGCGACTCAGGATGCACCGTCATTTCCGACGCGGCTTCGATGGATCCCTGACTGTGGGGTCCACATTCATGCATGTGTCTTATATCCGTGCCATCCATCCGTTTCGCCAGATCATTTTGGGGGTATGATCCGAAAAATTGCAGCAGATCCAAATCTCAGGTGGACAACACCAATGGAAACAGTGGTAATTGACCATCAAAAACTTCTCGAGTTCCACGAAAGTTTAGGTCAAGCGGATAGTCACGTGATACTTTCATCCTGGTCTTTGTGACCTTATCAATGGGTTGGATGGTAAATAAACATTCCGATGGTCCCCAAGAAAATTTTAATGGTGGGCGTTTAATCACCACTTTTTCCTGTGGTGAGTCCACCTGAGATTTGTATCTGCTGTATTTTTTGGGTTCATACCCTAAAATAATCTCGATAAACGGATGGACAGGATGGATATAAGACACATACATCAACATGGGCCACACAACGATACACCGAAGCCGCGTCCCTTGAAGCCTGCCCACTGCCGCCCAATGATCAGAACCGTCCATGTTTTGGACTGTGTGCTATTTAGGAACGGATGACTGTTCACCATTGTTATCTGCAGATGAATCTATAAAAACGAAAAGAATGCTCTACGAATCGCATTAAACTCTAAAAATCGAGGGTTAGGATCACCGCTGAATTGTGAATACGGGGTAATAGCATATTTATGATATTAAACGATAATATAGACGGTTCAGATCATCTGAATATCTCAGCATGTGGGCTCCATTGGCTGTAACCTGAATCGTGAAGAAGGCCCATTCGATACAAGCTCGACGCGCGCGAGTCTTTTCCCACTGACATGTTACGAGTGCAAGACATCTGACCCGTACAAAACTTGGGCCCCACCACGAAGATTAGGTGGGCAAAACCCGTTCGTAGAACCAGACCGTGTCCATTTGTTTCAATGGCGTGGCCCACTAATGAGTTGAGTGAAAAATTAAAATAAAAATCTCGCGCCATGGAACCTTGAGGGTGCGGCCCACCGTTTGTATGGTCCGATGTCCTACAGAAGCAACACATTGTAGAGAAAATGCATTTTTTTTTGTACGACGCAGCTGGCTGCAGCAGATTAGTTCTCATTTATAGCTGGCTCGAGTGATACAAGTTAATGTGTAAAGAGACAGATCGTTGTCTGAATCAGATGCTTTTTAGTTAAAACCGAATAGAAAGCTCAAAGAATGTAAAAACAAAAAAGATGAAAATCACTTTCTTCTTCATCTTTTTCAGAAAACGGACCACAGAAGAATCTCCCTCCCTCTCTCTCTGAGACAAGCTCCAAGAAATCCAGCAACCCGTTTCTCCAAAGCAAATGCAAACAAGAAAAACCCATTTCTCCAAAGAAAACACAAACAAGAAAAACCCATTTCTCCAACAGCAAATGCAAAGAGGAAAAACGCATTTCTCCGCAAGCAAACGCAGAGAAGAAAACTTAACCCATATACTGACATGAAGAAACGAAAAGATTCAAAAAAAAAAAAAAAAATCATCCAGGAGAATCGAGATAGAAATCCCAGTACAAAAAACTACCTCACCTACACTCCTCGCTGGAAAAAAAAAAAAAAAAAAAAAACCCTCCATATACAAGAACCCACCCAAGACAAAACCCATTTACCACACTACTACCATTTTCCGTCTCTGGCATCTAATTCAACAGAGGAATCCAGACCCAGCATCGTCGAAATTCAATGCGTAGCTGAAAGGGTCGTATTTGAAGCTAAACCTCCTCCTCGACCGCCCTTTCACCTGCCTCCTTATCTCAGCTCGAACCTTCCAGAACAAGCTCCTGCACCTCCTCTTCCCATTGCTGAATGCCAGCGTCGTCGGCTCCAATATCACTGAAATCATCGCCATTCCCCGTCAAATCGAAACGACGGATTGAAAACGAGATAGAAAACCCAAAACAAAGATATGGGGTTGAAGCCCTTTTTATACAGAGATTGGAGAGAATGGAGATTTAAAAAGAGGAGGGTTGGCTTGTTGGGCAAGGCAGGCAAGAGAAAGAGAGCAGATGAGAGAGAAGGAAAAGTGGTGCTACTGCGCCTTCTGATGCAGCAATGCTACGGCGCTGTCGAAATAGGCGGGTTGTCACGTGGCGTACTGGAGCCGAGACTCGCTTTCTCTCTCACGTGCCTATTGGAATACGTGTGACAGATCCGAGCGGTTTGTTACGCCCTTCCCACTTTTAGATGCCACGTCGGACAATTCACGCAAAATGCAGTTTCTGCGCCAGACGCACGCGTTACAATAGAGATGAACGGTTAAGATAAATGAAAAGTTCTTTCGAATGTGTGGATACACACGTACACCACCGGGTGGTCAGATCGACTCGGGGTTTTAGAAATCAAAGCTAATACAGTAGATCGCTTGATGGACTGATCAGATCCGCTACACGCGTATCTGGTTACCACGTGTGAGGGGAGAACAATCTCAGTGCGCTCGAGCGAGTTCAGTTGCAAAAGCATTCTTTGAGTGAGGGGAAGCAGTGGAGGCGCGATTGATAGATTGATGGATGTACGTACAGCTCTACAACCGATGGGTGTACCTCATGAACTCGTGCGAGTTCTCTATTACTTGGAAATCGTCACACGTGTAAGATAGTGGCAAGTGTGAGACGCAGGAGCTGCTCATCAGGTGATTCCCACTTTGTAGATTAAAAGTACGTGAAAAGTAAGGCTGGCTCGAATTAGGTGGGTCCAACTTGCAAAAGTAAATGAACAGCTGAATAGAAATCAACCAACGGTTGCTTTTTTATGTACTCTTGTGGTTCAGATGATGATCAGGTTGATCTGATTTTTTAGGTAAGTCATCTGGTAAGCGAGAATAGCATGATGATTGAGTTTGATCACGCACGCGTGCGACCCATTGAGCGAGTTTCATGAAGAAGTAATCTCACACGAGTGCACTCCTCATTTCCATTTCCCCATTTTTATCCTCATTTACCTCGGGGTAGTTACATAGAAACGAGGGTGAACAGCGGCTTCTCTTTTGTTTCGTCCTCGCAAAAACTCGGCGATGTTTCCGTAAAATCAGCGAGTTGTGATTTGAGAGAACGCAGGGTCATTTATTTGATACTCTAGCACCGTATGATCTATGATACGCAGGCACTTGCATTTTTAGACGTGGGAAATGCGTAAACCGTTCCAGTCACGAGACCCACTGTACATATGTTGGATGGAAGAAGCTTATACGATGCGGGCGTCGGTTGGCGGGAGCGGAGTAGGTGAGACCCTGCACTCACCCAAGACGGTGTGGCCCTTACCGTGGGGCCCACCTTAATGTATGTATTCTGTATCCACGTCATAGATCTGTTTTTCCTGATCATTTTAAGGCATTATCTAATAAAAATGAAGCGCATCGAATTCTCTGCAGACTATGAGCGTCACAGCTGGCAGTTGCCTTTTATAAGGATCTCGGTTCTCATTTCGAAGGTGTTGGTGGTTTTCTTAAGGACAAGATCTTGATTCTACGCTGACTATTAGTGTTGCAAATTACGGTTACCTTTGTAAGGACATGGCATCAATTATGGTCTCAATATTCAGAGAAAAAAGAGGAAGAAGAAAAAAAATAATAAAGAGGGTAGAGTTAGGGTTTTTTTTTTTTTTAATATTTTTTTTCATTCTATTTTTTTGTTTAAGAAGATTAAGAATACTTA
The DNA here is from genome assembly GCA_003013855.2 of Liriodendron chinense. Lineage (NCBI taxonomy): Eukaryota > Viridiplantae > Streptophyta > Magnoliopsida > Magnoliales > Magnoliaceae > Liriodendron > Liriodendron chinense. The sequence continues at coordinate 1,606,874 of ML058513.1, forward strand.
TTTTTCTCTTTATTAATTAATTTTTTCAAAAAAAAAAGAGAGGAAAAACAAAGAGGGGAAGATAAGATAGTTTATTTATTTGATTGATCTTTTCATTTTCATTCTCTTTTCATTTACACTTTTTTATTTAAGAAGATTAATAATGCTTTTTTTTAAAAATGTTTATTTATTATTATTTTTATTTGTATTTTTTTTTTTAGAAAATGATGAAGAAGAAAAAGAAAAATAACAAAAAAAATGTCGGGCAATTGCCAAAACAATCACAAAGTTTAATTAAACAAGTAATAGATAAACACAAACAAAACGCATAGATTTTAGATGAAAAACTCTTACAGTAAAAAATTACGCATAAAGCGACAATAACCTACTATAAACAAATTATAAGATATGAAAATTTGAACTTACAATGACGAGAAACTTTAGCTTTCTTCTTCACAAACCCTGGAAACATTTTAGAACTCCTTAGAATACCCTAACCCCTCATTATACCCAGATATATAGTGTTACACCTGAAATTACAAACAAAACTACGCACTTACGTAAAACAGCGAGCACCGTCGATTGATCGATCAACGATCCCTCGATCATTCAACACTGGCATGTTCGATTGATCGAACATGCTCAACATAGTTCAGAGAGTTTACGAAAAATTCTAACTAGTTTCGATCGATCGAGCCCCAAGTGTCGATCGACCGAACTAGTCCGAAAGTGTACATGACTAAATTGTCTCATCCAGGGCATTTTCGATCAATTGACCACATCGGTTGATCGATTGATGACCCTAAAAACTGAATATTTAAGTTTCCTTTTACGATCAATGATCCCTTGATCGCTCGACATCGGCATGTTCGGTCGATCGAACATGCCCAAAACAATCTAGAGAGTTTACGAAAAATTCCAACTAGTTTCAATCAATCGAGCCCCAAGTGCCGATCGACCAAACTAGTCCAAGAGTGTATAGACTAAATTGTCTTATTTGGGGAATTTTCGATCAATCGACCACAACGGTAAATCGATCAATGACCCCAAAATTGATGATTTAAGTTTCATTTTAATAATGAAGAAAGTAAATTATTTTATTTATTTGATATTTTTATTTTATAAAGAATAAGAAGATATTGAATATAATTAATAAGAAGAAGCAGGGGCGTTTTCATCCCTAGCTTTTTTCAAAAGCTATCAAAAGTCTAAACATGAAAAGAATTTAAAAGATTGTTCAATTATCTAATTAAGGTAGATCTTGGGACTATTTTATTAATAATCCATTAGATAAGGAAGCAAGTTATTGTTTCAGCCACCCTCATCTTGAAGCACAAAACATAAACACACGGTATGTGCTAAGCTCATGTACATTGCATTTGAAGCATTCATACTTTATAGGACGGTTTTGGCCACTAATATTTTGAATCCAAAAACTGGTCTGAGTCCATTATTAGGTGGGCCACACATTTGCTAAAAGGAGTTGTGCTGAAAATGGAAACGTGTGATCTACATATGATTTGCTTATGTATAATTGTAATAATTCAAAAAAATTCATGCATGTGCATTTGATCATCCGACAGTACACTCACTCATTTCCCCTACCTGATCATCTGCCATACACATGATCAAGGCATGTGATTACCCATTTATTTGTCCATTTTGTAGTCTATGTGATTGTCTAACAAAATACATTCCAACTATCCATCCAACCTAATCACTCATCCATATATCATCCTATCATCCAATCACCACCATCCAACCTACTGTCCAATCTCTACCATCCAGTCCCAATCATCCACCACACCACTAATAAACTTCAACCGTTTAATCGACTAAAGATCCATCTATCTCACTCGTCCATCCACTTAACCATTTAATTTTGCATCCCATCTACAATGTAACTCACTAATGTAGCACATGTCACATGAATGCGTGTAGCATGAATTAATATTTAAGAGTATGCATTGCTGCATTTTTTTAGTTAAGAGTATGCTAGAAATGATCATTTTTTTTTAAATGAAACACTTGCATGTATTAATTACATCATAATGTTAAAGCAGAAAATAAGAAATTTTCTAAAACTTTTATTAAGGTAAGTGATTTTAACCTAAGTTTTAAAATTTTCAGTCTATTGTTCATGTTATTTTATTCTAAAATTTAATAATAGTATTACTTAAATTAATTTTAGATTAATTAAGAAAATTTTGATGTGCTTAATCCTTTTAATTAATTTTTTTAGATCTTTTGTAGTTTAATTGCTGAATTTTTTGTAATATATTCTTAAAAATAATTACTGAATTAAATATGTTTGGTTCATATTATAATCCTGATTTAATATTCTAATTATATTTTTATTTTTAATTTAGAACAAGTTGTGGGGGATTCCGAACTGGCCCCACACACAGGAAAGGAAGCCCATAGGCTCAGAGACTCAAGTATAAGTCATCAGCCCTTCCTTCGAGCTGAAGAGTGATGTGACTAAGGAGATAAGCCAACGACCTTAGCTACTGCCAAGCTTTCTATTGTAGTTCTATCAACATCTGCAAAAGCAAAAGTTAAGGTAAAGGTCATGACCTCGGCTCCCTCTCAAGAGCCGAGCAATTATCTACAAGTGCTCTACCCTTCGGGTTGAAGAGTAACAAACTGATGTCCTGAGTTAGACTATTAAAGGAGTGATTGACCTCAACCCCTGAGAAGGATCTACAGTTCGGGTGAGAAATTCGAATGGAAGGAGCTTGACCACATCTCGAACAAACCAAGACAACCATCGTCAGAGAGGCGGCGTGACAAGTCCAGGGCAGTTCCATCAGATACGGACCATATAAGTATTTGACACTATCTCGACTGTGAATCTCTCTTATTGTTATGGGACAAGACTTCCGCCTATTTATAACTCTCCTAACATATCCATAGAGGACTACCACCAAAATATCATCCGAGTCCTATAAATAGAGCTCCCCTCTAAATAATAAGGTACGCAATCCTATTCACTTCCTACCCTACGTATGAATCCTACTCGCCTGACTTAGGCATTAAAGAGTTTACAGTCGGCCACCGGCACCTCCCCAACTGCATGCTTGTTTCCATTAATCATTTGCAAGTCTGATGACCCCAAGGTGTTACAAACTTGCTTTGTCTTAGGAAGACGGGGGTGGAAAAGACCACAAGGGCGGACTTGACCGACCGTAGCTATTGTCCAATTCTAGGCAACAAGAAAAATAACATGTTTCAGTTAATTAATTATTGAGAGCAGATGATGTTAAGATGATATTCTTATTTAAATTTTAAAATAATTGTAAATTGAAAATTTGATTTTAATTATGAATTTTTAGAAAGTTAATAAGTTAAATTAAAATTTTTAAATATAAATTATTAAATTAATTGGTTAAATTATAATTTGATTTAATTTTTGAATTAATTTTTTTATTGATTGATTTAATCAATTTTACCAAAATTTAAATTTAAATATGATTTAATTCCTTAATTGTAGAAATATTTGGTTTATGTTAATCTGTTAAATTTAGATTTGATGTTAGAACATTAAAAAATTATTTTTTAAGTTTAGATTATAGTTTAATTTAAAATTTTAAAAATTTTAAAATTTAATGAAATAAGAAATCAATCAATTTTGTTAATGGTAATATGATTTATTATTTTTTACTTTTGAAAAAAATTATTGATAAATATGATTTAAATGGAAATATGATTTTCAAAGTAAGAATTTAAACTACATTATTCTTATACATTATCAAAATATAATTTATTAAATCTCAGTAATTCTTAAATTTAAGAATATTAAATTAAAAATATTGTATTTAAGGATGTTAATTATTAATGTTTTGATAAATTACCTTTACAATTATTAATTAGAAATAAAAAATATTATTATTGATATTTTGAGAAATTCAATTAAGTAATTATTGATACTTATATAATAAATTGTGAATATTATCTTAAGAGTAGCGAAAGCATGAGAATAAATCCAGGATAACTTTATATTTATATTTGTCATTTTCGATTGTGAAACAACGATTCCTCTCGCATGCATCTTTAGCATTCATTAAGCATTGATATTGATATATTAGGTGTACTTGAAGTAGGATGATTGTGTCCTTTAGAAAAAGACCTCTAAAGCTAACAATTAGAATGATCATGTCCCTTGGGTGAAGACCCTCGAACTCATGTATCATTTGAAGTCTCCTTTGTATATGGCGTATGAGTGCAAGTGTGCATGCAGACATAAGTCAGAGGTATAATTGAAGCAATAGTTTAACTAGCTAATGTATGAATGAGCCCTCATCACCAGGTATGGATGCATGGACGTTAATGTAACATGGTCATTTACTTAATTACAATGTTGTAAGAGATGGCCATTGTTTATAAGAATTCATGGAAAACATTACATTCATAGTATATTTACGATTTTAATACTTCAATTCATGTTCTTTTATTTTTAGTATTTAAATTCTATTAACTCTTTTATTTATAAAATTTTGATATAATTTGAACATTTCAAATTTTGGATGAGAAATGATCCTATTGAGCTTGTGTGTGCTTACCCTACTATGAACATTCCCTCAAGTGTAGAATTGGAGTGCTTTTAACAAGCAAGTCTTTATTATTAAGGCTTCCATTGATTTAATAGATGTAGTTAGGAAGTTTAAAGTCTATGTTGGAACTGAATAATTATTTAAATAGTTAAAGTTGGAGTAATAGATGTGAAACGATTATTAGCTAAGTTAATTTAAATTATTGGTAATTTTCATTTAGCCTATGCATAGATGTCAATATGTATTGAATAGACATGTATGATATGATAAAAAATAAATTTAATATTTTGCATTCTCAGGATTTAGGACTTGAGTAACCTTACTCGGGTATTCAAATTTCGGGTGTGACAATAATTTAGTGTGATGCGATTTGCCCCGTCCCAGCCTACAAAAAGTTCTTGTAATTGGATGTTACATGGGACCCACCAGGATATCCATGGAAAATCTCCCCTATCCATCAGTTTCTCCAGCTCGTATTATGATGATCCCAAAATGAGCCAAATCAAAAGCTTAACTGGATCACACTCCATGGAATAGTGGAGATGGGAATGCCACCATTGAAGCTGTCCAGGGACCCACTATGATGTTTATATGTCATCCAAGACGCTCATAATGTCATTCTAACTTGGATGAATCCAAAACACAAATATTAGCCTCATCGAAAATTTCTGTCCCCCATAAATGTTTTGACGGTGGTCCATTCTCAATGTTTCTCATAATGTGGTCCATTGAGAAATTGATCCACTGGGTGGATTTCTCATGAACATTTGAATGGGCCCCACATAGCTTTTGACTGCTTCCTGGCAACTCATGTCCCTTTAGCGGATGACTTGATCGGACGTAGAACATGGATTTTAATCACACCGTCCATTCATTTGGACATTTTAGTTTTAGGTATAAGCTAAAAAATGTGCAGATCTAAGGCTCAAGTGGACCTCAGAGTGGGGATTTAACGCCCACCATTAAAAACTTCTTGAGAGCAGCAAAAGTTTGGATCAAGCTGATATTTGTGTTTTCCCTCGGTCCTGGTCTATGTGACCTTATGAAAATGTAGGATGGCAAATCAACATTATGGTGGGTCATAGGAAGATTTCAACAGTGGGAGTGGTTATAATCACTGTGTGGTCCACTTAAGCCTTAGATCTGCTCATTTTTAGGTTCATACACTAAAATGATATGGAAAATTGGATGGACCGCGTGGATAAAGCCCTAACATCATGGGGCCGCTCATAGCCCCTGCCTGTGCTGAGCGTGAGACAGGAAGGACTCTGTGGTGTGTTTATGTGGCAAAGCTCCATGGGCCCGCTGTGATGAATGTGCTGTATCCACGTCCTTCATCCATTTTTCCAAGATCATTTAGGGCATGAGCCCAAAAAATAAAGCAGATCCAAAGCTCAAGTGGACCACACCACATAAAGCAGCGGGAATTGAACACTTACCATTGAAAACTTCTAGGGGTACAACAGTTTTGGATCGGGCTGAGATATTTGAGTCTTCTCTTCATCTAGGTCTGTGTGACCTTATGACTAGGTTGGATGGCAAATAAAAATCAAGATGGCCATGAAATAATCTGTAAAAATGGATGAAAGGTGTGGATATAACTCTAACATCACGTGGGGCCCACATAACTTTTCCACATCCACAGTGGTGTGTGCGCCACGCTACGCAATCCGAGTCCGGACAGGCGGGGGTGGTACCCAATCCGCATCCCAGTCGGTCCCCCTGATGTGGCGTTCGGAAATAGCATTACCGGCAAGGAAATGTATCCTTTCTTGCGTGTAGAGAAGTGGCATTGATGGCCAGCTGGTGGGCCCAGTCGATCTAGACCCTCCATTTAGCTGGTCCCGTCCAAGGATTGATCTTAGTGCTCAAGGCTGTCTGGACCGGAGCCAGCCACCAAAACGAGCTGGGTGCAACTACATCCGTGAGAGTTCGACGGTTCGCAGTCCAAAAGTCAGAACGGACCGGTTGAACCGGGGAGGGGAGTAGGTGTTACACGGGTGTTAGCCTTACCGTGTGGCCCACCTTGGTGATATGCTGTATATCTACGCCGTCCATGCGTTTTTCCAGCCCATTTTACTACATGGATCCAAACACTAAGAAAATCCAAATCTCGGATGGACCACACCTCAGGAAACAATGGTGATTGAATGCTCACTATAAAAAATTCCTATGGCCCACCATAATGTTTATTTTCCATCCAATCTGTTGATAAAGCCAAGAAGACCTGCATGAAGGGAAAAGACAAATATCAGATTGATCCAAAACTTTTGTGGCCCACATAAAGTTTTTAATGATTATTCTCCACTGTTTCCATTGGTGTGGTCCATCTGAGATCTATATCTTCTTAATTTTTAGGATCACATCCTAAAATGAGCTCGAAAAATGGATGGACGGCGTTGATATACAACATATTCATCAAAGTAGGCCCCACACGGTAAGGATGATACCTAATCTGCTCCCGTTGCATTGGTAGTTGATCTGAACCCAAGAAAGGAAAATTGTATACACCTACCCTCTTGTTCTGAGAATTGTAACCAGCTCTCCACGGTTTGGATTATTGCAAAAGCCTCCCTCTCTATTAACAAATTCAACACACATTCCACAAAACTGTCAATTACTGCCGTTTTCTTTGAGAAATTAACCATTTTACCCCTATTCATAAGTAACTAATTGTAGATGCACCTGCCTACATTTGCATGCTTGGCATCTTTGCTAATGAGCATGATCCCTCCACCTTGAAAACGAAAAACCTTAAAAATTAGTTTGATCCAACCATCAGATGTCCCACACAAAAATTTAGAGTTTTTCGGGTTGGTGTGGCCTAGCTGATAATTGGATTAGTTTGATTCTTCAAGTGTCCAACACTTGTTTATTGATGTGGCAGCGGGCTTTTATTTTTAATGAAGAAGAAAACTTTGTGTTGTTGTCTTGTGGAATAGGCATATTGCTGATCAATCACGTAAGTTCTTGTGCCTCTTAACTCTTGTTTTTGTTTGGCTTAGGCCTGGCAAAATTCCACACGACCCACCAACCCACATAAAACCCGCATGAAAAAACCAATGTTCGGGTCTAGCCTTGTCGTGTCGGGTCACTAGTAGGTTGACTCGTTAAGACTCATTAACATAATGAGTCAGGTTAGTGTTTCACCCGCGAACCCGATTAACTCGTTAACATAATGGTCTAGACCACTAAACCATAGCCTACCTACGAACCTTGACACTCTATCATATGCAATATTGCAATGTACAGGTGATTCCTCCTCATCTCACGAGTGAATCCTATTGTTTATGATAATAGAATGAGCCCACAAGGTGGACTACAACTGTATGTTTGGTCAGACTGTCAGTTGTCCTCATCAATGGTGTGGCCATTTGATGGGTAGACTGGCTTAATGGGTTAAACGAGTCGGGTTACGGATAAGTCGTTAAATTAACGAATGGATTTGGGTTTCTAGATTTCGACCCGTTAGTTAATGGGTCAGGTTTGGGTGAGCAAAATTTTGACACAATACGAACATGGTTCAACACGACTTGTTACTAGGTATAGTTTGACTTATTTATTTTGTGTCTTGGCTTTGCCTACATTGATTGCGTGCCGGCATTTTTTTGCAATATTCAGGCGCCCTATGAGGTTTTTGGGTCAATGTGGCCCAGTTGATGATTAGGTTAGCAAGATTCTTTTGCATCAAATACTTACTGCATAGGGGCCTTTTGGACAGGTTTGTATGTGATTCATACCTAAAGATGGCCTAGGAATAACATGAACTCCAAACATGAAGGTGTTTTTGTCAATTGGTGCAAATACCTCTCATGTCTGTAGTAGAGAGGAGATAGGTGCAATCATCCAAAGCACAGGGAGGTGTTTACAATTATCAATAGAATATTTTAGCCTTTAAATTTGGGTTTTATTCTAATTATCTAAAGCATTTAAAAAAGGCTCTTGTTTTATAAATTGGAAAATTAACAAATAAAAGCTCTCAATTGAATTAATGATTTAGCTCTTCTGCTTTGAATGGATGGTTACCATAGTCTTCCCATGATCAAAGGCTGAAATATTCATGTAATGGGTCAAACCTTAATTGCGAGAAATAAAGAGGGGGCCTTTTGCAATTATAAAAAATTTGGAAAACATCCAAAGTAAAGATGATTTCCATTCCATTTAAAAGGTTGGTGAATGCTAGCTATTTCTGTGGTCGACCAGCTATTTTAAAGTCATAAAAGGGCCTGTACTGCTGAAGATAGCTGCAACTTTTAAGTGGTCCATGCACAGTACACTCTGGATGTATGACAATCTACCAATTCCACTGACCTGTTTTGGATGTACCACGCTCCAAAACCCATTCTGATTGAATGATCCTGACCGTCCAATCTCACCCATTCAATCTGAATATATGACCATTTGATTCTTGTCTGTACGTTTGATACCCGTTAATAGCAAAGGCCCAGTCTAGATTAAGTTATCTACCGTGACAGACACGGATTGCCTGTGACACCCGTTGCAGAAAATTTTAGTGGTGAGAAGCTAGGTGGGGCCCACCGTGAGCCATCAATTTTACTGGCTGATGTTAGGACATGATCCAGAAAATTAGGCAATTCAAAACTAAAGTAGGCTGCGAGACATGAAAAAGTGGCTGGGAAGAGTTGAAAACACAAAAATATTAGCCGGATCTATAGCGGATGAATGTTTTAAAGGTGGACATTCAATCTTCACTATTTTTGTCATGTGGCCCACTTGACTATTGGAACTGTATCATTTTTTTGCACCCATGACCTAAAATGACATCGAAAAACAGATGGACGGACTGGATTTCTCACAAAAATCACGGTGGATCCCACCTACTGAATGTGTACTGTGAACTTTCAGCCGCGGTCAAGACACAAACCACAGCTACAAGGCGTTGCGAGGAATTGCCGTGTAATTGGCGAGAAATGCCGAGTCGAGTGCCTCGGGGAGCTAAAATTCCACCCTTTAAATGAGAGTAGGAGCGAGAATGGAGAGGAAGGTGGGGGTCGTAGATGGGCGGGCCGCTGTTCCGCTGCTTGCAGAGATATGTCCGTCCTCGGGCGCTGAGCACGCCGGTTCCCTGCAGAAGGCAATTGGTAAACCAGCCGTGAGGTCGCCATCCGCCATTCTACCCCTCCAATTCAAATTTATTTACTAAACTAACCCTTTTTCATCCCTCTGTCCAATAATGCCCTACCAATGCCTGGTCAATGTAGTGTACAAAGAGCTTTACCAAATCTACGGTGATCGGCAGCTCCCTCCCGTTATACACGTGGCATGTGCTGCGAATCAGAACCGTTGAAACAGTGAGGCACGAAGTGAGTTCTGTGGTGACATGACTTTATTCAATAACATCCAACCCGTTCAGTAGACACCTGATCATGTGGATCTAACATTACGATGGGCCGCACGTGAATTTTTAGTTTTTTGGATGGTGTAATTGTCTTTTTATGGTTGTGGCCCACCACTGATTGGATCACTTTGATTTCTTTATTTAGGAAAATTTACAAAAAAAAAAAAAAAACTACCAAATTAATATAGAATTTATATTTCACTGCCTTTTCAAAAAAGTTTTCTAATAACTATCTCATTAATTGATATAATTTTCATTTCACTTATTTTAAAACCTTTTTTAAAAAGGCCCATGAATGCAACTTTCTTCTTAATTAGGCAGTTTATTATGAAATTCCTTTTTATTTACCTGATAATCATAATGGATACACCTGTTAGAAGGTTTGGATGTCATATAAACAATTGTGGACCCCACAACTCCACAATCCTTCGGAAGAAAAAGTGGAGGAAGATATTTTGGTCATTTCAACTTCTAGAAAACATGTTCTGGACATTTAAAAATGTGCAGGTCTTTATGGTAAAAAGATAATTTCGGAGGGATTTAGGGGTAAAATTCTTTTAAAACTCTCCTATCCATTAATCTAGATCGTTAATTAAGTTTAATGCACATCTAGTGGTTTAGTATGCAAGAATCACACCAATCCGAGATATATTAAACATCTGACCAATGGCATTTAATTTGGACGGTCAAGATCATTTACATCAAGATTGGTCCAATCAACAATTTGATCAATCTATTTGTTTGAGATCATCATGGGTCGCTTATACTTCTAAAGAATTGAAGCCATCTCAGGTGGACCATACTATAGAAAACAGTGGTGATAGAACGTCCTAGCATTAAAAACTTCAGAAGGGCCCAAAGATCTGGATGAAAGGGAAAAACAAATATCACTTTGATCCAAAACTTTTGTGGCCCATCAGAAGTTTTTAATGAATAACACTTTTATTTCATATGATATGGGCAACCTGAGATTTGGATCTATTTCATTTTTGGGCTCATGCCTCTGGAAAAAAAAAAAAAAGATGGACGGTGTGGATATAGAATACATAATCTATAGGGCCGCACCTAATCCGCTCCCACGGTGTGGTAGAGTAATCTCTAGATGGGACACGTCCATGTGATTCTCAATACTCAGGCCAGATGCGCTTCACCGTGGTTAAAGGGACGGGTGATTCAGCCGTCCATTTGGTGATCCTTACCTCGGAGGGCCATACACGTGTATTACATGATATTTTTTTTTATCTTAATCTTTTGGTAAAAGCTTTCATACTCTGTCAATGTGACGGAGGCAACAGTCGCAGCTTTAAGCGGCCTATCATTTTAGAGTTGCTTTGATTAGATGTTCGTAACTCATCCAGTCAATGTCTAGGAAATGGCCTGCCATATTGATTTAGGATTGACTGGTGACCCGCCCATTGGGATATCCCTGGCGTTGTGGGGTGGGGTGGGGCGGCTTACGTGATGTAAGTGTTCTATGCAAATTGTCCACAACATCTGTTTTGCTAGATTTAGAGCTCAAGTGGACCACACCTTAGGAAACCATGGTGATTAAACACTCACCGTTAAAATTTCCTTAAGGCTACACAAGTTTTGATTCAAGCTAATATTTGTGTTTTCCTTCATCGAGGTCTAAGTGACCTTATGAATTATAAGCTAAATGGCAAATAAACATCATTATGGGCCCTAGGTAGGTTTCAATGGTGGGTGTGTTTTCTATAGTATAGACCATCTGCGTTTTGAATTTGCTTCACTTTTGGGCTCATGCCCTAAAATGAGCTGGCAAATCAGATGACCGAAGTGGATATAAAACACATATACACTACAACACCTGCTTCCATTGATTTATGTGGAAAACATGTGAGCTTCCATCTAGGGTACCTCCTTCATTTTATTGCCATTTTGTCTCAAAAATTACTCTGAACTCTTCATCATGAGTCCAACCTTTGACTTCCCATCTCTCAAAATGACTTTGATTTTACAATCCAGACCATTAATGAATGAACAAAGAAAAGTAAAGGACCAAATGGATTATACTATGAAGGTCTTTATTTTATTATTATTTTTTTTTTTTACGGGTTAGTTCACACACCCTATTGTTAGTACACCCACCCACCCTTGTTAGTCACATCACAATGTTAGCCACCCCCACTATGGGATCCATACCATGACCGTTAATGTTGAAACAAGGCTATTTTCACTTAATCTACCACTCGAGGTATGGACCTGGGTGTCTATGAAGGTCTTACTATTGATATAGATTATACATCACATTCAACACCTTGTGACATTTTACCTTTCCATTACATTGACCTTTGTTTAAGTTCAATCCAAGAGGTCTTTTAAGTCATATAAATTAAGAGGGAGAAGAGTGGACAAAGTTGTTTGATTATAAGAATTTCCTAGTTCCCCCAATTTTGTGGCATCCAAATAGCATTGGCTAGGATTGTACATCAGCTTAGGGCCTCGCCTTAGTAAGGTCTAGGCTCTTGCACTTGTATATGCGGTCTACCAAGGACGTGGATTGAGCGGTGAACTCAACACCACATAGCTACTTCGTGTGAAGACTCCTTCGAGCTCATTACGATCTATATGTTTTATCCACATCATCTATCCACCTGTTTTACCATATCTATTTAGGGCATGAACCCAAAATTAAAGCATAGCCAATGATCAAGTGGACCCCATTGCAAGAAGTAGTGGGGGTAATGACATCCACCATCGCAACCTTTCTAGGGTCTACAATAGCGTTTATTTGTCATCTAACTTGTTGATAAGGTCACACAGATGAAGGGAAAGCACTACCCCGAGAAAGTATTTAATGGTAGGCATTCAATCGCCATTAGTTCTTATGGTGTGGCCCACTTGAGCATTTAATATCCTTCATTTATGTGCTCATGCATTAAAATGAGCTGGAAAAAAGGATGGACGGTGCGGATAAAATATATACATCACGGTGGGTCCTGTAGCGTCCTTACACCACGTCGCTAGGTGGTGTTGGATTCACCACGCAATCCGCATTGCCAGCGAGAGTATCATCGTCCCTTTTATTTTCAGTAATAGCACTTATAAAGGCAAATGATAACTTAGAAAAGATATAATGATTTATGTTAATTTCGACGTGAGCCCACGCGATCGTATTAGGAACTAAGAAGGCCGTTCGGATGCGACCACATGTGTGATGGTCCATCTTTCCAGATTCACTGGCCCACGAAACAGGCCACGCCTACCAATCAAGTGGGCCACATCGTTTCTAAGACTGCATAGGAAACTTGGCTATTTTTTTTCAGCCATCTGTCTTCTTCGTAAACTGTAGTCAACTTAGTCGGTAGTCTTGGCATGACTCTAGGTTGAGGTCATCTATGCATTGTGGTCACTGTTTGGACGGATTGGATCTGACACACATGTTACTTTGGTCCATCTGGTGGTGTGAAGAGAGTCACTATCACGCGCGTGGGCTGACCGAATCTTTGTTGAAATAGTCGTTGAGGGATGCACTCTCGTTGATCTTCTGCAGACATTCCAGACTCGAATCTCTGTTTTGCCTTTGTAATAATTGCGAAGGATGTTTATTTTAGAGGACTTATGTTGGTACCAAGCGGAGTATGATGATTCATACGCATGCACCTCCAAATTGTACACGTGGCATGCTTTTAAGACACACAAAAAACAAGAACCGTCCAAACACGGAGCCTAACGTAGAGTATATGAGAAAACTCAAAACAAAGGAACTTTTTATCAATGAACGTTTGCTTTATTCAGGCCCTGTCTATTTTGCACTGCAGCCGCCCATTACTCGTTCAAAGATCGAAGTGCGTTCTTGTTTTTTTAGCATTACTTTTAAGGTTTTGATATTTCAAAGGTGTGTCCCATGATTTGAACGGTTAGTTTCGGGATTAGAGTTCCTGATTTTACGATGATAGACCATTAAACTGTGCGAGAGTAGGAAAATTTAAGAGCTTCTACTACTCAAACGTTCACAGAAAAGTAATTAATGGGTTTTGACTGGCGCTTGATCCACGGTGACTCGGAAATTGGATCGCTGCATGCATTAGATAGGACCATTAGCTAGTTTCATTCTGAACCGTCCAATAAATATCAACAAATCCGATAGCAAGATAGTAACATAAGTTTCTTTTTTGGGTCATCGTATATCTAAACTAGGACTCATGATTTGGACGGTTTGATTTGAACAACTTATATACTTATACGCAATGTCTAAATGCCTGTGTATCATCCATCACACTGCCCGAGTATCTAAGTTTCTTTCTCTTTACATAATAAAAAGAGAGAGAGGAAGCGGCGGGAGCTTTGGGGGTTTGGTAATGATGGTGATCATATTATAATGATTTTGTCTTTCTATTCTTAAATTACCAAAATACCCTCACATCCCGACAATGATTTTGGTATAGGATTCATGGGAACGTGGGAAAAACTCTCTCTTTCTCTCGCATATGACAGCGACTCCACCTCTCTTAAAGGTGAAGGGTATTTTCGTCATTTAGGAGAAATAATGATACAATTCCCTATTTTAAGCTCGAAAAATGCTCCATGGCGAACTATAAGTTTTAGTCGTCATAGTTGCATCGGTTCTCTTGGACAGTCCAATCTACCGATCCGAACCGTCCATTAAGTTCAGAACACATCTCATGGTCTATAAAGAAATAATCAAACGGATCGAATTATCTAATCCATCAGTAATTCGCATTTATGTTTTATAGCCATCCTTTTTGCGGGCCATTGATACATGGCTATGATTTCCTGGAGAAACAAATTCTTTATAATTATAAGCAATCCATAATAATTCCTAATAAACAGATGGATCAAATTGTTGATTGAACATATTTTTTTGTTAATGATCTTAACCATCAATGTTTAAGTCAATTGATCAAATGGCTAATTTTACCCAGATCAGTATGATGTTTTCTAGGTAGCAAATGAGTTATGCGTTGGACCCAATGAACGGTCTAGATCAATGGATTGGAGTTTCTAAGTATCCCAATGCAACTAGGAGCAGCATAACTCACAGTTCCTTTCGTTTTTTGGAAGCGTTGCCCGATGAGCAGATTTCGTTTTGCCTCCTGGATTAGAACTGTCGCCGCGTGCAGAGGCCACATGTTGAGTGTTCCAATGATCCGAACCGTACATATTTTGGTGTCCGTGATATTTTGGCCACTATTGAAAATCCTTGCTCAACACATGATAGTCACGGTCACATTATTCAAATGAATTTAGAATAATGAAAAAAAAAAATCACTGATTGCGTGTCCGGAACAATATCTTACCAACATTCATAAGGTCTGTTACGTGTATTTCAACGAAATAATATTGCTTCATGATTTTATTTTTTGTGCTTTTCTTTAGACTTATATTGGATGGAATGAAATAAGAAAAAATTGTTTATATACATTTGTCTAATATAGACTTTTGTATAATATGTTATATTATGTACAAGTCATATGCACGCACAACGGAGGATACAATTGGTGGGAAAATCGATTTGAAAACTATTAACTAGGCGTGTGCGTACATGCACACTTGTGTATGCTCAAGCAAGCAGAGTTGAGCACGAGTCAAGCTAGCTCGGATAGCTCGCTCGACTTGGCTCGAACCAACTCGATTCAAATGTTTGATTCAAACCAAGCCAAGCCATTTTTCCAAGCTTGAAATGATTTTCAAGCTGAGCTCGAGCTAACTCGAGCTTGATTCGGCTCGATTGAAGCTTGACTCGGTTGACTCAGTTGTAAAAGTATATTTTTTAGTCACACATCAGAAGTGAACAAAGAAATGAGAGGTGAAACTCTTTATAAAAGTACATGGGGGATGTCAATGGGCTTTGGGCCCAATTTTAAATAGTTTTAAGCCCAACATTTGGGCTGGGCCTATTTAAAATTTTGTATTCCCCAAGCTCGAACTAGGCTCGAAAGCTCGGTTGAGCTAACTCGAACATGTCAGTCCGGCTCAAGGCCGAGTTGAGCTGAACACGAGCTAGGGTGGTCAATGAGCGAGCCTAGCTCGAACAGGGCTCAGTTCGGCTAAGCTCCGCTCGTGCTCACCTCTATGCACATGGGAGGTGCAATCGGACCTTGATTGGCCTGGGCTAGCTTTCAAGATGTTGTGTCGTTTGGGGGTTTATAGAGAGAGATTAGGAAAACAAGTCTAGAAATATTGCTGGGGACTTGTATCATGTGAGATAGCCGCGTCAGCAACCTTCTGCATTGAGGGGAACGAACTATCTCAAAGATAATGACAGACATAGAGAAAAGCTACATATCAGGTGTGGCCCGAAAGTATCCATATAATTTCAATGCTTTAGATCACTCCATAGTTGGCCTCATTTGTATAAAAAGAAGGGCGGAGTAGATCGATACCAACATTCCTTTCGAGCACTGTGTGCTAACTATGTATAGTTGAGGAAGCAAATTGCCCGTGGCCGTGGCTAGAGATATTCCTGTGCCCCCTATTGTCGGGAGCTACATTGGGTTTTTGACAAATCCACTCCTTCCATCCGTTTTGCAAAATCACAATAGGAGCATAAAATTCAAGCAGCTTCAAAACTCACGTGGGCAATACTACACGAAACAGAAGGGATTGATTGCCTACTAATGAAAACTTTGTAGGGGCACAAAAGTTGTGTTAGTATGATATTTGTGACTACAGTTCATCTGAGTAGTAATAGCCCGATGAAAGGTTTGGATGGCATCTAAAGATCCCGATTTGCTTTAGTAAGGTTTCACCGCTAGACCTTTTTGTTCTTACTGTCTCATTTGGTGTGGTCCACTTGAGTTTTATATCTGCCTGAACTTTATAATCTTGTCTTGCAAATGTAACGCCCCAGATTTTCGAAATTTATTCGAATTTTTTTTGAAAATTCATTTTAATTTAATTTAATTAATTATCATACATTTATCCTTATTTCAAGAATAACGGACCATCTGTAGAAAATTCGATACAGTACCATTTATTAAAGTTGCTTAGAATAACCCCATTAACAACGTAGAGAGGTTAGATTCCGCTAAACTAAAAAAATTATGATAATTACGAAAATGCCATTAGTTAAACTTAAGATAAACTACCATTTTTAAGTTTGATAATTTTTTACGATCATATCAACGCAAAACCCCGAACTTTAGGATTTGGACACATTTTAACTGTATATGTCGAATTTCAGCCCTCCGATCATCCGACAAATAGGTGAATCGAAAATTTGATTATAAGTGGGCCACATCACCTCGGATTTGTCTCATTTTTTGCTTCATCGCCTAATTTTGCACGGCTCACCTACTGGACGGAGTGGATTTCATATATAAATCACAAGGGAACCCACCGTGGCCACCACCCCTGGTCGGGCCGGACGGCCTGCGACCGGCCCTCGTTAGGCCTAGCGGGCCTGCGCCTGTATAACAGCAAGGACGTTGTGCGTCCACTGACCTGTCCACACCATCCATTCGGTGGGTCATTTCATTGATCCAAGCCGTCCATCTTCTTTGTAGTCCATCAAAACCACCTCCCACGTAGTTTTTCCAGATTTCATCACGTGTCATCGCCGCTCTCTCTCTCTCTCTCTCTCTCTCTCTCTAAACTCACCCCTTGTTATACAAGAACTTTCAATCCGGGATTTCTCTTTGCGTAGGAAGTTGGGGAAACTTTTAGATGACCCTTAGGATCCCTTCAAGCTAACCAGCGTTGAGAATCCCCTCCAAAACTGAGCTTTCTAAATTTTTAAAGATTTTTCTCTAGAACCTTGTCATATGCAAGAGACTTATAAAATGAACCCCGCCTACCTAAATGGACTGATCTAAAGCCATCCTAAGTGTCAGATTGACAGATAAACTGTCTGTTTACAAATTTCTATTTTCATCCCCTTTCTTTCCTGAAAACTTCATGCCGACCGTTCGATCGCGTGTGAACCCCATTCCAAAATCTACTACGTCCATTTTGTGTCCCACACCCATCATAGCTCATGTCCAAAACTTCCTTTCAATTCGTTGTGTATACGTTTTCCAAATCCGGCCTGAAATCTCACTTTAAACCACTTTCTATCACAACCGCGCGCATGTAGCCGTGCATTCCCTCTTCTAACCTTAAAATTCGACTCTCTTAACCTAAACGAAGCCTCTCCCAACAGCAATAACCCTCATGCACGAATTTGAGAAAGAGAAAGAGAGAAAAGAGAGAAAGAGAGAGAGAGAGAGAGAGAGAGAGAGAGAGAGAGAGAGAGAGAGAGATTGTTTGGTTGTTCCAGTGACATGCTTAGCCCCTACGGCCTTCTATCAAGTTTGGTCCGTGAGGTGAGGATTTTTCCTTCAAGCCAACATGGATAAAAGTGTAATTCCTAGATTTTCTTTATTATTTATTGAGTATCTTAAGCTTGAATTTATGATCCATATTAGGCTATGATTAATATAAGATTTATGTTGAGATTATATTATGTGATGCTATGATTTCATGTTTAGATGTATATGTGAGAAAACATGTGTACTTTTTCCACATTATTATGAGAACCAAGTGTTGATTTCTTTAATTTATATTTATGTATGATTAAAATGGTTATGATGATGTACACATCATATGAATGATGATTATCATGTGAATATCACGCTTATGTAAACCCTTGTCCCCATATTGATGAGATCAGTTGTTGCAGAGAAATGGGCCTGTCAGAGGTGTCCATGTTGAAAAGATGATCTTGACAAACTATGTTTATGTGTTGAGTATTATCAAGGGATCCTTGTGTTCACATGATATTGGAATGAATCCATGTGTCGTATATGTATGTTTCCATTGGTTGCCATGTTGAAAATTAATGGCTATTCGTGGGACTTAGTTGGATTATAAGTGGGACAATGAGTGGACATTAATCGTATATATTTTCTCATGAGCCGGGGTTGGCGTTATGGACACTAATCCCGTGTTGTTGGCCTATACTAGATTGCTTACAACTCTTCATAGTGACCATTAAGTTCTTTCAATACGACTGGATGTGAAATTACTTAAATAAATGTGAAACTAAAGTCATGTAGTCACTTGGCTCTATGTAGGTGTACAGAAGTGAGAATATGCTAGGGCATCCTTCTTCTCCCGTACATTGTCACGTATAGATTTGGGCTACGAGTGTTCCGTTTCTCATGTGGTCGGGTAAAACTATAGGCTTGTGTGTCCCAAGAACCTTTGGTGACTAGTGGTTAGCGTGAAGTCGTAACAGGGAGTCTCCCACTTCATGTATTATGATTTCTAGCCAGGGTGCCTTAGCTAGAGCATGCATATCATGCATTGCATTAATAAAAATTTTCTTGGATGTTTTGGTTGATTATAATTATTATGCTTGCGCTATCTCTGTGTTATTATTATCATGATTGTCTTAGAGGGATATTCTCCACTATGATAGTTTTTAACGCTATCCAACCACATCTCAGATAATATAGGTGAAGATCTACTAAGCTAATCAAGCACTAATGCGAGGTGTTCGAAGGTTCGCGGCACAGACGACGGGTGATGAAGTTCGAGTGGCATATTAAAGATTTTATTTAATTATGTGTTTTTTTTTCCGAATAGTTTATTATTTATTTCAAAATTGTAATAAGTCTCTCTAATGGAGTTGATAATTAAATACTTTATTTGATATGTTGTAAAGGACATTTTGTTGCTAACTTAGTTTAGAAATCCATGGAATAAAATAATTATTTCTCATCTTTGTGCTTGAATGCAAAAAATTATCAAATATATGAATGGTTATTGGAATGCAGATGAATTTATCATTGACGCATCCTAGTTAACACCAGGGAACTCGGCTCATTGTAGTATCCATGAGAGTCGAAAATCTTGAGGCATTACAGCAAAACTGGTGGACGAAGTGGATTTGTCACGAGCATTTGTGGCCCCATGCAGCTTCTGACAGGAGGGGGCACTGGAATATTATGCCTCTTTGGTAAAGCGGGACACTGGCTGAACTGAGTCGAGCTTAGCATAGCTCCGCTTGATTTGGCCAGTAGCATACCTCAGCTTGAGCTTGGCCCAGTACGGTCCTATAGAGTGTGTGTGTGTGTGTGTGTGTGTGTGTGTGTGTGTGATGAAGTTAAAAATCGAGCTGAGTTAAGCCAAACCAAGTCAAGATCGGGCTAGCTCGAGTTAGGGTTGTTAAAATACCCGATCAAACTAATAAAATCGACCAAATCGGTCAGTTTCGGTCGATTTTCATTCTATTTCAAATCGGTTTGATTTTTTATATTAAAAATCGAGAATGTCGGATCAGTTGTTGGTTTGTGAAAATTATAAACCGATTTCAACCGAACCGAACCAATTATATTTATTATGTACATCTTACCCCTACCATATGGCCCACATTGATAATATCTTATATATCTACATTGTTCATTCGTTTTCTGAGCCCATTTTA
Organism: Liriodendron chinense; assembly: GCA_003013855.2. Classification (NCBI taxonomy): domain Eukaryota; kingdom Viridiplantae; phylum Streptophyta; class Magnoliopsida; order Magnoliales; family Magnoliaceae; genus Liriodendron; species Liriodendron chinense. The sequence goes on from ML058513.1 coordinate 1,627,158, forward strand.
AGATGTGTTCCTAAAAATTAATCAGATCCAAGTCTCAGGTGGTCCACACCACAAGAAATAGTGTTGATTGAGCGTTCACCATTAAAAATAACCTAGGGCCCACTTGAAGAAGATTGCAATGTGTATTTTCCATCCAACCCGTTGATAAGGTCAAATAGACCGGGATGAATGGAAAGTCAAATTTTGCTTTTAGTTTGATCCAAAACTTTTGTAGCATATAATTATAAAATGTTTTAATGGTCATTCACTAGTTTTTACATTGGTGTGGTCTAGCAGAGATTTGGATCTTCTTTATTTTTTGAACATTACCATGAAATTATCTAATAAAAAGAATAGGAGGCATGGATACGTAAAAACTTCATCAAGGTGGGCCCAATTGGGCTGAGGCCTAAACCGACAAAATCAAATGGTTCGATTCGGTTAGTGACGCTTCATCGGTTCAGTTCATTTGTTAAATATTCAAAACTGATTGAGTCGGTTTGGTTAGTGAGGCTTCGTCGGTTCAGTTCGGTTGTTAAATATTTAAAATCGATTGAGTCAGTTCGGTCAGTGAGGCTTCATCGGTTCGGTTCGGTTGTTAAATATTCAAAACCAATTAAGTTTGTTTAGTTGGGTATCGGCCCTCAAGCCCCAATCAACTGAACCGCGTACAATTCTAGCTCAAGTTCAATTCGATTTATTTTTAGCTAAAAAAACAGCTTGGCTCGGCTCAAACCCAGCTTTCAAGCTTAATCGAGCTGAGTTGACGGAGCTAACCAAGCTAGCTTGATTTGTGTCCAGCTCTACTCTTTGGCTCAGGGAACAAGCAATTTGCGTGCGCACAATGACAGTGGATTAAATCAGGCAGGGTTAACATCGAGTTTAGGCATGCTGTAACCTTCAGGCCCTCTTTGATGTATGTGTTACCTTCAGGCCCTCTTTGATGTATGTGTTATATATCTATGCTGACCATTTGTCTCACCAGCTCATTTGTGGACATGCACCCAAAAGATGAAGTATATCTAAATCTCAAGTGGACCACACCACAGAAAGAGTGGTAATTGAACACCCAGAAAAACCTCCTAAGGCGCATGGCAATGTCTATCTCACATCCAAGCCATTGATAAGGTCACACAATTCTGATAGTAGAAAAACTTAAATATCAGCTTAATTCAAAACTTTTGTGGCACACAAGCATTCAATTACCCCTTTTCTTGTGCTGTGGTTCATGTGCGGTAGAAATGCTTCATTTTTGGGGCCATGCAAAAAAATGAGCTTTTAAAAAAGACGAACAACGGATATTCAAAACATACATCAAGGTGCCCCACGTCAACCGTCGGATTGAAGTTGGTGTCACTCGGGTGGACAAAATCCGCTCCCCCTAAAGTAGGAAGCAGGGCAGGTGCTATGTGGGATCCACCTTAATGTATGGGTTTTATCCATGCTGTACATCCAATTTTTTTAGTTCATTTTAGATGAGGAGTCTAAATGTTAGGCTGGTCCAATGCTCAAGTGGCAGACCGAGTGAAGATAGCCTTTTTTTTTTTTTTTTTTTTTTTTTTTCATTTTTTGTTTGGACAGGAAGGTCATGGTATGGATTCCCAAAGTGGTGGCTAACATTGTGATGTGACTAATAGAGGTGGGTGGGTGTACTAACAATGGGGTGTGTGAACTAACCCAAAAAAAACAAAAAAAAAAGTGAACCGCATCATCAGAAGCAGTGGAGATAATGAAACTCACTGTTGAAACCTTCTTAGGGGCTACTTGATGTTTACCGGTAGGGCTGTTGATGGGCCGGGATTGAGTAGGTCTCAGCCCTGGTCCATTCAAAATTTCACTTTTCAGCCTGAGCCCCGGACATTGACACCACTATTTATTTTCCATCCAACCTGCTCTGAAGGTCATATAGACTTGGATGGGGAAAACACAAATATCAGATTAATCCAAGACTTTTGCCACTCACAAGCTGTTAACGGTGGGAGTTCAATACCCACCGTGTAGTCCACTTGAGCATTTGAACCGCCTCACTTTTGGGTTCGAATCTTAAAATGATTTGAAAAAATAGATGAAGGGCATATATAAAATCCGTACATTAAGGTGGTACCCATAGAGCCTGCCAGTCCGGACTCTCGTCCAGACGTGGGCTGGACGCAATCCGCTTGCCAAATGCCCTGTCCTGCTCATTAAATGCGGTTCAGTATTTCTGTTTTATGTCGTTGATTTGTTTCGCAAACTGCCGCGAGCCTGATCAGAGCCAGAAGCGGATCAGGCGATTACCCGGATAATACAGCCACAGAAGGTGTTACCTGACCGTGGGGCCCACCTTGATGTATGTGTTTTAAATCCACTCCATCCATCGATCAAGTTTTTCAGATGATATTATGACGATCCCAAAAATGAAGTCGGTTGACATCTCAGGTGAACCCAACACGGGAAACAATGATCACTGACCATTAAAAACTTCCTTATGAGCCACAAATTTTTTGGATCAAGTTGAATTTTGTGTTTTCCGTTTATCTAAGTACTGTTGGACCTTATCAACGGGTTGGTGGAAAGTAAACATTACAGTGGCCTAGAAAGTTTTTAATGGCAGGCGTTCAATGGCCACTGTTTCTTATTATGTGGTCCACTTGAGATTTGGATCTGCTTCATTTTTAGAGCTTGAATGAGCCGGAAAAACTAATGGACGACATGGATATACAATACATCAAGGTGGCCCCTACAGTCAGAAAAGCACTTACTGCTATTACCACCTGATCTACTGCCATAAGAACCGGCCACATCTGTTGGAAGCCCACCATGGTGTCTCTGTTTATCCATGCCGCTCATACCTTCTCCCATATCATTATAAGTTGCGAGCTTACCATCAGTTGCATTTAATGAAGCCTAAGCTTACTATTTGGTGTCGTCCATTTGAACGTTGGATCTACTGCATTTTTTTGGCTCGTACCTTAAAATGATACGAGAGAAGGGGTCCGCGGCATGGATAAACAAATACATTAAGGTGGGCCCCACAGAGATCTGCCCATTCCTTCCTGGAGACCTGCCGGGATTGCGTCCTTCCTCAGTAGAGAGGCAAAGCGTCCATGCTGAGCTGTGGAGGGACACACCACGAGGTATCTGTTTATCTTCACTGTCCTATCCATTTTCAATTACCATTTTAAGCCATTAGATAGAGAACGAGGCAGATCCAACGCATGAGGTAGACTACACCCAAGATGACACTTGCATTTAATGCTGAGGAGCATTTAATGCAGCTAAGCTCACTATTTGGTGTGGCCGACCCGAGCGTTGGATCTTCCTTGTTCTCATTCTCATGGCTTAAAATGATCATAGGAAATGGATGGCCAGCATGGATAAACAGATACACCACGGTGGGCCCCTCCACAACTCAGCATGGACGCCTTGCCTCCATACTGAGGAAGGACGCAACCCACGTCCATCCACTTCCGAGGGGAGGGGCCATCTAATGGATGGGTTGGATCCCGCACATATGTGCTACTTTGGCATTTGCATTGATCCTGTAGATGAGGTCCAGGTATGATACTTGTATGTAACTTGTTAGTATTTTGAAAGGGGAGCCATTGTTCTGTAATCCAAACCGTTCATATGTTGGGCCACCTATTGAACGGTTGGGAATACTCATAGTTCGAGATTTTTAATTCATAGGCTAGAAATGGTGAGGCCATCATATAAGGGTTTATACCTCTGAAAGATTGTCCCCATCACTCCTAACTGAAAGCAGGAAAAATACGGTATGAACCTTCGGTGAAAAATACGGTATGAACCTTCGGTTGGTGCATTGTATAATTCCTCGAATGCGGCCGTAGTCATCGGAACTTAGAGCTCAAAACGGGGACCCACCCTTTATGTAGCAAAGCGCGAAACGATTACCCATCCGTTGATTGCATTGAATGGGCATGCTGTGGTCGCATTTTTGTGACCTTCTATTTTTAGAGGCCCTTTAGATTCTACTACCATGAACATTTTCTCCCAGATAGTTTCACACGCGTGTAAACATCCATGTGGCCATTTAGGGCCGTTTGGATTGTAAGTTACTTGAGATAGGCTACTTATAAATAAGTAACTTATATTGGTTTCTACTTAATTAGCAAATAAGTAGAAAAGCATATTTGTTTCCAACATCATTTCTCAGTTTGTTTGGTCCCTACACATCCACCATCTATCATTTGGGGTCAACCTTTGGTGTGGATTGCTCATTGTGTGGGCCCCGCCTTTGATGTATACAGTACATCATATGGGGGCCCACCTTGGATGTGGGCCATTTACACCATTCTTTATGTAAGGCCCACCTTTGATGTTGGTCACCCATCAAGTGGGCCCACCATCAATATCCCATCATGTGGATCCACCTTTAATGTGGATTGTCCCAAATGTGAGGCCCACCTCTAATGTGGGCCGTCTATCATGCAGGGCCCGCCTTGGATATGGGTCACTCATCATTAGGGCAGACCAATGTTGGGCATCAATGACTACTGTTCCTAAGGTGCGGTCTATTTGAGATTGGATGTTGTTTCATTTTTGGAACGGACCAACAAGGGTGGACGGTGTGGATTTCATGTGCACAGCATGTGACCCTACTACCCAGTGGGCCACTCAAAATTAGTTGGAAAAATAGAGGAATGGCACGAGTAAAACACATCACACCAGGGCTAGGGAGGTTTCAAGGTGTCCTCAATATCACTGTTACTTCCTGATATGGGGTACACTTGAGGTTTAGATCTACCTTGCATGCTAACCCCACTCACAGCCAAACCGGATGGATGGCACAGATCAAATATATTGCAGTGGGCCCACAAGCTGGATGGTCAACATAGGCTGGGCGGTTGCCACGAGAATCAGCACCTTTAGAGGTATGGAGGAGCACCTCTTGTTTCATTTTATGGTGAAAAGGTAGAAAAGCTAAATAAAAATGCTGAAATACTTAACTGATTTTTAGCAAATAAGTAATGAGTTATTTATTAATCAAACTAACTTATCTCAAATAAGTTACTTAACTGGTGCCATCAGCATGAAAAGCAACTTATTTGGTGGTATCCAAACGGGCCCTTAGTGTCCATCTTGATTTCATCGCTCATAAATCTGACCGGTCCACGTTATACTCACGTGTGTCACCGGCCCTACCTGATCAGCGAACAAATCCTTCCGTGGGTCCTCAGCCACGAGATCCACTCATCGGGTCCATATAATGAGCGGTTCGGATCTCACATGCTTGTGGCATGACCGTACGTATCGTGACTGCTCGTGCAGGGGCCAGGCTATTCAATCGTGTGGGTTTCTTAGGACCGCGCGTCCAGTGTTTGTCATGTCACATGTAGGTGCACATGGAAGTGGACCCTTGAAGGCAGGTCGTTATAACGTTGGGAGAATATCATTATTCTACAACTACGTGTGTGGGGCCCACCTTGATGTATGGCTTACATCCACTCCGTTTATAAGCTGCACCCCTTGAAGTCCTACCTGTATACCAAAAAGCAGTCCGATTGAAAGCACAGGTCGATAATCCCACAAGAAAAGGTTGGGATGGGGATTCCCGCTATTTAAGCTTTCTCGACTGTATACGGGTCGTCTGTGTCTTGTAAACGCGATCCATTTGAAGGATAAACTGACCAGGATGTATAGACATTTTGAATTGGGCTCACCCAAAGCTTAGGTGGGACATACTTGTTAGAAATTAGATCAGCGGAAGCACTGAAGAGAATCAAACAATCACCACACAGCCACACAAGCAATCAACGCAAAGGGAAATAAATTTTATATGAAAAACCCTTGCGGAGAAAAACCACGGCACAAAGTGACATCTCTACTATGAATTCTAAAAGATTACAAAGCTAATCTACCCTCAAGCAAATTCCAATAATGAGCAAGGCATTCTCAAACCTCACAATTTCTCTCCAAGTCCTAATTTCAAACTAGGACTCCTTGGCATTGATTATGATATCTCTAAGATAGATTATGAGGTGCTTATATAGGCCTCCAACTCAATTTAGAAATATACAACACGTAATTACGCAACACCGCGAGTACACCCGACCGGTCTCGATCGATCGGACCAGTGCAAAATCAGTCTAAGAAGTTTTGCCTTGAAAACATATGAAAATCTGCCTCCATTCGACCAGCCAAGACCAGTCGGCCTCCACTGTACAACCGGCCCAGCCACATGTCCAGCAAGCTTATTTCTTCATTGAGTCACCATGGGATCCGTCAGACTGGTCGGACCAATCTGTCCGACCGGTCAGACACCCAAAACTCAATTTTGGAGACTCTAACAGCAATACCACGTGACTTTAAGCACGGTCTTACATGGTACAGCTCACATGACCGTTGGATCAGACTGCTCTTAGGTATCCAAGGAGAACGTGAGCGGGCGCACAGGATAGATAGAGTTGATGTAATTCAAACATCAAGGTGGGCCCCAAACATTTAGTTGTAGATTAAGATTATTCTACAGCGACTGTAGAGGAACCGATGTAGTGGAATCTTTTTGTAGTTATCCGGTTCTTTAAGGCCCCTGTTGATTTGCCATCGTGCATAGCGATGCAATTCCAAGTAATACTAAAACGAGTGTCCACAATCAACGGTGCTGATTGTAGCATCTAATCCCTTTCCCAAAAATAGGGAATGGTTGGCAGATTTCTCCATTAGATCAACCATGCTGAAAAATCACGATAGTCAAAACATCAAGCCCTTCCTTCATCCTGATAGGCGCATGTTTGTCTTTTTCAAGTAGGTTAACCATACGGAGTCGTCACCTCGAAGAATGATATCTGACGTGGCACCTTTCGTCAATACGGAGATTTTAATCCAAGGGTTAAAAAGAGAAGGTGGGGCATTTTGGTAATTTGATGGTTGCATGTGAAGTCAGGGGCAATTCCGGGTATAAAGAAAGTATAGCTGACAGAGTAGTTGACATTTGAAGAATGGCAGAGATTTTCTACAATTGCTTTTTTGCCCTAATCCGATGCCCTGACTTTTCACTATCTACGGTTGGCAGAGATTCTTAGCTTTTCGTGCGCTTTCTTAAAACTTAACAGAGCTGAGACTTGATACTCCGTCCGAGTATGACGGTTGATAAGCAGGCCCTCGGAAATTATACACGTGAAATGGATTAACTCGCCACAATCACGAAATCAGATTGGTTAAACATTCTTATCCTCTGAGCTTGGTGGTTAAAATAGGACCATTGGATATTTTCAATTTTAACCGTTCAATAAATGTCCACCAATCCAACAGTCACATGATCGAATAAGAATGAAATATTTTCTTCATTATACAAGTAAACTGGGGACCTTATTGTGGACAGCTTAGTTTGAATTTCTGTATGCCACGTATGCAATTTCCAAGTAACTTACAATTGCCTGTGTATCATCCACTATACTCCGCCAAAGCACGGAAGGAGACGCATTTTAATTTGCTGGGTTTATTTGGTAATTTGGTTACCATTGGGCAAAGAGAGCGAGAGAGATAGGCGTTGTCTTCGCTGCTTGGTACAAACATCGAAAAAGCATGACCTTAACTAGAATTTGCTACGGCGGAGTGTGATGGATGATACGCAGGCAAATAAAAGTCGCATAGAGAGTGTATACGTGGCATGTCATTATTCAAATGAGTTTATTTGTTTGTTTGACTATCAGGATTGGTGGACACTTATTGGACGGGTAAGAATGAAAATATCCGATGGCCATATTTCGAGAAACTAGAGATTGTTCTACCAATCTAATATTTGGCCTGTAACCTATCACTGTAGAGGTGCCTACGCATCAAGGGTCTACCCCGCCAGAGTATTAAACAAGGACGCAGATTGCGTCCGACTCCAGTCGGACCTTTAAGCATCCGACTGTTGCGTGTTCAAACGGGATTGGCGTTAAGCGTAGGGCCCACAATTGCATTCAATGAAGGGATTTAACGGCAAATTTCGGAGTGCCGTTAGCCCGTGTTCTACTCGACCTTGACAAAAACAAAAACAAAAACAAAAACAAAAAAAAGCCATTTATTTCAGCTTCTCTTCACCTGGCGAAGCAAAAAAAAATCATTTGTGAGATTTCTGTCCCTTCCTATCAGATCTTTCTCCTCCATTCGCTTTAGCTTCTCTCAATCCGGCGAGGAAAAAAAATCCCATTTAGATCTCTCTCCTTCCCTCTTAGATTTTCTCCCATTCTCTCTCTCTCTCTCTCTCTCTCTCTCTCTCTCTCTCTCTCTCTCTCTGTTGCTCCGAACTTCTTTATTATCCAATGTATAATTGTTATTATAATATTAGTTGGTACTGAGTCATGAACTGAATTTAATCTGATTCGGGTGTTATATACCAGCAAGGGAAGCTATCTGTGGGTGGGTCGATCCGTGATTGTGGGGGCCACCGTGATGTATGTGCCTTACATGCCGTCCATCCGTTTTTTACAGCTTATTTTAGTGCTTGATAAAAAAAAATGAAACGGATTCACATCTTAGGTGGACCATACTATAAAAACAGTGACAATTGAATGCCCACTATTCAAAACTTCTTGGAGACAACTGGAATATTTATTTGCCATCCAACCCCTTGATAAGGGGAGCGGATTAGGTGAGACTTCCTGAGACTATCGGATCCATGAGGTGGGTGGGACCCTGACTGTGGAGCCACTGCGATGTATGTGGCTAAATCCACACCATCCATTCAAATGCATAAAGGGTGGGACCCTGACATATCACATTGCAATACGTGGGATGCATTGGAGCATCACTTTGCAATAGGTTAAATGAAGGGAACGGATTGCCTGGGAACCGGGGCTGCGGGGGACAAATCCACTACGTCCATTTCTTTTGGAAGACCATGGTAGGATAGGATTTTAAAAATAATGCAGATCCAAAACTCGGATGGGCCATACCACCAGAAACAGTGGGTATTGAATACTTAGCAGCGATAAAAGTTTTGCATCCTAATGATATTTTTTCTTACAGTTTATCTGAGTGTTAATAATTCTCTGCACGGTTTGGATGGCACATAAACATCATCGTCAACTCCAGGAAGGTTTCAATGGTGGACGTTGGTGTTTCCACTGTTTTGTTGGTGTGGCCCACCTGAATTTTGAATCTACCTGATTTTTAGAATCTTGTCCTATTTGTCTTTAAAAGCATATAGACATAGTGGATTTGACAAGGACGTTTATCTGAGTGTTAATAATTCTCTACACGGTTTGTATGGCACAAAAACAGCATCGTCAACTCCGGGAAAGTTTCAAGGGTGGACGTTGGTGTTTCCACTGTTTTGTTGGTGTGGCCCACCTGAATTTTGAATCTGCCTGATTTTTAGAATCTTGTCCTATTTGTCTTTAAAAACATATAGACATAGTGGATTTGACAAGGTCTTTCCTGTGGAGCCTAAGCCACTGGGATATCCCTGTGGCTGGTGTCACCGGCAATCCGCTCCCTGCCTGAACGAATGAGTTTTCATTTTTATTTTGTTTTTGTTAGGGTCTAATTTATTTTTGCTAGGATCGAGGATAACGCATCCTAACGGCATCCGAATTTTAGCCGTGAAATCCCTTAATTTAATGAAAGTGTGGGCCCTACATCTTCCACCAATCCCGTTTGAACACGCAATGGTCAGAAGCTTAAATGTCCGACTGTAGTCGGATGCAATCCGCGTTCATTAAACAACTCTCCCGAAGGGATCGACTTCTGCGCCCATGATCAGAAGCCGTATAAACTGCGGATGTGGACCAGATTGGGAACGTCGTGAAAGTGTTCAAGAACCGTAATATTGTAGGACCATCTCTCCACATTACACTCGGCAGCGTAGTGAATCAATCGGATCCGTCCATCTCGTGATATGTATGATGGATGGTTCATTTTTTTTTCTTTTCAATCGCGTGTATTATTTAATCTCATCTATCGTTTTTATGCTCTTCAACTCGCTGAATGGTGAGCATTGCTAGACGGACGGTCACGATTGATGTGCCACCCTTCCATCTCTGCTAAAAATAATGGCTCTACCATATTCGGGTTTCTCACTGTACATCTGGCAAACATGTTTGGTGATCGGGAGTGTTGGTTTGTGGGCCACCACGTGTATAGACCATGTGTCCAAAAGCTGGGTGAATTAGTCGTAGCCATGTGATGGGGTCCAGATAAGCAGCTACGTTCATATTCTCATTTGTTGGCTACGGATCCAATGGCTTGGATGGTCCGATCAGTGTAATTTTTGGCCTATGGAACTTTCAACGTTGGCCCATGAATAACTTTGTGGCCAATAACAAGGTCCATCCCATGTATGGAAGAAATGAGAGGGCACTTTTAAATAAATGGTACGATTTTGTAGCCGTGGTCAACCCATTTTCAACCGTCCATCTATTTCGTTAGATGCGTGACCCACCAGACGAGTATAAACTGGCATTTGGGACTGGGGCGCAGAGTAGGTGGTGGGGCTGCATGATGGACAGCCTGGATCTTGCACGTCTGCCACCCTGCCACCCTGGCATGCATGGGGAGGCTCCAGCTGCACGAACCGCTAGGCAAGGTGTCCTCGTTACGGCGTGAAAATGATACAATCACATTCACGTGCGACGGAAATGTCATTGGGCAATCTGGGCTATCCAGGCCTTGACTGAGCCAGAATTCAGGCCCATATGGCTTCTGTCCTAAGATCTAGGGAGACACGTTCGGATCTGCTGGCTGGTGGTCCTTCACTTTTGGCCCACTAAATAATGTCAAGGGCCCATGCTAGCATGGGCCAGACTGGGCCTGCTCCTTTGACAACCCTAATTAGGTGGGGCCCAAATGGGACTGGTTTGATCTGATTAGGGGTCGGCATATGTCATTAGAGGTCTAGCCCAGTACCAGCCAGTGGTGTGGGTCTAAAATCACTGTCTGGCCAAAGCACACGTGAAAACGGGTCTGGAGTACTCCTTGCAAATAATAATCTATGGAGGACAAGGGACCGATTGCGGGTCCAACGTATCTGATTTTTGGGCCTGGGCTGTTTAAAACTGGTAGTCCATGGCGACTACAGCCTGTGGGGCCCACTAACTGGGCCAGGAAGGAAAAAAACAAATAAATTCTAAGCTGCTGTATTTTAAGAAATCTACAGGTTGCTCGGGTTTTCAATTTGGACAAGTAGATCCCCCATTCAGTGATCTAACCGTTAATATTAGGGGCCCCAGATGGCTCATGCACCAAATCTCCCACATGAGAATGCAACGATCCCGATTCAGTTGAAAAGGGCAAGGATCAGATGGTAGGATCTTCCAATTAGAGGGAGTTTTGGTGGAACCACGGGGTGGACCATTGTATCAACGGTTTGATCAACGAACCATGGGACCCACCTGTATGAGGCTATGGTCCAGAGATCTAGAGTATTGGTCGGACGAGATACACAGCTGATGGGTGCTGCCTAGAATATCTTCAAGATAGGAAGATCCTCACCTTTCGATGAGTGGACCTTAAAGACGGTTAACAGGACGGTCCACATTTGAAGGGAAATAGTTCCACAAGCAAAGGGTTGGAGTATTGCAAATGTGGGAGGTCTTTTGGTTGTTCCTCATCCAGGGGGAGGCCCATCTTCAGAACGGTTGGGATCATAGCCTTAAAAGCATGAAAACTCGACTCAACTCCGAAACTAGATGAGTCAGGTCGACTAAAAAACTAGGGTGAGTTTTTCGAAATTGAAAAAAAACCAGAAAAACTAGTAAAATTGATAATCAATTTCATAATCAATCCATGATGCTTCCTAACAAATCTATGAATTAAAAACTCTATTGGACCATACATTGATCAAATGGTTAAATTTGTTAGATAGGTGTTATGGCCATTAATAGTGGTGGGCCTCACAAGATGAATGGTTGACGTCAAAGGTCGGCTCTAATGATGAGTGGCCCATATCCAATGCGGGCCGTACATGATGGACGGCCCACATTAGAGGTGGGGCCCACATGATGGACAGTCCACATTAAAGGTGGGCTCCACATTATGAGTGGTGTATATTGAAGGTGGGCCCCACTTTATGGACAATAACATTAATGGTGGGCCCCCCTTGATGGATGACCAACATCAAAGGTGTGCTCTATATAATGGGTGGTGCAAGGCCGGGCCATAATAATGAATGCACGACATCCAAGGTAGGCCCGTCTGAAGGATAACCCGCATCAAAGTTGGGGCCCATACAATGAATGGTCCACATCGAAGATTAGCCCCATATGATGGATGGTGTATATGAGGGAGATCAAACAAACTAATGGATAATTGCTTATGATGTTGGAAACCAAACATATTTTTCACATTTGATTGATAAGCATGATTGGTACCAAGCATGCTTATTGGCTAAATAAGTAGAAACTAAGATAAGCTACTTATGGCGTTAGTAGCTTATGCAAAGTAACTTACCATCCAAATGCCCCTAAGTGCCCATTTGGATACTACCAAATAACTTACTTTTCAATCGAACTTAAGACGTTAAGCTACTTTTGGTGCTTAAGCTCTTTTGATAAGTATTATTGAAAAGTAACTAATCTCTTAAAAATTACTTATCTTAAAAAGTAATTTTTTTTTTAGCCTTTTGACTTTTAACTTTTCTACTAATCTTTCTCATGTCATGCTTTTGCTCTTCTTTTTTTTTTTTTTCTTTTTTTTCTTTTTTTTTTTATCCGGGTTATTACACACCCACACTATTAGTCACCCTCCAATGTTAATTAACCACCCTCCAATTTGGCTTTTCTACTTATCTCTCTTAGGTCACACTCCATGTCAAAGTTCTCTCTCATGGTTCACTCAATTACTGCTATCTCATACCGTCCATATCAAAGGAGGCCCCACATGATGGACTGTCCCATTAAAGGTGGGGCTCACACAATGGATGACCCACAACAAAGATGAGCCCTATATTAATTGGTACAAGATCCAATTCACCAATCAAGTTGATTTGATCTTCTTCATCTTTCTCAAAAATGGTTCTAGTCCACTCATCATGTGGACCGACTATTGGAAACAAGTGAATGGGTTAGAAAACTTCAGCCAAGTCTTCCAGAGTCGTACATTTGTTTTGCAGATTGTGGCCCACCTGACCAGTGGATCAACCTGATTTTTGTGCCAGGGCATCCATATAGTGGTCCTGTTCTGATGGATGGAATGTATCTCGGACTAGTCGTGCTATGCGAGCACATGCATGGCATGTACATGAGCTTTATTGTATGCACGTGGGATTAGAGAAGCTCATTCTGTTAGGAAAATGCCTCAACGCTTAGCTTTTTTCTTTTCATGTCAATATGTTGCTTATTATATGTAAATTTGGAATTTTCTTTTGAAAGGTTACTTGTCAACGTGTTATTGCCAAACGTACTCATTTACTCATTGGTTGATAAGTATGTTGTTTACCAAATGTACTTATTTACTTAATAAGTAAAAACCAAGATAAGTAACTTATCTGAGCAGTAACTTAAGTAACTTCCAATCCAAAGGAGCCCTAAATGTTATGTCAACTATTGACATCTCCTACATCTTTATACATGTCCTTATGCATGTATGTTTCTATAGAATTTTTGCAATGTTTTCTCATGTTGTCGTCTATGTTGGGAGAACACTATATAGAGAAAGGTATTCTATTCATCTTCATCTTAAGTATTCCTTGTTGTGAAAAGTTTGAATGGGAGCCCTGTATTTCTATTGTGTTGTGACCCATGGTTTAGGCATATTGCTAAGTTGTGTGAATAACTCTGCCTCTTGTTTTTTATTTTTTTGTTTTGGTTCCTTTGACTTTTTCTTTAGCATTTTGCTTTGTAGTTTTGCTTTCCCCTGCATTGATCACGTGCAAATGTTTTCCTACCTAGGTATACTCATCCTTTGTTTTTCTACCCTATTATTCCCATCCTTAATTACAGCTTTCCACTTATCACCTTTCAAAGATTGTTGGTAGGAAGTTGATTTCTTGTTCGCAACTTAGTTTGCAGATGTGGGGCCCACGACATCTATCAAAGCCATTTATCTTAGAACCCCATCATGGATGGACTATTCCAAGAATATCCTCTCAATTATTAGACTCTTAACCTTTCAATTGTGGGTTTGCAAATACATGGTTAAAATGAGGTGCACAAAAAAAACAACATTCATTCAATTGGAAAGACAGATTGTAGACTAGGATCTTCCAATCGGAGAGATTTTCGAAGAATGGTCCACCTATGATGGCAGCTGTCAAGTCAAAGGTTCCAGAGACCATGGGTATTCCTTTAACCTGGGTCAGCGATGAATGGTCCAGTACTGTCCAATCATCGAGTGGGTCACTATGAATGTTCTTAATCAACGTACATATATAGTTTAAGTGAGCGGCTTCGATCTTGCATGCGTGTCATATTCTTGCATGTGGCAATGTGACACGTGTGTAAGATCCATTCTAGTAGTTTTTCTTTTACCAGGGCCCATTCACCAACATTCCCACGAACTGGACATTCGTAACATCTGAACGTTCATCCAGGTGGGCCCCATCTAGCCACACGCATTTTTACCCTCTCTATGAGAGTACGTAAGCATGACATACATGTGACGTAGGTCTGAATGAAGGAAAAGGCAATTCAGGACAATCTCTCTCCTCTACAAAACCCTCCCACCCACATTTCATCTTGATAGGTACACTTGCTTAGGAATCTTTACAAAATCAAACACTCCAAGCACTAGATTTTATCCGTAACTAAGACATTACATAAGAAATTTCTACATCTGTGGACCACCTTGACACAACACACTCCTCTTGATTGTGATCGCAACAAAAATCCATCAATGATTGTGATTGGCTTCCCTTCTCACGTTCAGCCATGTGTCCCTGCGTGGACAGCCAATATATTCTGGTGGACCACGATGGGACACTTGTCAAGAATCCAAACAAAAGAACACTTTTCTTTGGTGGTGATAGGGGGACCCTGGCCCACCAAAATGGTCACCCTAGTGAGTGTGACCTGATGTTACGTAAGGGTCCCGTTTGGAGTGAGAAACTCACGAATATTCATATTTTTTATATTGTAAAATCCACGTGGGCCACATACAATACAAATCTATCCAAAACGCTTGAATTTAAGAAATATCTCTTGTTTGGATTACATGGTTCAAAGATAAAAGGAAATTGATTTGAAATTGGATTATAAGGTTTTCATGTAGAACATTTGTATTTTAAAAGGGGGAGTGGTCACATACGCTTAAGGGTACATGAGTTCCCATACAGTCGAGCTTCTGTGGGGTCCACCTTGATGTGTGTGTGGAATCCAAACGGTGCATCAGGTGAGATGCCCTGTGCTCACCGTACAGTCCAAAAAACCTTCAAATTTACGTAGGGCCCACTGATGGTTAGGTCTAGAATTTTGTGGGTCTCATTTTCATGGTGGGGTGATACTGTTGGATGGGTTGAATGTCATTCATGCGACATGGTGGGCCACTATTATAACCAGCAGGATGGTTGCCTTGGGTAGATTTTACTCAGCATCTATCTAAAGATTTAAAACGTTTAACAGGCTTGCTTCAACAAAGGAGCGAGCCTACACATACAAGGGAGCCTATGTACGTGCCACCATATCTACTAAAGTGGCAAATGTGTTTGAGATCCAAGCCATCCATCAGGTGAGCTCCACTATGTTGGTGCTCTTGCCCTAAAATCATGCCAATCCACTAATCAATCATGCCCGTGATGTAAGAAACAAAAATATTTAGAAAGAAATGTTTTTTTTTTTTTTTGGACCCGTACATCCATTTCTTTTGTTTCTGGACAAGGTCATCTGATTGGTGGGATCCTCTGATGGACAGCTTGGATCTCGCACGTGTGTGCTACTTTGGCACATGGGAGGCAAAAAAAAGGGCTCCCTTGTACAAGCTTGTAGGCTTACCAGAGCTCTTGAATTAATTTCTACAAAATTTCATCTCCCTTCAGTCTCTCAAGGTGTGTTTGGTTGCGCCAAGTTTCATAAAATATTATGAAATTTGGCACAAAACTAACCTGAATGATCATGAACTATCTTAATATTTGGTGCAACCAAACGCATTTTTATTTTCTTACATCTCGGATGCATAGATATGTGGGATATTTAACATTCTTATTCAAATGGAAATATAAGAGTAGAGAGTAATATAGGGTAGAAGAAAATGATGCTTGAAAAAGAAAAAAAAGAAAAAAAAATCATTGTAAATGCTTTTACATTCTAATGCATCAGATTTAAAGTAGCATTCGGAGTTGTCTTTAATGGTGTTAAAATATGCATGATAATCCAATACATTGCCTTCGTATAAAGGTGAAATTGCTAGAATTGATCTTTGATATGTAATTCAAGTGTATTGGGTGCAATTACAAATTTAGGGGCTGTTTATTTTACTTATTTTCTTGAATGGTCCATCAAATGGGCGCGACTTCAGTGGATCGAACCCTGATTGTGGGGCTTACAGTGATTTATGTGCCTTAAATCCACACTGTCCAACCATTTTGAAAGCGCATTTAATTTAGGGCATGGTCTGAAAAATGAAACTGACTCAAAGCTTAGGTGGACCACACCATAAGAAGCAATTGTGATGGGCTCCACCGGAATGTTTATTTGCCATCCAACCTGTTGACAAGGCCACAAAGTCCTAGATGAAGAGGCCACACAAATATCATGTTGATCCAAAGTTTTTGTGGCCCACAAAAAGTTTTAATAGTCAATTATTTTCTTGTACTATGGTCTATATTAGATTTGGATCTGCTTAATTTTTTTAGATCATACCCCTGAAATGAGCTTTCAATATGGACGGACAATGTGGATGTAATCATTTACATCACGTATGATGGGCCCCATGGTCAGGGGTTTCACCGGCCTTGGTGGATTTGGGGATTCAGCCAAGTTGGGTCAAATGCATGTGTCATCAGCGCACAGGTAATTTGTAATTACTACACTTTTGCAGGTAATTTTGACGGTGAAGCAGTGTAAATTATCCTTTTCCAATGTATTTTACAATGTATTTACAATGTATTTTACAACAAAATAATCCACATTAGAATGGAAGCGGCCACACCTCAATGACGGGTCAACATGATGGTCCATCTGATCATGGAAGGACACCATTGGCATATATGATCATGACATGAAAACAATGACCCATCTTCATAAACACGTGTCCACATTCCAGCATGTGTGACATCACCATCTTGATTATTTCTTTGGGTCCTCGACGTGAGCCCATGCACCACCAACCACGAATGAAATACTATAAAATTATCAGATAAAAATAAAAATAATATAGTATCAATAATAAAATAAATCAGTAACTTTCTTAATGAGGAGTGAAGATTCCGTATATCAATAGATAGCTTTGATAGATGAAGGGCCCATGATTGCTACCATTGGAGGCCTGGTTGCACGTTGGATTGCATACATGTTGAAGATCCAAGCCATTCATCAGATAGGGCAGACTATGGACATACCACATATAAAAATATCTGGGCATTACACATGTCAACGGTGCCATAAAAATACATTTGGATCCTTGGAGTTCCTTTATAACCGCCTGTTTTTTTATCCATGGAATTTTACAATCCGCTGATCAGTGGACCAACATCATTTTTGGTCCATGGAATGTTCATAGTGTACCCTACCTGATAAGTGGTCTGGATCTCTGACAGGTGTGCCATCATACAGTGGAACAAGGCCACCCATGGTTGGTGACCTGTCATTCTACCAAAACCCGTCTATAGACCCGATTAGTAAAAGATTGTATCTGTATTTTATTTATGGAACAAAAAACGTTGACACATATACAGCCAATCAACAAAAACAAGTTCAGGACATGGATGAGTTAAAAGATGGAACATCCACGTCGACTCTATGGCCTCACCTTAAATATCAATGCTATTTACAGCTCCACGTGTGTGAGATCCGGACCGTTGATGGGCATATTGCCCCATTGCAAATATTCCTTTGCCCAAACTGCCCTATCTTCGCCATAAGTGGTTCTCCAAAATCCAGCTGGTTCCGTATTTTAATTGGACAGACATGTCCCTGCCGTGGAACATAAATATCCGTGGGGCTATGAGCGGGAATTATATCATCCGTCCATCAATTTATCTAGGTCATGGTAGAACTTCATCCAAATATGAACCAGATCCAAAAGTGGGCCATGTCAAAGAGAACAATAGGAATGGACACGCCATTGAAACCTTCCCAAGGCCTACCGAAGTTTTGGATCATGTTGAGATTTGAGTGTTTCCTTCACCCTAAATATCTTCATATGAACGGAAATTTGAGTATTCCCATTATCGTGAATATCTCATGTGAATGGTTTAATGTCGTATATGTTAGCCAAAAATTATACAATAAAGAATTATTTTATGTATCAATTATGGAGATTATTCATGCTTGAATCTCAATCACATGCATAATGAGAAGCAATGTAGCGAGGATGAAAACTTAATTTTCTGTGCCTTAAACTCTTTAAAAACTTAAAATTGGAAAAGATATTTTTTTTTATAGGTAGGTGAAGGTACCAAGTATTGGTAATGTAAGAGTCGGTGTCTCTCTAAAATATTTTACATATGAATTATAGTATTGTTCATGCCTAATCTAATCATGTTAGATCGAGCAACTCAAAGATGTGACATGGCAACAAAATCTCAACAAGAGAAAAAAAATTTATGGCAACCCTAGTGGACAAATGTAATCAGAATCTTAAAAGTCATGAGTAATCCTAAAAGGTAAGTAAATTCAGTTGGTTGTTGTCATGGAACATGTGTTACGTATCTTGCTCACGTGGCGAAGCCATTTATTTTCGATAGGGGCCTTATGACTGAAAATAGAAATTTTATCTAAGCGTAGTTACAGTAAGTGACAAATTTGACCATTGCACCAAAAAAAAAAAAAAAAGCCCCACATAAATAGCTAAGCGACAAGAACACTTAATTGGCTGAGTTTCATAACACATTACATACATTCATTCAGAGAAGAAGATAATAACAATCGCCAATATATGGTAATACGAGAAGAACTCTCTTCCACATAGTAGGAGCAAAACGTGCTTCAACTAATGCTAGTCCATAACAAACGACTAGCACCTAATGACGCAGGGAGGACGTGGTAGGGCGATCACCGTCTCTCTAACCGATTGTTTCTCGAATCCACGAGAAGAAATAAAAGATAAAAGAGGAAATAAATTTTGAATAATTGCTTTATTGATGATTGAATGAATAATAACGGAATTACAATGCATATAAATAGGAAACTAAACCCTAGGTAAAGTATCAGACTCCAACTCCAACTTGAACTCCTAGAAAACGCAACTTATAGTAAACTTACTATTTATAGAAGTCGTTCAATCCTACTAGAACTCTTGGTTTTCGGCCAAAAATAGAAAGTTATCAAACGGCCTCAACCACGTTGTGCTACTAAATATTCTAAGCCCTTTTCATGTTGGGCACTAACTCTAAAACCTAACAGATGCAAAGTTATGATCGAATTAAAACTTACTATAAATAGTAAAACTGAAAATAAACTAGCCTAATGACCTTCGATACGGTCGAATCTTGCGATTCCGGCTTGGGCAACCCGGCATAGCGAGGTTGGTTGGCTGAAGTCGCTCAAGCTACCCCAAATTGATATATTATACGTCCCGCAACTCATTCCGGATTGTGAGATACTGCCGATTTACGATCCTGACGGTCCGGATCACTTTCGACCCCGACCGGTCTTCTTTTGCTCCATCTGGGCCATGAAATAATCAACGACCCGTTCTACATTAGTCTCCTCTACTTCGAAAGAACTCGACCCCGAGTTCTCGTCCAGCTTTGGTTCATGATATTCGTACAGATCTGCCACGTTGAAAGTCCTTGAAATCTCCATGTCATCCGGAAGATCAACAACGTAGGCATTGTCATTAATCTTGCGAATGATCAGTACCGGTCCAATCTTCTTATATTTCAACTTGTTGTAGGTCCCGGTAGGAAATCGCTCTTTACGTAGGTGGACCATCACCTGATCACCTATTTCGAACACTTTAGCGCGTCGATGCTTGTCGGCTGCTTCTTTGTACTTCTCGTTCGAAGTCTGTAATTTGTTGCGCACGTCTGCATGTATGTTCATGATTCGGTCTGCCATATGTTCAGCTGTAACGCTCATGCCCGGAAGCTTGGGCAGGGGAACCAAATCGAGTGTGTAACGAGGCACGCACCCATAAATAATTTGGAACGGAGACTTTCTTGTCGATTGGTTTACCATGTTGTTGAACGCAAACTCTGCTTGAGCCAGGGCCATGTCCCACTGCTTCGGTTTGTCACCTGAAAGGCAACGGATGAGATTCCCCAATGTGCAGTTGACGACCTCAGTCTGCCCATCTGTTTGTGGATGATAAGCACTGCTGAAGTGAAGTCGTATACTGAACCGATTCTACAAGGCTCGCCAAAAGTGGCTAACGAACTTTGTGTCCCGGTCTGAAGTGATCGTCTTAGGAATCCCATGTAGTCGCATAACCTCTCTGAAGAAAAGGTTCTCAACGTGTACCGCATCAAAAGTCTTCTTGCACGGAATGAAGTGTGCCATCTTGGAGAATCGGTCTACCACCACGAACACTGAGTCCTTGCTGCGTCGTGTTCGTGGGAGCCCTAATACAAAATCCATAAATAAATCCTCCCAAGGGGCATCTGGCACGGGTAATGGCTTGTAAAGACCTGTATTTTGAGATTGTCCCTTAGCGGTTTGACAAATATGACATCATTGTACCGCCCTGCTAACATCACGAGCAAGTTGCGGCCAGTAATACCGCTCTTCCACCATCGCTCGAATCTTATCTCGTCCTATATGACCGCCGAGGCCACCACCATGCAGCTCAATAATAATTTTGTCCCGTAACGAACTCTGCGGAATGCAAAGTCAATTTCCTTTGAAGAGGAAACCATCTTGAATTAGAAGGTCACTCGGGTGACCCTCTTGGCACTTTTTTCATGCATCTGCAAAATTCTCATCGTCGGCATAAAGTTCATTGAGACAGTCGAATCCGACCATCTCACTGCTCACTGTAATAAGAAAGGATGCACGTCAGCTTAGTACATCTGCCACCTTGTTCCGCTGCCCTGACTTGTGTTTCAGAACGAACGTGAATTCCTGTAAAAACGAAATCCATCTAGCATGCATACGATTCACATTAGTCTAAGTATTGACAAATTTTAAGGCCTGATGATCAGTGTACAGTATAAATTCCCTTTGAATAAGATAATGGCGCCAATGACGCAGTGCCTGAACCACTACATATAATTCAAGCTCATAGGTCGACCACTTCTGTCGTGCGTCACTGAGTTTCTTACTGTAAAAGGCAACTGGCCTGCCCTCTTGAGAAAGGACTCCCCCAATGTCGACAATAGATGCATCACATTCTACCTCAACAACTTATCGAAATTAGGCAGTACCATGACCGGGGTAGTGGACAACCGATGTTTAATTTCTGCAAAACTCTTCTCTGCCCCGTCGGTCCATTGAAACGGACCCTTCTTCATACAGTCGGTAATCGGCGCAACGATACTGCTGAAGTTCCGCACAAACCGACGATAGAAGGTCGCCAACCCATGAAAACTTCGTACCTCATGAATGTTCGTCGGAGCCGGCCAATCCCGAATAGCTCGAACTTTCTCTTCGTCCACTTGATACCAGTGGACGACACAATGAACCCCAGAAACAATAATCGATCAATTAAGAAGCTACACTTTTTCAGATTTAAGTATAACTTGTTGTCAGCCAACACCTGTAGCTTTTCTGATGTGGGTCATGTGCTCTGTTTCATCCTGATTGTATATTAAGATGTCGTCAAAGTAAACAACAACAAACGGCCAATGAACGGCTTCAACACTTGATTCATTAAACGCATGAAGGTGCTTGGTGCGTTGGTCAGACCGAAGGGCATAACCAGTCACTCATATAGCTCTTCCTTGGTCTTGAAGGCCGTTTTCCACTCGTCACCTAGCCTAATACGGATTTGATGGTATCCACTCCGTAAGTCCAGTTTTGAGAACACCTTGGAGCCCTCGAGCATGTCCAGCATGTCATCCAACTGCGGTATTGGAAATCGATATTTAACTGTTATTTTATTGATTGTGCGGCTATCGATACACATGCGCCATGTTCCGTCTTTCTTTGGGGTAAGGAGTGCCGAAACGGCACACGGGCTCATGCTTTCTCTAATAAGACCCTTACGGATCAGTTCCTCCACTTGTCCCTGTAGAATTTCACACTCTTTCGGACTCATCCGATAGTGCGGTCGGTTGGGTAAACTGGACCCTGGGACGAGGTCGATGTGATATTGTATGTCTCACATGGGAGGCAACTCATCAGGTAAATCTCCAGGCCAAGTACTTCGTAATTCTTCAAGCAACGGTTTAAGGCATTGAGGAATATTAGAGGATCCTGGCTCCTCGCCTTTTACCATAACGGTATATATTTAGCCCATTTCCTTTGATTCCTTAACAAACTCGCGAATAGTAAGGAGAGAGTTTCCCTCCACTTTAGAAGCTTCAGGCTGTTTCTCTGGTGTCATAGGGGCCAAAACAATTTTCCGACCATCCTTGGTGAACATGTATATGTTTTCTCGTCCACCGTGTGTCACATCTCGATCCAATTGCCATGGCCGCCCGAGTAACATGTGGCAGGCTTCCATGTCAACCACATCATAGAGGACCTCGTCCTTATAGCTTTTACCAATGGAAAATGAGATAATGCATTGATGAGTTACCTTTGTTTCGTTCACCTTCTTGATCCAGCCGATCGAGTAAGGGGTAGGGTGCTTCGTCATAGGCAGATGTAACTTATCCACCATAATTTTCGAGACAATATTTTCGCTACTCCCACTGTCTATGATCACATCACAGATTTTGCCCTGCACGGTGCACTTTGTGCGGAAGATATTATGTCGTTGTGGGTGCACTTCTTTTCTGGGAGTGTAAAGTAGTCGTCTCACTACTAGCGATTCCCCATGATCTTCAGTCAGCCAATCTACATCTTCTGTGTCCCCCTCTTCAGTATGTTCCAATTCAGGGTTGTCTTTCCTTCCGCGCCACCCTCATTCGTAGTTAAATGGGCTGCAGGGCATTGAGGGCAAGCGTTCGACCAGTGACCTTGTTGGCCACAACGGAGACGATGGTCTGGTCTTGGCCGACCATATGAGTTGGGGATCCTGCTAGGACCCGTTGTTGTGAGAGCTGCACGTTGAGGTCTTGAGGGACCGCTTCCCTTGTCCCAGTTCGTGACCGTAGGAGGTTGAGGACGCCCTCCTATAGGTTCATTGCCTTTGGCCAACGTGGTATCTTGAGTGGGTCCGGTGATGGAATTCCGTGTTGCCGGATAGGGTCGAGCAGGGGGCCGTGACAACTGTGTTTCTGCTCGGGTGGCCAATTGATTGGCCTCACTCAACGTCCAGACTGGATGCATCTGGACCCGATCCTGGATTGCAAACCGCAACCCACCAATGAATCGTGATACTTGTTGTAGCCAATCGCTGGAATTCTTCAAGATATTCGGTTACGGTTCGATTTCCCTGATGACAATTTTGATATTGTTGGAACAAAATTTATTCATAGTCACTAGGGAGGAATCGAGCTCTAAGAAGCTGTCTCATCCGAGGTCAGGTTCGGATGAGTGTCTTATTCTGATGGGTGCGGGAAACCTGTAAGTTTTCCCACCATGCTGAAGCACCAGATTTAAATTTATATGCAATTAGTTTTACCTTCTTGTCGTTCGGCACTTCCATATAGTCAAAGTATTGCTCGACCTCTGCCAGCCAGTCGAGGAACTCCTCTATTCGAAGTAGGCCATTAAAGCTGGGAAGATCAGCTTTGCCTCGATAGTCTCGTTCTGCTCATACCACACGCTCATTCCCTAGCGCAGGTTGTCGTACCAAAATGTCTTCGACCTCGTCATCGCTTGGTTCTGATTCGTCTGGTGTAGCCTTACGATTATCCACCTGGGGTGCTCTACGAACAACAGGATTGTACCGTATAGCAACTGTTGGTGGTTGTTGGTCGCCTTGGGCTCGAAGCGGAGCTAGCGATGCTGCAATCTGGTCAAGGGTCGTCTGTATACCTTGCAGGATCCACCGATTCTCCCGTTGCGCTGCTTCGAAAGCTGTCGCCGTTAGATAGTCCCTTGGAGCATCGTCCTTAGGATGAGGATCCAACCCTTCATTAGAGGTCATCGTCCTGAGGAAGAAATTTCTCTTTGATACCAATGACGCATGGAGGACGTGGTAGGGCGATCACCGTCTCCCTAACCGATTGTTTCTCGAATCCACGAGAAGAAATAAAAGATAAAAGAGGAAATAAATTCCGAATAATTGCTTTGTTGATGATTGAATGAATAAGAACGGAATTACAATGCATATAAATAGGAAACTAAACCCTAGGTAAAGTATTAGACTCCAACTCCAACTTAAACTCCTAAAAAACGCAACTTATAGTAAACTTACTATTTATAGAAGTCGTTCAATCCTACTAGAACTCTTGGTTTTCGGCCAAAAATAGAAAGTTATCAAACGGCCTCAACCACGTTGTTCTACTAAATATTCTAAGCCCTTTTCATGTTGGGCACTAACTCTAAAACCCTACAGATGCAAAGTTATGATCGAATTAAAACTTACTATAAATAGTAAAACTGAAAATAAACTAGCCTAATGACCGTCGATATGGTCAAATCTTACGATTCCGGCCTTGGCAACCCGGCATAGCGGGGTTGGTTGGCTAAAGTCGCTCGAGCTACCCCAAATTGATATATTATACGTCCCACAACTCATTCCGGATTATGAGATACTGCCGATTTACGGTCCTGACGGTCCGGATCACTTTCGACCCCGACCGGTCTTCTTTCGCTCCATCTGGGCCATGAAATAATTAGCGACCCGTTCTACATCACCTAAGGCGACATTTTTTCTTTTCTTTTCACAATTGTCTTTAAGCTTAAATGGTTATTTCTACATCAATAGAGATAACGATCACTAATATACAGTAATAGTAATATGAGAAGAACTCTCTTCCACATAGTAGGAGCAAAATGTGCTTTAACCAATGCTATTCCACGACAAATGACTAGCACCTGGGGGCGACGTTATATGACAAGCAACAATTGTCTTTAAGCCTAGATGATTATTTCTGCATCAACAGATGTGAAGAGTGGCTACGAAGATCTCTTTTCAACTATCACCTCATAACTTTTTAAATGGTAGAAAGATCAAAAGTTCCAAGCGCTCACCAAACCAACACAAATCAACTCCATAACTCAGCATTGTCTATCTTATCTTTTTTTATCCTAGATTGGGAGTATTGTAATCCATCCTATCTATGCTGCCATGATGGATCATCTTTAGCATAGATGTAATTTTATTAGTCTACGCTAATACACTAGAGCGACCTAGCTTAAGAGTAGCGTAATTACCTTCCATATCTATGCCGAGCGATGGATCGTAAGGATGGCATTTTTCTTTTCTTTTAATTCATTTCATCTACACCCAAGTCATTGGATTAAGGATGACTTAATTTCAAGAACTCGCCATATATGTCATAAATGTTAGATCACCAATTAATATTTTTGTAAATTTTACTTTTTATTTCATTTAATGCAATTGAGTTCTTTCTACCATCACATTTTATGAATCGGATTGCTTCTGTTATCATGATGAGAAAAAAGTTCTTTCAATTGAAAGGAGAAAGTAAATCATTAAAAGGACAAACCTTTCCCTTTGCAAATTACACAATTTTATTAATAAGTGACTAAATAGATGACTAAACTGCTTTAATTCTCAATCGTAAAGGATCACTCATGATCTCTTCATCTATCTCAGTGCCCAAGGTCATAGGCATTCCATTTGGATTGAGCCATAATAAGCTCTGACAGGTACCAATAACTGAATTTCAAGCCAAACAAGTCTAAGCACACCACACATTATGAATTTTGACCCACCACAACTAATACAAGCCCATTAGTATGCTCAATTCAAATAATCTAACGATTAGATAAAAATCAATCTATCAGGTGAGGTCCACCTAATAAATGCTTTACGACGCCAAAATTATGACCAGGCTAAGACCACTTCAATTTTATCTCAAATTGATTTTTGCACTCATATCTTAGTATGATCTAGCCAAACATCATTGTGGGCCATGGATTTAGATATTATCTCAAGTTCGATGTAAGTAAGATATGAAGATTATCAAAAGAAGTTAGTTAATTAGAAGGCCAATGTCTAATTAAATTTTAAAAGAAGAAAATTTAATGCATAATAAAATTATAAAAATGCATTAAAAAAAATACAATGCTTCCTTCGCTTATTGTATATATATACTTTTTAGTATTTTTCTCAACCTTGTTATATCTTTCATTTGCCTAATGAATCCATTATAATCTGGGATAAACTAGTAAAGTTTTTGTAATGCCATAGAATAATTATCTATCATCGAGTTACATATCCAAGATGCTTTAAATGAAGATTAGGGGTGTTTGGAGGGTAAGTTACTTAAGCTAAGTAGCTTATCTTGATTTCTACTTATTAAACTGAAGTGATTAAGTAACCTTAAATAAAAGAGCTACTTATAATTAACCATAAACCAAACTTATTTCAAATAAGTTATTTATCTAGTTGATGTAAGTAGAAAAAGTAACTTATCTCGTGGTATTCGACGTTTGGATTGTAAGTAACTTTAGATAAGATACTTATGCCTCAAGTAGTTTATCTTGATTTCTACTTATTAAACTGAAGTGATTAAGTTTAAATTAAAAAAGTTACTTATAAGTGATCATAAACCAAACTTATATTAAGTAAGTTACCTACTGCTGTAAGTAGAAAAAGTAACTTAACTAGTGGTATACAAACAAGCCCTAGTAACTTGACAAAAGATAAAGTTAAAATCATAAGCTAGCGTTAACCATGTCAACCGTATCATCCATGTTAATATTACATATCTGGAAATTTAAGATATTATATTAAATATTAATATTAAGATATTATATTAAATATTAATATTTAGTTAAACTATTGGGGAAGTTAAAAAAAAAAAAAAAATACCCCAAGGTGATTGGATAAGTAGATACAGTTATGGTAAACCCGCTTAGATGTTGGGTAATCAGATGATCAAATAAAATTTTCTAAATCAGGTAAAAAAACCTATATACATGTTGGGATTTTTATTTATTTATTTATTGGGTATGTGGTAAACGGATATCCACTGCCAGCCCCATGGATGGACCTGCAAAATGATCTCATGGGTTTTCATTTCTGATAAGTGAGGTCCACGGTCCGTAATCCAGACCATTGATTGGTTGAGAAATTGTTTGATCTTGTGAGCACAAAAGGAGTAAGAGGTTTCATTGTATTTAACAAGAAGAATACAAGGCATTAAAATAGAGGGAGTTACAACCAATTGGGTGGTTTTATGGATCCTCACTGATCCCTTAATCCTAATCTCTAATAGGTTGCATCCAAAATTGGACCAAATCTTCTAGATTTGATGATAGCAGCGGCAAAGATTGGGACCATTTTAAGTTGAATGTGGACCATTGTTGCACTTTTTTTGCTAACCGTCCATCTGTGGGCCATCAAAAGGATAAGATTCTTATTGAGAATTTTTTTTAAAGATGGCCCATCAAAGGTGTGAAACAACAGTTGAATGGTTTGGATTGCTGAAACATGGGTCCACTTATAATAATTGAAACGCATGTACAGTGCGGTAGCCTCCACCATGAGCATAGTCATCCATATAATGAGAAATTCTCCAGTGTTCTCAGAGGGACTATATGTTATTGTTCTCCTAGTTGAATCGGCTCACTTGGACAGGACAATTGATCGATCTGATCCGTCCATTAATTTTAGAAAACATTCAATAGATCCCATGTAAAAATCACACTGATAAGATGATTTAATCCATCTTAATTTGGCCTTACTTTATGTAGCCATCCTTTTTCCAACCCATGAATAGGATGGTTACAATTGCCTAATGAAAGTGATTCTTTAGAAACATAAGCAATTCATGATGGTCCTTAACAAATACATGAATCCGATTGTTGATTAGACATATTTTGTGTAAATGATCTTGACCGTCCATTTTAAGGCCACTGATCAAATAGTTAATATTGATAGAGCAGTTTGATGTTTTAACGGTAGCCCATGAAATATGCATCGGTCTTAATGAACATATAGCTCAATGGATTGGACTAGATTAAGTGCAACAATGCAACTAGGAGCACTTTAACTTACAGTGCTCTTATAACACCGCAGAATTCCGATTTTACCAAAAAGCGCCTGACAAATTTCTTTTTTTTGAAATGACCCTTTGTCTGTATTTTTAATTATAAAATCCATTGGTATAGTGCATTGTTTGGGCCCACGTGGTTTTTGTGTGACATATAACCCGTTCAGAAGGTACACCTAATCATGATGATTAGATAAACTAAAAATCATAGGGATCCAATGTCAAGTGGGCCGCATGTGAATTTTTAGTTTTTTGGATGGTATAATTGTTTTTTTCTTTTTTTTTACCTTTGATTTTTTATTTATCTAGTTATCATAATACAGTATGCCTATTGGAAGTATTTGGAATGTCATACAAACAACAATGGGATCCTACAATCATATACTCAAGGTCTCTTTAGAAGAAAAAGTAGATCCCTGCATTTGAGTCATTTTAGCTTTCTAAAATATAAAATATTCAGGCATTTTTTGGTAAAATCATAATTTTTGAGGAACACGGAGATAAGATGACGTGGATCCAACTAAAAGCAAAATGACCCTTTCCGTAGGCTCAACAATTTGGAAGGTTCACTTTAGCGTATGCAACGTGTACGTTTTTGCGAGTGCCAGCGTATTGACCAACAGACTCTGCCAGAGTATTAAATACGTCCCCCAAACACACGTCCCCACCTGCCTAAGCATCTAGACCACTCGTTCAGTCTGCCCCAACATGAGTTCATGAAATGTCACACGGAAGAAAAACCAATACAGTTACCAGACGGAGCACATGTCCGGTCAGTGGCACACAACCTGACAGTTAGAAAACAAGGACGACGGTGTGGAAAAAATCTGGACAGTCCACACAGTTCCACCATTGTCAATCGTGTTTAATGGGCATCTAAGGTGGGGCCCACCACGAATACTGTTTGGATCACTTTCAGGTGTGTCCAGGTGTCCACACGGAGACCATGTACACGTTTCAGAGTATGGATATTTTCTCTCGGATAAGATGTGATAGAGAAATGCATGATCCAATCTCGTTTTAGGAGGAATTATAAGTTTCTGATGCAGGGAATGGTATCCTACTGTTTCTGTTTCTACATGTGGGTCCCATGGTTTAAACATCTAGGCCGTTTATCTAAATGAATCCACAGTAGTGGATTGGCAATGATAAAATAAACTCCAAGATCAGACGACTCTAAACCTTCCATTTCTGACAAATGAACGGCTAGGGAGGAACTCAACAATTGGAGAAGTAGCGGCCGGCCATAGATGCGATGGTTGAGATCATTCACTTTGAAAAGTTTTTTATGGATCACATGGTGGGCCCATCATATTAACTGTACGGATCACTTAAACATGGTCCCCTCGTGGGGTAATGATCACATATATTCAAACCTATAGTAAGTAGCATACGTTTGAGCTGTGTGTGCCCGCCGTGATGTATATTTAAATCCAAACCTTGAATCTGGTGTGCCTCCTCACGTTCACCGTATATCTAAAGAATAACCCTGATCCAAAATACAGGTGCTACACACCACAGGGAACAATGTACAATCTCACCTAAGATCTATTTATTCACGTGTTTCGGACCACCTGAAGTTTTTATGGCATGTGTTTGAGTGTCTGCCTTCATTCATGTGGGCCACACCTGATGAATGGGTTGGATGGAATATTAAAAACACTACGCACCCTACATGCATGACCATCAATCAGCTGTATGAAAGATCATCTGCCGTAAATTTTGTTGATAGTAGATCTGTAGTGGGGCCCATCAATCAGACGGCTAAATTTGAGTTGTTCTCATGCAACGTGCATAGTATCTGAATGCATGCTTATGCAAAAAAAAAAAAAAACCTTTGATACTCTGGCAGTGTGATTGATGATACGCAGGCAGTTAGAGATTACATATATGGCATAAAAGTACCTCAAATTAAAGTATGAAATTTATGTATGCCAGTTTAGATGTTTCATAAATTGAAAACTATTCTTCTTTGATTATCTTCCCATTGGATTCGTGGACATTTATTCGACGGTCAAGAACAAAAAAAAATCCAAAGGTCCTATTTCAATAAACCACTGTCCAACACTCAGAGATTAGGATTACTCAGCCTATTTGATTTTGGGACTAACAGTTAGTGACAGTGATGCTTCACAATTTAGACAGTTAAATTATAGATATTTTGTGCCACGTGTACAATTATGAGTGCCTGAGCATCAAGAGGCATACGCAGTCGGAGTATCAAATAACTCCCCGATCTTTATCTCTATCGAGTTTTGAAGTCGCGTCTTCAGGAGGAGAAAGGGCCTCCTGTCGGTTCAAAGCCTTTTGGCCTAACGGCCAACCGCATCTCACGAGTCCTGCACTGCAAGGCACGTTGGGACACCCATCCACGTGTCCATTTTGCCACGTGACTGCTGCCCAGCGATCGATCTGGCGTCCCATCAGAAAGCTCGGTTTTGGTGCGGTACTCTATGATGAAAGCTCCCATAATTCCATGACGTCGAATTAGGATTGAGCGCTTGATCGCTACACGTGGACGGTAGAGGATCACTGGACGGTGATCTTCTCAAGTCGTGCATGTGCAATGCTGTCTTTATCGATTGCATCCTGCCGCTAGGCCGCATTTAGCAGACTGGGACAGTTCGTAGGCAGGCTGTTCGGATCTGCACACGTGGACCGTCCAATTCGGGGCCCACTTTACAAGATCATAACCAACAATTACATCACTGGACCGAAATCCTTGGTGCATGTATAATGGATGGCTTAGATGAAACTCTAGTTAGAACAGGATGGATAAATCACGGTTACAATTTGACTTTAGTCTCATGTCGTTTTTAACGTGGGGCCCCACGATTTGAACGGTCTGATTTGAGTTACGTTTTTAGGTTTTACAATCTCAGAGTACATACCTATGAAATCCACCCTGCAGTTCCTAGACACCATCTCTTTCCCTCCAAGAAAGGCATGCTTCAGCATTACGATCACCTGGTGTGTGGAAATAGCCGATCCATTCATTCGGTGGGATGAATGAGTTGATTGACCTGGCTTTTTTACATAACTACTCATCATCATATTGTGGCCCACCTTTTTGACGAAGTGGATATAAGTTGAACATGTGAAGCTTTGGTAGGAAAGATATGGCTATACGAATGGGATGTGGATCGAGTGCTGAACTCCTCTCGGTGCTGAAATGAGACAGCAATTGGGCCCTATGTTTTCGGGATGAGCCAAGTAACTACTCTGCCCGTGTGTTTAATTTGGATTGATCGTGTACCATTGCAAAGTAAGTCAAAGTCTCATATTAATCTTATGATCTTTGTTTATTCATGTGATTAAGCACGTAATTTAATAGTCATATATAGGTGAAATATAAGATAAGTAATAATTACAATTTTACATTAAATCATATTTGGAATATAAGATTTGTTGGTATCGAATTACATTAGATAGAATTGATATTATTATTACACAACGATTATACGTTCCGAGCCATCATGGTATTTTGACTAGTCAATGTCACATTTGATATCTAAATCTTCATCTGAATAAAAAAAGGGAAAAAAAATCATTCTTTTATGTGAAATCAGCATTTGCTGAATGTTCAAATTGTAATCAACGATGAAATTTTACAACTCATGCTAACTACCTACTTTCATATGCAACTCCTACTTTCATATGTAACTCGAGTGTCACATGTAAATGACACATATAGAGGTATATCAAGGATAAAACACACGTGTTAATGTGTAGCCCACAGATGTGGATTCAAAATTCACGAGAAATCCCAGAGTATCTCTTAATAAGGGAAGTTCAAATAACTGGATCAATTCAATCATTCTTATCGATTCTATGGTGTTTGTTTTTTATAAATGGTTAAAAATACAAGTAAATATATGTAAATGGGTAATAATTACCATTTATCAATGTTCAATGCGATAGTAATTACCTCCTTACAAAAGCTGGTTGAAAAGGATTAACGTAAGTCTATGAGCCCAATGGTGATGTCTCTAACATATCCACACCATCCATCTATTTTAATAGAACATTTTAGGGCATGAGCCCAAAAATGAGACAAATTCAAAGCTCAAGTCGCTAACACCATAGTAAGTCATGGTTGCAAAAGGTTTTTAACTATAGGCATTCAACCCACACTTTCGTGTGGTGTGGTCCACTTGAGCTTTGGATCTACCTCAATTTTAGAATTATGTCCTAAAATCATACCGCAAAATGGATGGACAATTGATAAGCCACATATATCACAATGGGCCCTAATTGAAATTCGCACATTCCTCAATTTTAATGTCCATGAAGCAAACCAATACTAACAAGATAGAAAATCGTGCTCCAATTACATTGGTAATTAATCATTAACAATTTACATGCATTTACAATAGGGAATTGAAAGACAAACACTCCTTAAATGTAATATGGAATTCATATCTCACCAAATGTAATTTAACATGCCAAACAGGTCCCACTGTGGTAGAAGTATTTTTTTTATCCGAACATATATTAGCACATTTTACAACAGTAATTTAACTTTTTTATATTTGATATTACACTTATGTAAACGTATCATCATTAGTATAAGTTTAATTAATAGACTTACCCAAACATAAAAATCTTCAATCAAATTATCAGATTTGCATCAGGTATCATAATTTTTATAATTATTGCATTTTACGTTATTTTACAATAATATACAATCAATCTAAGCAAGGTCTTAAAAAGCTGACGTCCATCCATCCAATCCCATCACGTCATTTCACCATTAACCATTAAGGTGGGGGTGAGTTCCTCACCACCCACTCAGCGGCCATATATATGGCTGTAAAAAGGTGGCATACATGCATTATTGAGTTGACTGTTCTTTGCATGTGATGCGACACATTGCATGAAAAAGACGACTGTGGCTGTAGTGGGTCTGGTATTTATCCATATCCAACTCGCTCAGAAGTCGAGCGTGGGCTCAAATTTCTTAAGCCCATAAAAAATATCATATCTGAATCTGATTTTCTGGAATGGTACGCTTCCTATTTGGTGGCTACAATTCGAATGTGATTTCATGACTCCACATGGGGCCAATAACTTGAACGGTCTGGATTGGTGGGCACGTTTGCCCCATTAAGCTGTTCTTCCTTGAGCATTTACAGACTCCTTTGGGCGTTCGTGATCATTACATGTTCTTCGATCGGTCCACCCTGGAACTGAGATAACAGCTGAAATTTCATGCTTCTCGGGTCCAGGGTGGCAAAAGTGGGCCCGACTGTGGATGAGTCTGATTTGATGGGCCCCACGGTCGATGGAGCGTGCCCCTTAAACTCTCCACCCGATCGATGGTCCTGGTGGTTTCCACTGTTTTGTACCACTAACTATGGGCCCCACTTGTACAGACTGAAAGATACCTCGCATCGTGGGTCGTACGATATACAACGGGAAAAGACCAGGACTTGCCACGTGTATGGCTAGAATAGCTTCTCTCAGAAATATCAGCAGTACATGTGGATTTATGCAGTCACCTCATCCAATTGTTTAAATTATCTAAATCTGCAGAAACAGGGGCTGAGATTCGTCCATGGTCATTTAATATTTTACGTAAGAAAACCATTCAATATTATACAATTGAGAAATCTTCCGATCAGTGGGTGTAGCTGGCCCAGTGGATGGATCATCGAACCATCAGCTGTCCAATGATTTCGTGGGTGTAGCTGGCCCAGTGGATGGATCATCCTTTTTTTACCTCCTCAGTGATCTTTGTGATCAGTCCCACCTTTCTCACGAAGCAGATGTTGTATAAAAGTGATGCGTTGGCAGAAAAGAGAACGTTGTATGTTAAGGTTCTTATACAAAGTTGTACCTGAACATTTATCCACGTGGAGGTCTCCGGTCCAACCGATTGGACGGTAACGTCCACGCAACAGATAGCTTAAAACCTTTTATACGCCAACAACATCAACTTATCCAACAATAGGTGCGCTCCGCCACCTTGTACAAATTCAGCCCTAGCTGCTCATCATGTGGGCCACACCTTAGAAAGCAATTTCTAACGTTGATAAACAGCAGAATATATATAAGTTTGGTCTATCTAATCTAATGGGTTGATGCACCTGATATTTAGCAAAATGCGATCCTCATGATTTTGCTGGTCAAATATGGGAATGGGCTATGTTTAAGGTGAGCGGATTGCCTGTGACACCGGGCACAAAGATGAGGTCCACAGAGATTTTCGTAACAAATCCACTCCGTCCATCTGTTTTGAAAGACCACAATGGGATAGGACGCTAAAAATTAGGCAGATCCGAAACTCAGGTAGGCTACACCAACAAAACAGTGGGAACAGCAATGTCCACCGTTGGAACCTTCTGACAGTTTATATGCCAACCAAATCGTTCATAGAGTTAATTACCACTAATTCCAGGAACAAATACCGTCCTGAAACAAAACTTTTTGTTCAATCCCCACTGTTTCCTGTGGAATGGCCCACATGAGTTTCTAATCTTCCTGATTTCAGAATATGTTCTATTGTGGTCTTTCAAAACAGATGGACTGAGTGAATTTGTCACGGACATATCTATGGGCCCCTCATAACTCTCGGCTGGCAATCCGCACCCATGTTTAAGCGGGTTTATGCTATGGCAGCTGGGCCATTCTTTGTAAATCAGACCATGGGTCCGTCGAGTCTTACATCGGTGGAGCATGCTCATAAAATCTCCTTGGCAAGTGTGGCCATGCTTTGTAGCCCATGCTCATAAATGAATGAAGCATTTTTCTAATATATACATGCGAATGGAAAATGAAGCCCTTCCCAATTGTGGCTTACAAATAGACGGCTAAGAAGAAAGATTTGGCGTGGGTCCACATTTAAATGAAAAAAATCTAGAGATTGATGGGTTAGCTAGGATCTTCCACTATGGAAAATTTTTGGGGGCATATACATCCAGCGTAGGGTAGGAGGCAGCAGAACAATGGATGGGATTATCATGGCCCCCACTTGTCAGGATTGGAGACCCAGGTATTGTGTGGAAAGACTCGGGTAGCGCATCCTGTATGACTCATCGCTTGCTGCACAGGCTACAATGTTAGTGTTTGTACGATGTTCGCCGTCCAGATTATGCAGATTGCAGACTACAGGATTTCGGTCCGCGAAATACAGTATGAGTGTTCCAGACCTCTGGTACACTGGGCCTCGCCAATGATGGATCATGCCCCAAAAACTGCCTCAATCAGACAATCCTAACCTTTCAATTTGTAATGGTCAGAAAGCATTTAAATCACAGCCGTGACTAACATTCAACTGAAAAACACCCATGTCCATAGCTCAAGTGGCAGACTGAATTAAGATAGCCTCGTTTCAACACTGAGGTCACGGTATCCATTCCCATAGTAGGGTGGCTAACATTGTGATGTGACTAACAGGGGTGGGTGGGTCGACTAACAATAGGGTGTGTGAACTAACCCCATTGTGTGAATTCAACTTGTTGGTTCGGATCTTCCAATCTGGGAGATGATTGGGGCATGACGACGGTCTATTGTCAAAGAGAGACAAATGGTCTAGATCACCTATCCACCGTGTGTGAATTCAACTTGTCCATCAGGGCCCCACCATAAATGTAGGACATCCCAAAAGTCAGTTTGGTCCACCCATCATATGGCCACGGAGACCTCAAAAATCAATTTGATCCAGCCAACATGTGGTCCATCACGTGAGTTTGGAGCTTTTTTAGGTTTTTCCATTGCATGGCACACCTAACTATTTAATAGGTATGTTTTTTCAAGCAATATTCCCATCCTCGTGGTCTGGCTCTGCTTGGGTCTGTTTGGAGGGAGTGGATTAGCTATTAGTCAGTTAATACCTTAGTGAGTGTTATCCTAACCATGCGAGCCTACCTTGGTGTATTTGTTTTATAGCCATGCTATCTATCTATTTTTTCATGTTATTTTAGGATATGATCCCAAGCCTTACGAAGATAAAAATCTAAGGTGGACTACACCATTAGAAACAATGATAAATGACCATTAAAAATATTTCATGGGCTACAAAAGTTTTGAATCAAGCTTAAATTTGCATTTTCACTTCATCTTAGTCTTTTTGACATTATCAACAGATTGGATGGGAAATAAACATTACGAAAATGTTATGCTGGTCCCTTTTTTAAAATTTTTATTAGTGAAGCACTCAATTATCATTATTTCCTTTCATGTGGTCCATTTGAGATTTGGATCTATTTAATTTTTGGGATCACATCCTAAAATGGGCTAGAGATCGGATGGACTGCATAGATATGCAACACATCATCAAGATGAGCCTCATGTTAAGAGTAACACCCAATAACTACAGTATTATAATATAAGAATTATTATAATAGTTTAAACACATAATAATACACCTAATTTAATGGCCAAATGCCAATGTGGTGGGAGACGAATAAAGAAATTTACAATCATTGTAAATAAAAATCTTCCATTCAAACACATAAATCAGTATATTTCTATTATTGATTTGATATTTCAATAATATAAAATATTATTATTGTGCTTTTACTGCACCTATTTAAACATAAAAATTCTCAATTAAATTACATATTCATTAAAAAAGCTATTTTGTAATTTGTAATCATTATATTTTTATAATTCATTTTAACTCTAATTTATTGTTAGCTAAGAAATGAAAGCAAATGAATATAGATGCCAGTAAATAAGTGATGATTATTTACTTTCCACTCTCATAAGAAATGGACATTGTCCTAAAAGGTCTCACCTTAGATACCGTGCTTGTGTCAATATCCCGTGGAACTCACCATGATGTATGTGTTATACCTACACCCTCCATTCATTTTTCCAAATCAGCTTAGTTCATGATCCAAAAAATAAGATAGATCCAAAGCTCAAATGGTCTACAATAAGAGTAATTATGTCTACCATTGAACGTACTATTATCTATGGTGTGGTCCACTTGATCTTTGAATCTATCTCAATTTTGGGATCTTGCCCTGAAATAATTTGAAAGAATGAATTAGTGGTATGGATATAACACATACATCATGGTAGGGCCCACTGTTTACTTTGAAAAAAGGTTGAAATTTACAGTTTTTAATATAAAATTTATCTCTCTTTCAAACAAGTGGTAAAAATTATCATTATACATTTATCATAAGTTGCTTTCATTTACCTCCAACCAAACGGCCCTAAATCACAAAGGCAATACTGCCAAAGCATGAATAAGCTGGCATACAATAAGGTGAATGCGCGTATGAATAACTTTTTTACAGGAAGTTGAATAACATTATATAGTGGGTGAATGACATGTAAAGTAACCAAGTAGTCAACTTCAGCAGCGTGGACTTGTTAAAACAGGGCCGGCACATGCCCATTTCCTTGAATAAAAAACAGCCTTATATAAAGAGTTGGGTTGTTATGATCTATATTTAAATAAAAGTAATCTGTTTATATAATGATGAATTACTGTTGTTCTTCTTTTATTTTTTGGTAGACGATGGCGAGTTATTTCGATTCTTTGAGTGTGTGATGTTTCATGTCCCTGCACTCTGGAATTTACACGTGGCATACTTCTAATTTTAATTAAACCGTCTGATCACACGTGGCAAGTTTATTCAATCTGGACCTTTGGCAAGTTTTCGAAATCATTCATTATTTTCGTACTGGATGGCCGGCCTGTGAGTGGACTGCTGCGATTTTCTGCGAAGTCATCCGTACAGTGGGGCCCATCTTATGAACAGCTCGATGTACCACACACGTTCTACGATTGGCATGTGCTCTGTGTGTCAGAAGTTGTGCGTTGGGTGAGCAAACACTCCAGACGAAGAAAAGTAAAAGCAATCGGATTGAGTGCGGAGTAACTCCGCACGCTCTTATCGTGCGGAGTAAACTCAGTTGGGCCCACCTAGAATGTATGTGATTTATCTATTCCGTCCATATGTTTTTCCAGCTCATTTTAGTGGTTGAGCCCAAAATTTAAGCATATCCAAATCTCAAGTGGACCATGCCACGGGAAACCGTGGGAATAATGATTTCCACCGTTGAAACCTTCCCAGGCCCTACAGTGATGTTAATTTGTCATCCAAGCTGTTCATAAGATCACATGGATATGGATGAAGGGAAAACACAAATATCAGCTTGATCCAAGACTTCTTTCTCATCTGAGAATTTTTCAATGATAGAAATTCAGTTCACACTTTTCTTGTGGTGTGGTCCACTTTAGATTTTGATATGCTTCATTTTTTGGAACCATACCTAAAATTTTATGTTAAGATGGATGGACGGAGTGGATAAAATAACGTAAATCACTATGGGCCCCACAGAGTTTACTACGCACGCTAGCGTGCGGAGTTACTCAGCACGCAATCCGCTTCCAAAGTAAAATTGTTTGGATGGATGCAACAGGGAGAATGTCTCAAGTCCAACCGTTTGGACTATAGCTCACCGTCCTCCTACTGAATAACTTCCAACTTTTCATGTTTGTGCGGCACCTAACCATTCCAATAGGTTTTACCTATCATGAGATTCACCTTATACAAAAATAAGTTATACCCACTCACTGAGTGGATTACACTTTGGTTTTTCTACTTTATCAATGGTTAGAAATTTCTTTCTATGGTGTGGTTTGTATGATAAGTATGTAGATCTCATTTTTTCAGTAGAAGATCCTCATGATGGGGCCAACCTAATGGAAGGGTTGGATTTTATATTCATTTTATATGTTAGAAATTTTATGCTTGGTGAACCATACCTTCTGGTCCAACCTGTTGGACTTTAGACCTTGTCCTCTTAATGAGATAAAGACATCTGATGCAGCGGGCGCGGATTTCCTGCGAAAGCCTTGCGCAGGAATTTCCTGCGCTGGGAACCAAGGTGGGGCCACATTGATGTTTTATGATGAATCCACACCGTCCATCCGTTTTGGGAGCTCATTTTAGGCTATGAAAACAAAAATTAACCGGATCCAATACTCAAGTGGGCCGAAAACGTGAGATTTGAACGTCCACAGTTGAAATATTTGTGGAGCCACAGGAGTTTCGAATCAGGATAATATTTGTTTTTCCAGTTCATCCCAGTAGTAGTGACGTTATGAACGGTATGGATGTCATACAAACATCACTGTGGACCCCAGGGAGGTTTCAACGGTAGTAATTTACCTATCCACCTTTTCCTTTAGTGAGGCCCACTTGAGTATTGTATCCGGTTTATTTTTGTTTTCATAGCCTAAAATGAGCTCCCAAAACGGATGGACGGTGTGGATTCATCATAAAATATCACTGTGGGCCCACCTTGGTTCCCAGCGCAGGAAATTCCTGCGCAAGGCTTTCGCAGGAAATCCGCGCCCTGATGCAGCTATATACATTTATTAAGCATTGTGGTAGTCTAACGTAAGAAGTTAAAGAGGGGGAATTGTTTGATACTCTGGCAGTGTATGATGCTTCATACACTGACACTCGAAAATTGAACACGTGGTATGCACCAATCAACTGTGCATTAGATATTTCCTTCACTTACCAGGCCATAAGCTCATGCTGATCGGATGATCCTGTCCATCCAAAAGTTGGCCTTCTTTATCATACCCATTTGCAAGTAGTGGATGGAATGGATGAGATCATTTAATCAAAGTGATTCTATAATTAGCAAAAATAATCAATTCATGAAATGCACCACAAAATGATGATAAAAATTGTCAACTTGGACGTATTTTTCAAAAACGATCTCAAACAGTCCATTTTATGGGTTATTGACTGGATGATAGGAATTATCGATTCTTATGTTCTTCGCCATCTGGCCAACGAATCATGGAATTGACCGAATGGACTGTCCAGATCAACCAACTGGACTGACTATCCACGTACCACTATGCAGTCTGGAGCACCATACCTGTGTTTTCAGAGGATTGGATCATTTATCGTTAAAAAAATATCAAGCAAGCACTAGGGTAATTCCACTTATCGAATGGCTAGATTATTGCTTGATGGAGACTTCTGCTCCATCCGATAAATCTCGATCGTTGAAAGTTGGTCCTATTGCTTGATGCAGACCGTTGATTTGAAATTCACCAACATGGATGGACGATCTGCTGAAAAATTCCCACATGGAAGAATCCTAGCTTTTAGATTCCCAGCCAGCCACCAGACGGTTAAGTAAAAAATACAGTAGGTCCACATTCGGTGAAAATTTCCAAGATTGGATGGATAAGATCCTCTAATCTGCAAGATTTTTTAGGGAATCCCAAATCAACAGTAGGCCCATTAGATTACCAGTTTGGATAAACAATAAATGGGCCCCACTTGAACAAATTCAAAGTTTGATTAGCGTACATAACATATCCTAGAGCGTCATGTCATTATCTGGTCACAATGTCTACTTCTTTGAAATGTCAACCTTTGAATGCGCTGCGCTGGCGAGAATTTCCATGTCTCCCATTCGATAAGATCGCAATATTTTATAATTACATTTGCAATCCATTTTCTCGTGGGGACCACCACCTACTGCCTGTGGGCCACGTATGTGATCTTTTAGGAGTCGGATTGCGTCCTTCCTCAGTATGGACGCAAAGCGTCCAAAGCGAGCTGTGGAGGGGCCCACCTTGATGTATCTGTTTATCCACTCCGTCCATTCCGTTTCTAAGATGGTGCCGACCACATGAGACCAAGAATGAGGCAGGTCCAACGGTCAGGTCGACCTCACCAGAAATGACTCTTGCATTTAATGCAACCCGAGATTGGTATTTGGTGTGGTCGACCTGACCGTTGGACCTGCCTCATTTTTTGTCTCATGTGGTTGGCCTGATCTTACAAATGGAATTGACGGAGTGGATAAACAGATACATAACGGTGGCCCCTCCATAGCTCGGTTTGGATGCTTTGTGTCCATACTGAGAAAGGACGCAATCTGCTTCCGATCTTTTAAACTGGGATAAGATCTACATCATTGAAAAGAATTATCAGGTTAGTCGAGCCAAATTTCGATGGACCCACCACTTTCATACTGTTTCCACGTGGCAGCTTTCCTGCGGATGCGGATTGTGGGGCACAGGAAGTCCCTGTAATCGGAATCTGTGTGGAGCCCACAGAGACGCCCGTTGAAAATCCACTCTGTCCATCAGTCTTGAAAGACCACAATAGGGCAGGGGTATAAAAATCAGGAAAATCCAAAACTCATGTGAGCCACACCACGAGAAACAGTGAGAACGGAAATGTCCACCGTTGAAACCTTCCTGGAGCAGACCATGATGTTTATACGCTATCCAAACTGGTAATTACCACTCAGATAAACTGCAGTCACACGTACAATCCTGATACAAAGCTTCCGTGGCCCCCACAATGTTTCCAATGGTGTGAGTACAATCTCAGCTATTTCGTTTGACGTGGGCTACAAGAGTTTCGGATCTGCCTGATGTCTAGATTCCTATCCTATGGTGGTCTTGCAAACCTGATGGACCTAAGTGTATTTGTCACGGGCATCTCTGTGGAACCCACACAGCTTCCTAGACCACCCAGACAATTCGCGCCCTTTGCTGGAATGAACTAAAAGGAAAACTTTGATACTCTGTAGTGAGAACTTTGATACTCTGCCAAAGTGAAATGGATGCCACCTGCTGGAATGAGCTAAAAGGAAAACTTTGATACTCTGCCCACGTGTAATGGATAGTACGCAGGGCCAGAAACTGCACACATGGCATAGAAAAAATACAAATTTAACTGGCCAAATTATGGGTCCCACTTTAGATGTATCATAGACCTAAGATCAAATTTATTTGATTATCTAATTATCCAATCATTCAACATTTAGTGAACAGTTCAAATGGAAATTAAACAATGGTCTTATCATGGCAAACCTGCGAACAAGAATCAGATGCTAGAATTGCTCCAAGACCGTTAATTAAATATGCGTTTATTATTTACCAATATAATTCCAACACCACTCTCAATGCATACCTGGCGATTCTGCCTTTTGAATGCTAAAATTGAGGAGGAGTGTGAATTTTATATGGGGTCCATTTTGATGTATATGGCTTATTCATGATGTCTATCTTTTTTGCTAGTTGATTGTAGGGCATGAG
This sequence comes from Liriodendron chinense, assembly GCA_003013855.2. Classification (NCBI taxonomy): domain Eukaryota; kingdom Viridiplantae; phylum Streptophyta; class Magnoliopsida; order Magnoliales; family Magnoliaceae; genus Liriodendron; species Liriodendron chinense. Next base: position 1,669,385 of record ML058513.1, read on the forward strand.
CCAAAAAATGAGGTAGATCTAAAGCTCAAGCGAGCCACATCACAGGAAACAATGGCAATTGATCGCTTATCGTTAAAAGCTTTTTAGGGCCTTCTGAACTTTTGGATCAAGTTGATATTTGTGTTTTCCCCTTCCTCATAAGGAGTTAGATTACAAACAAACAATCTTAGAGGCCTTAGGAAGAAAAAACATTTTAATGATGGAAGTTTTACTATCATTGTTTCTTGCCATGTGGGTTACTTAGGGTTGTTTGTTTCTTAATTCCCTCTTGTAAATACTTGCAGATGAGTAATGATTGATTATTAAGGTAATTCTTATATTGTTTTCTATGTTGATGGTGATGGATTGCTTTTTGAATATTAAAATCAAGGAATGTGCTAATTTCATGTGGGGCCCACTATGATATGTGTGGCTCATCCACACCATCCATACATTTTGCGGACTGATTTTAGAGTATAATCCAAAAATTGAGGCAAATCCAAAGCTCAAGTGGACCACACCACACGAAAGAGTGGGTTGAATACCTATCGTTAAAAACCTTCAACGACCACAATTTCTTATGGAGTGGGCCACTTGAGTTTCAGATCTACCTCATTTTTGGGCTCTTGCGCTAAAATGTTTCACTAAAATGGATGGACGACATAAATATATCACAAACATCACAGTGAGGCCTGAGAACTTATGTCAATCATTTTCAAAGTAATTATTATCCATTTACGTATGTTTACAAGCATTTTCCTCCATTTACAACAAAACAAACACCCTCTTAAGCTTTAGATTTGCCTTATTTTTTGGTTCACGTCCTAAAATGTTCCGATAAAATGGATAGATGGCGTGGATATGTCACATACATCATGTTGGTGCCCACAAATTAAAATCAAACCTTTCTATTTTCAAAAGGCGCAATGAGTAATAATGATTTATTTCTTAAGTATTTATCATGAAATGAAAATTTAAATAGCCCCTTAATACACACCTTAGGTATGTACTTTTTTAGTACCTTGGTATCAAGCACCATATATTGCCCGAGCATCAAATAACTCCACAATAGCTAATGTCCAAGGTAAAGGGAGGCATTTTCGGGACGTGAATTGCTTCAGAAAGGCCTTTGTATGAAGTTCCTATGCTGGGAAGCTAGGTGGGGCCATTATGATGTTTTTTATAAATCTAACATGTTCATCCATTTTTCCAGCTTAATTTTGGACATGAGACAAAAAAATGAGGTGAATCCAGAACTCAAGGAGGCCACACAAGAGGAAAAATGTGTGTAAAAAGATGCATATGGTTAGAACCTTCCAAGGTCCACCTTGATATTTATATGCCAACAAACCATGCATAAGGCCATTCCCACCAAAATAAACTAAAAACACACAAAAACGAAGAGAGAGAGAGAGAGAGAGAGAGAGAGAGAGAGAGAAGAAAAAAAAGCCTCATACAAAACTTTTGTTGCCATGTGAATGCTTTCAACAGTGGTTGTTCAATCCCCACTATATCCTCTTGTATCCCTTGCTTGAGTATTGGATCTGCCTCATTTTTTGTCTAATGTCTTAAAATGAGCTGAAAAAATGGATAGACACTGTGGATTTATCACAAACATCATAGTGGCCCCACCCAGCTTCCCCGTGCGACAACCTTTGGCAGGCAATGGCTTTCCGTGCCTAACTAGCTTTCTGACCACTTGGCAGACATGGATGAGACCTATCTAATCAATTCCCATTTCCTCGTGGAACAATGGTCCAAAAAAATGATGATGTTTAGGTGATTTTAGCCTCTAATTGGCGGAACGCAAATTATCATTAAAATACAATAATCAACATCGGCTTCAAAGGCCAATCAACAGCTGATCACGCACAATGCCAGGTGTGCGGACCATCTAGAGGCACGATTAGATGGAGCTGAAAGCTAAAAAACCATCATTTTGATAAACGTGCCTGTCAAATGGGTCTTACTTTTGGGGGCGAATTTCTTTCCAAGTCTAATAAGAATGATCTTAATTTGTCAAGGTGTACATGGCCTACCTTGGTGTATATGGCATCCGGACGCGGATTGTGTCCTTCCTCGGTATGGAGGCAAAGCGTACATACTAAGCTATGGAGGGGCCCACCGTGGTGTATCTGTTTATCCATGCTGTCCATCCATTTTCTATTATCATTTTAAGCCATGAGACAAGAGAACAAGGCAGATCCACCGCTGAGGTCGGCCACACCAAATAATGAGCTTGGTTGCATTAAATGCTCCTTAACTTTAAATGCAGGAGTTATATTTGGTGTGGCCGACCTGAGTGTTGGATCTGCTTCTTTCTCTGTCTCATGGCTTATGATGATCATAGAAAATTAATGAATGGCATGGATAAACAAATACATTATGGTAGGCCCCTCCACAACTCAATATGGACACTTTGCCTCCATACTGAGGAAGGACACAATCCCAGTCCATGACATCTAACCTCTCTAGCAGGCTCATCCATAAAAAGTCGAATGCTCCAAAAATCTACCATGTGGGCATCACCTCAACTTCAAGTTTTTTTTGGGTGGTTGTCTATTACTTCCTATAATGTGGCATGCCTAAATTATTGGCATAATAGGGTTTGTATCCCTATTCCTTCCTGTTGTGCAGCCCATTCAAGTTATGCAGCTGCCTCATTTTATGCTTCATGTCTTAACATGGCTTGGCAAAAGTGATGAACGAAGTAGATGTCACATGTATATTATATGGTGAGCCCTATGTGGCAAGTAGCTTCCACTTATTGGCACGGGCAATTCTTGTCCCATCACTTTCTTCATTATCAAGAGAAGCTTATCAAGGGAGTGTTTGGATCATGTCAAATCACAATAATATAGTGTAATGTATAGTAAAAAAGTAATAACGGCCTTTATTACTGTATTCAAAAGTAAAATTGAGCATTGAAGACTATATGTAGGGTTGGTCATGAGCTAAGTCAGCTCAAGAAACTCGATCGACTCGACTCGAAATTATTGGCATAATAGGGTTTGTATCCCTATTCCTTCCTGTTGTGCGGCCCATTCAAGTTATGCAGCTGCCTCATTTTATGCTTCATGTCTTAACATGGCTTGGCAAAAGTGATGAACGAAGTAGATGTCACATGTATATTATATGGTGAGCCCTATGTGGCAAGTAGCTTCCACTTATTGGCACGGGCAATTCTTGTCCCATCACTTTCTTCATTATCAAGAGAAGCTTATCAAGGGAGTGTTTGGATCATGTCAAATCACAATAATATAGTGTAATGTATAGTAAAAAAGTAATAACAGCTTTTATTACTGTATTCAAAAGTAAAATTGAGCATTGAAGACTATATGTAGGGTTGGTCATGAGCTGAGTCAGCTCAAGAAACTCGATCGACTCGACTCGAAGAAGCTCGCCTCGGCTCGGCTCGACTCGACTCAATAGAACAAGTCAAGCCAAGCTTCATTTAGGAGCTCGAGTCAGAAATCGAGTCAAATTTGACCATTGGGTCACTCGACTCAACTCGATTCAAGCTTGACTCGGCTCGAGCTCAAGCTCGACTTATTTCATATAGATATTTGTTATAAAAAAAGAAAAAAAAAAAAAAAAAACCCTAATCTTCTTATTTCTTGGTCCCCCCCCCCCCCCCCCCCAACACACACACACACACACACACACACACACAGAGGGGTCCAAGCTTAGGACATATAAAACCCTAACATGTTGGGAGGTTTCTTAATCTTACTATTTTGTTCCGGTAAGAACATTCCTTGTTGAGCATATCTAATGGATTGAGTAATTTCAAGTACAAAACATGGTGAGCACACAATGGTTGTGTGTTTTACACGCTACACAAACACAGGTGCTACGGTGAGACCACACACCATACATATCTACAAAACAGGGGCTATGGTTAGACCAAACACCATATGTAGCTATTGATTGCAATTTTACGAGGGAGGTGGTGCATCTGATCCATGAATCAGCTGTGCCTCATCATGAAGATGGTCCGCACGATAATTAGGGCAATCCATTCACGTGGTGAGCTATGCATGTACTGTATTAATTATGATTCATAAAATATTACTAGTGGTTTGCATTCAATGCATGTGTGACTTGGCCGAAGAAAAAACAGATTAGACCTAGGTCATTTTAATGATGGGGTCCCACCTATAGAAATACTATTCTCCCCTAATATATGTGTGACTTCTTGAACTTAATGTTGTTGGCTTTTAATTTGTGTTTTGTAGTAAAAAAATATAATAAATTGAGGTGGGGGCAAGCTCGACTCAACTTGATCCACTAGCTCGCCTCGAAAGTTTTATCAAACAAGGCAAGCTCCAATGGTAAGCTCGAGGGTGAGCTCGAGCTCGAGCTCGAACTCAAGGAGAGCATAGACGAGTCAAGCCAAGCTTGGCCCACCTCGACTCGACTCAGCTCGATGTCCAGCCCTAACTGTATGCAATACTTTTCTTCCATCTTCACAACGACATGTAAAATATTTTCAATAGCTAGATACACTTGGGATGTAATTTTGTCCATGTGTATTATATCCACACCATTCATCCATTTTGCAATATCATTTTAGGGCATGTCCCTAAGAAGGAGGAAAATCCAACACTTATGTGGACCTCAAGAAGTTTTCAATGACATACATCCAATCCTTACTGCTAGTTGTGGTGTGGTCTATTTTGAATTTGTATCTACCTTATTTTTGTCTCATTGTATAAAATGATCACAAAAGATGGGTGGACTACGTGGATATAACATATACATCATGGTGGGGCCCACAAAATTATGCCGCGTTAACCCACCTCCACCTATCATTCCAAATGATCTCAGTGATTTGATAGTTGGCAATATCTAATGAGAGGAAATAAATTACATTGCGTCCCACATTGGAGAGGATTTCTCATCAAATCTCACCATTTTGGGAGGAATCGAAAAATTACTAGGAAATGCACTTTTGATTTTGTTGGGAAAACCAGCAGCGAAAGCGGAAGTCGAAACGCGCGGAGCAATGCGAGATCAAACGAAAAACAATATGAAATCAATCACACACAAGCATTCACCACAAGAGAATCCGACTTTACGTGGAAAAATTCCTCAACAGGTAAAAAACCACGGCACAAAATGATCCACTATGAATAACAGAAGATTACAGAGATTGACAGCCCACAAGCAAGGAATAAACAAAGAAAACCCCAAGTTCTCTCTCTCACACACACACACCTCTCCCATCTTCCTAACACGATTAGGAAACCTTGGACATCTTAGGATTCCTTCTAAGTCTGGATTACAACTCCTTAAATAAGCAAAATACCTAAATTAGAAACATCTTACGCAGTACTGTGAGCTGTGCAAGAAAGCCGCGGGCACAATCGACCTGTCGGCCAGCGCACAAAACAGCCTAAGGAGATCCATGACATTGCTGCCTCACTGCCGACCGGTCGGAACCCTCTGCAGAACGGTCGGCCGACCTATCTGGGCACACACAAAATTTGACCAGGGGCCTCCATGTGCATCTGGGTTACATAGCCAAACCAGTTGCCCGACCGATCTGAGCACCCAACTCGTGCACAATTTGAAGGCTACTCCAACAGATTTCTGATGGATTCTTATGAAATTCACTTTTCATCACTTCCCATCAAATCCATGATAAACGGCCAGCCTTTGTTTTGGTGAGATTTGAAATGACTTGATTTTCAAGATAGAAGATTTAAGATGCTTACACCTCATGAATAGCTTATATCCCATATACGTGTCATAACTTGGCACATGTGCTTGCTTGTGGATGCGCACGACCCCACACAAATGTAGAGTTGGCAAAACTCATAAGCATCATTGGTTTGATAGGTAGGTCGCGCAGGATATACTTGGACAAGAAATAGTACCTTATCTGGTCTAGGTTTCCATCAGTACAGTTTTCGCCTTTGGTACTGGGGCTAAGTCACATGGGTTTTCTATTCAAACCATTGAACTGCTGGGCCCAGGTGGTTTCAATACATACAAGGTTTGCAAACTCTACACGCAAACGCGCATGTGCTTATTAGATATTTTACATAAGGTGGCTTATATTCTCTGAATGGTAAGGCGACTGTTTGTGGGGGCCAGGGCAGGTTTAGTCCGGGCGCTGATTGGGTACTTCCCCTCCCGTCCCAAGCTTGCGATAGGCTGGGGCTCTGAGGAGCCACTGTGATGTACATGTTTTATCCACACGATCCATCCATTTTTTCATGTCATTTTTGGGTTATAAGCCCAAAAATAATGCAGATCCAAGGTTCAAGTGGGCCACACCATAAGGAAAAAGCAGTGCTAATGATGTCCACCGTTGAAACCTTCCTAGGCCCACCATGATGTTTATTTACAATACAACCCCTTCATAAGGTTATATAGACCTGGATGAAGAGGAAACCTTCCTTGGGATCCAAAACTTCCGTGGCCTTTATAAGTTTTTCAACTGTATGAGTTTAATTCCCACTTTGTGTGGTCCACTTAAGCCTTGGAACTGTCATTTTTGGGCTCTTAAAAATTGGATGGACAGTGTGGATAAAATCCATACATAACGTGACGGCTCCTGAGATACCCAGCCAGTCAGGGAAGTACCCAATCTGCGCCCCTTTAGTCCCCTCCTGGCCCTCGTCACCTCTATTACTAGAGGAGGCAATTGTGTGCAGTCCACGGGCGGAACTCTGCAATTCCAACCTCTATGGCCCCACTGTTATGTATGTGTGATATCCACTCCTTTTCTCCATTCTCCAGCTGATTTTAGTAAATGACCTCAAACGTGAGTGTGATCCAAAGCTCAAGTGGACCATACCACGTGAAATAATACCCATGAAGAGGTCTACCCACTGTTGAAATCTTCGAAGGACCACCTTGAGGGGAAAACACAATTGTCAGCTTGACGACCTACCCCTGCCAAGACGGACTCAGTCCTGGCAGGGTCTCTGTCGAGCCATCGTGATGTATGTGTTTTATCTACACTGGACATTCATTCTAAAATGTCATTTTAAAGCATCATCCCAAAAAAGGAGGCATATCCAGGGCTCAAGTGAGCCACATGGCATGAAGTGGTGGTGAAAGTGATGCCATGGTTGAAGCCTTTCTAGGGCCTACTGTGATGTTTATTTCTCATCCAACCTATCGATAGACATGGATTAAGGGGAAACATAAATATCAACTTGATCAAAATGCCACATGGCCCCAAGAAGTTTCCTGTGGTGTGACCCACTTAAGTCTTGGATCTGCCTCATTTTTTCAATTCTGTCCTTAAATGTTATGTTAAAATAAATGGATCATATGGATAAAGTGCAAACATCATGGTGGGCCCCACAGAGCCCTGCAAAGCAATCCATGGGCCCAAAGAAGGTTTTAGCTGGACATGGTTTGCATCATGCACGGGCTACCTGCCCACCATTTTTTGAGGACCCAATTTGAGCCGTCCATGTGATGCAGCATCCCAAAAAATCCTATGGTCCAACTTTCAACCTGATTTAGAACTTTGGTGGGCCGTAGCGGAGAGAGAGGCAAATCAAGAGAGGAAACTATTTTCTTTTACCATGGCTCACCAAAGTTCTAGATTAGGGTAAAAGTTGAGTCCTGAAGGTTTTTTGGTGTGCTGCATCACATGGACAGCTCAGATTTGGAAGACACATTAACTGTGATGAGTCTTAAAAAGGTGCTTGCGAGTTCCGGTGACAGATGGTGCGCGGGTGAGTATTCATCTCTCTATATATGTTTATGCATCGAGTCCATTCAGTCCATCCATTATGGCAAAGGCATTGTGAGAGCCGCATAGGTCGTTTTCCCTTTATTGAGGTCCTATGACCCTATGAATAAGTTGGATGGCACATACACGTCACACTGGGCTTAGAAAGGTTTCAATAGAGGGCATCGTTAGCCCACTGCTTGTTGTGGTGTGGCTCACTTGAGCCTTATATCTGCCTCATTTTTTTGGGGTCATGCCTTAAAAATGATTCGGAAAAATAGATGGATGGCGTGAATAAAACCTATACATCACGGTGGGCCCCACAGAGCCCTTGTTGAGAAATTCTGATATCAGAAAATAAATTAATTTGAAAAAATCGAGAAATAAGGACAAGCTGAAGCACGTGAAAAACACGTTGTTCTTAAAGCGTAATTCGCCCCTACTCAAATTATTTGAGTCTGCTGATAGGTTGCAGGCAGATTGCTTCCAGGATACGACGAGCCTTATATGGTTCTGCATTCAGCAAGAAACGAAGAAATCACTATGGAACTCAGTGACACTCTCTGGCAGATGAAGAAAAGAAAGAGAGAACAAGAATGGAGGTCTTCTTCTTGTAGCAGTAGACCACTACGCTGGTCCAAGTGGCTTGGTTTGAATCAACCAAACCGAGAGGCTAATAGACTCGGATGGGTGCTGGTTCAGTAGGGATGGTTATGATTGCTGTTGTTGTAATCGAATGAACCAGACCTGTCCGGTTTATATAGGCAAGAGTGGCTGGCAGTTTTGATCCAGAGCCATAATGGCACTAGCCGTTTTCTGGCTGTTGTGAGAAACTAGCCGTTTTATGGCAGTTTCTGACTGTTATGCATGTGGGAGTTATGCACCTACATGCTGGCTGTTTAGACTCAATGGCTAGCCGTTTCTGACTGTTGGGCTAGCCACATGCAACTGTTACTGCATGGTCTGGACCATTACTGCATGAGCAGTTACACAGGTCCCTCTAATTAGCCCTGCAGATCTCTATAAAAAACAGAGAGGTCTCTCTGTCAGACCTCCCACCCACAGCACCTCCTCTGTTCCGAACCCAGCCACTTGACCTAATATCTAGCCTTTGTCGCACCGCGACTCGCACGCGAAGTGCCAAGTGCGCCTCTACAGCCACACTGCCTCACGTGCCCACGCACTCGCACCTAGCCGAGCCCGAGCCTGTGCCCGTGCGCGTGCGCGGTGTTCCAGTGCTTCTCCCTCTCTTCCACCATAAATAAGTAAGGTGCATAACACCCTACTTATAAAGAGGAAAAAATCCTTTCTCCCATCCGATATGGGACAAAAAACCAAACGCATTTTTTCTTTTAAAATTATTTTTCAAAAACAAACTTTTTCAACCACCCTTACCGGACCGAGTCTGCCCCATATGAGGCAAGACTCAATTTGCTTCCGTTTCAGCCGCTGGCGTTCGATCGTCACTGTTTCATGTCATGAGTGCTACAGGAATCCCTGCGGCTTAGCTGCGGGCGCGACTTGGGTAAGACCGTGGAACCAACGATGTGGGTGGGATCCTGAACCTAGGGCCCACCTCGATGTATTAATTGTATATCTATGCCGTTCATCTTCTTTTTTGGATTATTTTATGCCATGGTACAAAAAATAAAGTAGATGAAAATTTCGGGTGGACCACACCATAAGAAAAACTGATTAATGACCATTAAAACCCTTTTGGGGGCCACAAAAGCTTTCTATCAAACTGATATTTGTTTTTTCCTTTCATCCCTGCCTACGTGACCTAATCAACAGATTGGATGGTCAATAAACATTACGGAGGACTCCAAGAAGTTTTTAATGGTAGCAGTTCAATGAGCACTGCTTCCTGTGGTGTGGTCCACCTAAAATTTGCATGTGCTTGAATTTTAGTACTTCGTACTAAAATAATCTGAAGAAACAGATGGACGGCATGGATATACAACGAATGCATTGAGGTGGGCTTTAGGTTCAGGATCCCACCCACATCGCTGGCTCCGGGGTCTCACCCAAGACGCGCCCCAATGGGGAGCGGATTAGGTACTACCCGGGCCTGTCCCGAGCGGGCGCGGATTGCCTGCGAAAGGCATCTCCTGCGCAAGGAATTTGGGTGGGGCCCACCGTGAGATTTGTGAGAAATCTATGCGGTCCAACCATTTTGTGAGATCATTTTAAGCGTTTCAACAAAAAATAAACGGGATCCAAGACTCAAGTGGGCCGCACTAAAGCAAAAGGTGTATAGGGAAATTCTTACCGTTGAAACCTCTATGGGGTCCACAGTGATGTTTATATGCCATCCATACGGTTCATAATGTCATTCCTACTGAGATGAACTGAAAACACAAATATTATCCTGATTCGAAACTTCCGTGGCCCCATGAATATTTGAACTGTGGAAGTTCAATTGTCATGTTTTGGGCCAACTTAAGTCTTGGATCCCATTCAATTTTCATTGTAACACCTAAAATGATCTCACAAAACGGTTGGACGGCGTAGATTTCTCACAAACCTCACGGTGGGCCCCACCCAGATTCCTTGGGTAGGAGATGCCTGCCAAAGCCTTTCGCAGGCAATCCGCACCCCTCCCGGGCTCAGGAAAGGCCCTACGTGGCACCTAGGTGTCACATTTGTATTGGTGCAGGCCATATTGTTAGAGGTGACCTGCCATGTCAGTAAGCCTGACACAATCATGCCATGCCTCTTCTCCCCCAATGCACATAGGCCACGTATTAGCCTGTCCTGAGCTTAGGACAGGCTCGGGAAGGACCTAATCCACTCCCAAGACAAAGAAGGGCACACTAGACGAAGGGTCCAGATCAGCTTAAAAACTTTCCACGTGTCCGATAATGGAACACTGATGAACCTTTCTCACCAACGCGCCAGGATCATAATCAGCCTCTTTAATACCGACACCGTTTTTCACCCATGTGACTGTGCTAGTGAGCTAATAATGACACTCGCGAGGAAAACGAGAAAAGAGGCGAACGCACCCGGCGCACGGATACCGCAGCTCCCAACTTGTAAGGATTTTCTCCTTTTCTGACGAACCGTACTAAAATACGCCGGGGTGACGAAGCTCCCACTCCATCCCATTAACAAGCAATTATTCCCACGGCTCCTCCATTTCTTCATGGAAGATGCTTTCCTTCCTTGGGCGCGAATTAGGAGTTAGGCCGGGAACAGCTTAGTGGGTGTTACCCCTACCATATGGCCCACATGGATGATATTTTGTATATCCACTCCGTCCATCCGTTTATACAGCCCACTTTAGGACAACTTTCCAAAAATGATGCAGATCCAAATCTCAAGTGGACCATACCACTGGAAACAGTGTGATTGAGTGCCCCACCATTAAAAATGCCAAAGAGCCCATGGTAAGGTTTTGGTAATTTTCATTTGCAATCCAAGCTCTTGATAATGTCAATAAGGCCTTGATGAAGGTAAAATATAAATATCAGATTGATCCAAAACTTTTGTAGCCCACAAACGTTTTTAATGGTTATTATCACTTTTTCTAGTGGTATGGTCCACCTGAGATTTGGATCTTCTTAAGGTTTTGTATCATGTCCTAAAATGATACGAGAAAACAGATAGACGGAATAGATATATAGAAAATACATCACGATGGCCCCACACAGTAGGGGTAACACCCACTAAGGTGTTACCTGGGTAACATCTAATTCGCTCCCTCCTTCCAAAGCTATTTTCATACACGCAGGCTCCAGCCACACGCCAGCGCACATCTACTGCACACGTGTGGAACAGGACGGGAATCCAAACGGCGGAGATCCACCGAGGGGGTGGGACCCCTGATTGCGGGGCCCACTGTGATGTATTTGATTACATCCACACTGTCCATCCGTATTGAAAGCTCATTTTAGGGCATGATCCAAAAAAATGAAGCAGATCGAAATTCAGGATGGCCCACAGGACAGGAAACAGTGGTGATTGATCATTAAAAACTTATTGTGGGCTACAAAAGCCTCGGATCAAGATCGTATTTGTGTGGTCTCTTCATCTAGGTGTTTTTTACCTTATCAACGATTTGGATGGAAAATAAACATTCCAGTGGAATCTATTAAGTTTTTAATGGTGAGGATTCAATCATGACTAATTCCTGTGGTGTGGTCCACCTAACATTTGAGTCAGCTACAGTTTTTGGATCATGCCCTAAAATGAGCTATCAAAATAGTTGGACGGTGTGGATTTAAGGCACATACATCACTGTGAGCCCCACAATCAGGGGTCCCATTCACCTCGGTGGATCCTGGGTCCCACCTAATCCGCTCCCAATCCAAACCGTCCAATTTGGGGAAAACTCGCGCGGATGGCGTGTAGCAATGATTTTAGTCTCTGATTAATGTGGCATTAGATTGAAGATTGATTACTTTATCCGTTCATCATATTTGCACCACTTGAAAAGACAGGTTCCTTATTTCAGGGTGATTTTTCAATTTGCTACATATAGAGTAGGGACCACGATTTGGACGGTTGGATTGATTTACATTGGTGCCACGTATACAGAAGTCATGTGCATGCGTATGGAACGTCTCCCTGTTCCAGAGTATCAATGTTTTTCACGTCCTTCTTGTGGCCCTTTAAATACCCCTAGATTCGGAGGCCATTTGGAAGCTAGCAATCTAACTCGAAAGTCGTTTCTCTCTCTCTATCTCTATCTCTCGCTTTGTGTGTGTAATTGCAGCATAAAACCCTCTTTTTAGGGTTTTTGCAATCGTCTCTGCAGTCGAATTCTCCCTTTCTAGTGTTTTAAGCAACTGTCATTTCGACTCATGGAACAAACGAACTGTTTTTGAAGGAAGATTTTGATGGAATTCTTCCATTCTAGGGTTTCAGATAAGGTATAATTCGGCTTCGATGTGAAATTTCGAACCATCGGAATGTTTTTTTGATGAGATATGCAAGAAACGCGAGCCAACAGACTTTCCTCTTCGAATGTGCTGTTTGGATAGCCATCTGAGCTCCTCTATTACGCGAATTTCTACTTTTTCACTTTCCGATGCCTTTTTAGCGCTTTGAGTTTATCAATTCTGTGATCGATTGGCTTTTAAACAACTTGTTTAGTGCGATTGATAATAGTTCTTTGAAGGATTTTGGTTTTCTATTAGAATCTGTGGTTTTGAAGGCATGAACTCTTGTTTTAGCTGAATTTCATGAAATTATTGTTTTTCTTGTCTTCAATCTCTTCATCTCACTTCCGTAGTTGGAGAATCTTTTGCGTTTTCTTCTTAATTTAAGTTTCAGGTATCATCTTCTCATACACATTTTCAAGCTTGCAGCTTTCCTACTTGGATTTGATGAAAAATCATTGGATCTGTGATGTTGAAATGTCCATGTATTTCTATTTTCCCGACTTTTCTTTTACTTGTTTTGATTAAATTGGCGGTTTTCTGTGGATATTTTTCACAACGAATGCTTATAATCTGCTCAATTTTCTGTATTTTTCTTTAATTTGAGCAGCTTTTTAGTTTCACCCTTCGTTTGAACTTTCTTAACTTCTAAGCTGGAATTTGAGAGTTTCGGTCATGTACGTTTGTATCTGTTCACCTTTGAATTTTGGTTAATTAGTAGGTTTTTCTTTTTCCCTTTTAAGTGCAAAAAGTCAAGGGATGCTGACTTTGTGGTTAAAAATAGTAAAAACCTGTCTTACTTCATGAGTTTGGTGTGATTTGGTTCTTCCTTTTTTTCCTTTCTCATGTTCTGATTCATGAAGCATTTGTACAGCGATTGGAGGAAGGTTTGGCAGATCGGTTGAGCGTTTGATACGTGAAAAAGGTGAGTGCAATTTCTTTGCTGTCAATAAATGTCCTTTTCAATAAAAAGGAGAATTTGTATTGTGCAAAAAGAAAAGCGAAGTAGGAAAAAAATGGGGGGAAAATATTGAAAACACGTGAATTTTGAGTGTGTTTCCTTATCTTTTCTGAAAATTTTCTTGTGTTTCACCCACCACTTCTTTTTTCCTCATGTGGTTGATAATCTTCATGATTTTGTTTGACTGTAATGTTTTCAATCTGATGTATAATCTCTGTTTGATGTCTTTTTTCTTTAGAAGTGATGTATAATCTCTGTTTGATGTCTTTTTTCTTTAGAAGTGATGTATAATCTCTGTTTGATGTCTTTTTTCTTTAGAAGTGATGTATAATCTCTGTTTGATGTCTTTTTTCTTTAGAAGTGAGTTTTGGTTTGATTTATTAATAGAAGGGGAAAAAAGAAGAAGAAGAAGAAGAACTGATGTGGTTTCTTAAAATCCTCTGCAGTATTTTTTGAACGCCTGTTGCTCTGTTTCCTGGCATATGATCGATCCACTTTGTGATTTTGTTGGCTGTTGAAGTTTTCCAATGTCTTTTTTTTTTTCTCTGATTAATGTGTTGTTTCTTTAGAAGTCGAGAATTTTGAATTCTGAAAACAAGTTAAAGAAAGGTGGAAAAGAAAAGAAAGGTAAGGGGGAAAGTAGATGGACTGGTTCTTTTTTGACCGGTTGTACTAACAGTCTGTGAAAGTCTCGTGAGTCACTCTCTGTTAGTTGGCTTTTAATTAAAGGAGACACTGTTACCCACCCTGGTTAATAGATACACCACACTTTCTACTTTAATACAAATGTTATAGTATTGTATTTCCAAAAGTAGAAAAGAAAGGGTGCATCTATCTATCAGAGTGGCTGTAGATATCAGCTCCCTTTTAATTAATCTTCTTTATGATTTATTGATGGTAAAGCTTCATTATGTCTCATGCGTTTTCTTCTACCTATAAACATCACCCATAAGTGCAACCCAATTTCCTCAAACACTTAAATTCTGGATGTCTGCATTTGGTGATCTGCTTATCTTCTCAAGTATTTCTGTTTCTAATTACCTCAGTTCAAGTGTGAAAGGTGCTAATGTTGCTAATTGTGGAGCAACTTAATGCATCCGGGCTTAGCTTAAATTTTGATTACATGGCAATGGCATTTTATTTTGTTTTCTTATCGTGTGGCAGAAATAAGTCCCAGGATATGGGATGTTTGGTGTCAACACCAAAAGATGGTGGTGGAAATAGAAGAAAACCTGGAAATGTGGGAGAGGTCGCTGTGTTTGTGCCTGGACTACGCATCCCTAAAGCTGTGGACTTTTCTCAGCCGCTAAGTTCTCACTTGTCTAAAAATTTAATGGAACGTCTTTCTGCTCTTAGAACACGAATAGTTGTCATGGCCGGCCAAGAAGTGCCGGCGACTACAAAGCCCAGAAGAAAAACTGCTACACAGCAAGGTTAGTTGAATGCTAAAGAAGGCCAAGGTCATCTAATTAGTTTACTCTTGGGATTGATAAACTTACCTGAAATCTTCCTGCAGGAGGTTCAACATTATATGATCTTCAGCAGGCGCTTGAAGATTACTTGCCACTTCTATTGGGATTAGTGAAAGACGGTAGCCCAACCTCTGCACTTTTTGTGTTATGTAGATATAAGGATGTTTAGATTTATTTTATTGTGTTGTATGATAGTATTTTTCCACTAAGTTTAATCCTTGACAGTTGTAATTACATTGTACAGGAAGTCAGCTAAAAGACATGGTACAATTTGTGTGGGTTAATCAGGAGGATGATGCAGAGGTGGGAAGCAGTATAGCTATTTTTATTCCTCAATAACCATGCGACTTCTTCCAAACTTAATTCTTCTTACTTGAATGCCCCTTGCAGGAAACAGCCATTTCAAATGCATGGTATGAGGTATTGTCAGTTTTACACTTGATGGCTATGCTATCATTATCACAGGCCAATCTATTGCTTCTACCTAGAACATCTACAGATGG
Source organism: Liriodendron chinense (assembly GCA_003013855.2). Taxonomy (NCBI): domain Eukaryota; kingdom Viridiplantae; phylum Streptophyta; class Magnoliopsida; order Magnoliales; family Magnoliaceae; genus Liriodendron; species Liriodendron chinense. Next base: position 1,684,885 of record ML058513.1, read on the forward strand.
TTGTCAGCCAAAAGTATCAGAAGGTAAGTGCTTAGGGTGTCCTAACTGCTATGGATGTTATTATTCTTCATCTTTCTTTTTCTCTTCTGTGTGAGTATATTTAATCAAGGTAATTATCTGAAACTTGTCCTGTTTAGTAGCTGATGGGACCCACTGAATTTGTGGTCTGCCCCGCTCTCCATTGCACATATGGCCATGCTTTATGGGACGAAATGTTGAGCAGTTAAAGAATAACATGTCCATAAGATGAGTGTAGCTGAAATGAGGATGTTGAGATGGATGAATGGAAAGACGAGGAAGGATATAATTAGAAATGAATGTGTTTGAGGGAACTTAGGAGTAGCACCAATAGGTGATAAGATGAGGGTGTAACTGACCGGTTGCGCTAAAAGCTCGAGCTGTTAGGAAACGGTAGAACAATGTATATCAGGAGGTTTGCTGACGCCACCAACAGCTCCCCTCACGTGCGGGCGCTATACTGGGCTCCGCATATGATACTCTAGGCTCAAATAACACCGGATGCCCAATATACCGAATTTTGCAAACCCCGGGACCTGAACACCGGATGTCTTGCTCTGATACCATGTTATTGTCCGGTTGCGCTAAAAGCTCAAGCGGTTAGGGAACGGTAGAACAATGTCTATAAGGGGTTTGCTGACGCCTCCAACAGAGGGAAAGTTGACAGATAGTTTGGCCATGTGCAACGGAGACCAAGAGCAGTTCTGGCTAGAAGAGTAAGTGAGTACAAGTTGAAGGCTCTAAAAGGGAAAATGGAAGGCCCAAAAAGACATGGATGGAGGTAATAAGAAAAAACTTGATGACCTATACTCTAACTGAAGGGTCTGGCCCTCGATAGAGCAGAATAGTGGAACGTGATTCTTGTAGTTGACCCCAATTAATTTGGATAAGGCTTAGATCATGATGATGATACATCTGATTGGCCTAACCATGTATTGGGCACAGCCCAACATTGTATCTAGCCAGCAATCTTAGCCATCAAATTGATAGCCAACAAACAGATGCTCAAGATAAATAAATGATCAACAATTCACATTCAACAGGCAAAAGCCATTTATGGGACAGTTAGATCCAACTGATTAGTGTGATTTTGGTAGGTCATCCTAGACACAGCTCCACCAGTTCAGGCAGTCTCTTGAGTTACTGGTCTTTTCCCGTTATTAGGTCTAATGAATTTAGGGAGTTGACTTTTTATTTTATTTATTTATTTATTTATTTATTTATTTTATAACTTAGCACAGATTGACACCTGACATCAGATACCATCCATATGAATGCCAGCTAGTGATCTTCTCAGTGCAAACCTAAAACTAATTATTCTACGATCTTCAACTAATACAAAGCATAAAATAATTTATCGAATTTGGCACATCTGTTTGTGTTGTTTCATTTCTTATATTCACCTTAAGGGGATTTCATTTTTCTTTCCTTTTCCTAGTGGGATTTTAGATGGCAATTAAGATTGACGATCATTTGGTGGATATTGATGTTATTGCAATTCAGTTCATGTGATCACTGTCATGCATGTGTCAGTGCAACTGCAAGCTTCCCTTCAAGAAACATCTGACAAATGATAGCCTGATTTACATACTCATAAAATCCACACACAAGTTAATCTGGAAATTATTGAACATCAAGTCGATTCAACTTGTACCTTACGTGTCAGATTTTTAGTTCCCATAACCATTACGGTGGTATATGAAACCATAATGTTATCTGAATCATCAGTTTGGAATAGTGTCTTCGCACCTGTATATTTAATGTTCATGAGCATTTACTGACAGCTGCAGTTTAGCTCTATAGAGCTTATAATCTTCTTTTACCATCCCTTATTTCAGTTTCTACTTTTGCACACACACACACACACACAAAAAAAAAAGTTTCTACTTTTGCACCTAGTGTGGTTTAACCTTCTTTTACCCTTCTTTATTCCAATATCTACATCCGCACCTACTATGGTGTGGGAGTGAGTTATTTATGCTTTCTTTTTCTTTCACTAATGAGTTGTTTTTCCCCTATGATTGCTCCTGCTGCATGTTGTCATTTTCTTTCTTATCTCTTTGTAGTAGAAGGCAGGCGAGCTTCTGTTGACGTTTTCTTGAAGGCAGCAGGATATTTGGATTGCGCCATCAGACATGTTCTCCCTCTGATACCCCTTGAGTTGAGGTTTGTTGATTATTTATTACTATTGTTGTCTTCTTAACTGACTGAATGCTTGCTTCGAAATAACAGATTTATGTTGATTCTAAAGGATGTTTTAAGTGTTAGCATAATTGTTTCCATCATGTTGATTCATCAAATACTGAAATCTTCAAATATCTTGACTTCTGCTACCAATGTTTCTCTGTAGGAGAGATCTTCCAGTAGACATGTCGGAAGGAGTGCTGCGAGCTCTTTCTCTGCAAGCATTAGGCCTGGTACTTGCCAATTCTGTAACATCGTTCAATACCTCACTGTGCAATTTTATCTAGCCTTCCTCTTACATCACAATTTAATCTTTTCACTGGATTTTATGGATATTTAGTGCTGGCCCACTGTTCCTGCTTGTAGATATTGTCTAACTATAAATACTCTTAGTGGATGTACTCTGATTTTTTACTTCTATGTTAGAATTCATGTTGAGTGGACTAGTCATGCAAATTTTTGGCATGTTAAGACAAGTATGCTGGACTAAATGCTGATTTAACCATTTATGACTTGATTAGAAAAGAAAAGGAAAAAAATCGGCTTGAGAATTACTAGATCCCAAGTAACTAGGACACAGTCACATGCGTCACAAAGACATCGTGAGATATTTTCTTTTTATAATTAATCTATTGCCTCAATTCATCTTCTCATAAAATTTGAGTAGGGTCACAAATGAGTCGGTTTTGGTTGCTTATTTCAAAATGTAGGACTACATGGAGAAGGAATTGGCCCAAGTATGAAGCACCACTGTATGAAATCAGAGAATAAGAGACTTGAACACAATGGAAGTGAAAACAGTACAATGAAATAATTACAAAAAGATGAAAGTGGCCATCAGCCAGGGGTTGGAAACTAAATTATGATGGTTCTCATTAGAGCCCGGTCCTTGTGGAATTGGGTGGTTATAAGAAATGACAAGGGTCAATTCAGGTCTTTGCTAGTGTTCAAAAGCCATGCCAATCCAACCATCAAGTGGGCCTCTGATTAGGAGGTTTTTGGATGGTTGTCCATTTTTTTTCTTTTCTGTGGCACACATGATGATTGTATAGGCATGATCTTTGGGCCATTCCATTTCTGGTGGGACAGTTGGATGACTGACATATACCAAGGTGGGCCCCAGAGCAGCTAGTTGTATATTTTTTTCATCTTGAACTAATTCTGTGGGAGACTTTTTTCTATTGTGTGGTCCACATGATGATTGGATCAGCATGATTTTTGGGCCATCCCATTTTCATGTTGGGTTGACCCTTCTGGATGGATTGGATGGCATACTTACACCACGATGGACCCCACATGCAGCTAGTCACTTGTTTTTTCTCATCTACAACCCCCCCATCAAAAAAAATATACACCCACCCACACCAAAAAAAATGCACACACACCACACAGACAGACGAAAAGATTTCTTGTGGATTTGAAATTCAATCTTATGCTCTTATAAAGAGAAATGGTTCAGTGGGTGAAGAAAACATAAAAAGAATTTGAGGCTTGAGCAAAAGGTTGTGTTTCCATATTGTTTCTATCAACATATGCTTCCAATGTGTGCCATTGTCGATAGTTCCATCGTTAGCTTTGATGAGGAGAAATATGGTCAGCAGAATATTGGATTGATGCAGACTATTTTTTTTTTCTTCAGCAAATGGCAGGATACACACATACACACTATTTCCTCTATTGAAAGTTGAAATCCAGTGACTTGGAAACTTGCGAGCTAATTTCAATATAGTCTCGACAATCAACATTATCCTATGCTTCAATTGGATCTTCTTAGGAAAATAAACTGTGATGATTGTGCATGCCATTGATGAGAAGAAATATGGTTAGTTGCATGTTGGATTGATGCATGTGGTTTGATTGACAACATTTTTCAGCCAAGGAAAAGATATCTGCTTGTCTTTGTTGAAAGTCAGTGTCTTGGGAAATTTGGGTGCATTTAATTTCCACATACTGTTTCCATAATTGACAACAGCTTGATCTTTTGAGGAAAGTAGGATATAGTTGTTGCTTAGAAAATGGTTCTTGATTTCTTATGACTAGATAATTCCTTTACTGTTTCTATGCTGAGGATTTCTGCTACCATCTTATTGATCTCTTCATGGTGATTTTTGAGAGGATTTTTTTATTTTTTATTTTTAATTCATTGTGATTTTACTAGGTTTTCATCCATTGCCAATATGGGCCGCATTTAAATTATAAAAATATAATGACGACCATGACTTCTTGTCAATGGATGCAAGTTTTGCTAATTGATGGATCTACATCATTTTTGTAGCCTACTTTTGACCTAAGGGGGTGCATTATATGTATATTTGTGTAACATCTTGTAAACAGAATAAATTACTACACTTTGTTTTGTAAATAGACAAGTCACTCATGGCTCTCTTTCACCATGTCTTTTTCTTGTCGGCTGAAATAGTGTGTTGATATTCAACTTGGGATGGCGATCGATAGTACAAAGGCTACACTAGCAGTGAAACGGAGGCTTGCCTGTGAGATGGTGAAGTACTGGCATCAGGTATTGTTAAATTCTTGATGTATCATTGTCAACAATATGATACTGATCTTATGTGGCTTCTGTAGCCATCGATCATTCTTTTCTCTACTAAGTACTAACAAAATTGGTGTGCACTTCTTCACTGTTCTTTCTTAGTTATGTGATGATCAAATTTGCACGATCACCCTCTCTTAGCTTTATCTTCTTTCATGCTCGCTGTCTCATATGTAACCCTTTTGTTCAACTTGTTAATATTACCTTGTTCTTATCCTGCCACCTTCCCTTTTGTTTAACTTTTTCCACACTTTCATGTTTCCATAATGCAAGGCTTCACTAAATTAATTTTCTTTGTTCTCCATGGAACAAAAACAAGATGCCTCATCTTAGTTCTTGAGTTCGTAATTCTTTGCATGAAGTGTTTTTGTTATCCTCTTATTTTTCTTGCTTTTGGAAACTCACTTACCAATCTTCAGGCACTGGTTCTTGCTACTGGCCGCTTAAGAGTAACCTGAATTTTCTGGAATCCACTGCTTGTGTTTTTGTCTACCCATTACCTTGCCACGTGATGCTCTGCATCCTGTGACAACCAACCATTTGTCAGTTCAACTTTCATAATCAAGTTTTTCCTTTTGCAATCTCTTTGTTCTAACATGATTGCAAATCCTATGGAACACCAATATCTTTCAAGGTTTCAAATGGTGAGTCGGAAGCATGTAGTAATATAATATCATCCCTTATTATTGCAAGAATTGATCATATGAGAATTTTATGCAGAAAAGGAACATTATATCCTACACACAATGTATCCTACAGATGAAAAATAATGGGCAGCATAAACAAACTTGGGTGTTCTCTCAGACCATCCGTCTTTTTTGTACCTGTGTAGCCTACCTGATAGTTAAACAGCCTGATTTTTTCCTAAATTATCTGTCCAGTGGATCCCACCTTATACAGGGCTAAGATATTCTACACATGCATCAGTTTGCAATATGTGGCTGCATGCAGAGGTGAATGTGGAGCTTAGCAGAGCTCCCTTTTTGTATAGCTCACTTCACAGGATCTGTTTTTCTTCTGTGAACGCAAATCTTCCCAGAAGTCACCTATTGAACTTGCTACTGCTAACCATGGACAGCATTTTTTCTAGTTACATGTGTTGTTATCCAATGCACTCCTGACTCCTATGCATCTTGTAAGTTTAATGTTTTATACATTGAGACCAGGGTAACGAGTTAAATCATTTACCTGCATACTTTTGCCCCATACCTTTGTTGCCACCATTCTATTTCACCGTCTGGGATGACAATAGTCAACCACTGTTCGATGTACATTCTTAGGGCTGCACAATGGTTTCTTCTGACATCAACTGCCAAACATCATTTTCTTCCTTTTTCAGATGGACACCCTTGGACTCAAATAACTTTGTAAATGCCCATTCATGCCTTGAACCTTCTTGAAAATTTATGTAAATACCCCAGGGATCAATAAAGAAAGAAATTTCCCTAGAGGAAAAACTTTTCAAAATTATTGTTCTTCAGAGTAAAGGGCCTTGTGTCAAGCTAAGGCAATCCTGTAGAAGACAAGCCCACTGTGGCAGTGGCACTGCCCAGTTGCTTCTATTGCCATTCTCAGTCATTTTGGGACATGTTTTTGTTGTTAAGAACCTCTCACCTCTATTTTTTTTTCCTCCTGTTTTTAGTGCCTTTGCTTCTTTTTTTTTCTTTTTTTTTTTTTGTTTTTTTGTTTTTTGAGAGACCAGCCTTTGCTTCTTAGGACTAACTTCCATGAGAATTGAAGCCCAAGGGTGCAATACTCTTCTGTCTCTGCTGAGTCTCTTCAGAAAGCACTTCAGGAAAGAGCACTGAGATGATCTGTTACAACTCAAAACTACAATTTTGTCAAGGTTACCCCAACAATATTTGCAAATGCTTGTGGACAAGCTGGAATAATTCATCCTAAGATTTCAGAGAACTGGCAACTCATAGCTTTATAATGTGGGTTGTCCTAAGTTTTAGTCTGGGGAAAGGGGATCCCTTATCTATATCAGGTCCTCTAGCTTTCTGAAGAGACCAAACAAAGAACATTTTCTGTTTGTGTCTTTCATTGCTTTATTCTAACTGTTATGAATTGGTCCTGTACCAGTTTTCTTCTACACAGATAAATCTGAATAATTTATACTTTCATGATGAGAGTTTACAACTGGTATGTGTCTGCTACTGCATGCAATTCAGCCACCCATTATTATTCTCTCGACTTCCCTTCAGCCCTGTAGAGTGAGAAGAAGGGGATTCACTCTATTAGCAAGGGCATCTGTATTTGTTGTTTATTTACAAAGCGTTCCTCATTCTGTTAGTTTCTTTTTCTTTTATTGTTTTCCAACATTGAATTTGCATTATTGTGAATAATTCATATCATAATTCTTTTTGATATCATGTGTGTAAATATGAAGGCATACATAGGATCTAGACAAGGATTTTTACTGCTGTGTTCGTCATGCCATTTAATACAGGCAGAAGAAAACATTGTTCGCCTTCCATTAACAAATGGTTGGGGGGAAAAGCATCAGCTCTTTGTTAAGTGGAAACATGTTGAAGCGAAGGTACTCTACAGTTATTTTCTTTCATTTTCCCACCAGTACATTCTAGTTATCTCATACTTGTTTATCACTCATCCTCATTCGATTGCCAACTCCCCATTTTGTGCTTGGTTATATGATTTGTTGTATCTCAGTTTCATGGGGTGGTTAGAATATTTTATGTATTTATTTGTTCTATTTGGAGGTTGAAGCAGTGCTGAACAGTTGTTTCTGCAGCCGTTAAGATGTTTCATAAGCCATGCAATTGAATTGGAAGTTTAACATTCAATGGATGTCATATGAGGGAAGATATGATAAAGCATGATTGCAACTTTCTGAAGGTTCTTTAAGAAGGACCAAATTGATCATTAAGAATGGGAAGAATATTTGGGCGAAGTTCGAAAGGCCATGTTCCCATGTTCGATCCTTGAAAAAATGCTACCTAGTCAATGTTTTATAAATTCCTTTTCAAGTCCCTAGATCAAGCAACAAAAGTGAATTGGAACTTTAACATTCAATGAGTGACATGTGAGGGAAGACATGATAAGTATGATTGGAACTTTCTGAAGGTTCTTTAGAAGGGCGGGGTGGGGGGGGGGGGGGGGGGGGGGGGGATCGTTGAGGATGGGAGGAATATTGGGCGAAGTTCAAAAGGCCATCTTCCCATGCTCAATCCTTCAAAAATAAAAATAAAAAAAATTTGATCTTAAGATTTAGAACCCACCTTTATTAACTGTAGTGAAGTCTCCGAATGCCTTGTATTTATGGCTTTCAAGGGATAGTCAAATTGTACCAATTGTGCCATTTCACATTCGGTTCTAGTGTTTGCAAGATGTCCTAAATATGCTCTTAGTATTTTGCAGATTTTTGTGTTGTTCCGATTATTTTATTCTCTCTGTAATTGTGTAATAATGTCGAAAAGGATTCAATACCTTATTTGATTTTGAGACAACTGAAAATTGTTGGCATCCTCTGGAAGTGAATAACAAACAACTCTAAATGTAGTAATTCTGCAGGGTATAATATCTTTTGTTGCATATCTCACATAATACTTCCGAACCAATTGCAACTCTTTCCGACCCGTCTCTATACAATGTGGTGCATCCTTGAACATCTGGAAATCAATCTGCTAATGTGAATCAGTCAAGCATGATAAGGGAATATTTATTGAATTGCTGATAAGCAATGTTTTAAATAGCAGTAGCGTGTTGCGTAGCGTTCAGTCCTCTGTAGCGTGTAGTGTAAGTAGCATAGCATGTAACATAAGCTACACAATACTTTTATTTTTTAATTAAAAAATAGGAAAAATATGACAAATAGTAAGAAAAAAGAAGCAGATATAAAAATTCCTAAAAGATTATTCTTTTTTTCAAGTATAAGCATGTTCAAACAAGTTATTAATTATCATTTATGAAAAGCCAATCTACATATATAAACCAAATCAAATCATTATCACATAAACAACTTTCTAAGCAAACCACTTTAATTAATTATGTCTAATTGAAACCACAAGTCACAAGTATGAAAAATACAATTATCATTTAAAAAAAATGTAGTGTACTCTACAATCCTGTAACATACGCTATAGGAGATTTATGCTATTTGCTAACACTACAGATACTATTTGAAACACTCTTGATAAGTAAGAGCAGCTTGACGAGCAAATAAACAGATCTGCTCAGAAACCATACTAAAAAATAACATGGTAATGACGCTTTTGTAAGCCCAAGGTAAGGTTAAGTTGGCACTGTAGTTTTCATAGAGAAGGTTAGGACTGGATTATTCTTCAAAAGAAAAGAAAAGAAAACAAAACAAAACAACGAAAGAAAAAGATTGTGACTGGACTTGGGCTAGTTCATTGTGTTTGGGGACCAATCCTAGTCTCACAGCAATAAATTGGCAATTGGTGACCTCATACATGATGGGTCATTGTTGTCAAAACCACTACCAAATTCAGCATGATTGATATCTTTGTTTTCATGGTAGTATTGGATTGTTTTTGCTGATGGAACCATAATCAGTGATACTTCAGTGTCAAACTAGCAACATGCAATGTTGGATACTTGATTTTATGGTACCAAGGAAAGAGGGGAAATAGGGAAAATGAGTAGAGGGCTCACTTTCTCTCTCCCAAACTCTTATTTATAAACTAATTTGTTGCAAGAGATTAGAGAATACAAGTTAACAAGGAGAGGTTAGTTGCACGAATTGGGATTATTATCATGGCATGGGTTTCCACAGAAGCACCAAACTAACATAACATTAGCGTATGGTGTTCTATAGGAGTATGGCACTTTTAGCAGATACAGTTGGCAGCATGCTTCTATATATATCTTGCATGTTTATATGTTAAAGGATAACAGCTTTTGCCTTACATATCCTTTGCATTTTTTTTTTCTCTTTTTTGTTAGTTATAGAGTAACAGCTTTTTGTGTACAACTTGATTAAGCCATTCTTGTTTCTTATTTATGGTTTAAGATCAATGTTAAAAAATTTAGACTCATCTTGTAAGTTGCTATTTTGATTTCTGAATTCTCCATTAACCTGGTTGATTTAAAACTGGCTGATTTCATAAACAGTTAGCAATGTTTATCATCACCTGGCTGGCTGTTTTTATTTATTATTATTTTATTTTTTTTATCAAATTGAAGTTTGGAATCTATTGAACCATAGCAAAATGGTTGGGTGGATCAAGTTATGAGCCAATTGATGACTTCATCGACACAGTTTCCTTTTCCTTTTATTTATTTTTTCTTATTGTTCATTTTGCCCATCTGAATAACATGTCTGATATATTTATTTGTATGCTTTTACCAGGCTGCAGCATACTATTATCATGGGTTAATCCTTGATGAAGGGAACACAGAGAAATCTCACAGCATGGCTTTAGCCGCCCTGCAAGCAGCGGAGGAGTTCCTAAAAGAAAGTAAAAAGGCCTCCGAAGCCTTCAACATGGCACCTCCTACATCAAGGTCAATGAGACTTAATATTGTGGGTGAACATATGCATGCATGTATATGTAGATTGATGCACAAATCCCAACAAGATATTCTCTTCTTTGAGTGGAGAGTCAGTGATCCTGAAGACATGAATTGCCATATTTTGGACATTATAACAATACAGAATGCAGATCTAGCGATTACGCTCAATGTAGAATACAAATCTGGCCATCACACTCAATGTACGAAGAAGGGTAGTCACTAGTCATGCTGGCATATGGCTTTTTTGTGGGATCAAGCAGTGACTTGAGTAATAGAGAAACTCACTGAATCAACTCTAACCAACCTTTACTCAGTTCAATTAAAAAGGGCCAAAAATCATACCATCTCGCAAGCTTCCTTTTTTTTTTTTTTTTTACACACGCACCCCACACCCACTCACGAACTCACGCTGTAGTGGGATTTCACCACCTATTGGACTCGAACCCCAGCCCTCATGTTGAAACTTATGGGAGTCTACCACCGAGGCAAGGATAAGAACCCCTCCATCTCACAAGCTTTTTGAACATGAAAGACCATATTGATTGTCTGAGTGCCTTTGTTTTGAATTTTCCAGCCAATTCTGTTTCTTTTACCTAACTCTTTGCCTACCACCCTGCAGGAATCCACCTCTCTGGGGAACAATGAAATATCTGTCAGAGAAGATACCAAAAGACACCTCCAGCAAGGTTCGAGTAAACCGGGATCTATACAGTCATGAAAGGTAAGATAGTTGTGATCCAAAATCTGGGTTTAAGCCTTTTGACACATGTTCTTTTAAGTGATCTTTTTGGTGGTAAACTTTCTTTTGGAGGATTAACAACTATTCTAAAAGGCTAGAAGCAAGCATTACATCAAGAGATGAGGGAAATAATTCCCATTACTTGGGGAAGATCAAATACCACCCTCTTTGGTTAACATATAAAAAAGATCATCACCTCACTCTTAATGGAATGTTTAGCCTTGAGACAAAATGGCACCGCAGATCTCTCTCTTTAAAGATAAAATAATAAAAACATAGCTCCGATCAATCATGGAAAGTACAGGAAACACATTCTAGGATCCCCTTCAACAAGAAGTTGCCCCAAGAACTTGCCTGACAAAAATCCTTATGTAAGCCTTCTCTATGTTCCTTCACTTCTACTTCCGAAGAATCCCCAAACAGGCAGGACTGGAAAATTATTTGGATATTCCCTTTCACTGCTGAGAACTTGCATACCACAGAGCCTCAGGTTGTCCACAGATGACCCCCAAACTTTAAGTTCCACCGGCCACTGGTCGGGAGTTTCCAATTAGGGGTCATCTTCTCTACTCCTGTAAGAGTTGGCCACTAGAAGTCAATTGTACAAATCAGGTGGTGGGCCCCATGGATTTGGGCCTAGTCATAGTCTGCTTTTATTAAATTGCTATTGGTTCTTCGCCTCACCTTACAAATCAGCTCAATCACGTTCTCAAAAGTTCACTTATTTTTGCTCTTTCCAAATTCCACAACAAATTGACAAAATTATAACACAGAATATTACTTCTCCAGTGGCAAATTGAAGTCTGTCCTTCCATAATAGTGACATTTCTGGAAAAAAAAAAAAAAGAAGAAGAAGAAGAAGAAAAGGAGAGAGAGAGAGAGAGAGAAATTTGTTTCAAATCTGAGTTCTTAAACAGATTCTTTATGAAAATTAATTTGTTTTTCACCTAATTTATTGTCTCTAATTTTCTTTTCAATTAATATAATTGTCATTTTCCTATTTTCCGGTAAGTTCCAAATAGAAACTAGTCAGAAGCAGATTTGCATGAATGACATTTACAAACCATGCACAAGAATTGCACATTATAGATCCAAGTAGCTCGTTTCTGGACAAGATTATAGTGGCAGCCACCGTATGTAGATACAAGCACATGATGCATGCATGCAAGCATATTAGGAGAAATTGTTGCTAGTACTGCAGATCGCTGATGTAGAGATCTCTGCATCATTTCCAGGATCCTCGAGACAGCACCTGCATTGCCGGATTTTGCTCTGGCTCTAACACCTGATGATTATCAGCTTCCCCAGATGGACCCCTCATGGAACGATGAGACAGCCAATTGAGGCATCAATCCAACCAGACCAAGCCTGAGCGGACACCCCAAGTCTGTGTTTCTTGGATTGGAGGAACCCCCATTGAGTGGAGGCCGAATCCAATCGGAAACGGTGTAAATCTTCTTTTGCCATGTGTGCTGCAGATTGATATCTGCAGCCATTTTTCCATTTCCTCCATTTTAATTTTCATTTTTTCTCTAGTAAAGTTATGGCTTGTGTGCATGTGGGGGCACCTTGTGTGAGGGTTCCTATTGTTGTGTGGAAATGTAGATTAGAAGGAATGACATACACATTTTCTCAACCAATTGATTAATAAACCCGTTGCCCTCTCTTCACGAAGAAGAAGAAGAAGAAGAAGAAGAAGAAGAATACTTGCTGTGGAAAGTCTTCTCTACTTCTTTTCTAAAGGTTGCCTTTTCACAAAGCTTCTTTATCATGCTTTCATTTAATACTTTTATCTTTGTTTTGCTGCTTAGATAGAGAAGTGAAATGTTATGTTGGCGCACAGTTAGGTCTGACTGTGCGGTTACTGAATGGAAGGTCCAAATGTATTTTCCCATTTCAGCTCACTCCCAGTCGATACTAGTCAGAAACGAAGATAAAGATAAATAAAGTCAGAATATTTACCCCAAACTTTCAATTTAGGCTGACTTTGAATGCAGGGATGAGTTGAATTGTAAGCCTCTTTTAATGAAGAGGAAACGTCATGTTGCTTGTATATCATCCCTTGAAAGTCTCAAGGCCAGCTTGAAAGGAACATGCAATTGCAGTCCAGTCCCTCTGATTTGAATGCTAAAGACGGTACCTGTGAATGGACCCTTTCTACCTTTAGAGATTAATAATATTGCTGGAATTCAGTCAAATTGTGCATCCAAACACAATATGCCAATCTATTTTCTTCCTATATTCTTTTTCTTAGCTGCATCAAGGAAAACTCGAATGGCCCTAGGTGTGTTTTCTTGTGTACCACCTCCAGCGTCCAGCATTTTTCCAGAGTTACTTTTGGAAATGTAATCTCAGCCACTGAAAATTTGCCATGGTCGATGCACAGCAAAGGCATGGTTTCCCTTCTTTTTTTTTCATTTTTGGAACACCCATCATGGCCATTCTCATTGTGTAAATGATCATATCACACCTTGAAAATTATGTTGGGGGAACCAAGAACCAACTGAGCTTATTTTAAGATGTGGATTTGTCAGTATTCCGGAGCTGGATAAATAGATAAACATAATCTGACACATCTCCAAGATAGCAACAATGAGGTTGTATTTAAAAAAAAAAAAAAAAAATCTATGGTGGAGACACGTGTCAGCTGCCAGGTTGTTGGATCGACCCACATTCTGAGAGGACTCCTTGCCATGCAGCAGCCGGCACCATGTCCAATGCCTTTAGCACAAAAGCATATATGAAGGCATCTTCCTGTAGCTTCTCAAATCTGCATCAAACCCAATATGGAATCAAATACAGAAGAAGAAAGGAAGAGTTCATGCCACATAAACATAATGGCAAAATATTAGCCACGAGATCTCCCACTCTGGAAAGGCCGAAAGATAAAATGCACTTCAATTAAAATGATGGTATCCACCGCATCATCAGTCTCCGTGAAAGTGCCAGACCGCCAGAAAAATAGCTTGTGGGTTTCCTAATGGTCTGAAAGTTCAGTTTCAATAGCAATAGCGAGCCTCTCCCACCTCATCTTGTGATGTAATCCTATGATCTTTTGTTTAAAAAGCTCAGGTAGCATTTAGGAACCTGGAATGTAACGCACGGAGCTGGTTTCCTAATCTAAATATGTTGGTGGGATGAAGTTGTTTTGAAATGGATGGATTGTTTTTTTCACTTTTAGTACTGCTTGAAACAATCAAATCATTTGGGCAGAAAAAGCATTCTACCTGCCTGGTTTCAAGGGGTACTTCCAAACCATAACCCGCTGCCCATAGTTTTTACAAATGTCTAAATTTTCCAAAACACTCTGAAACTGAATTATTGAAAGTAGGCTTGATTGTTTGTTTTGCGAGTTTAGTGCAACCTGAGTCTTCGTGAACTAGCTGATTTTACACAGAAAGGGATCGGCTGTTTCTGTGTTCTTCAGTGGAGTTTGGAATGGCATCCCAAGCTCAGTCAAATAAAGTAACCTTGCCTAGATTCTAATCTAATCAACGAGTTTTTGACGAGTGGATTTAACTTTATGAATCGAATCAATGCTCTTTTGGGTTTTCCCTAGGTAATGTGGAGAAAATCCGATTTAGGAATGATGTGTGGTTTGGCAAAACTCTCCTTCAGAATGTGTTTCCAAGACTGGCTCATCTAGCGGCAAATATTGAAATCCCTGTATTGACATGCCATTTAGTAAGCGGTAGTGTGCCTGGGTGGTTGCCCCCCTGATGAAGGAACCTATCTGACTAGGCTGAGTGGTTGCCCCTTGATGAAGGAACCTATCTGACGAGGAAATCCAAGACCTTGTCATGCTCCTAGAAAGTATTCAGTTCAAGGTACCATAAGAGGAGAGAGGCCGGATGGTGTGGAGCAAGAAGTCAAAAGGTTTGGTGGTTCACTGTTTTTTCAAGAGGCTTTGCTATCCTCAAGAGGATGACGAGTGCATGGAAACCTCTTTCATGTGGAAATATGGGGCTCCTTCAAAAGTGGCGGCTTTTGCATATTTAGTACGGAGGAAGCAGGTGCTGGCAGGGCGCGACTTGGGTGAGACCCCGGAACCAGTGATGTGGGTGGGACCTTGAACCTAGGGCCCACCTGGATGTATTCTTTGTAGATCCATGCCGTCCATCTGTTTCTTCATATTATTTTAGGATGCAGTCCCAAAAATGAAGCAGATGCAAATTTTACGTGGACCACATCCCAAGAAATAGTTCTCATTCAACCGTGACCATTAAAAACTTCCTGGAGTCCACTGTAATGTTTATTGACCATCCAATCTGTTGATAAGGTCACGTAGACAGGGATGAAAGGAAAAAACAAATATCAGGTTGATAGAAAACTTTTGTGGCTCACAAAAGGTTTTTAATGGTCATTAACCAGTGTTTCTTATGTTGTAGTCCACCCAAAATGTTCATCTTCTTCATTTTTGGTACCATAGTACAAAATAATCTGGAAAAGCAGATTAACAGCATGGATCTACAAGGAATACATCTAGGTGGGCCCTAGGTTCAGAGTCCCACCCACATCGCTGGTTCCGGGGTCTCACCCAAGTCGCGCCCGGTGTTGGCAGCTGACTACCTCCAAAAAGGGCAATGATAATTCTGGATCATGTATTATGTGCATGGGGGATTCAGTGGATCATTTGCTCATTCATTGCTTGTTTGCTAAAGCAATTTAGTCCAGTTTTCTCAAAGCCTTTAGCATTTCGTGGGTGATGCCAGATGCCATGGAGGTGTTGTTTTTATCGTGGCATGGGGTGAGCCTTGGGAAGCAAGAGCAGGTGGCGTGGAGGTTATCATTGTTGGTTGGCCTATGGACAATTTGAGGCGAAAGGAATGGGAGATGTTTCAAAGCAAAAGCAGGTGGCATGGAGGTTATCATTGTTCGTTGGCCTATGAGATGTTTCAACGATCTGAGTTCCTTTTGTGTAAAGTGGTTCGTAGGGAAAAGCTTTTTTTTGGCAGGTTGATAGATGCCTTAAAAGATTGTCAATTTTCTTTTCTTTCAATTGGTTGTTAGCTTTTGCACCATCTCACTTTGAGTAATATATTACCTTCCTGACTTCGAGGAGTGCCCAGCACCAAATTCACACTTAAACAACAAGACGTTGTCATCAGTCTTCATCTCCCTCAACTTCGCCACAAACTTTGCAGGTTCGGAATATAAAACGCGGGTGTCTGTTGCAAGACAAGCCAAGTTCAACTGAAATGTTTGAGAAATAAAGGAACTCTTGCTGATGACAGAAATATGCTACATACCATGTAAACCAGCTGTGACAAGAATATTCGGATAATTTTGCGGTTTAATCTGTAAAAAAAAAAAATACAAATTGAACATTAATCCATTAATCATAATTGGAAGAAAATGGCTAAAGGCTGCACTTTTTGTTTGTTTCTTTTTTCAAAAGATGAGCCGAGTTTGGCTAGAATAAGAGATGATATTACAGAGTACAGCATCCCTCTTCTATCATTTTTGTTTATGCAAATGAGACCACTTGCGGAATTTGTCAGAAACAAAACCAACAAACCATTGACCAAGCATTCATTTTTTACTCCTGATTTATTAAGGCAAAATAACAAATGAATAGAAGAATGAAAGGGAATAGTGCATAAACAATGGTGTTCTCAAATTTTCAGAAGGTAAACAAAAAAAAATGCAATTTATAAGGGAGGGAAAAACAAAAAGATGAACAAGGTTTTGTTGATAATCATCTATACAACAGGTCACTGACAATAGGCCAACATGACTCAATATCTAATGGAATCAAACAAGTCATCTGATAAGAATCTGTAACGGTCCAGAAAGCTAGCAAAACTCAGCCATTACTGAAAGAGCAGAAACCAAGCTTTCAAATTTCAGTAGCACATCATCATCAATGGAGCTGATATGGCATTGTTACAGCAGCCAAAACCCGAGGCTGATAGAACATGCACCAGTTTGCATTTTAAACTTTGTAACTTAAGAAAACTGCGAGCCAAGACCTAGGGAGCATAATTTGTGGGAGATTGAACGAGGAAAGAAAAAAAACATGTAAATAATAAGCAAAAAAATAAAATACCACATACACACAGGCAGAAAGTATGATAAGTTTTAGCATTGGCATTTACACCTCTCAAACTAAGTAAAAGAAACAAGATGGATTCTTGCACTCACATTATCGACAGGAGAATAGGATTTCATATAGAAATAGAACTCCTCCTTTCGAGGATCGCCCCATTCCTGCACAAAACACCATACAGAAATTAGCCAAAATCCAACACATCAAGTGATACAAACTTGAACATCTAAGAATCTCATTCCATATCATAATACCACAGAAAGGTCTCATTTAGAATCACACCACATCAGGTATATCCATTATTAGCAGGGTCTAAAAACGTGACTGAGTAGCTTAGCAGGTTGCAACTTGACTTGAGCAAGACTCAGCTTAAGTGGTATCTCAGTTAAATCCCAAAAGATGATCAATTACTTGAACGTCGGAATAATCAGATGATGGCAAAAGCTTTTAGAATTTTGACCAAAAAAAAAACTTGATTGAGTTTTGACTCGCAACCAAGCCCACTTTGAGGCCAAGCCAAATTTTGAATTAAGAGTTATTCATTAACAGAATATACATATAAGGGCCATGCTCCTTTGGTACTGGTTCTACCATACCTATGGTGGTACTTGGCGGAACTGGGGCCCATGCGATGTATTCAAGACATTGAACCTGTCCATTAGACATGTACAGTGTTGTCATAAGCAATCACATATGCCATTTTGGGTCCTTCGTGATTATTGGACTGTTGGGGCTTATGCAATCTCATAAGCCATATTCATAATCTCTACAATAACACTCTCATCACTCATTCTCACATTTTTTAGTATATGCAATTATGCATTAATTTGAGTAGTTGTATTCAATCTAATACTTGAGGGATTTTCATTAAAGATACCCTACGCAACTGACAACCAACAACTATACAAATGTGAATAGTCCAACAACTACTAATACTTGGGGGCATTCATTTGGGGGCGTTTGAATTGTAAGTTACTTTAGCTACTTATACCACAAGTAGCTTATCTTGGTTTCTACTTATTCAACAGATAACTATGTTTGGTAAACAACATATTTATCAACCAAAAAGGTACAAAAGCATGTTTGGCTCCCAACATCATAAGAATTTATCCTTCAAGTTTGTTTGGTCCCCCTCACATCCACTGTCCCTCATGTGGGGGCAACCGTTGATGTGGACCGTTCATTGCGTGGGCCCCACCTTTGATGTGGGTCGTCCATCCAATGGGGCCCACCTTGGATGTGGGGCATTGATCATTAGGGGTTGACCTTTAACGTGCATTGTTCATTATGTAGGGCCTGCCTTTGATGTTGGTCATCCATCATGTGAGGCCCACCATCAATGTTATTGTCCATCATGTGGAGTCCACCTTCAATATCCACCACCCATCATGTGAAGCCCACCTTTGATGTGGACCGTCCATCATGTGGGGACCACCTTAATGTGGATCATCCATCATGTGGGGCCCACAATTATTAATTGCCCATCATGTGGCCCACCATTGATGTGGACTGTCCATCATGTAGACCCCACCTTCAATGCGGGCTGCCCATCATGCGGGGCTCACCTTGAATGTGGGTCATTCATCATTGGGGGCCAATCTTTGATGTGGATCATTCATCATGTGGGGCCACCTCGATATGGGGCCTCCATGTGGGGTAGCTTCAATGTCCACTGCCCATCATGTGGGGCCACCTCGATATGGGCCCTCCATGTGGGGGTAGCTTCAATGTCCACTACCCATCATGTGAAGCCCACCTTTGATTTGGACCATCCATTGTGTAGGCCCCACCTTTGAAGTGGATCATCCATCAAACCAGCCTACTTTGAATGTGGGCTATTTATCATTATGGGCCGACATTTGATATGGAACATCCATTATGTGGGCACACATGAATTGGGGTCATCCATCATGTGGGGCCCACCTTTGATGTGGACCGTCCATTGTGTGAGCCCCACATATGATGTGGACTATACATCATATGGGGCCTCCTTTGACATGGAGACCGAGAGAGAGAGAGAGAGAGAGAGAGAGAGAGAGAGAGTAGAAAAAGTAATGAGTTACAAAAGTTTATAAAAAAAATTACTGAGATAAGTAACTTTTAGTATATAAGCTACTTTCACAGCGATGGTTACCAAACTAACTTAAGTGAAAAAGTAATTTAACCACTTAAGAAAAGTTAAGAAGTAACTTATTTGGTGGTATCCAAACAGGCCCTTGAGCAGTAGTTAACTGAATTCGTACGAGTATATGCAATTATGCATTTATTTTTTCACATCATTTTCATTTGAATAGTCTAATGGATGTAGGGTTGTACATCGAGCCAAGTCGAGTCGAGGTGGGCCAAGCTTGGCTTGACTCGTCTGTGCTCTCCTCGAGCTCGAGCTCACCCTCGAGCTTACCATTGGAGCTTGCCTTGTTTGCTAAAACTTTCAGGGCGAGCTCGAGGTGAGCCAGTGGATTGAGTCGAGTCGAGCTTGCTCCCACCTCAATTTATTATATTTTTTACTACAAAATACAAATTAAAAGTCAACAACAATAAGTTCGAGAACTCACACATATATTAGGGGAGAATAGTATTTCTACAGGTGGGACCCCACCATTAAAATGACCTAGCTCTGATCGGTTTTTTCTTTGGCCAAGTCACACATGCATTGAATGCAGACCACTAGTAATATTTTATGAACCATAATTAACACAGTACATGCATAGCTCACCACGTGAATGGACTGCCCTAATTATTGTGTGGACCATCTTCATGATGAGGCCTAGCTGATTCATGGATCAGATGCACCACCTCCCTCGTAAAATTGCAATCAATAGCTGCATATGGTGTTTGGTCTAACCATAGCCCCTGTTTTGTAGATATGTATGGTGTGGTCTCATCGTAGCACCTGTGTTTATGTAGCGTGTAAAACACAAAACCACTGTGTGCTCACCATGTTTTGTACTTGAAATTACTCAATCCATCAGATATGCTCAACAAGGAATGTTCTTACCAGAACAAAATAGTAGGATTAAGAAACCCCCTAACGTATGAGGGTTTTATATGTCCTAAGCTTGGACCCCAATGTGTGTGTGGGGGAGGGGGGAGAGAGAACCAAGAAATAAGAAGATTATGTTTTTTTTTTTTAACAAATATCTATACGAAACGAGTCGAGCTCGAATCGAGTCGAGTCGAGTCGAGTCGAATGACCCAATGGTCGAACTTGACTCGATTTCTGACTCGAGCTCCTAAATAAAGCTTGGCTTGACTTGTTCTACTGAGTCGAATCGAGCCGAGGCGAGCTTTTTCAAGTCAAGTCGATCGAGTTTCTCGAGCTGACTCGGCTCATGACCAGCCTAAATGGATGTAATAAATATAATAAAACTTCAATGAAGTTAGTAATAAAACTATCACAAAAAAAAAAAAAAAAAAAAAAAATCCCTACAATCAGAGCATTTTTTTCATAATATTTCAGATTTTTTTTCCATTTTTCCTTGAACTTCTGATTTTTATTTTCTTTTCATAAAGGGGGGGGGGGGGGGGGGTTGCAATTGCATATGAGCACAGCCCCCTGTTGTTGCCCGCAATCACGTATGTGATTTGACAACATTGGACATGTAACCTCAAGTTAACCCCTAGCAGCCCAAAATCAGCTTGATCCAAAAATCAGGTGAGCCACACCACAGGGAACAAGTTGAGAGTGGAGGCCTACCATTGATTTTAATATGGGGCCCACCCTGTAGTGTATATGCAATCCAGGCCATTCAGACACAACATCTGGTGGATAAAGGGTCAGGCCACAACTCAGGCTGTTCTGCAACTCATGTGGGCTCTGGTGCAAATCAAGGAAGGGTATTCCTCTCCCATCTTATGGCCCTGTGCTGTGGTCCACTTAAGTGTTGGATTGGCCAATTTTTTATGTGTGTGGGTAACATGAGCTCATGCATCGGATGGACAGGTTAGATGTCCTGCATCCATCACATGAGCCCCACATTTACCATGTACCACTGACGTGCACCTCTACATATCTACAGGTAATTGAGGAAGAGACAGACCTCCCATTCTGATGTTGTCAACGGGATACTTGGATCAAGCATCGTAGTGACTACGTCCACAAATGGAACTCCAGCCACTGCTGCCTTGAACAAATCTGGCCGCAAGTCAAGAACAGCACCAATAAGCAGACCACCAGCACTCCTTCCGTCAATGCATAGCTTTTCTTTTGAACAATACTTGTTCTCTATTAAATACTCTGCACATACAATAAAATCTGTAAAGGTGTTCCTTTTCTTTAACAATTTCCCATTTTCATACCACTTCCTCCCCATTTCACCACCTCCACGAACATGAGCGATTGCATAAATAAAGCCACGGTCTATTAAAGACAACCTTGTTGCTCTGAAACTGGGATCTATGCATATCTGTCAGCAGAACAAATTACGTGCCATAAACAAAGTAACAAGCACAGGTAAAACACAAGCAGGAGATAATAATTTTGCAGAAATCTGATTGACCATGAAACAAACTAAACAACAAGAAAAATAAAATTGACCGTCTGACAAGTTAAGAGGCCAATTAATGGTTATTCTAATTTGAATTCACAAATAGAGGATAACACATAAAAGAAGATGTTGCAGTACTTCACTGAGAAAACATTCCCATAGATTTTGGGCATACTTCCATAGAAAGTTTCATAATAGCATCTGCAAAGGAATCTGGTTTAGGCAGGCCAAGGGTTTCTAAGTGTTTAGCAAAACATTTAGGGCCTGGTTGGGAGGATCTCGCAGAATCAGGATTAAGCCTTAATCATGATTTTAGCAGGCCCGATGCCCCCATCCGATTCTTACGTGCGGACGGGTGCTTTTCTCCACTTGGTTGAATTTTTTTTTTTATCTTTATTATTATTGAACTTTACATAATTCTGGTGCTGACCACAATTAGTTGGGACTTGGGAGAAGACTTGGACAATGACGATGAACTTCAAATAATTCTGGTAACATGGGGAAAGCGCCGCTTTTGTGGGAAGGAATCCAACATGCAGGGAATGGAGCCCGCCCATGGCTACCTTGATCGTGAGTCACGCCAGAAGATGGTGGGGGAACAGGTTATGTGGCACACTAATTCATATATGGTATGTTAGTCATAGGATCATGTTGGTCACTCCAATACATAGTACTACTAATTTTTTGTTTTTTTTTCAACAGTGATAACTTTAATAGCCAAAACTAAAGACAACAGAAAACAAAAACTGAAAAGATTACAGATCACCCCAACTTTCTGGGAACACCCCACTATCTTTGAAGATAGAGCCCATTCAATTACTAGCGATTTGGCTTTGCTGAAGACCTGACTAATCTGCCTCTTGCCATTCCTGAAACAGCGCTCATTTCTTTCACCATATAACCCATATCCCTGCTAGTAAACATAAGCACCATACTTTTGCTCCGGATTTCTTTAATTCATCCCTCACCCACCCCCCCCCCCCCCCCCCCCCCCCCCCCCCCCATGCCACAGCAAAAAGAAACTGCCAATGGATTTAGGTGAAACCCATGAGATGCCAAATAAAGTACTACTACTACTAAGTATACATAATATAGTTATATATCCAAAAATGATATTGGAATTTATACATGAAATGATGAATTGTATCGTTAAATCTTGCATGCCTGGTGTTTTTAAATGAATCCAAGAATACTGTTTCCTATTTTGAGAGACTCTTCTCTAGCTCCAACCATTACTGTCCTAAGCTTGACAACCTCGACTTCAATAAGATCTCTCCCGAAGAAGCTCTCGCCCTAGAAAGGGATGATATTAGTGAGGAGGAAGTCAAAAAGGCGGTAAAGGAATTGGGAAGTGATAAGGCGCCGGGCCCTGATGGATTCCCTATAGCCTTTTTCCAAATTTTCTGGGACCTACTCAAGGTCAATTTGATTAGTTTCATAGCTGATTTCTTCTCGCATGGTAAACTGGCGTCAGAATTGGGTGCTTCATTTGTAGTCCTCATTCCGAAGGAGGGAGCTGAGAATATCAAAGACTAGCGGCTGATCAGACTTATTGGAGCCCCGTACAAGATCCTTGCCAAAATTTTAACAACTCGTTTTCGAACCTCTCTAGATGGAATCATTTCGAAAGTGCAAGGTGCCTTTGTAGAAGGAAGGAAAATTCTGAAAAGCTCTCTTATTGCCAATGAGGTGATCAACTTATGTCCCAAGGAAGGCAAAGGGGGTGTAGTTTACAAGCTGGATATGGCAAAAGCATAAGATCACGTAGATTGGAAGTTCCTTGATTACATCCTTGTTCACATGGGCTTCGGAGTCAAGTGGAGAAGCTGGATTCAAGAATGTGTGGGATCGGCAAAATTCTCGATTCTTATCAATGGGTCGCCGAAGGGCTACTTTAAATCCTCCAGAGGTCTAAGGCAAGGTGATCCGCTATCCCCCTTCCTATTTGTCGTGGTAGCTGAAGCATTGAGCAGAATTTTATAACGAGGATCTTTTCAACATCTTTTCAACGGCTTTCAAGTAGGCTCGGGGGACTTCCAGGTATCTCACCTCCAAATTGCAGACGATACAATTTTATTTTGCGATCCGGATGCAACGCAACTCAGGAACCTTCGTATGGCTTTATTCCGGTTCGAGATGGTCTCGCGCCTTACAATTAACTTGCAAAAAAACTCATTGTTGGGTATTCGTCTTCATAAAGAGTAGGTTTGAGAGCTGGCAGATGTTTTTGGATGCCAAGTGGATTCCTTCCCTACGACATACTTGGGCCTCCCATTGTGTATTGGTAAGGTGAAGAAGAGATCATGGGATCCAGTCATTGAAAGATTTGAGCGGAAATTGTCAGGCTGGAAAAGCAACACGTTATCTTTGGGTGGCCGTATCACCCTTTTGGTAGCAGTGCTATCCAATCTCCCCATCTATTTTATGTCTTTGCTCAAATGTCCCATGGGGGTTATCGACGATTTGGAGAAGAAGAGAAGAGCTTTTCTTTGGCAAGGTGGAGGAGATAAGAAGAAGATCCATCTCATGAAATGGACAAAGGTCTGCAAACCGAAAGAGGAAGGGGGGCTGGGCATCCACCCGTTGGCAACTATGAATGATGCGTTTTTGGGCAAATGGATTTGGAAATTCGATTTCGAGGATGGGGGATTATAGAAGGAGGTCATTATTAGAAAATATGGGAGGGACGCAGCGGGATAGTGGCCTAATAGCACCGGAATGTATAGGGCAACCGGGATTTGGAAGAATATTCTGAAGTTCAAAGAACCTGTAAGACAAGGCGTGGTTCATGTTGTGGGAAATGGGGAAAGGAAAAGATTTTGGAAGGATATATGGGTCGGTGACAAAGCATTGCAAGAAATTTTCCCTAATCTGGCCCACGTTGCCGTTGATTCAGACATATCAGTTAGTTGCTGCTTCTCTTTTGTGGGCCCAAATGGGGTTTGGAACCCGTTATGTAGAAGAGACCTAAGGGAGGTTGAGATCCAAGAATTGGTGGTACTTCTTACTCTTCTTGAAGGGACTTCGGTTTCAGATGGGGCTGATTCTCTGCGTTGGAGTAAAGAAAAATCAGGAAAATTCTCGATGAGATCTTTCCACTCCCTCCTGGCCAATCCCCAAAATGAGGCGACTGCTAGGGCACACACTTTTCATCTTTAGGTCTATGGCACGCCATCTAAAGTGGCGGCCTTTACTTGGTTGGTGGGTTGGAATAAGGTGTTAACTATTGATAACCTACACAAGAGGGGTTTTTTTTTATCACCAATGCATGCCATCTCTGCTTGAATGATGAGGAGACGGTTCCGCATTTGTTCATGCATTACTGATTCTCTAAGGTAGTATGGTCTCTCATCTTCCAGGTTTTTGGTGTTGCTTGGGTGACCCCGGCTCACATTGAGGACTTCTTTCGCCAATGGGAGGGAGGGAGCTTAGGTGGAGTTGCAGCTAAAGATTGGAGACTATTCCTCCTAGCCGGATTATGGGCCATTTGGAAGGAAAGAAACCGGAGGTGCTTTAGGGATTTGGCTGCCGATCCTGTGGGGATTTTTTGTAGTGCCCGATCTTTTGTATGTGAATGGAGGTCTTGCTCCCCCTAATGGCGAGATCGGGTTTGGGAGTGGGTTCTTTTCGGATGCCCATCGTCTAATCGGTTTCTGTTGGGTGGTCCCTCTTGTTCTGTTTTTTTCTTTGTTTGTTTGTTTTTTTCTTTCTTTGTTTGTTTTTTTTCAGCTGCTGCTGAGTTTTTTATAAATTATCATTATCCTTCAAAAAAAAAAAAAACAAATAGCAATCCAGATCGTTGAAACGTTGGCCCCTTTTTGCCAAAATTGGGATTATGGCATAATCCTGACTTTGAAGGATCCCCTGCACAAATGGATCCTTGGAACTTAACATTGAAATATTAACTTTCTTTACAAAATGGTTAGCATCTAAGGTAGCAATTAGTTTATACGAAGCAAACCTAGTATGCCTAGTGTTTCAAGTAGCGCAAAACACGCAACCGATAAAGCAAGCAGGAGTTTTCCTGCTTCTTTTAACCAAAAAATGCTTGAGATAAGAATGGGAAGGTCTCACTTTTTTCTCAACTAAGTTTTAACGTAAGCATATCGACTGGGCCAATACCCATGGGCCAGAGCCAGGCCCCCACAGTTGCCCCATCAGGCACAACCCTGTACGGTAGGATGCCCAAGCATCCCAATTAGGCAGCATAATCCAATCAGCCAAACATGCAAAACCCATGGACTCCTTTGGAATCCCATTAGATATTTTTATTTATTTAGCATTTTTCTTTTGATTAGTCTTTCTATTTTTGTAGTAATTCCTTTGTTTTAATTGGCACTAACAAAGGAAGGAAATTCCATGCCAATAAAGGGATACTTTCCTTCCTTGTACGCCCAAGAAGTCTACTTAAGAGCCTCGCATAAGTATTCTCAAGATATGTTTGAATTTAATAAAATTCTAGATTTATTCTAGACTTTAGCATCTTTCTTTTGATCAGTCTTTCTATTTTTGAAATAAATCCTTAGTTGTCAATGACAGTAAGAAAGAAGGAGATTTCGTGCCAATAAAGGGAGACTTTCCTTTTGCACCCAAGAAGTCTATTTAAGAGCCTCGCATAACTATTCTCATGACACTTTTGAATTCAATAAAATTCTAGATTTATTCTAGACTTTAGTTGTGATTCTTGTTTTAAGCTTTTAGCTTGGAGGTGCCCACATTCGGTGGATACTTGCCATCAACTGGCTACGTCATATAGGGTATCAGAGCAAGTTACAATGTTTGGATTGAAGTTCTGGATCAACAACAACCGGATGTCAAACTGACAAGGGGAGACTCTGCCAATATTTCCACCAATCCTAGTCCTTTTCCCATCCACCCCCAATCAAACTCTCTACTTATGCACCAGTCAAACCTCATATAAAAACCCTGAACTCCTAATTTCATCACCCCTATGACCCCTCAAATCTAGCCCCTGTTCCAAGTTCCAACCCATTAACAGTCCAAATCCAACCCCAGTCCTCAACCCAGTCCTTGAACAAATCCAAGACACACCTTTCGAATAGGCATCATTCCCCAACTTTGTTCCAATTGACAGCTCCATAGTAAGCCTGTATCAAGCCCAAACAGTCTATTCTAAGTTAGAAATTGCCCTATATTATGTCCATTAACAACTGATAATCAGTCTGTATATTTCGTACATTACTTTGCCGATGTTGCTTCCCTGATACGATGTCTACCCATAGTGGTCGAATCTATCTAGGAAGGTTTACTGATCATCAACGAGACAATTGCATCACCGAGCAATTCACAAAGGTAGCCAGTTTGGAAGTCACTGTTGACCAGCTACGAGGAGAACAACATGGAGAGCAATCTGACCCCACCGAAGATCCTAAGAGCCTGTTTGGAACGCGAGATTAAATGGAATCGAATTGCATTAGGTGGATTTAACACCATTATTATACAATGATTATATGTTTGGAAATACCATGGTATTTTGACAATCCAATCCCACGTTTGGGATCAAATTCTTCATTTGGGAAAAACATTGTATTAAGTAAAACATAAGTATGGCGGACCATGGAATTGTAATCAACAAACCAGATTTCACAACTAATGCTAGTCACATGTATGCATATGCAACTCAATTGTCATGGCGTGGATAAAACACATGCATCAACGCGAGGCCCATAGATATAGTGGATCTTGAAATCCACTAGAAATCCCGATGTATCTCCTACTGGAACTGGATGATATGAGACCTGGATTAATCCAATTCTTCCCATCATTTCCAAATGTCGGATGAAATTTACATTGGACCAAATGCAATTCTATACCACCTACTCCTACCTAATCCCATGTTCCGCCCTAATGATAACCCAAATCCGCAACCAAGTTCCAACCATAGCCTTCAGTAAATCAAAACGGTACTAGTACTCGGGAGTCTATTTATGACTTCATGCAAAGGCTCCCTGCAGAGAGCCCACAACGACTCTATAGAAACGTCCAAGAAAGACAACATCACTAAGAAAGTACGAGTTGAAGTGTTAGACTTTACGGGTCATCTTGATGCAAAGGCTTTTGTCAATTGGATTACAATGCTTGAAGACTAATTTAAATGGTACAACATGGACGATGTTTAGCAAGTGGATTTTGTTAAGTTGAAGGACCCTGTTATTACCAGGTGGGCTAACATGAAAGAAAAGATGGAGAGTAAATATTTGCCTTCATATTACATGGATACCGTTCTCCAAGAGCTTATTGTGTCCAAACAGGGAACTTACAAGTGAATGACTACACTGAGAAATTCAATGAACTTATTGTTCGCCGTAAGCTAGCAAAGACCGACCACGTAATGACTAATCGCAACAAGCAAATTTGCGTTATGAGATCCAGCAGGAGATGGTCATGTATGATTTCGAGTCAATCGATGATGTTCATCGAAAGAGTCGACAATTTGAGCAGCAGGTACAACAACAGACTCTCAAACGTCTTAGTTCTCCGGTCCGGCCAAGGAGCCTTCTATGAAGAAAGATCCAGATCCACATCCTAATCAGACCCCACTACAAGGCTGCCGACAACCTCCATACCCTTATTAGCCATGCTCACAGATGCAGACTCCGCCTATAAGGCAACCACAACCTTAGTAGTGTCCCACAAAATTCATATCAGAAGAAACTAGTGTTGCGGGGGCATGACGCTAGAGGGTGAGGTCTTAATACCACAAAATTCAAATCGGCAAGATGTTGATTGTTACCTTTGTGGACATAAAGGGCACTTTTATAAAGAGTGTCTACAAGTCAAAGACCTCCATTACTGCAAAAACGAGGACCCATATTACCAAGACGGCCCTAAGTATTACCTGGAGCACATTGAGATGGAATAGCCCTATGTAGAGCCCGCATCATAACCAGAGGAACCCTTCGCTGAAATTGTGATAAAAGCTGAAGTTAAAGGTCCCACTCTTATCATATGTCACCTCCTTACCACTAAGGAGGAGCCGAACGACTAGCAATGGACCACTATTATTCGTATGCGGGTAAAGTGCTAGTATAGGTTGTGTAACATGATCATTGATGATCGTGGTGCGAGGAACATCATCTCACAGAAGGTGATTGATAAGCTCAAATTGGTAACTGAAAAGCATTAAAAACCGTACAACATTGCGTGGGTCGATGACACTACCATCCCCATAAATTGAAGGTATTTGACATCTTTCAAAATTGGCATCTATAAAGATGACGTTTAGTGTGACATAATTCCAATGAATGTCATCCACATCCTTCTCGATCAACTTTGGCTCTTTGACCGAAAGGTGCAAAACGATAGTGAGGCTAACACTCATACTTTCTTATTGCGAGATAATCAAATTCACCTTCACTCGTTTCAACCTATATCACCTCCATCTACATCATCAACATCAGCTATTCTTCCTAACTCTTGTGTTCTCACTGTATGGAAGTTAGAGGAAGAGAGAAGGGAGAAAGGCATAATGTTTGCTCTAGTTACAAAATAGGTGCAAGAACCTATTACTAATCAGGATGAATCTCTTCCTAGTTAAGTCAAATCCATACTCCATGACTTCCAAGATTTAATCCCTAATGATTTACTTAAGGAGTTACCTCCGCTACGAGATATTCAACATGCCATAAATTTGGTTCTTGGGACATCCTTGCCTAACTGATCAGCATACCAAATGAGTCCCACCGACCACGCCAAGTTGAAGAGTCAAATTGTTGAAGTGTCAAGATGGCATTTAAGAAGAAGGACGGTCTCTACGATCAGTTGATTATGCCATTTGGTTTCACAAATGCGCCTAGCACTTTCGTGCACATCATGACCCAGTTGTTGCTCCACATTATTGGCAAATTTGTCGTTGTCTACTTTAACGAATTCTTGTCTACACTATGTTGAGGGAGGAGCACATCAATCACCTGGGTACTGTATTCGAATCCTTTTGCTGTGAGCACTTCTACATCAACCTTAAAAAAAGCACCTTCATGAGTACATCCGTGATCTTTGTAGGGTACATTGTCTCACGATGATGTGTAGAAGTGGACCCCTTGAGTAAAAGCTATTGTTGATTAGCCGACACCTACCACTATCTTTGAAGTTCGTAGTTTTCATGACCTTGTCACATTTCACAGACGCTTTGTGCAGAAATTCAACAGCATTAATCACCGATTGAATGAAACAAAGAGAGTTTCGATGGTCAAATTCAGTGAGAAGCTCTTCTATGCAAAGCAACGATACTCCACTTATGACTTCAAATTATATTGTTGTTTAAACTCCATGTCGCTAGCATCACTATTCAATTGGCAAGGAGTTCATCTTATGCTCTAACAATAAAGCACTATCTAAACTCTCAGCAGAAGATGGGTGTGTCAAGTGGAACGCTTATTTACAGGTATTCTCTTATTCCATCCATCACAAAGCTATCAAGGACAAGGATTTTGGACGTATTTATAAGACATTCTTAATAGAGAGCATGCGAAACATCGACATTTTAGCGTACACAATGGCTATTTGTTTCACAAGATGCAACTTTGCCTACCAACCATGTCCATCTCTAAGCATGTTGTGAGAGAAACATGCCGGTGGATATTGTGGTCACTTAGGTCATGATGAGACCCTAGCCCTCGTTGGTAGATAGATACCTTTGGCCTTGCCTAAAATCAGATATCACGAAGATATGCCAGTTATGCAGGGTTTGCAAACTCATTAAGGGTCAAAAGAAAAACAATGGTTGTATCAGTCAGCGTTTTAAATAGTGTGTAGCATGGTTGTATCAGTCAGTGTTTTAAATAGCGTGTAGTGTATAGTGTAGCGTTTGGCCCTCTATAGCGTGTAGTGTAAGCTACATGATACTTAATATTTTTTAATTAAAATAATATAAACATATGATAAATTTTATAAAATGTATTATTCTTATGAGTTCTTGACTGCGAATCTGGATCTTCAACCTCATAATTTCATGCAAAATCTCTCTGTCTCTTTCCCTTCAGACATCTCTAAGTGTGACCTCTTTTTTTATTTATTAAAACATCACAATATGGACCACAATTTGGATGGTACGAATTGATCCAATTGCTCTATCCATGATATGGACCACAATTCGGATGGTCTGGATTGATCTATTGTATTTCCACATGTGATAGGGATGAGTCCCCACCATTTTAAAATAGGTGTTGAACTAGCATAGAAGAAAAACTTTTTAAAAAAGAGAGAGATTTCAGGTAGCATACGCTACACTGCATGTAGCGTACGCTACATGCCCTGTAGCTTACTCTACGAGGGAGTTATGCTAGCTATATACGCTATGTAGCGTTTTAGCTACGCTATGCTACGCTACGAGCGCTACTGAAAACACCGGTGCCAAGTAAGAGGAATGATTTGTGTGTGTGTGTGGGGGGGGGGGGGGGGGGGGGGGGGGGATTTCATAGAATTGGCGACCCCCACCAACGGCTATGCACATTGAGAGATGTTGGAGAATAAAAGGGCCCAATTTTGTATGTTAGTGGACCTCACAGTATGGACCGAGGCCCAATCCAATTTTCTAGAAATTATTATATATAAGAGAGGGAGAAGTAAACCCTAATTTTACTTATGACCCTCAATTATTCTTTCGAGAGGTTGATCATCTTAATGGGCCTCCAAAGACAATTGTGTCAAATTGTGATACCAAAATCATGAGCTATTTTTGGAAGACTTTTTGGACAGCAATGAAGAGCGGGCTTCAGCTCTCAAGTGCTTACCACCCTCAGACTGATGGTTAAAAGAAAGTAATTAACCACAGCTTGGGCAAGTTATTATGGTATCTTGTCCACGATCATATAGTTACGTGGGATCTTTTAATACCAATGGCTAAGTTCGTTTATAATAACTCAGTCAACATATCCACGGGGATGTTTGGTTCCTTATTAAGGGTCGCCTTTTGAAGCAACGATTGGTATACGTCAACGTCTTCCAATCAATTTGGTTCCTCTACCCATAGATTTGAGACCAAGTGCAAAAGCTGATCATTTCATCTGCCATATGCAACAAGTGCATGACAAAGTTCAGCATAATATCGCTACAAGTAATGACAATTATAAGCAGCATGCGGATACAAGACGTCATTTTGTCGAATTTGCGGAAGGCAACATGGTTAAGGCCTTTATTTGTCCTAAACGGTAGCCCTCCAGTTCCTCGAAGAAGCTCCATCCTTGCAGTGCAAGACCGTGCAAAATAAAAAAGAATATTAGTATCAATGCTTATGTTCTAGGTTTTTTTAGAGGAACTTTTGCTCTAGAACTCCCATTAGATTTACCTATCAATCATACTTTCAACGTGGAAGATCTCTCCATCTATCGCGGGCACCATACTAATGATGGTACTGAGGACAGGCTATCACACTCTTGACCATTTTGCCACCTACATGCACAACCATCGATTTTCTTGACGACTAGAAAAACAACATCTC